>CM073593.1:15275000-17675000 GCA_037074705.1 Zhengitettix transpicula | reverse complement strand
GCAAATTAATAAGTAATTAATTGAACATAGTTAATTATTACATTTTGGCTACCACAACGAGGGAAAATTAATGAAAAATAAATGAATATTACAATATATATATATATATATATATATATATATATATATATATATATATATATATATATATAGTTAACTTTCTGAGGCGAAAAATTGACTCATCAGCGTGGAACTTTACAAGTCTATATAAAGACTTGCTAAAGCAACTTCGCCTTTTGGATATTACGTGCATGCGGAGACGGCGCCGACGTTCACGAGTTACAACCGTTAGGCGTCCTATAAGGTGGCCAGTATCGAGAGCCTCCACGATGTTTTTTATTTTATTTTATTTATGGTATTTATTCGTTTACTTGAATTTATTAAATTATTCATTAGACGACAGCTCAAAGTGTTTATTTTTAAACTCACATTTAAATTTTTTTTATGTTCTGGTTTTTATTAATGAATTTTAAAGCATTAATTGCACAAAACTGAATAAATTTTTTATATTTTAGGTTTTATTTATTAAGAGTAAGAGGTCTCAATGTAAGGACGGAACTTTGTGCGCGTCTAACAAATTTGTGTGAAGAATTTTTTAAAGTGACCATTAGACCCTAACATTTATATATTTTTCAGGAATGTCAGATATTTTGCAATTCAATATTGAAATTAAGACCAGTCTTCACCGTCACTATCTGTACTTGTAATAATAAAAAAATTCTGTCAGTTATTCTGACTTTTATGTTGATGAATTTTGAAATAAATATCCTTATGGCGGCTCTCTGGTATATGAAAATAAATTTTATGTCGATTTTATACTCCTCTACAAAATAACTTATTTTATATGGGACCCTTTGGCCACATTCATCTGTTCCCTAATTTTAATAAACTATTACATGCATACTAAAAATAGCTTACAATGTTCGTTGTTATGTAATTTGACTCATGTTGTTAAAACTTCGTTCAGTATACAACTAACTGAGGCCATTTTCGTGAAAACATAACTAAAATAATTTTGGAGTATGTTTGGAATCGTTTATTAATAAACTGCGACGCCCTATTGCGATTAACTATATTTTGGTACTAACACGATTTTTCTGCGTCACAATTCTGAATTTCAGTTGGAGTGGTCTTGGTGCAGCAAAGCCGAGTCGCTCAAAATTCACACGAAAATTATGAACTGTACAAAAAACGCTTCCGTTGCTGTAGCAGGAAACATGTCAGCATTTAGGTGTGCAATTAACATGACCTTATTTTTTGCTGCTCATCTATGTGGCACAGTTTTTAAAAAAAACTTACAAAGATATACGTTTTGATTCTTAATATCGACATGAAAATAATTTTCTTTCTTCGAATATATTTTGATAATACAAAACAAGAAACTATTTTTTGCCGATTGCATCCCGATTTACTTTCAGGTATCTAAATGACCACAGCCCGATTCCTTCTCGTCCTATTGGTAAGACCTGCACGGACTCCATAACCTTAGCACCATTAATCACAAAAAAAGTTAATATTATTCCGAAAAACCTAATCAATAAATCCAAATGTTTAAATAGCCTAAAATAGACGTTTTCCGGACTGGTTCTCAATTTTTACTGAAGTTATCCTTTATTAATTAAATCGGGCGTTAGGTTTATAATTTAGTTGATAAAGTAATTCATTTATCTCACCTAAAATTTGTCAAAAATATTTTATTTTTAATGGAGAATTATTGTTTCAGTGGGTTTTATCGACAAATATATTAAATCTAGGCTTAACAAAGTTAAAACCGTCTTTTAAATAAGCTACCAGAACAACAACTTTAAATTTTTTATTATTCTTCCATTTTTAAAGAGCATACAATTTAAACTGTTTTGTTCACAATTATAGATTTATGGATCTAGTTGTGCTGATTATTTAAGCTAAAATTTTCATTTTCACTATCAAGACAAGATCGTTTCAGGACACACTCGTAAATACTTGTCTAGGCATATAATTAATTTATTATTGTAAATGAAAATTTGTTTACGTAATTAATAACACTATTTCTGAGGTTTCTTGTCTCAAACTGCTTAGTAGATAAGCGTCTCTGACAAAAATGCCAAGAGCGAAAAATGTTTTTATTGACCTCATTTATATTTTCCTCCAAGTTTGTGCACTTACTTCTGTTACACACTATAAATATATATCGGATAAATACCACTATAGTCACAAATTATTTTGTTTTAACAGATTAAAATAGCCTTTAGATTTATTGAAAGCATTTCTTTTGTTCTCGAATTTATTTCGGTTTTCATAAAGCTTCGGCTTACCACGTTGTGATTACTCGTGTGAACTGATTGATCCAGCACGTAAGTACGAAGAACTTTGATATTTCCATGTTTTAAGAAATGTACAATATTAATTATGTTATACCGCTGATTGCATTTAAAAGTTTAATTTCCATTTTATTCGCGTGATAGTATGGTATGTTTCGTAAATATAAATGCTATTAGAATTAACTAATGGTCCTAGTCAATTTATTTTATAGTCTCGTATACCGCATTCCTTTTTTCTCTACCGTGGTCATATATACATGACAACCAATTACATCGTTCGCGTAAAAGTAATATATGACCGGAAAAATTTTAATTGTTAAAGTTTCGCTCTTACATCGAAATATTAAACTCGTCAGACGCACTCATAATCGGCAATATACCTAACGTTTATAGTTGTCACCAGTAGACATATAATTCATAATAACAATGGTAATAACACCCGTTTAATAACCTGAGTATAAAAACAACAAGATTTATTGACTAAGGTGGCACAGAAGCATGAGAGTGCCCTTTCGCCATGTTATCCACTCACTTGTTTTATACTTCTGTGCATGTACAGCTCAAGAAATTCGGAAATATATTTGTACAGTATAACATAAACTTAATTAATGGCGTGCTGAAATGCAGCAACGTTCGAATCGTCTGCCAAAATAAACATTCCAATACAGTGGCCGGAATATAAATGACAAGAAACTTGATACTGAGCAGAAAAAAAAAATCTGGGGTCGTTGTTTGACATGACATGATGATAAACATTTATTTTAGTCCTACTTTGTTCCTACAGAGGCAACAATCTGTTCACCGTAGTTAAAAGGAAAAGAAAAATGTGTTTGTCCACGAGAAAATTGGCTTTGTCCATTGAGAAATTACATCCGTCGTCATATTTTGCTATCGCACGTTAGCAATTTGTTAATCGAAATAAATTGTAACACACTATAAATTATATTTATACACGATTATATTAAAAATTATCACGTGTCTTAAACTGTTTAGATAACTGAGTTTATTGTACACCTGAAGAGCTGTCAATCAGGAGTGAAACATTCTGTTTATTAATTTTTGTTTTTAATATGATAATAAATGTTTCTGACTAATAGGCTGGTGGTGTTTTTAACATTTTTTTATTGGGTTTAGATTTATTTATCCACAAATATATTTCGCATCTGTTTCTACTCTTTGGCTTCAGCTGTTTCATATGCCACGTAATGTCAAGGAGTAAACCATGAAGAGAAGTATTACATTTTTATCATAACTGTTAAAATATGTTGCCGTTATTAAATCTGTAACTAAATTTGTTAATTATATTGAATAATTATCGATTTGAGACCAAATAAAAAAATGAGGTCCATCGATTCCAAATTTGTTTTATTTTGTCGTCAATCTGTGTAGTTTAATTGAACCTTTGGATTTCTTTCAAACAGAGGCACAATAAGTTAATAACATGATATTGTAATAATCAACAAGTAGGCGTTAATTAAATTAAATTTAAAGGAATGATTAATAAAATTATTAATATTTAAAGTTTTTATTTCTTAAATCTGCACATTTTAGCCCTATCTTTGTACGCCGGTCTTTGATCAAAATTTTCAAAACTTTACTTTAATTATTTACAATTTATTTTGTTCTCGTGAATACACTTCAATATTTACAATCCAATATGTTGAAAATCTCTTAATCTCAGGGTCATCACTGGGTTTGATAATTAGGACACGAGAAATGTATAATTTGACTATTAACAATTCAAAATATAAAAAATAATTAACCTAAAACAATATGAAATATAAGTGGAATGAAAGCTGAACTAAATGAACTCTGAACGAAATCTGATTACCCTTTTAATTATAGTTTACAAATTTATCAAAGTTATGTTACTTACGGACCGTCGGTCTGTACCAGAACAATAAATTTTACCTCGTTCGGACACTTTTACACACTTTAATTTATAATATCAGGCCTTGGTTTTCAATGATTCTACACTTCACTTTAAAATTTGGCAAGTTTGGCTGTATTTCGTTGACTTCTCCGCTCCACAATAATTTACCAATGTTCTCCTCGAACAGTTTCTCCACGAAGATTTTGGAAAGTTTTATTCTGACAAAAACTGCTATTACTTTCCAAAATTTACGATGCAATACTTCCGTGAATGTTTTACTTTGTATTAATTCACAACTTTAACTGGTAATACTTTAACGACATCTAGTCTCTGCTCAAGTTTTATTATTTGTTCTGCTCCTAGCAATGTTTTCCCGCCAACTACCCAAGTTTTATTACTTGTTCCGTACTTTGCAATGTTTTGGCACATTGCACTATCGTTTTAGCGCGCATTTCCATCTCGGCTTTTCATCAAAGCAATAGAGTAATTAATTAAATGAAAATATTGAGCTTAACTTTATACCGGACGTACAAATAGGTTTTTGATCACCAAAGTTAAGAGAACATGATGTCGATTAAATTTCCTCTAAATAAAATTTGCCGTTTCACCAATTGTATTAAATTGAACTGTAAGTTTAATATTTATAAGACATTAGTATTAGACAAATGTTATATAGCGTACCTCGTAAATTCGGTAAATAAGGTGGATGGCAATAACTATTAGTTTTGAATTTTGAAGTACGGAAAAGATCAGACTGAATAGGATCAGGTCGTCTTATCTGCAGCGTCGAGAGGAAAACTTATAGGATAGGAAAATAGGAAACTTGATAATGTGGTGTTCTTGGTATCTATAGTACCGTCCAAAGACGTGAAAAAAATCAGAAAGCTAAGAAGTTAAAGATATAGTTTAATATAGCAAAGCGAGACTGAGTAGAAGGCGCTCTCGAGCCCTTTAACCCCCAAAAACGGCAGTAGCAAGACTAATTCAAACGTGGCTCCCACCCAAGTGACTAGCCACTTGCTAGAAGGCGTAAAACCAATCAAAACCTTTCGATCAGCCCACGTGATCTGTAGTGGGGCCCTTCAAAACCGTTTACCACAGTGTTTCTACGGCGTCTGCTCTGAAAATTTGTTTACCTAGTATCTCAACTTGTGATGCTCACATCCGCCTGGGACTCGAGTAAAGAGAAAATTCTCAGGAGTGTGAGGTTAAGACCGAAATAATAAGTTAATTTAATAAATCTATATTACACAAGGGATCGCACTTCCGAAAAATGATATATTTTCTATCACTGTGTTATTTTCAGGTGCTTCTTACGCTGAGGAATCGACATCCGAAAATAGCAGTGGAGGTTTGTTGTAGTGGGCGTAATATCCCGAAGCGATTTCGTCTCAGCTAGGTGCCGTGTTTATCCGGTGCACAAACAGTTGGTTGCAAGGTCTCACCGCAGTGGCGTCTGCAGAACATCGAAGCCTCGGGAGACAAGTGTTTACTACGGGCGACCCACATAGCTGGGAAGGCCAAACACCACGGTCCAAATAGACCAGACCGCCAATTGAGCTAGACGCCGGCGGACCCAATAACCTTGCAAGATTGAATTACGACGGACCAGCAAAAAGGCACTTACTTCAAATGACAAATAGGCAGCCCCAATAGAACAATTAACTGCTTGACAATATAGAAAATTTAAAAGTCTGTGAATCAAGTCACAAGGCACCAAAACTGAAATAGCTTTTTTGGCCACTTTCTCGAGCATTCCATGGACGATTGAAGTGTTAAGAAAGACATATATTTTAACGCGTGTAATTTGGATTTAATTTGCTTTGTCTTCGGAAGTGATGTCAGCTGTAGTTTGGAGAATTCGAAATCGTACATTGGCGGACAGATGCCAGGAGTTGTTTTCTGTGAAATGTTGGACGAGGTGTGCGTGGGTGTGGAGGAGATAAATATTTCCATCCAAATAATTTTCTTGTCCTGTCTCGATTGTTGGCCTCAACATGACTGAGTTGTTGGCCATTGTTGACTACAGAACTGCAGCTTCGTGTTATAACTCTTGTAACAATGGAAGAATCAGTGAAACAATGACATTTTCGACCAAGTTTTCTAATAATGAAAAAAGTAAAAAGAATGGGAGGCTATAATTGAGGGAACTTAAATATGAAAACTAAATGAGTTGAAGTGTATTCACGATGTTTATGAAAAAGATATGGGAAGCTTCTTAAAGTACGACGGCAGACATTAGCAATTTGGCGCACGTTTGAATTTAACGGACCTGCACCGCTCGTAATAAAATGAGTCAGTCTGGTCGATGCGCTACTGAGGGACTGCTCTTAGTGCAGTTGCATTATGCAAAAAGATCACGAAGCACAAAAGCTGTGAGGAGCGAGAATTACGTGCCACGTCTTCCAGTACAAAAGCCAGTACGTCACAATCAATCCCGGAGGCCGACGCCTTAGCCAGTGGTCAACCCCTGAGTCGACGCCTTGCAGTGGTCCTGACTAGGTCGTCGCTGCAGTTAACCCGTTCTGCCAGCTGCAAAAATATCTGGAGAAACGGTAGCTATTTCATTGACCCTGAAAATGTTTCTTTCGATGTATATAATGGCCGTTTTAACATGTTAAAAAATTTCCACCTCCTTTTCACCCCCGCTCCCTCGGCTTAAACTGCAAGTTTAATTTCATAATTGAACTCAGCGGATTCCATAACCCTGGATTAGACTCCAATCCCGGTTTTTTCGTTATTTTTATGTAACACCCCTTCACCCCCTTCCTTAATGGTGCTCCTCTCCTAAGCCGAAAGGGATTAAAATTATAAACAAAACACCTGTAAAAAAACTTTCAATCTTACTGACGCCGAAAAATATTTATCAGAAGCAAATATCAGCCGTTTTAACATGTTTGAAAATTTCCACACCCATCCACTTCCACACCCGTCCACTCCCACCCGCGGGAAGACGCATACACACACAGTGTATTTTATTTGTTAGAATTATATAAAACGGCAGTGTTAAAAATATACTAATTTTATTAAAAAAACATAGCCAAATAACAGACAAAAATAACGGTTAAATTAGCAGAATGTTTTTTCTTCAATCCTTGTTGCTTTCTTCAGATGATTCAAGAACCACAATAAAGACAGACCACACTAGCCACGTGAAGAACTCACAGGTAAATATAACTCGAAGACAATAGAAAAGCAATAAGGAGATACCTTCCTCTACCAGGAGGCGGGGGGAATCAAAGCCTGCGAGAGGATTCTCTCGCAGGTAACCTGCGAGGGATTTTCTCTCGCAGGCAGAAACTTTTAGGAGAGATACGAAGGGGATACCTTTGGGTATGTTCCGGGGTCACAGACCTTGGGCATACGGTAAGAGTTGTTCGCTATTCCCATTGGAATAGTCGGCCAGCTGCCTCCTAAACTGGTCGAGGCACGGAGAAGGGAATGCTGCGTCCCCACAGCAAACTCCTCTCCCTATCGGAAGGGCGTGGGACAAGTATCCAATGCCCGACCTACCAGATGCAGGTTTTTCTAGGGTTTTCCCTGCATTTCTTTAGGCGAATGCCGGGTAGGATCCTTAAAATATTGCCCGGGGGCCCTAGTTAACCCTTGGATACCTTCCTCTATATTCCCTCATGCCCTTATGCTATTAAAGGGGAGTTGATACCATGTGGATTACCCTCATGTAGCCTGTTACCCTAAGAAAAAAGAAGCCATTTGTTCAGATTTTACCAGAATTTCAGTCCTCAGTTAATATTAAATTTCCT
The DNA here is from genome assembly GCA_037074705.1 of Zhengitettix transpicula. Classification (NCBI taxonomy): domain Eukaryota; kingdom Metazoa; phylum Arthropoda; class Insecta; order Orthoptera; family Tetrigidae; genus Zhengitettix; species Zhengitettix transpicula. Next base: position 17,667,063 of record CM073593.1, on the reverse strand, counting down.
GGTGTCAACATCTAAAATCTTAGCATTTTACCAATCAAATGAATGTTTTCGGCTTTTTTTAAACTAATTAGTATACAAAGATCCCAAAATAAATTACTTAGAGTAAGGGTCAGCGTGGCTGCCTCGCATCATAGAGGTCCCGGGTATAATCCAGGTGAGGGCATGGATGTTTGTGTGCGTGAGAGACATTCGTCAAATAAGATCCACGACAAAAAAAAACTAGTTCCCTTAATTAGTCGCCAATAACCTGAATTGTTGATGCGACTGTAAATAAATCAATATATTAAAAAAATACTTAGAACAATTGTCCATACATTGTGACTAACGTATTTCAATAGTGAAACAAGAAATGGTCAAATTCAGCACCAAATACAATAACAAGATATCGATACTTACAAATGACATTGCATCCACGGTGTAGAATGAAGTAGACGAGCCAAGACGATTAAAAAGGTTCAGACCTGCGGATATCACAAACCGCTTCCTCTAAAAGTACGAATTTGTCATATTTAAAACTGCAGAGGTTACTCCCTTTAACATGACTATTTCTGACATGTATATAGCATTAATTAAAAGATTAAGTATTCTCCTAAAATCTATTCATGAATAAGGAATCAATAAAATAGTTATTCTTCAGTTTTATTAGTCATTGTCTTTCAAATCAGGAAATACATCCTACAAAAGTATTATCTCGAAATTATTTGTGTGTGTTTGGATGAGGATTATAAATTTCTTCCATCAAGATTATGAAATGTTTCGAGATGCTACCCGCGTATTTCTTGTTTCTTGAATGAGTTACCACGAATGAACGGTTTGTGTCAAAGTAGACTTAACGAATTTTTTCTTTCTTTCCAAGAATATACATGTATTTTTACAGCTAACGTAACGCAAGTGATGCAAAACGGGTTACCCTTGTGACTAGACGAGCGAGGTCAACACTATTCGGGAAACAGTAGTTGTCAGTTTTTGTTTGGACCTTGAAGCGGTTCAACAAACACCTCACAATTAGCGCTCAGAAGTGGAACACGCTTCATCACACCGAGGGTCACATTAATTCATCTAAAAAATAAATATTATTAGTATAAAAGAAACTTTTTATTAATAACACTAGCCCGGCGTTACCAGTGTACTTATATAGTTATATAAAGTTTCCTTTATACTACTACCAATAATAATAGATTAATGTATAATTTAATACTTTTTCGGGTTTATATATATACCCGAAAAAGTATTAAATTCTTCATTAATCTTTAGTCAAGAAGTGGCAACCTAAATCTAACTGTTCCTAGTTCCGTACATACTTTCAACCGATTGTGCATTAATTAAACAGCAAAAAATACACTGAATTTAATGAATCAATCCCAACAAACATACCTCCGAATTTCTTTACGAATAGAATACTTAAATATACTCCTTGAGTATTGCAGGATTTAATTGTCCCTCTGTCTTCAACCATTCCGAAAGATTAAAGTGATGAAGTATTTAGCTAGATTCACAATGTAAACAAATAGTCGCCATATTGGATTCACTAATATGGCAAGAAAATTAACTTACATTTTACGCAAGGATCGTAAAGTATTTCGTATGGTTTTTTATTATCATTCGATGGAGTATTACTGGATAAAGTTATACGAGGGTGAATCAAATATAAACAAGACTTATTTTTTTAAATATTTATTTTGATTTTAAACGCACAAACAATCCTAGTTTATTTTTCTACATAATCTCCTGATTTATAAACACATTTTTCCCAGAGTATAGGTAATTTTTTAATTCCTTCCACGTAAGAGTCAGGTCGTGTTTGTTGCCAATTGCGCACATATGCTTCAACCTCATTATCGCTGTGGAATTTTTGCCCTCCCAAATCTTCCTTGAGAGGACCAAAGACATGGAAGTCGCAGGGAGATAGGTCTGGACTGTATGGAGGGTGTTCCAGTGTCTCCCAACCCAGTTGCTCCAATTTTTGTACGGTCAGGGCTGCTGGCTGTATGGGGGCGAGCATTGTCATGGAGGAGAATCACTTTTCTCATCGGAAGGTCTCGTCTTTTGCGGCGATATGCAAGTCTGACCTCAGTCAAAATTTGGCAGTAGTATGCCGCATTAATTGTTCTGCGCTCATGCAAAAAATCAAGGTGCAGCAGGCCACGCTGGTCAAAAAAAAAACGGTAGCCAAAACCTTGCCAGCCGATAATCGTGACTTGGCTTTCACTGGTCCGGTTTCTCCTTTCTTCCTCCACTCCATACTCGCTTGATTCGACTCAGGGGTGTAGTGATGCACCCACGTTTCATCACAGGTGACAATGTGAGAAAGAAATGGGTCTCCTTCTTCCCGAAATCGTGCAAGAAGACGCTCACACACTTGAAAACGATTCAGTTTCTGGTCAACTGTGAGAAGGCGAGGAACCCACCTGGCACACACCTTGCGATACCCTAGCTCCTCTGAGAGTATAGAGTAAGTGCTCCCATAACTTATTCCAACCTCAATTGCAATATCCGAAGTTGTTAGACGCCTATCACCTTCAACAAGTTGACGAACACTGTCGATGTTGCCCGCTGTAATGCTGGTGCGGGGTCTGCGGTCATGGCTCTCATTTTCAACACGTTCACGGCCCTCCACGAACTGTTTAGCTAAAAACTTGATAACAATACGTTGCGCCATAGAGGGAGGTACCTCCTGTTCGGACATCGTAACGATGGAGTCTATGATGATGAGTCACGTGCTTCCCCCACTCCTGACAAACCAACCTAACAGCCAATAACAGCGGAACGTTCTTCCATCACTATTGCGCGCGCAGGTCCAAAAGTCTCGTTTATATTTGATTCACCCTCGTACTTTTTATTGCTTCATTTCATTACGGAAAATGGAACTATTTTCCTTTCAGAAAACAGTGTTGTTGAGATACGATACTAAATTAATTATTTTATTGTGAATTACATTTTCAAGAATAATGGAGAAAAAATAGGATGACGTAAAATGTGTTGAAAACACAGGCGTTGGGATATGTACGGAACAAGTAAAGAATTTTTGGCTGACCTGGTTCTTGTTAATCTTCAGTTGCAGCTTTAGAGCTGCATTTAGTAACCATATATCAAAGTTGGTGTCGGCAGTATATGCAGTGTTGATACACTTCTTTTGCGCCTCAGATAACAGAGGAGCAAGGTTTTGTATGCAATGTCCCGGAATGCATGCACATACAAACAAAATGTAAGATGTACCACACCTTGCTCCGTTATGAAAGTCTCTAAAATTAGTAACATTGGCAATGAATGCTTACATTAACCAAGGCTGACGATAAATCCCTTGGTTGGTTTGCATTCCACGTGAGATAGTAAAGTACTAAGTATAACGAAGATATTTTATTGATGTGTCGAATAAGTTGAAACTTAAGATAATTTCTCTTATCTTAGATATGAAAACAAACCTTTTGCACATTAATATATTTTAAATTTATACATTTTTACGTTACTCCAGTGGTGTAATTTCGTCATCTGTTAAAAAGTAAACCTTGGGAACAGGTCATTAGTAGTAATTTACGGTTTAATTGAATAAGTGCCAAATATAATATATATTTTCATCTTTTAAACTGTATTTTCCTTTTATCAATTATTTGATACCCTTTTTTACACATGTCCCTTTACCAGTAAAATCTCTAAAATTCCTAGACTGATTCCTACGTTTCCTCCAAATACCTTTCTTCCGTTTGTCAACTGTATAGTGTAGTTGTGTCGCTCCAGGTTCTCGTTTTTTCCCAATCTCCTGACGAAAGGCACAAGGATTTCAGAAATGTTCTGTGGCTTTTAGATCATGACTTATTTTTATCGGTATTTGGTTATTTCATCTAATTACTAAGAGAATTTGGTTGAGAACTATAAATGTCGCATTATGCTGACGGTTTTTTTTATAAATATTTAAAAGAAACGTATTTCATTCTCATATAAAACACAAAAATTCCATTAAATTCTTAAAGATTTGCTGGAAAGGACAAACGTGTTGAATTGAATAAGATAGGTCTTAGATTTATTGCTCCCTCTCTGTAAGGTTATTCATTACAGGATTGAGAGCCAAAATAATAAATATAATTATGAATATATTTTAATACTAATTAGAGGCCATTAATGATTTGATAATAGGATATTTATGGTGGATTGTTAGCGGTACCAATTTCAAAGGCGACAATGGACAGGCGGGCTTTTGTTGTACTGAACCGCGGAGTTTACAAGTCAGTCGGAAGTCGAAAATTGGAAGTCGGACGACGAACAGCGTGGCAGGCATAAAGATCTAGCCGGAAAGGTTACAAGTTTTGAGATTGAGTACAAAGTTTTGGACAGTCAAACACATCGAATACGGCTGCAAGGAGTAACCTAATCAATCACGCCACGTTAAACATCTATAAGTACCGTGACCGTCATCATTTCCGCAGAGAGACAATTTGTAACAATCTGTCCAACCAATAATCCGGAAGGAGCAGAAGTTTCCAGTTCCCAGAGGAGAGACCCGAAAGTTACAACCGTGTTTGCTTAATCAAATGTAAATTCAGTGATTTAATGGCATTTTAATGTGAATTGTGAGGTGAGCCCGAGCCCAAGGGAGTTTAAGCCTGGTACCAGCAGATGTTTTGTAAGTACAAAGAAATTTGATGAAGTTTTGTAAACAATAACTAAAGATAAAGTCAGATTTCGATTTCACGTTTATCTGATTGTTTAACTTCTTAGGTTGTAAAAGTATTTGATTGTTTAACGTAAATATAAAGGTTGTTTCTTTACTTAGAAGGCCCAGATAAATGACCCTGAGAAAAGAGTTGTAAAATCTATAAAATTGAAAAACTTTAAATGTAAATAATCTCATTTAGAAATATTTAATTGTAATTGTCTTGTAAAGTTTTAAAGAATGTCGTAATTATTTTGAAATCCTTCTCTTTAAATTAATTAAATATAATTGATTCATAAACCAATTGCGTAATTCAATTCAGTGAAGCAATCTTAGTTTAAATAAATTGTTTAATTAATATCCTTTTAATCATTATATTTTGGTGCCTCAACGTGGGCTGAATTAATTTAATCTCCAGTTAATCATTATAATATATATGATTTTATTATTATACTATAAATAAATGAATGGACTTGAGTCAGAAAGTAATTATAATGATTATTTAAAAAAAATTACATTCACAAAGGCGCTTCGTCCTTCTCGAAGACCTCATCAGATATGATAATTTTTAATTTACAATTTAGAAAGTAATAAAATATGTATTTAAAAAGTAATATTTATTTATTTTTAAAATAAATTTTGTTTTTTTTAACAAATAAATTCAAATATATAAGACACCACTCTTTTTTTTTTACATCAGTAATCTTCTTTTACCTGAGTTTCTTCACTAAAGCCACATCTCGTATCATCTCTTCCATAACTTCTCTGCGATATAATTTCCTCTTCTTTTTCCTTGCCACGTCTGCCTATCGTTTCAATTTACGTTTTTGCAGTACGTTTCAATCGTTTATTATTTAACATCAAGATTTTGATGTTTTAGACCATGGTCCTGTTTGCATAGGTGCTTTTATTTGGTCCTATTAAATACAGCCATTTAATATCCCTCCAAGACGAACTTTTTCCCGTAGTTGATCTTTATATGGTATGGAGTTATAATCCATTAGAACCTGGTTGAAGTCAGATATTGTATGTAAAATTAAATGAATGTATAATTGTTCTTAAAAAAATTATGAATATTTTTACTTTCTAAATTATAGATTAAAAATAGTCGTACTTGATGAGGTTCTACAGGAAACGTCTTTGTGGATTTCATATTTTTCTTGCAATAAACAGTAATTACTTTTATGACTAAAGGCCATTCACTTATTTATAGTAATAAATATGTATGGGGAGTAATATAGGACTTTATACACATTTAGTTGTATAGATTAAAAATTATAGGAGCCTATTTTAAGACATATAAATATATGTCGTAGTAGATCTAAAGCTTAGTGAATCATTCTGTGTTGAGATGCTCTTTAAGTATTGCTTAGTTCTTGTAGGAGCGAGAGAACCAGCATTTCCGACATAACAATTAATAATAATAAAAAATCGGGCTCGTCCGGGATTTGAACCCGGGACCTCTCGCACCCTAAGCGAGAATCATACCCCTAGACCAACGAGCCGACATGTGAATGTGTGTTTATAGAACTGGTTTGTAAGAGCCAAAGCAAGTTGGTCCTGTTACTTTCGCTGGCTGCAGGCCCAAAGATTCAGGTCACGCGCTCGCCGTCCTCAACAATATATGTACCAACGGTCATAAAAGGCCATCGTATCCTAACGAAGTATCCTTTACTTCCGGTATCATCATCCATGTATTAGCACCTGGTTCTTAAATATAAGTAATTAACATATGGTCCCCTGGTGAACTATTCGCCTGAGAATTATTACTGCGTACAAGATGAGACAATGGACTCTTGTAGAAATGTGACTTCATATCTAATAAAAACGGGAGATTTGTAGTGGTGCTCTAGATTGGTAGATTTGGTGATGAGTTTAGCGAGGAGAAAGATTGATGAATATACATCTCTCTCAGAACTCACGTACCTTATTATAACAGGAAGACAGGCGGAAAAGATTAACTCTCAGCCTCCATATCTCGAAATTTTTTCACAAACTAAACACAGTTCTTTCTGGTAACCTTTCGCTCCGATAGTTTCTTGGACGTAAAAAATTTCTTAAGTTATCGTGTAACTTATCGATCATGGAAATCAAACCGAAAAGTGTTATATACCTACTTTGGGTTCCTATTTCATGAAAAAGAAAGGGAAAAAAACTGGTTCTGTCCCAAGGAAATATTTAATATTACTATCACGTCATGAATCTTAATCCCTGAATACGAAAAATTGTCCAAGTTCAAGAATGTTCTTGACGGGTCTTCGTTGTATGTAAATATTCAATCGCGGGGCTCTGAATACGGGAAAATCAACGTTTAAAAATAAGTGAAAAAAGATCGGAGATATTGAAAGAATGCACTCATGACTTGTTTAGGGGTAGCGAGGTGAGAAGTGATTAATATTATAAATAAACATGATTGGTATGGAATACAGCGTTATGGGGTTGACTAGGTTGATTGGTGACAGTACTGATGCATATTTAGTCACATAAAACTCTCTAGAACCTTCTTTGTAAATAATATGCAGGCAATTTAATTGAAGCGACTATCTTAAACTGAAAATGACGAGTAAACCACGGACACCATCCATTTGAACGAATCTCAATTGCTAACTTATTGTAATTTTTGTAAGATTTGGGTTATCGATAACGATAAACAAGTTGTAGTGACAGACTTTTCAGCAAAATGCTTTAAAAACACCATTTTGTGATGTTTACTTATGAAATTTTATGGATTATAAATCTAATCCTCAATTGCACTTATTTCAAGTTTAATCAGACCCACTATCATCAAATCAAAGGCTCTCCAAAGGGAAGCTCCCTTTTTTTGCTGAGATAGTCATGAGAAATTTAGAAAATTGTTGTCTTTCTCTACTTCTAGTCCAACCTCTTTACTACATCAGATTAGTAGATGACATTTTTTGTATTGTTAATACCTCTCAAATCAACCTTATAGTCAATACTTTCAATAATTCCCATCCCAACTTACAATTCACACTTGAACTTGAATCTTACCATTTTCTTAATTTCCTTGATGTCACTGTACCCATTCACAATACTTCCATTCTCACCAATTGGTTCAGGAAACCTGGACGTGTTCTCAATTATCTTTCTGATCATCCTCCAAACCTAAAGAGAGCTATGGTATACAATTTTGTAGACACAGCTATATTACTTTCTAACTCCAAGTTTCATCAACACTACTTAAATATTGTCCAAAACATTTTAATCTCCAATGAGTACCATCAAAACAGCAGATTGTACAAAATCCAATACCCTACTGCAATCGTTCCCAAACACCTCAACCCAAATATTTTCTCGCACTACCTTATTACAAATTCCTACATCACAAATTTATCGAAATATTAAAAGAATATCAAATATCCGTCATTTACAGATCCACTAATACCTACTTGATTAAAAACCACAAGGACCTACTTGACACCTACAGCAAACATTGTTTTGTTTACAAAATCTCTTACTCTAATTGTAATTCCTGCTTCATAGAGCAAACAAAACGTTCCCTTAATACACGTATCAAGGAAATATGTCTAATATCAAACTTCCCATTGATAAACAATCTGTAGAATCCAAACATATAATCAATTCTAAACATACATTTCTTTGACAAAATGATAGATTTTAGACATTGACACCAGGTACAATTGCAGACTCATTTCAGAGATGCTTCACATTAAAACAAACATCGCATCTATTAATGTACAAACGGACACTATGAAACTCAATAATTGCTATGATCCCTTATTATTACGCTAAACCTATTGTTTTCCCATTGTCGCATAGTTCGGCTCTCCCATTATTGTTGCGTATCCGTCGCTTTTGAGGTTAGTCAACTGACAAGTGCAGTTGTGTCGCTCTAGGCTCTTCTTCGTACTTGACGAAAGGGACAAGGATCTCAGAAACGTTGTGTAGTGTTTATACTATCGCTTTTTGTCTGAATTGGCTATCTTTCTTATTCATGAAATGAAAATTATTGTGGCGAGTGCTTTTTAAAGTTGAATTATTCTGTAACCAGTAATAAGCGGAACGGAACGTATTTCTTGCTTAACAATTTGTAGGAATTAATTTTTTGACATTGCTTTCTTTTCTAAAAACTTTGCGAATATGTTTTGAATATGTCAACATAATTTCATTCGCAATGGAATTGAACAAATGGACGATATATTTTATAAGTCAATTGTTAATAAATCCACATACATTTTAGGTAGAAATGTAAAACTTTATATTTTGAACCATATCTTAGCAGTTTTTTGAATTTCAACAAATATTTTTCTCTCTTTATCTGGATTTAATATCTTAGTGTTGGTTTTGGGGTGACAATACCTCAGTGTTTCTTTTGGAATATAACATGTTCATTACACAATCAAAATACATAACTTTAAAATTTGTAAACAAAGAGCGATTGCGTATTTTACCAGTGGAGGTATGAATTTCAAACTGCTGGCCTCAGTTTGAAGTACCGTAAGAATCTCTCAGATGAAACCTTTGATATTGGAATGCTCCACCTACGCTGACAGCTGCGTTTACACACAGGGGAGTCTTAAATCATGAGAATGCTCGCGAAAGCGTGCCTTTGAGCCTTGGATTGTTTCTAGTTCCGCAAATATCTGTGTTTTAAGTCTGTAACTGAAGGCTTATGGAGTTCTTAAATACAGTAACTGTATATATGTAATCGGTGAAATGGAAAAACGCGAGTAAACTATAGCCTTCCGCTACTCAAAACATTTCTGTATATTACTTCCATCCTTTCCACCGTTTATAATGGATCCAGCCGACATGATTTCGGGAAATACAAAAATTCACTAATCGTTATATGCTTCCAATAACATTTGGGAAGTCTGTGTTGCCGACAGCTGACCCTCTGTAACTGAGTGGATCAATCGAGTTGTGCTTTCGCAGCGTGTATGAATAGAACTGAAGGTCAACCGGAGTAACCACGGAACACAATAAGCAAAATAGTTCCGTATTTGTTATTTACGGATTTAAATTTCCAATAGCTCCAGCGTTTATTCCCCAGGGGTCGGTTCACGAGCAAGTAAAAATAATTAGGATTATAACCAGGTGCATGAAAATTGAGCCTGTGCGATGGTTGGTTGACACCCAGAATAGCACAGTGACGCCTCCTCTTTATTATTAGGGACTGCGGTAACACCGACGCTTCGAACGGTGCTCTAAGTGCATTAGTATTCGGTGAAGCTCGTTTCTAAGTCAAGGCTCAAAAGTAACCACAGAGTTACGTAATCAGCTCTCCTACAAACTGTGCCAAACTTTAAACTCAAACTTTGTTGTAAAGGAATCGAATGCTACTCATGTACGTGTAATTCTTTATCTGAATGCTAATAATGTTTGGAATACAAGTAAATAAAATAGCAAACAACGTAAGTTTATTTAAATTGTACGCAGTTAAAATCATTCGTTATATTCTAATATATATATTGTAATGAACAACCGGGACTTTTAATTTTCCCCACTTTGTGGTAACCAAAATGTAATAATTTAATAAGATGGGCTTTTAAATGAAAAATTATAGACTTTATAACGAACAAAATTTATTTAACAATTCTTGAAACATTATACAATTTAATAAAAAAAACATATATCTCTTTCTCTCATGGGTCTTTACTGGGTTTGATAACGGACAGAAATAATCAAAGAACCCAACATTTATATTTAAATTATACAGAAATATTTAATCGTCTAGACACCGACGAAACTTATTAACGAACTTATTCTACCAGATTGATTCTAAATTTAAAAGAGTTTATTTTATTAACACAAAAGAAAAGAACGATATCTGACTGTAGCTTTTAATTCCGTTTACACATATTAATACCATGAAATTTCAACTTACGATTACTCAGGAACATTTAGCTCGTTCATTACACACACACTTTATAGACTGGACGTTTAAACATTGACTCTAACACATATTATTGGTTCGACGATAGCTGATTCTCCGTTCGTGAAGGACATCCCACTTGCTCGTGGTGAAACTACTCGACGCTGGATGCAGTGTCCTGGTCTCCTACCATCGAATACGGTGGTCAAATTTTGATATTACAACAGATTGAACTTCTGCATACAAAAATGTTTATCGTTGAAAAATTTTGCTATTTCTCTCGCAGGCTGCTAAATTTCTCCATACTCGGTGCTCGCCGTACGCCTCCACAACTTTCACTCCCCTTCGTTGCTCACATTATCTCTCTCCCACTCTAACTCCAAAACTCAACTAACTCCACCTCCTAGCTCCAAAACTCAACTAACTCTGCAAAAATCTTATTTCCCTTTATATATTCCAGTCCCTTCTCTTTTCCTTTGTTCCAAAACTACGTCGCAACTGCCCGTTGACAGCTTCCTCCATTATCCCGAGATTTACATTCTGCAGTTGCTATTCCTTAGCTAGCAAATATCTAGCCACTCTGTCTTGTCTCGACGCCGCCAATCGAGACAGGTCTTATTTGTCTTTGCACTTGTCTTCTTACCCTCGCTCACACGTGCGCGTTTCTAAATTCTCCAGACCGCCCAAACTGCACCCTCAATTACGCTGGACTTGTCTTCTCACCTTCACACGACCAGCGCTCCCATTACAGAATGTCTTTTCCACTGTCCAGGCCATTATCCGAAACAATGCCTGCCTTAACAGATTTATTTTGTGACAGGCCCCCGCACATGTGCCTTGCCCTGACTCCTCCATCCCGATCCTAAGTCAACAAGTGACGTGTCCAGGCCATTAATCAGAAACAATGCCTTTCCTTAACAGATTTATCTTGCGACAGGCCACCCGCAGATGTCACCCTTGCTCTGAATTCTCATGACCTGCCCCAAGTAAACATTACAATTTCCTCTGACGACCAAGACCATTAATCTGAAACAATGCCTTTCCCTCAAGGCATTACAATATATACATATAAAAGAAGAAGAATTTTGACTATACATGACTTAGAATCAAGAAAATTTGTTTTAAAAATTTTTCTTCCCTATTATTTTTTATTTGTGAAGCTAAGGTTGTTCGCTTTTCGTACGACGGTAGGACTTGTTTATAGAGAATTTTCTTTTTGGATGTTCAAATATTTTTTATTTTTTTAATTTTCTGGCAAACTATTGGTAACTGGCCAGAATAAATTAAACACCTTAACCACCACTTTCATGATCCAAAATTCTACTTCATACCAGAATCAATTTAAGGAGTCCAATTAAACATATTTACTTTCTGGAATGTTTTCGTATATTTGAATTCTTATATTTACAGAAACAAAGGCGGACATTTTCTAAACAATTTTTAGGTTAATTAATTAATTACTCACTGAAAGAGTTCGTAGATACGAAGGACAGATTAGACCCTCTTTAATAAAACAGTTTTCTGGTATCCTATTAAGTTATGCTATTATTTTACGATTAAAATCTTGTAGAATCTAACTGCCGACTTATTTTCTTTTTCATGTTCGACGGGAATCGAAGTAAGATTTGCTGTTGGAAATTCTGTCGAATGAAAATTGAAGATTAATATAGTTAACATTTCTTTAATTACTGTTTTATTAGTGCCGTTAACATTGTTTTAAATTATTTTTTTGTAAACTACAATGTTTATTTTCTGAACCCTGTAATTCAATTTTTTTTTTCTTGAAATTTTATAATATGACTTATCCTATTTCCTCGACCGAGGACTAGTGGAATGAATAATAAATCTAAATCTAAATAAGAGGAAAGACGACTATAAATCCAAATCACCTAAGTAACTGAAAAATTATAAAACATTCGTAACGAACACGTAAAATTAATATTTTTGATATCTCATAATCTTCTTTTCTTAATTAATTAAATGCGAATATTGTGCTTAACTTTATATCTGACGTACAAATAGGTTTTTGATCACCAAAGTTAAGAGAACATGATACCGATTAAATTTCCTCTAAATAAAATTAGCCTTTTCACCAATTGTATTGAATTGAATCGAAAGTTTAATATTTATAAGACATTAGTATTAAACAAATGTTATATAGCGTACCTGGTAAATTCAGAGATTAAAACAAGGTGGAGGGCAATAACTTTTAGTTTTGACTGAAGGTATGGAAATGATGAGACTGAATAGGATCAGGTCGTCTTACCTTAAGCGTCGAGAGGAAGACTTATAGGATAGGAAACTAGGAAACTCGACAACGTGGGGTTCTTTGTATCTATAGTACCGTCAGAAAGCTCTACGAAGTTATAGATATAGTTTAATATAAGACTGAGTAGAAAGACGCCCTGGAGCCCTTAAAACCCCAAAAACGGCAGTAGCAAGACTAATTCAAAAAGTGGCTCCTTCCCAAGTGACGAGCCATTAGATAGAAGGCGTGAAACCAATATAAACCTTCAGATCAGCCCACGTTATCTGTTGTGGGGTCCCTCAAAACCGTTTACCACAGGGTTTCTTCGGCGTTTGCTCTGTAATGCGAACCGACTGAAAATTTGTTAACCTAATGTCTCAACCTGTGATGCTCACATCCTCCCGGGACCCGAGTAAAGAGAAACTTCTCACGAGTGTGAGGTTAAGACCAAAATAATACCGTAAATTAATAAATCTATATTACACAAGGGATCGAACTACCAAAAAAGAATTATTTCTAAAATGCTGCATAAAACAATTAGTTTTTAATTTTTAATGTCTTAAGGCTATCTAGACTACTTAGGAGGCATCTAGCCGACTGTTTTAATTGGAACAGCGAACAACTCTTACTGTATGCCCAAGGTATCTATGGAATGATATTGGAAGTCTGAACTGGTTTATTGTCGTGATGAAACAACACTTTTTTTTGGCAATATACGACCGTTTTTTTACTTTTAATCCATCACTCAATCAATAAGTTCATCCCAAAAATTGATTCCATGACCTTTCCAGCAGATGGAACTATCTTGGCATTTTTTTGGAGTCGTTTGTCCCTTTTCAGCGTATTGGTTTCATTGAACCTCGGTCCCAGGTGTGAAGTGATGGACCCATATTTAATACATGACTACTAATCTACTCGGCTTTATTCCTGTGAAACGTCGCCAAACTCTTGATTGAAAGATCCTCAGGACTACGGTAATCATTTTTACCCACCCTGTATGTCCTTAAATGAAACGAATGGTTGACGGAAAATAAGGCATATATATGTGGGTTAACCATCTATTTTTCTGAAATTGATTGAAACCTGCAGGAACCTCATAGGACTCGTCGTCTTTTGAAGTAAGATTACCCGACTTTCTGGTTGAAACGAATTACTCGTCCTGAGAGTATATCTGGACCATATTTCAGAAAGGTCCTTGACTCTTGACTATCCGTACATGTGAAGTACTCTCCAGATGTAGCCATGGAACCGTATGGGCAGTTTGGTTACTTGTTTTCTGTCTTCTCAAGAAAGGAGTCATGCTCCTGTTGGAAAGATGAGTCCGAGAATTCTCGCAAGGTCTCATTATTGGAGCGAGTTAGATGGCATGGAGACGGTACCGCACAATGCACGCTCGGTTTGACGTGCGTCATCCCAGTTGTGCAGCTGCATTTAATACGATGCGCAGTGAATCAGCAACACGAGGACGCGGCGCGCCTTGATGCACCTCGCCACACACGAAGGTGAGGCAGGGCGGCGTCTTTTCCATTAAAGCCCCATTATGCTGCACCTCGTCATCGTCATTCACACCGGCCTCGGCGACATGACGGAAGAGAATATGGAACGGCGAATACAACATACATGGACAAGTTATATTTTATACCTGCAAAACTTCATTAATTTTTTTTATCTAAATTTAATACATTTTAAGAGGGAACCATATAAGATTTCAGCTCAAAAGTTGTGAAAATATCTGGATACTATATTCGAGTCACGATTTGATTCGGCAAAATTTCGAAGACAGGTTATAAGTTAATATGAATCCATTTCAATATACTTAGAAATCATTAAATAAATCTGGGAAAATAAATTTTTACATAAACTTTTACTTCACATATAACACTTTGATTTACCCGCGTTCAAATACATAATATTTATACACTGTCTTTTAATTACGGCTATTATTTATTGTACCTGATAAATCCATTAAATATAAATATATAAACAAATGAGCATGAGTCTCTTTCTTCTCACTGACTGCCGTGAGTACAAATTTTTAACTAACCTAATACTGACCACGGTTATTTGATTTTTTTCCACCGACACAAATAAAGTTCTCATACAAATTTATTTCGTGTTTTGTACATGTGCAGGTTGGGTAATCAGGTACCACTATTGTTGCAAACTTTCGGTCTGAGATGACGTCATCAGCCGTCGTCACGTCTCTCTCAGTGATCGACAAATGTATTGGATATGGAACATTTCAACAAAACAAATGATATCAATATATTAATATATTGTCTGTTGAATTAGCCCAAAAAATGATTAACAGTATTAAACTACAATTATGTACATATAATACATGTAATCAGTGTACATATATCAATTATTTAGTTTTTTAATATTAATGTAATTAATTTCATCATGTTAAATATCATATTGATCGCTAATATTATATATACATATACATATATATATATATATAATTTATATAGAGCTGGCACAAATTATATATTATGTTAATACTTCAACTGAATGTTCCATTCATGATGGCACACCAATGTCTTCTTACCTAAGAAAGTTGCCAACCCGATCTTAACGGTTCAATCGCTATCAATCAAACTAAATATTTTGTTTTTTTAGACATTTACTAGCTGCATGCCCGGCGTTTCCCCTTGTACTCATTTATATAAACCCGAAAAAGTATTTAATTCTATATTAATCTTTAGTCAATAAGTTATTTCACCTAAATCTAAATGTTCCTAGTTCCATACCTGCTTTCAACCGATAGTGCATTAATTAAACAGCTATAAAATACAATGAAATTAATTGCCTCAATCCCAACAAACATACCCCCGAATTTATTCTTAAATATACTTCTTGAGTATTGCTGGATATAATTGTCCCTCAGTCGTCAGACATTACGAATTATTAAATTGATGAAATTGATATCTACATACACAATGTAAACAAATGGTCGCAATGTTGGAGTAACTAATATGGCACGAAAATTAATTTACATTTCCGGCAAGGATCGTGAAGTTTTTATCATCATTCGATGGAGTATTACTGGATAAAATTAAGCTTTTTATTCAATGAAAATATTTATGCTTTATTTCATTGCGGATAAAGAAACTATTTGCTTTGTTCGTCGCGCAGTAACGTCTCTATCTTGCGTGACGTCATGGTCTTTTGGCTCGCAGTAATTTATCACAAAATTATCACGTTTTTCAATTATAATTCTTTTCACATTTACGCTAGTAGCGTTTGTAGAGTTTTGAAGAATATATGTATCAATTTTTTTTTGCTATCTTTCCACGCGCTCAAATATGTATATAAATTAACGAAAATACATACATACATACAAATATACATCCTTTTATAATATATAGATAGATTGTTTCGCCATGTCAGCTCATTTTATTCTTTGCTTTAAATTTGGCTTCTGTGATATTTAACAACAAATCAATTCCCAAATCCAACTTAAAATTTCACCTGTTCAACACTTTATTTATTATAAACAAAAACTATTAGCATCGTATACTAGTAAAAATATGTGAGCAATAATGCCAACCTGGCGTACCGCGTTCCTTCCTGCAAAGAGTATGTACATCACAAACATTTTAACCTTAGCTCGAAATTAGAAGCAACGCAATTTTACTTTATCTATATAATATATATAATAAAAAATTATGTATATTTGAATGTACGTATGTATTTACGTTAATTTCTATACAGATTTAAACACGTCGACAGATTTCAACAAAAATTGGTTCACATAATCTTCAAAACACGTGAAACGCTACTGTGTGTGTGTGTGTGGGGGGGGGGGAGGGTTGGAGAAATCCCTAGCAAAAAGGAGAAAAGAATAATAATTAACAAATGTGATCATTAAATGTTAAATTACTGCGCGCCAAGAGACCGCGTCACACGATTGAGAGAGACGTTACTACGTGCCAAACAAAGGAAATAGTTCCTTTTTCCGTATGAAATGAAGAAGAAATATTTACATTAAATAAAAAATATTGTTTTATCCAATAATACTTCATTTTATGCTAAACTATACGAAATACTTTACGATCCTTACGGAAAAATGTAAGTTAATTTTCGTGATGTATTAGTGACTCCATATGGCAACCATTTGTTTACATTGTGAATCTAGCTAACAATTTCATCAATTTAATCTTTCGTAATGGCTGAAGAATGAGGGACAATTATATCCTGCAATACTCAAGGAGTTTTCTATTCGTAAAGAAATTCGGAATTATGTTTGTTGGTATGATGCATTAACATTAAATGTATTTATAATGCACTATCGGTCGAAAGTATGTACGGAACTAGGAACAGTTAGATTTAGGTCAAATATTTCATCAATTTAATTTTCCGTAATGGCTGAAGAATGAGGGACAATTATATTATGCAATACTCAAGGAGTTTTCTATTCGTAAAGAAATTCGGAATTATGTTTGTTGGTATGATTCATTAACATTACATGTATTTATAATGCACTATCGGTCGAAAGTATGTACGGAACTAAGAACAGTTAGATTTAGGTCAAATAACTTCTGGACTAAAGATTATTATGGAATTAAATACTTTTTTCGGGTTTATATAAACAAGTGCGTGGGCAAAAATAGTGATGGTCTTAATGACACGCCAAAGAATAATTTAATTATTCCTGGCATACTTTAGGATGATTCAAATGATGAGAATCTTGGGATACTGGTCATTATTTACTTTTTGAAATTCCTTGTTATTCCACTTTGTATATGATTTACAATTTTTCTCTCCATGTCTCCCGATAGTAAATGTTATGAAACTAACCCGAACCATGGTGTTCTTTTCCAGATCGTTGGACAACACCCTGACCTGTGAAGCAGAGTGCTGGTTCTGGTGAACAAACAATCGCTAATATGTTCCGTCATTGGGCCGTATCTCACTCACTGATGAGGCGCGGCCCCGTTTCTTTGACTTTCCTCTCACGCCCTTCTCAATGTAGTATGTATCAGGGCTGTCAGACTGTTTCTATAGGCGCATTCCGGCAACGCCAGGCACGTGTTTCTCTTACACTCGCATTCCAGAACAAGGAAGTGCCACGAGGGCTTTGATTACGTTCACGGTCCACTATTCAGTCTCGATAAGTACCTTCTGGACACTACAAAGACAATCAATAAAACTCATTGCCCCTCTTACGATTTTATCTAGTAGACAGATAAGGGCTGACAGTTACTATAAGAACTTTGAAATATTCCTTAGCAGCATACATGGTAGAACCTTAAGCTGACTAAATGACCAGGAAGACTTGCTTATCTTTACAATGCCAATGCAAAAATAAGGTTGGTCTGGACTTATTCGCCACAAGTGTTTCTCCACCAAGGTTTATTATACAACTACTTACACGTTTATATTACCCCTTTTTCCAATCATACATATGCAATCGCTCTTTCCATATCAAGTACCAAGATATATTCTCTGAATTAAGACCAATGAGTGCAGGTGTTCCACTAGGAAGTTTCTTTGGAACATTACTGTACGTATTGTACATTTCTCATGTGTCAACAGCAGAAAACACCATGGTGGACACATTTGCCGACGACACAGTGTAGCTGCCGACCAAGACTCAAATCAAGCTTCTCAATACTTGCAAGTGAACCTGGAACCTTATACCATTGTGAACAAAAAGTAAGGTGAAATTGTCATTTAAAACTCCCGGGTATTAGGAAGACAGGTAAATTTTTTACCCTAGGTTGATAGGACTGTCTATAATATTTACCAAGCGTCTGTTTGTTAAAAGGTTTAATTATCTCCGAGTTACACGTGTTTTTGTAAACAACCAAAAGTGAATTTTTCGATTTTTGCAATGGGTGATTTTGTTG
Organism: Zhengitettix transpicula; assembly: GCA_037074705.1. Taxonomy (NCBI): domain Eukaryota; kingdom Metazoa; phylum Arthropoda; class Insecta; order Orthoptera; family Tetrigidae; genus Zhengitettix; species Zhengitettix transpicula. The sequence continues at coordinate 17,648,458 of CM073593.1, read as the reverse complement.
AGCAAAGAACTTGCATCAAATTTTGTTTGCGGAACGAATATTCTTGTGCGGACACGTTGAAAATGTTGCGGAAGGCCTTTGGTGATCAAACTATGGCACAAAAAAAAAGTTTATAAGTGGTACAACGAGATCAAAGACGGCCGAGAACGCGTTGAAGACGAACCGCGCTCTGGACGACCATCAACGTCTACCGACGAGGGCTACGTCCAAAAAATCAATTATTTTGTGCTTGAAAATCGTCGATGGACAATTATAGACCTCGCTGATAGTGTTGGAATATCATTTGGCTCAGCCCAAACGATTTTGAAGAACGTTTTGTGTATCAAACGCGTCAAGTTTCGATTGGTGCCAAAATCGCTCAATTTTTTGGAAAAAAAAGGGACGCGTTGATGTGTGTGCAACTTTTCTGTCGGACTCTCAGGACTACTTGAAATGCATCATTACTGGAAACGAGACTTGGGTTTACGCATACGACCCTGAAACCACCGACCAATCCAGCGAATATCGTGCAAAACGTGAAGCAAGACCGAAAATCATGGTCATGTTGACAGTTTTCTTTGATTATCGTGGTGTGGTGCACTATAAATTCCTTCTGCCGGGCCAAACTGATAACAAAGAATATTATTTGAGCGTTATGCGTCGTTTGCGTGAAGCTATTCGTCTGAAACGGCCGGAACTATGGGCGAACAACTCTTGGTTCCTTCATCACGATTATGCACCATGTCATTCTGCATTGGTTCTTCGCGACTTTTTTTGCCAAAACTCGACTCATATCGTTCCGCAACCACCGTATTCGCCTGATTAGGCTCCGTGCGACTTCTGGCCATTGAGCAAACTCAAAAGGCCAATGCGGGGACGCCGTTTTGACACGATTGAGGAGATTAAAACCGAATCGAAGAAGGTCTTAAAAGCTATACCGGGAAAAGACTATCCTGACTGTTTCGAGGACTGAAAAAAGCGTTAGAAAAAGTGCGTTTTATCGGACGGGGATTACTTTGAAGGGGATAAAATTGATTTGGAAGGATAAAAAAAAATTATATTTTATAAATAAATTCACCTTACTTTTTGTTCTTAGTGGTACATCAAAATACTACTGTACAAAGCAATAATCAAGCCAAAATGGATATAAGGCATAGAACTACGGGGCACAACCAGCAAGTCCAACCTGGAAATCCTGAGAAAAAAAAACAACCAAAAACATTAAGATACTTATGCAACGCGCCACGGTTAGTATCAAACAAAAATCTAAACTTTAACAGAAGTTATACCGATCGAAGAATGAGGCACCAGAAGTGAATCAACAATCAGTGAAAATTTTGGACAATAGAGGACATGTGTACAGACAAAAGCGAAAACATATTTTATATTTACTTTTTCGATGCTCTTAATTTTCACATATCTTTACATCATTTACTAATTGTCCCAAGTGAAAAGATTGTAAATTATCAGTGAATAAAAAAACAACTCATGTCTCACCGGTCGTTTACGAGGGAAATATTGCAAGGTTACTCTTCGTGGGAACCATTATACTTCTAATGACTATAAATCACGGTTGTATGGAATAAATAGAGTATTATGTAATTTTAACGCACATAAAAATGACATTAACAGTCAACCACTAACAATTCCCCATATACTATTCTATTGCAGCAGGTACAACGACATCAGGAGATCTACAATCGCAAAACACCACATGTCAAACCTCTGTACTTCAACGACAGCTGCCTTAGACATCATCAAATTTATCGATGAAGCAAACATAAGTGAACAAATATAGAAATCCATATATAATATATATATAAATAATAACGCTAAGAAATGATTGTAAATAACATACGGGTCGCCAATGACGCGACCGTTATAAACGTCAATTTTTTAAAAAAGGTATTATACAACACACGAAAGTTTAACAGCCTGAAACTTTGACAAGTAATTTAGGAAAATTATAGATAGGGAACAAAAAAATTAATTCAAGCACATTATGTTCTGGATTTAACTGTAATAAAATCGAATTATTATTAAAATAAATGGTCATGTAAGTCTGAAAAAAACAGATGAGTGAATGATAACATTTTTCTTACATAAAACTATTCTGCAAAACCGACTTTTCGTCCTAAAATTACGTCCTTGTAAGCTTATGACAATTAAATACTTTAACACACTGTAGAGCAAAATATAAAATTATATACATTTTACTGTCGTGGTGTACAACATCCATTACATCAGAACACATATAATTTAACATTCATTTTAAAGTACGCCTAATTATTTAATTGTCATTAATTTTAGGACGAAACGTTGTTAATATATTAAAATTTATGTAAAATAATTCGTTATTATTATTAATATTTATTTTTCTCAGTTTCTGGCCATTAAAATTGGTGTTCTACTTTAAGGAATTGCCAGATAAATTTGAATTTATAAAATAGATTAAAATGTTCAAATAATTTCTTTATGACTTTTAATTTAACGGTAACTAATTATGCGTATTTATCCAAAGTTTAAAGGATAGAAAACACATTACATTAAGAGAATATATTTTTTGGGGCGTATTGGTTGGAGATTTAGAAAGAGAACTGAGGTATTTAAATTTAACCTGATATAAACTTTAAAACTTCTAAAACGGATGCACACCAAAATTACTATTATATAGTATGAAATTAACTTAATGCAAACATATGGATAATTTCATATTTCATAAAAAATATGTTATAAATTTCCCAAATAAAAAAAGTACGGAGTAAAAGTTTATTTCTTAAAATATGCGACAAGTTTACAGAGAAATCGCCCATTATCAGTTTTGTAAAGAGTTCTGTTGCTAGTAAGATACACAAACACACACACACGTACATAGAGTCACAAGCACACACACACACACACACACACACACACACACACACACACATATATATATATATATATATATATATATATATATATATTGTAATAGTAATTAAAGGCCATTAATGATTTTAAATAATTGGATAGTTATGATGGATTGTTAGCGGTACCAATCTTCAAAGACAACAATGTATAAGCGGGTTGTGTTTGAGCCGAGAGCACTTTCTGGAAGTCCGTTCTGGTGTTGAAGTCGGGTGTGGAAGTAAAAATCTGAGAGGGGAACAACGAACAGCGTAGCTGGCGTATAGATCAAACCGTTTTTTTTAAGGGCAACAGGCTACACGAGCGTAATCCACGTTGGGCAACTCTCCTTTAATAGCATAGGAAGGGATTTGAAAGGGGGGATGCGGAAGGGTAGAGGAAGGTAGCAAAGGGTTAACTAGGACCCCCGGGCTATGGTTTAAGGATCCTACGAGGCATTCGCCTAAAGAAATGCAGGGAGAACCCTAGAAAAACCTGCATCAGGTAGGTCGGGCATTGTAATACTGCAAAGAGTAACCTAGTAATCAGCGCCACATTAAATTTTCTACGAGTACCGAGACCATCATCAGTTTCCACATAAAGACAATTTTGTAACCATCTGTCTAACTAATAATCCGGAGGGAGCAGCAGTTCCAGGTCTCAGAGAAGGAACTCGAAAGATACGTCAGTGTTTTGTACAATCAAGTATAGAGTCAGTGATTTCATGGCCTGTGAATTGTGAGCCCGAGCACAGGAGAGCTAAGTCTGGTACCAGGCAAATATTTTGTAAGTAGAAACCAATGTAATTAAGTTTTGTAAACGATAATTAAAGGTAATCGTCAGATTTCGCTTTCTCGTTTTTGTTTTGATTGTTTAACTTATTAGTTTGTAAATTCTATGATTGTGAAACGTAAATATAAAAATTGTTTCTTTACTTAGCAGGGCCAGATAAATTACCCTGTGAAAAGAGTTATAAAATCGCTAAACATTTAAAACTTTAAATGTAATTAATCTCATATAGAATGTTATAAATTTCTACTGAATAAAAGTAAATAGTATTGTAAAGTTTAAAGAATGTTGTAATTATTTCTCAATCTTTACTTTAAAATAAAAATAATTTGTTTCATAAACGAACTACTCATTTAAATTCATGAAAAAAATTTGTTTAAATAATATTGTTAATTAATTTCCGTTTAATTATTACAATGATATATTATTGTTATCAGAAATTAGATCCACGTGGAGCACTTACTAAACGAGGACATTTTATAGAATTAGTTAATGAGATGTGTAACATTCATTAGTAGACCATGAGAATAGATTCCCAACAAGAAGAAGATTGAGGTTTTATCAGCAGTACGCGTGCCTTTCCTGGTCCACTTCTATAAATTAACTTGCGGGTCATTATTCTTCCTGTCTGGTTACTAGGAATAGAACTGGAGCAGTTGAAATGGAAACGAGTTTGCGTGAAGGAAAAGCCGACTGTGAAATATTGTACCTGTTTAATTTAATTATTTAGATACCCTACGCCATTAAAAGTAGAATCTAGTACGGAGAGGTGTAGGAGTTAACGCCCACCATTAGAGCGCAGGTATTATCTTCAACAACAACACGAGACGACGTGCAACAGCTCACACCTATGCAGAATGTACTAGCAGACCTCGTAGAATAAGATTTTGCCACTTAAGTACTTTCATCACAAGTTCATATAAATATGGTTCTGAAATGACGGATGATTGAATGTACCGGAAAAAAAACTACCATAGGTTTTCAAGAAGTTTGATGTTTAACCAATTAATCGTTTTGTTTCTTGTAACTCGTTGTACAACTACATATGACTCATTACTTTTAAATCTAAAGTTGCAAAAATGTCGTTTTTAAAATTCCACGCTAGCAGAATTATTTCTGGTCAATACGTCGAAATAATGTTGAACATGATTGGTAAACATTAAAAATATCTGCAATGAAATTAAGTTACTTTATACGACAAGGATATAAGAGTGCATCAGCTGTACGTAACAAAGACCCAACCAACACAAAGTTATAGGTTTCCAAACCTTTTCTGTTGTTTCTACTACCACAGTCACCCAAATAGACTTAAACTTTCATTAAGTTTTTTAATTAATTATCTTGGTTTGACACAGCGACTTTTGCTGGTCTTCTGTTAATAGTTTTTTGCAATTCGTAATATTATTATTTTAGAAAATAAGATATAATGCTAAGAGGGAACAATTACCTTTTTGATGTAAAAAAGGGAACACGAAAATAATTTAAATTAGTTTGTAATTAGTTCCTATACTTAGACTTGAACAATTTTGTAAGAATCAGTAACTAATTATGCCCAACATAGTGCTTAGTTTTTTTGTTTTTTAAGGTGTAGACGGGCAAGGTATAGTGTAATCCACATAGTGGCAACTCCCCTCTTATAGCATAGAAAAAGGAGTGAAAGGGGGGATGCGGAAAGATAGAGAAAGTTAGCCAAAGGTTAAATAGGGCGCCCGGGCTATGGTTTAAGGATCCTACCCTGCAATTCGCCTTAAAGTGATGCAAGGAAAACCCTAGAAAAACCTGCAGTAGGTATGTCATGAATTTAGTAATTGTCCCACGCCCTTCCGATGGCGGGAGAGGGAATTTGCTGTGGGCGTGGAGCTTACCCTCTCCGTACCTTGACCAGTTTAGGAGGCAGTTGGCCGACTATTCCAATAGGAATAGCGGACATTTCTTACCGTATGCCCAGGGAACATACACCTTTCAAAACAATGCGAGGTATCTCGGCATGTGGAAACCTTAGTTCAAAAACCAGACAGATGTGAAGGCATACCCAAAGGTAGCCTCCTCCAGAACTCTCTGGTTGCTTAGTGTGACGTTTGTTAAGTAGTAAGCATTAATTGATTTTTTTAAGGCAATATAATAAATATTATTCTAATAAAATAAAAACAGAAATTGAAATAATTTGGACTATTTTACACGTACGAAGGGTCTCTGACAGTGAAAATATCAGATTGATTTCAAAACAGTTTTACAATTTTGTAAGAAGCAATAACTAATAATGCCCAACACAGTGATAAGTTTTTTTTTTGTTGTCTAAGGTGTAGAAGGGCTAGGTGTAGTGTAATCCACATAGTGGCAACTCCCCTCTTATAGCATAGAAAAAGGAGTGAAAGGGGGGATGAGGAAAGATAGAGCAAGGTAGCCTAAGGTTAACTAGGGCCCCCAGGCTATGGTTTAAGGATCCTACCCTGCAATTCGCCTCAAAGTGATGCAGGGAAAACCCTAGAAAAACCTGCATCAGGTATGTTGTGCATTTAGTACTTGTCCAACGCCCTTCCGATGGCGGGAGAGAGTGTTTGCTGTGGGGGTGGAGCCTATCCCTCTCCGTACCTTGACCAGTTTAGGAGGCAGTTGGCCAGCTATTCCAATAGGAATAGCTGACATTTCTTACCGTATGCCCAAGGATCATACTCCTCTCAAAACAGGCCGAGGTGCGTAGTTAAAAAAACAGAGAGATGTGAAGGCATCCCCAAAGGTAGCCTCCTCCAGAACTCTCTGGGTGCTTAGTGTGACGTTTGTTAAGTAGTGAGCATGAATTAATTTTTTGGAAATAATATAACGAATATTATTCTAATAAAATAAAAGCTGAAATTGAAATAATTTGGCCTATTCTACACGTACGAAGGGGCTCTGAAACGTTCCTGGTCTGACAGATTGTTTTCAAAACAGTTTTACTTTTCAACATAACCGATCTTGCTTTTCGTATAAACGCGCCAAGTACTGTTGTGAAACTGTCGTCCGAATGCGTTCTTAATCGAGTCAAAAGCTTTATCACCTGAATTTCCTCGTATCCAAAGAGTGATAACAATTTCACGCACCTTCGTACTCCGTTCTTCCAAAATCATATGCATGGTTTCAGATGTGGTTTTGCGTTTCGAACTTCCGCCACGTGGATCATCTTTCACGGCCACATTTAAATTCAGCCGTCCATTTATCAACGGTGGACATTGAAAAGTTACATGGAATAAATTTCGGTCGGCTTTAATGATTTTTCTTGTAATTTCGCACCTAATGACAGTTCAGATAATTTATGGCCAATGATAATATTATTTACATGTTAGCATACTGAATGAAACTTGTGGTGAGTAGTAAATGTCTGCGGTTAGAATTAGCACTTATTTTAACGTTAATCATAAGCTAAAATAATAAGAAATTTTTGAGTTTTATATTTAATTCAATATACTCATATTTTTATTACCTGTTCCTCTTAGCGTTTATAAATAAATTCAGTGTTTTGCTATTGATAATGAAAAGTCTTTGAAATTCGCTAACACTGTTATTCTTCCCTTTACTGCTCACAGAATTTTAGACAGAATGTAAAATCTATCAAACTCTACTCACAAAATTGCTTTACAAAAGCTTACATATGTGTCTTTAAAGTTAAAGATTTATGTAGGATGAACATTAGTAACTTCAATATTTCGTTTTATAATTAATAATTAACGGCTCGAGATTTCTTTACATCACCTATGATTTTAGTTCACCAATTAAATTAATTTAAATATATTGTGATGCCAATTAATTGGGCCATTAATTGTATTTAAATAATTAAATTGTAGCGGATAAAAATATTTGAATTTTAGCGGTATGAGCTATCAAAGACAACAATGGCGGCGAGTTCTTTTCCTTTGTCGAAAAGCCGAAATGGAGACAGCGCGCGTAAGGAACGGCAGTCTGCACTGAGCCTGGGTCGAGGAAGGATAAACAAAAAGTCTAAAATCTGCATACGAGAAGTTATAGTTTTTTTTAGGGCAAGAGGCTACATGAGGGTGATCCACATTCGGCAACTCCCCTTTAATAGCATAGGAAGGGATTTGAAAGGGGGGATTCGGAAGGGTAGAGGAAGGTAGCCAAGGGTTACTAGGGTCCCCGGGCTATATTTTAAGGATCCTACCCGGCATTCGTCTAAAGAAATGCAGGGAAAACCCTAGGAAAACTTCTGTCGGGTAGGTCGGGCATTGGGTACTTGTCCCACGCTCTTCCGATAGCGGGAGAAGAGTTTGCTGTAGGGGCGCAGAATTCCCTTCTCCGTGCCTCGACAAGTTTAGGGGGCAGCTGGCCAACTATTCCAATGGGAATAGCGAAGAACTCTTACGGTATGCCCAAGGTCTGTGACCCCGGAACATACACCTCTCAGAACAGGCCGAGGTGCCTCGGCTTGTGGGAACCTTAGTTCAAAAACGGAGAGGAAAAGGCAGCCCCAAAGGTAGCCCCTTCGTATCTCTCCTAAAAGGTTCTGCCTGCGAGAGAACAACCCTCGCAGGTATTGCCTGCGAGAGAATAGCCCTCGCAGACTATTCCCGAGAAGTTATAGTCTGGATTCGGCAATGATAATAGAAGGAGGCTAAAATCTGAGTACGAGAGATATAATACAGTTCAGTTCTCTTACAGCATCAAACAGTAAAGTCTGCTAATATAAATTTCAAATCGCGAGTTCCTGTATAGAAGCAAGCAAATAGTTGTACAGAGAGATTTTCATAACAATTTGCAAACGGGGAACAAAAGGTTGCTTCACAATGATGGAACAATTTTCGCATTGACGGACCGAAAACCACTAGCAGACCAGAGGGGGCGGCTCATCCGAGGTTCCAGATAGCTGAGGACGAGAAATTCTAGCGTGTGTATTAAAATTGCAATGAAGTAGAGTCAGTTTAACTAAAAATGGCTTTTTAGTGTGTTAGTTATCAAGATACAAGATAAAGATCGGGTACCAGACAGACGGTCCGTGAGTAACCAAAACTTTGATAAATTTCTATTAAAAGGGCAGAGTCAGATTTCGTTCAGAGTTCATTTCGTTCAGCTTTCTTTCCACTTATTTTCATACTGTTTTAGGTTAATTTTTTTATAATTTGAATTGTTAATAGTCAGTTTATACATTGATTGTGTTCTAATTATCAAACCCAGTAGTGACCCTGAGATTAAGAGATTTTCAACATATTGGATTGTAAATATTGTTGTGTATACGCTAGAACACCATAAATTTTAAGTAATTAAAGTAAAGTTTTGTAAATTTTGATCAAAGACCGGCGTACAAAGATAGGGTTAATAATGTGCATTTTTAATAAATATTTTTTTTAAATGATAATCATTTTATTAATCATTTCTTTTAATTAACCCTAACATGTTGCTCATTACATAAATGAGGTTTCAACGTGGGGCAAATTAATCGATCATCAGGTGCTCATTACAATATATACACGAAATTGTTCATGAAATATTTGACTTCATTGTTTCCGTTACACTTTTTAATTTTCATTCATAGGTGGCTCGTGTAAATGTTTCATAAAGTTTAATATTTCCGTGAAAAACAAGTGGACTTATACAGAATAATTGTTATTAATATAAGTTCAAAGTCAAAACGTGCTATTTCTATTAGCCATAAGCCGTGTTGTTCTCGTAAAATGAGTATTCCGGAGAATATACATTTCAGTCACAAACGATAAGTGTTTTTAAGTGGACCAGAAGCCTGTTCCAGGGAACCACTTCAAATATCACAGCGAATCTTAGTGTGAAGGGTCACTTGGAGCTACAAGCTATTCCAGAAATACAATTCATCAGAGGCACTCGAGAACGTGGATTAGTCGTCATTATAGTGAATGAGATTTGGGTTTCTAGTTCATTGCTAAATGCCAAAGTTAACATTTACGTAATTCATACTACAGTATTTTAGTACTTGTTATGACTTTGATTTACGGTTAAAAGCCTCTTTCTTCCCCTGTAGTGCTATCCTTTTCTTGCGTCGGTCTACAGTAGTCATCCGATCCAAGAAGCTATACTATTTTAATTCTTCCACGAAAATATGAAGCTAAAATATATAATGATTCATTCTTATAATTTATACCGAACTTTTCGTTGTGAAATGAATTAATAAACTCCAGTCTCCTTTGAAAATCTTAGTTCTTCTCTCGTCCGAGCACCGTAATTTGAGTGGATTTGAATGTTATAAGTTTTGACAAGTATTTTTCGTGAAATAAACGAGTAAACGAGTTTATATATTGTGTTTCTTTTCAAGTAACAAGTGAAAAGGTAAGCGATAGACAATTAATACTGTCAACTGTCGAGACGCCGTTATATTTCAAGTAAGGGCATACTGAGACCGTTTGGTTATATCGATTCAAAATTACTCATTCGACATCGATGATTTAATTTGATTTTTTTAGAACCGACCGTGAGTTTATTACAGTAGATTAATGCAGCCGTCAAACCAACAAAAGTAATTAAAATATTGTCATTGTATCATGATTTTTGTAATGTTTTTCTTGCTAAATTGACATTAATATATAATTTACTATAGGTTTAAATATACTGAATCATAAGAGAGGTAGGAAACAAATGTACGGTGCTTAAATTTTCTGTGAAAGACTGGCTCTTAAATTTAGTAACTACGATGAGTTTTTACCACGAGATTAATTTTTTATTAAATTGACAAAATTTTTAATATTAATTGGAATAAGTAAGTTAAATTTTAGCGTGACAATACAAAAAATGGTGAATCAAATTACCGTGAGATTTCATTTTCGATGCCAGCATTAACCGTTATCATTACTTGAACAAGAATAGGAAAGAGATATATTGGGGGCGCTTTTAAAGTTAAATCATAATTTTCATAGTACGCAACGTTCTCTTATTCCGCTTGGTTTAGAGGAGAAGCGAGCTGAACTATTTCTGTTCCCGAGTAGCGTTGCATTTCTACATTAAAGGATTGGCAACGAGAATAAGAGGAATGCCCCGTACTCAGAACTCGTAACTCCTACACTGAGCAACGATGGGATCGTAAAGCTGGCAGAGACGACGTTCCATCTAAACTCTAGCCAACTGCACGTACAGTCGGAAAGGGATGAAGGTGAGATAATTACCTTCATTTACATAGTATCCGTCTTGCAATATATTCAAAATAATTTTAGTAAAACACAAATTCCGTTAGATAAATTGAGATATTAAGAGAAAAAGTACTTGTATATTTCAAAGTTTGGACTGGAAGTTAGTATATATAGGCCAAACTATACGTGCATTAAAAACGAAGGATTAAGGAACATAAATCAAATTTTATACTTACCGTTGACAAGCATTCAGTTCTAAAACAAAACATAGCAACAATTTTAATCATAATTTTGGCTGGAATAATGTCAGAATGCTTGATGTTGAGCCTGATTTTCACACTAGAATCATCTCTGAAATGTCCAGCATTAGAATCAATAAGTTCACTTTAAATGTATAATGTGGTTCAGTTCGTTACGTCTGCATCTTACTCGTCAATCTGTGTAGGTCATACTTGAGATGGTCTGCCTATTTTCAGAAGAAACGACGTAAGATTACAAGGTTTTTGGCTCAAATATCGTCAGTGATTGGTCATTTTCACATTTTAAAATGAGGAACTTATCCTACGGTTATCTTGGTGGCAAAACTAGGCCCAGGAAAAGTGATAGAAATTTTTTTCTGCACAATTATCAGAAGTGACAATAATTGATTATTAAGACTTTTGATCTCCTGGAGGTGTGAAGCAGCGTCTCTACCTTTGGTCATCATGCAGTTCATGATCCACGGTCTCAGATTGACACAAGAAATGCCGGAAGGTCTACTAATTTTGGGTGACCAGTACGAATGTTCTGGTGATCTCCAGTTCTACCGGATGAATGAACTACTATCATCGTCCGAATGGTCTGGTGACTCAAGAACAATACTCGTGATTGGTCTCTCGTTTTTTCCCAATTGGCATTCAGGTAGTAAGGTTAATAAGAAAACCGGAAGATTTAGTATTAGAAATTGAAGACTTACTATACCCTTTTCCCACGAGAGAAATGACTGCACGGTGAAAATTCCAGTATGCGACAACAGATTTTTGGCTGCAGTCGGCGTTCGATCGGCACCGAAAGGCAGAAAATTTTGAAATAATTAAATAAATTGCCCATAAGTCAAAAATTAGATAAAGCAATTACATTACGTCATTAAATGAGAATTACATCAAGAGCTGTAAATAATTTGTAAACATTGCCAAGTTCTTCAATTAATATTTGCCAAAATTGATAATATTTAAATAGATTTTGAGTGAAATTGCAAAGTCACTCTTCACCTCAATAAATACCTCTACAAACAATAACATACTGTGAACTATAGCATGTACAGTAACTCCAAAGTACTCTCATCATTAATTTGTGTTCTGAAGAATATGATTTAAGAAACGTCTTTTACATATTAAAATTTCAATGTGGAATTTTCATATTAATAAACTTTTATGAATGCTTATTAATATTGATATTATTTATTAAGGTTGACAGATTATTTTTCAATTTTTTTTTGTAATTTAATTTGTGTTCTGACGAATGTGATTTGATCCTTAACAACCCACCACTGTCCAACGAACACATCAGTGACTCCAGATACCGAAAGAATATGAAAAATCAAATATAATTGTTTAAAAATCATAGGTAATATATCTTATGATTATCCGGAAATAGAATTGGTATATTGTAAACAACCTGAGCACATCTTACTATGCTGTTGGTAGTTTCAACGTATGAAAATTAGTTTACATATGGTATTTCTAGTTATGAAATGGTGTATTAATATTAAGAGTTTTGTTTTTCGTGGTTTCCATTGTCTAAGAGGAAGGAAGAGTCCAACGTATCGAAAAACCTACAAAATTCCATCTATTCCATATCGAGGGCTTCTTCGCATATGATTTACTCTTAGACATGACAAAACCCGAACAACAATACTTTAATAATAATATAAGGAATTTAACGCAATGTGTAAAGTAATTTGGGTCACTCATTACAAAATTCTGTCATTGAGATAGATCTTCTGGAACACCAATATGCGTGATATCTGTCACACACCATTTCACATAATTCACAAACACAATTCACATCTGATTGATGAAAGCTTTTTGATTTACAAATCTTGTGGTGAAAACCGTGCACGGCGAAACGGGTTACTGTGTGTCGTAGTTCGTTTGTCATCATGGCGGTGGAACTGTAGAAATCGTCCCATATCTGGTTCTTCTTTTCCTTTAGTTCTTGGATCACGTGTTGGTATGCGGGTGTAGATGGCAAAGTTAACCCTGTTGTATAGCGTAGGTCTTCTAAGTAGAAAGGTTCCCTTGTGAGTTCATATGCAAGTCGTGATGGCGTATATTTCGAAACACACAGTATCTTTTTCAGAAAAGTTGCTTTCATCTTTTCAATATCTTTCAGGTTCTTTCTATTTAGTTTCTCCTATATTAATTCCAAACCACATGCGCTATTGGGGTGACTTTTGCTTTGTAGATGGAGATGGCCGCGTCTATTGAGAGTTGTCGTATCGTCCGAATATCTTGCATTGCTCTGATAGCTGCGATTACTTTTTCTTTAACGTGTAATTTGAATGCGCTTCCTGTCGGTTGTAAGGTTATCCCAAGGTACTTGAAGCTGTTTGTAACGCTTATTGGTCTGTTGCCGAGGTATAAAGTGTCTTTCGTGCTGTAATATAATAGTCTACACGTGCCCTCTTATCATAACGTCTCTTCAGCATAGCGGACCTAAGAGGGCGCAGCTGCAAGAACTCTGATGCAGTTAAAGACATCACTTTAGATATAGCGAGTAACTAAACACAACAACAACATAAATATTCACCCCTTTCACTTAGGCAGCTGTGATGACGCTGCGTCTAGACGTGAGCATTTTAAGTACCTTATGCAGACATGCTCACGGCAGCAGAAATCTTCCACCCTGTAAGAGTTCCTCTCATTGGAGACTTATAATCATCAGGGAGGGGGAACGGAGTCTTCGAATTGTTCAGAGCTTCTTGGGAACGACAGTCGTGATCCAACCTCCAGACGGGTCGGTGGCTCCTGGTGCTATCCGCCAGATTGTCTTACTTTATTTTATTTCTAACTATTAAATCTATTGATTCTTCATCAGCTCTTATTTGACTGAAGTGCAGCGAAACACCAACCACTACGCCTAGGTTCAATTAGTTGAACCCGAACCCTCACGTTACCGACTTTCCTATTTCCTGTTCTTAATTCTTCCTTTATCCTCTAGATCGGTAGCCAGGTGAGCTAACGGAGGTATAGCTCGGTTGGTGAACGATCTATCTGGACTTCCCATTTCCAACTGCTGGAATGTTACATGTTCACAGTGGTGGAGTGTTACATGATGGCAGGCGGGATGTTACAGTGCTGTGTCTGCCACCTTTCCTGAATATCATTGCTGCTGTCTTTTGAAGGTTTATTTCTAGTTAATTTTGAGCCTAGTTCGTTAGATTGTTTAAGGCCTCTTGTAGATCTTATCTGGAGGTGTCTGTGATGGCCATGCCATCTGCATACACATCCAGACGCGTGTTTTCTGTTGGTAGTGATTCGGCTATATCTGCAGTCGCAAAATTAAACAATAACGGGCTTAGGTGGTCTCCTTGTAGTACCCCGTTTGTCTGTATTATTGGGTCCGATATTGCTATGCTGTCATCTATTTCTACTTGGTTCTCATGCAAGATGTTTGAGATTATTATCGTCAGGTAATGTTCTTTTCCAATCATTGATTCCAGCTTGTTTAGTATTAGTCGTCTGTTGAGAAAGTCAAAATCTTTTGTGACCGCATATAGCTTCTAGTTATCAGCCGCGAATCAAATTTTAATACTTTTATTACGTTATTTTCTTTTATTTCTGCTAGGGCACGTATTTTGCTCACCGCTGTGTGTGCGCTGTTAAAACACGAGCATCGTTGGACAGGCTTCATACTCACCATTCACGATGACTGGATTAATGACCATCGACTGCGCCAGTATATTTTTCCTAATTTATAGCATTTAATCTGTGACCTTATGAGTTGTCCCTGAGCTACTTCTCATCATAATAATTTTTTAAAATAAATTATAATTATTACAAAGGCCAACTAATAACATTTTATTTTTGAAAACAATAGCTTTGTGTATAAGAATTTGCCGTAGGATATATTCATTATTCGTACTTGCTCAAGACGATTTCTGACGTCATGATTTTTTATAGCTGTCGAGAACTAATATTAATGCAACTTTCCCTGCTCATCTCACTCAATAAAAAAACTCCTAATAAACCAACTCCTTCCTGTTGTTAATTGAATGAGATCCCAGCGGCCGTGAAAATTTCCATTTGTAACATTAAAACTAAATTAGCGTGATAATGAATTCGATTCATTAAGCTGTTCTGTAAGACAAATGTTCTGTACATTTTAAAATTTTAGGAAGCTTTATTAGAAAACATATTTTTTACTGCTCTAGCGTTCTTGATCGGTAATGACTGATACGAGAATGCAAAAACTTCTCTGAGTTTTCACAAGAGTGTTATCAAATATTGCAGTTATTGTAAATTATTAAAAATCTAATCTGTATTTTAGATTCAATTTTATTGAGACATTTTTACATTTACTTATGTTGTATTGTAAGCTCCTTTCTTTATTCACGAGTGTCCCTTTTAAAAATCAATAAAATATGATAGCTGTTTTTAACTTTACGTCATTTCATTATTTATGCATGTTGAGTATATCTATTTTTTGTTGATATTTTTTAATTAAGAAGAATTTTTTTTATTTACAAGTTTCTTATATTGAATGTAAGTAATCCTGTGACATCTTCGCGGTCAAAATAACCAATTTAAGGGTCCTGGGAACACACGTACGTAACGGTGCCAATCTGCCGGAGTTTCTTGTATGAACGTGCTAAAATATTGTGACCAAATATTAGTTTCTCCAGACACTTACAATATTTTAATCCTCACAAAAGTAGGTCGCGCTGTTTACCCCCTCACTTACCTGAGTCCTGGACAGGTTGACGCCGAGAATATTAAATGCTGACGAGTCTTCTTTTCGTATAAAAAAATAAAATATATACATAATAAAATTAAATTTTCAATTAACATTTATTTTTTAAAATATTTAACTTACATTTATTTTATACGTAACTGGGTGTTTTACACAACACAACCAAAATGTACGTAATTTAGCATTATTTTTAAATTAATGTAGACCTTTATTAAACTGTCAATTCATATAAAATGATCACGGGTTCAATGCTCGTTCGTTAACACTTAGCACAGACGCTATTATCACTCACATTTACCTAATAAGGTCTAAAACGCAGTAATCGTCTATAACGGAATAACGTCTTTTATACCTGTCGCAAACATGCTTCCAGGTCGAATTCGAGGGACAATACTCAGCATGCCAAGACATCAACTCCGGCATTCCGCAGGGAAGTGTTCTTGGTCCCTTACTGTATCTATCATATATAGCAGACATCCCCACCGCGGACAACACCCTATTCGCCACCTTCGCAGATGACACCGCAATAATGTCAACAGATGCGGACCAAGCAACCGAGAATCTCCAGATACATCTCAACCTTTTAGAAAACTGGCTCAACCAATGGCGCATCAAAGTAAACTGCAACAACTCCACGCAAATTACGTTCACAAATAAACGCTCGACGTGCCCGCAAGTTAAAATATTCAGTGAACCTATCCCAGTAAAAACAGAAGTAAAATATCTAGGACTCCGTCTCGACCAAAAACTGACACTTGGAAAAACCACATAAAAGCCAAAATGGAACAACTGAAACTAAAAACTAAAAACATGCACTGGTTACTTGGACGAAAATCCCAACTCACTACTGAAAACAAACTGCTTCTATATAAAACCATAATAATACCTATATTGTCTTACGAGATAGAATTATGGGGATGCAGTAAACCATCAGACTTTTCAATCAAAGACATTGCGTACCCTAGTCAATGCACCATCAAGACGTATGCCACGAAAAGCAAACATAGAACACTAAATCACTGCAACAAATACATCGCCAACTTCTACCTCCAACAACCCGTAGCAAGAAGATTGAAGAGATTATGGCCTGAAGACAACACTGAATAAATCCAGGAGACCCGCTACTGGACGGTGCCCTACTCAAGTCAAATAGCTTTAATAATTAAACAATTTACTTATTACTCTAAGTGTTAAGAGTAGATTGTAAATCAGAAACCAAAATTAAAAAAATATATATTTTAAAATTTCTATGTGGAATTTTGTTGTTGTTTTATAACCCTCTATTTCTCTATATTACA
This sequence comes from Zhengitettix transpicula, assembly GCA_037074705.1. NCBI lineage: Eukaryota > Metazoa > Arthropoda > Insecta > Orthoptera > Tetrigidae > Zhengitettix > Zhengitettix transpicula. The sequence goes on along the minus strand of CM073593.1, from coordinate 17,631,474 downwards.
GGATTATTAATATTGATATTATTTATTAAGAGTGACAAATTATTTTTCAATTTTTTTTGTAATGTAATTTGTGTTCCGAAGAATATGATATTTCTCTATATTACAGGATTATTAATATTGATATTATTTATTAAGAGTGACAAATTATTTTTCAATTTTTTTTGTAATGTAATTTGTGTTCCGAAGAATATGATTTAACCCTTCACCCGTGTCAAACGGACACATCAGTGACTCCAGATACAGAAAGAATATGAAAAATCAAATATAATGTTTTTTAAATTCAATTTAAATATATCGTATGATTATCCGGAAATGAAATTGGTATATTGACATGTTGTAAACAACCTGAGCTCATCTGACTATGCTGTTAGTGGTTTCAATATATGAAAATTAGTTTTCATACGGTAATTCTTCAGTGAAATAAATAATTGTTATTCTTTAAACGGGATTATTAGACTTGTGTGCCAAGTTCTTCCGCAACGTCACTCAGTAGGTACTTTTATTCTTACATGACAATACATAGATCCTCATATTGTGTGTAAAACATAGACGTCTATTCCCAAGCAATTCGGGTGAACGTAATTTGATTACAAGAATGAAAAAAACTTATAAATTAAAGTATATCATAAGAATTCAACAGATTTAAGGCCATGTTAATCGTATTACTATATTTAAGAAACTCCCAGAAAATTTTAAATAGTAAAAGCTAATAAAAATTAATTCGAAACAAGGACTCTGCATTGGATATATATTAAAACACTCTTACGCTAAATAATATTCCGAAACGTAAATTGAATTGGAGGGTATGTAAATAATAAAGGTTTTTATTATAATTTCTGAAATTCATCACTCATTCTTGGGGCCCAGATTCTTGATAGGGTCTGTGGATTATTACCTGGTAAATACTGAAAGAGAAATATGGTTACATTTTCTTAATTGCTGATGCAATATTTCACGTTCACCTCTAACAGATTCAACATCACGTTTGCTTTCTTTCAGACACCCTCACTCTAATTGAATTCTTCTGTAACATTCTCTTCAAGCACCGCCTCCTGAGATATTATCTCACCACTTCACTTTCAGTTTTCGGCTCTCTACCGACAGACCTCGTAACCCTGGACGTATTCCATTTCTGATTTGTTCACGTTACGTCCCTAATTTCTGAGCAGATTGATAGTTGTGAGTGCCAACTTCGACTTTCCTGTACTGGAGGCTGTCACGCGCAGGCAGTGGGACGCGCGACCTACTTGCTGGATATCTGGAATGCTGCAATGAACGTGGCCTTGGGGACTAATGTCATATTAATCTGGTCGCGTTAATAGATGACCGCTGCATTTGCTTAATGGCTCCCCGTGAGTCATCAACCAGGAACAGCAAACGAGGACCATTCCTACACAGCCTTCAACTTTTCCGAAGGGAGTATTTACACATTTCTTCAACGGATGTATCATCAAAATATATTAAAAAAAGCCCGTATGTCATAATTATATACCACTGTGAACAAAAAGTAAGGTGAATTTATTTATAAAATATACATTTTTTATTTAACCATCCAAATCAATTTCAACTCCTTCAAATTAATCCCCGTCCGATAAAACGCACTTTTTCCAACGCTTTTTCCAGTCCTCGAAACAGTCGGAATAGTCTTTTTCCGGTATAGCCTTCAAGACCTTCTTCGATTCGATTTTAATCTCCTCAATCGCGTCAAAACGGCGTCCCAGCATTGGTCTTTTGAGTTTGCTGAATAGCCAGAAGTCGCACGGAGCCAAATCAGGTGACTACGGTGGTTGCGGAACGATATGAGTCGAGTTTTGGCAAAAAAGTCGCCAAGAACCAATGCAGTATGACATGGTGCATTATCGTGACGAAGGAACCAAGACTTGTTCACCCATAATTCCGGCCGTTTCAGACGAATAGCTTCACGCAAACGACGCATAACGCTCAAATAATATTCTTTGTTGACAGTTCGGCCCGGCGGATGGAACTCATAGTGCACCACACCACGATAATCAAAGAAAACTGTCAACATGACCTTGATTTTCGATCGACTTTGCCGTGGTCTTTTCGGTCTTGCTTCACGTTTTGCACGATATTCGCTGGAATGGTCGGTGGTTTCAGGGTCGTATGCGTAAATCCAAGTCTCGTCTCCAGTAATGATGCATTTCAAGTGGTTCTGATAGTCAGACAGCAAAGTTTCGCACACATCAACGCGACGCTTTTTTTCCAAAAAATTGAGCGATTTTGGCACCAATCGAAACTTGACGCGTTTGAGACCTAAAACATTCTTCAAAATGGTTTGGGCTGAGTCAAATGATATTCCAACACTATCAACGAGATCTCTAGTTGTCCATCAACGATTTTCAAGCACCAAATCTTTGATTTTTGGACGTGGCCCTCGTCGGTAGACGTTGATGGTCGTCCATAGCGCGGTTCGTCTTCAACGCGTTCTCGGCCCTCTTTGAATTCGTTGTACCACTTATAAACGTTTTTTTTGTGCCATATTTTGATCACCAAAGGTCTTCCGCAACATTTTCAACGTGTCCGCACAAGAATATTCGTTCCGCAAACAAAATTTGATGCAAGTTCTTTGCTCAACAAAATCACCCATTGCAAAAATCGAAAAATTCACTTTTGGTTGTTTACAAAAACACGTGTAACTCGGAGATAATTAAACCTTTTAACAAACAGACACTTGGAAAATATTATAGACAGTCCTACCAACATAGGAAAAAATATTACCGGCCTTCCTAATAACCGGGAGTTTTAAATGACAATTTCACCTTACTTTTTGATTACAGTGGTAATTTGTAATGACATTACACGAAAGATTTTGGACCGAAGTTCAAATTTTTTCTCCGGCGGCAAAAAATCCCTGACTCAATTTTTCGTGTTCGAAAAAATATTCTATGGTTCACAGCAACACAAACTTTTTCTTAATTTAGAGAAATCTAAAATCGTTAACTTCTCTTCAAACACAAAAAGTTTAACTACTAATTCGGAGAACATTTCGGAGCATGCGCCTTTTCTTGGTCTGTTGATTGACGATAAATTGAAATGGAATCACCACAAAAAAAAACTCGCGGGTAAACTTAGCAAAAGTTGCTTCACATTAAGCGTCTTACCTCTGGAAATAAATATATCTACATATAAAATGGTAAATCATGCATATTTTCATTGTGTAATATCTTACGGCATAGCCAACTGAGGTCGTTCACATCACGCGTTTCAAATTTTTAACTTCAAAACGTACGTTTTGTAGGGTGATTTCGGATTTGGATTGGAATACCAGTTTCAAGCATTTGTTTTGGAATATTTTGGAATTTAATTTTAACTTGTACGTTTATTATAGAAATTTTAAAGTTTGTCTGAAGAAACGTTAATTTATGTGCCATAAACGGAGCAAATCATTTATACAGCACTAGAAATCGCTCTCAACTCCGCATTGAAAAACATCGCCTAAACCTTTTTGAATCAACTATTCGTTATTCCGGGATAAATATGCAATAGTCTTCCGGACGAAATAAAAACTTTAACCAAATTTATTTATAAAGAGTTGGAAATCTTTTTTAATTAATGGCGCATATTACTCGCCGAAAGATAGGACAGATTAGATCGTCTTTAATAAAATAGTTCGCTGGTATCTTATTAAAGTTATGCTATTATTTAACAATTATATAACTTAATTGTATAACTTAACTTCCGACTTATTTTCTTTTTCATGTTCAACGGGAATCCAAGTAAGATTTTCTGCTGGAAACTCCGCCGAATTAAAATTAAAGATTAATATAGCTATCATTTCTTTAATTACTGTTATATTTTTAACGTTGTTTTAAATTACATATAATACTTTTTGGAAAGTACAATGTGTACTTTTTTAAACTTTGTAATTGTTATAATTTATTATTTTATTGTAATCTTATATTGACGGATCATATTTCGTCGACCGAGGACTAGTGGAATGAATAATAAATCTAAAAGAGCAGCGTACGTCAACGAGAATTATTTATCGTAAGCTGAATAAATAATTTTTTGTAGGCTGATGAGACAAGCTGTATTGAATTTGAAGCTAAAGAATTTTATCTCACTATCCTATTACGGTATTAACACTTTATTATTATTATTAATTCAATTAGCAATCGTAAATGTATGTATCGCTAATAAACGAAATTTTACAATTAATAGAATTTATTTTCTTAAGTACATTATGCATATCCAAAGAATTTATCATAATTGTGGTTATGATAGTCAAATATATGATCGGAAACGAACTACCTAATAATGTTAATAAGAAAATATAAAAGACAAGAGTAAACGAAGTTATGTTATTAGGTCGTGTATAATAGAACACGAAATATAGCTGAACGGCCAATTGATAGATATCGATCGTGCATATGAATCTTTTACTTTTAATCTTTACATCGAACATTCTACGAGAATTCGTATTCCTTTTTATGAAATGCAAAGACAGGTACCACCAACAAATTCTACCTAGAGATAATTATTAGATAAAATGTATATCGAACATTAGGTTGCTGGAATTCATCACGACAACATTTTACTTCTTAATTATCGATCTGGTTTTCCTCGATCGGTATTGATGATTATAGGATGAAAAAACTGAGGATAATAAGTAAGTAGACTACACAAAGAACACACACTCATGTCTAAACTCTTTCTTATCCTATTCAAAATTGCACTCACATTAACATATTTGCTATAAAAGTATTTGTTTAATAATTGGATAAATAATTAGTCAAATAACAGACAAAAATAAGTGCTAAATAAATACTACACAACGTTTCTCTAAAAACCAGACTCAAGCAACAATGATTATGGAAACGTTTTGTGGTTTTTATTTAGCACGTATTTTTGTATGTAATTTGGCTATCCTTCAATATTATAAAAACGACTGTAATTATTATTTATCTATATTGAACCTTGAGATAAAAAACTTTTTTCGTATTTTTTTTGCAAACAACAATATTTTTTCAGTCAATATTTAAGAAGATTTCGGATTCCACGGCCATATTCATCTGTAAAAAACATTATACAGTAGTTAGAGGTACATTAGGCTTCCGTGTCATAAGTTTTAATCATTATTTTGTATCTTCTCCACTAGGCGTAGGTACAGTTCGTAGTATTCAGAAGATAAAATATATTGACTGACAAATTTTGGGTGATTTTTGTCAAAAAATAAAGATTAAATATAAAAAAGGGTTTCTTAATCACTTGATTTGGCTATTTAGTTATATAAAAACCTACTACAGAATCCCGACACGCATTTGCACGAAGCACGTTTCCCAAACAATATCTTAGAGCCAACAGAGGATTAAAAACATCGAGAGTGACATTATGAATCTGAACGACCTCGTAAACTATTGATTCGTCGCCAATATAGGCCGTTATCACATATATTGAAAATTTCTCCCTCTTCAACTCACATGCATAGGGGTGCTAGATTTATCTTAAATCCACCGGGGTCGTTCATTGATCATACGTGTACCAAATGTGGTTGAATTGTTCGACGCATTAATGACTTATTTTAGAATAATAATTATGTATAATAAGATAACCAAAGTATTAAGTTAAAATGAAAAATTTACGTCTTTTTTGAAAATTAATAATAATGAGAATAGCCAAATACAGTATAAACAAGTGATTATTTAAATACTATAAACTTTTCTAGAAACATTGTTCCTTTCTTCAGGTGCTAGAAATATACATCCAGTTACAACAATTTTTAATGAAGATTAAATAAATAGAAATTAAAATATAAATAGTCTGTGTTAAAAGTATAACACACATAATTTCTCCCGATGGCTCATATTCGGTGTAGAAACGTGTGCTTTTTTAGTTTTCTTAGCAACTGAAGAAAGGAACAAGATTTCCAGAAACGTTGTGTGGTATTTATATAATCACTTCTTTCGCCTGTATTTGGCTATTTTTTATCATTAGTATATTCAATGTTATACAGTATTAATATTATGCTTTATTTCGTAAAAATGCACATTTCGGGAATATGATCCATCGGAAAAAATTGTATTTTTAACACAGATGATTTATATATTAAAAAGAAAAAAATTACGCCTGTTTGAAAATAATGAATTAGAAAGATAGCCAATACAGAGAAAAAAGGTAATATAAATACCACACAACGTTTCTGGGATCCTTGTGCCTTTCGTCAGGTGCTAAGAAGAACCTAGAGAAACACAACTGCACTGGTCAGCTGACAAACGCAAAAGCGACTAAAACGCAACAAAATGGGAGAACCCAAGGGTTAGCGTAACAATAAGGGAGCACGACAATGGGAAAACAGAAGGTTTAGCGTAATAATAAGGGATCATAGCAATTATTGAGTTTCACGTGTGTGATTGTACGTTAATAGCAGTGATGTTTGATTTAATGTGAAGCATCTCTGAAATGAGCCTGGAATTTTACATGGTGTCAATGTCTGAAATCTTAGTATTTTGCCAATCAAATGTATGTTTAGAATTGATTATATATTCGGATACTACAGATTGTTTATCAATGGGAAGTTTGATATTAGACATATGTTCTTTGATACGTGTATTAAGGGAACGTTTTGTTTGCCCTATGTAGCAGGAATTACAATTAGAACAAGAGATTTTGTAAACAACACTATGTTTGCTGTAGGTGTCAAGTGGGTCCTTGTGGTTTTTAATCAAGTAGGAAATGGTATTAGTGGATCTGTAAATGATGGATATTCGATATTCTTTGAAAATTTGGACAAATTTGTGATGCAGAAATTTGTAAAAATTTGGCATTAGGTGTTTGGGGACGATTGGCTAAAGGATGTTGGATTTTGTTCAGTCTGCTGTTTATGTGTTTAATAATAAAATTTAAAGGGTACTCATTGGAGATTAATATGTTTTGAACAATATTTAGGTTGTACAATTCCAAACTCATTTCAGAGATGCTTCACATTAAATCAAACATCACTGCTATTAATGTCCTAACAGACACAATGAAACTCAATAATTGCTATTATCCCTTATTATTACGCTAAACCTTCTGTTTTCCCATTATCGTTGCTCCCTTATTGTTACGCTAACTCTTCGGCTCTTACATTGTAGTTGCGTTTTCGTCGCTTTTGAGTGTTTCAACTGACCAGTGCAGTTGTTTTTCTCTAGGCTCTTCTTAGCACCTGACGAAAGGAACAAGGATCCCAGAAACGTTGTGTGGTATTTATATTACCTTTCTTTTTCTCTGTATTGGCTATCTTTATAATTCATAATTTATATTGTAATGATAATTAAAGGCAATTAAAGAATTAATAATTAAACAAATTGTAATCGGCGAGAACACAAATGCAATAATGGCTAAGAATACATATACAGGTGCGTCATTGGAGAGCGTATAAGCTACGGGGCACAGCAATCGGACACAGAATTTCGTCAAGTAGAGTTGGATACAAAAACTCGTGGAGTACAGTTGATATATGGAGAAAGGTTGAAAATTTGTTAAATAGTACAGAACATATGTGAAACCGAAGCAAATTGAGTCTGGCGGATAGCGTGGAACCTTGGAGAAGGAGAACAACGTTTTGATTTAATCGTTATCAAAACTAGAGCAACAATCTTGGCTGGAGAGAGAGGTTAAACGTAAAGGTCAGCAGTATTTTTCGGAACAATTGTGTCTGGTGGACGATACCAGAGCGGTGGAAAGTGAAATAAAAAATTAAATTCAGTGAAACAATGGCCTGTTCTGTGTACATAATGAAAAGTGTATTATAAAATACCAACAATTGACTGGTACCGGTACAAACTGTAAGTAGAGAGAAACTTTCTAAATTAATTACTATGTAAACGTTATATAAGAATTGATCGTCAGATTTCGGTTTCAATTTCATTTATATTGTTTAATTCTGATTAAATTTTGAAGGTTTTTGTTTGTTAATTTTGGATGGTAGGAAAAGTTATTGTTCTTTGTTTAAAATGCCCAATTAATGACCCTGAGACAAGAGTAAAGGACATTATATAATAATAAAAACATTAATGTAAAATTACAACAAGAAAATTTGTTATTATAAATTAGAATAAACCAATTGTTTCAGAGATTTAAACCCTTGTGTTTATTTCAACATCCTGTCGTTAAAATAATTTAATAATAAATTCATCAACTTAATTAATTAAATTACATTCTTTGGAACCTCAACGTAAGGCTAAATCATTTAATATAATTGAAATCTTTTGTACATTACAAAAAATTAATTTATATTTGTTTAATCTACCTGGGTAAAAAAAATTATGACTTTACAGATCCGTATTTTCTGTTGTGTTTTACAATTCTGGGTCGATTCATTTATAACTTTTGGATTTGCATCGTAATGGTATAAGTGCGTTTAACATACTAAGTTTCAAGCTATGTAAGACGGTAAAATCAGGCATTAATGTCAGGAGTCAATTGTCACTTAAGTTTTTAAGTATAAATAACGTAGCGTCAACATTTGGTCAAGGTAAGGTCTCGTGACAGATATCTCTGCAGCCAGGTTTGTGCCACACGACTCTGAACCAATTCTCTGCCCTCTTCATCAGGGTTAAGGGCGTCGTAAAAGTCTGCGAGATATTTAGCTTCTTTTAGTGTTCATTGGAAAAACAGCTGGAATGTTTGGCGACGTGGCAGACAAAGTGCGATCTTGAGGGCCCAGCAGACCGTGGATGGTTAATCAGAGATGGCGGCTGTCCGAATTCCGTTGTGGGCGCCCTGAGCGAGTCACGAGCGAACTAATGCTTCGCTGTCAGAGGGACTACCGAATACACGTGCCCACGTGATGGACAACCACAAATAGCGCCCCGTGGCTGCCAGTGAAGACGCCGTGCAATTTGAACGATATTTTGCTCCCACCCAAAAATCAACAGCGTAGATATCCTGTAATGACAGGACATTATGCGCTCAGCTGAGGACGTAATGAAAGGGTCATACATCACTCAATCAGCAATCAACGGATCACGCAAAGCGGTATGGCGAGCTAATTTGCAGCAATGAAACTCATATTATGTCTTGTACCGTAACGTAACATTTGTCTTGATGTGTAATTCAAACGTATCATAGTAAACGCAAGCATATCAAATTATTACCGTTCGTGATGCCTTAATAAAAATAATATCGAAGTGTAAGGATAAATAAAACCGTTAGTAACTTACTTCATTATCAACAAAGATGTGTTTAAGAAAAGTTTCATATTTACGATGCCGTAATCCCTAATAACACGCTAAATAGTTTTCTTCTCACATCGTTTTCCAAGTCTAAACACAATCTGGTTCAAATGACGAAAACTGATGTTCATATCGTATTTAAACCGAGTAGTATTATTTTTAATGTCAGCAACTGTGTGCCTGCTATTAAAACTAGTCTTTTTAGACTAACCATTAATTTACTTCTAACAATCTTATACTATACACTTAAGAACTAGAGTATACTCAATGCTGTCTTCTAGATTTTTCTGGTTCTGAGTACACTTCACTTCACTCACGCACTGTGCTCTGCTTTTATACACTGCACTTTACACAAGATCAGCTGGTTTCCTTTTTTTCAATCTTATGGTACCGTGTGGAATTTTCCAGAAGTTGTCGGACCATTGGGTCGATGACGAGGTGAAGCCTAGCTTCATGTTTCCCAGCATACCTTTTTATTTATTCTTTTATGATTGGATTCCGGAGATACCTATGGAGATCTGTATTTCGGATATATCAGGGGAATTGACGCTGTTTCTTAACACTTTTATCTGAAACGTTTGTATGCACTTAATGTTTGTGTCACAGGCACAACCCCAAAGCTGAATATCGTAGAGCCATATTGGATTTGATATTTTATCGTAAATCAGTAGTTTGTTGGAAATGGAAAGTTTGGAGTTTCTTCAAAGTAGACACTAGTATTGTCTGTATTTTATGCTTAATTCAGATTTTTTTCTTCATAACCTGCTCTTTCCACCTAAGTTTGGTGTCTAGAGTCATGCCTAGGTACTTGGCGTTGTTCTCATAGGACACAATAGTGTCATTTATATTTAATGATGGTATGACCTTTGATTGTTTATTTGTGAATACTATATCAATAGATTCCAGCTCCTTCAGCTTTGTCCTCCATTGTTTAGTCCAGTCAGCTATTGCGTTACTGGCTTCTTGTAGTCTTCGAGTTGACAGGTTTTGGACTTTCTCTACTGCAAGTAACTTGGTGTCATTTGCATATGTAGACACCTCAGTTCTTTCCAGTTTTGGGATATCGCTAGTATATAGTAAGTAGAGGATAGGACCTTGGGACACTCCGGCTCTTACCTTTTTCAGATCAGAGTATTCACCTTCTTGTTTAATTCTGAATAGTCTGCCTGTGATGTATGAGGTTAATATCTCTACACATTTATTTGGTGCCATTTTGTTTAGTTTATGTATCAAGCCTTCATGCCATACTTTGTCGAATGCTTGCGAAGCATCTAAGAAGACTTCTGAGCATACTTGTTTTTCTTCCAGTACATGTTCAATAATATCGGTTATTCTAAGCAATTTATCTATGGTTGAGTGCTTCTGTTTCAACCGTTTAGTATGACATATCTCTGATTACCAATATTTTAAACCTGCAAGTGTGATCAGGTGTGCTAGTATTGAACTACTATCCCCGTGGGTAGGTGAAAATCTTCCAAAGACATTGGGTAGCAGACCGCACTACCCAATAGTAAGTAAGGAACAGCAATTAAGTATTATTAGCAGTGGTCTTAGTGATGGGTTTTCCTCCTGTCATGGACTATTCTCAACCTTGGGTAACTATTTTATAACCATAGCCGAGTATATTTTGATGGCCATCCACTTGTCTTCTAACTCCAGGATCACGGACGCCAGACTTATAGGTGTTATCTTTACTTCGTCTCTAAGAATATTTATTAGATTTTCAGGTTGCGGGCAATTGAAAAAAGTGTGTTGTCTTCCACCTCCATATCAGAGTTCAGGCACATTGGAATTTTCATTACGTTGAACCTATATTTACGAAAAAATTCATGTCCTGTTATGAGATGAATTACATAATAATGTTGGGGTGAAGCAGAGGCACTTCGTTCTGTTTTAAGATATTCATGCTCTTTGGTCGCAGACCTTGGGCATACGGTAAATTCGGTCCAATATTGGATATGACGGCCAGCTGACCTTCAAATTTGGATCGATACATGGCGTTGGGAATTCTGAGTATCTACAACAAACCCAACTACAGTTAATAGGACAAGTACCAAATGTCCGACCTGCCTCATCCAGTTTTTTTTAGTGTTTTCGCTGCAACACATTGCCGGGTAGGATTCATAAAACTGCAGCCCGAGGGCTCTATCTAAGTTTGTTCCGCGACTTCTCCTTGCTGAAGATCGCCTGCAAGTGTGCAGAGGTCTCAAAGAAAGGTTTTAAAGGGACCCAGACTTTTCGTCGAGTATTATTACTGCTGAATAATGCTGGAGTTATTGGTACGAACGTGAAACAAACCAAAGGATGTATCCATCATCACTTCATGTCAATAAAGTCAGACGAGTGATCATATGTTCCTTCGTTATTAAATGGAATGCCATAATTAGTTAGTCCCTCGTGGTCGGCGTGATCGACCGTGAAGGGGAAAACATCCGGAAAAGTAGAGCACGGACGATTTGTTCTTCCATCAAGGCAATGCGAGACCCTATGCTGTTCATCTTCAGGACCTAATAATGATAAACAACATGAGTCATGTTACTCATCCGCCATATTCTCCGGTCCTCGCGCCGTGTAACTTTGTATTATTCCTCAGGATGAAAATCAGCTCATGACCCTGTTAAAGAAATCCATGCTGAATGAATTGTTGGTGTTGCTGTTCACGCTCACGAAAAAGTAACTTCAAAAAAGCGTTAAGGTGATAGAAAGCTCGAAGAAATTAATATAAACCACTTTTAATTAAAATTAATTTTATAAATAAATTATTATATGATAGTTTATAACTTAATATAATATTAAGTAAGAAAAATATAAGTTGAGTTGATTAATTAAAAAATCCATTTAACACTAATTAAATAACATTTCAAATGAAAATTTAATCTTACATAATTGTTAAAGTGAAAAAAAATACGTCTGATTGAAAGTTAATAATAAGAAAGATAGTCAAATTCGCCAAAAGCAGTGATAACATAAATACCACACAACGTTTCTTGAAGCCTTGTTCCTTCCTTCGCTGCAGAAAAACGCGAGAACCTATCGAGACACAACTGCAAACGACAGTTGACAAAACTCAATTGATTGGCTTTCGAGTTTTGTTAAATGACTCGTGCAGTTGTGTCTCTCTATGCTCTTGCGTTTTTCTGCACCTGAAGAAAGGAACAAGGCTTCCAGAAACGTTCTTTGGTATTTATATTACCACTTCATTTGTCTGAATTTGGCTATTATTTACATAATTGATTTATAATATTATTCAATATTATTTAAATGAGAACTAACTATGTTTTTATAATTTTTGATACTTACAGATATATCTAAATATGAAGACAGTTATATTTTGTAATGAATAAATATTATTAATTTATGAGACAGTTGTGTATGAATATGAGTTATTAATGATAAAAATATATAGTTTTGAATGATTCAATTTTAGTATGATTTAAATTAATCTTCCTTTATTTATTTTTCTTTTATTTTGGGTGTAGACAGGCAATGTATAGGGTAATCCACATAGTGGCAACTCCCCTCTTATAGCATAGGAAACGGGGGGATGCGGAAGGGTGGAGGAAGGTAGCCAAGGGTTAACTAGGGCCCCCGGGCTATAGTTTAAGGATGCTACCCGGCATTCGACTAAAAGTAATGCAGGACAAACCCTATAAAAACCTGCATCAGGTAGGTCAGGCTTTTGGTACTTGTCCCACGCCCTTCCGATTGTGGGAGAGGGGTTTGCTGTGGGGTCGCTGTTTACCCCTCGCCATGCCTTGGCCAGTTTAGGAGGCAGCTGGCCGACTATTCCATTATACTAGTTATTTTAACTGTAGATATGTGCACATTTTACTTTCATTTCGGTCACGGACGTTGTGTAAGATGGTCTAGAATGCGTTCTGCATTCTCAAATTCCTCATTTTGTCGTTAATTTTGAATTAACTCGGCAGAAGCTTTGAACGTGTTTAATTTTAATTCTAAGTTTGATGTTTAAATTCATAATTTTGTTTGTATGTATATATTCTTTAGATTATTTAAAAATGTAACTTGTTTTAATTTATTTTATTTTGCAACGTCGTAAAAGTTTACGATCTCCGTATATATGTGGAACAAGCAGTGAGTTATTTGTATTCCACAAGAACTCTTTCGTAGAGCAATTAGCGTCGAGACGTAAGCATGTTAGCAAGGAAATCCGTCGAGGGAGCAGTACTTTACTTGGCTGGCCACGACTCGTAAAGGAGATCGAGGACCGACCACTCGCTACTCAGGCGAACCGATGTCGAGCGTGTAGCTTACACGGAGCCCGGTAAAGGGCCACATAACTCACACGAGCAACAGGCTCGGGAATGTGGGACAAAGATAATTCTTCCCGCGGGACGGTGGCGAAAGATTTAAAAATAACAAGGGCGGATAGAGCTGTATTTCACGTTCACCTTTCACAAGATCCCGTTTCGTCAAGCGTTGGATGTCGAACTGGAGCTATTATGCAATTGAAACCCGTTGGTCCAAGTACATTAGTGTTCTGTTCGGTATTCATAATTTCGTCCTCAAACTTTAATTTAATTAATTATTTAACTTTACAGTTGTGTATTTGAAGTGTGATCTGTCCCGTCATAATTTTAATTAGTTGGTAAAAGAATCAAAAAAAGACGCCAGACCATGCAACACGTGTAGACAATTTTTTTATATAATCGAGGTGTAGTGAGGTTGAATAATATAAACAATATAAATATTTACATTATATATATTCAACAAACTCTGAACTGCAGAGACTCCTCACGTGTTACAGAAAATAAATTTCCTGTTCGATCTTCACACAACTTACTAATAAGATGGGTATTGACGACAGAAATCACTGCGGACTAATATCATCTTCTATGTGCAGCAGCTTTAATGTGTGATTTGTGGGATTCGCTGACATGTAATGAAATTAGAGATAGTGGAGCTAATTTCATTGACGCTCAGCTCAGCATTCATCAGCTGGATCTATTTATCACTCGACGATGCGCGATGCTTCACAGCGATGCGAACTATTCCAGGAATTACCGCGATGCCAAATGTTCTGATCCTGTCAGCTCAGACGTATTTAATTAGTCGGTTTATTGCAGCTTTAAAATAATAATTTCTCTATATTAAACTTATATATTAGCCTTATTTATATAAGTTTAATTTAATGAATTTGAAGAATTTGCGTCTTGTTGAGCGCCATTTATGTAATAATTAAATGGAAGGCGTTAATTAAATGAAATAATAATAAAAACTTAACAAACAAAATATTTATTTATTTTGTGACAACAAAAGATGATTACAAACACAAAATTTGAGATCTCATTCTCTCAGGGCCTCTACTGGGTTTGATAATGGACACAACAAATTGATTTTAAAATCTTATTAACAAACAGTTCACATTTACCTAAACAATACGTCGATAGAAATAAATTAAAAAGAAAATTAATTAACTTTGTTTGACAATTAAAAGAGAACGAAATCTGACTCTACACTTTAATTACGTTTACAATTAATCGTTAGTTTTGGTTTTGTTACTTACGTAGTGTCCAGCTGGTACCATCATTCCTTTTCGTTTCGGAAATACACTTTTGAAAAATTTTACACTCATTCTAAGATTACAGATTTTACACTATTGAAGTCAAAATTGGTAGGCTCCCAGGAACTCGGATGATCCTCTTTTTTGTCAGCTATCTGATGTCTGCTTACCTTATACGAATCCTATGATTCGTAGATTTGTTAGTCCTTTACCGCTTTGGACTTAAACTGACTCCCTTTCCTGGCTTCTACAGACGTAAAACTGCACTCCTTTCCTGGTTGCTGATAGACGTAAAAACTGCTAACTTAGCGATATTTACGGAGTAATACTTCCGTGAATGTTTTTACTTTGTCTTAAATTCATAACTTTGTTTAAT
The DNA here is from genome assembly GCA_037074705.1 of Zhengitettix transpicula. Classification (NCBI taxonomy): domain Eukaryota; kingdom Metazoa; phylum Arthropoda; class Insecta; order Orthoptera; family Tetrigidae; genus Zhengitettix; species Zhengitettix transpicula. The sequence continues at coordinate 17,616,398 of CM073593.1, read as the reverse complement.
AATATATTAACGACTAGCTGGGTACTCGGCGTTGCTCGTGTACTTATTTATATAAACTCGAAAAAGTATTTAATTGAATACTTAAATATATTCCCTGAGTATTTCAGGATATAATTGTCAATTGTCACTCAGTCTTCATACATTACGAAATATTACATTGATGAAATTGTTAGCTAGACTCACAACTAATATAGCGCAAAAATTAACTTACATTTTTCGCAAGGATGGTAAAGTAATTCGTATTCTTCTTTATTACCATTCGATGGAGTATTGCTGAAGAAAATATTTCTGCTTTATTTCATTCCTAATAAAGGAAATATTTCCTTTGTTCGTTGCGTAGTAACGTCTTTCTCTCGCATGACGTCATTGTCTCTTGGCGCGTAGTAATTTAATATTTAATGATCACGGTTTTTAATTATAATTCTTTCCACATGTATGCTAGGCGTTTCTCACCCTCACAGTACCGTTTCTCGTATTTTGAAGAATATGTGTACCAATTTTTGTTGCAGTCTGTCCACGCGATAAAATTTGTATAAAGAACAACCTAAATACATACATACATACATACATACAAATATACATCCTTTTTTATTATATAGATAGATGGCTAGTCTCTGCTCTAGTATTATTCGTTCCGTCCTCTGTAATGTCCCGCCACCAACTAACTCTTAGTGCTCTCCAGTTTTAGCCCGCATACCCCATTTTTGACTTTCCGACAAAGCAACAGAGCTCGGCTCCATTGCTGTTTTGGAAGCTCCTGCCGCTACAATTAAATTTTATTAAAACCAATTAATGGCCTAATTAATTGGCATTACAATATTGGTAATTAAAAGGAAATAATTAATTAATAAACAAAAATTTGGACTTTCATTGTTAGCGGCATAAAACACACAAGTAGTACACAAGACTGTGGCAAGAATGCAATGTTTGTGGGTGTTGTAGAGTCTGTGGGGAGGCGAGCTTCAGTAAAGTCGTTTTGGAAATATAGCAATGGATAGACGAAAAGTATAAAATCCAGAAAGTGCCTGGATACATGTAACAACAGTTAAAACAGTTAGAACATTTTTACAAGTTGCAGTCTGTGAGATAACTACGTGATATTCAAAGCTGAATGTTTAGAGCGCTGAGTCTAAATTATTGTATTCTCCATTCAGACCACGTTCGTCAATTTTGGGAGCCCGGGTAACTGCATCCAGCAGTTGAAAAACTTCGGAAAGAGTTAGTAATATTTCTTAAACGAACAGTGAACTAACTTTTGCAAAACTAAAAGTGTTGATTAGAGTCAGTGGATAAAAATGACCTGTCTATAAAGTGCAATAAGTGTGTGTGTACGAACGAGACAATTTCCTTGAGTACCAAAGACAGAAAGGTAAAATTCCACAAAATTAATAACTATAAACTCATAAGTTAATATATTGTCGACTGATTTCGAATTTCGTTTAGAATTTAATCTATTGATGAATTAAGTCCATGATAGCTGGATAAAATTTCATTGTTAACAAGTTTTCTTTATGAAAGGGCCAGTAAACGACCCTGAGAAATAGTCATTTGATTGTAAAAGATCAATTGATAATATAAATTAAAATTTATTTGTCTAAATAAATTGTGTAAATTTAATTGTTTGTACGTTAATAAAATAAATTTTGTTTGTCTATTTTAAAATCTTGATTCATATTAAAACATCATATCATTTTAATATTTAAATTACTACAAGTTGACGCATTAACGTGAGGCTTTAACTTTCATTAATTTAAATCACTACAATTTATATATTGAAAGTTATTTGTATGTGACCAAATCCGTTCAATTGTACGTCTTTCAACAAATGAAATGTTGTAATAGAAAAATTGAAAAAAAAATTATTCCAATTTCCAAGAGTTATAATAAATTATTCATAACCGTTAATTCATTAAAACCATTTCCTTACAACGTAGGTGTTTTATTTTCCTTAGTAATATAATTAATATCCATCGATGAATATTTTCAATATCATCAAAGTTAAAAATCGTTTCTGTTTACTTTCATCATGATTTTGCTAAGGAAATTTAGCTTCTTGTGCAGTTTTGTTAATAAGTTTCCCCGGATGAATACTCTATTGAGACTATTTCTGTTGTTTCTCCAATGTTGCTGCGATTGATGTGAACTATATAAATATAGTCTGAAATTGTTTATTTGTTTGAAAATATATTATTACGTTTCATGGATCAGGGGACGCGAAGCAGATTGTCACGCTTTTAAAAAGAACTGTTGAACCGATTTCGATTAAAAATTATATTGCTGTTATACAGAGCTCTAACAAGGTTTTAAACAAAATCAATCAGCCATGTACATTGAATTAATGGCTGAATTTTTTATTTTTCAGAAGAAAAAGGTCTTACTGGATTTCCATGAAACGAGACAAAATGATTAACTTTCCAACTAAATGATTATAATTGTTTGGGCAGGGATTTTGATTGCTTAACAAAAAAAATGTGAACCTCTTAAGTGGTAAATAACTGAAGATCGTCGGAAAAGAGTTTGTTTTATTAAATCTTCAATCCTTACTTTTAGTAGCTTTCGACTATAAACTCGCCATATTTATCAACTTAACATCGAATATAATTTTACACCATGAGTATTTGAATCTTTTATTATTATTAACATTACATAGTTTTTAGTAACATCCAAATTAGTTACCAGCTTTGTGGCTGTCTCAAATTTTCATCCGCCGGACTGTTGTATGCATATTTTAAGACATTTACAATTATTTTATATATAAAGACTTCGTTGTGGTCAGCCAATTTGTAAATAACTAAATTTGAATGATTTCGCATTACTGAAATAAAGTATAAATATCCGGAGTTGCTAACCCTACTTCAGAAGAACATAATTTTATTTATTTTTATTATTTAATGTGGTGCTAAATTAATTAACTTATTTTTGATTGATAAACCAATCAAAATTTATTAATAAAATCACCTATAATTACAATGCAAAACATTATATCTAAATTATCCGTTGATTTTGTAAAACAATAGAAATGAATTTAAGTCTTAGTATAGAAGATGAGAGTTTCCCAAGGTATCATGTAGGCCACCAATAAACAGAACCTCAATTTTTGGGCAAGGAAAAGTAAATATTAATTATCTTAGAGAACAGGAGATCTGAAAATAAGAATGTTTTATTACGCTAATAAGAATTTTGGACGTCTTTAGTATTCAGGTTTGGTGTGAGCTATTTTCTCTCACCTTCGTCCAGAACAATTTTTTTTGGTGAAATGTTGATGAGAAGATAATTTTATAGAAATAACCAATGAATACAAAAATCTATTTAAATTTAAAAATAATAAACCTAAGAAAAAATATATTTAGCATACATTCCAAAGCAAAGAGCAGTGAACAATATTTTCATTCCCGTATGAAGGGCGGGCCCTCAGATAAATGATCAATTAATTATCATTGAATCTTGAATGTATATTATATTCCTACACGGTTGGAGACAAATAGATTCCTTGAAATTACTAAACCTTTCTAGAAGCAGGTTGTGAACGGGGATTGTGAATCAATTTCAATGAATAATAATGAAATAACCAATTATGCAAACAATTAATCCCACGTGGTTTTATAAACTTTAAATAAAACGGGTAACATTTATTATTATATTTTTGAACAACCATCAACTATAGGTTCATGTTCAGTTTTTAAATTTTTTCTTCAAAACTACCTGGAATCTGATTATAATTACTCGTCGACACAACGCATATTACAGCGCGTCTATCAAGAAAATAATTTCATCACAGTAAAAATAATGAGTCTTATTATCAAACACAAATAATATTCTGAATGGAAACATCCGGGGGAAAAAATCTCTGATTTCAGTTATTTCGCGTTTTTAATTAAAATAATCAACCATTTACTCATTATGATAATTACGCTTTAAATCTGTTGCAGATAATCTAGTACAGGAAATAAGTTTCTGCGCGAGTTATGACTACATCTCTCTTAATTAATGCGATTATTGGTAGACATGGCAGATTTTTCTGTAAATTTTGTTACTCGTTTTACGCTTACGCACTTTATATTTGCTCGATCCCGTTATTCTCTATACTTAGTGATATTTCCCACATAGGTAAATTACCTGAGTGGAATGAGTACAGAGTCTTGTGCTTCAAGACCATCGGGCCTAGTAAATTTCTACAGTATTGTAAAGAATTATTTTTGTGGGCTACGTTAAATAAAAAATTATTGACCATTAAAGAAATTTTTATATAAGTTTATTACAGTTAAGCATGAAAAACTCTTATCTCAGGCTCCTGTGGTTTTAAAATAGAAGAGATCTGCTGCCCGTACCAAATACGTACTGCTATTCTGTGTTGTGTTGCTTGCTGTAGCTCTCGTACCGACGTCTCCGTATCTCACAGTCAGCAGAACGGGTTAAGTGCAGTGATGACTTTAGTCAGGACCATTGCAAGGCGTCGACTCAGGGGTTGACCACTGGCTAAGGCGTTGGCCTCCGGGATTTATTGCTGGCAAGCCGTCGTACTAAACTTGTGTGGCTTCGATGAACTCTTCACTAACAAATTGTGGCCCCTTTCCCACGACGATTCTGCCTCGGACTATATCAGAGACAACAACTTGGAAAAGTTTACAGCAGAACTCATGAGATTTGTAGATCGGTGACACTTAAAATGTATACACGTAACGCAATACGGAGCCTCTCATAATCACATCCACCAGCTGCGGTGAGCGCAGAACAACTCTCCCAGTTTCAGAAGCTTATCTTATTATAGCCTCCCATTCTTTTACTTTTTTCATCATTAGATAACTTCGTCGAAATGTCAGTTTCACTGATTCTTCCAATGTTACAAGAGTTATAGCACGCAGCTACAGTTTCGTAGTCAACAATGGCCAACTATTCTGTCATGTTGAGCCCAACAATCGAGACAGGACACGAAAATTACTTGGATGGAAATGTTTATCTCCTCCACCCCCATGCACGTGCACGATTTCGAATTCTCCAAACCACAGCAAACAACACTTCCGAGACAAAGCAAAACTAAACCAAAATACACGTGTTACAGTATTATACAGGCAAAAGAAGGAATTAATCGTGGTAGTCAAAACTTAAACATTTCTATCAGTAAGATGCAACTTGGTTATCGCTAAAACTATATAATCATAAAAAAAGTATCAGTAGTGTCTTAAATACGATGCTTCAACAAAAATCAAGCTGATAAGAATCTAGTAAAGCCGTCTAAAAATTACCACTTTGTAATAGATGAATAGTTGTTATGAATTATATCGTGTTGTTTCAAAACAGGCGTAATCTATTAATGGTACATGGGAATTTTAATATGGAGTTGGTCAAACGAATGTTTTTACATGTACGTACTGATCTGAGCAGAAATTTTTTTATCGTCTTAATATTATTGATATTTTGGAAACATTGAATCGTGAGTGAACGTAAAAATATATGCCAATAAAATGAAAATCTGCAACCCTGCATTTTATAATATAAAAGTTTTATATCTTATAACAACAGAAGTAATTATGTTTTTCTTGTTTTATGGGTTAGAAGGAGTTCATCCTAGTTTTGATCAGGTCTCGTCTCAGATACAACAAGGAAAACTTATGTGCGACTATTTTAAATACTGTGAGATTATTTAAAGCTTATTGTAAACGACAGCGTAAAAGAAAACATTTTTGTGGATAAAATAACAAATTGTAAAACATTTTGAAGCCGAGCATAATTTAAGTCTGCTTCAAAATAGGTTATAGAACAATCTTGAAAACTCCCAGATACCGTGTTTGAAAGAAAAAAACATTTTCCAGACTTAATGCATAACATGTAAACTTAATACATGCCGCCGTGTAATTATTAAACGAGAATTCGTTTCATAAGTCAAGAATGTTACGCTTGTGCTGCTTTAATTGGTTCCGCATTCAACACATACGTTTCACAGTGTGGGAGGCGAACAGAGCACAAGAAATTTGGTAAATTATAAGCAAATAATTCATTCTCTCTCCATTCGTGGATATATAACATAATAAAGAAACATTTGTTTACAATTTGATTCAGTACGTGATCGTCATTAATTTTATTTCGTAGATTAATAATTTTCGTTTGTATAAAAATGCTGTCAGGAAACAAAAGCAGTAGTGTAAACTTGTTCCGAGTTGTTTAAGAGAATTAAGGAATCGTATTCTGCAAAAAAAAATTAGAAGTAAAATTTTTTCAAAGTTTGGAATTTCTTAAAAATAAAATTGCCAGTGAGGATGTCAATAAAAACTGAACACTGCGATTTAAAACAAATAGTACTTCAATTTTTAGTTCTTTAATTCTGATAATTTTCATCCAAATCTCAATGAAAATTATAAAAGAGAATAAAGAATAAGAAATTGATGTAGATGATGAATATAATAAAGAAATAATTGAGAAAAAGGCAAGTGATAACCCCCTTAAGTTTTGAAGTGTTTTAGAATTCTTTTTCATATTAATTTCAGTTCAGTTACTCAATATAAAATATAATATTAATTAACGGCTGTAACAAGAATTATTTGAATATAATTGGCAACACTCGGACAACTAAACAGAAATATCGTGCGATGTTTCTTCTACCAATTGAAAGATCTAAGAAGAAACCGTTACATTGAATTTCTATTTATTTAATAATTATATTTATCTGACTTTTCAAATTAATGAAATAACATTTCTGTTTAGTTGTCTGTATGTTGACAATTATATGTCAATATAATTTTTTTTATTAGATATCTCTATTCATAATTTATGAAACCAGTAACAACTTATCCGTAATGATTCCAGATCATTCCATTTGAAAATTGTACTTAATTTTCGTGAATTTACGTTAAAATGGAAAAATTTAATCTCGTTCTCAGTAACCAGCCCAACTTCAGTGGTGTAGGGGTAAGCGTGACTGTCTCTCATCACAGAGGTCCTGGGTTCGAATCCCGGCGAGCGCATGGATATTTGTGTGCGTGAGACAAACTCTCATCAAATCAGTCCCCCGAAATGAAAAAATGAGTTCTCATACTGAGCCACTAATAACCAGAGCTGTTGATTCTACTGTAAATAAATCAATATAAAAAAAGAAAAAACCTGACTGTGACGGTATGCTCGAGTCTTTACCACGTATTTTTAATCATTCTGAGGCTGCTGATAAGAATTAAATAATTTAATAAAAATTAAATTTCAGAGTAAAATTATCGTATTATTATGTAACGGATAATCAGAAAGTAAAAAGAGTATGGCCATCTGGAGACTCCTGGAACAGTTTCTTCCCATCGCTATAATAAAATAGTACGAAGGATATTCGAGGCCGTAATATAATTATTTTCGAAGAATGCAGCTGTATTACACTCAAAATTATATTTTTAAACAGGAATGTTATCGTTAACCTTAGTCTAATAAATAAAATTGACTGTATGATTATGGGTTTGTTTATGTGTATGTTCCGCATACAAATCTATACCCGTGGCGCAAATATGACTAAATTTCGTTCTTGTGTTCCTTTAAAACCGGAAATAAACACTGTGGGGGTAAGAAACGACTACAACCCCCAGGGGCGGGAGTGGAAAGTTTCAAACATTCTAAAACGGCCGACATTGGGTCAAATAATATTTTACGGGGTCAATGAGATTGATAGTGTTTCTCCCGATGTTGTTTGTGTATACTTTCTACCTCTTTCTGTATTGGAGGTGAACGCCTTCAGGAATGGGGTGGAGGGGCGAAAACAACCTAGAGTGGAATCAAATCCGCGGTTATGGATGTCGCTGAGTGTATTTATGACAACCCGAGTAGTTTCTAAATAAATCCTGTTAAATTTGTATTGAATTAGAAGGTATTATGCTATTTGCGTTCTAATTGAACCATTTACGCATTCTGATATACCTACTTAAATGTAGTATATTCAAATTTTATGTTTCTGTTTCTTATCACAACAGATCAACTGGTTTAATACATTTGTATGTCTCCCCAAAAAATTGCAAATATTCTAAAATCTTAAAAATTTTCAATCAAATAAAACGAAATTTAATTTGAGTAATTTAGTTTTATTGTTCTTGTATTTTATTTTCACTGTTTTTATAAGCCACCGATAGTGGAAACAAATAATAATAATTAATTAGACGTGTCGATTTGGACAAGGGAGTTTTAAATGTTAACATATAATTAATTTTTGTAAATGGCTACGTTCTGCTGCAAAATCTGAAGAAGATTAAAGATCAATTTGGACCGTAGATGACCGTTATGATGTTATTGGATGTCCGTAAGACAGACGAACACAAAATTTAAATAAAATTCGTGAAATATCAAATTGTTTTGGAAAATTGATGGTAATTGCGGCAATATTGTCGAAAGCTAAAAAAAATAATTCAACATTTTACAAATTTTGAGTTTTTTTTTAAATGGTAACGGTCGCAAAATTAGGTTAATTAATGTACAAACCTAATTACCATGTGCACCTGTTAATGATGTACATAATTTGAATTTCGTATATACTGTACGTAGTATGTAAACAACCGAAAATCTTAGGATAAAAGTTATAATCGATAAAAAATTAAACACAATGAGATTTTTGCTGTCGTCTAGGGAAAATGAGATAACTGATTGGAGCTCAGACCGACGAACTCACGCGTTGCTGAACAAGACTGCAAATTCGCTGACGAGGAGAGAGTTGCGGGAGTCTCCATTTTCACGCATGCAGAAGGCAGAGTGCAGCGTGTATAAACAAAACCACGGGAGTCGTATCCAAATAACCTGTTCGGGGTCCTTCACCTTGTGGGCAGCGGCGGGAGTGGCGCCTCTATGCGGTGACATCAGCAAGCTGCGATCTTGTGCCCGTGGAGGAGATGTTTAATGGTCTCATTGTAACGGCAAGCCCCAGAGGTCAACCAGCTGGCGGGCGCCACGAGACATCCCATTGCCAATCTTGCCTACTACTTAGGGAAATTATATTCCATTAAAATATACTAAATATATACATTTGGCGTGAACGGAACGGTTATGGTATATAATAAGAAAGATGGGCAATTACATACAAAATTAGTGATAATATAAATACCACACAACGTTTACAGAAACCTTGTTCCTTTATTCAAGTGCAGTAGAAATGCAGTTGTGTCGCTCTAGGCTCTCCTCCTGAAGTAAGGAGCAAGGCTTCCAGAAACGTTGAGTAATGTTTATATTATTACTTCTTTTGACTGTATTTGGCTATCTTTGTTATTATTAATTTTCAATCAGACGTTAATTTTTCATTTTAATGTTAGTAATTGCTTTTAAAATGGGACTTTACAAATATATATATATATATATATATATATATATATATATATTGTAGTAATTGGTAATTAAGACATTGTGCTAATTGGAAAGTTGGATTGTAGAGGACTCATTATTAGTGGATATAGAGTGGACGCCGCAACAAGGCGGCAAGGCAAAGAAAGTATTGTTGTCGATCGGCTGCGAATTTTACGCGTTCAAAATTTACGAGACGAGGAAGTTAGTCGGGCATAGAACAGCGAGGTGTATAGACCAGAAAATTCATGTTATAAAAAGTTTTGCAGTCGGGCAGCGGACCGCAAATAGAACAGTTTGATAACAGGTTTTCAAAATTTGAAAAGTAAAGCAATCTTCAGTCGGGAAGGAGAGAGTGAAACTAATGTTGTAATCGGTGCCCGAGCATAAATTCAACCTGCTGGCCATAGACAAACCAATGAAGTAAATTTCCAACTAAAGTCACGAGATCTGCAAATCCAGGTTGCAGCAAAACATCGAGAACCTACAAATTTGTGTTAGACCAACTAACAATCTACGCCAATTAGAATTTGTTGACATTTAGAGTCTGTGAGTACTAGAATCAGTGATATCCCCAAATTTTGTGCACAAAAAACCTAAAATGAGACCTGGGCGGCCGTAAGTAGAAAAACTTTAAAATCATATTGTAAACCACTTTTAAAAGATAAAAGTCAGATCGTTCTTTAATTTTAATTATTTAATTATCGATAAAATGAGATCGTTAATTCCTGATGAAATTTAAAACTGTTTAAATTCAATCTGTAGTATTATTTCTTCCACAACAAATTTCGTCTATGTTTCAGACGCATTAACTTCCATAAAAGGTAAATGTAATTTTCATTGTATAAATTCAGCCATTTATCAAACCCAATTTAAGACCCTGAGATCCCGAATATTATTGTGTATTTAAAATTGATAATAATTTTTTTTAATTGTTTTCCCTTAATAATCTTTTTATTATAAAGTACGCCATTTTTTTAATTATTACAATATATATATATTGTAATAAACAATGAAAGTATAATAATTGAAAGGATTTTGCCTCACGTTGAGGTCGTCATAAATGTAATAAGCAATGAATAATTCCATTATATATCTGAATTGCCCGACGTTGAGGCGTTATAAATGTAATATACAATGAAAGTCGTCAATTAAAATGATTTGATTGTCCGCAAGTTAAAGCATCAAAATGTGGTACTCAATATTAAATATAATTAATTAAATATAACTAATAATTGAAAATTATCTAATGACAGGAGCATGAAATAATAACATTTATTTAATTTAATCAAACAATTAGTTTATTATACACAACTATTTTACCTTACAAAACAACTTACTAGCTGAACTTTACAACAATTTTAAACAAAATGTCCTTTTCTCTTACCTCAGGATCTTTATTGGGCCTTTTAAATAAAGAACATTTAATTTTACAATTTACTACTGACAAACTCTCGAAATGCAATCAAATAAAAACGAAATGAAATCGAAATCTGACGATATTATACCTTTTATTAACGTTTACAAATTTAATTTAAATGTTTCCTTTTTACTCACTGTTTGTACCGGTACCAGGGCAATTGTAGAGATTTTGCAACACACTTTCACCTCGAACACTTATGAACAGGCCATGTATCACTGAGTTTATAACTTTGGTTCACTTTTCTAAATTCCAGCCAATTGACCACCGGACACAATTGTTCAAGAACTTTCGTCCTATTTATATCTGTCGACTTTACTTTAAAAGTTCTTCAATATCGTTGGTTAAATACGACCAATATCAGCTGTTACCAAGCATCAACTTTGCTCGAACGCTACTTGGTTACTCGCGAGAACATCCTTTGCTATGATTATCCTCGGTCGGTGTTCAAAACCAGACCGCTATATTTTAATTTCTTCCCTACTCATCAATGTCTCATGGCTGACTGCTGCTCCATTAACTTACGCGCGCTAAGGCCTGTTTTCTCGCCCATTATTGTATCTCTGTGTGTTTGCCGATAACAATTCAGTTCAATAGTTTCTAATTAATTATTCTTTTAATTGCCCTTTTATCATTACAATATATGTAGAACTCTTTAAATGATAAAAACATACTTGTCGAATTCCTCTTCTACGGTAGGTTGTTTGTAAACCCTTGTAGTGGTAGCTTTATTAAATGATGAAATAAAGGGATATTTTACATAATTTAATAATCATTTAACTTAAGAGAGAAATTAAATAAAATAAATACAAATTATGTGTGTTCAGCTTGCCGGGCAAAACAATCGTATACCTTAAATCCCAAGTTAAACCATGGTTTACGGTAATTCCCCCAGGCGCGTCAAGGGTTGAGACACTTGGCAGTTACCTCGCGTTGATCTCTGGCCGTGATCATGTGGCACCCTCGATCTCTCAGAGTCCTCTGGATGATGCAAGTTTGGGGCTGTACGTCCGTCCCTGGCGACGGTTCGTCGAGGAGTCTCTCTACACTTGCTTTACAGCCCTTTCGCTGTATGTGAAAAATCGATGTTGTCGACCAATTTTCGATCGATCTTTCCTGAAACAAGAAATGTGATGGGTTCAGGCAGTCACATGTTAATTCAATTTTTGGAGAGACGTTTCCCACGGTGCGACAGACCAGGTAACTTCCGAGGGTCAACAACCTACGTGCCTAAGTCCAGACCGAAGGTATTATCTATCCGGCACGGTGGCGCCTGGTCAAATTCGAACTTGCCAAGCTCTCAACTCTTGCTAATATCTAATTATATTAAAATGAAAAATATATATATCAATAAAAAGACTATCGTGCTACACCCTGATGTTACCAAACATCACTGATTCGTCTTTTTACTCTGCTAAGTCTCGACAGTATTATATTTAAAATACTTAACTGAAAAAATACTGTAAAATATATTGTCTTTACAAAATTCTTCTAGTAGTCGGATGTAAAACGCTGAGAGTGGATATAGGCCTTATACCATTTCTCGGAAGGTTGATCTTTATAAACAGGTACGGATTGCACTATTTTTGAAATATTTTGTCGGTTTTTCCATTTTCTAGAAGGTAATATTTTTTGCGATGAGAAAGATGAGAGTAATGGAAAGGATTAGGTGTATGTGACAGGTCAAAGACGAGGATATAGCAAGAAGAATTGCGAAACATAAAAAATATGAGGAATAGAGAATGTGTAAGAAGGAAGGTATAGTAAAGAGAATTAAGACAACCAATTTTATCAGTGTAGAAAGATTATCGCTGCATATGCATGAGAGTCCGTTCACTCTTGTGGATTTTTGGATCTTCTTGGTTCAGCGCAGTCCTAGAGAGACAGTTTTCTGTAGGTGAAACTATAATAAATTGACTCCATAAGTAACAACAAAGAAAAATTTATTATAGTGGTAGGATAATACAATTAATTTGTTAATATATAGTATACTTTCATATAGTTCTCATCGTCCTCCAAAACTGCTCAGTGAAGAATTGTTAACCTTGTTCATTCACCCCCGGTCCTTCCGGGAACCGATTCAAATTCCTGTACCCCGTCCCCTACCATATAAAGCCGAGCGTAAAATCTTGTTTAAACATTCATCTACAGAAAACTGTCTCTCTAGGACTGATTTTTGTTGTTGTTCACAGCACCGAGAGGTTTATATATATGATGGAAAGGTTTAAAAAAATTGCAAAAGATAATCAAAAGGTGTGATTGTATTGGAGATTCAAACAAATTATTAAACTTACCCTTAGACGATCGGTGTTTCGCACAGTCGTCTGCTGTTTGCGGAAATTTTATCTGTAGTCTTCTAACTTCTTAGTGATAACCCAAGTTTATCGTTTATGGGGAAAAACATGGAACAAATATTCATCCATAAAATCGCAATTGTTTCTTAAAAATTGATAAATCTCAATAAATAGCATTTTTCGTTTTACGTATAGAAGATAAATTTCTGTCGTTGCACGTTGTATTTTTTTAAGTTAAAATCTATGACTGTTGACTTCCTTGGTTTGCTTATATGCAGTGCACTGACCGATGTATGATGGTACGGTCCACCTAGAAAGCGTTCTAATTCCGTCACAAAGCTCATTGCTAGGTATTCGTCGAGGAGACTTGGATGTTGGGAACGCGTTTGAAGTGCGACACACGCCATTAGCTCCGAGACGTCGTCCGCGTTCCTCCTGCCGCCTTGTTATTCGCCGAAATACGTATGTCAGCGGGAGATAGATTCTGACGCTGCTCAGCTGTTAGGTCACGTTACACCGCAGAGCTTGCAGATATTCACCTTTGGCCCAGACAGATCGACAGGTCTCGTCTCTTGGAAGCTGAAAAGATCAATCTTTCCTACTCAGAAGAGTAGTAATTAATCCTTGAGGGTTGTGAAAAGTGAATAGGAAATATATACTGTTCTTATCCTTCCTTTTGGGTTGAAAATACAAAGGACGTCATCCACACAGTGTCGTATTTTGAGCAACCGTGCCCTGAGCCGACAACATACTCTTCCTCAATCCTGACCGCTGAGCGAGCGGGAATGAAGTTATCCGAAGAGCAACTTTATCAGTCTTGGTTTTAACATTAAGTGAATGTAATACAAGTTTAATGTATAACGTTTCGGTAATTATAATTTCTATCTCTATCTATATTATCCATATTTTTCCAATTCGTAGTGATTATTTTAATAAATATGCTTAAAAATGATCTATTAAGTTACAAATCTTTTAAGTTATGTTTATCTGACGTCGTTAAATAATTGAAAACATCAACCTGATTAGTTATAAATGTATTATTAATTTAAATTTTTAAACATTATACTAGAAAAAACATTCTCAGAATTTCATCCCTGATTTATTAGGACCTCTTCAGGTGTTGTAAAGTCAATTAAATGATCTAATTTCAAAATCGGTGTTTCTAAAAATTCCAACAAAGCAAGACTGATAAAGTCGCTCTTCGGAAAACTTTATACCTACTCGCTCAGCGGTCAGGATTGACGAAGGGCCTGTTGTCCGCTCAGGGCACGGTCGCTCAAAATACGGCACTATCCAAGTTCCTTAATTTAGGCAACACTTTTATCAGTTATCATCGAAATTTAAAATTCACTTTTGAAGTTGTACAGAACCATTTCTGTCTTAAATACAGAAACAGAATTTTCCTACCTCAACTCGTCAAATACCTAACGATAGAAGATTTAACATATTCACAATAAAATATCTAAATTCAGACTAGAAACAAAATGGGTAATATATCTGTACCATATTCGAGTCATCTGGGCATACGAGAGAATCTTATATGGGCGTCGGCAGTAGCTTTTCATAAAAAAGTGAAAATTTTAGTGATAAAACAAAATCATACACATTATAACCAGGGTTCTGTATTGGAAACGTAAAATTTCTCTAAGGTCTAAGCATCCCCATGACGCAGGAAATAATCTGGAACTCGTGCTTCAAGTAGCAAGAGTCAATGATCAACCTCCCAGTCACAACACCATCATTCGGAATGAACTTACTGTCACATGAAAAGGAAACATACTCAGGACCTATTGAGAAATTCCTAATTTCCTATGTAAATCAATTGCTGATATTGATATCAGCCATAACTTAAATGTCTGTTAAAAGATAACTGGTGGAATTACACTTCTTATTTAAATTTCCGAACGCATTTTGTCTCTTTGGCATCAGACAACGCAACAACCTGACGAGACGCGTGACGACGAACGCATAGTTCCGTTCATTCGAGGGTATACGTGAGTTACAAAATACCAACGGTTGAATAAAACTTTAATGCTGCTGAATGACACGATAAAGTCCCAATAAATATAATATTTGTCATTAGGGACGGTGACCATGATCGTCTACGAGAGGGGATGGTCAAAAAGAAACGATTTTTGAAGTGGAAGATGGAGATTGTAAAAGGCGACGTATAGCGAATATTAATAATTTATACGAGAGGCAGATAAAAACACATTGGACAAATTAAGATAGCACCCAGAGACAAAACAGTTATTATTCATCTGATAGAAAGCCTGGAAAATAGTCAAACGGAAACATTCAGCAAGTTTCAGCATTTAAATTATACATTGATAGTTCTCAATCAGAGACGTTATCAGACAACGCAACAACCAGGACGAGATCATGACGGCGAACGCATAGTTCAGTACACTCGAGGGTGTACGTGAGTGACAAATGATTGAGTAACCAAGCGCCGTTTCATCGGCAAATTTTTTATAAATAATTTTACCTGTGTAGTTTGTTACATATCAATTTATATTTACCATTTTTTATAAAGGTTTGTTCCGAAACAGTTATTTCAAAATCATAGAGTTCAGATTCAGTATTTGAGTACAAAAATATTGATTTATATTTTAAAATTATAAATAGAATTTTTTATCATTTTGAAAATTAATTACGTGTTTCGTTCCATTGATTGAGTCTGTGCTTGCCTCATTATATAAAATAGTATTGATTGAGGGTTGAATTATAATACCCGTCGAAAATTTTAACCTGGGAACTTTCTGGTTTTCAATTAAGAAATACGAAACAGTAATTCAGCAACGTGTTTAATAAACATAGTTTTCAGTCTATTCTTGAATTGAAAATTATAAAACGCTTGTTCAATTAACATATAAAATCCGTTCTTCATTTGAGGTCGTGAAATTAAAGTATTGTGATTTGGGGAAATTTTTTTTTCTCTAATTGATAAGGAATCTGGAATCAACAGAATAAGCTCAGATGGTAGAGCTTGCGCCCGGCAAGCGGGAAATCCCGGGTTCGATTCCTGGTCCGGTCGGTATTGTTCCATCCTAGATACTTTAATTTAATTAATGAGAATTCTTTTAAAATAGAACGAAAATAAAATTAACAGCTGTAAATCGAAAAACGAAATTGACAATAACCTTCTTTCAATCAAACCAAGCTACTCCTTGAGAAAATTGAAGTACGTATTAAAGACCTGGAGGTTTTCGCGCAATATTGTTTAACGTTTGACGGTATTAGTATAATAATTATTTAAAATCTATTTTAGCTAGCGTAGTGAGTAGAACAGCAGATCGTTTAAACGCTGGTTTGAGAGTCTGTAGGTATTTATGTGCCTTCAAATATTATAACTTCCTCTGGAGAAATGGTTTTGCAGCACAAAGAATTGTGCAACGGCATTCCCGCTCCCGTTGACCTAGGAATAGCGAGTGTATTCCGAGCCATAAATCAAGACGCTGCAGCTACCGTGTTTAAAGGCTTCCTGTTAACCAGAAATAGCTTTTGCAAGAAGCTGAATATTTTTTTCCCTCGCGCCTTCGAAGGTACTTTTGCTGTTTGTGTAACAATATAAGCTATTTCAACTCGTATCCTTTGCATGCTTGATATTTGTTGCGGAAATTAGAGCGATGAGTATTAATAGTTCAGAATGTAATAGCACGAAAACTTATCATTCATTGCTCCAGATGTCTTATGATTCAGCATACTTGATAATTTGAGACTGCAGCGACCATACTCAATTCAAAACTGTTCTCAATTTACAATACTCAGAATGAGTAAACATATGATATTGTGAATTCCTTTACGCTTGTTGAAAAAAATGGTTTTTAACAGACAAACTGTGGATTAATTGTATAAAATGTTTCAATACATTATTTAACATTTTAACTACGATAAACATTCTTTCATAACACCGATAACAGGTCAGAATTGCCAAGTCGAGGTCGAAAATGCGTCATAGAAAATTATTGATACGAAATGTCGCTATTGACCCATAAATTTTTATTATTTGATGTACAGAATAGTTGTTTATATAATTCATTAAAATTATTAATTAACCTGGTTTTCATGCAAATTAAAATATATTAATGATTGTTTACATGTTTTTATTACAAGGAGCTTCTGGCTGTAGCCATAATAATTTTCATTTTCACGTTTATTTATATGTGTTTTCTAAAATCCATAATATTGAAATTGTCCTATACGATATAGAAATCTTGCTTAGGTTTATTAAATTATATATAGCTTTTCTATATAAACTTTTACTCATGGTAAGATTTACAAAGTTCCAAATACCCTGTTGACAGTCAACCTGACAACGACCGTGTTTCTTCCCGTAGAAACGTTGTTGAATCGAACATTGTCCCGGATTGAAAGCAGAGGATTGTATTTGGAACGTTTTCACCGTAGATGCCTTATCTCTTGAGTACCTACGTGCATGTTATTTATTTTTTACTTAAGTAACTGGGACATACCAGTCTAATTATCCAAATGTTTGGATAATTTACATATATCAAACTCATTCGGTATTTTCCGTATGGTGTTATTGATAATATTCCTTGCCTGCAAAAATACCAAAAGACATTTCCTAATAATGCTGATCATTGTAGATGTACGGAAATGCACCAGTTGGATGAAAAATAAGTTTGAGAATCGAATCGATTTCAAATTTCGCGCTTTACGGCAGTCAGAAAAAGGACTGTTTTTTTAAGGGTAACAGGCCACATGAGGGTAATCCACATGGTGGCAACTCCCCTTTTATAGCATAGGAAAAGATCTGAAAGGGGGATGCGGAAAGGTAGAGGAAGGTAGCCAAGGGTTAACTAGGGCCCCCGGGCTATGGTTTAAGGATCCTACCCGGCAATTCGCCTAAAAGTGATGCAGGGAAAACTCTAGAAAAACCAGCATCAGGTCGGGCATTTGGTACTTGTACCACTCCCTTCCGATGGCGGGAGAGGAGTTATCTGTGGGGTCGCAGCTTTCACTCTCCGTGGCTTGACCAGTTTAGGAGGCAACTGGCCGACTATTCCAATGGGTATAGCAGACAACTCTATCGTATGCCCAAGGTCTGTGACCCCGGAACATACACCTCTCAAAACAGGCCAAGGTGCCTCGGCATGTGGGAACCTTAGTTCAAAAAACCATAGAGATGTGAATGCATTCCCAAAGGTTGACTCCGCTAGAGCTCTCTGGGAAGGTTCACCTGCGAGAGAATTATCTCGCAGCCTTCCTTTCCTGAAAATGGACTGTTTTTTATTTTGGGTGTAGACACCCTATGTATAGTGTAATCCACATAGTGGCAACTCCCCTCTTATAGTATAGGAAAGGGATTTGAAAGGGGGGATCCGGAAGGGTGGAGGAAGGTAGCCAAGGGTAACTACGGCCCTCGGGCTATGGTTTAAGGATCCTACCCGGCATTCGCCTAAATGAAATGCAGGGAAAATCCTAGAAAAACCTGCATCAGGTAGGTCGGGCATTGGGTAATTGTCTCACGCCCTTCCGATAGCGGGAGAGGAGTTTGCTGTGGGGACGCAGCATTCCTTTCTCCGTGCCTAGACCAGTTTAGGGGGCAGCTCTCCGACTATTCCAATGAGAATAGCGGACAACTCTACCGTATGCCCATGGTCTGTGACCCCGGAACATCCACCTCTCCAAACAGGCCGAGGTACCTCGGCCTGTGGGAACCTTAGTTCGAAAACGGAGAGGAAAAGGCATTCCCAATGTAGTTAATGATTCGAGTACTCGACTACGGGTTCCCTTCTACGTGTTGAAGAATTTTCTCTTGAAAGTCGAGAGTGCGGCGCGTCCATGGACCACCACAGTCAGCCCTCATAACTTCGACGGAACCTGTTTCTTCGCAGTGGTTGTGGTATTCTGCCAAAAATGTTATGAGAAGAAGTGAGTCGATGCAGAAAACGTTCGTGAAAAACATGCGTTGAGCAGCTCGACGTCCAATTACGCCGTCAATTATCATCATCTCAGTCTACTCATCCTGTACTGTCTCGTCCTACACAGCTCAATGACAACTGATGTGAACGCCGACTCGGAAGAACTGATTGTAAACATAAGACACACGATATCAGTAGACGTCCTCAGCAATTTTTGTTTCGGAAATTTGAAATCGATTCGATCCTCAAACTTATTTTGCACACAAACGGTACATTTACGGACATGGGTTCCTCATTCAAACTTTATCTATTAAGTCTCCTCTACAACCCCTAGAAGTTTGTATAGTTTTTCTTATTAGGTATATTAATTTTTATAACTAATCTCAAAGAATTGCATAATAAGAAATCATGTAAATATTGAAATAAAAATTTTCTAAATAATGTGTCTTGTTATTTCTGGATTAATTTCAATTCATAATTTATCTATTCTCCCCTGTTCGTTGTAGGTTCAAGACTTTTTTCTTTTAAAAAATGAGTATTATAATGCACTTTTAGTATTAGAATTAGTACTAACAGCTGCCTCAGAGAAAATGCCCAATTGAAGCTTAAAAGAAATACGAATATACTTGACCCTAGTTATTTAGGAACATTAGCCTAAGTTACGTCTACAATAATTTCTGTAACCACGTAAGTTCATCCAGTTATTTTCTCAAAATTTACACTCATACCGTGATCCAATTATATTGTAATTTTAGGCTCCCCAAGGAAACAGGTAAATTGTTATTTTGGTCCTTCCCTTCAAAAGAATTGTGAGGAACGCCAGAATTGTCAGCTTTGGTTGTGTCGGGTCCAGGAATCACAAAGAACGATTCAGACTCTCGTCATTCTGTAAAGACATTGTTTAGTTTCACACAAAACTATTTATTTTTTGAAGTGAAATATGTCTGAGGAATCGACTGGTACGTGTGATTCTCTGCATTTCTAGCTCCCTTCTCAGTCTGGTGCACCTGAGAGCAGAGCAATGCACCTGGTGAGACTGAAGACGTGACCCGAGTGTCAGGCACGTTCACGGTGAAACATGGAAATTCCTCTGTATTCTCGGAGGAGCCATAGAGAACTTCGAATGTCCTTGGTGAGGTCACGTCGAATTTCATTCAAAACAAAATACATCTCTCTATAAATAAAAAAGATTGTCTGTGTCTCCTATGGACTCCCAAACGATTAAATTAAAAACATTCTAAAACGGTCGATGTTAGCGTCGACTAATTACATTTCTGAGTATATGTGATTAATGGGTATACAGATGTTTTAGTCTATAATTTAAACCTCTTACAGCGCCAAGTAGGGAGGCGGTGGAGGGCCGTTAAATGAAAAATAACGCGAAACAACCGAGATTGGTGTCAAATCCAGGGGTCTAGAATAGATTAAAATTAATTATTAGATTCACTGTGTCAGTTAAGTTGTAGATCAGCCCCTAGAAGGGGGTGGGGGAGGATGCTTGTGAAAGGCCGTTTCATAAAGTAATGAGTAAACAACGGATACTATTGTTGAGCCTGGAGTTATAGAAGCCACCGACTTTAATTCGACCATTTACCATACTGGTGAAGATGTAGGTCAGTCCCTAGGAGTGGGGATGGAAGTGCTTGAAACAAATTTCCATTTACAATATTAAATGCGTTAACCAATCTTTGTACACATGTTCCTTACGAATCAGGAACAAACACTAAGGGGTTAAGACACACCAATCGGCTCTGAGATATGGTTGAAGGGGTATGCATTTAAGAACCTTCCCAGAGGCCATTATTAATGATGAATAAAACTTTTTCGGGGTCGCATAATTTTATAGTGTAATTCTAATATTTTTGTGTGTCTAATTTTACCTCCTAAAGGCAAATATAATTAACTCTTTAATTATTATTATACTTCGAACATATGTAGCGGGTATGCTTATTAAATAAATAAACTTAAAATGGTTAATCAATTTATTGCTCACTTGACCAAAGCAACTAAACAAAAACAAAGATAAAACGAAACTAAAAACTAACCCAAAGATATATCCCTACTTTTCACATTATTATCCACTTGTAAATGTAATAAGTTTTATTATATTATTATCTCCCACTTTTTTAAGGTGGTTTCGACGTCCCCCCCTCCCGCCCCCCGCTAACTGTGTGCTCCCAGTTAGTCCGAACAATCACCGCTTATATCCTCTTCATCACCCGTGCCACTCCACCAGAGACAATCACTTCACATCTTTTCTTTCGATATAAGGTACCAAATTATATAAAGTATATGTTCTAATTTGACTCCGTTCATATTCCTAACATTGTACACATTTCTCTTCTACATTTCCCATGGTCCATTCCATTCTCCTATCATATTATTTATTCTATCCTGTCCCATTTTTTCTACTTCTGCAGTTCTTTTCTTGATTGATTCCATCTTTCGCGCCAAACTTCTAACCCAATTTTCAAATCGATTCTCCCATCTGTCTTCCATTTTTCTCTTCCGAAACGCCCTTCTATTTTATCTTTCAATATGTTCAACATCAATACTATCACGTTTTTCAGAAAGTCTGTTTTCTCTTCAAATTTCGTCCATATTTCTTCTAACTTTCATCTTCCTTTCTGCCAACAAATATTTCTACAACTCATCCATTATTTTCTCAAACCTTCTTACGTTATCTTCTTACTTTTTTAAAATTTCTTCTCTACACGCTCCATTTGTTAAATAATATTTACAACCATTCGCTCATTGTAATATTCTTCTAATCAATAAACCCTGTCACTTCCACAACCTCTTCTAACTCTAACACTTCCTCCACTATTGCATTCTCTTGGACTATTTGGTTCTCCATAATAAAATTTTACATATACGTACCTCGCTATTCAAAGTCCATGTTCGGCGCCAATATACAATATACAATAAACTTTTTAATTATTATTATACTTTTAAATCAAGGGTTCAATTAATTTGAACATATATAGCGGGTATGCGTTTTAAATAAATAAACATAAGAAGGTTAATTAATTTATCGCTCACCACTCTACATTTCCGAAGCAACTAAACAAAAACAAAGATAAAACGAAACTAAAAACTAACCCAAAGATATACCCCTACTTTTCTCATTATTATCCACTTGGAAATGTAATAAGGGAGGGAAGTAATGTAAAAACGATCAAGATTAGTGTCGATTCCCGAGTTATAGCAATCGCTGAGTTTAATTCTCATATTAACCATGTTGTTTAATGAACTTTTATGTTCCACTTCGTGGAGATGGACGTGGTTGACAAAATGATACCTGGAGTAGGTTTGACCCTTTTAATTTACCGGGTAATTTTTTTATTTTCTTTGTGTACCAGTCATATTTTGGTCTCTTTTTAGTTAAAGATTGTATTTCTTTACTCCTTTAAAGTACCAGAAATACTTTTAGACTTCATTAGGTTAACGAGTATTTTTTACTGTTTTAGTTTTTCGTGATTTTTGAGACACTTTTACTCTATGTAGTAGAAGGGTTCCAGAATACTGTAAGTCATCATCGTGGTTTAATTGAAGTTAGATGCCGAGGGCTTAGGTCAAGGAGGGTAACGTAAGTGTGTAAATATTATAAAACTGGCGCTGATGGCGCTGGTTAAATGAAATGTTTACCAAGACGCTAGTGTCGAATAAATTCCTACTCCGGGTTAATTTAAGTAAATTCGCAGGCAACGACATATCGAATAAATAAAATAGACTGTTTGTTTGTGTGTATGTTTTTTTGGAATGTGTTTATTTATATGTATGTTCCGCATACAAATCTACACCCGTGGAGCAAATTTGATCAAACTTCGTACACGTGGTCGGTTTAAACCGGACACAAACACTGTGGTGGTAAGATAAGGCTACCACCCCCAGGGAGGGGGTGGAAATTTTCAAATATGCTAAACCAAATTATTTTAAATTTTCTTTCTTCTGTTGTAATTTTGGCACATGGCGCCCAACTTATAAAATCCTGATAAATATTTATTATTTTGCTATTGTAGTTTGTGTTTTTATTATAAAATCAGAAGGAACCGCTACACGCCATTTAACAACTGTTTCTTCGTTTTTAATGCATGATTCTAGCAGAAGACGTATTCTTAGTTGTTTTTATACCTCTCAAGGCAGTTCGTCCACTGCTGTTTTATGTTGGAAAAACGAAGCTTCCACTGCTTTCTATTTTCTCTTTACATAGACTATAATTGCATGATATAAAAATTAACCGAGCTAAACGTTCCAGGCGTAGTTTCACAACAATTACACTGATATATTTGCAATATATTTAGGTTTATTAAGTGAAATGTATAATTTTCCTGTAAAATAAATAGTTTTACACGTCAGAGCACATTGCAACACAGGGAATCGCCGCGCCACTTGAGCCGCCCGCAACACATTTCTATTGTAGAATTGGTGACTCAGAGTCCAGCAAAGAAGCTAACAAATATTACTTTCAATGGAGGAAAGGAACTATGAGACTTTTGTATTGCAGTAGACTTTCATAGCAATGTCGTTGAAGTCCTGACGGTCCATCGGACGTACGAGAGATCGTAGTGCGTATCATCGCGATTACGAACAATCAGGTGCTGTACTACGGGTGGCTTCTAGTCTGCAAAAATCAGGCGCACTGAGTGTTTCTGAAGACGATTTCCTAACCCTCCCCCATATCAAGTAATTGTAATGAGGATGCAGTTTTTAACTCTTATGAGTTCCTTCCCAAATCTTTATTTTCTCAAACCGATAAATTATCTCAGTTCGTAAATTAAGACGTAAACATTTCCTGTGATGACGTAGATATGTGTGGACTGACCTCGGGGCCTGGAAGTTGCGCAAGCAGGACGTGGCCTGTGACCGCGAAGAGGCGCGTCTCCGCCATTATTGCGTCACTCCTGACGTCACCTCGCCTGCGCCCAGAGATGAAACTCGTGCAGAGTCCGACCACCCGGGGTACAGGCCTGCCAACCGCCACTTAGACAATCGACGGATTTACACGGAGCCGCGCGAGCTTGTTTGTACACTCGGGCAATTTCTTGGCAAAGTTGTTCGTCTCCCGCAAGCAAATATAGTAACATGACATTCGCCCTGATTCTGCGACAATGTTATAACTGGCTCCACGTGGCACAGTGTTTACGTTCGTACTTTGACTACAACTGGGTCTGTGCCAGGTGGCACGTGTAATAATCAAAATGAACAAAGAAAGTACATAAACTCATACAATTTTAGTCTGCTGAGATTATTGTCTTATCAAAATTTATGCATATAATACTGTTTACTATTAAAAATATAATTATTTTCTCATTAATACATCAATTATCCGAGGTGTTTAAATTCTTGACATAAGTAATATTTTCTATAACTTTTTTCAGATTATATAAAGCTATGTTCTGTTGAATACCACTTGTGTATCAAATTTATTTTTTAAGTTGGAAAAATAACTTTATAAAAATTATGAATATTGTATCATTATGATAAATTGCACTCCCTTATGGTTTAATAATTATTATTAGTGAGATAATTCCCATTGATATGTTACTCATACATGGACGTATGGTTGTTTCTATTCCCTGCTTCCACATTAAAAATGACCAAATACGTCGAAAGCTTCCACCTTTTAAATTTTTTTACCATTATACAAGACTTTGTGTGGCTTTAATCACATGATATTAACCTGTAAACAGTCTATATCAATCATATGGATAATATCTAATCTTCCTTTGCCAAAACAATAAAAAATACTATTTACGAATAAATGCCACTGATGTTTTCCGCGATTCATGATACTTATCGAGATTTCAATTTATCTACTCATTTCATTATTCCTCTTTTGAATAAATACTAGAGAAAATAATAACACTTACAAATAAACAACAGCCAATATGAAGTCAGAAAAAATATATTTATTTATGGAAAATTAAACTACGTTTCGTCGCGAACCTCTTCAGGTTAAAGTGTATCACTACAAAACCAAACCAAACAATTACAATGATAAAATAATTTTTTTATGAATATTTGGCTCAAGGTAGAATGACCTTATTATTCAATTATGTGTATATACATAAATTTATATTTTTTTTTGCCAAATTTTTCTTAAAAATTTGTAACTGTTCTGTTTGGTTTTGTAGGGTTAAACTTCAACCTGAAGAAGTCGCAAACTTAGTGACGAAACGTAGTTTAATTTTCCATAAATAAATATATTTTTTCTGACATCAAATTGGTTGTTTTTTATTTGTAAGTTGTCTCGATAGTTATAATACACTCACACACACACACTCATACATACACACACACACACACACACACATATATATATATATATATCATTACAAAAGAATAACATGTTGTAAGTTAGAGGGCATATGTCGATCGGACCAGGCTCGAACCCAGGACCTCACGCTTACCGGGTGGACGCTCCACATCCGGTGCGAAATTCCTCCATAGACAAGTAACCTTTTCCTTCATTTCCTAATTCAAGAACCTGATCTGATCAATATAAGAGGGTGGTTCAATAAGTTATGCCTCCTATTCTTTCTCTCCTTAAATAAGTGAGTTATGTGAAAATTTTGAATTTAGCACAATTCTTTAAACATTATTCTGCAATCCACTGCAGTAACAACTTCCTAACTTAACAGGTGGCAGCACTGCACCCTCTTGCAAAATGGCTGACATTGATGTAGGTATTAGACAGCGTTCTGTGATTGAATTCTTAAATGTGGAAGGTGAAATTCTCATTCGCATTCATGAAAGGCTGAAAAATGTTTATGGTGATGAAACAGTGGAACAGTTAGGCGATGGATTCGTTGTTGTAACGAAGATGAAAGGCTAACGTCCTTGCGTCGATGGCTTAGGAAGCAAGACCACGCTTTTCACCTCATTGGAATACATGCCCTTGTTAAAAGGTGGACAATAACTGTGGAAAAGTACACAGACTATATTGAAAAGTGAAAATTTAATAATTAATGTTGTTGGTTTATGCTGTGCAAATTGCATTTAATTGTCTTGACAAATAAAAGAGAAAAAGATAGAAGGCATTAGTTATTGGCCCGCCCTCGTACATAAAATGTCTCTTGATATATAATACTTTAGTGTGGTAAGGATAAATATTGATATGACTACAGCACTCTCTACATTCATTATGATCATGTATAGTTTTAATTTAAGCTGACTTGCCCTATATCTAGAAAAATATATGTATGTACCACTGATTCATCAGGACCAATAAATATCTTATCTTATCTAGGATAAGATGATATTTGCGACATAAAGCGATTTGATCTTTAAAAAATAAGGTGGACTAGGGATTCGATGGTAGTGACGCCAAAAAAAACCTTAAAAATTTTCAAATTTACTTTATTTTACTCTATACATTTAGTTTTCTCACCTAAATATTGTTAGTAAGCTTGTTCCGTCACGCGGTGCCAGGTAGATGAGAGTGGCGCCATGTTCGAGTCCTTGGCGTGCAGAAGTGACAGACGCCCACTTCGAGATCTGCTAAGCAGGACGCTCAAACATTTGCCAAGTGCGATGTCTCGGGCGGAACTGTTTCCCACGAACAGCATGACGGAATCCACAGCAAGGCCCTTAATCCTAGAGCCTCAACTACAAAAATATTCAGGCCGTTTCTCCAACGGCGTTCCGGCTCTGATATCTTGGTCAGGCGGGTGAAAGTAATTAATATTTGTTAAAATGAAAAAAAAAACGTCTGATTGAAAATAATGAAAAAGAAAGATAGCCATTTCAGGTCAAAACAGTGATAATATAAATACCACACAACGTTTCTGCGATCCTTGTTCCTTCCGTCAGGTGCGAAGAAGAGCCTAAGTTTTTAGTTTTGTCATCTGACAAGTGCAGTTCTGTCGCTCTAGGCTCTTCTTTGCTACTTTCTTATTCAATATTTGTTAAACTCGGCATCTGTTACAGGCGAATAGCTGTAAATGCGAAAAATTGTCTGAAATTAATCTAAAATAAGGTATACCATATACGGATAGTAAATTATTTATTGTTATATACTCTTGGTTGAAGTCTTGTACGTACTGTCAATGTCTGATACAAATATAATACGTTCTGTTGTTGCTAAAGTCTGGTATACTGTTATATGTCCTGTAATTTATTAAGCATATTTGTTAAGTCCTATTAATACATATATTATGTATTTCTGGATGATAATGCTTGGCAGTGTGAAATAGCATTTTTTAGATTTAAATGAAATGGTTCTTTAAATCATCTGAAGAAATTTATGAGGTTCTTACTCAGACACTGGAATACCCGAAAAATCAGTATAATAAAAATTCATCTTCTTCCGTCAAATTATCATTTCGTAATCTTCTTTTAGCCACACGTTTACTTGTGACTCTATCAATGGTAGTACGTGTTACTTATTAAAATGATGAATTTAATTCATAATCAAATTTATTAAATGATGAATTTATGCCGAAGGTATGTGGGATAATATTTCAAAGTAGTTCTTTCATCTAATATAAATTGTAAAATTATACTATTTAATTATTTTATAGCATTAATGATTTAAAATTAATTGGCTCGGTTCTTTAAATTCGTAAGTTCAAAACTACACATTTATTAACACAAAGTTTTAAAAAAATGTTATAATTGTTCAAAATTTAGAAGTTGATTACAAACAAGATTTTAGAAGTTAATAGCTCGGTTAAAAGACGGTAGATATGAAAACACTTTTTCAACAGGGAGTTAAGTGCGGGTGCTGAATATATATCCAAAAATTTCAGGCTGAACTCTCCCGCAATGGAAACCTCCTCATTTGACGTCACACTGCATATAAAGAAAATTGGCATTCTCTTACTTTTATATTTCCTTGTTCTCGAACCAACGTACAGCAAGCAGGGACGATCTTCACAGCTGATCAGGAACTCTCTCGGGATAGCGTGTCTCTGGGGCTTCACTTCGTACTCGACAATTAGAATTTACTCTCTAATTCCCTTGATTGTCGCTTCCGATTATTAACTCGCGTTTTATATTACAATAATTAAAACGCAGAATTTGACAGTAACAAATAGGAATAATGCAAAATGAAGAGTTTTCAATTATAAATGGAATAAATTGGTGGTTAAATATTCAATTTAAATAATCTGAAGGATTTATCAGTTTCTAATTACAATACGAATGTTAGAAAATGACTTCCTACATTATTTTAGATTTAACGATATTAAAAATACACGAAACTAATAATTAAATTCACTTCATTACATGTACATAATTTCTGGCAAGTCGTGTTAATGAGTTTATTAAAATTTGTTAACGCCGCTGATGCCTGGTACATTTCTATATAGATATTTCAAGTCCTATTAATACATATTAAGATCTGCTACGTCTTTTGGAGGTACTTTAATTTCTACAAAAGTTCTATTATACTCTTATAAAAACTCTTATGAGGAAGTTAAATAATTTCTAATCTCTTTCATGAACAAAAAAAGTGTTTCAATAAAATAATTATCCAATAAAAACCTTTATTGCGTGATCACTTAAATTTCCCATTTTCGTGTACAGGACTTTGTTTTGCAATTTTTTTTGATAAGAACAGATTTCCATTATTTCACAACAAATATAAAAACTTTTACAATACCTGGGAAAATTCAGCGGAGTACGTCCCGGGCAATCAAAATTTTGAAAAACTTGTATAACTGAAGAGGTCGCAAGTAGCGACGAAACGTTATGTAATTTCAACTGAAAATTATTTTAAAATGCTGTGATTTATTTATAAATTAAAAATTAATGTTTTATAAACTAAATTACTCCATTCTGTACTCTTTACAATGTTATTCTTTATTTGAAATTAAAACGGATTCAAGAGTCGAGAACAATGTCAAAATATATTTTTAACCGAAACAGGAAATCTTACTGAATGAAAAAATATTCCAGAGTTCCGTTATGGTTTGTTATTTATCAGAAATGGCGTCAGTGGGAAGTTCAAAATACTTCTTGGTACATTTATAGACAAATTCCGCTTCCTTAAAAATGTTATAGTTATTCGCGACTTCCTTTCATATTGCACGCTACCACATGCATATCGCTAATTCACAATACCGATTAATAATTGAGTCAGATGAATGTAGAAATTAATTCACGCCGAAATAAGGAAATGTTTTTTGTATAAAATTATCTCACTGAGTTTCGTAACTCGTTTTTATTCATCAAAAAATGCGTCAGCAGGAAATTCAGAATACTTATTGGGACATTCATGGAAAAATGCTGCTTACCTAATCAATTTTATAGTTATCCGCGACTTACAGACGTATATCACTACTTCATAAATCTGAAAATATAATTCAGACAAACTATAATTCCTAATTTTTGCCTCGAGCTTAAAACGTCTCCAAGACGCAGATAGGGGAAAAATATCCATTACATCTGTTCAAGAATGTGGTACGTGTGAAATAAAACACAATGAGTCAAAAGAACAGCTAAAGATAAGTTCACTTACAAATTAAATAAAACTTAGTAGGAAGAGCTCCGCATAAGAAACATAGGAGGCGATTCCAAATATTCAAGTTATGAACCGATTTTACTCGCCCCATTTTTAGGAAGAAATGATAATGATGACATATAATTTTTTCTTGGAAACAAGATGTTATCGTGTATTACTTTTACTAAAATAGAATAACTCTTGAGAAGGTGGAAGATGGAAGAAACAGTCCAACGTTATTAAAAAAAAGGTTAAGAATCAGAGCTGGGCTACACAAGTCCGATCAGACATAACCCTAGTAAATTCCAGGGTAACGTCTGTTGAACTTTGTGGACATTCGATAAATTTATAGAGTTGGTGTTGAGCCTCTAACGTTCAGTTGGATAATTTTGCAGCAAGTACCAACTTTAATCTTCACACGAAGTTAATAAGGCGTATGTTGATAATCAAGAAACAGGGAACTTAAAAAATAAATCCTCGCACGTATTCGTTTGACACCCCGCCATAATTAGCAAGAAAAGTGTGCCTCATTTAATTCACTCTAGTGGTTGATCATAAGTGAAAGCCCCCCATCTGCTGTATTATAATAGTAGGTCAGCAATATTGGTCGACACCTTAGCCTTCTCTGAGACAATAGGGTGTTCCTGGATGGGCGCCAGTCTTCTTAACTTATGTGAACAATGGACAGGCCCCATGCAACGAAAACATCGGACAATTTATTACTTCAAAAGAATAATTAGGCGCCACTTAATCCTGTTGCATAATTCTGCACGAAGATGCGGGACGCTTACCCGACCACAACTAATGGATTAATTATCAAGACTTACGTGTATTCATTTAAGGAAATAAAATAAGTGAATTCTATTGTTGTTGTGTGCGTAATTTGATGATTACATCACCACATGGGAAATGATTTTGTCTTCCAAGAAGATGATATTTTTAGCTGCTTACGCAATAAAAAATATACATCCAGAAAATTTTCAAAGGAAACGAAAGAACAAAAATATCAGGAGTATAACAATTTAATAATAAAAACATACTTAACCCGATATCTGGAAAGATTGAATTTTTTTATGACGGAAAATTAGAACGTTCGACGTCCACTAAACACATAATATATATAAGACACATATACACTGTAATGAAAAGAATTCGATTTAATTATTGGTTTCGTGTATTTTTATTAGTTATTACAAGAATGAAGGAGGTTGTTTTCAAACACTTGTAATGTAATTATAAACTGTTATCGACGTATTAACTCCTTCAGGGTATTTAATTTGAGTATTTAACCACTGATTTATTCTATTTATGATTGAAAACTCTTTATTTTACATAAGTTCTATTTGTTACTGTAAAATTCTGAGTTACAATTATTAAATAAAAATTGCTAGGTAGTAATCGGTAGCGACAATCAAGGGAATTAGTGCGTAAATTCTAATTCTCGAGTACGAAGTGAAGCTGCAGAAAACACACGATCATGTCAGAGTTCCTGACAATCTGTGGAGATCTTGCCTAGTTCCTGCACACCACTACGAGTATTACGCTATTCCGCCCGAGAGTTCCTGATCAGCTGTGAGGATCCTGCCTGCTTGCTGTACGTCGGTTCGAGAACAGAGAACAGTAAAAGTATGCCAATTAACTTTATATGCAGTGAGGGGTCAAATCACGAGGTTTTTATTGCGGAAGAATTCAACCTGCGATAACTGGAGATATTTACAGCACCCCCATTTAAATCCCTGATGACAAAGTGTTTCATATCTACCGAATTTTAACTGAGCTAGAACTTTCTACAATTTTGTTTGTAATTAACTTCTCAATTTTGAACAATTATAATTTTTTAAAACAACTCTGTGTTAATGAATGTGACGAATTTAAAGAATCCAAGCCAATTAATTGAAAGTAATTAAAGTTAATAAAATACATTATAGTAATTTTACAATATAGTAATTTCAATTTCTGAGTATAATTTTCGCCTTACTAATGCCGGTTTACGCGTTGACGGCCAATTACAGCATAAATCTGGATTTTTTTTCCATATATGTGCATCTACGATAGTAGTATATTTGTATAAATATGAAAAGATACCGTCAGGGAAGATAAAAAAAATCAGGTTGGCTGATCTGAATAGAAAATTTATTAATAGTCAGAAAATATAATTCTTCACAAGTTTATTCAATGAACTGTGCAAAACAATATTTTAACGTTTCTGATAAATTTTAAAATAATTTTCTTTACATATTGTGCGATTTTAACTTCCGTACAAATTCGATGAGATAAATCGTGCGATCATATGATTTTTTTTTAGAAAATAATACGTTAATTATGCTTTTTTATAATTACCATGTACTATAATTAAAGTTTTTGACAATATAATATGATTAAATTAAATTTGCTGTTTGCCCCTAAATCCTGAAAAGTAGCGTGGTAGTCAAAGTGTTAAGGCAATTTTATGTTTTACAATGTGTTAATGACAGCAAAAACGTTACTCAGAGTATTTAAGACCCTCCTAATTTACTGGGTGTATTTTGACTTAATAATAATGATGTTAACGATCATATTTTTTCTCCGTTAAATTATCGGGAGTATTTTTTACTCCCTTATGTTTACCGGGAATATTAGTTAATTCTTTAATGGAAACAGGGATTACGATTGACTTCCTTCAACCACCGGAAAGCTTTTCAATTACTTTAAGAAACCGGCCAGAAATTAGAGTCCGTAAGGTACCGACAGCATTCCTGACTCCTTTACGGTGACGGGATCATTATTGACTCCTTTAGCGTACCGGGAACATTAATGACTCATTTATTGTACGGGTTTAATTACAGCAAGTATTTTATCCGAAATAGGTCTCGTAACTTAAGATCGCGCTTAGAGCTTGACCTCGTTGGTTATTTGTTGTGTGTGTGTTTACTCCGCGCGCATCGCGCAAAGCCAGACTTTATTTTCTACCCTCAATATGCACAACCCACCTTTCTTACTGACACCTGTTGTAGTTAAAATTAAATCTATCATTATTTGTTTAATACTGGATATAAAAACCAATTAATTTATAATTGGTTTTTCTATGAATTCAGAAGCATGAGGAAATTTGTTTCTTTTAAAAATCAATGTATGAAATAAAATTTATTTATTAGATAAATGTTGAAAAGAGATTTTTTAATCCGTAACTTAAAAATCTGTAATTTTCATTTTCAAATTAAATAATTTAAAAACGTTTGACACAGGGATTAGTATATTTATCGGAAAAATATTATGAATTTAATATTCTCTATTGTGTTACGCAAACGTTAACCGTAGTTCTACCCGTTACGGACGACAGGGAATGAAAGTTAAATAAGCTTCACAAGGTAAACAATTTCAAATTTACTACCTTTGAAGGCGATAAACCAAACAAGCATAACGGGTCTCAAAACCTGATTTTGAGTGTCGTAAAAATTATACGAAACTAGACATTTAAGCCTGATAAGATATTAATTATATTTTGAATAATAATGTTTCATATTATATGGACCGTAAAAAACGAAATGACTAAGTATTGGGATATTACAGGAAGAATGCATTCTCTGGAGAATCGGTAAACGAAGGTATGCCAGTCGAACATATATGGTAATTGAGACACTAAGGGAAGATAAACAAAAATCATTGTAGGACCAGTGGATATTAGTGATTTGAGGAGTTTACAGCGATCGTAGAATAGAATAAACAGGTGATGTATGCGTGGGCCAGTCATACGACTGAAGAGTAAGGGAAATGAGGTAACATTAGTCACAATAAATGATTCATAACACAATTATTGCACTTTGCTGTGAATCGCTGTTCAGTTAATGGGTGTGATGTCTACGAAACAACAGGCGAGTGCAATATAGCTGTCTCAGTGAGAGTAGGTTTTCGGTATCTATAATTACTATAGTTATTAAATATGATAAATTTAGTAGAAACATTAAACTCTTAACAGAGGTTGCTGGAGATTTTATTCAAAGCTCAACGTGCGACTAAGCTACTCGTAGTTTGCACATAAATCAAACGACTCTGGCAGACTAGGTTTCAGTTCAGGTCGCTGAACCTCGGATGTCGAAAGCAGATCTGTAGAACCCGGAAGATTATCTGTCACCAGTTGTCCTTTGAGTCGTTTCTTGGGACCTGTTTGCGGTCACGAGGAGTGGAAACAGTTCACTTCCGAAGCTAACATGCTATATATATTCCACTGAGTGCGAATAAATAAGATGATGATATTAAAATAAAGCAAATAATTTACATTTTTATTCCTAAAATTACAGAAAATATAAAAACTTATTTCCGTTTGCTATTGCGACCCAGCATCGGCTTCTCAATGCCTGCAAACGTTTCGGAGGTAGCAGGCTGACTGTTCCAATGGAAACAACGGACAACTGAAAAAGGTCTGCGACCACAGAACATACGACTCTGAAAACTGACCGAAGTGCCTCGGCTTGTGGGTACCTTAGTTGAAACCTTGAGCAAGAAGAAGACATCCTGAAAGTTAGCCCCTTCTTTTATCCAAAAAGGTTCCACTTGCAAGAACTGAGAACTGCTACCGATCATCTTACGACCATTTTATACTTTATATAAAATTAATCTTGTACACAGAACGCTAAACATGCTGGCTCTACCTTCTGCGATTGACATATTAAGTCATCTTTATATTAAAGTAGCTGGTTGCTCGGCGTTGTCCGGGTTGTCATACATGCATAAGCCACGATTTGTCTCCAATATCTGTTGCTTTTGCGTTATTTTTATGCAACTCCACTCTACCCCCAATCCTACGCATTCTTCCCTTCCCATGCCCAAACAGGTTGATACAATATACAAAAAACATCGGTAGAAATATATCAACGTCATTGACCCTGACAAATACTATTTACACGCAAATGTCGACCGTTTAATTTGTTTGAAAATATCTACCCCAGCTTTGGTGAGTTAAACGATAAGTTACATGTCATAATGAAACTCAGCGACATCTATATCCCAGGATTCGACTCCAATCTCTGTTGTTATTCGTTGTATTTATGTAAGGCCACTCCACCCATTAAGGATGCTTCCGTCCCAAGACGAAATGGGTTGAAATTATACGCATAGAACATGTAGAGAAACATTATGAATCTCATTGACCCCTAAAAGTATTTATTCGACGCAAATATGTGCCGACTAACTTGTGTGAAAGTTTCCGTTCACGTTAAACGGTAAGTTAAATGTTATAATTAAACTTACTGACAACCATAGCCCCGTATTCAACTCCAATATCGATTGTTGCTGCGTTTTCTATGTAATACCACTGCACCTCCACCTTTAAGGTTGCTCCCCTCCCAAGCCCGAAAGGGATGGAAATTATACACAGAACAACATGTAGAGAAATTTTATGAATACCATTGATACCGAAAAATATTTATTCGACGCAAAAATCTGCCTGTTAACATATTTGAAAATACCTACCCCCGCTCATTTTTGACCAGCCCCTCCCACCCGCACGCGTTGCACAAATATCATAAATAAACTCAGCGACATCCATAACCCCAGACTTTACTCTAATCTCAGTTGTATTCGAGTTATTTTCTTGTAACGCCCCTCCATCCCAACCCCCAACAGTGCTACTTTCCCATGCAGTAAGGGGTTGAAATTATACACTAATAACGTCGGTAGAAACGCTATCCATCTGTTTGACTTTTAAAAGTATTAATCCGACATAATATCGGCCGTGGTAAGCGTGTCTCATCCCGACAGTCTTTTATTTTGGCGCATGGAACACGTGTACGGAATTTCGTGAAATTTGCTCCACGGTTGTAGATTTGTATGCGGAACATACATATATACAAACATACATACATACACTGTTTTATTTAATATAATATAGTAAGCTCGCGTTCTACCAGTTAAGCTACACAATTAGGCAACAACCGTGACTTTGTCTTGGGGAGCATGATTTTACTTTCACCTGAATTAATCAAAAGAATTTTTTAAGCATGCCGGACAAATAAACCTTAAAGAGAAGATGACTAATTTAATCTCGTTTAAAATGCTTGTTAAATAATTTAACTTGCCAGTTTATATAGTTCAAAAAGAATAAACGCAATATTGGATGCACCACATTGGTGAACCTGTCTTATTTCAGTATTTTCAAGTTCTATCACTCCCAGTCGTTGAAAATATTAAAATGCTTTTATTCGATGTAAATTAAGAAAAACCCTGGGATAAGAACGAAGCCTGCTAGAGGTTTCTCTCGCAGGTAATCTGCGAGGGATGTTCTCTCGCAGGCAGAACCTTTTAGGAGAGATACGAAGGGGCTACCTTTGGGGATGCCTTTTCCTCTCCGTTTTTGAACTAAGGTTCCCACAAGCCGAGGCACCTCAACCTGTTTTGAGTGGTGTATGTTCCGGGGTCGCAGACCTTGGGCATACGGTAAGAGTTGTCCGCTATTCCCATTAGAATAGTCGGCCAGCTGCCTCCTAAACTGGTCGAGGCACGGAGAAGGAAATGCTGCGTCCCCACAGTAAACTCCTCTCCCGCTATCGGAAGGGCGTGGGACAAGTACCCAATGCCCGACCTACCCGATGCAGGTTTTTCTAAGGTCTTAAAATATAGCCCGGGGGCCCTAGTTAACCCTTGGCTACCTTCCTCTACCCTTCCGCATCCCCCCTTTCAAATCCCTTTCTATGCTATTAAAGGGGAGTTGCCCTAAGTGGATTACCCTCATGTAGCCTGTTGTCCTAAAAAAAAAACCAAAAAAAACCCTAAACTATAGCCCGGTGGCCCTAGTTAACCCTTGGCTACCGTCCTCTACCCTTCCGCATCAAATCCCATCCTATGCTATTAAAGGGGAGTTGCCAATATGTGGATAACCCTCATGTAGCCTGTTACCCTAAAAAATAACCAATGGAAAACAAAAATTATGTGATAAAAAAATACTTCATAACGTTTTTGCAATTCTTGCGGCTTCTCAGTTGAATAAAATCTTAAGAGCTGAAGAACGGCACGTCGCTGAGTAAAGAATGATAATAGTTCTATAAAACTCTCATGAACTTGACAACTTAAAATAATTGTAGTTTAGTATTAGCGTTTTAAATACATAAAATTTCATTAAACATAATTTTAGTAAATTATCTTACGATGGTTCACCTGGTTTATAAAATGTTAATGACCATGTCATTGGCAATACAGTTGAGTAAAGAAACAGCTCAAAGAGAGAATAAAGAGTGATCATGAGGGAGGGTTAGTTGTTTGATTTCTATCAGTAAATCGGTCTTGAGACGTTTAAAAAACATGTTAATGATGTAGAAAGGAATGTTATGCAAGGAGCTGCCACATGTAGAATTATAAATGTGGTTTGTGATTTTTTGGGACCATTCCAGTAGTACTCAAAAATTATAAAATATTCGTAAGTAGTATTTATGTGTCTTAAGTTAATTTTTTCAAATTTTCTCGTACAGGAGACTTGCTCAATGCAAATGTCGCGTTTAAAAGCATCGCAAAATTTTTTTTTCCTCTCCTCGTGCTCATGTTTTAACTAGCACGGTGGCGCGTTGAATGGCTGCAAAGCCACGTCGTTAATTTGCGAAGATGAATTATTTAGTCGAAGATTAATAGGGTCGCTTTGTAGAGACGTCAGTTTGTTTACGATGGAAGCAGATTGGCAACGTAACTGACAAGAAAGGGCGGCGACCCGTTTGTCTCCTTCGGTGGTCTATGTTCTTACGAAAGGCAGGCATGCCAACTCCTACTACATGATTAACTTCAATCTTGCCCTGACGCTAATGGCATTTGGGGGAACCATGATCTCTCCGGGGCAGTGTTTAAGTTGTGCTCTGATTACGGGATGATTGAATTTGATGTCATTTCTGTATTTGTTGTATTAAGGAAGTGTTTTTTATGGCTTAAATAAATTTTAGTACCCCGATATTTTGCGTCCAAATGTTGCGCAAAGCTTATAAGGTACAATCATGTCGAGTTCTTTTCATTTAATTGATGTTGGCCAATATTTCGTCTACAAATGTCAGTCATTTCTGTTTTCTTTAGTTTATTGCACTTACTCATTTAAAACGAATGCACTAGATACTAAATTATAAAAAATAAAATTTTACAATCAACTTATTGCCTGTAACAATAAAAGAAGATAGATTTGTGCCAGTAGATTAACTTGAACTGTATTCTCACACCAAATTTGAGGTGATTTCAAGTCGTTCAGTTTAATCCTGGTCGTATCTTCCAATATAAGAATGAAAGTGGCGGCGGAAAAACAAACCAGTTACTGGTTTACAGATAATCATTGAGACCACGGAAAATTATTACATGAAATTCTAATAAATAACGAACATCAAAATTGGGTATGTGAACAAATATATGAATAAAAATAAACTAATAAATAAAATGTACTGTTTCTTAGTGCGTATATTTGTGTGTATGTTACACATAAAAATCTACACACGAGAACAAAAATTAACTAGTAAATGAGTACACGTGTTCCTTCCAATCCGAAAACAAATATTGTGGGGGGGGGGGTTATGACACGTCTACCACCCCCAGCGGTGTGTGTGGAAATTTTCAAACATGCTAAAACGGTCTATATTTGGGTCTATTATATATTTTACGGGGTCAGTGAGATTGGTAGCGTTTCTTCCGATGTTGTTTGTGTATAATGTCTACCCCTTTCTGTATTGGAGGAGAGCACCTTAAGAGTGGACTTGGAGGGGCGTTACAAGAAAATAACGCGAAAAAACCGAGATTCAAGTCGAATCCGGGGTTGTGGGATGTCGCTGAGTTTAATTATGACATATAACTTCCCGTTTAACACCTAGGTTCGAGGGTTAACGGAGTGTAAATTTTCAAGCTTGTTGAAACGACCGATATTTTCGTTGAATGAAAATTTATTGGGGGTCTATGAGATAGATAGTGTTTTTCCAAATATTTTTGTGTATAATTTCAATCCCTTTGGGCATGGGAAGTACGCTCTTATAGGAATGGGGATCGAGAGGCGTTACATAAAAATAACGCAAATACCACCAAGATTGGAGTCGAATCCGGGGTTATGGATGTCGCTGAGTTTAATTATGACAAACCGGGCAGCCAGATAGTTAAGTTATAAAACTTGACGTCCATAATTGTGTTTAATTTGTAACAAATTTTTATTATTAATTGGCGTAGGACAAAGATATTGCATTTCGGAAGCGTCATCGTAAATATTAATTGTGAAGTATCTGCCTATCTGATTAGAAACTATGCAATTAATGTTTCTTTATGATATTGTAATCTAATGTGAAGTGAATAATTTAAAATTAATGGCAACAAGAAAGTTATTAACACATATGTATGTTCACTGTAAAGGCATAGAATGTTAAAGCTTCATGTAACTCTTTTCTGAATTCTCGCTTCAAAGATTAGAATTGAGAATCTAGTCACATACACAGATGACGGAAGCCGTTATGACTAAACCAGTCGCTGACGTGAATTTTACTGCACTTTACTACGAATGAGTGTCCCCTAAATAATTATATCCTGAAGTCATGGTTTGATACGCACATGCAAATTCAGGAACCTGTTCTTTCTGGAGGCGTAAACTTCGATTTTAATGTCTCGCTTTGAGGCCTGTTTGGCGTGTTCTTTCAAGAATACTGGTCCGGATAACTTGCCTCATAACTTCTAACCAGGAATAAATTAGCAATCAAGCTTAATAGTTAAATGACAGGATTCGTAACTTATGTTATTGGACGCACCAAGTAACGATTGCAACCATCTCCTGCATCAGCTAGGTTATTTCTGGTCCTCAAGGAAGTAGGATTAGTAATTCAAATTTTTTCAGTATCCCCGATGACCTATATTGCATGATACATTAAGAGATGTATGTGCTAAAAAGATAAATAATTTCGCTTAGTTGAAATGAAAAAATTTACGTCTGATTGAAAATTAATAATGATAAAGGTAGCCAAATACAGACAAAATAAGTGATAATATAAATACCACACAACATTTCTGGGATTACTTGTCACTTTCTTTAGGTACCAGGAAGAGCTACAGCGACACAACTACACTAGTCAGTTGACAAAACTCAAAATCCAATAAAATGATACTCCTTTCTATATTGGTCGAGAGCATCCTTAGGGGTAGGGGTGGAGGGTCGTTACAAAACACATAGATTCGAGTCGAATCCGGGGTTGTGGGATGTCGCTGAGTTTTTTCCACTGACTAGTGCAGTTGTGTCGCTCTAGGTTCTTCTTGGCACATGAAGAAAGAGACAAGGATCCCAGAATAGTTGTGTGATATTTATATTATAACATCTTTTTTCTGTATTTTGCTATCTTTCTCATTATTAGATTTAGTTAATGTTGAACCCTGAGCTTTGTTTGCAGCAGTGCACCATTCCCATCTTCTGTCAGCCTTCTTCTTCATTTCCAACTATTTAGTGCGACCCACATAATTTATAATCTGCTGCATGTCGTCCCCGGAAATTTCTTCCCTGCCATCGTACCAAGGATGTCGTGTCTTAAAATTTGTCCTATGAATTTGTCTCTTTTTGTTTGTATGATGTACCTCCACATAGATCTGGTTTCCTGGACTCTTCTCAGCACCCCTTCATTGGTACGATAGCTCTGCTCTCTAACTGGTCTTCCACCAAATATCTAGAGCTTCTTCTCTCTTGTTTTCCTAGTGTCCAAGTTTCACGTCTGTAGAGGCGCCACACTCCAAAAAAATGATTTCATAATCAGTTTCATTATTTCCAAGTTGATTTTCTTGTTTGTTAGTAAGTTCTTTCTCAAATTAAATATATATCGATTCGATGTTAATAACTGAAACTGGTACGGAATGAAAGTAACGTAGGACCAGTTTGGTCCGGTCGCGTCACTGGCATCACACAACGGAGGAAATCTAGTGACATGAGCGATGATTAAACTGGTGTGTTCCCTCATATTCTCAGAATGTGTATCCCACACAATGACCGGCCATGATGACATTCGTCGAGAAAATGCGTGAGTCTGTACTTTTAATCGAAAGACAAGAGCACGAGATCAAAAGCTGTGGCGTCACGCTTGTCAAGTCAACTGAAACCTAGTGATGCTGTGGCGGACAATGGAAGATTATGCGCGTGGAGTGGAAGTTTATTGAATGACTCAGACACATGAGTGTAGATAGTTAATATTTTTATTATAACTCGTGGAACGTCGGCGCTTCTAAACGCTGGACCAAGAAGGACTGAGCTCCGGGTGCGTCTTAGGTCGGGGATGGACTTACTAAAGGTGTTGCCCCGAGGCAGCTTCCGTTCGCTGGTCAAAGGAAAAGGTTCTAATGTCCGGAATGATGTACAAGGGGACTTTTAATGGCGACGAATACCGCCCACAACGTGTCTATGCCACCTGGTTCTAAAATCAATCCAGACTCTGACTTCAATCCGCAGTGTGACCTCTTTCAGGCTTTAGTAACAGTATCACGTCTCCGAAGTATTCTGTTTCTGTGTTGCGACATTCCCTCACGGTGTTCACTCGCCAAGACGTAACAGAGAAAGTTCCCTATTATCGTTCCACCATTTGAAACCACAGATGCACTTGTGCGGATGCTGATGACGTGTAACCTTCATGCCAAGAGAAGCATTTACATATTTATCGCCAATGTTTACTCAATCGTCGATAAATTCTTATTTATTTACTTCTGAGACTGGTTTGTTGCAATATTGGAGAACATTTAATTTCCTAGGGATTTTTTACGGCGGTGGTTTACCGTTTTCTTGGCAGCAATTAGTAATTAAATGGGTAAAAGTCAGATACAAACATCCATTGCTGAATCCGGATTCCAGAACAACTGTTAATGGACACGCACGACATAGGGGCAATGGGTCGCAATGAGAATTTATCCCTTTTTCTAAGCACTCATCAGGAAAGAAACGCACATAATTATGATAATTATGGATGTCCAACATTTCAGTTAAACTATCTGTATACATATTTCCTTACAAATGATTAAGTTTTCAGCAAGAAATTAACAGGCTACTTCACAAAACTTCGACAAATTTAGGACAACGCTTGGGATCACGGTTTGGTCAATGAATAAAGCTTAGCTTAAGTCAACAAAATACTTCGATCGCCAGCAACTGTCACACTAATAACGTCCAACTGGCCGTGGTCGTGACTGCAGTCCCTGCAACTTTTTCTTACCAAATTTCTATAGAAACGTCCAAAGCAAGAGACGTCTCAACCAGCATAAAAAATTAAGGAAATCCTCTTATAGGGTAAATTTTTCGGAATATTTACATCAACTATAGAATTTAAAACAAAAAATAAACTATGAAATTATAGAAACTGTCATTCTCAACATTTATTAGTTTGAATACCGTATTTTAATTTAATTTTACAGTATACTGTCATGGGTTCCGAAGTTAGGCAGAAGGTGAAAGTTCAACAGAGTACAAACGCAACTATTCTTAATATTGGCGTTCGTCGGTAAGCAGCCTGGGAATCTAACGTGAGCACCATTGCAAATTTTTAGAGACAGATGAAAATAATGGCTTGTGCTCTTGATTTTTTGGACCATTATTATAAGGAACTTTATAAATTTTTAGAGAAGATTGTCACATGACCCAAGAGATGGCAAGGTTAAACAAGCAGACTCACAAGAGGCAGACGTCTGTGACTTTATCATACTTGTAGATCGTTATGACAAATGTTTAAACAAATATGTAGAAAAATTTAGATATATATAAGGAATTAAATAAAAAATCCTTGAAAATTTCTACAAAATCGGACCTTACTTTCCGATTAACCCTAGTACATACGTTTCGTCACAAAACCGTACGAAATGTTGCTCAATTGACAACGTGATACATAATATATCGAGAGTTTGGTGCCGAGTAGTCTCATGGCCTTTGTCAAACATGCGTTGGTGAACCCACTTATGGAATCTTTTAGCACAACGTTGCGCCCATATGTCACGAAAAGGGCGTAAGGTGACACCAGTTGCGTTAGCACGTCCTACGGAAGCTGGAGGCGACTTTCGACACAGGCAAAGGTCTCGCGTGTTATTTACTTAAGTGTCAAGTTTTACTCGAAGAAATTCGTAATTGTACTTATAAAATTGAACATTCAATTATCTAGTATTATAAAATGGAATTAGATAATTATAGAGGCATTACAGTAAATAAATAAAAATAAAATGGCCAGAAGACAGAAACATTAAAAATTGATACACTAAAAATATATGATAAATTAAAAAACTTGATTAGTCCTGAAATAATAAAAAAACACGAGCTTTCGGTTTTATCCAGGTCATATTTATTGTTTGTCTGCCTTTATTAAATTTATGTTTCACCTCAATACTCCTCAAATCCAAATTCCTCTTTAATTCTGGTTTTACTCGTAATTTCTTGAATTTTGTTTAAATTTGTACCTAATAATGGCCATTAGAAGGAATTCATTTATCATTGCATACTCTATATAAGTAAATTAAGTTTGTCAATGTGTGACGTCATCAATTGAGCCTCTTGAGGCATCTGCTGACGTTGGCCTAAGTCATATTATTATTAAATTGTGGATGTAGTTTTAATTGAAATATAAGAAACACCAGCGTATTTGTCAAAATAATTTTATTATATCCGGATATAATTGTAATTGTGCACTTGAAAAGGTCCCAAGTAGGGATGTTACGTTGTGTATTCTAAATTTTGGTAATATTAGGCTGAGTCTGCTGGTTTTTTTAAACAATTATTTAAGAAGAATTCTGATTATTATAATTCGTAATTTCAATTTTACGTACGTAAAAGTGAATATTATACAGAATAGAACGCATAATTATATACTACTTACAAACAGTAACAAACACTTCTCACTCGTAAGTCAGAAAATCTATTTTTGCGACCACTTTACAAATTCTTTAAAAAAAAACATTTAATTAATTAATAATTAATAAAAATAAAAACCGGAAAATTTTAATTTTACATAAATTAATCAAAACTTTATTAAAAAGCATGTCGACCGTATACGAGCATAGCCAATATTTGAATACCCGTCCTTCATACATTATTCATGTGGATTAGATTCTGGCACAAAGATTTGCTTCTACTGATGACGTAGGGTTTGGGCCTACTTTGTAGAAGCGTTTCTTACAATCTGTGGAACGGGTCTGGAAAACAAAATCAAGGTTCATCCGCCGCAAGGTTGATATTTCCTAAAACCTTCTTCGGCTCTATATGACAATGAAACGTTGCTGTTTTGGAATCGGTCCTACTTTTTTTTTGTGAATATGAAGGGTTGGGAACGTTTGCAAGTTTTGCCTCAATAATGACAGTGGCAAATTCGTATTTCTGAGAACCTTCTTACAGTAACAATTATGACAAGAAATTAGATTACGTTAGTTTCATATTACATTGAATATTAATTACTGTACTAGACTTTTTAAAATTGGCGGATTATTATAAGTTGAGTCATTCATACTGTCAGTCACAAACGTATTCATCGTAAAATGTTTGTTGAGTGAAGATGCGTATTTTTGAAATATTACCGTCTTACATTATAGTGCTGAGAAGTGGTCGAAACATCGAAATATATTTTTGAATAGAGGAAACGTTACTTACAACATCAAATTTAATATCCCTCGTCTTTAATCGATGATATTTTAAACAGATCCGCTTTTTTTCCATACTTAATATGAATTTACGTAAAATATTCGAAGGTAAATATGTAATAAAAAGCCAAGTAAGAATGGTGGAATTAAAATACGTTGGACTTATCTATAAATAAAATTCTAAAAATAGTGCGTAACTTACGAATAAACGCTAAATACCATTTAGAACCACGTCGGTAGTCTCTTCGTACGCTGACAAAATTAAGGATTGATACCGTCGACCCTCTACACACCAATTTGAAATTATTGTAGGAAGTAAATAAAGGACGCAATATATTTTAACGTTAAATAATTGTATGAAGAAAATAGTATTAAGCCCAAAGCAAATTGAATCAGCTGTTAAAAATTTTTCAAAGGTGGGATTTAGACAGATTACATGTGAATTTCAAGGTAGTGCCAGGTGTTTTCTGGCAACAGCTAATTCTAGTGCTTTGGCTGCATAGCGTAGATCGGAATTCAAAGAATGTAGCAGGTGCTCACCTGAAAACTAAGTCTAGAATAGTGATGTTCATAGACGGACGGCGAAAAATAATTTCAAGGTAAAATCATCAGTAATAACTTTATATATTAATAATTACTAAGGAGTACTGAACATCTAAATATTAAATTCTTTAATGTATTGTGTGATATTCGAGTCACATTGACTGTACTTAATAGGACGGTAGAAAATATTAATCTTCACTTTTTTAAAACCCAAATAATTATAGTATCATGGCAAAAATTAAGAAACATTTATTTTTCTAGGTTTAGTAATTATTTACGTCAATCTAATAGTTGCGTTAAAGTATGATAGAAAGAATTAATTGTATTATAAAATAATGTTACCGAAATTTAATAAGCCAAACGGATGTTCGTTTCTTTTACTGTATTTGCCTTTCTTTATTT
Organism: Zhengitettix transpicula; assembly: GCA_037074705.1. NCBI lineage: Eukaryota > Metazoa > Arthropoda > Insecta > Orthoptera > Tetrigidae > Zhengitettix > Zhengitettix transpicula. Next base: position 17,571,563 of record CM073593.1, on the reverse strand, counting down.
TTTTCGATTTATTGCTCTTGGAATTTTCATGGATATTTTATGCTCTCTCAGCCCCATTTAAAGCTTTGTACAACTTTTCTTTTTATCCTTAAATGCGGTTTCGTACCACCAGTTTGGTTTGGGGGAAACAGGTTGCATGAGGATAATCCACATAGTGGCAAAGGTAAGGAATTTTAAAGAGGGGATGCGGAAGGGAATAGGATAGTAGTCAAGGGTTAACGAGGGGGCCCCGGACTGTAGTTTATCGTTCCTGTTGATGTATAACAATCTTTAGACTAAATAAAATTCCGAGAGCCCCCCGTACTCAAATTTATAATAATACAAAATGTCAATATTTTTACGGTTCTTCTAAAAAAATTCATTGAAATATTGACATTCGAAATTCATCGGTTCCAACGACCAAAGTTTATGGAACTTTAAAATGAGGTCGATAGTTAAATATAAATACGAGACTCCTTCCTGGTATTTTCTATTCTACTTTTCTCTTATCGCTACATAATTTAATTAAAAACAGAGGAAAAAACACTAGGACACAAATTTAAATATACGATGGCGTCTGAAGCCTTCAGAAAAAAACAGTCAGGTACGCCGCTTAGAAACCGTTCGTTTGGCACCTTTGCGATCGGTTCCGTGTATACGCACATTTAGGTAAAACTAGTAAACAATAAGTAACAGAAACTGTATGTCTTCCGAAGCTGTAAAGTGCCGCCATATTGTATGACGTAACAGGTCGCGATGACGTCACATTGGTACATTGGTACTGAGAAGTACAAAAACATTTTGTGTAAGAGGATTTGTTGAAGGAAAGAACCTCATTTTTTTCAGGGATAGTTGATTTGGTTTCTTAGGAATTGTAAGGGTTGAATGCTCAAACTTTACTTCCAAATATGTCCCAAATTAAGAATCAACAGTGGGTAATTCTTTCTAAAGGGGTCTTAGAATAAAGGATATTATCCAGAAATTACGCAAAAATTTTTTTGAAGACATTAAAGCTTCAGAAGATTAGCCACAATTATAAAGCTATTATGTATTTCAATCACGTTAGCGAACTGGAGCAGAATACTCAGGATATAAAAATGTAAGTTTGATAAATTCGCACTTTTTCTCAAATAATGTAAATATTACTAGTTCCGAAATGCAGCAATTCATAGGAAGAGAAATAAAATGTTTACGGTGCTTCAAATGCAAAATGACTTAGATGACTGATGGTATCAATCACATGTTGTTAGTATTTACATTTCATACGTTACCTGTTTCGTTTACCTCAAACGTGGATACTTTGTCTGGACAGTTTAAACAGATTTGCATCAAATGTCGTGCAAATAAACCCGTCACTTGAGTTGGCCGAGACTCAAGCCTGTTGGCTCGTTTCCCAATTAATCACACGAGTGTAGACAGACCTCAGAAAGAAACGTCTCAATTGCGGGGTTGCATTTCAAGTAGCGAATTAAGAGTACAAAGGGTAGTATTTCTTCGTATTATTTTTTTGGATTCGACTCTTAAAATGTTACAACCGCGCCTTTTATTAGTAACTATCAGGATCCCCAGCGTTGTCCGTGTTGTCATAATTAAACTCGACGACATCCATAACCGCAGATTCGCCTCCAATCTCGGTTGCTTTTGCGTTATATTTTTTTTTGGAACACCCCTCCAATCCTACCCGTAAGAGTGCTTCTTTCCCATGCAGAAAACGTTTAAAATTATACAAACACACACAATCTGGGGGAACACTATCAATAACATTCACTCCGATTAATATTTATCCGACGCAAATTTTTACAGTTTCAGCTTGTTTAGAAAATTTCCACCCCCGCTCCTGGGGCTAGTAGGTGTGTCTTACCACTACGGTGTTTTTTTCCGGTTTGAAAGGAACACGTGTACGATATTTGGTCAAATTTTTTCATATGGTGTAGATTTTATTTATTATATAATTGATCGATGTGTGTAAAACGTTTCAAATATGGTATTCAGCATCATTATCTCCATCCTATAATGTCAGTCACGTGTACAAAGTTTGGTTAAAATTGTTCTATACATATAATTGTATTCCTATATATTCCGAGTATATAATTTTTTTTGTATATTAACGTCGTTTCGTTTGTAATTAAAAGTAGGATTTATATCGTTAATAGGTATCATTTTATTCAGGGAATATCTTTCAAATGTTCAATTAATATGAAATTTTTTTTGTAACACCGAAATTACTGAGCATTTTTGAGGCAGTTTATAAAATAATTAAAAACCAATAAACAATCGAATTAACCTTTATTAACTCGTCAAATGTTTTAGTAATCGTCAGGATGAATCGATGACTTGTTGATTTTTAATTATTTTATATAGAAAAATCTCAGTAAAGCCAATATGACAAAAAAAATGAATTTTCACATTACTTAAAACATACATGAAAATATTCACAAAATAAAATGATACCAATTAACGTTATAAATTCTACTTTTATGCGTCGATGTTAATAAAAAATCATATATGATGCTTATGAATTACTAACCAGACATTTTCAATGGTGTATAATCGTAATATTCTCATATGTATAGAGCAATTTAAACCAAACATCCTGACTATTGCTAAAAACATTGACGAGATAATAAAGGACAATTATATGACTGTTTAATTATTTTATAAACTGTGAAAATTCCTTTGATATTTACGTCGTGAAGCTTCATATTTTTTAAGAAAATTAAGTATTTTGGTAAAGATACTCTTTTTTTTGTATTATGATTCACTAACTTGATAGCGTCATAAAGAAGGAGTCAACACTTCGCACTTGAGTTTATTGGGCAAGGAGCCATGGAAATAAACCGCAATGGCCTAACCTATGTTCACAGCTGTTGCCCCGAGGAAGTGTGGTGTTGTCTGCAAGGATATGCCACACTAAACAAAGTGTTTCAAGGAAAATCATTTAAGTGGGTGAATTGTAAACAGTGTTCTCTTTTTAGATCTGCAATAGACACGACAAGACTGGTTCACAACACCAACACGATGCACTTCGTTGCTGGTATTACATACACAATTATACAACATTTAGCAACCTTATATATATATATATATATATATATATATATATATAGTTTAATATTCAAAATCATATAATAATAAAAATGCCACCACGTTAGAGCCAAATTATGTGGTATAAAAATTAAAAGGGAAATTATAGCCCAAACGTTGGTGTCAAATTATGTAGTAGACAAATTAATGAAAATTAAATATATAAGCAAAACGTTGCGACCAATTTAAGTAGAAAACGAGTTTTAAAACGAAACGATAATTTATATGATTTATCCTTGAATTAAACAAATTTTTTAAACATAAAGAAACAAATTTTATACAATATTTTTTAAAAAAATGCCACAGCTTTTAATGAGACTCAAAACTTCAGGCTGCTTACAGGGCATCTAACAATGTTAGTGATTTGAAATTAGAACCAAAGGAATTATATAAATAATACTAATTAAATCTACAATAACATATTATACAAAAAATCTAACAAATTGAGAGAAATCTGACGTTAATTTATATTTATACAAAAGTTTATAATATAAAATTTCTGCATACAAATTTATTCAGAGCTGCTCTGGTACCGTATGTATGTATGTGCACTTCACAATTATTTACTTTTAAAGAAAATATTTAATCAACCGGCCATAACACTGATTATTATATTGTTTCACATCACTAAATTCCGGCGACCCTCTAATAACTAACTGTTCACGAACTTTACGTCCTCCTACTTATTGTCACACAGATTTACTGTAGAAGTACGTTAATGCCAAATGTGATATTTTTAGCCATTATTCACCGTAGACTTTGCTGAATTCCTAATTATTTAGTCACGAGAATCCTCGGCTCGTCTCCAAAATTAGACTCACACGCCATGACCACGCTGGTCAGGCTCCTAAAACACTCTGAATGTTTCCGCCAAAGTTTTCAGCAGCACATACGCTATTCCGACAATAATAAAGTAGCAACGTTTCCAGTCTCTGCATTCATGCGTCACACTGACTGTTCTTTCAACCTGAAGGATGGCGACTTACTTATCTACCACCAGAAATTGGAACGACTTATCCAGTTTTGGGAAACAGAAATCTACTTAACCTAATTTAATTATGTTGTAACCATGTATGTGACTTAGTTAATGGCATTGTATAGTCGCTCATGGGTATTATGTCAGAGCGGCTATAAACTATAATTTAAAAAATTAGATTTGATGGAAATTTTCTGTAAAATTCACTATCTGTTTACTTACGTCACAATCTACGTCACACTATCTCAAACAGATGACCAACTAATTTTACGTAAAGTTAGAAATTTTAATAGCGACACATCAATTTCACCCACAATTTATTATAAATAATATACTCCGAAATTTGTTTATATAAAAAAATAGATTCCTTTTCTGAAATGACCTGAAATTCTCGTAATTTATAATTACTATATTTAACGGACATCCTTGCTTTAGTTGGGAATATTAGCCTCCTATCTACTTTGGACAATTGGGCAACTGTTTCAAAGAATATTTCATTCCGTTCAAAATTCAGGTTGGCTATTAACACCAAACTCTTTTTTTTGTGATGTCAACTGAGCAGTTCACTTGTGTTTCTTTAGGCTCTTCTTAGCACCTGACGAAAGGTACAAGGATCCAAGAAACGTGTGGTATTTATATTATCTTTTTTGTCTGTATTGGCTATCTTTTTTATTCATATTATTTAAAGTACGGTGTATAAATGGGTAAATGAAGAAATTTCACAGAGTTATTTTAAAAATGTATTGATCTAACGTTTTTTTTAAATAAATGTCCATGTAACTCACTCCCTTTGCATTCGTCGCACAGCTCACATCCAAAAAGAATGAAGACACATCTGTCAGCACCTCAATGTTCTGGTACCGCTCAGGAAACAGGCTGGGACCGGGAACCGATGCACCAACTCCATACCGTAGGATCCAGATCAACCAACGCCTCCAGGAGCTCAACTCCAAGAAGAAAATTCACGGAACGTGTAACTAAAAATCCAAAAATTAATAATGATACATATAAATATATTTCTGTTTATTGATAAAACTAATAAATAAATAGACAATTTTAAGTCAGAAAAAATATTTTATGAATGGAAAATTAAACAACGGTTAGTCGCTTATTTGGCGACCTCATCAATGTAAAGTTTTTTTAAAAAAAAATTGATGGATAGACTGCAGACTGCCTTGGCCTAAAAAAACGGTAGTCAGCAGAGATTGACCTATCAAAAAAAATTAAACTTGAACCTGATGAGATCGCTAGGAGATAATATTTGTATGGCTACTAGAAGATAAATGAACCGACACCATATTTATTTTTACTGTTCATAGTCGCTTTGACAATAGTCATTGCAGACTGTACAATGGCATTAACTGAATCACATAGATGGTTACAACATAATTAAATTAGGTTCAGTAGATTTGTGTCTCCAAAAACTGGATAAAATCTTCAAATTTCTGGTGGGTGATAAGTCGCCATCCTGCACGATTCTGTGTATGCAGGGCAGCGCTGAAAGATGTGGTTCGTCATGAGCTGAGTTCTGCAGAGCAGACATGTTGGTTTCGGGGTGCTGGAAAATAGATAGTTACGAGTTAATAAGCTATGGGTCGTTGTTATTCAAGAAAAAACCACTTGTGTTCCTCTGGAAGCTGTCTTGGGTATGTATCGTTTCTCTTCTTCTGGTAGATTCCTGCATTCATTAGCTTCAGGATTGTTGATCATGCTCCTGAGGTGAACCCTAAGTAATTCGTTTTTGGCCCTGTTGAATCTTGCCATTCTGGTCGATACCTTCTTCTTTAAACGCACAACAACTTAATTCAGCTGTTCGGCTGCAGACCTGATCACGTTCTACTTCAAAAATACCCGAATTGTGTCATGGAAGTTGACAGTCTCTCGCTGTCCAAGGATCTCAATAGTCACATGTAGAGTGTTACTCTAAAAATAAGGAGAAAGATACTAGAATTTACAATGTCGATTGTATGCACCTCACAACTCACTATGGTCCTTGTGGGAAGACTATTCTCGAATTAGCATTGAGGTGCCATAACGCCCAGGTAGTAATTCCTCTCAACAGAAGTTATGCGGAAATACGCGTACTAACCCAAATATGGTCTCAGCTCTGTGATTCTGTCACATTTCTCATTTAACGGAGGCTAGGCATACAATTGACCCTTTTCCGTATGACTAACTTTCTGACGCATTGTGAAACAGTAATGACGTCTCTGGAGACACTACCCACATCAGATAGGACTGCCGCCATTGTGTAAGCGAAAACTTAAATGGAATAATACCTGAGAACACTTCTGCAATAGAGTTTAAATATAATTTTAATTCGGTCATCTCGTAAATACTATCAGTTCACGTGCTGGAGTGGTTTTCGTTAGAGAACATTTTGTCATATTCACGAACGCACATAAGTATATAAAAATTACCATTTATTATTCTAAATTATACACTTTGGATCTAAAATAATTTACTGGATAATTTAAATCCCAATTTTGAAAAGCCAAGAAAATTTATTTTATATCGATAACTAATTAATTTTTTAATTAAAATTGATGACAGTGTTTCTGCCGTGACGTGGAAACATGTCAAATTTTGCATACACATTATAATGTAATTTACCAATTAATGAAAGTAATTAACGAAAGAAAACTTAAAAGTACAAATTCTCTAATTTTTCTACGATGTAGCGGACAGTTTTCGATTTTTCGCAGGCAAAACCTTGTAGGAGAGATACGAAGGGGCTACCTTTGGGGAAGCCATTTCCTCTCCGTTTTTGAACTAAGGTTCCCACAAGCCGAGGCACCTCGGCCTGTTTTGAGAGGTGTATGCTCCGGGGTCACAGACCTTGGGCATACGGTAAGAGTTGTTCTTTATTCCCATTTGAATAGTCGGCCAGCTGCCTCCTAAACTGGTCGAGGCACGGAGAAGGGAATGCTGCGTCCCCACAGCAATCTCCCCTCCCGCTATCTGAAGGGCGTGGGACAAGTACCCAATGCCCGACCTACCTGATGCAGGTTTTGCTAGGGTTTTCCCTGCATTTCTTTAGGCGAATGCCTGGTAGGATCCTTAAAATATAGCCTGGGGGCTCTATTTAGCCCTTGGCTACCTTCCTCTACCCTTCCGCATCCCCCTTTCAAATCCCTTCCTACGCTATTAAAGGGGAGTTGCCCAACGTAGATTACCCTCATGTAGCCTGTTGCCCTAAAAAAAAATATTAAAGTCTTCGAAGGTATCCGAGAAACAATTGTTTTTACGGATTATGTGAAATCACCTTCATAGATTTCAAGAAGAAAAAGGTGTAGATAGGCTATATATATGTAGCCTATCTACATATATATATATATATATATATATATATATTATATATATATATATTATATATATATATATTATATATATATATACATATATATATATATATATATATATATATAAAGAGAGAGAGAGAGTGTAATCCACATAGTGGCCACTCCCCTCTTAAAGCATAGGAAAATGAGTGAAACGGGGGTTTTGGAGAGGTAGACCAAGGTAGCCAAGGGTTAAATAGGGCTCCCGGGCTATATTTAAGGATCTTATCCGGCAATTAGCCTAAAACTTATACAGGGAAAACCGTATAAAAAGCTGCATGAGGTAGGTCTGGCATTTGGTACTTGTCCCACGCCCCTCCGATAGCGGTAGAGGGGTTTTCTGTGGGGGTCTCAGCATTCCCCTCTCCGTGTCTTAACCTGTTTTGAAGGCAGCTGGCCGACTATTCCAATAGTAATAGCAGACAACGTTACACTGCCTCAAGTATATGAAAAAAGCAACCGGTGTGCATTCTCCGAATAGAAAGAAATCACATGTTGCTAAATGTTGACTATAGAGGTGAAACAGACACACACTTTACATTGGTTTGTGCGAGATGTTCTGCAACAACAATCACGATGTTACTGCCTTGCAGTATCTCATCATATTTGCGATGAATAGTCTTGGATAATGTTTAGTTCAATTTCATAGTATGCTTCAGTTATAGTTGCTGGTGTAGGAGCTTGTACAACCTTCACAGATCAGATTTTTTTAAAAATATATAATGGTACATAGTCAAAACAAGTTTTACATCAAATATTTACTGAATACTAATATTAAAATACTATGTTTAGTCTCTTATTTGGGACTTTAACATGTGAACATAATAATAGGAGAAAAAGGTTTCCCCGTAATTATGATTTTTTTTGGAAAATCTTCTTCAAGTATGTTGAGTTTTTATATTGTCAAAGTTAGAGGAAATAAATTTAAAGTGTGTTCAGATAATTAGTTGTATTAAATCAAATTAAATAAATTCAAACTTACAATTTGATGACTGAATATGTCTAAATCTTTAATAAAGGAGAAGTCAAAAGATATTTAATAATATCGCAAAGAATTTTTACTTAAATTTATGATACACGGTTTGGTTTCCATGTCAGTTATAATCGTAATAAGGTATAACAATGAATTTTAAGAAACACAATTCCTAGAAATTAACAGACAAAGAAAATTTTTTTATATAACTTATTACAATGAAATAATAATATTTATACGAGTTAGACTTGTTTTATTACAAAACAATTACCTCATACACTTTAATAATAATTATCTATTTTTTTATAATATAATTTTTAATAATTATCTATTTTTACATTGATTGTGTTTTTGAAAAATATTTATTTACTTCATATATAATTTTAATATTAAACCAATCGAATTTGTAGTAGACGAGTTTAAATTTTCTGGGACACTTTTTAATATTACTTTTAAAGTTAATTTTGTGTCATGTTATACCAATTTAAGGGTCGCTTAGTTTGACCAATATAACAATATATCCTTCGCTATTTGGTGTTGGTGAAGTTGGGTATTTCCACACTGATCTGTTTTTTTTCTTAGCAAAAGTTTCTGCAATAGTGATTATTTTCAAAATAATCTCTTCATATTTCTATTAAGAGTCTCTTAATAGTTAAATTAGTTTATATTTGAGTCTGATCCTTGGTATAATCTTAACGTTGCTGGAAATCGTGTTTGTGTTGTGTGGTAGTATATAAATGTTATATGGAATTTAACCTTTAAATCATATTAGTTACCTGTTTTTCTGCATAAATAATATGAAACTAGTTTTGGCATATGATTCAAAATAATTTCACCTATTGGTTCAAATTAGAGTACCGAATAAAAATTTATATTTTTCCTCTGATAACTACAAAGTTAACATACGTAATTAAGTTTTCGGGTGGTAGATTAAAGGATGCACTTGTGGAGATATAAAAGAGTACTATACTGTAATGAATCCTCCGGAGTAGGTTGTAACGACTCAATTCCGCATTAACTCAGTTACTTTTACGACTACGACTCATTCAGCCACTCGTGTATTCACTGAGATTCCTTAAAAACTATGAAACTTAATCCTTTGACTTTTATACGATAAAAATTATAAATTATAATATGTAGATTAATTGGCGACGTTTAGAGATAACAATTATCAGAAACCAACCTAAACATTTGGAACTCGTTGCACGATAGGTGGATAAATAGTCCCAATGAGAATCACACGTTTTATGATAAAATATCCATGAAATATTTTTAAAAAGTATACTTGGTATCGTAAGATTAAAAATACGTTAGAATATTTTTCTATATTTTTCAAATTTGATTAATTGCATTCTACGTAATCTAAAAAATAAAATTGATTGTTTTTGTGTATGTGTATGTTCCACATACAAATATACTATTCCATATGTTTCACTTCGTCCTTATAATTGATGAGTAGAAAAAACCAAAAACAGTCTCCAAGTTAATAAATTTATTAAATAAATAGTCGGAAGCTTTCAACTCTTCGTTATAATCATCCTTCTTGTCTTATAATTAAAATCACATTAACTTTAAAAAATTTTAGTACCTATAGGTATATAGGTACTTCGTCACTACTATAAAACTATGTTGTTTATTCAACAAGGTCTGTTTTCAAAATATTTTTTTTAAAGTTAATGTGATTTTAATTATAAGGCAAGAAGGATGATTATAACAAAGAGTTGAAAGCTTCCGACTATTTATTTAATAAAGTTATAAACTTGGAGACTGTTATTGGTTTTTTCTACTCATCAACGTCTACGTCAACAGTTCTTTTTCCCAAAAACGTCTTTATAATTTAATTTGACCATTAATAAACCCTCCCACTCAGCTGACTGATTTTTCATCTTATTTATTATCGTCTTATAAATTTTATGTTCTTAAGCTTTGGAAGTTATTTTAAAAAAATTCACTTGAAGAGACGGACAAGTATTGGGTTCTACTTGCTTCTTATCGTAATATACTATTATATCTTACTTCAATGTCCACTTAAGTCATTGTAGTGAACGTTAAAATATACGGTCTTATGGTATGTTATTTTTAGTGTGATTGTGCTTCAATCTTAGTCGCTCGAGACTTTGGCGTTTGACGTGAATATTATTGGTAATTTAGGATCATCTTCATACATTCTCATACATCTCTAACACTGACGTGTAAATGTTTGCTAATTAATTGACAAATTGCCGTTATACCGTGAACTACTACAGGTGGTGCCATGTACGCGTCTATTCACCGAGCATCAGATGGGCGATGATGGTGAGGCGCCTGCAACCAGGAAACGTTCCCATTGACGATTGCAGACTCAGATGGCAAGCCTGGCTCCTTGAATGAGTGCCTTCACGCCAGACACACGAGCGGAATTTCTATATTTGACCTAGGCGAGATTAGAGGCCACATTCCCGCGAATAGCGGCTATTATGTCATCGCCAAGAAAACTGCGGTGGTCGGGAAACATCCCACTTAGCAAGGACATGTTGGTTTCAAAGGAATGTCCGAAATGAAAATATCAGTAACATTTCAGTCAGTCAAACCTTTGGAAGTTGTGCCAGGGTAGTTATTGGTGATTAATTTTAATTTAATAAATATTATTTTAAAGAACATTCATCAATTAGCCAGCTTAGGGTTTTTTTATGTAAGAATGGAGATTTTTAATAAAAAAGGAACACTTGGTAACATATCAATAGCCTGACAACTTAAGTACCCGATTTATACTTATATTATATCAATTAATTAGTATATCTTAGAAATTATATTAACGAAATTACCAATTTAATTATAAGTGAGTGAAATGAAGAGTTAATTAACTCAACAAACCGAGTGTATAAAACATTAATTTCATAATGAAAAATATTGAAGAAGTCAGTTAATAATTAATTATAAATAACACATACTAGTATATAATTCTTCTAAAAAACTAGGTTACTATTATTGTTAAAATTCATCAATAAAACAACTCAATTCTTCAACTTCTTTATTCTAATTCATCAACTAAAAACGAAGAAACAGAAAAAATAGAAGGCGCTTTCGGCCTTTTACCATCACAAATCTACACATAAAGCAGTACATATTCTTTCTAATAAATAAAGCAGAGTGTTTGTTTGTATGTTCCTTATACAAATCTACACCGGTGGAGCAAATTTCACTAAATTTCGTACACGTATGGGGTGAGATACGTCTACCACCTCCAGGAGCGGGGGCGGACGGGGGTGGAAAAATTCAAACATGCTAAACAAGCCGGTATTTGAGTGAGATTTTAGGGGTAAAATAGATTGATAGTGTTTCTACCGATGCTATCTGAGTATAATTTCAATCCTTTATCACATGGAAAAGGAGCACCCTTAGAGATGGGGGTGGACGGGCGTTACAAGAAAATAAAGCTAGTACAACCGAGATTGGAGTCAAATTCAGTGTTATCGATTTCGCTGAATTTAATTATACACTCACTTGGCCATTTAACCTCCAGGGGCGGGAATGGACGGAGGTAGAATTTTTCAAACATATTAAATGGTCTATATTTGCGTGGAAGAAATAATTGTCGAAGTCAATGATGTTTATAGTATTTCTACCGATGTTGTTTGTAAAATTGCAACCCCTTTCGCCATGAGAGGGGATCACGCATAAGGGTGGTGGTGGAGGGTTGTTACATAAAAATCACGCGGAAACAACAGAGATTCGAATCAAAATTAAAGAGTATATTTAAAACAGTCTGGCCACCTCCGGGTTTGGGTGGGGGTGGGAGGGTCTCCGTGGAGGGGTGCGGGGGTAGAAACATGAAACATGCTAATCTACCGATTTTTGCGACAAGTAAATATGTTTTTGTAGATATATATTGTAATACCAATTAAAAAGGCCATTAATCGTTTTTAATAAATTGAATTGTTATCGGCGAAAATACATCAAAGGAAACAATGTAAGGTCGAGCCATTGTTAGCGAACGCACGCCGAAATTTAGAGCCCGAACGCCAGTTGCGGACAGGAATTCATCGAGTAAAAATTGCGGAGGGAAATTCATTGAGTAAGAGGCTGCGGCCAGAAGCGAAACAGGAAAGTCTGCGTCTGGCAAAGGTTACAGTAAAGCGATGATGCAAAAGGTTTTGCTTCACACAGACTGAATTAAATTTTGCATAGAGGCATCAAGGAGACCAAGGACCGAGGGACCCTGAGGGGCGGCAGATCCAAAGTTCCAGATGGCAGTGAACGAGAACATCGACCGAGTGTATTAAAATTTTATTGTGTAGAATTACTGAATGGCCTCTTTAGTGAGTGTTGTCCTCAAGCTCCAAGAATCAGATCTGGTACCGGAAAGACAATTCGTGAGTACAAATCAATTATTTAAAACTGTAAACGAGGATTAAAGTAGAAGCCAGATTTCGTTCGTTTTTCTTTTCATTTAGTTTCTTTCATTTCATTTATTTTCATATTGTATTAAGTTAGCTTCAATGAGTTTGAATTGTTAATGTTAGTTTATTCAATTGGATTGTTGTGAATATAAAACCCAGTAATGACCCTGAGATAAAGAGAATTTCGACGTATTTGATTGTAAAATATAAAGTTGTATTTTTTCTAGAACGCCACGAATTGCAAAATTTAAATAAGATATTGTTTGTTAACTTGATTGAAATTCGGCGTAAAAGGTAGGGATTACAATTTGTACTTTCAAAGAATAAAATTTTAAATCTCAATAATTTATTAATTAATCCTTTTTATTAAGTCCACCCTATTAATTATAACAATATATAAGAGATTCATAAAATTTATCTTCATGTTATCTGTGTATAATTTCAACCCCTTACGGGCTTAGGAGTAAAGCACCATTAAGGATGGGGGTGGAGGAGTGTTAAAACAAAATAACGATGTTGTTGTTTGTGTATAAATTCCATCCCTTTGGGCATGGGAGGTGAGCACATTTAGGGGTAGGAGTCGAGGTGCGTTACATAACAGAGATTTTTAGTCAAATCGGGGTTAAGGATATATTAAAACCTGGGAAACGACAGGTATTCAACCAATTATATTATTTTTTACACCACATAGGACAAAAAATGTGCAGAAACGTCGTTGTGCTGATTAAAATATTTTAATGATAGTTAATTTATCTCAATAATTTATAGATAGTAATATCTACACCACCTGAGGGCCCACATAGAGTGAACCTCGTGAAATTTAATTCAATAAATAATTTTTTAAAACAAAGAGAATACAGAAAATTTCATTGACCACATTCCCCGATTGTGAATATACTAATTAATGAAAAACATGAAGTGAAATAACGTTTGGACAATTAATTTTTCAATAAAAACAATCCAATGCAGATTTTTGTGCAATTCTGCCGAGTTGTTAACAGCAGCGATTACTTCCGGTAGGCCGATGGATGTTTCGCGTATATTAAAATTTGCAATGAAGTTTAGAGTCTGTGTAAAAATGGCCTTTTAGTGTGGTAGTTTCAAGATACAAGAGAGAGATCTGATACCAGAAAGACGGTCCGTGAGTAACCAAAACTTTGACATAAATTTGTAAACGATAATTAAAACGGTAGAGTCAGATTTCGTTCAGTTTTCGTTTCGTTCAGTTTTCTTTTCACTTATTTTCATATTGTTTTAGGTTAACTTTTTATATTTGAATTGTTAATTGTCAGATTATACATTGATTTTGTTCTAATTATCAAACCCAGTTATGACCCTGAGATAAGAGATTCGACGAATTTGATTGTAATGTTATAAGAACTGTATGTTCAAAAATGTCACGAATTAAAAAATTAAATTTAAAGTATTTGTTTTGAATGGATGAAATTAGGCATGAAAAATAGGTTTTGTACATTGTAAAATTTATCAACAATAATAAATTTCTTTTAAAGCTTAGTAAAAGTTGTTAATTGATTCATTTAATTAAAGCTTCCAGTTGTTTATTACATTTATGACTTCACCAATGTGGGGTAGATTAATAGTTAACCAGGTGTTTATTACATAAATGGTTTCACCAACGTAGGGCAAATCAATCGTCATCTAGTTAATTAACACAATATATTGACGATTTTTAACATAGATTTCAACAAATAAATCACTGGTTATGGTGTTTAACATATATCTCAGCAACTACAATTTGCAAATCCACACACATATATAGGGTGCCACCAAATTTCAGCACTAAAACGAAATTAGGAAAATTAAATCACTGTGGTATTTAACATTATCTCAACAGTTATCATTTGTAAAGCCCAAACACATAAAAATATCAAATTTCGTCACCAAAAAAAACAATTTTGTAGACCTAAATCACCGTTTATGGTGGTGATCCAACGAGCCGAAACCAGCCGCGGAGTCGAAGGCAAGTCATGGAGTGTTCAATCAACGTCAGTTGAGGACCAAGTTAATGCCTTTTTTTTGGAATAGGCATGAGTTACTAGAAATACTGATACAATAATTGTAATACTTAGTTAAAAAAACAGATCTGATGCTAAAAATGGCGGTTGGTGTCCTTACTTCGCCAGTTTTTTAAAAAAATAATGTCTCTCTCCCGCAGTTGATTAAAAAAAAACATCATCAGCGATTCTCCTATTCCAACGATAATCCCCTATCTCAAAGTACAGGAACCAATAAAAATATTTTCGTATGTCCTCCGGTGAAGAAAGTTTTTGTATTGATTTGCTTCATATTAAAAATAAATGAAAATTAAATATGATAACATATACGGTCCGTTACATTATTTGGTGCAGTTAACAACATTTTAGTATTTGAAATTATAATGATTTATAAATTAAATACTACAAAGGCAAGTATCATAAATTTCTTCAAAATTTTTGTATCATTTTTTATGTTAATATCTGTTTTATAGGATCTAACATATAGCATTTCACTGATTAATCTCGAAAAATAATTCGTTTACTCGTCCAAACTTGATACATTACCCCAATACAATTTGTGGTTATTTAAATAAATATGTTCAGACAAAACAGAATAATTTTGTGTACTACTATCTATATTATTTTTATTTTATTTTAACCTAGTTTTAATTGAGAGCTTGGTTTGGCCTATATATGTGACTTGACAATACAGACAATTAATTTTATAAATTACATTATGCTTATCTAAAATTTCGATTGTGTCCTGAATATTTCATTTATTATTTTTTGTTCTTTTTGTAGTTTTAAAATCGATCCTGATGAAATCGCAAATTAAGCGATGACACGTTGTTAATTTAATAAATTCTTTTTTTGAATTAAATTTGCTAATGTTAATTTATTTATTATTTTTCTCAATAGTTATAATATATATATATATGCCATTAATTGTTTGGACATAAAATTTTGAATTGTTTGAGAAACCCATTCTAGCGGTCCGATAGAAAAAAGCGACAATGGAAAAGCGAGATCACTTGCTTTGTAGAAAAGTAAAAAATGGCGTATGCGCGCTAAAATTCGAGAGAACTAGGAGTCAGATGGCAGAAAAACATCGTGAGGAGCAGAACAAGTAATATAATTTGGGCAGAGAGTAGACATCGTCAATGTATAACTAGTTAAAGTTGTAATTTAATACGAAGAAAACATTCACGCCGCAAGTATTGCAGCGTAAATAATTGAAAAGTAAGAACAGTTTACGTCTACAGCCAGGAGCTAAAGAAAAGAAAATAATAAACAGTTAAAATAAATCTTCAAAGAGATACGTTGCAGTTTACGTCCAATTCAGTAAAAGACTAATAAATCTACGAATCATAGGATTCCTGTAAGGCGAGCAGACATCAGATAGCTGACATTCAGGAGGACCATCCGAGTTCCTGAGCGCCTATCAATTTTGATTTCAATAGTGTAAAATCTGTGAGTTGACATTTTAGAATCAGTGTATAATTTTGCAATAGTGTACTTCCGAAACCAAAAAGAATGCTGGTACCAGCTGGGCAGTATGTAAGTAACAAAACCAAAACTAATGATTAATTGTAAACTTTAATTAAAGGATAAAGTCAGATGTCGTTCTCTTTTAATTGTGAATCAGAGTTAATTTCTTTACTTTTACTTTCGTTCTATCGACATATTGTTTAAGTAAAATGTGAACTGTTTGTTAATAATATTATTAATCAATTTTTTGTGTCCATTATCAAACCAAGTAAAGGCCCTGAGAGAGAGAAAGATCTCAAATTTGGTTGTAATTATCTTTATTGCCAAAAAATAAATAAATATTGTGTTTGTTAATTTTTGATTATTATTTCATTTAATAAACGACCTACTATTTGATTATTACCTAAATGGCGCTTCACGTGAGGTAAACTCATTAAAATCCATTAAATTAATATTAAATTAACCTTTTGATTATTACATTTTGGCTTCCACAACGTGGGGCAAATAAATTAAGACAATTAGTTGTTTATTACATTTTGTCGCTTCAACGTGAGGCAAATTCTTCAAACTAAAATTAATTAAACCAAATTAAATGTAAATAAAGGCCATTTTATGATTATTATAATATTATTATAATTTATTCTGAAATAATTTTGTCAATATTACATGTTTGTACTAAATGGTTGTGATGGGTAAATTTTTCGATAAGTATGTTTCTCATAAAAGGAGAAAGCAGGTCAAGATAATTTAAAAAATTAGGACTTAGAGACATAAAAAATATACGAGTGATATCAGATAGAGGTGTCCTTGAAGTTATGAGACCTTATTTGCTTGTACGACATACATTTCAGTCTTCATTACTAGCCGTAACGGTATTGAAGAGCTTCTTTACGTCTTTACGTCCATTCAGTGACGTCAAATTTATCCTTTTCGTTTCAAGTTAGACTGCAACTCTATGGATTTAATTTGTAAATTTGAATGCAGAAGTGGAATCGCAATAAAAACAAAAAATATATATTATTTGAAAATCGTTTGGGCTTTTTGTGTTGAAACTAGCTCGATTCTTCGAGAGTATTTATACATTCTTTCGACACTCTTCACCCGGAATTTAGGTTACGAAGCTGAAATTCATATATAATATTGTAAGGTGACAAAGTGACTCCCCCGAAAAACATTGCTCGGCTGGTGACTGTTAAAGGGGTTATTTTAGGACACTGCGGTGGACAGCTGGAGTCGGAAGGGTTGGAAAGTTTGAAGTACGGACTCCAAAGTGAAAGTATTAAATTCACCGTTAAAAGAAATGAATCTATCAAAACGTGACGTCATGAAGTGAACCGGTATCCGGTTCCAGTCGCCCAGGAAATTTCTAGTGACGAGACGACACGATAAATGGTAGACTATAATTAATATTTTCATGTGAATAGTTTCCACGCACTCATTTATTATTTCATTGGCTTTTCAAACTTACTTTGCCTTTGTAAATAAATAGCTTAATCTACCACATATTGTCGTTCTATAAAAAAATAATTATATAAAGCTTAAACCCAATAAAATTTGTTTCGTCATCCCGGAAAGGGTGAAGTAGGTGATATCCGATGGGGTTATATACCTCGTATATACTTTTATGAGTGGTTTAAGCCTGTCTCTCAAATGCCATGTTGTTATAAAAATTATCCGACCTTTAATACAAACATAATAAATTTGATGTTCATTAAGCCTGAACTAAAATTAATGAAATTATTAGACAATTAATAAGAAAACATTAAGTTTTCAAAAAATGATTTTTAAAAGACGTTTGGTCTTTGGAAATCTGTTTATAAATTAAATAATGGCAAATTAAATTGAAAAAAATGCAATTAACTAACTGCTGACTGTCAAGAGTATTTTACAGTATAATGTTTATGTTTAAATAGCAGCTAAGAGATTTAAGGGAGGTTCTCTCGCAGGCAGAACCTTGTAGGAGGGACATGAAGGGGCTACCTTTGGGGCTATTCCTATTGGAATAGTCGGCCATCTGCCTCCTAAACTGGCCAAGGCATGGCGAGGGATAAGCTGCGACTCCACAGCAAACCCCTCTCCCGCCATCGGAATGGCGTGGGACAAGTACCAAATGCCCGACCCACCTGATGCAGGTTTTTATAGGGTTTATCCTGCATTACTTTTAGGCGAATGCCGTGTACGATAATTAAACTATAGCCCGGGGGCCATAGTTAACCCTTGGCTACCTTCCTCCACCCTTCCGCATACCACCTTTCAAATCCCTTTCCTATGCTATAAGAGGGGAGTTGCCACTATGTGGATTATACATAGCCTGTCCTCTCTCCGTTTTTGAACTAAGATTCCCACAAGCCGAAGCACCTCGGCCTGTTGTGAGATGTGTATGTTCTGGTGTCGCAGACCTTGGGCATACGGTAAGAGTTACGGAGAAGGGAATGCTGCGTCCCTACAGCAAACTCCTCTCCCGCTATCGGAAGGGCGTGGTACAAGTACCCAATGCTCAACATACCTGAAGCAGGTTTTTTTAGGGTTTTACCTGCATTACTTTTAGACGAATGCCGGGTAGGATCCTTAAACTACTGCCCGGAGGCCCTAGTTAACCCTTGGCTACCTTCCTCAACCGTTCCGCATCCCCCCTTTCAAATCCCTTCCAATGCTATTAAAGGGGGGTTGCCACTATGTGGGTTACCCTCATGTAGCCTGTTACCCTAAAAAAATAATAGTTTTAATGATGTTTTGATTTGAATAAACATAAATTAATTTGGTTTTATTTTAATTATTTTTGTAAGTCGCCATCAATTAATTTATAAATAATTTTTTAGATGTTCTGGATTGAAATTTGCAAAACTTAACAGGTCTTAATCCAAAGACAAAACGTCTTTTAATAAATATTTTTTTTCAAAAATTGATGTATTATTATTAATTGTCAAATAATTTCATTAAATTTATTTCTGAATCTATTTCGTCTAATTTTACTGTCAGGTTATTGTTGACCCGAAATGAGACCCAGACTTCATCTGTTTCGAGAACCTATGTATGCAGACTACCTTTACGTTCTTCTTTTAACTTTTCATAATTAGTAGCTTTGATTAAATGTCTACAAAAGTTCGTAGCGTAAAGTTTCTAATTTGGCATTCATCTTTTTTTACTTTTAATCCAGTTCCGCGATAATTTAATGATCTTAGTGAGGGATAACGGATTAGAATATGTACGGTTTGGTTTTAATTATCTACGATGGTATCAACATCGTCCGAGAAACTTGGAGAAAACTTGTCAAGGTCTTCATAATTCCTGGAAATCGCGGCCCCGAGGACTGCCACATCTTTTCCCTTCTGAGGGCGGAACTGGGCTGGCTGGGCGATGTTTATCTCGTACTGTGTCAAACCGTTACGCCTAAACGCTGATAACTCGTCCAGTTACCAAAGCGTAATATTGCCTGTAAATGGTCCCACCTGCTGCTATTAAGCCTCTTAAGACACCGTAGAGATTCGGCCAGATTAGCTATCAGAAATTCGAAAACAGCTTTATCGAGTAACTTCAGACGCAGGATCTGTTATTAAATGTACTCAGGAATTAACTAATTCGGTCTGTGATAACAAAAAATTAGGGACGCCGCCTAAAAGAAACCGGGACAAAGATATTTATCTAAGAAAATATGGAAAGCTTTGTTGAAACGCGCCATACCTGATATTAAAAGACTTGATTCTGTACTTGGAATAAAACTGTTTCTTTACTATGATCACCCGAATTGATTCATTTAATTAACCTTTAAATATTCTGCGAATATAATAGTCTGTTTGTGTGTATATATATGTATGTTCCGCAAAACATCTCATCGCCAAATTTCATACACTTGTTTCTTACGAACCGGAAACAAAACCTGTGGGGGTAAGACAACCCCCAGGAACGTGGTTGAAAGATTTAAACATGCTAAAACGACCGATTTTTGCGTCGGATAAATATTTTTCATGGCCAATAAGGATGGCAGTGCTTCTCTAGATTTTTTGAGAATAATTCAACCTATGGGAGGCGAACACCCTTCGGGGTAGGGATGGAGGGGAGTCACATAAAAATAATGTGAAATCAACCGAGACTGGAGTCAAATTCGGCGCTATGGATGTCACTGAGTTCAATTATGACATTAAAGTTGCCGTTAAACCCCCAGGGGCGGGGGTGGACGGGGATGAAAATTATCAGAATGGGCGAAATTTGCGTCGAATTAATATTTTTTCTTGTTTAATGAGATAGATAGCGTTTCTCCAGATATTTTTCTGCATAATTTCAACCCCTTTCGGCATGGCATGGGAGAACCATTAGGGATTGGGGTAAGAGGCGTTAGATAAAAATAACGCAAAAACAACCGATATTGGAGTCAAATCCGAGCTTATGGATATCGGAGAGTTTAATTATGACAAAGCAGGCAACTCAGAGCTCCCACCTAATATTCAAATGTTTATTTCCAACACAAAATCGCTACAGAAATGGACATTTGTATATAGGTTGTGGTATAAGCAAGCAATTATAAGTATCTGACATATGTTAATATTACAACAAATACGTAAAAAAAATTTAGGCAGGAAAGCCAGACAATACTCTGCCACAAAATATTTTTTTATGATTTATATACGAAATTAGTAAAACTGAATAGGTTCTAATCAAGAACAAAAAATCTATATTTATATATTATGTTAAAAACATATTTCTGACTACAGTCCGTTTATTAATAATATTATAATTATGAGATATTTTGTCATCATAATTGTTATTTTATAGGTATCGTCGTAAACCTAAAGAAGATGACCTGAGAAGATATATGTTGGAACTACGGAAGAAATACAGGGCATTCCCTGAGCTTTGTTATTAGCACCTCACACGACATTAAGAGATTATTAGCATTTAAATTCAAGATTACATGGTTGCAACAGAGAGGTGTAATCGATACTACTTTGGAGATGCAGACGGTTACGCTAGAATTCGATAAGATGTTTTAACAAATAATCGTCACAGAAAAGTATGCCAAATATCCCCCAAAAAAAACTATAGTGAGATCCTGTTATGAAACGGACGGAACGAGAGCTCTGGCGGAGGCTACCTTTGGGGATGCCTTCACATCTCTCTGTTTTTTTAAAAAAAATAAGATTCCCACATGCAGACGCACCTCGGCCAGTTTTGAGAGGTGTATGTTCTAGGGTCGCAGACCTTGGGCATACGGTAAGAGTTGTCCGCTATTCCTATTGGAATAGTCGGCCAGCTACCTCCTAAACTGGTCAAGGCACGGCCAGGAGAAAGCTGCGACCCCACAGTGAACCCCTCTCCAGCTATCGGAAGGGCGTGGGCCAAGTACCCAATGCTCGACATACCTGGAGCAGGTTTCATTAGGGTTTTCCCTGCATCACGTTTAGGCGAATTGCTGGGTAGAATCCTTAAACCGCAGCCTAGGGGCCCTAGTTAACCCTTGGCTACCTTCCTCTACCCTTCTGCATCCCCCCTTTCAAATCCCTTCCTATGCTATTAAAGGGGAGTTGCCACCATGTGGATTACCCTCATGTACCCTAAAAAAAATAAAAATAGTAACTTGAATTAATTTTTTCTTCATATATTATAGGATTTAAAAATATTATTGAAATAATTTTTTTTTCCAAATTTCATGATTGTTAGAAAAAATGCTATTTGTAGTTTAATCAGAGGGGTTTGTTTCAAATCCCGTCACACACTTGTTCTAAGCACGCTATTCCGACAACAATAGGCGTTTGCCCGATATACGTTTTCCTCTACAGGTCATTTTCTCGAAAGTTACGTTTTTTCTAAATAAAGCATAATATTAATATTATAGAACACTTAATAATAATATTAAAGAACACTTATTAATAATATTATACATCATTAATACTATAAATTTAGTTTCTCATTAATGCATGGAAGAATAAATCTAAGAACAACCCCTGTGGATTTACGATAACTCTAGTACCCCTATGAGTGGGTTGGGAGGGAATAACATTTTAAAAACGTGCGATAACGGTCTATAATGGCGACTAATAAGTAGTACACGGGATCTTTCAGATTCATAATGTCACTATTGATGTTTGCAATGAATAATTTCACTCCTTAACTGCGCAAGGACAGCTCTAGGTGTGGGGTGAAAACTAGAAATTGCGAAAAAGACCAAGAAAAGTGTCGAATCCGGTGTTATGGTAGTCGCTTCGTTTAGTTGTCATTTCAGTAGAGTTAAGTTAAAGTTTAACCCAATGGGGGAGGATGTAAGGGGGTGAATAGACTAATTTGATATCGCCCGAGATTGATATCGACTCCGGTGTTATAATATTCGACACGAATCTGGATCTGTATCAAATTATTATCATCCCTTTACAGCCTCTTTTACTAGGGCTAGAGTTAACTTAAATCCACGGGGGTTGTTCCTGGGTTTTAAGTGATACGTGTTTCAAGTGTAGTTGAAGTTGTTCCATTCATTAATGAGTAATATAATTTATAATAATAATCATGTACAATAAGATTATTATGTGTTCTATAATATTAATATTATGCTTTATTTCGTAAAAACGCACGTGGAAATTATCCATCCGGAAAATGACCTGTCGGGAAAACGTATATCGGTGTATTTCCCTGACGGGTAAACGCCAATCTAGATATTATTGCCAGGAAACGTCCTCCGGACAAGAACCGAATCCACTTATGAAATGCATAATGAAGACGTTTAATTATCATCTTGTTCGTACTACATTGGTTTGTTTATAAACGTATCATATTTGAAAAATATTTCTTAAAATATAAATAATAATAAAAACCTTTATATATTGTAATGCCAATTAATTAACACATTAATTGTAAATTAGAAAATATAAATTGTTTGAGAAATATATTCTTACGGCGGTATAGAACACAGTAACAATGTAGCCAGGTATTGTTTCCTTTGTCGGAAGAAGCAATGCGCGCTCAAAATTGCGAGACGGTAGTTCAGTTGGCTGGAAGGTTTGGTCAAGTACAGGTCGCATTAAAATATTGTGGAGAGAGTGAACATTAAGATACGGTATAGTTCAGTGTGCATTTCGGCTTCTCAGCGATCGGGTGGTCGTAAAAGAACTTTTGGAACTTGGAGATTAAATACGTGGCGAGAGACGAGGACGAAAACGAAAGGCGAGAACGAGAATCAAAACGAACTTGCAGGAAAGCATAGACAAAACATTCACGCAAACAGAACTACGAAACCTGCTAAACACAAACAGTTTTTTGTTGCACATAGCCGAGCAGAAGTCAACCGAGTGAGGGAGAGACGAAGAGGAGGTTCCTGGTTCCTGATTTTGATCTAAAAAAATACTAATTTTAGAATCAGTGAGTTTTAGTAGAAGCTGTGCAAAAACCCATCATAGAGCTTTGTAAGTCAAAAGTATCCTGGAATGCTGCCGTGAGTACCAATATAAAATAAATAATTATGTAAACCGGTTTAAAAGCTAGTCGTCAGATTTCGTTCTCTTCCTTTGATAAAATTTGTTAAATAGAATCCATCTTTTTAGTAATAATTTCGTCGACAAGTAAATTTCGTCTTTGTTAATTGACGAGTAAATCTTTTTATTGAAATTTGTGTTGATAAGATTTCTAAATAAATGATTAGCCATTATCAAACCCAGTAATGACCCTGAGATAAATTCTATTTGTAATTATTTTTGTATTGCTAATAAATTTGTTTTTTTTTGTAAAATAAATTCTTTTCATTTGATAGGCCACCTTTTTGTATATTACAAAATGGCTTCCACAACGTGTGGCACGAATAAATCCAAATTCATTAAATTAAATTAAATGCTTTTAATTTAATTATTAAAATTATACTTTTACAGATGAATATGTTTAAAATTAACCGAAAGCTATTGACCTGAAATTTTAATCTTGACATATTTTAATGTAAATAACATTAAAATAAATTTTATATGTGACTGTTAATAATTTTTTGTTATTATAATATTAATTGTAAAATATAGCAGTCTGTCCTCGTTTAGTTTGACAAATATACCTTATTGGAATGGATTTTAAGGATAGCCAGTTGCTTTTCGTAACATTCATCCCAAACACGAGTACACGTTCACCTTTAGAAAAGCAATGGATTATGAGTGTGAACGGAATTTAACGGTATGAACTATAAATCAACAACTGGGAATTGTGTATCAGACGTTATATATAGTTCCACCGAAGTCCACTTATATACTTCGCAATGAAACACAACAATGAACACATTGAAATTCCCCTTTGTCAACGTAGGTCTCAGTTTATTATCAACCAGACGGTCTTTGTCACGACACTTTGACAACTCTCTCGTTCTGCTCAATGAGTCACGAGGGGACAAGGATTTGAAAAGAAGCTGTTCCACAGGGGGAGGTAACGTTTAAATACGAACCCTAGAAAGTAACCGCACAAAGGGATACATGTGTGTATACACGAGACGGTGAGAGCTGGTCCAGCCTGTTTTCCGGATAGATCTATCTTTGGATCAGTCGCTGTTAAATACCCTTTCGAACTTCCTAAAAATCATCTACAGAAATCAATTACGAAGGTGTATGAAATTATTCCTAATAAAAGGGTATTCATATATGTCCAGTCCTTGGCAAATATATTTGACGTATTACAAAGCGTATTCTTTAAATAATATACTATCAAATTGACAAGAAAATAATCTGAAATAGATTTAATTTGAAAGCAGTACTTTCATGTAAGGTACGTAACAGATGACTTGTTCTGCATTAGAGCGTGACATATTATTCCTCTCTTTTACTTTTCTGAATATTAAAAGGTTTTTACACATTTCTTTATGACTTAAAAATAAGAAGGATTGAGATAGAATATTAAGTTACAGCTATTTCCCTGTTATTTATTTTTAATCATATTTGTTACAAAGCTAAACAAACAATGGATTAGTCATTGTACTAAAATTGACCAATGAAATTCAAGGAGAAAATTTTTGAGTATTTTTATTTTACACCTATCTGTCCCCACAGTGTCGATGTTTAAAAAATAAGTTTAAACTAATACAGTATTTTTACCTATTGAGTGTATAATATTTTGTTATTATTTCCTTAAAGTTTTGCTAGCTGAGTACCCGGCGTTTCCCGGGTAATTATTCATCACCATGGTTAATTAAACTCAGCGACTCATATAACCCCGGAATCGACAGTAATATCGGTCTTTTTTGCATTACATTTTATGTAAACCCCTTCCACCACCGCTACCCGTAAGGATGCTTTCCTCCCTTGTCTTTTGGAGTTGAAATTAAAATTTAAAAATTCTAGAGATACTATCAAATTAAGGAACCCATAATAACGCTAATAATGGCCTTTTAGGAATGTTTTTAAATTCCAACCCAATAGGAAGTAGGTGTGTTTCAAACCCTCTGTGTTTGTTCCTGGATCGTAAATAATATGTGTATATATACTTTGGTAGAAATTTATCTACGGATTTAAGATTGTATACGGAAATTTCCTCCCCCATTCCTAGGGGCTGAAATACATCTCAACCAGGATGTCAGAATAAAACTAAAATAACCCCAGATTCTCCGTTGTTTACTCATTACTTTTATGTAACGCTTTCATGTAGTGCTTGTAGGGGGGTAAAATATTATACTAAAACATCTGAACAGAAATTTTTAATCCCATCGAATACGAAAAGTAATTAATCAACGCTAATATCGGCCGTTTTGGCTTGTTTTTAAACTTCATCCACGAGCTTCGAAAGGCCGTCAGAAACCTTCGCACAATAACTCACCAAAGTTTCATCGCAATCGGATGAATGGTTTAGGAGCGTATAGGGGACACACAGACCAACATTCATTTATATCTATTGTAATGCCAATTAATTAGGCCATTAGTTGTTTGGACATAAAATTTGAATTGTTTGAGAAATCCATTATAGCGGTCTGATCGAACAAAGCGACAATGGAAAAGCTAGCTCACTTGCTTTGTCGAAAAGTCAAAAATGGCGTATGCGCGCTAAAACTCGAGAGCACTAGGAGCCAGTTGGTGGCGGGACATTTCAGAGGACGGAACAAATAATACTAGAGTAGATACTAGCCGTCGTTAATGTATTATTAAACAAAGTTGTTAATTTAAGACAAAGTAAAAACATTCACGGAAGTATTACCTCGTAAATATCGCAAAGTAAAAGCAGTTTACGTATACAGCCAGCCAGGAAAGTCTAAGAGAGTTTAAGTCTGTAGCCAGCCAGGAAAGTAAGTTAGTTTTTTTACGTCTAAAGCCAGGAGCTAAAGAAAAGTTAGTTCGCTCCGAAAGAATAAACAGTTAAAATAAATCGTCAAGGAGATACGTTGCAGTTTACGTCCAATTCAGTAAAAGACTAATAAATCTACGAATCATAGGATTTAGGTAAGGCAAGCAGACATCAGATAGCTGACATTCAGGAGGATCATCCGAGTTCTTGGAAGCCTATCAATGTTGACTTCAATAGTGTAAAATTTGTGAATCGATATTTAGAATCAGTGTATAATTTTGCAGTAGTGTACTTCCGAAACAAAAAAGAATTCTGGTACCAGCTGGACACTACGTAAGTAACAAAACCAAAACTAATGATTAATTGTAAACTTTGATTAAAGGATAAAGTCAGATATCGTTCTCTTTTAATTGTGAATCAGAGTTAATTTCTTTATTTTTAATTTCTTTCTATCGACATATTGTTTAGGTAAATTGTGAACTGTTTGTTAATAATATTTTTAAATCAATTTGTTGTGTTCATTATCAAACCCAGTAGAGGCCCTGAGAGAGAGAAAGATCTCAAATTTTGTTGTAATTATCTTTATTGCCACAAAATAAATAAATATTATGTATGTTAATTTTTATTATTATTTATTTTAATTAACGCCTTCGATTTAATTATTACCTAATGGGGCTTCACGTGAGGTAAATTCTTCAAATTCTCTAAATATAAATTAAATAAAGCTCTATTTTTAGTTAATTTATCTTGGCGCCTCATCGTGGGGCTCGTTAAATTAAATAAAGCTTTTTAAATAACCTTTTATTTAGTACAATATATATATATATATCCATATGTTTCACTTGATTAAATTAACATTTTAAATAGATATTATATATTTTATATTTTCTAACTATATTTTCTCTTTGGATTAATTTCTTTTGTTTTTTTGTCATAGTTATCCTTGTGTATATTGATTATTTCCTTCATGTATTCAGCAATTTATGTATTTATTCTGCTTTCTTTGTACATAATTTCCGTTTGTGTTTACATTCTCTCAATAGTCTCAAAGACACCGCCAATTGTTTCTTCTCGGAATATGATTTTAATATGCGTTATTAACTATATAAAGATATTCTATGAATTAATATATTCACGCTTGCTTTATTCAATCCAGTGGCTCCATAGTTTCCTTTTCTGACGGAATTTATCTAAGTGAAGCGGCAGGCAGCAGAAATAACAAATAAAGAGACAAAGTTAATGTTATTTTGGACCTTCCCCAAGGAAGAAGTTACAGGCGGTTTGCAGCTGACAAATAAAGAATGAGTTATGGTTCGGAAACCGTGCGGCTTGTGTCACGTCGTTAAATTTACAGCGTCTCTCTCTTTCAAATAGTCAATTTACTGGCTGGGAATCTTGGCTTATATGGTCCCTTAAAATCAGTCTTGTTAATTTGCTTAGAACTCTGTTTTTGATATATGAATCTCTAAAGTCTTACGTCTTCCTTTACGACACACGCACAAGACGCATTCAATTTCCGGCTGAGAATTCTGAATAGTTTCCTTTCTGTCCGTGACACAAAAAAACCTGTCTAGTTGGTAAATTGAGTGAATTGGCGGTCGGTATAAAGTAAACAAATTACAGGTAGTCTTGAAATTTCTGAGTTAGTCAAATTCCGTAGCAAAGAGATGCAAAAAAATAAGAAATGTTAAATGGATGCTGACGCAACTGCGAACTACAGGACAATAAAAATTAAATTTTCAACGTTATTTATTAAATTATTTGGACGTAATTCATAAACTTGTGCAAATATGTCCGTGAAAGAAAAAACACATATTAACCAAAATTATTAGGAAACCTTATTCATAAACATGAAAGAACATTTTTTTTCCCACGTGCATTATGAAATTAAATTTTATGACAATAACAATTGTAATTACGCAATTCATAATTGAGGCTGATTTCGAAAACCAATTTCTGCGGTAAAAAGAAAAATATGGACTGATCAAAATTATTTTCAATGCACATTTCATTGAAAAGATGATCATTTCGTATATTTCATCTTAGGGTCTAGAAACTTGTGAACCGACTTTATGTTGCACGAATTTAAATACAGAAAAATTTATGGAGAGATTTAACTGGTACCAATTTGCAGTCATAGCATAAATGAAACGGAGTAATATGTTGCCAACGGACACACGTAAGCATTTCAATGTCATATACAAGAATGTATGGAGCAAATTAAAGGAATTTGATGCAACACTAGTACAATTACAACGATAATTTATTATAATTATCCTACTCGGGTTTTAATAATAAAAAATATTTATTGATTTTGTAATGCAAAAATTTATTTTGTATTTAATAGTTAATACAATTTTAGCAGGTTCCATCTCTGACGTCACGCCACTCAGTCGCTGATGCTCCCAACACAATCAGCTGACTTAATGCGAAAATGTGGGATCATAAATATCAAGGGTTTAAAATACAAACACACACACACTTTAGTACATTTAACAACACCAACATTTATGAAGTCAAAAAAGCTGTTCGATTTTTTATTTCAAAACAAAGCTTTTGAATATAACTGATTCATGAAAAACTATTTTTCGTATCAACTAGAATATAAATTTTTATTTTCATGCCATGTTTTATTTATTAAATATACAATAAAATGTAATTTGTAACATTTTAATCATCGACAGTTAGGAAATATATATTTCAGTATGGCACAAATTGAGATATTTCACCAGTCGTATACTTACCCATTTACTGTTGTATCCTCTTAGTTTTAGCATTTATTCTCACTTTTGTAGTGACTGCAGATGATATAATTTTGGCGTTTGTGGCAGCTTTCATCGTAAGTAAAACTTCAACGAATTTATATTTATATATCCATAAATTTGGGGAGAAAAAAAACGTTCATTCCACTGACAGTAAAAACATGTGGAGATTGTCCGTTCTAGGTTGGCTGAAAATTCCGGTCAGCTTAATTTTTTTTTTATCGGATAGTCCTTGAAATTGGAAATTGATTACCAACCTTTGACTGTTGCACACGTTTTTTTTATTATTTTTTTAGGGCAACAGGCTACATGAGGGTGATCCACATTGGGCAATTCCCCTTTAATAGCATAGGAATAAATTTGAAAGGGGGGATGCGGAAGGGTAGAGGAAGGTAGCCAAGGGTTAACTAGGGCCCCCGGGCTGTAGTTTAAGGATCCTACCCGGCATTCGCCTAAAGGAATGCAGGGAAAACCTTAGAAAAACCTGCATCGGGTAGGTCGGGCATTGGGTCCTTATCCCACGCCCTTCCGATAGCGGGAGAGGAGTTTGCTGTGGGGACGCAGCATTCCCTTCTCCGTGCCTCCACCAGTTTAGGAGGCAGCTGACCGACTATTCCAATGGGAATAGCGAACAACTCTTACCGTATGCCCAAGGTCTGCGATCCCGGAACATACACCTCTCAAAACAGGCCGAGGTGCCTCGACTTGTGGAAACCTTAGTTCAAAAAACGGAGAGGAAAAGTCATACCCAAAGGTAGCCCCTTCGTATCTCTCCTAAAAGGTTCTGCCTGCGAGAGAAAATCCCTCGCAGGTTACCTGCGAGAGAATCCTCTCGTAGGCTAGTCTGCGAGGGAATCTTTTTTTTTTTTATGGCAACAGGCTACTTGAGGGTGATCCACATTGGGCAACTCCCCTTTAATAGCATAGGAAGGGATTTGAAAGGGGGGATGCGGAAGGGTAGAGGAAGGTAGCCAAGGGTTACTAGGGCCCACGGGCTATATTTTAAGGATCCTACCCGGCATTCGCCTAAAGAAATGCAGGGAAAACCCTAGGAAAACCTGCATCGGGTAGGTCGGGCATTAGTCTGCGAGAGAATCGGTTCGGGGAATGGCATATCAGAATTCATTTATAGAACTACCTGCGGGCCGTAATGATCTTCCGATCCCTTCCCAAGGATTAGACCGGATTCCTTCGAGACCAGATTCTGGAGTAAAATCACCTGGAATATAAAGTTTTATTTTCATGCCATGTTTTACTTATTAAAAATACAAGAAAATATAATAAGGACAATTTAATCAACGACAGTTTAGAAAAATATATTTCAGAACGGCACAGATTGAACAAAGTCCATATCTTAGATATTTCACCAGTCCAATACTTTTCCATTTGCAGTTGTATCCACTTAGTTTTAGCATTTATTCTTACTCTTGAAGTGACTGCAGCTGATATAATTTTCGCGTTTGTGGCAACTTTCATCATAGGTAAACCTTCAAAGAATTTATATATATATATATATATATATATATATATATATATATATATATGGGGAGAATAAAACTTTTCATTCAACTCACTGTGAAAACTTCAACATACGGTAGTTATCCTCTCTACGTTGGCTGAAAATTCCGCCAACAGTGTTGGAGGAAATTGGGAATTTTCATCTATATAATTTTCCACATGAATAAGGTAAAAATCCGTACCAAAACGTAGATTTTAACTAATTAAATAAATGTTTTGGAACTAGTTATAAACTGTGTCATAAATAAGATTTGAATCATTCGGATAGTTAAAATTTATTTAAAATGGAATACTAATCAGATAAATTATATATGTTGTTCTGGTAGCTAATTCACAAGATGATTTAATTTTGTTTAGTTTATGTTTCATATATTTGTTGAACAAAACCACTGAAAAAAGAATTCACTATTAAAAATTTGAAAGTTATTTTTGCTGAATTTTACGTCAGATAAACGAATTCCTTTATCAACTAAATTATAAACCAATTCCCGTATGACTTCAGTAAAAATTGAGAAACGTTGCAGTAATCGTTTAACCCTTTGATTAATTGTATATGGTTTGGGGAATATAATTAATTTTTTTGTGATTCTTGGCGCCAATGTAATGAAGGCGTGCAATAAATCGGGACCTGCTGAAGGAATGGGACTGTGTCATTTATATACCTGAAAGTGGCAGCAATAAAGCGGGAAAAAAAATCGGGCATCGCCATCGGGAATAGCTCCTCTGGATCTCTCACCAATTGTTGGAAAATTTCTGTTCCCAGGTCCAGCAACGTTGAACATGTTTCACGGCAGCGATCAGAGTGGAATGATTCGCCCCGTGCGAAATTATGGCCAAGACAAATCCTGACGACCAACTCGCGGGGGTTATAGTTCCCAGTTTTTACAGCTTTTGATTCGAAAAAAAACTTTAGAATTTGGGATATTCACTTCAGAATTTACGCTAAATAACTGAGTTTTAAAAACGTTTTTCACAACAGGATTCATATATTTATTGAACATCGCGGCCCTCTCTTAACACCACATACCAGTCTGTTTCGTTATAGTCTCCAGCTGATTCTCGAAGATGCCAAGGAAATGACAGCCTGATAGAGTTTCATCAACAATTTGCACCGATCAGACCAGGAACGAGGGAACGAAGACGCCGTGTGCTGCTGAACGGTAAAAAGAGGTGTAGAGTGTCCTCAGATCGTGTCTCGCGTGCGTGGGTGGCGAGTCTTATCTGCGCTCTCTGCTCGCTGCATCTGGGCGGCGACCACCTACGATGGACTGGCGCCGAGGACGGGCGCTTCGGGGCTGGTGATTTACGATTTGTCGTATCCTCCAAAACAGCACGCAGCCGCGATTTTATCTGACCGTACAGCTACCGGCGGGTCATCAGAATCTCTAATAAGGCCACACGTTCCCTATTTGGAAACTACGCGGTGTAACTAACAGCTTGCTTAACACTAATGTACAAGAAGGACTAATTCTGTCACTTCCACCCATCTACTATGATCTTCTACGTCAACTTCCTATACCGTAACTACAATTTGGGAAATTTAAAGATATTTTAATTATAACATTAGA
This sequence comes from Zhengitettix transpicula, assembly GCA_037074705.1. Lineage (NCBI taxonomy): Eukaryota > Metazoa > Arthropoda > Insecta > Orthoptera > Tetrigidae > Zhengitettix > Zhengitettix transpicula. Next base: position 17,539,274 of record CM073593.1, on the reverse strand, counting down.
TGACATTAAAAATAATTTAATTCGTTTACTTTCTTTGTAATCATATTTACTAATGTAAATACATGAGTATATGGTTTAGACTTTCATGAGATGAATAAGCAAAGTTAACTTTATTTCGTCCCTAGAACAAAACGTATTTTAGTGTAAGTTATTAAATTCCACCATGTCTCATATGCATATTTAGCATGTACGGGGCATGTCTGAACCGAACCTATTGTTACAAGAGTTAATTATGGTTTATTACACCTTATTTGCATAAGTTCTGGTAATTTCTATAACAGAAACCCTCATTAGCATATTATTTGAATTACCTCAAGTCTATGGCGAAGGCCGTAATACCTCGCTGTGAAAAATTTACAAGAATTTTCTTTTGTGAATATGAAACCACGTGCGAAATAAAACAATTTTTAATTATTTCAGGTATAAAAATTTTAAAAAGATCATCATAGATCTTTAACGAATGCTATATTTTTAATAATAAAAATAATATTCAATGTTATCCAATGATATAATATTATTTTGAAAAGAATAATATTTCAGCGCTAATTAATTTAGGTACAAAATTCAAAAAGGCCATAATAACATGAATTTTGTCTCCACATAATTATGTAATTAATTATATGTTCTTGATATTGATTCGGCTAAAAAGACATATTGACCTCCTAATCTAAGTTAAACGTTTATTGACATCGAATTTGCTGTCAATCAATGACGGTTACAATCATATGACACAGTAGAAAAAATGACGAAAAATATTTATAGTTAATATGTAAGTATGAAAACAATACAGATTAAATTTTAACACCGTTTCAATGTACTTCCTGTAATTTAATATTCTCTGGAATTCAAGATACAAGATACAGAGATTCTATGTAATTAATACGTTTATAAAATATTTTTCGTAGCCCTATAGTTTCAGGAAAGTCTTTTAAATTCCTTAATATTTACATATAAGAATAATAACCTATATCCTCTTTATCTTCTATTTACAATTTTCAGACACGATTTCTTTAAGGTTCTCTTTATGGAAAACGAAAAAAAAAATCTCCGTTAAACTATCAGTGACTACTGAAATATCTTCGTCAATATTTCATTCCTAAGGATATAATTTCTGTACTGTATGTTGAGTTCTATCCAATCCCGTAACGCATTATAAACTGTTATTGCCTCGACATAAATTCTGTTAAAATCGTCTGAAGAATATTTATGCGGTTTCCTGCTTTTTTCCTCTTTTACTTATTATTAAATAAAATTTATTGTAATGCCAATTAATTAGGCCATTAATTGGTTTTAATAAAATTTAATTGTAGCGGCAGGAGCTTCGAAAGCGACAATGGAGCCGAGCTCTGTTGTTTTGTCGGAAAGTCAAAAATGGCGTATGCGCGCTTAAACTCGAGAACACTAGGAGTTAGTTGGTGGCGGGACATTTCAGAGGACGGAACAAATAATACTAGAGCAGAGACTAGCCATAGTTAATGTTTATTATTAAACAAAGTTGTGAATTTAAAACAAAGTAAAAATATTCACGGAAGTATAACTCCGTAAATATCGCTAAGTTAGCAGTTTTTACGTCTATCAGCAGCCAGGAAAGGAGTGCAGTTTTACGTCTGTAGCAGCCAGGAAAGGAAGTCAGTTTAAGTCCAAAGCGGTAAAAGACTAACAAACCTACGAATCATAGGATTCGTATAAGGCAAGCAGACATCAGAAAGCTGACAAAACAGAGGATCATCCGAGTTCCTGGGAGCCTATCAATTTTTACTTCAATAGTGTAAAATCTGTGAATCTTAGAATCAGTGTAAAATTTTGCAATAGTGTACTTCCGAAACCAAAAAGAATGCTGGAACCAGCTGGACAGATGTGAGTAACAAATTACAAAAATAATGATTTATGTAAACGTAATTAAAGGATAGAAGTCAGATTTCGTTCTCTTTTAATTGCCAATCAAAGTTAATTTCTTTTCTTTTTAATTTATTTCTATCGACGTTTTGTTTAGGTAAATGTAATTTGTTTGTTAATAAGATTTTAAAACCAATTTGTTGTGTCCATTATCAAACCCAGTGAAGGCCCTGAGAAATTAATATTTTAAATTGTAATTGTTTTTCAGTTATTGCCACAAAATAAATAAATATTTTGTTTGTTAATTTCGATCTTTTCATTAATAAAAAGCCTTCCATTTAATTATTACATAAATGGCGCTTCAACGAGAGGTTAATTCTTTAAATTAATTAAAATTAGCTTCTATTTGTTTATTACAATATATTAATTTTCCATACATCCTCACGTGAAGCAAAGCATCAAGAATGTGAACAAGGATTTAACACTATACATTTTGCAATGTTTTGAACTTATCTTCTTCTTATACAATAATTTTCTTGTACATGTGTTTGTAAGTATGTATGTTCCGCATACAAACCTACACCCGCGAAGAAAATTTGACCAAATTTCGTAAACGTATTCCTTTTAATCCGAAACATACACTGTGGGGATATGACACGTCTATCGTCAGAAAATTTTCAAACATGATAAAACGGCCGATATTTGCGTGTAATAAATATTTTACGTGATGAATCAATTGATTTTGTTTCTCACGATATTGTTTGTGTATATTATACCACTTTTTGTATTGCAGGAGAGTACCCTTAGGGATGGGGTTGAGGGGCGTTACTTTAAAAATAACACGAAAACAACCGAGATTGAAGTCAAATCCGGGGTTATGGATGTCGCTGAGTTTAATTATGACAACCCGCGCAACGCTGGGCAGCCAGGCAGTGTATAACAAAATATCGCATTAAGTATTTAATCTGAGACAACGAATATAATATAAAATCATTTTAATTACTATTATTATTTTAACTATATAATATTCCATTAATTAAGGCTAATAATAGTTAATGCTTAGATTTATGCTTAGATTTATATTAATATTCTATTTTTTAGTGTGAATACCATTATTTTTCAAAAATCCAAATATATAATGTCATCAGGAGGATTGTTAAAAAATGTTGTTTCGTTATAATTCATCCATATATCTAAAACATTGTCCAATCGACATAATATTGTGTAAATAATTTTTGTTCATTAAATTATTGCATATCCGAGTTGATACTAAATTAATCACAATTACTAATTACACACACCGTAAACGAATAACTGATAGCCCCGAGACAGTAAATATACCCAACTGTTTGAATACTCTTATAATTTTCTTGACACATTATAAACAAGTCACGGCCTTTTAACATCAGAAAATGATTTTTAATAGAAATTATACAATGTTTCGTCGCTAATTGTGACGTATTCATGTAATGAGGTTTACAAAACGACTAAAGTTTTTCTGGTTTATTTATAATAGTAAGAACATATCATAATTGAAACATTATCCTTATAACACGCTTTTGTGCTATTCACTCTTTATCTTTACCCGTAAAGATAGCCCCCAAAATATAATAACATAAGACATTAAGGAATGGGATTATATACTAACTTCGGAGGTTTCATATTTGCTATAACTCTGGCTCCATATATTCTCTGTGCTGAGTTATTAATTTATTGACATGTTCTTTCCAATTAGGTTTATATTTACGCTTTCCAATTAAGTTTATATCTACGAAGTAAAGGGCACAGAATCCCTTTTCGTTTCGTAGGTTTGCTAATGGGTACCAATAAAACGTTTATTCGCGCTAAAAGAAGGAACGTTATTTTCCATCATCAAACCGAATCTTACGAAATGTATCAGAATCACAACTTTCCATTTACTAAGGTCGTAACATGTCCGCAGCTACTGCAGTATCGGCACGTGTAATAAGTCACATTTTCCCCTCGCCTTTCTCTAATTATTAAAGACTTCTGGGTTACTGGTCTGAGAGGCGAAGTGAGTGGCCTAAGCCCCTCTTATTCTTCCGCTTTTGAATGGCTACTTCACCCTTGCAATTACTCAGGACCTCATAATGGACCGCGGCGGTCCACTTAGGAATTGTGCGCCGTCAGCTCACGTTCCCTCTCTTATCGGAGAATCGGACTTTCAAGTCTTGCAAAACTAATAACAGATAAAATTATATGCGTCTTGCAAATGAAGATTGACAGCTTCATAATGTAGAGAAGGGTGATAAAGGGATTGTGTCTCTGAGTTGGGTGCACTTCGGAAATTCTTGTAGGTAAAACACTGCTGTAGTAAAATTTCTCGCGTGACTTCAGTTTCCTTAGGGGAACAGAAACTATTGGTAAATAAATTATCTTATAAATAAAAAAGAGTGTATGCATGTTTGTTTGTATGTTTGTATGTTTGTATGTTCGTTATACAAATCTATACCGGTGGATCAAATTTCACCAAATTTCGTACACGTGTTCTTTGCGACCAGGAAACAAACACTGTCGGGGTGAGACGCGTCTACCACCCCCAGAAGCAGGTCGGGATTATCAGTAGAGCACTTTTAGGTGTTGGGTGGAGGAACGCTGCAATAAAATAACGCGAATACAACCGAGAATGGAGTCAAATCCAAGGTTATGGATGTCATCCAGTTCAATTATAGCATCAAATTGGCCATTTAGCCCCAAGAAGCGGGAGTGGATGGGATGGAAATTTTCTAACATGTTAAATCATCGATATTAGCGTGGAATAAATAAATGCCGGGACCATTGACGTTGATAGTATTTCTACAGATGTTGTTTGTAGGCATGATAGGGGTGGGGGTGGAGGGGATTTCCTTGAAAATAACGGGAAAACAACCAAGATTCGAGTCAAATCGAAGGTAATGGATGTCCCTGAATTTATTTATGACAATCTGGACAACGCGCGGGTATCGGCTGGGTTGGGATGAGTTACCGGCTGTTTTTTGCGTCGATTAAATATATTTCGGGATGAATTAGATTAATAAAATTTCCCTACACGTTCTCTGAGTATAATTTCAACCCCTTTCGAACTCGGAAGGGTGCACCCTTAAGGGTTGGCGTGGAAGTAGCATTAGATAAAAATAAACCAGAAACTATCGGGATTGTCACTGAGTTTAATTATGACATTAAACTTGACCGTTTAAGTCCCCGAAGCGGGAGTGGTCGGGGGTGAAAAATTTCAAACATGTTAAACGGTCGATATTTGCGATAATTATTTCCTGGGGTTAATTACTTTGAAAGTATTTATACCGATGTTGTTTGTGTATAATTTAACCCCTGTGAGGGGAGCAAGCTTAGGGGTGGCGTGGAGGTACGTTAAATAAAATCCCGCAAAAACAACCGAGATTCGAATCAATTCCGAGACTATGAATGTCGCTGAATCTTATTGTGACAACCTTGGTTAAGCGACGGGTTTGGGAGGTGTTGGGCGGGGGAATAAATTTTCAGACAATGTAATCGGCCGATTTTTGCGTGGAATACATTCTTTTTCATTATCGCAAATTTGTGGGGGTGGTCATCTTCTAATATGTAAAAACGGCCGATATATTTGGGCAATGACTTCAAATCCTCTCCTGCATGGGAGGTGAGCACATTTAGGGATAGGGTTCGAGGAGCTTTACATAAAAATAGCGCAAAAGTAACCAAAATTGGAGTATTATGGATGGTTATATATAAATGACATCTCGAGCAACGCCGGGCACCCAGCTAGTATGATATAAATGAAACAATTGTGTTAAAAATGTTATAAAAAATAATGCAACATTTTATTAAATCATAGCATTCTTAAATACATTAAAACATAACCAATTCCAATGTCTTACTCAAAAGATGGAAACAGAAGAGTCTCATCAGTGACCTAAAATTGAAAACTCTTTTTGTCAAGTATGTTAATTGAACTCGAGCATACGCAATACCTAAAATCCATAAAAAAATATATCCATTTAGTGAAGGCAAGCAGTATAAATTACTTGAGGGACTTGCAAGGACCAATGCTCGCTTCCCAGGTACTTGGAGAAACTCGGAGAAAACGAAAATAACCCGGCACGGCAATCGTTTGTAGAGATTTTAATATTGAGCGTGTCTGGCAATGCTAATTTGTGGTCTCAATATTTTAGCACGCTCACACAAGATGCTTGACCAGATTGGCGCCGTCGCGAGCATGTCTTCCCACGCCCCTGATTTTGACCATGTGAAGCCTGTTGGGCGTGTGGGTAGTTATGAAATTAAGACATGTGGAGGCAGGACTCTTATTCCTATTGGGTAAAATCTGTAGAGACCCCAGCCATCTGCGAAGTCTTGACCTGGCCAGACCAGCAAGTTGTAAATAACCGGAAATAATAGCAATCAACGTCGGTTTATAATGACAACCTGTTTTTTGTTCTGTTTTCTTTATTTTGCAAATTACCCGTGGGTATTTAAATTGACAACGAGAGCAGGATATTAATTTCATTTTGTTAATAAAATATAAATTATTAATTCTTGTGATCCATTTCTCGATTGCAATATAAATAAAAAAATTCAGAATTAATTAAGAATATAAATAAAATTAAATATCATTAAAATAAATAATTAAAATACCCGATACAGATAACACATTCCATTCCGTTTCGTTTAATTCTATATGCAGTCCTTTGTGTGGTTTGTCAACCGACCTATATAAAATTATTTATTTAGACATACATAAAAAAACTAACTTTTCGGTCAAGAATACCTTAGTATTTATTTAAAAAATTAAACACTTATTTATTCCAGATATTCTCCTATCTCTGGTTGTCGTTTCCTTATTCACTAACATTCCTTTTGATTTTGTTATCAAAGGTGTTAAATCCAGATGGACTACTTATGATGATCTTACCCCTATTGATTGGACCGGAAATGAACTCTGCCATCAACCTTGTACTTAATTCCACATGTTACACCTTCCTCAACAAATTTTACTACCAGATCCTCGGGCTTTATCAGAGTTCATATTTATTTCTGATTTTAGCGGAGGTTGTTATGAGGCACTTGGGAAATTTTTATCTTGGAATATTTAATTTCAATCCTGTTTCTTATCAAAGATATGTTGATGATATTTTTTGTATATATCCATCATAAGTTAAGGTTTAATTGGTTTCACAAACCTACCTTTTCAGGCCGCGTTCTAAATTTTGTGTCTGGCCATCCTGTGACACAGCAGCGTGTTACTGTATTTTATTTGATTATATCATTATCCAATCCTATCCATCATTTTGAAAACCTCAAAATATTATACTGGCGAACCTCCATTCTATTGAATTATATCTAAAATACATCAGAATCTGATTATCTAAGCTCAGCCAAATATTGAAGTATTTCCCGGTGTAATCGTTCGATAAACAGTTAAAATAAAACATATTATTCCTATTCTCGGAATTATTCATATTCTCCCATTCTCGGTTTTCATTCGGGTGTAGCATATTCAAACATGCTACACTCGAGTGAAAACCCAAAGGATGTCTGCGAGGGCTATTCTCTCGCAGGCAGTACCTGCGAGGGATATTCTCTCGCAGGCAGAACCTTGTAGGGGAGACACGAAGGGGGTTACCTTTGGGGATGCCTTTTCCTCTCCGTTTTTGAACTAAGGTTCCCACAAGCCGAGGCACCTCGGCCTGTTTTGAGAGGTGTACGTTCCGGGGTCACAGACCTTGGGCATACGGTAAGAGTTGTTCGCTGCTTCCATTGGAACAGTCGGCCAGCCGTCTCCTAAACTGGTCGAGGTACGGAGAAGGAAATGCTGCGTCCCCACAGTAAACTCTTCTCCCGCTATCGGAAGGGCGTGGGACAAGTACCCAATGCCCGACCTACCTGATGCAGGTTTTTGTAGGGTTTTCCCTGCATTACTTTTAGACGAATGCCGGGTAGGATCCTTAAACTATAATCCAGGGGCCCTAGTTAACCCTTGGCTATCTTACTCTACCCTTCCGCATCCCCCCCCTTTCAGATCCCTTCCTATGCTATTAAAGGGGAGTTGCCACCATGTGGATTACCCTCATTTAGCCTGTTACCCTAAAAGGAATCGAGTGAAAACTGAGAATATGAGAATATGAATAATTCCGAGAATAGGAATAATATGTTTAATTAATTTATTGTGTTACCTTCCTGTGGTATGTTATAATTTCACCTAATACAATTGTTTAAAAAACAACAATTTTCAATAATTTTTATGTCTAAATCTTATTTTTCTGGTTACATCAAAGGACACAAGGATCCTATTAACAAGTTTTCCACTACAAATGTTGTTTACAAAATTAAGTGTACAAATTGTGACTTTAGATATATCGGCCGAACAAAAATAATGTTAAATACTGGGATTAAACAATATATATCTAATTTCAAACGGTCATATTATAAATATAGTCCTACCATCAAACATTGTATGAAATTTAATCACGGTTTCGCATTTGATAACACCTCTCTTTTAGTAATACAACCACATTATTGGTGAAAATTACTTTCTGAAATTCTGTATATTAAAAATCATGCACATACTGTTAGTATTAAACGTGACACAGAAACGTCTCAACAAGTTATATGATATTTTAAGTTCTTTGGCGCTTAGTTTTTTTGGCTGTGTTTCCTTGTTCAATTCCCATTCCTGAGTTATACGCCCTTAGAAAAAGACTCTGATCCACGTCGAAACGTCCGGCATTTTTAAAAATTCAAGTTTACTTCCTTTTTTTACGTTTTTCTGTATAAACATCGTTTTAAGCATTATTAATACTTTTCATTGCGGTTACGCTTTGGATAATAATATACATAAATCTTGTTTTAACATATACAGCATACGAAGACATCGGTTAAGCCATCTGGAGAATCATACATATTATTAATTTAATTAATATATCCTTGTATACATTACATATAGTCGGAGATTCACGTAAATGAACTATCGTGACGCGTTGCCGGTTACGATCACGGTTTAACCAACAATTGTACATGTTCATGTCAAAATAATAGATTTGTTTATTAATAAAAAACAGAATTGAAAGTGATCGAATTTTTTTAAAAAATTGTTTGTCTGTCTTAACCGTATAATTGTGATTAAATGTTTAAATACTATTGAAAGCTTTATATTTGCAATCAAAATTAAAAGGGATTATTTGTTTTGTTGCTGCTTCTAACACAGAACATCTAATTTACCATTGGATGGAGAAACCTGTGTCGCAAGACTGACAATGTCCTGGATTCACTAGCGCGGGCTGTCTACGGTCTGTTCCACAGCAGTAAAGAAAAAAAAGGTCAACACTTGGCTTGAACGTTCAGCAGCTATAATTTTCTTGTCCTGATTTGGAGCAGTGCAAACTGCAGTTAACCCGTAACTCAGGTTTTATGACGCTACGCTCCGAACGTTCCGGGTTCGAGCACCGTTGTTGGCCGCCGAAGACAATGGACTCCGCGAGACGTGTCATTATGGTCCTGAATTCGACTCCCGTTGCGACAGCACCACTGTGACTTTTCAGTTCAATGCGCGCGTTTGGATCCTTGCCAACACGTCAGGAATAAAAGACTGTGGATAACGATATTATACTGCTGAAAGATGCAGGTATCATTCGGCAACGTCAGGCATTAAGATTGATTTAATTGATTATGGCAAAATATATTTTTTATTGGATGATTAATGAGTTGCCTACTAGAGGTTCTATGTCTCATCATTAATACTAATCAAATATAGACCTTTCTGTTTCGAATGGTTACAGTATTTTGTTCCAAAGATATTACTGTAAGAGATGTTGTAAGATTAACGTAATGTAATACGACGCTCAACTGCCGTGTATTTTCTTTTCCGCCGTTTTAACTTCACAGACGATCTAGCCATCTGTCTTTCAGCACGTGATGTGAAAGAAGCGCACAGGACACCACCATCGGATAGTGCACACGTGTCTAGACACGGCTTTATAAATTTAAGAAACTTTAAGTGTTCCCAAGCAGCAGGTGTATGTGGCATAAGAAGCAAATTGGTAAAAGTGTGTGCCGATGCCATCACATTTCCACTGAATTTCATATTTAACAAAAGTATTGAAACTGGAATTTTTTCCCGATGCTCTCAAAATATTATTCAAGAAAGGTTTACCATCAAATTATATACCCATTTCTCTGCTTCCTATTTTTTCCAAAATTTTGTAAAAAATAACTAACATTAAATTACTTAATTTTTTGAGCAAATAAGATATTTTAAGTTCCTCCCAGCATGTCTTCCTTGAAAGAAATTCCGCAAATAGTGCAATGTACGACTTTATTCAAAATTCATTGGATGAGGGTTTGAAGGTAGATGGAAGATTTGATGATCCGTCTAAGTCATTCGACACGGTTGATCATGAAATTTTACTAAGAAAGTTAGAATATTACGGCGTACGGAGAAACGCCTTACTTCTCCTTAAATCACATCTAAAAAATCGTAAACAAAAGGCAGTGGTCGAAACTAAAGATGGGCATATTCATTTATTTTATCTTGCGGTGTTCCTCAAGGCTCGGTTCTTGGGGCTTTTACTTTACATTCTTTATATTAATGATCTTCCAGGATTCGTCCATCCTCTGAAAACTATTCTCTACGCGGATGATACAAAAGTAGTGATTGCAGATAAAAATGTTGATAATCTTGATAGAAACGTAGACATCACTCTGGGGAAACTATATCAATAAATTATCACTAAATCTAGATGAAACGAAGTTCGTACATTTGTTTATAAAAGATCAATTCTTTATTTATCCTTCCAATTTAATTTCAACTTCTTGAAATTAATCCCCGTCCGATAAAACTTACTTTTTACAACACCTTTTCCAGTCCTCTAAACAGTCGGAATAGTCTATTCCCTGTATACACTTCAAGACCTTCTTCGATTCGGTTTTTATCTCCTCAATCGTGTCAAAACGGCGTCCCCGCATTGGCCTTTTGAGTTTGCTGAATAGCCAGAAGTCGCACGGAGCCAAATCAGGCGAATACGGTGGTTGCGGAACGATATGAGTCCAGTTTTTGGCAAAAAAGTCGCGAAAAACCAATGCAGTATGACATGGTGCATTAACGTGATGAAGGAACCAAGAGTTGTTCGCCCATAATTCCGGCTGTTTCAGACGAATAGCTTCACGCAAACGACGCATAACGCTCAAATAATATTCTTCGTTTACAGTTTAGCCCGGCGGAAGGAATTCATAGTGCACCACACCACGATAATCAAAGAAAACTGTCAACATCACCTTGATTTTCGGTCTTGCTTCACCTTTTCCACGACATTCGCCGGATTGGCCGGTGGTTTCAGGGTCGTATGCGTAAATCCAAGTCTCGTCTCCAGTAATGATGCATTTCAAGTGGTCCTGATAGTCAGACAAAAAAAATTGATACACATCAACGCGACGCTTTTTTTTCCCCAAAAAATTGAGCGATTTTGGCACCAATCGAGACTTGACGCGTTTGAGGCACAAAACATTCTTCAAAATGGTTTGGGCTGAGCCAAATGATATTCCAACACTATCAGAGAGATCTCTAATTGTCCATCGACGATTTTCAAGCGCCAAATATTTGATTTTTTGGACGTGGCCCTCGTCGGTAGACGTTGATGGTCGTCCAGAGCGCGGTTCGTCATCAACGCGTTCTCGGCCATCTTTGAACTCATTGTACCACTTATAAACGTTTTTTTGTGCCATAGTTTGATCACCAAAGGCCTTCCGCAACATTTTCAACGTATCCACACAAGAATATTCGTCCCGCAAACAAAATTTTATGTAAGTTCTTTGCTCAACAAAATCACCCATTGCAATTATCGAAAAATTTACTTTTGGTTGTTTACAAAACACGTGTAACTCGGAGATAATTAAACCTTTTAACAAACAGACGCTGGGAAAATATTATAGGTAGTCCTACCAACCTAGGAAAAAAATTTACCTGCCTTCCTAATACCCGGGAGTTTTAAATGACAATTTCACCTTACTTTTTGATCACAGTTGTATAAAGTGGACGCACCACATAGATCTGCTCGCTGGGAAACTCAGTTCGGCTTGTTACTGTCTCAGAACCTTAATGCAACATGTTGACATTAACGCAACGAAAATGGTGTACTTTGCGTCTTTTCTTTCCCTTACGTGTTATGGCATTGCAAATTGGGACAATTGCTCCAGAAGCTTTGAAATATTCGAGTTGCAAAAGCGTGCCATCAGAATACTTTCTAATACGGATAATAAATCCAGTTGTAAACCGTTTTTCAAAAGTCTGCGAATATTACCTCTTCCCAGCGTGTTTATTCACGAACTTTTAAAGTTCGTTCAGCGGAACATGAATCTTTTTCAAACGAATGGAGAGTCTCACGATTATGAGACTTGAAACCGCTCAGGTCTAAGATCTTTGCTCCTCTACCAGGGATAGTTTTATACAATAGTCTTCCTCCATATGTTAAGAACAATAATAACTACAAGAGTTTTGGGATTCAACGTAAAAATATTCTACTAAAAGGCGCCGGTCTTTTACTCAGTACAGGAGTTTCTTGATCGTTCCCCTAATAATTAACTTTTTTTAAACTGCAAAAGTGATGAATGTGCTGATAATAATTACTTATTTCATAACTTGCTTAGTCTCTGTTGATCTTTTCAGCTCTTTTGTTTCTTTGTTGCATGTACGGCCTGGATTTTGCAGATTCCTCGTCGCTCTGTTTCGTGAAGTGACTAACTAGTCCGTCATTTGTATTTCCTCCTAGCGTGCGTGTGTCAGGTTTTGTGTTTCTTCTTGTATGATATGTAATTGTATATTTTATGATAGTTAATTCTCTAATCATTAATTTTTTACTAGTACGTATTACATTTTTTAATTAGAACTGTAAATATTATATTATACCATTAGTTTAGTTAAACATTTATTATTTTTGTTATTATTAATATATTTTACTTATGTTGGACGGGAAATTTATGTTCCAGAATTTTAGTATTTTTATGTTATCTTCTTATTATATTTCTTATTTATAATTGTAGCATCCAATTATTATATTGTAATTTTAAGTAATGACCTATCCTATTTCCTCATACGAGGAAAAATGATATAAAATAAATTAAAATGATTCAATAAATTCACGACGAAAATATGGGAAAAAGGAAATTTAGATTGACTATACAGTTATTATTAGACATACCTGTCAAGTCTCTAAGAAACTCGTTACGAGGGCTTTTAAAGAAATGGGTCTCTTATGCCAGAACATACAATTAATTGATTAATAATATCCAAGTGTTAAAAACCCAATCAGGTGTCCAATTGTAGTTATTTACTGCAATTAATATAGTTCTCATGGAACATGAAACAGTTATCGGAATAGTCGGCCAGTTGCCTCCTAAACTGGCCAAGGCACGGCGAGGGGAAAGCTGCGACCCCACAGCTAACCCCTCTCCCGCCATCGGAAGGGCGTGGGACAAGTACCAAATGCCCGACCTACCTGATGCAGCTTTTCTAGGGTTTACCCTGCATCACTTTTAGGTGAATTGCCGGGTAGGATCCTTAAACCATAGCCCGGGGGCTCTAGTTAACTTTTGGATACCTTCCTCCACCTTTCCGCATCCTCCCTTTCAGATCCCTTCTTATGCTATTAAAGGGGAGTTGCTACCATGTGGATTACCCTCATGTAGCCTGATACCCTTAAAAAAAACTTATAAATAAACAACAGCCAATTTTCAGTCAGAAAAAAGATATTTATTTTTGGTAAATTAAACTAAGTTTGTAACCTCGCTTAAATATTTCCTGCTTGGTTTAATTCCTCAGAATCTTCTAGAGCCTGCTTGAAACGACTTCACTTCTGCGATGGGCTGGGAACGATCGGCGGAATTTTTTAAAATACTAAGATATTCGTTGACAAAAAAATCGTTTTGGACAATACAATGATTTGTTTGTACCTCATGAGGATGTGGTGGAAGTAAGATAAACTATTTTACTTATTAATAAACAACAGCCAATTTGAAGTCAGAAAAAGTATATTTATTTATGGTAAATTAAACTACGTTTCGTCGCTAACTTTGCGACCTCTTCAGGTTAAAGTTACCAAACCTTTAGATACTCAGGTCATTCTCTCTTGACTGTTGAAAATTTTCGTCCAAAAAACAAATCATTGTATTGTCCAAAACGATTTTTTTGTCAACGAATATCTTAGTATTTTAAAAGATTCCGCCTATCGTTCCTAGTCCATCGCAGAAGTGAAGTCGTTTCAAGCAGGCTCTAGAAGATTCTGAGGAATTAAACCAAGCAGGAAATATTTAACATAGATGCAGAATCGAAAAATTAACCAACAGAATTGTCTGTTTTGCACAGGGTAAGAATTTCGTCGTGGCGCCTAACCAACAATGATACACAGCCAACTTTACTTACTGACCACTTTCTACAGCTGTTGCCGAACAATACCTGTTCATAAAGTTATTAAAATTTTACAACAAGTCAATTTAAAATACGGTACTTATCAAAATGATTTATATTAGCGATACTTGTTTATTACAATTTATAACTTTTATTTTATTATTAAATGGTTACCATTTTAAAGATAAGTTTATATTATACTATTTCCTCTTTCCTCGTACCTTTAAGTGCGACAATCAATTTCACTCACGCAACTTGATAATATCATGTTCACAATAAAAGTATCTTTAATTTGATATATTATAAATTACAGATAGTGGTAAATTAATAATGCAAATTACAGATAATTTAGTAGTGGAACCAATCAGAAGGTTTTATTAATCTTGTACCTGATGAGGGCCGAAAGATGGGTCGAAACGTTGTCCTCCATCTTTGGATTGTCATGGGATGTGTTAATTAAATTTTAATTGCATTAAATTCAAATAACCCTGACTTAATTGGTTGATTTCTTTAATAAATAAAATAGGCTGTGTGTGAGTTTTTGTATCTTCCGCATACAAATCTACACCCGTGCAGCAAATTTAAACAAATTTCGTACACTTTGTTCCTTTCGAACCGGAAACAAACACTGTTAGGGTAAGACACGACCAGACCCTGCCAGAGACAGGTGTGGACTGGTGAAGAAATTTTTAAACATGTTAAAACGGTCGATATATACGTCGAAAGAAGCTTTTTTTGGGGTCACTGCGTTTCACCAGATATATTTGTGTATTTTTTTACCAACAGCTGTGTGGCTGCCATGAAAACTAGTCTTTTAAGACTAACTAATTAATTTACTTCTAAAAATCTTCAACTATATACTTATCGCATAGAGTCTGTCTTCTAGATGTTTATGATTCTATGGACACTTCACTAAGTACTGTGCTCCGAAATTTTTGTGTATAATTTCAACCCCTTTTGGCATTCACGGATGGGGGTGGAGTTTTGTTATATAAAAATAATGCAAAAAAATCGAGATTGGAGTCAAATCCGGGGCTATGCATGTCGCTGAGTTTAATTGACAATCTGGGCAACGCCGAGCACTCAGTTAGTATATAATGAAAGTCAAGATTTCAAGATTTACTGTAACACCCGTTTTCTCCATTCTGCATGCACTGTCGTCATGATAAAATGTAATAGATACCGCAAGACAGGAACTCTACGTGAAGCGTGACAGTTGAACTCTTGTAAAAACGTGGCTGTTGCTGTATGGATATTTATCACTCCCGGAAGAGGTTGGAGGGAGTATTGTGTGGTTGTAGGAGTAAATAAGTCACGTCTGCTACAGTCTATAGACGCATATGCAAAGTTGGCGTGCCAGAGTGAGGTCTTGGGCGTGATGAGCGAGGACGACAGGCACGCAATGCCAAGAGTTGCGCCACGGTCCTTTCCGCGAACCCTGAGCTCCAATTGAGAAGGCCCGACGCTGTTGCGTGACGCACTGCGTGAGTGAGATAACGGCCTTACGCCTTACGCCGTCGCTAAAAATACCTCGCCGTGCACTGCGATGCGTGGGATTCAGAATGCACACTCTACCCAGGTCTCGGAATAGAACGTCGTTCATCACACGAGCTGCTGCGTGCCTGCCCGTCCATCATCCGCCACGCTCTCCGCGGATTGTCGATGGAAGTGGAATATGACGATATTGGCTGACTCAAGGCACGTTGCATTCCTCGCCAAACCCGTGCCGAGAACTTTTCCTGACTCAAATGCTTACATCACATTTGAGTCAGATCTGATGAGCCTCCGTGGTGCCTTTCTGACTAGCTTTCCAATTATTTTCTTTAACGGCAGAGGTTTCTAATGACGGAACTGATGCATACAAAACCCACGCTCCAAGTTCAAATGAAAGACGTGATCGCGAAACGAATCCTACGCACACAGTAGGGACTTCAAATTGTGGCCAGCGCATCTTGTTGACTGTAAACATTCGTTGACTTACGACGTTTCGATGGAAATGGACCATGACGATACTTGACTGGTCAGAACTGATGCACTCCGATTCCGAATCACCGCAGTATTCCTGAACTATGATGAGCACTGAGTAATTTTCTCAATTTTCTTAGTTTTCATGCTGATCTTACTCATCAGGTAATTTCTAACGCAAAATATTTTTAACCATGGTCGTAAATTGAGACATCTAAAGATTGGCTTGATGCATAATTTGCATGTAATTAGTATTCATACACATTTTCTCAGCTTGTAAAATTCACCAAACTGATTTATCTTTAGAGAATCATCAATCGCAACGCTTTCAGGTTACTATCTATTATTATTATTAACTACGTTATTATGAATTCACATGTTCTGTACTTAACAGCACAAAGAAGTAGCCAATAAACAGACAAAATCTATATAATAAAATAGCTTGTATATTTGTATGTATGTTTGTATTTACGGTGATCTTAATAGAAATTTTATCGCGTGGACAGAATGCAACAAAAATTGGTATTCGTATTCTGCCAAAATCGAGAACCGGTACTGTGGGGGTGACAAACCCATAGCATAAAGGTGGAAAAAATTGTAGTTGATTTATTTTTACAAATTTTCCCATAAGAGTTAATGTTATTATTTAGTGTTAAATTACTGCGCGCCAAGAGACCGTGACGTCACATACGTTGGCGAGAAATAAAATATAGTTCTCTTTTTCGTAATGAAATAAAACAGAAATATGTTTATTGAATAAATAAAATTTAATCCAGCAATACTTCATCGAACGATAATAAAATACAATACGAAATACTGAAGGTTCCTTGCCGAAAATATAAGTTAAATTTCTCAACCATCTTTATTTTTAAAAATATGGCGTCGTTTGTTTACATTCTGTGTTTCAAATGTATGTCGGCGTAGAATTATTTAATTTTATTGTATAAAGCTGGTTATAAAGTTCTATTGTATCTTGTTATAAATAAATACCACACAATTAAAGCCAATTAAAAGTCAAAATTAGGTGAAATATTAAGTACCACCGTGGTTCATGCAATCCTTGTTGTTTTCGACAGAATCGGAAGGAGACAAGTGCTTCATATGCAATCCAGACAAATGGTGCTTAAACTTTACGTATAATTTAATACTGACAACCAAGGAACAGCACACAACGCTTTAGCCTCCAGCTACGACAGTCACATCGAAAAAAAAAGACACGCTGTTGTTCTGCATCAAGGACAGTGAAGATGATTAAAAGCAAAGTGGCCCATCAGTTAATCTTTCAACTGTCGCACGAACGTCAACTACATTTTACAACGGAAGGGCGAGTGTGTGGCAGTGTCCGTATTTATCGTTCTGTCTATCACGATGAACAGTAGACGACCAGACTTCCGTGCTGCGTCGGGCTATAGTCTTCGTTGAAAACGAAGTAATTCATCGTTTTGATTGATATAGCACCAGAAGACGAAGCTGTTACACAACTTACAACATAAAACTCCGGTATTGCAATAATACTCGACGTATAATTAACTTTTAACACACACTTCGTTTAATGATGTGTCATTTATGGTCCACAGATTTAATTACTGCAGTACAACACCACCCATTAAGGTGGAAGCATCTAAAAGTTAGCGTTAACCTGGAATTGGCGATATATCCGTTGCGTCATCTCCACATATGTATGACTTTAAGCCGAATTTTCACATATCAAATTATTTTTAAGAAGTTATCAGCCTAAGTATGTAGATAAACAGAATTCATAACTTTAATCTTGCAGAAAAATAATTATTTTACAGAAAACACCATCAACAATTGTCAGTTATTTGAGTAGGCTTTACGAAGAATTTTCCTTTCTGGTATCATTTCGAAACTACTCCAGTTTATCGACGAATTATCTTGTATTTATGGACGTTTTGTTTATTAATGCACTATAATTGTATCTATGATATAACAAAATAGAAATAACTTTTTCTTGACATAAAAATTAAATTTATCACCTGAGACTCATAAATTTATGCGTCATCAAGTGCGAGAAAAAATGAATTTCACATTAAAATGCACAGATACTCCAGAATACACGTATAAAGATATTATTCTCAAGTGATTTAATTCTATTACAAGCCCTGGGCAGAATTACGCTCAACACGTGTTGCCTGAAATGTAAAATAGGATATTAAGAGAAAGGAACCTATATTTACATCTCTTTATTCTAATAAAATTATATAACCAAGGTCGTTTGTTCAGGAAGTACGGTATGTATAGAGAGAAATTGGATACGTTTTCTTGGAACACTCATGTATTATTAAAGTAAAAATATGTTAAATTTTAATATTCGTTGCGTGAAATTAAGTTACACGAACCACAGCACTAAATTTCCATCACAATACAAATTTCATACAACTTTAAGAAAATATGGTGGTATTTTTGTGACTTTTAGTATCAGTTCACGATATAAAAGAAAGATTATCTAATTTAGATAAATTCCTTAATTCTCTATACGTATTCTCCATAATGCATAGATAAATATTTTCTTTTGACTTTATACAATATAACCAGTAAATACGCAGACGCTTATTACTATCTGTTCCTAACTTTCGTTCAGGTATTATCGACAACGTTAAAAGCATTTTTAAATTACTTTCACCCAATGGTGAACTCTTCACCCGTTTTTCAGTCAACGGCATTCAAACAGTTGGTGCTTTCCTATGCTTAAAATTTGCAATTATATATAAAATTATATTATATTATAAGTAAAAATTTTTTCTTCTCTTGATCAAGTATTTAAGGCAACAATTAATCATATTACTATTGTCCTCTTACAATTTAATATTTACATCTGTATTAAAAATCATAACGATCATTACCCGAGAACTTTATATTTATAAAAATAATTATTAACCGTTAATTGTTTAATTGTAAACACTTTTTTTAGGGCAACAGGCAACTCCCCTTTAATAGCATAGGAAGGGATTTGAAAGGGGGGATACGGAAGGCCCTTTTTTTTTAGGGCAACAGGCTACATGAGGGTGATCTACATTGGGCACCTCCCCTTTAATAGCATAGGAAGGAATTAGAAAGGGGGGATGCGGAAGGGTAGAGGAAGGTAGCCAAGGGTTAACTAGGGCCCCCGGGCTATGGTTTAAGGATCCTACCCGGCATTCGCCTAAAGAAATGCAGGGAAAACCCTAGAAAAACCTGCATCGAGTAGGTCGGGCATTTGGTACTTGTCCCACGCCCTTCCGATAGCGAGAGAGGAGTTTTCTGTACTGCACAGCAACATTCTTAGACGTAAGCCAGGCCTTTGATAAGGTTTGGCATTCAGGTCTACAAGTTTAGATTAAAATGACTCTGCCTGACCAATATACTTCAACTTATTAAAATCATACCATGACCAAAGAGAATTTCTTACTTACGTAAATGGAGAAAGTTCAAACCGTCATCCCATTCTCTCCGGGGTGCCACAGGGCAGCATCCTTGGCCCCCTATTATACGTCTTATACACTTACGACTTGCCAACCTCAATGGACGTAAGCACAAGTACCTTTGCTGATGATACAGCAATACTGTCAACACACACAGACCCTGATTCCGCATCACAGAAACTTCAAGAACATCTACAAAAAATAGAGACCTTGCTAAAAAGATGGAAAATAAAAGTAAATGCATCGAAATCATCCCATATAACATTTACCCTTAAAAAGGAACATTGTCCTATAGTAAAGCTCAATAAGGATTAAATTACAGTATTTTTGTTGTACTAAATGTTAAAAGGAACTAACAATGAATTATCAAAAAATCAAATTTAGAATAAAATCAAAACTAGTAACCAACAAGCAAACATCAGCCAATTTTAAGTCAGAAAAAATAATTTATTAATTAAATTAACAACGTTCCATCGCTTATTTTGCGACCTCATCATGTTCAAGTTTAACTTGAAAAGAGAATCGTTTCATCGCTTATTTCGGGACCTCATCAGGTTCAAGTTTAACTTGTTTTTCATTGTTTAACTTTAACCTGATGCGATCGCAAAATAAACGATGAAACGTTGTTAATTTAATTGATAAATTCTTTTTTCTGACTTAAAATTGATTTATGTTTTTTTATTTATTAGTTTTCTCCATAGTCATAATAAACATTTATACAGAACTAGTAACATTATTAGCCAGAGTGAGGAAATGCTTTCAACATAAAATAAATTTCCGTCAGAAAGATTGTTGCGTCTTTAATTAAATATTTTATGATGAATAATTATTTTTCAATTATAAATAAATGTTGGTGATCTGTTAACTGTTGTTAAATATATCTTATTTCAATTTGTGGCAAGCCCCTTGACTACCCGCCGTAGGTCGTCTTCAACCGTTCAATTCTTAGAACGGCTTACCTGCGGTAGGAGGAAGTAACCTTTGAAAACAATATCCCTTGGTCATTCTAAGCTAATTTATTAAATATTATTACAGATATGTACAATTAAATTTTGCCCTCCCGACTAGCCAGTTATGAAAATCTCAAGGGTTAATGTGGCAAATTAGGCCCGGGAAACGATTTATGATATGTGCTTTACGCAACCATGATATGTGCAATATTTGTTACCAGACTGGGGTCTCCGCAACACAGCGACGTCCCTCGCAGCTGGTCAACGATGTCTCTCTCGCTGGTAAACTCAAGAGTCCTCCTCTAGTCAGCATCAGTAACAGAATCTCTGACCAGGCCTCCACTTCTCCCGACCTGTGGGACCAACCGTTCCTCTATTGGTCCATTTAATTTATTATGGACCAATCACAGGTCCTAGACGATTCCATCAGCGAGACTCTCCGCACCTGCTGTTTGTTGACGGGAAAACCCCGGAGGTACCGTTACTATCCCCAGCCTGACTAGCACCAAACGGTACTTTTTGCCGACGTTCGATAAACATGGTTGCTCACGCGTTTAAATAAACTGACTAAAATATCAGTAAAATCATTTAAAAGACGCCTATCCTAAATAACGCGCTATAAATTGTTAATTTTAAATTTCTGAATAATTTAAGAAATTGTATGGTATGGCGGTTTTTGATGGGTGGTTTCCCGGCTGGTGGCGTGGCTGGATGTTAGTGTAACAGACCTCTGAGTGATCTGCGGGAAGTCTTGACGGTTTTGTGTCTTGACTTGCCTCTAATTCACCATTCTTGACTTCAAATTCTGAGAATTGTTAACCGCCATATGATTCTTTTAATTTTCACACAACTACACCTGGCTGAGTATTTTTGGTTTACATTATTCTCTAGACTTCTTTACTAAATAGTGTAAGCAGTGATGAAATACACCAAGCATCCCATCATATTCCATAAAGAATTGCCGACTTTCTTAGCCGTCACTAATGGCCAATTGATGTCTATTTGCCATTACTCACAGTTCTTGTGATTTCGTGATCGACCTCCGAAAAACCAGTTTGTCTTCATTGCGTTGTGCCCTGAAGAGATCGTTCTGTCTCGCGGCAACTTAAATCACTGTTGCTGCAACGAGATCTGTCGTAGGTGTAATCCCCGGGACAAATGCGTACTTTCGGCTTCGACCTTATTTCATAAATAACTAACCACTTAAATATTTTATCGTTTAAATCAATTTATAATGACATGTTTTCAAAACAAATTACATGTTTTTTTATTAACTATAGATTCGTATTGAGACATACTTGTTACAACAAATATTATAAAAATATTAATAAATACTTCACTGTTGATCAACCGGTTTATATTTGTAAATACATCCATTATTATCATTATAAAATTAATTTGTATCCATATATTCAAAAAAAAACAGAAACAATTAATTTCCCGGAACTGTTGAACAAATCATTACTTAATTATATTGAATTAAATATTATTCGCATAATTTATTGTATTTATTTTGGCTTTTTTATTATTTATCTATTAATAAATTACATTTGTCAAAGAAATTCAAGTCATTGTATTACTTTGCGTAGTAATTTGAAATTTACGGTATCATTTTTCCAAATTATATTATTTTGTTATGAAAAAAAATGGATTTATTCAAAATCAGCTTTATTTTTTCCACCACGAATCAAATATCTCTTCACAATATTTCTCTTTCTTTGAAAAAATCTTTAACAATATTTCAATTTTAAAGAAAATTTTATTTGACGAGGTAAAGCAGAATTTTATTATTACAAGTTACAGAAAACATAATGGGGAATGAAACTACAACGTAGATTATACCAAGGAGTCGAACACAGACTCTTTCAAATACTCAACTTGGAGCACATGTAATTTTTTACTCGACAGTATTGGATGAGGAAAAATCAGCGACGTAAAAATTTAGTATTTCATTTTGGATTTTCCTCCGTCTGTTAGTAACCATTAAAATCCCTACCAGTTAGTGTCTCATGGATAAAACAGAATAAAAGAGTAAGATTGAAATAAAAGTATTGTAATGATCAAAAGAAAGCCTTTATTTAGTTTAATTTTCCCCACGTTATGGAAGCCAATATGTAATAAACAACGATGGAGTTTTAATTTATTTAATGAATTTACCTCAAGTGAAGCGCCAAAATGTAATGATTAACTGGAAGGCTTTTTATTAAATGAAAAGATAATCAATTAACAAACAAAATATTTATTTATTTTGTGGCAATAACTCAAAAACAATTACAATTTAAAATTTTATATTTTAGGGTCTCTACTGGGTTTGATAATGGACACAACAAGTTGTTTTAAAAAAAACTAATTAACACACAGTTTATAATTCACCCAGACAATATGTCGATAGGAAGAAATTAAAAGAAAAAGAAATTAACTATGATTGACAATTAAAATAGAATGAAATATGACTTCTATCCTTTAATTACGTTTACATAAATCGTTATTTTCGTATTTTGTTACTCACATCTGTCCAGCTGGTTCCAGCATTCTTTTTGGTTTCGGGAGTACACTATTGCAAAAAAATTTTACACTGATTCTAATATCGGCTCACAGATTTTACACTCTTGAAGTCAACCTTGATAGGCTCCCAGGAACTCGGATGATCCTCCCTTTTGTCAGCTATCTGGTGACCGCTTGCCTTATATGAATCCTGTGATTCATAGATTTGCTAGTATTTTTACCGCTTGGGACTTAAACTGCAACTTTACTATTCCTGGCTGGCTACTTAGCAATATTAACGATTTAAATGCTTCCGTGAATGTTTTTATTTTGTCTTAAACTCACAACTTTGTTTAATAATACATTAAACAACGGTTAGTCTCTGCTCTAGACTCATTTGTTCCGTCGTCCAAAATGTCCCATCAGCAACTGAACTATCGTAGTCTCGAGTTTTAGCCAGCATACGACATTTTTGACTTTCCGACAAAGTAACAGAGTCTGGTCAAATGTCACTTTGGCAGGTGCTGCCGCTAAAATTAAATTTTATGTGCAAACAATTAATGTCCTAATCAATTGGTATTACAGTATATCAATCGATATGCAGATTAAATTTAATCAGGGAATAAAGTTTAATAATTATAGAAAATAGCCAAATGACAGACAAAATGAAGTGATGATATAAATACCCTCACTTTCTCGAATCCTGTTTTCTTTCTTCAGGTGATTAAAAACCCTTTGAGCCGAGAGTACGACACAACCGCACAATCCAGTTTACGAACTCAAAAGGCTTTTGAGTTTGTCTGTAATTTGTCTATTTTATTTAATTGCTATCTGAGTGCCCGAGGTTTCCAGGTTTTCCTTTATCTTCAGAGACATCCATAACCGCGGATTCGACTACAATTTCTATGGTTTTTTAATTAATTTTATTTAACACCTCTCCACACCCACCTCTAAGGGTGTTCCTCTACCATGCCGAAAGGAGTTGATACACACAAAAATCATCAGAAACACTATCAATCATGCGGACCGCGAAAATAAATTATGCGATGCAAATATTGGCCCATGTTTGAAAATTTTCACCCTCGTCCAATCCCGCACCTACGGGTAAACTTCAAGTAGAATGTCAGCGACATCCGTAACCTCAGATTAGACTCGAATCTGGTATGTTTTTGGGTTATTTTTATGTGAGACCCCTTCACCCAAATTCCTAAGGATGCTCCCCTCCCATGCCGAAAACGGCTGATATTATACACAAAAGACATCTAGAGAAACGCTATCAATCTCACAGATCCATAAAATTATTTACCCGACTCAAATATCAGTTGTTTGAGCATATATGAACATTTCCACAACCACCGCCGGTGGTGGTAGACGTGTGTTTCCCCCACAGTGTTGGTTTCTGGTTCGTAAGAAGCATATGTACGAAATTACACAGGCGCATTATAATTTCATATCAGGGAATTAAGTTGTTTACAATCGTTGGAGTTCGTCTGCTCTATAAAAGATAACGTTGTTTATTGGAAAAATACACTTTCGAATTAAACAAAAATATACTGATGGGGAGAGTTATTACGGGACGAATAGGCATAGAAGTTTGTTACATAGTGGTAGATTAAAAGGGAAAGGAGTATACCTACATGAGAAGCGAATCAAAGAACTTTGGACTCATCCATTAGCAAGGGAGGTAGCTGCATAATTAATGAAATAATCGTCGCGTTCTCAATAAATTTAACTAATCCATTTATACCACTATCAGCTGATTGATTATCGCTCCAAATTTGAACAATTTAACCATCATCTGCGTTCCTTGGCAGCTATTCAAATGTGTCTCTGGTCGGGAACATAGTGGCAGCGGGTCAAAGATACGCGGTGTCCCCATTTTTTGGCACCCAAGACCGAAGCTTCTTCAAGAAGTGGTGATGCAAGGTTTTGAACCACTTGACATGCAAGTCCTATGAATAGAAAGGCGGGTCCTTGTTTTAAGATTGACACAGTTACCAGAACAGCCGTCTTGAATTTCAGGTGTTATAAAAACTCGCTTGTATTGTTTTTCAAATATTTATAAAATATACGTGAAGAACAGAAAAAAAATTCGCCAAACTGTATAAAGTTCGGTGATTCGGAGACTAAGTTCCGATTTATTACAAAACACTAACCATCACTGATTTTTTCAAAAAAAAACTTATTTAATTTCTTACATGTTTGTCTACACAGTTGCCATATTTGCGTAGACATTTTTCATTACGTTGTTCAAGCTTTCGTATGCTTAAGTCATAGACGTCTGCCGCCTGAGGGGATCACCAAGTCTTTAGCTGCTTCTTTCACCTCTTAATCTCTGGGGTCATGTGAGAAACCGACGTCTCGTTCGCTGTGACAATCGTCTCCAAAACTTCATCACCAGTGGACCAAAAGTTCTGGTACACAAGCCATTCTTTTCATTAGGTGTTCCTCATTAAGCAGTCAGCGAATCTAACATGCGCACAATTTGTGAAATTGTAAATTTTCAGAGCCAAATATGGTTATTTTTCGCGTTAAACATATGAATTTGTAGAGAAATATCGACGAAAGCTACTGTTAAAATTTATAACAAATATATATTTAATTTTAAAATCAAAATATGTATATTTAAAAGTAGAAAAAATTTATGCTATAAATATTCGACCATACATAGATTAATCGCAAGGGAAATTGACGATAAGAGAATTAATATTTTGATTTTGATTAATAATGCGATGTAAGTTTTAGGTAACTGAATTATCCTTTAAATTTCGCCACTTTCACTACATTTGTTATTACATATTGAATAGCTGAGCTTTCGTTGGCAAAGAAAGAAGAATAAGAATAAGAAGAAAGTGTAGAAAGGCTATATATAGGGTAATCCACATAGTGGCCACTCCTCTCTTATAGCATAGGAAAGGGACTGAAAGGGAGGATGCGGAACGATATAAGAATATAGCTAAGGGTTAACTAGAGCCCCCGGTCTAGAGTTTAAGGATTCTACCCGGTAATTTATCTAAAACTGATGCAGAAAAACCTGCATCAAGTAGGTCGGGCATTTGATACTTGTCCCACGCCTTTCCGATGGCTGGAGAGTGGTTTTTTGTGGGACCACAGAATTTCTCTCTCTATGCCGTGACTAGTTTAGGAGGCTGCTGGCCGACTATTCCAATGGGAACAGAGAAC
This sequence comes from Zhengitettix transpicula, assembly GCA_037074705.1. NCBI lineage: Eukaryota > Metazoa > Arthropoda > Insecta > Orthoptera > Tetrigidae > Zhengitettix > Zhengitettix transpicula. The sequence goes on along the minus strand of CM073593.1, from coordinate 17,513,043 downwards.
AGCTCTTACCGTATGTGACCCCGGAACATACACCTCTCAAAACAGGCCGAGGTGCCTCGGCGTGTGGGAACCTTAGTTCAAAAATTAAGAGAGAAGTGAAGGCATACCCAAAGGTAGCCTCTTCCACAGCTCTCTGGGAAGTTGAACTGCCAGATAAATTTTTTTTAGGTGTAGACAGGCTATGTATAGGGTAATCAACATAGTGGCAACTCCCCTTTTATAGCATAGGAAAGGGATTTGAAAAGGGGGATGGGGAAGGGTATAGGAAGGTAGCCAAGGGTTAAAAGAGCCCCCGGGCTATGGTTTAAGGAACCTATCCAGCAATTCGCCTAAAAGTGATGCAGGGAAAACCCTTGAAAAACCTGCATCAGGTAGGTCGGGCATTTGGCACTTGTCCCACACGCTTCTGATGGCGGGAGAGGGGTTCGCTGTTGGGTCTCGGCTTTCCCCTCCCCGTGCCTTGACCGGTTTAGGATGCAGCTGGCCGACTATTCCAATAGGAATTCCGGACAACTCTTACCGTATGCCCAAGGTCTATGACCCCGGAACATACACCTCTCAAAACAGGCCGAGGTGCGTCGGCATGTGGGAACCTTAGTTCAAAAACCAGAGAGATGCGAAGGCATCCCCAAAGCCTCTGCCAGAGCTCTCTGTTGCGAGATAATGCAGGTTCATTTGAGATATATACATTTCACAAACGTTTTAACTGCGATATAATATTATAATTACTAATTTAGGTCGTGAGATATAGCAAGTCGCGTCAGATGCGCAGTAGAAGAAAGGGACGAAGGAGGGGAGCATTGTTGTCAGTCGGGAACTTCTCTTTGCGGATAAGCCATCATTCTTACATCCGTACCTAGGAACGGAATAAACGGACAACACCAAGGTCCCTTAACTCTTATTGAATTGGTTCTTTTATGTATCCTGAACCGAACTCAATATATTTCCAAACGTCAATGTTTTCAGTATATTTTTTTCCTTAACAAATTTTCTTGTTAGACTGAGCTCCAGTCTACCCCCAAGATTTTTACACGACATTGGGCAGCGTATCTTCTGTTAAAAACGGCTCGCTATATATCTCACGACTTATATCTTTTAAGATGATGGTGTCTGAAGTCAGTGGAATATTCTTTAACTAAATTCAATAAACAGTATTGCTACCTCAATAAACAGCCCTTATGTATAATTAACAAAAATTAATATGCGAATAAACAATTATGGTGAACGGAATAAAAAATGGCTGATTTTGACAATCGGGAGGTCTTGTACTAACTAGGAAAAAACTGTGCAGGCCAACTCGCTCTTGGCAACTATGACAATTGGAACTTTTAGAAGTATAAACGATTACAAAATTTATTCGCTTTTTAGAAACTAATTTAAACAAATTGCTGCATATATTTAACAAACGTGAACGTCTGAATCCATTAGAACTTCTGATATCAGTAGTAGCAGTATCCACTCATGTTTTTTTGGCTTCAGGGATCATTTGTGGGCCAGCTATATGGAGATTTTGATTTCTCTTGGCACTTACATCTAGATGAGTCACCAGTGATTGATCAAGGCAACTATTTATCTGAACCGGGGTTGAATGTAGCAGAGATGATGCCAAAACACGTCAACGTGGACAAGGAACGTTTCGTGTTCCATTTGTCACTGTCGCTCAAGACACAGTCCACAAGAAACCGACTACACCAAAGACAACGGCCCTACAAAGATTACTCCTTCAGTCTGTTAGTTATAATTTGGGTAGAAGACATTAATGGGCAATAAACTAAGTTCCTCCTAGATCATATAGTTATATATCAGCCAGCTTGTAACATTTTGTCTAGCTGATCCTTAACACCTTGTTGGCAATGTCGGACGAAATGGATACTGCAAATATGTACAAATTAGAGAAAGATATTTATATATATTATAGTTGTTAAACTTTAATGAAAACTTAATTTCATTTAGATATTACCAGAAGTTGGTGAAAAACCAGTAAACAACCCCCCCCCCCCCCCCGCGAGCCAAAGTTTTAAATTTTTGAAAATATTATAAGTAAGGCAAAGTGATCGTTACTAAAAGACAGTGTCATTATTCTCATAAATATAATTGAATTGGCCCACGTTAAGGCGCCATAAATGTAATAAACAAATGAAATATTTAATTAACTTGAACCTAATTAAATTGCGCCACACGTTAGCACGCCATAAATGTAATATGCAAAACGAAGTAATTACTTAAATTGGACTGTTCATTGAAATTATTGAATGAAAGGAGCATGAAAATAATTACATTGATTCAATTTACTTAAACAATTGGTTTATTATGCAGAATTATTTATTTTATAAAACAAATTACTTGTTAAAGCTTTACATCAAATTTTATACAAAATGTTATTTCCTCTTATCTCAGAACAATTAAAATTTTTACCATTCGCTATTAACAAATAATTTTTATAAACTCACAAAATTTAATCAAAATAAATGAAATAAACGAAATGAAATCGAAATCTGACGATATACTGTCTTTATTTAACGTTTACAAATATGAATTTTTAAATGTTTCTCTTTACTTACTGTTGTACCGGTACCAGGGCAATTGTCGAGATTTTATAACACTCTTTTCACCTTGAACACTTTAACAGGCCATGTTTCACTGAATTTACTTTACTTCACTTTGCAATGCTTCGGTATTGACCACCGGACACAATTGTTCCGAAACCTTCGTCTCACCGATGTCCGCCGACTTTACTTTCAGCTCCACGATTGTCTCCTGCCAAATGTGGATTGGCGTTCTCGTCTCGAATTACCGACTGAATCAAACTTTGTTCTCTCCTCTTCTAATATTGCTCCACCAACTGCCAGACTCAACTACTATGTATTCCACAATGTCCTGTGGCTGACCAACAAATTTCTACTCCTGCTGCATACATCAAGGTTTCGTGGCTGACTAACTGCTCCGATGCTTACGCGCGAACCAACAACAATGTCCTGCCTGTTCAGTATTCTCAACCATTATTGTATCTGAGTGTTCGCCGATAACAATTTATTTCAAATCTCTAATTATTAATTCTTTTAATTGCCCTTTTTATCATTACAATACGTACCAGGGTTATTACAAGTAAGGTCCGATTTCTCATACAGCATAAACCATCACATATTTTTTCATAAATCCCTTTTGACTAAATTCCTTACGTTTTACTATTTTCCTACGCAGTTTCCATATTTATTAAAATACTAGCAGTGTGCCTGGCGTTGCCCATGACTTATTTATATAAACCCGAAAAAGTATTTAATTCTATATTATCCTTTAGTCATGAAGTGATTTAATCTAAATATAACTGTTCCTAGTTCCGTTCCAATTTCATAAATTTAATCTTTCGTAATGTCTGAAGACTAAGGGATAATTATTTAGTGCAATACTTAAGGAATGTATTTAAGAAGAAATTCGGATGTATGTTCGTTGGGATTGACCATCTGGAAAGTACATTGAATTTTATTGCATCGATCCCAACAAAACATACCTTCGATTTTCTTCTGAAATATACTCCTTGAGTATTGCAGGATATAATTATCCCTCAGTCTTCAGACATTACGAAAAATTAAATTTACGAAATTTTTAGCAGTGTAAACAAATGTTCGCCATATTGGAGTCACTAATAGGGCACGAAAATTAACTTACATTTTCCGCATGGATCGTAAAGTTTACTGGTTTTTTTATCATCATTCGATGGAGTTTTGCTGGATAAAATTATACTTCTTATTCAATAAAAATATTTCTGATCATTTCATTACGGAAAAAGGAACTATTTGTTCGTCGCGTAGTAACGTCTCTCTATCGCATAACGTCATGATTTCATTACGCGCAGTAATTTAACACAAAACGATCACATTTTTAAATTAAAATTCTTTCCACGTTTGTGTTACAGATTTTTCACCCCCACAGTATCGTTTCTCGTCGCTTGAAGAATGTGAACCAATTTTTCTTGCAATCTGTCCACGCTTTTAAATATGTATCTAGATTAAGGTAAATACATACATAAATACAAATATACATCCTTTTTTATTATATAAATTTGACATAACCTTCTATAAGCTTTTGTATCCCTACGTCATAGACGTCTGCCGCCTGTGAGGATAAACAGCCTTTGACTGCTTCTTTCACCTCGCCATATCTGGGATCATGTGAGAAAACCACGTCTCGTGTATAGCAGTGTCTATAAATTTTTATACCTTTGACGGGAATAAAGGTTAATTTTAATATAAATTTTCACCTGTTTTGAAATGTATACTGATACATATTTTATTCAATTGAAGACTCATAAATATATTGTAATACCAATTAAACAGGTTATTAAATGTTTTTAATATAATTTAATTGTTGGCGTTACGGGTGCTTAAAGACGACAATCGCAGCGGGTCTTTGCTAGTTAACAATGGAGACTGGAGACCGCGCGCTTAGAGAACTCAGTGTGCGTCGAGTCTGCGTCGAGCCTGGGTCGAGAAAGAATACATGAAAGAGTCTGCAAGACATACAACACAGTAAAGTTTGATAATCTAAAAGCATGAATAGGGCTATCCAGGAAGTCCAACGGCGAGATATAATAGTTTACATAAAACGCACGTAAACAGTTTGACGGAGAGACTCATAAAATCGCAATTTGGAAGCAGAAGTTTTGCTTCACAAACTGAACTAATTTTCGCATAGAGAGACTTCAAGGAGACCTACGTCCGAGGGCTGACTGAGGGGCGGCTAATCCAAGTTCCAGGATAGCAGAGACCGCGTGTGTCCAAAAATCTAAAGTGTAGAATCAGTGAATAATGGTTTAGTGGGTGTTGACTTCAAGCTACAAGAGTCAGAACTGGTACCAGTAGCACTGTCGTGAGTACAAAACAATTATTAATGACTGTAAACGATAATTAAAGGGTATAGTCAGATTTCGTTCGCGTTTTTCTTTTCATTTGTTTTCTTTTACTTTTGTTTTTAATATTGTATTCCGTTAACTTCAATGAGTTTGGATTGTTAATATTTTAGTTCATTAGATTGTATTTGTTCTTCCTATCAAACCCAGTGATGACCCTGAAATAAAGAGAAATTCGATGTAGATGATTGCAAAAATATAAAGCTGTATTTTTATAGAACGCCACGAATTAATCAAATAAAATTGATATATTTGTTTGTTAAATTGATGGAATTTGGAGTCTAAAGCAGGGCTTATAATGTTTAATTATCAACAATAAATTTTTAAATACATAATTAATTATTACATAAATGGCCCAACAACGTGGGGAAAATTTAATTCATACCCGTTTTGTTAATCATTACATAAATTGGTGCCTTCAACGTGTGGCTATCTATCATTCAAATTTTAATTAATTTTTTTGTTTAAGAATTTCTTTTAATTAAAGATTCTTTTAATCATTACTGTAATGAAAGTTTGAGTCCTAAGCTCCGATCTGTAGCTAAGACATTATTTATCGTGTTGATAATGTAATGAATGTTTGTAATGTATTCTAATTCGCAACGAAAATAGACGAGCTTTGGATCCGGGTAACAAGCATTTTAAGTGTTTGCCACTGGTAATATAATTAATAGTTAAATAGGTTGAATCTGTAATTGCTAACAGGTTTTTTTCAGTTTAATGGATTCTTTCAGTTGAAAATGTAGCTAGAATCAGTTAACAAATTCTGAAATATACATGTTTATCTTTTACATAAAGGACGTGATAAAATATTTCTTGTTATGAGAGAATCTTCGTCAGTTTAACTGAATTTATTACCCGTTCTTATGTAACCATTCACCCACTTGTGTTCCTTGCTAATCCGTATCACACGGTTACGATCCGTAAATATAGAGCAAACATTCCATTCATGGTGGACATTAAAAATAACTTGCGAGACGCTTAGTCATCGCTCACACTTCACTACAGAGATAAGGGAGTTCCCAGAAACGAGAGCACTATTACGAATCTTGAATCATTCATACCTCGCCCAGTTAGGTGTTTCTCTCCTCTAGTTGCAATTCCTGAATACGTAATACATCCATCCACGTGTCTCAACGTAATGAGTTTGTTAACGTATGGTTAATGAGACTCCCGTGAACAGACAAATCCCAGGACCGAGACAGACAATGAAGCGTGTTCTTAGAAACACAACCACTCACACACTAGAAATGAATCGATAACTACACTACAAGTACCATGTATATTACTATAATGAACTATATTTTATTCACAATAAACCGCAATACATAATCGTAAACTTTGGATGGTTCCATTAATTTAATTTTTCGTCACGTAACTTAGTTCTCAGAAATATCATATCGGAAAAAACAAATAGAGGATATAAATGGATCCAATCAAGGGAAAACATTCTTGAGATTATTATATACCTCACCAGATGGCATTGATATAAAGCATTTTATGACCTTCTGCAGACACTTTATTTATTTAATTTGGAATGCAAAAACGTTTCTATTAATTATATTACCAGTGGGAAACACCTAAAGTGCTTGTTACCCAGATCCAACACTCTTCTATTTTTGTTGCGAATTAGAATACATTACAAATATTCATTTCATTATCAACAATGTCTTAGATACAGATCGGAGCTTCTTCAAGTATTCTTCCTGCTGTCGGAGATATTTACAGATAGTTAAATTTGGAAATTAATATTGTAACGTAAACAAAAACTAATTGAAGTAAACAAAAACCAAAATCTTATCAAATTATTTGACAAGGTACGAATATTTACCGAAAAGTTGTTGCTTTAAATATCTCTACTACATCCGTGGAGAAAAATTGACCAAATTTTGGTACACATGTTCCTTCCGAACAGGAAACAAACTCTGTGAGGTGTAAGACACGTCCACCACTCCCAGAGGCGGGCGTAAAAATTTTCAAACATGTTAAAACGGCCGAAATTTGCGTCGAAGAAATTTTTTTCGGGGTCAATGAGATTGAAAGTATTTCTCACGATGTTCTATGTGTATAATTTCAACCCCTTATGGCACAGGAACGGAACAGCATAAGGAGTAGAGGTGGAGGGATTTTAAATAAAAATAAACACAATCGATATTAGAGTCAAAGCCGGGGTTATGTATGTCGCTGAGTTTAATTAGGAGTAGAGGTGATGGGCGTTACATAAAAATAAAGCAAAAAAATATATTAGAGTCGAATCCGTGATTATGGATGTCGCTGAGTTTAATTATAACATCAACTTTCCGGTTAGGTTGTAGTTATACCGCTATGAGTGGCGGTGGAAGGGGAAAACAATGAGTGTGTGTATACAAATCTACACCCCGTGGAGAAAAATTGACTAAAATTTGCTCACGTGTTCCTTTCGAACCGGAAGCAAACCCTGAGGGGATAAGACAGAACTACTTCCTCTATACGCGGGGTTTGGAATTTTCAAACATGTTAAAAAGGCCGAATAAAAATGATTCAGGGACAATAGCGTTTCTCCAGATATTTTTGTGTATAATTTCAACCCCTTTCGACATTGGAAGGGAACACCTTTAGGGATGGGGTGGATGGCCGTTGCATAAAAATTGCATTAAATATTTTTCAGGGTCAATGAGATTGAAAGTATTTCTCACGATGTTCTAAGTGTATAATTTCAACCCCTTATGGCACAGGCACGGAAGAGCATAAGGAGTAGAGGTGGAGGGATGTTAAATAAAAATAAACACAATCGATATTAGAGTCAAATCCGGGGTTATGTATGTCGCTGAGTAAAGGAAATCGAATAAATAAATTGAACACCAAGGAAATCTCTGACATTAACTCTATAAAATAATCCAATAGTAGTCTGATAGGAATGGTAGGAAGATTTTAAAATAATGTTAAATGCATTATTTCAGAGTTCTTCGTCATCAGAAGCCGGTCATAAAGCTTTAAATGAAGTAAAAAAAAACATATAAATTTTATTCAAACGCTATTTTTCTGAACTATAATAAAAATTTATCTTAATCTACTCAATTGAAGTACATACCGGAGGAATTTGGTGAAATTGGGTATGAGTAATTAATTCTTGGATTATGTGGATGTCGGTACCCTTTACAAAGTAAATAACAAACGTCAATAAATTATATAAAGAATGAATATTATGTATGTTTTAGCCAGAACAACTGTACGAATCGTCGAAAGAATTTATATTACACTTACATATTTTTGATCGAGTAGTTCAATACACATCATTACGCTGCTTTTGGATATATTTGAATTTTTCCTTCTGCTACTACAGAAATTCTGCGGAAATGTCTTTTAAAGGTAGGTTTGTTCTCTACGTGTGGTAAATAATTATAAATGCGGTTCATGTAACGTTATTTTGTATTTTACAGACGTGGTGATGTTTTAGGGGAAACATGTACAAGTTACTAAACGGGGGTTGTCTATCATTCGTAGGCAGATTTCTTTAGTAAACCTCATATAAAATCCGTTTTCAGATTTTCTCCCAATGAACTTCTATCCTAATATTTAATTAGGCACAATTTAGGTGTTCTTTATAAATATTCCATAAATTGTAATAATCCTAATTTAATTAAATGATCGGACATGAAAACTACCTTTAAGGAACTTATTAAGCTGTCTATTGTCTTTCATTCATCCTTATTTTCTCATTAACAGTATTTCTAAACCACTACATTATTTTGATCAACGAAGTATAAATTTTATGAAATGTGACTCCATTCAGTCACCATTCTATATTGTGTGAGGGAACTTTTCATTCTCTGTTTTATATACGAGATGTTAATCAAAAAGTAATCTGTCCTATTTTGTTCTCTTTTATTTGTCAAGACAATTAAATGTAATTTATACAGCATTAACCCGCAACATTAAGGATTACATTTTCAATTTTCAATATAGTCTCCGTCCTTATCCACATTTTTATTCAACTTTTTAACTAGGGCACGTATTCCACTGCAGTAAACAGCGTGGTCTTGCTTCCTAAGCCATCGACGCCAACGGTGTTTGCCCTTGAGCTTCGTTACAGAAACGAATCCATCGACGAACAGTTGCATCCACTGTTGCGTCACCATACACATTTTTTAGCCTTTCATCAATGCGGAATGGGTATTTCACCTTCCGCATTTAATAATTCAATCACACCACGCTGTCTAATACGTACGTCAATGTCAGCCATTTTGTAAGAGGGCTGCCACCACTTGACTTACGAAGTTGTTAATGCAGTGGTTTGAAGAAGAATGTTTGGGGAATCACACCAAATTCAAAATGTTCACATAAGTAACTTATTTAAGGAGAAAAAAAAGGAGGTGCTACTTATTGAACGACCAATTTGATAAATAAATAGCCAAATAACAGACACAATAAAGTGAAAATATAAAAACCACACAACGTTTCTGCTCAAATGCTTATGAGTTCGTCAGTTTATTTTTTGAGGTTGTTTCGTTTCTTATAGCTGTTGCGGTTTTAATCATCTGACGAAAGCTGCAAGGAATGCAGAAACGTCGTGTGGGATTACGCAAACGTATTCTATTATATTTCTATTTCACAGTTTTTTTACTATTTCATTATCATAAACTCAACACAGTTCGGCATTTTATTCTAATAAGTGTATTGGATATTTTTCTAAGAAATAATTTCGTTGGTCGTGCCATTAATAATTGCTATAAACCGTCGTAGGACCGTAGTGGCGCTCCGAAGGAAGTTCATGTAGTCTCTGAAAATCTCAGAAATATACCTGAGCTTTCTATTGATGTACGAAGTTGAGGGCGCCGAGTTATTACCGATGCGTACCCCCCGGTGCAGTTCTGGCGTCCGCCGCGAGAGGCGCCGGTTCTACTCCCGGTGGGCGGCGGCGGTGTGCTATATAAAGCAGCGCGCGGGCCCCGCGCTCCTCACAGTACCACTGCGACCCTGGATACGCGCGGACGCTGCTCCATCCTCAGGTGAGTGCTAGTGCCGCGATGTCCACGGGAACAAGAAAACCCGAAGTTCACACACAGACACAAAAAATATAAATAGAAAAAAATATGTGATGACCAATCTTAACAACGTGTAAAAATTTCGGAAAATGAAGTGATAAAAGGAATCTTGACGTAACAGTTGGCTGTGGTTGTAATGAAATTGTTTTATCTCTCATCGAGTGTGCACTTCCGATAAACTGTGGTTATTTTTAACGAATAATGTACGTCAATAATATTGCCTTGTATATGTGAAACCCTGAATTTATCTGCTTTACCTCGCTCTATCTTTAAACATCACCTAGTGATTGCTCTAAATTGAACGCTATAAGTGTCTGCTCATTCAGCTCGGATATGAGAGTGATTTGAAACCTAGTGCGTGGGCGGAGGGTCCGTAGATTCGCAGTCAGCTGTCGCGCGGCGCAGTGATAGCGGCGGCTCCTGACCTAGCGTAACAACAGGAAACCCCCGCACTTCCACAAAACGGGGAGGGAGGGGTGGGACACCGAGCAACCCTTATACAAAACGAAAAGGGGACAGCTGGAAAGTGAACGTTGGATTCTGTGCAGTTTACCAGCGCTAAAATTCCTGCATTTGAGTCGATGTTTCTTAACACTTATCATGCAGAAGTCGCTAAGACAATAATTTTGGGTAATTAGAAGTCATATTTGGTTTAACGTGACCCCACAATTTTTTCATTCCATATATGTTCCCGTATATATTGTGATACGCTTTTTCCCGTTGTTTTAATTGCTAACCAGTCAGCATATATCCGTCAGTTTTATTAACGTTTAATCATCATTACATCTCCACCAAATATCGCCCCTCACAATTATCCATCAGCGACCCTTTTATAACAAATCTTTCTTTTTCTTATATTCGTAGCCAGTTCAAATTTTTTTATAATATTGCAAGTGACGTGCCTCAATATATTTAAAACAGATTGTGTTGATTTAAAAATCATAATAATTACTCTGACTAAATCTAGTATATAAATGTTGCCACATTTAGTTGTTCTTTTTTTTGGGGGGGGGGGGGTGTTAATGAAGCAACAACTCTCGCATAAAAGAAATTTTACTCTATCAGGAAGCTTAACGTAAGAGTGACTCATTCAGCAAAAAAAATTAATTGATGTAGGGCTTTAAATGATTGCCTGTTTATAAGATCTCTTAATGTAAAACGTTTCAGTAGTCATAATAGTATTGAGAATGATTTATTTGTAATTGCGTGGCAATTTTAAAATATTATTTGTCGTATTTTTAAAAAAGTAGATTCCTGTGTCCACTTTCACTTTCCGTTGCTGGAACTCTGGAAGACAAGTTGATCCCCGGGCGCCCAGGAGGTAGGCAATGTTGTGGTAAACGCAACATTTGTTACACTTGCTCCAGAAAGAATCATAGTAAGATGGTGCAGTATATTTGTTGCAATAGCCAACACGATTTTCAGTGCATCAATATGTTATACATTTATTTTCATGTAGAGTCTTTAATCACATTTAACTAAGAAACATTATTGTCTCGATGTAATATTACGTCCGGCGACTGCATTTATTAATATCACCTATCATTAGAGAACTATATTATATGGTGTAACTGGTGTTACTATAAAAACACTGTAACAACGTGTGGATTTAAAGTTAGAATATTTTGCAGTCAGTATACAGCAGTAGTTGTGATTTGAATGCGAATAATAGTAAAATAGATGGGCATATAATTTTAATACATATTCCAAATTAGTTATACTTCTTAATATGAGACAATTTATTTTTTCCTATTGTTGTTAAACCACCTGTTCCGGACAATAGTTCAAATAAGTCGAATGCCAGGCAGAGATTTCCTTGCTGCTGATGGACGGCTGCATACGAGTGCACTACACCCACGAAGACGAGGTCGCTGAACTTGCACTAGATGCTGGGGTTCGACAAGGCGACCAGTCGATAAAACTGCCAGCTGCGTTGGTCGTGAAACCACCATACACACACACACACACACACACACACACTGCACTCGGGTATTTGCGTAAGCCCGACTTCAACGCGCCTATAAAACACGAGCATCGTTTCAGGCTCTGAGAATAGACTGAAACGAGTCTCGCAGACTCCAAGATCAAATCCAAAATCTGGAGCCACATTTTGTTATTATCAAGAAATTTACTTCACGCTTATTTCAGGAATAGCGCAGGAGTATAATCATTAATTGATATTATTCTGATATGGAAGGCACAATCGCGTATGTAATAATATTGTATACTTTGAGAGGATTTAATTGATAAAATTATTAAAGAACGTACCTTTCCCGCTTAATCAACGGCTTCGATGATGATAGTCGTAGACAAAAATTTGACCTGAGTTGATTAACCGAGAAACATTTATCAGATATAATATTATTATGTTTGATATAAATGCTATTAAAATTTATTTTAGTAATTTAAATTATTTACAGAAATTACAAAGATAAATAATTTGAAATATTATATGAAATTGATTCTGACTATTAAAACAACTTATAATTAAACAACAGACAATTTTAAGTCAGAAAAAAGTATATTTATTTACAGAAAATTACACTACGCTTCGTCCAAATTTGTAAGTCCACCAAAATTTATATTGTTTTAAACTGCCAAATTTTTCTTAAAAATTTTATTTTAATCATTAATTTGTTTGGTTTGGATTTTGTGGTGTTAAAGCTTCGCAAACTAGCGACGGAACTTAGTGTAATTTTCTATAAATAAATATATGTTTTCAGACTTAAAATTAGATGTTGTTTAGTTATAAATTATATTAAATAGCCCCAATTTCACTTAATCAAAATGTATATAGATTTTTTGTATATCAGGACAGTGTTATTTTTTATATAAATAAAGAAATGGATATAATAATAATCCATGCAATTAACATTTTTAGAAATGATTGAGAAAACAGTTTATTAAATGGCATGTGGTATTCAATCCTATATTAGTGTTAAAAGTCACGAACACAGTAACTATGGCGATTGTTCAGCTGTCCTTTTGGGATTCAGCGATCAACTCGTGGTGATTATCCCAGATTTCAAACGACTGCCTGATATTCACTTAAGAACCTCTTTCTATAAATTTTGTAGTCTTGTAGCAAACGTATGCTATTATATTATCATATAACGTCCCGATATTTAAATTTGTTCATAATAGAGTGATTAAAAATATATTTCATTATCTATGCCGTGGTGAATAGTAAAGCAGAAAGATGATGAGAAGTGATACAAGACGAGAAAATAAATAAGATAGCTCCAGTGTTTTTAACGCTAAATAACAAAAGCTGGTTCGTCTTCTGCGGAATACGAGAAGGGCTTCAGTCATCCATCTCTGGTTTAGACTGAATGAAGCAGATCGATTTCTGTCAACAGTTCTCTGCTTCATGTGCCCGGATCGGATTATTAACCCTCAGGACAAAAATTGTTTTTTTACATCAAGAAAAATTATAATTCTGGTCTCCAACCCATTTAAATATATTATTTTTCCCTTCATAATCTCGTCATCGTTCTCTTGTTTCCTTTTCAGAAAATTAAAAACAACTGATTTTAGTGAGATCTAGCGGCTTTAGCGGTCAATAAGACGTCTTGGACATTAATTTGAGAGAAATTGGTCATTTCCATTATATTTTCCCGACCGATGTTCCTTCTTACTCCGTCCAGCTGTCGGCATTTCTCTAAACTATTAATACTTGGTTTTTCGGTTTTTTTATTCTCTTTCCCGTTGCGCATATTCACAGGCATTAAGACTTTTACAAGTGAACTAAAACCGTAAAATAATATATATATATATATATATATATATATATATATATATATATATATATAACGTTAATTCTTTGCACGTCTAAATCCAATGATGTCGTTATACATTAGTCAGGTTCAACTCTAATAAACTAACGACGCTTACATGTCCTCTACTTGTTGACCAGCTCTCTTTAGCTACTATTTGCCATTTGCAGCAACACAATTTTTATTAACGGTTGAAGCATTTTAAGTTTACAAAGATTACGAGTTAGAAATTTTACGCTGTAAACGTACAAATATTGAAATTATATATCAACATTTTCAGTAAATCTATAAATTTATTCACACAGACGAGAATAAATAGTAAAAAAATAAATCTAATCTTCTAATAAATAAACTAAACTGTACTTGAGTATGTATGTTTCGCATACAAATCTGCAACCGTGGAGGAAATTTGATAAAATTTCGTACACGTGTTCCTTGCAAAGAGGAAACAAACACTGCAGGGGTAAAATACGACTACAATCCCCCGGGCCGGTGGTAGGAAATTTCATACATGCTAAAACGTCTGATAAATAGTTTTCGTGCTTTAAGAAATTGATAGTATTTCTCCCGATGTTGTTCGTGTATAATTACAACCACTTTCGTCACGGGAGGGGAGCACCTTTAGGGATGGGGGTGGAGGGGCGTTACAAAAAAATAACACGAAAACAACCGATATTGGAGTCACATCCGGGGTTATTGATGTCTTTTTCATTATGACAACCCGGGCAACGCCGAGAATCCTGCTATATTTAAGAATGTAAAGAACGGTATTAAAATTTACAATTCTTACTTTTGCCCGTAATATTTAGAATACTTCAATAGAGCTTTATTTTAATAAACGCGACTAAAGTGTTAAGAAAAGTTTTCCGAGTTTCTGTGAGGTTGTTTCTGCGTTTACGTTGTCGGTGTAATAAATACTGCATTAAATGAAAGGAAATAATAAGAATAAATTTATTCAGCATAATAATAATACACAATTACACATTATTCAATTTTTCATAAATTTATATTTAGTAAACTTAGGTGTTTAAAAAATTATTAAGAGAATATATTGCTGAATTTTTATTAGCAACTGTTTAAAATATTTTATTCATTTAATAAATATAGTGGTTCGTTTTAAATCTAACCTGTACCTAATCACCAATATACGTGATATATTTCTATGAGCATTACTGCAGTCTTTTAATTCATGTAATGAGGAAAATATATCTGATATTTAATGATAGGTTGAATAAATATTATAGAAAAAAATTTAACTACAAGAAAAAAATAGAGTTATTTGAAGGATATAGTGTTGCTTGCACGTGTCGGAAGGCGCCTACAGTTCTCATCGAAGGGATATTCCAGAATAGAAACACATCAGCGAGCGTGTGACGCCATTAAGTTGAAGTGGTAATCGGGAACAGTTTCTCATTAAGAACACAAAGAAGGAGTCGTTTTCGACGATTTTTTGGGGAGAAGGTGGGCTGTCGTGAGCCCTGGGGGCCCAAACCTTTGTGAGGGCAATAACTTGGCCGCTGAACGGCATTTATGGCCATATTTTCGGAAGCGATACTCCTCGCAGTTATTAAGCCCGCCGTGTGCTGGGCGAGTTTGCAGCTCACCTGAGTTAATTACACGCTTTCTTCCGCTCCACCCTCTAATTACAGATGGTTGGTGTTATTAGTACTAATTGCTTAATTGTGTGTTGGCCTCTTAATTCTGATGTATGTCAGCGGGTAGATTTATGGCTTTGAATCAGCTGATGCTACAATGCCACTGAAACATTTCTACATCGTGGCGCTTCCTCGAGGATAATTAGGGCGTCATTGTAAGAAAAGGGCGTGATGCTCATTGGTGAATGTTGTATCTGTTACTTACGTCATCTTTAGTTACTAGAACTCAACTGAGATATAGATGCTCACCTGCTAGTTTGGCTGGGAACAGCTTAACATTCTACTTAAGGAAGAGGCACTGGTATATAGACACGGATTGTTAAAAGGAATCCTGAAAGACAATAGAACGCTTCTTTGGATTTAGGAATCCTCAGATCATGGATCTGAATATTTTTATAAAAAACAACTGCAGACCGTTTCGACCGTTAGCTCAGTTTTACTCAACACAACACTGACTAAAATATAATTCTTAAACCTAAATTCTTACATAAATGGTTGACATTAGTAATAAACTAAATCGTCCCAGTAGGTTATAAAAAAATAGGTGTTCCATAAATGACAAAAATTCCGAAAATCGTTTCATTAAAAAACATGTAATATTTTTTATGTATCGTCTAATAATTTACGTATAGTTATAAAATATCGTATAATAGCTGTATATTGAAACAAATATAAGAATAGGTGAAGTTATCAACAAATCCGATTTTTTTCGGTTTAGTCGTCTTGTTCTGCAAACATGTAAATGATTTAGTTTTCTGAATATACGAGGGTGAGTCAATAAGTAATACCTCCTTTTTGGTTTTCATTTATTTGTCAAGACAATAAAATGCGATTTGCACAGCATAAACCCACAACATTAAATTTTCACTTTTCAATATAGTCACCGTCCTAATCCACAGTTTTATTCCAGCTTTTAAAATTGGCATGTATTACACTGCGGTAAAAAGCGTGGTCTTGCTTCCTAGGCCATCGACGCACGAACGTTTGCCCTTCAGCTTCGTTACAGCGACGAATCCATCGTCGAACACTGCTGACATCAACTGTTTCATCACCATATTTTTCGAATAGGCGTTTCACCTTCCGCATTCAATAATTCAATCATAGAACGCTGTCTAATACTATCGTCAATGTCAGCCAGTATGCAAGAGGGGGTAGTGCTGTCATCAGTTGGCTTAGGAAGTTGTCGCTTCAGTGGATCTGCTACTTTGCTTCGTTGATCGGATTCCTGCGACTCTTTTCTGAGAGTTTTTCACACAATCCGCACGGTAAAATTTGCAATGGTGTGCGTGATGTTTTGTAAGAAGTCACAGCTCGTTCGTTGCTCATTCTCGTAAATCCGCGGTACCACACAACCCCACTGGAAGAAGTCCAAACGAGTGAGAATGCATGACCTCGGCGTAGCAGTGCACGTCACCATTGCCTGAAATAATCCATCCAGGATAGTCACGATAGCTGTGTGACATGTTGCACCGTACTGTTGGGGAAAAAAAGTTCACGTCAACATTTTCAATTTTTGATTACACGCGTGAAACGTTTCAGGATAGAGCATAGATGTTGGAATATACCTGCTTTACTGTTTTCCAAAATTCATGACTGTCACGTTTCAAGAAATTTTACTAAGTCGACCATTTATAGTTTTTACACACTTACTTTCAGGTCCTATATACCTTCACTGCAGTTAACACGTAATATTATATGGGAAATGGATCTCAATTTCTTCCCGGTTTCGATTTTTTTTATTTAAAGTTTTATTTAGTAGGGACTCCTTTCCTGTGTGGTAAGACGCGTTACATAAACAGAATACGCTCAAAAATATTCCAAATTAATTGTGTCTCGATTGAAGCACATAATATTATCCCAGGATACATTAACCTCATACACCTGGTATGGATCCTTGATTGAGTTTATTGAAGTTGTCCCAGAAACCGTATAATTCTTGTTTCCAAAGAATTAAAATAGTTCTTCAGTTAAATACCCTGATATTAAATTCTATGGACTCACAGTGCCCAAGGATAATTAATGGATTACCAAATATCCTCTACATCAGTCATAAATATACTGGAATCATGTTACCCACACTTACATGATAAAACGACAAAATGTATAATTAAAAGGCTCATAAAATTAGTTAGAAAAATACAAGAGAGTGATTCATATTCAGAAGCAGACGCCTCCTCCTGATAAAAACAGACTACAGTGGAACCGCAACAGTCAGTTGTAAACAAATTCAAATTTTCTGAACGGAAAATTATCATTTGTGCTGAATATGATCCAAATAAGTGCTTAAAGATTTACAAATGTGAACTCTTACTGTGTAAAATGAATTAAACCAACATTTGAATCGTATAATTCACTATTGGTGAAAATGAATAATATTCCAATGAAAATAAAATTGTGTAACAATATCTGAAAACAATATGTTGATATTCTCTTTCAGTAACATGTGAAACTTTTTAAACTGCTTATTTCTGAGTTTATTATTGGAATGAATACTGGATCACAACGATTGTTCTCGAAGAAATAGACGCTACAAACGTCGCAATATCTGCATGTATTATGATGATTTCGCAGTATAATATTTTTGTGATGACTAGTACCTTGACATATCCTCTCGTTATCTGGTAGCTCCAGAAGCTTATATTCTATGACATAATCATTCCAAGCGGACCAGTGTTCACCTGTTCCGCAATTAGCTACGAGTTCTGCAACAGTGCGGACTTTCTGCAATGCATTCGAACGCCAGGAGTCCCCTGGCATTGACTTTGCACGTTACATAATTTTGCAAGGACACTGACTTAAGGTCGACAGTTCTGTCTTACGTCCCTCTCACTTAAACGAAAACCGAAATAACTGTGCAGCGGCGCGTAAGCAACCCAGCATCCTTCAAGAAACGCAGGGAAATTTTTAGATAAGTCAAATTTACTTGGTGCTTCACCGGAGACAATGTTATCAGCGTGGCCTATTTTCTAAATTTAAAGTGTGCGGAAAGCTAAATTTGTCTTTCTGATAAGACGTTAACCATAGTATTATTATGTTACTTAAAGAAGTAAGAACCTGTAGAGCCCCGCATCTCAATTAGTGAAATCGAAGGCAGACAACAAGGAGTTTTAAACTCTCCGCGGCCTTCAAATATTATGAAATAATTTATATATTTTTTATAAAAATAAAACGGTGGTAATTTCACTTTGCCTATTTGGCAACGCTGAGAAAATTGTGGATACGCCAGTGTCGAATTTGTCAACGTTTCTTGTCAACTAAATTTAGCAGTAACATTTACATCAACGTCTATTAATTTTTGTTTTAAGTTTTTCCGTACGATGGTACTTTTTAGTATTATTATAAATTGATCAGCCTCAAATAAAGATGTGCTGGGTTGGTTGTATACGGAGTATCTCGATCTGTTGTTTAGTCTGTGAGACATTCCATTGCACTGGATTTGAAATATGTTGACATTTGTGATGTAACATTATTATTTAGATTATTGTCTTGGAGTAGAAAAGAGAGCAAGAAAAAGTCAAACAAAGGCAAAGCAAAGCAGAAAGAAATGCAAAGAAAACAGAAAACAGGAAGAAAGAGGCAGGTTAAACAGATGACGTGATAGATCGTCTACAAGATCAGGAAAAAGTTGTAGAGATTTACTCATAAAGAAAATCAGAAAAACGATGTAAAGATTTAGTCGTCTAGAAGATCGGGAAGCCGATGTAGTGATTTAATCGTCAAGAAGACCAGAAAAAATATGTAGAGATTTACTCGTCAAGAAGAACAGAAAAAATATGTAGATATTTACTTAACATCTTTTCTCTGAGCTTAGAGTAAATCTCCACATCTTTTTCCTGATCTTCTAGACTATCTTTCACCTCATCTCTTTAACTTTCCTCTTTCTTGCTGTTTTTTGTTTTCGTTGCTTTTTCTTCTTCTTTTCGTTTCATTGGCTTTTTTCACTTTATTCTTGATCGCCTTTCTACTCCAAGATTCCCGAAAAATCTAAATAATAATGTTAATCAATGTAAGCTTTACCGGTATAAATTTATTAATAACGTTACTCCGCTGATATTTCTCTTTCCTTGCTTTGTTAAATTTTCCTATTCCTCTTTGTTTCGCTCATTTCTTTCTGTCTCACTCTCTGAACAGCAAATTATTTCCCCTTTCTGATCTCATTCTGCATCACAAAATCTTTCCCGTCGCCTTCTTTGTCGTTCTCTGCTTAGAGTACGACTATGTGTAATTAATTCGGCTATATTTTTTTTATTTCACAGAAGAAAAACACGTGGAGTTACTCTTAATAAACAGAACTTTCACGATTCAGGGTGAACCCAAAACCAGGGGGAAAAAACGCAAATCACTCAAACTACGAGGCTGAATCTGAGAGTCTTAACCCCTATTTTTAGTATCCAAAATAAGGTACATACAGGTAATTACAATATATGCGTACTATTCTACGTACGTTACACTATTTTGCCACATAATCCTGATATGTTCAGACGTTTGTCCCTTCGTCCCCTGTGATAGAATTCGTCCGTCGGACTGTGGAATCTCCGTCGGACTGCTGATGTCTTGCCATCATCGTTGCATCTGAATCTTTGTCCTACAGCGGTCAAAAAACTTGGAAATGAAACTTTTTCGGCGCGGAAAATGGATATCTGGATATCGCTTTAATACAAATTGTTCAAAATTAATTATTTTTTTGTCTGTTATGTGGGTCATGAATTTTGGAAAACAGTAAAGCAGGTATATTTCAACATCTGTGCTCTATCCTGAAACGTTTCAGGCGTGTAGTCAAACATTGACGTGAGCTTTGTTTCCCCAACAGAACGGTGCAACATGTCAAACAGTTATCGTGACTGTCCTGGATGGATTATTTCAGGCAATGGTGACGTGCCCTACTACGCCGAGGTCTTGCATTCTCACTCCTTTGGACTTCTTCCAGTGGGGTTGTGTGGTAGCGCGGATTTACGAGAATAAGCAACGAACGAGCTGTGACCTCCTACAAAACATCACGCACGCCATTGCAAATTTTACCGCGCGCATTGTGTGAAAAACTCTCAGAAAAGAATCGCAGGATCAACGAAGCAAAGCAGCAGATCCACTGAAGCGACAACTTCCTAAGCCAACTGGTGGCAGCACTGCCCCCTCTTGCATACTGGCTGACATTGACGATAGGATTAGACAGCGTTCTAGATTGAATTATTAAATGCGGAAGGAGAAACGCCTATTCGAAAAATATGGTGATGAAACAGTGGATGTCAGCAGTGTTCGACGATGGATTCGTCGCTGTAACGAAGCTAAAGGGCATTACTTAATTCTAATACTTTGGTATTATATTTAAATCTGTATCTCAATTCCTTCTCTACTGCTTTTCGTGCAAAATTATTGAAAACTGGGATTACCTAAAATCGTGATTCAGTCAGGACGTTACAGTACTTTTAAATACAACAGAGTTAAATCTGAAGAATAATTGGTTTGAGTCGCTCATATCACATTATTTCACTCTCAGTGCAGTCTTACATGGAAATAGCTAAAAATTTTAAATCCTCTAAATTGTAAAATTTTACATATTGTCTGTAAGGAAGACTGGATCCTAAGTAAATATGTGGCTAAGTAATATGTGGCTAATAGTAACTATTTGCTTGTTAAAAGAAAAGGAAGTTATTTAAAATACGAATGCGTTTTGTAAATATAATTAAAGCGTTGAATGCAAATCATGAAAAATTAATCCGGTTCTTCTACAGTTATTTATTGGCTGTTGTTACTTTACACCGGTTTCCACCGCCTAGCTGAATAGGATAACTGACAAAAAAAAATAGTAGTTCATTGATGATCCAAATTTGTAATGAAATATTAAGGGCATTATGATCTTGTAACTATTACCGAGCGATTTGTTCTTTTTTTTGTTGTTGGAGTTGTCGTTTCGTGTAAAAGAAGAACATATATCAAGTGAATCGCAGCTCGTATTTTGTATACGATTTGACAGGATTTATGGGACCACTTTAAAGTTCATTAACACATGTCCTTTGAGTTTCTGACAGCAGGCAGCATCGGCGGTGCTGAAGGCCCGCACAGCTAAGCGTGGTAATGAAACTTGAGGACAACCTCATTAAATAACTCACGCACTTGTGTTAACGCACTGCAGCAGCAACAACGATCGACGTCGAGGAAAAGCGGTTGCATCGGCAGAAAACTGTTCGTGGTGAGGACATTTCTTATCGTTTTAATTCAGTGTCAAGGTCTTCATCGCCGACGCTTAGGAAAACGACTTGCCATATTTGTAAGAGCGCTCCCTACGCACTCATATGCTCCCGGCCCACATCGGCATGACACTAAATATGGACGCTGCTTAAAAGAACCAATTAATAATAACAGGCCCTTGCGATACCGCAACCTGCGTCACTTTTTGTACAGAATTTTTTAAAAACATTTCTTCTTCAGTGCAAAACTCCATTCAAGTTTTTATAAAGTTACAAAATCACTCAGTATTTAAATTATCACTTAATTTTGAATATTTATTTATCAAATTATTTTTTTAACACAGACGTATTACATCTGACAAAATTTTTAGAATATTTTTAGTTAAATTATTTAAAATATTCTCGAGTAAAATGTGCCAGTTACTTGAGATGTTTTATATCCGATTTTTTATTAAGATTTACAAAGATGTATGTAGCTGCGATTTGTTGAAGTTAACATTCTCTGCGTTATAAATCCCTTCCGCGTGTTTAATTATGATATTCAAGGTGCCGTTTAACTCCCTCAAGCAGGCGTTGTCGGAGATGGAAATTTTCAAACATATCAAACGGCCGATATTTTTATGGAATAAATATTCTTCGTGGTCAATGACTTTGATAGTATTTCTACCGATGTTGTTTCTGCACAATTTCAACCATTTTCGGCATGAGAGGGGAGAACGCTTTGGGGTGGAGGTGGAGTGGCGATTAATAAAAATAACAGGAAAAAACCTAGATTGTATTCAAATCCGTGGTTATGGATGTCGTTGAGATTAATTATGACATTCATAGTGCAGTTTTAACCCCACCAGGCGGTGCTTAATGAGTGTGGAAATTTTCAAACATGTTATTCTGTCGATATTTATCAAAGAAATAATTTTCGGGGTCAATTAAATTCATAATATTTCTATAGATGTTGTCTGTGTACAATTTCAACCCCTATCGGCATGGGGAGCACCCAAAGGGGTGTGGTTTGGTGGGGCGTTACATGAAAATAACGCGAATACCACCGAGATTGGAGTAAAATCTGGTGATATGGATGTGGCTGACTTTATTTATAACAAACTAGGCCACGCGCAGGGGTGGAGGTGGTCAGCGGTAGTAATTTTTAAGCACGTTAACGAGCCGATATTTTTGTGTAAACATATTTCGGGATCAATGAGATTCATAAAATTCCTATACATGTTCTCTACGTATAATTTCAACCCCTTTTAGCTTCGGAGTGGAGCACACTTACGGGTGGTGGCGGAGTGGCATTACATAAAAATAACGCAAAAACAACCGAGATTAGAGTCGAATCCGAAGTTATGGATGTCACTGAGTTTAATTATGACATTCAACTTGCCGTTTAATCCCTCCAAGCGGGGATGGATGCTGATGAAAATTTCCAAACGATATATTCGTCGAAAGAAACTTTTTCGGGGTCACTGAGTTCAGCCGCTTTCGGCATGGCACATTTATAGATAGGTGTCGAGGTGCGTTACATAAAAATAACGGAAAAGCAACCGAGATTGTAGGCAAATAGGGGTGTAATGGGAATATGACATTATGGGCTATGCCGGGCACCCAGCTAGTTGATAATTATATAAATAAATTTCCTGCGATGAGTCCGAAAAAATATTTTTATTAATAAAACAATTAAAGAAACGACGTTTATATTGCCTCTAAAATTTTTGAAAGATTTATATACAAAATTATTAAACCTAAAGAGGACAAAACGTGGTTTATTTATGATATTATTGATGTTAATTATCATTTTATTCTGAATCTAGACCGTATGTTTATTTATTTAAAATAAAAATTTATTTGCCTAATTTTAAAACTGCCTTATGCATTTCTTTAAATTATTTAATGGAACTTTAAACAACAGGAATAGGGTAGAAGATATTGGCTAAATTAGAAGCGTGGATATCGATAGAATTTAATAAAATATCTGAAAAATAGAATAATCTTTGGTCTTAAATAAGTTAGACTTAAGATAATCACTTAATTGGACCGTTTTGTTGTCAATATTAATTATATTCCTTCTGGGTCCTCAGGTGAGACAATAATAAACCAGTCAAAATATATTTATTCAATCTGGGAGATTTCGGTCTAATCATCTGAAAACAGTGTTTGAAATTAAGAATTAGGTTGTCATTTAGAAAATCATTGGTATATTTATGTTTACCGGAAACGAATATTCTATTCAATTCATAATTTCAAGCACTGTTTTCAGATGATTATGTCCGGATGGATCGAAAGCTCCTACATTGAATAAAAAAAATTGACTGGCTCTCCTGAGGACCAAAAAGGCATATGATTAATAATAAATTAGACTCTGATCGACGGTATATTTCAATAGGAATGTGACTGGCATAGTCATTTATATTTAAAAGACTTTATTAAGCCTGTTAACCATAAAAATGTATTAGTTGTAATACGAAATAATAATTTCATAGTTTTATAATATTTCCATTAACATATTATTGGGCATTATTGATGTTACGTTTCTGACAGAAGTGGAAAAATACAGTGAGATGTTTATGGTTGTCTGAAAAATAAATTTTTGAGTTAACATACTCGGAAAACCTGAGACTGTTCTGAAATTCTTCACTATTAAATATAATTTGCTAACTGTCAAGGGAGAGATTGTAAAGAAAATTGAGAATAAAAAACCCTATTAAATATAGACAATAAAAATCAGTTATTCTTCAGTATGACAAATAAACGTAACTACACGAGGAAGTCATTGAACGCTATGCATGAATAGAAACTATTATACTTGTTAGGGTTGAATTAAACATAAGGTTTGATAATATAAACACTACACGCCGTTCATATATAATCTTTTGTCAAACTTGTAACCGCATCCGGATACACAAATACTCGTGGACTTTTCGTCTGCACTAACGATGCTGATGTTGAAGGCAACAGGCCGTATTCTGCAGATGAAATCTAATTCTACTGTACTGTTGTGCGTAATACGAGAACCTGCTTATATCTCGAGGCACGAACAAGTTTGCGTATATATTTATAAAATTGCGAGTCCATTCATAAACTCAAGGAAGCCTGAGAGAGGATTCTCTCGCAGGTGAACCTTCCCAGAGAGCTCTGACGGAGGCTACCTTTGGGGATGCCTTCACATCTCTCTGGTTTTTTTTTGAACTAAGGTTCCCACATGCCGAGGCACCTCGGCCTGTTTTGAGAGGTGTATGTTCCGGGGTCGCAGACCTTGGGCATACGGTAAGAGTTGTCCTCTATTCCTATTGGAATAGTCGGCCAGCTGCCTCCTAAACTGGTCGAGGCACGGAGAAGGGAATGCTGCGTCCCCACAGCAAACTACTCTCCCGCTATCGGAAGGGCGTGGGACAAGTACCCTATGCCCGACCTACCTGATGCAGGTTTTTCTAGGGTTTTCCTGCATTTCGTTAGGCGAATACCGGGTAGGATCCTTAAACTATAGCCCGGCGGACCTAGTTAACCCTTGGCTACCTTCCTCCACCCTTCCGCACCCCCCCTTTCAAATCCCTTTCGTATGCTATAGGAGGGGAGTTGCCACTATGTGGATTACCCTATACATAGCCTGTCTACACCCTCAAAAAAAAATCATAAACTCGTATACTCAAAAAACCTTTTCAAAATTATATTAAGGTGGGAAAAATTATGAATATAGTGTGAAATGAGAATTCCATTTCTGTAAAAATTTGTTTGTAGTGAGCAATCGTGAGCCATGGTGTTTTTCTGGACCATCTATGAAAATCATTTCGTGTTCCACTTTAATTGGAATTAGTGTGAAGTAGTATCAAATCTATATGTATTAATTTAACAGTGGATCTGGAATTACGTCATAAACCACCACGTGCTAATTAGCTATAGATTTAAAATGTATATTTTCTGGAAGGTTTTTGTTATATATAAATTCAGTAATATGTTTAATATTCTCTAAGAAAAATTAGGAATGTCTAGTGCTCGTATCCTTAGTTAATATCTTTTAAGATCCGTGTATGTTACGTTTTGCCTACTTCTATTCTTTCCATTCACCCCTATATAGTCCAATGAATCCCTACAAGTGCGACGGAGACAAGGGTGAATCTCTGACGCTGCGATGGTCCGTGCCCTAATTACGACGCGACATAAAGTGCACTGTTTCGCGTCACTTTGAAAGGCGTCGTGATTAACGGAGCCAGGAAACACGAGGCGTGGGCGAGGCGATGGCCGCACGTGCGTGGGAAATGCGGTGTCGCTCTGATAAAGCTGCCAGCGCCGACAACGCCGACAAGGTGCTCTTGTGCCTCGCCGCTGGAGCGCGGTGCGTCATCTAACGAGCTCAGGCTCCACGGGAATCCCTGGCAAGACCCTGCGACGGCTCCTGCAGCGAACACTATACTAATACTTATACGCATAACTCTCCCAATTACAGTATATCATCAGTTTAAGAACAGTGTTCGCGGCTATATTCACGGACAAATTTTAATCCTCCGTTAGACGCGCCCCCTAAAGTAACGCGGTTAGTCGAGCTAGATCCAGGACATCTACAGTTAACTATTTCGTTGCTGATCCCCTTTCTGAATCAATTAACTTACGCATTTAAGACACGTAAATACATAATTCAAACATCCAATTACAGTCTAGTTTAATTAACACGTGCCATTTTATTCAAACTGTTTGTTAAAAATAATCAACTATTAAAAAAATTCGAATGTCACAATATCCTTTAGAATTATAAACATAAAATATTGAGACTAATTAATGCAGTTATTAATTTTTATTGTTTTTTTAAAAAATTATTCGACTTTAGTTAAAATGCTTTTGAAATGCTCATAAATAATTTTTGTATACATAATATCACAATCTAAATAATTTAATTTTTGGTAAAATAAATACATTGATCTGAATTTTGTAACAAACAAAGCACGAATATAATATCCACATATGACAATAAAAATTTTAGGATCAAAGGAGAAATGTTTGATAGAAAATATGAAAAATTGACAATGATTTTTACGAAAATGAAAGTAAATTATCACTGCGAACAACAAAAAAATAGTGACGGGAGTGATCGCAGTATGTAACCTGGACCGAAGATACGTTACTTCCTTGTTCAAACGTCATTTTCCGAGAAGCGTCTATTTCTTTTCGAGTGTGGCCTTGGAAAAATATTGCGAATACATTCCTCTGAGATATCATAAAAGTTCATCCCTGTATCTGACCTGGCTCCACAGATAACCAATGAATTATACTACGTTAGTCCCCTGGATCTAGAGCGACTAACGGAGGGTTAAAATACAATACAGTAAGAATAATAGGTAACGATAGGAATTAATAATATGGTGTAAGACCTGATTGCCCAGTGAAATTCCGCAGGCAATTAATAACAGGTGGCCACAAGCAATTTATTGTCGTTAGGCGAAAACCGACAATGATAAAAAAAACAAGGCAAACGAAGAGTGTTTTTTATCTAAATTAAAATACACGTTCTGTCTTGATGTAAGTCACAGGTACATGAAGAAAACATATTCCACAGCATAATTTATTTTTTATATTTCCTTGCATTTATACTATAATACTTTATTTGCCACTATTTTCTTCGAGTTATTAATTATAATTATGTGAGATTTTTTACTTCCACAATATATAAATTAACTGGCCACAAGTATGGAAAAATTTAATCAGCCAACTAATAAAAATATAATTTCCCAACGTTTCGTCCTTAATTTAGGACACCATCAGATGTACAACGAAGTAATGATGGATTTATTCTTTGTATACACTTTCAAGTTCTTGTATTAATATCTGTAAAAAGTATATATATATATATGTATATATAATTTTTGTTGGAATAAAACGAAACAGATTTAAATTTTTTTGATCGTAGGATTATATTTTAATAATCATTCTAATAAATTCGCAAACATCCAAAAAAAACAGAGGTTTGCCCATTACAACAACAGTGATTATTAAGTAACAGAATTTTTCTGACTTCTGTCCAGTTTCTTTCTTTGTGTTACTTGTAGAAAAATTTTTTAAGTTTTGTTGTATGCAATTTGCTCAAATTTGATTCACGGGTGTGCGGAACATACACACACACACACACACACACACACAAAGTCGATTTTATTTATTAGATTTTACAACTGTCAAAGTTTCTTTTGTATACTTAATATGTTGATAATGATTACTATCCGATTTTGTGTTATATAATTTTTTCTCTATCAGTTTTGTATAGTGTTTTGTATAGTGTATTTGCAAGTTTCACTATTGATTAATTTCTAGAATTAAGAGGGAATCAGACTTAGTATTTGATTATTGTCTACGAACTCTCCGAACTTCTTTTGCTAATCAAGTCAAGGCAGAATAATGTTTTACTTTTTTACATATTTAACTCCGATTAAGGGAATAGAATTTTTACGTATGTTTTCTTCTATGAAACACCTTAACGTAGCACTGGTATTAAGAATGTATTTTTTAAGGACCGGCTGTGCTGTCTAAAACACCCTATTGTTCTTGAGTCTTTAAAATGTTCTTATTATATATAAAAAAACATTTAATGAGTTATTTATTTGGACAATTTAGTTTAAGCTAATCCTACAATACAACTATTTACCTATCACTATTTTTTTATTTGTAACAATAAATTTTTTTAAATACATTTAAAACATTTTTATTGCTACCGGCAACTTATTATTAACCCTCTATCAAACATTGAGTTTTCAGTACTTCTTAGATTCAGATGCTCAATAAAAAAATCCGTACCCCTGGTAATATGATTATGGACACATAATTTTTTAATAAAAATATTTAAATACTAGATTCAGATGCTCAATAAAAAAAATTCCGTACCCCTTTTAATATGATTATGAACACCTAATTATTTTTATAAAAATATTTAAATACACGGGCAACTGCCCCTCATCTTTTCTATAAATAGAAACTAACACATCATACAAAATGTTGTCCGTTACATTAAACAGACGCCTTCGTACTGCAACGAGCTATTGGCGGAGTGGGAAGTGGCTTTGTTCCTCTTCTACAAGCAACTAGACTCCTACTATTATAGTTCGGGTCAATGCACTGTCCTTAAGGAATTATGTCATATATCGCAAGCACATTCACTGAATACAAATACCGCTCTGTGTTGCAATTTCCCAAAATATCAGAATAGTCCAAGCAATTGGTCCACTAAGTTTCCTCTACTTATACAGTGAACGTATTATTAAATTGAGCTTAGTCAGCCTCTGTTATCTGCCGCGAAAGAGCTCGCCAGAGACTCGATAGTGAACTGCAGCGTTTGTTGGATGTTGTTGTTTTTGCTTTTTTTTTTTGGCGGAAGTGGCCAAGTGGGTGCAGTCGCCGCTCGCTTTATAAATAGCGTGGGCCGTAATTGAAGGAACACGTGCGTACGACGCCCCCCACCGCACCGACGCGAAATTACGATCTCCGTAAATGCGAACTACATATCTTGCTTGCAGAGAGACTAAATTAACTGCAGTCTGCGCCAACAAGTGAAGCGCACCGAAGAAATTCCAGTCGTTTAAATGAGTACATTATGTTGCTCGAAAAGCTACAATTTACTGTTATTACGAGGAAACTGTACGTTTCTAAGGGGAATGGTGTGATATATATAATTGCACGGAAATCTTCGTAATTTATTTACGGTTGCAGCTTATATACAATTATTCACAAGAACGTCTAGGCCAAATCCACGCTCAAGTGAAACCAATACAGTCATAAATAAGTACTAATTATCATAGATCTTCTACGGAGTAACCAGTTTAGCGTCGCAGTATTTGATGTTGTCTCCCCATACTGCATAACGCAATGCACTTTTCTTATTTACACCACACAAAAGACTTAGTCGCGACACAAATGGAACGAGTTTTTTTTAAATAGATTTATTTACAGTCGCATCAACAGCCCAGGTTATTAGCGACTAATTAAGGGAACTTTGCCTCGTCTGGGGCCATATTTGTCGAGAGTTTCTCTCACGCACACACGTGATTCGAACCCGGCACCTCTGTGATACACCACGGGAGGTCGGCGGAACGAGATTTCTAGAGGTACGGGGAGTATTTTGGAATCAACTATGGTACAGCGAACCCTTTTTTACTCTCTTAAACGATACAATAACCTTTATTAGTCCTCACAATATAATCTACCACAGGATTTTTCTAGACAATAAGCTTCTATATAATAAAAAGGATGTATATTTGTATGTATGTATTTACGTTAATGTCTATACAAATTTAAACGTGTGGACAGATTGCAGCAAAAATTGGAACATATATTCTTCAAAACTATGGGGTGGGAAACCCCTAGCATAAATGTGGATAGAATTATAATTTATAAACGAGATCATTAAGTGTTAAATTACTGCGTGCCAAGAGATAATGACGTCACGCGACAGAGAGACGTTACTACGCGACGAACAAAGGAAATAGTTCATTTTTCCGTAATGAAATAAAGCATCAATATTTTCATTGAATAAAAAGTATAAATTTTATCCAGAAATACTCCATAGCATGATAATAAAAAACAATACGAAATACTTAACGATCCTTGTGGCAAATGTAAGTTAAGTTTCGCGCTATATTAGAGACCTCATGTGGCGATCATTTGTTTACATAGTGAATAAAGCTAACAGTTTCATCAATTTAATCTTTCATAATGTCTGAAGACTGGGGGACAATTATATCCTACAATAATCAAGGAGTATATTTAAGTACTCTATTCGTATATAAGTTCGGAGGAATGTTTCTTGGGACTGATGCAATAAAATTCAATGTATTTTACAGGTGTTAAATTAATGCACTATCGGTCAAAAGTATGTACTGGGAACAGTTATATTTAGGTCAAATCACTTCTTTACTAAATATGAAGATAGAATTGAATACTTTATCAGGTTTGATAAATACGTACTCTGGCAACACCGGGTACACAGCTAGTAATCTTTAAAACCATAAAATATATTGAAAAAATCTGCTGTCTACACGAACCACGTTACAAATTCATTATTATCTAACAATATACCGGTTTTATAAATTATATTTTCAGGACTAATAAAGGTTAGTTTATTGTATCATTAATTTATAAAAAATCCTTATCCTGCATTTCTACTCTCTTTAATATAATGCTCGATTCATACGGTTCGCCAATGACCACGTTGTAGATGCCACCATTATAAACTTCAATAACTTTTTATTAATATTATCCATGTATTTTTATGCTAATAAGGTACGGGGACTATTTTTGACTCTTTTAAAGTAATGGAAGTATTTTTGCTTGTCTTAAGGTATCGTGTTAACCTGCAGGAAGTGTTTTTAACTCTCTTAAGGATCCGAGAGTAATTATGACTCCCTTAGGCTACCGGTAATGTGAGTTACTCTTTAAAGGCAAATAAGTTTTTTTATCTAAAGGTACCGAGAATCATTTTTACTCTTAGTGGTACCGTGAGTATTTTTGGCACTCTTAAGGTACATGAAGAAATTGCTACAAGCTTAGGGCACCGGTAGTATAATGAACTCTCGTAAGGTATTCTTAACTTTATTACGGTACCGAGTATATATTTTTAAGTCTCTTAGTGTTTTGAACGCACTGGGAGTATTATTTCCGTTCTTAAGGTGCCAAGAGTATTTTTTCTAATATTTTTTAAAGGCACTGGGAATCTCATAGTCTGTTGACAGTATTTTTGACCATCATAATATTATTGCCCAAATGAGGGTACGAGCGTCTTCACGACAGTATTACAATGCCGGTATCATTTTTTTACTCTTTTTAAGCTAACTGGAGAATTTATTTACATTACAGGATTATTTTGATTTTCTTAAGGTACGGGAAGGAAATTTGACTCGCTTAGGTTACCGTTATTATTTTACACTATCTTAAGGTACCGGAAGTAATTTTGACTCTCTTAAGGCGCAGGAGACTTTTTCCTCTTTTAAAGATAGGGATTAGATTATACCGGAAGTATTATATCCTCTATTAGGGTACCAGCAGTATTTACGACAGTATTCGAGCACCAGAATTTGTTAACTCTTTTTAGGGACCGGCAGAATTACTTCTCCAATATATGTTTGTTGTCTACCACGACAATATTAAACTTTTTTGAGGTACGATGAGTTTTTTTACTCTATTATAAATCACGGTACCAAGGCTATTTATTTTCTGTTTTTAAGGTTCCGGGAGTATTTTTTAATCTATTAGGGTTCTGGGAGTAGTTTGGAGTTTCTAACATTCTGGGTTTATTTCTTCCTTCATTTGGGTACTTTTAGTATTTTTGACTCTCGAACTCCCGGCTGATAGGAACCGGAAGTTTTTTGACTATTTTAAGGTACCGGGAGTAATTTGGACTTACTTAAGCTACCGATATAATTGAACACTTTAGTAAGGTACCGGAGGTAACTTTGACTCCCTTAAAGTTACCGGGGGTATTTTTGTTTCCCTAAAGGTACTGGGAGTATTTTTGACGAGGAAATCTTTAACTCTCTTGAGGCACGATATGTATTTTTTACTCGGGAATACTTATGCATCCCTTAGGGCATCGGAATTATTTTTCGCTTCATTAAGGTACCGGCAGTAATTCTGAATTAAATATTTTCCGGGCATAAATAAATAAATACCCGGGAAACATCAGTCACCCAGTAAGTATAAAAATAAATAAGAACCACGAAATTTCATGATTTATGTAACTATCCAGAAATTATTTTACAACAAATACGACGGACGTATTATTTTTTACTTCGGTCGTTACGATTAGTTTTCCAGAAAATGTCGTTTACATTTACATGAATTTCAATTTACGTTTCAAAAGTAGTTAGATGACATTGACGATATTCACCAATTAGCGCAGTTTTGATTATTAAAGAAACATGCTGACAATTCAAAGTTTATATCTCCAGTAAAAAATTTTACTATCTTCAGGAGCTTATTTAATTTTCTGACCAAACAGCTTTTAGATGTACGTCAAAATCATAATTTTATAGGTTGATAACTATTTTTCCATGAAAATTTCAGTTTGATTAACCAATTTAAGAGGTCTACGATACTCCGGAATTTAAAATATTACATGTAGATATATATATATTTATTTCATTATGCATATTATATTTTTATAAAAGTTCAAGAATTTTGATTTGTCTTTTAAATGTTATAATGGTAATAATTTTTTAAAAAATATTTGTTATATTTTAGGTAGAAATTTCTAATATATATATATATATATATATATATATGTATGTATGTATATATATATATATATATAAATATATATATATATGTATGTATGTATGTGTGTATATATATATATATATATATATATATATATACTGAATATTCCAATTTTAGGTTACAATTTATTGTTGGTCAATATAAAATGATTATGGCTTTCACCCGAAAGCTATTTCAATAGTTAAATTAAATGAACGCTTGATGAAAGTAAAAGTGTTTAATTTACGGTTGATTTAAACCTGGGGTTTGCATTGAATTAAGAGATATTATACACATCAGACTCGATTAAAATTAAATTTTAAATATTTATGAGACAACGTGGACCGTCTCTTAGCAGATCGTTCTTAAATATAACTAAGGAGAAGGCAACTATATTTCCAAGGAGAACGCTGAACCCAGATTAGAGAGTGTAATGAAATTACTCTGTCGGAACAATAGAATTTTTAATAATTTTGGCACTGATCTCCAAGGATTTTGAAGACTTTACTATGCTGGATCAGTCCATAAATTGGCGATATTGATCTGACGCCGTTACTTTGCTGGAGTATCTCCGATACTTTATAATTTAATCATTCCTAAAATCCAGATACTCACATAATCTTCAGAGTATAAAAATTAATTCTTTTATTTTCCTATCTCTCAACCTAAATAAAATTTATTCTGTGTACCTTATGAACCTAACCACGACGAGCCTTTCCCACTTGGTTTTATACCGACATGTCTCGCCAACACGCGACTTAAGATTGCTAACTTGCTCAAGTAAGAACACTAATGCATGACAGGTAACGTCTGTCACGTTACGATGTTCCTTGAGAAATACGACCGTTTTTTAGTCTTACTATAATCCAACTGCTTGATATTTTCAAATTGTCCGTGAAGATGTGAAAGTCAGAGAAAATAATCTGTGGTGTGGTTAGAAAATGGTCGCGGCTGGGAGAAGAGAACT
The DNA here is from genome assembly GCA_037074705.1 of Zhengitettix transpicula. Lineage (NCBI taxonomy): Eukaryota > Metazoa > Arthropoda > Insecta > Orthoptera > Tetrigidae > Zhengitettix > Zhengitettix transpicula. The sequence goes on along the minus strand of CM073593.1, from coordinate 17,479,310 downwards.
CACGCCTACGCTCTTAGAAGGAACTGGGATGATCGGTGGAGACACGATCCTCGCACAGCGCCCTTGAAGCCAGGTGCTCGGCGCTCGTAAGAATAGCACATTCTGCTCGTAAAGCCGTGTCACAGGAGACTCACAAGTTCGACACAACGTGCAACTCTGAGCAGACTTTCAATATGCCAACTTGTAAATCTTAATTCTTTATTGACGTCAAAATTATATTTATTGAATTATCAGCGATATCTGATCATTTTCCGTCGCTAAAGTGGATGATTGGTTTTGAATCCCGGTTACCCATTATTATATTTCACTTATCGTAAGACTTATAACCATAGTCCGAGTATCCTTTTCGTATTCGCGATGATTACAGAAGATAAAAAGGGAAATATCGGAAGTTATCCTTGAGAAACGAAGAAACTTTGTCAAAAGCGTTCTGAGTCATTTAAGTATACGAGTTTTTGATTGGTTAATAATGTGGAAGTAAAAATAACGCGAAAAAAACCGAGATAGGAGTCAAATCCGGGGGCTATGCATGTCTCTTAGTTGAAATTATGACATTAAACTTGCCGTGTAATCCCCAGGGACGCGGGTGAAAATTTACAATCGTGTTAAACGCCCGATATTTTCGCCGAATAAATATTTTCTGGTTGAATTACATTTATAGCATTTCTTCCGATATTCTGTGTATAATATCAACCTCTTTTCGGCATAGAAGCGGAGCACCCTTAAGGGTGGGGGTGGAGGAGCGTTACTTAAAATTAAAGGGAAATCAACCGAGATTAGAGTCGAATCCGGGGGTTATGGATGTCGTTGAGTTTAATAAATCTTCAACATGCCGGTTAAGTTATTCTACTACCCCTATGAGTGGTGGTTGAAAGGGAAAACAATATGTGTATGTTGTAATAAACCTATATAACATATGGAAATATATTTGCCTTAGAACGGAACTGAATAAATGACCACTTTAAATCAGTTAAATTGTCACGTAAATGCCAACTACCGGTGTGTATTATTTTGCAATTATTTGAGACTCTCCCGGAGCGTTTAGGGCGTAATGGTTACTGACCTTGTGATTGTAGCAAGGAGCGGCTCCGAAGCCGCCGCACCGATTACAAGGCAGAGTTCCCGACGTCCCTCTAATAACACCTCATTTCACGCAACAGATCTGCACCTTCCACACTCTGCAAAAACGGTCGGACTAAACGCTGCTGTTTGAATTGCAATTGCTCGCTCTCACAGTGCCACAGGATAACTACTGACCCACAGTTGTAAGTTATCATATTAAAAGGTGGAGGAAATGTCACATATATATAAAAAATTAGTTAACTAAGGCTTGACAACAATATCATCGTTGACGCCTGGGAAAGTACTGATCGTTACTGATATGAAAATTGTATCACGCTGTGAAAGAAAATTGCTTTTGTCAGTTTTCATCTCGTATCATGAATTTTTTTTAGTCATTTGTCCTTATTCAGTATTAAGGGATGTTTGTATATATAATATACACAAATTTGTTGTTAAACTTCAATAAACAAAACCAGCAAGGTCTTCAATAATTATTTTGTCAAACTATAAAATTAATTTCAGCTTCTGAGGCAATATTCATCTGTATTTACATATATGTACTTGAATATTAAAAAAAAATGCTCCTTAATTTATCATTCAACCATAGTTTATATATCACCATAAATATAAAAACGTTGCTCGTCTAAGTTAATATAATCATAAAATCATTACCGTATACATTCAAAGATCTTCCCAAACGCTAAACGCTGAAAAAATTAATTTAATGGTTTGACAAAATAAAATTACTGAAGACTATTTCGCTTTTATTTATTGAAATTATATGTTTGTAGTTGTTAACTTTAATAGCCGCCGTCATGGTAGTGGTTGAAGATGTCCACGCCGTCTCTGATTAAGTCGCGTTGGCGACGAAGTATTTCGCCGCGGACTCATCCACAAATGCTACGTCGAGAACGAGACGTGGCGGATATTTCCGATTGACGACAGGCTATCATTCGTTTTGTTGTGTATTTTATCATAAATAATTTAATACAAGATATTTAATGTGTTCCAGTGGTGGGAGGGGCTTGGCGCAGGTAGTTGGAGATAGAAATTTTCAAACATGTTAACCGGCCGATAGTTGCGTCGTATAAATAATTTTCGGGTCAATGAGGTTCATATTATTTTTCTACATGTTGTCTCTGTATAATTTCAATTCATTTTGGCTTTGGATGGGAGTACCCTTAAAGGAGTGGCATTACATTAATATAATGCCTGAACAACCCAGATTGGAGTCGTATTCGGTTTTATGAGTTTAATTATAACATTCAACTTGCCGTTTAACTCCCCCAAGTTAAACATGTTAAACAGTCTATATTCGTGAGGAATATACATTTGTCGGAGTCATTCACATTTACAGTATTGCTACTGATGTTTGCGTATAATTTCAACCTCTTTCGACACGGGACGGGAGCACGCTTAGGGGTGGGCGTGGAGAGGCGTTACATAAAAATACCACAAAAACAACCAACAAAGGCGACCCAGCTAGTTTATTAATAAAATCCATGACTCACTGTGTTCTCTGGTAGGTGTGGTAATTATTCTACACGATAGCAAGAATCTTTATAGGAAGTTGTGATATTTTCAATATTTTTAATAATAAACCGATAAATATTAAGAAACACGAATATATACAGGTAGACAAACTACCAACGCAGATAATAATTTAATAGCTTACATTTTTACTGCAAGAAGGAAACTCGCAGCTCAGGTTCGTCTCTCTCCAACTCCATATAACCGTTTAGCTACGAGTTATTTGTCCACCCTTTTTGCGTGGACAGTTTAAAACCTATTTCTTCCACTAATTTCATTACCGGTATACGCCATGAACACACATGTCGTTAATGAAGTCCCTTTGTCACTGTCGCTAAAGTGGCTTTCATTTAGACGGCCTGTGCAAAACCGTGAAATTCCATAATGACTTACAAATTTTCCTTGTCGCGTCGCAAGAGTTACGTCAAATTACTGACTTTTTCCAAGTGGATCTTCGTTATTGAAGAAATTTTATATTATAATATTAATCATTAAGTTCTCCTTCTTTTAACGTAGTGCTATGTTTTTATTCAAATTGTATCAATTTAATATTAATTTGTAAATGCAATCTTTGTTCCTCAAGTCCAACTATAATAATTTCAAATGAAAAAATTTACGTCTTATTGAAAATTAATAATAATAAAGATAACCAAATATAGACAAAATAAGTGATAATATAAATACCACACAACGTTTCTGGGATCCTTGTCCCTTTCTTTAGGCGTTAAGAAGAGCCTCGAGCACCTGAATTAAGGGACATGGATCTCAGAAACATTGTGTGGTACTTATATTATCACGAATTATGTCTGTCTTTGGCTATCTCGCTTATTATTATTATAATATTATTCCAGTGGAACGATAAAATAATTATCTGAACACAATAAATAAAAAATATAATGGCTAAACTGGTCAGAAAAGGTTTTTTAATTGACAATGCAATTAGCACCATTAGAATATTATAATAACATTTCATTTCGTCCCTAATATTTGGAATTCAGATGAATAATACTAGAAAGGAGACCCTTATGAATATTTGTCCAAGACGGTGAATTTATTCCAAATATAATGCTGGGGATTCAACCCGGGCCAATGTTTGAGAAAACAACGTTTCGGCGGCAAGTCAACCTGTTACCGTCGAAACGTTTTTTTCTCAAATATTGACCCGGGTTGAAACTCGAGAAATGTATTTAGATTAGTATCATGATCTAAAATGTTTTCTATGACGTTGAACATTTTTAGTTACAAATGGAATCCAAACCAGACACTATTGAATCTAAAAATTGGTTGTATATTATTATATAATCATTTGAACGTTTTAACTGAAAATATTTGACGTGAATACAATCAATATTATCAGAATATTCAACAACACTGAACAAATTTTATATCATATTATTAATTACTTATTACTTGTTTTCCTATTATTCTCCCCGCGATGAATCCCAAATTAGGGGTTACATAAACAGTGTTATTCTAATTGTATTAATTTAAATATCATTTATGAAATTATTCTAATATTTTTGTTATAAAATAGCACATTTTATTGCATCTCGGTACCGATCTGACTTTCTGAAAATTCCTCAAAATAAAAGTAAGAATAAATAATGCAGTTTTCTACCAATATTTTTATTTATTTACGACAACGTGTCGGTACGTAATGTGCGACACTTTCATCCTCAGAAATTACTAAACTAACATTTTCATCAAACAATTATATAAAACGAATATTAAAAAATTTAAATCAAAATATTATAGTATTGTAAATTTTGCTTAATTTAATTGTATCATTATGTGAGTTGATTGTGTTGTCAGTTATTTTTATGTATATCATTTCAGACAAATTGCGTCTATACAGGTTTTTCTCTATAGCTAAAATCAAAATCATGGTTCTCCTCCAGTCTATGAGTACTGACCACATTATGGTTCGAAGTTTCATAATTGCTTTTGTGTTCCTTAAGTCTAATTTTCAAAGCTCGTTTTGTTTGCCCTATATAACATTTATTACAATTTGGTTCACTACATTTAATTTCGTATACAACATTATGTTGCTTTTCTTTATCAATTTAAATTTGCCTTTTTTTTAATAAATTTGGTAAGATTATTGATAATTCTGAAAATAAATTTAAAATCTAACTTAGTTAAAAAACGTTTATATATATGACCATACTATGGCAATACCATGAACTGTTTTTTCATCTCATTGTTATACTTATTGTCTATTGTACTAATTGTGCAATTATATTTGTGTTTATTGATGTATGCTTGTTAAGTTTATAATGTAAGCATTATTGATTAAAATATTTATAAATATTTTAATGTTTTGGGTGTGATATTTGGTATTAGATAGCAATAATCTATGAGATTATACACCACTGTTTTTTTCTGGTGAATAGGGTGGCCGTCTAGTTAATTTATGACTCGTCCTGAATACATTGGTTTTCGGAACCAATTCGTTTCAATGGAGTCACTGATATTAATGACACATACATCTAAGAAACTATTTTTTTTTATTATTGTTTCTTATTGTCTGGTATTGGTCAGAAAACTGCATTATTTATTTAATATTAATAGACGTAAAAATACAGTATTTAAAAGTAAGAATAATTCTGAAGTGCAGAAAATGTTCTACTGTCGGGTGAGAGACCGATCATGACGATAATAACTTTTTTCAAGTTTCATGTCATGATTGGGGGCGAAACTGAGTCCATCCTCTCGCGACGAATACCATCATCGCCCAGAAAAAGTGGGGCGGCGCCAGGTAACTCCCACGCACATTTCCTAACCCACCGATAACCCAGTTTTCTTTGGGACTATCCAACCGGCTCACTGATCACTATTATAAATAGCCATAGGTCCGCGGATCCTTTCAAAAGAACCGGCAACAATATCTCGGCCATCCGTTACGTGCTTCACCAGGCTTATTTACGTCCTAGTCCAAATTTCTTGAGAAATCTCTTCGGTAAGGTTTCGACATTTGATGAGAAGCATCAAAAAGTTTCCAGAGAAGCGTCGCTATTTAATTTTTTAAATTTTCATCGCAAATTAGTGGATTATGTTTACCAATTTATCACTTAAATTAATTGTCGGAAATTTGTTGTATAATATGTATTGACAATTAATTCAACACTAATTAATTCATTGTTTGTTGAATGGTATGATTATTGTATATCGAAATATCGACATGTTCACTAAATCATTCTGAAGGAAACAATTCACATCACTAATTTGTTCTGACGTGCAATCCTATATTTATTACGGAGAACATCCATAATATGGTAAATATAGCACTCACGTTTCCTTAGGGTGAAAAGAAATTATGTTCTTATAGCTTGAGCTCAACTTGGAACAAGTTTTAAATATTCAAGAACTGAAGAAATTTTGTCCATCGAAGATCATTTATAAAGCATTTGAAACTGAATTAACGCACTAGTATAGAAAAAAAGCTCTACAGGGCCAGGAATGAAACCTAGGAGTTCCATAAGTACGCAATCGCTCTAACCACTAAGCTATCCTTGTCGACTCCCGGTCATTCAAGATTACCATATTCATTGCACACCCCTGGCTACAACTTACTGAATCACATTCTTCGTGGCATAATATTAGGATTGATATTGTGTGCAAATTGATCAGAGGTCAATGATTTAATTCAATGGATAGGAAAAGCTCGCATGTGACCGTCGGGACTCCACGAGGATAGTTTCAGTGGTTAGAGTGGCCTCGTTCTTGACGGTGGTCATGGATTCGATTCCGGATCTGCTCTGGATTTTTCTATCCTAATCAGTTATTTAGATTTCAAACATTCTATCAGGAAAACATTCAAGGACAAATTCAAAAGCAGCGATGTGATATCAAAAACGAAAATTTTACACTTGAAAAAATGTTTATAGTATGTTTAAAAGTTTATCACACTTCAGAATACTGAATTAAAATCTTTCTTCTTCACAAGTTACGAATTATCTTCAAAATTTATGGCGAACAGCAGGTTCCAAACGTTTAATATCGACAGATTCCATCTTGCTGAGTTGGAATAAGTCATTCCGTTTCAAGGATTGGCACCGTGTCAGCCATTGTCCACGTCACACGTTTTAAATCTCAAAATAACGCGTCATGTGTTTGGTTTAATGTCACTGATTACATTATAATTGAATTGCATTTGCATTGAAAGGTTTTGATAACGTAATGGGGCCTACAATACTCTCTACCTAATAGATGGTAATTAGTATGAAATATATTAAGATACTGGAAATTAACGGTTTACTGTCCCAACTAGTCATTCCAGGTTTTCAATACTGATGAGTAAGTCGCTTAATTAATATCGTTTTTCCATACTAAAATCGTAGACCGAAATTTTCTCCTACTTCTTTTAGATATATATAAATCGGCTATATTTGAAATCTTGAAACAATCAAACAGACACGGAAATAATTGGTTTACAAATATAAATAAGAGAATCACTATTAACTTGAAAATATTTCTGAAAATACTAGTACTAAGAAATACACTACTAACTAAGAATTAATGGAAGTGTATGTCATTTTTAAGGTATTTTTCCCCATATTTACTCTGCAAATGTAATCTAGAGTAATTAAGTGATAATTTATTTTGCCATTAAATTATTCCACTCTTATGGGATTGAATTTCGGAGAGCTTGGAGATTTCTTAGAGTCAAATTTGTTGGTCTTTATTTGAAAACATTAAGGATAAACGAACTAAGGTCCCAGGGACAATGCAACTAATTAAGTATTAACCCGCGTATGTTTAGTAACTTTCAATCTCTGAAAAATATTAGGGCCAAATCCCAAAAAACAATCATTTAGTCATATATAGGGTCTCTTTATTGCATGAATCAATCTTTCATTCGATTACTCTGTTTACAATATATACAGACAGTTTGTAATCAATAATAATAATAATAATCTGACTTCATTTTTAAATTAAATATTAAAAACACCTGCCTCATCGTCAGAGTTTTATTATTCTATTTAAAACATTATGTAAATCAGACACAACGTTTTGTCCCTTTTTACGACCTTTTTAGGTCTAGAAGAGATCCCAATAACGGACGGATCGCTGTATCTAATATATATAATGTTTTTAATAGAACAATAAAAAAATTTCTTCTCTGTAGGCTGCTGTTTTTAATATGAATACATTAAACCGTCTCAACTTAGAATACGTAGCATATCCTTCCAGAAAATTCTCCAGTCCAAGCGCACGGAAGAATCTTCTCGTATTTCCCATTGTTAATGCCACCGTCTCGGTTCCTCGTCAATGAGAATGACAGAACCATATGAATTACTGAAAATCTTCATGATATAATAACTCCGAGGTGAAATTTTTATGTAGCGTCTGTATTTTTTTGTCTAACTAGAAATAAAGTCAATTAAATGTTAGACAATAATTTTAAGTGACACATGATTATATACTAAGCAGAAACTGATTTCTAGCTAATTTAGAAAAAATTTATTTGGTATTTACCTACAACGTATCATTTAATAAGAAATAAATTATAAATGATAACCTTTCAATACTACCAAAACACCGTAGAAAGAATTTAATTGAATTTAGCTTTAACGTAAATTATTAACTTCGTACTTAAAGCTGATTTGAAATGTAAACACTAGTTACCTATTTTTCGTAAGAGCCAGGACTTAGATGCAATTACAGTGGATATAAACCATCACACAAACAAACGCCTACGAAGGCATAAAGTAACCGCAAAATTATCTTACGCAACGCCGTCGTGAATAAGAACAATGTTCGTCTGATGTACGAGGCTCCGGCGGCGCCACAGCAATTAACTTCCCGTCACAGGAACACTTCCTCTAAGGACGTGTTGCAGAAGTTCTGGTGTCAGACGACGTTGGAGCCTCTGCGTCATGATGCACTGAAGCAGACCACAAGACCGCAGGAGGTCGGCAGCATGTGGGTTGTCATCTTACGTCAGATGCCACTCGATAAATCGCTTTACATTCTCCTAAGTCACGCTACGTAAAAGGCGCAATCCCTGGTCAGCTCGTTTTGAAGTCTGGGCGTTCGGCCAGCATCAAACGGCAAATATGGTCAATTACGCAGTAAATCAGTGTCCACCAGAGGTCGTCCATTCGTTGATTAGTGTGAAGAACACCCGATTCCTGGATAAATCTACGAGTTAAAATACACCTCACAATGTTCAAGCTGTAGAGAAATGAGTCTTCAACAAATATAATGAATATAATAAACTTTTTCTATTTTAAATTTTTTGCATATTTACAACCTACTCTTATAAAACTTAAATGAGGAATAAGCAAATCGTGTAACTTAGTTATGGTATGAGAGATAAGTCATCCATTAATGTGACTCCCAAGTAAAGGCGTTAGGTCTGGTTGGACCGAGGAATGAGGTCATATGGCCATTGTCGATTTAATCTTCTTGGTGTGACTGGATCGTACTTTAGCTGATGTACCAGATTGTATTCGTGATCCTCGAGACTGGTAGACAGTTGCTAATCTTCTAATTTCGCAGGTTACATATGGAATCCTCAGGTCTTCGTGGAGGGTTTGATTGTTCACGTACCAGGGAGCGTTTGTCAATATGCGGAGCGTCATCGACTGGAAACTCTGCAGGATTTTCAGGTGTTGGACGGTTTTGCGCAGCCCCATAGTAGAATGCCGAAAGTCCAAATTGGCTTCAAAGTGGACTTAAATCTCAGAAGTATATTTTCGATGGCTAACTGTGATTTCTGTCCAATTATCCGGCTGATTTCTTTGACTTTAAGGTCTAGATGTTTTCTTTATATGAGTCTTCTAGGTGAGTCTCTGGTAGAGGTACATTCCTAAGTATTTTACTTCTGATTTTACTGGTATAACTATGTTGTTGATTGAGACTTGCGGGCACACATTTCGATTGTTGATAAATGTAACTTTGGTGTATTGTCGTAATACTCCATTTGTTGACTGAGTTCTCGATGAGGTCCTGATGATTTTCAGATGCCTCTAAAGATTCATTGCTGATAGATAATACATCTGTATCGTCGGCGAAGGTGGCAATCTCCGTGTTGACTGTTGTTGGAACGTCAGAGGTGAATACTAGGTACGAGAGAGGACCCAGTACGCTTCCTTACGGAACTCCAGCAGAGATATTCTGATACGTAGAGAACAGAGTCAGTGACTTAATAACTTCGTGGGTTCCATCCAGTGAAATAGAAAATACTCTCAATGGTAATCGTTAGGATGTCATAATCGAAACCATCCTGTAAACATTGCAAGTTAAATTTTCTAGCTTCAAAAAGTTCATTATGGGAGGAATCTCTGTCGTTGACTGGCAAGTCCATTACTAAAAAGTTCATTAACCATGAGGCCGGAATTTTCATATTACCTAATATTCGTGACTAGAGTAAAAATATCAATATTTTAAGATCAGAAGGAATTATCTCTGCTTGTCGTAGCTGTAAATGTACACGTGTCCTTTTTTGAATAAAATTTGGGATTACAATTAGGTCACCAAGGACAACCCGGCCTATTTGGGATTTTCCAGGGAACAAGGAATAAAATATGCGTTATTGGTGGGTACAGTCGTTGAAATCGTAGCCATGACAGGTGATGCGTCACGATAGTACATTCAAATTAATTCTGCGGAAAACATTACTGAGTTTTCATGCCTATTTTATGGTTAAAACCTTCACTCGTAAGAGACTACGTAATAGGATGCTAGACTGTTACGGGAAGACCTTCATAAATCACTAAATGTGCTAATGGCTGACCTGCCGCAGGGTAGAACCTAACTAAATCCTGGTCACCAACATGAAGTCTGACTCGGCCATGGGAACGCATGTGGGAAAGGTTGGGCGGCGTCCTTGGGTGGCCCACACAGACACGAGTAGGCGAAATCAAGACGGCGTTCTCATCTCGATCAACAGGTGTTTGGTATCTCATGAGTACCGCAATTGACATTTTCACTCAGTTGTTTTCCGACTTGTATGGTGTGAGACCACAACAAATCTAATTCATTTCAAGTGTCTTTCGTCGTACACGTCATAGTACAACCAAGAAAAAAAATATCTGACCTAATTACTAACAGCTCAATAAAACTCAATATCAATATTCTTGGAGACTGTTTGGTTTTACCTACAGATTGAAGTAACTAAATCCCTGATACACAATCCTAAAAATTGTGGATGATCTTTCAATTTTCAATTAAATATTGACTTTATATCAGGGTTCTCTTTACTTCATTTTGATTAAGTTTCAATCGATAAAGGCAATACTGTCCCTACAGATTTCTTCTCATCGGAATTTCAGTTTCACTTGAAGTTTTTCGCTCTGCATCATTTGCCATAGGAGGCCGGATTTCTCAGTGACCTTTAGTAAGCCTTATCTCTGTGACGTCAGAGCTACATCCTACTGCATTCTAAATCTGCATGCACCGACCTACGCCCGTCGTTGTCTTGATTAATGCGTTGCATTTTTCTCCGCATTTGAAGGTCGTTTTGCAACAATCATCGCCGTGTTCCAACGGTGGGCTCAATGCAACAATAGTTGTTAAGCGATTTTTTTGGGGTGATTCACACCCGACGCACTACTGGAAAGTATGATCACCAAACAGAAACTTTGGGTATGTAATACGGGGCCAACCGCACTAGAAAAGGAATTGATGGTTATGTATGGTGATTGGAATGAGGTCGAGAGGAAGGCCAAAAACTTGTCAGCCGGGCACCACAAACAGACAAAGGCGAATACATACAAATATAGAAAACGATTTGATTGCGTCGGATGGCAATACTAAAATATGTAATTTCCCTTAAAATGTTAATTTTATTTTAGGACATTCCTACAATGTGATATAACATAAAATGAAAAAAATTGAAGAATTAATATCAAATATTTGTCCATATATCACGTCACAAATGCTTTGTTTTTTGGATTCAGCATTTTTTCCCCTAATTAAAAGATATTATTTAACATTAATAATGTCGACAACGTCATAAAAGCTTCCATAGGGGTTTCCATCCTACAATTGATTAAGAAAGTTGTATCCACCAAATAAAATAGTGTTTAGTAAAAGAAGAAAATTTCAGTATAATCCTCACAATAAATATGCTTGCTGGAATTATGCCTTAACAGTTAATTGTATTGAAATACATCTTGCGTTCTTAAATCACCTGACGGAAGCAACAAGGATTAATGAAACGATGTGTGGTATTTAACACCGTTAACTATCTAATTATTTGATTTTATACATAAATGTTTTATATTTTAATTACAAAATTATTTATTAGCTATTGATTTAGTTATAAGCCACAGAGAATCACCAACAATTTAATAAATCACATTCCTCCCGTCGTAATTTTAGGACTTCAATTAAGAATGGATATTGTGTGTAAACTGGTCATTTATATAATTATTTAATTCTAGAAAAATACAAAAAATGTATAAAATTCGTGAAGTTTAAAATTCTTACTATTACTAAGAGGATAAGAGTTTAATTTGGAAAATTCACGTTAAAGATCTTGCATACAAATTGAGTTAAAGTAACTATGCTATTATAATAATTACTAAATTAGGTACAATTTTATGGGCTGATTCTTCAAAAATGACTGAAGTGTCCTCAAGGAAAAAAAAGAACTGGTGGCTTTTAAAAATTTTTGTATTTTTAGTCTTACACGTAAGTGCATACAATCATTAATGGTGTCTCTCATAATTGATAAAATTGTATTCATAACCGTTTTGTTTATGCAATATTAATAGAAGAAACAAATTAAGTTATACAAAGAAAACCAAACACGATCTATAGCATTAAACGCTTAAAATATAAATTTGAAATAAATCAGCCAAAGTGTTGCATAGCCAATCATATTCGTTAAAAGAACTATATGAATCAAATGTATATAAAAAACATACCTATTGCTGTGGTAGGTTTATTAAATGATGATGTAAAGGGATATTTTACAGAATTTAATAATCATTTAACTGTACATGAGAAAAATAAAATAGAATAAATTCAAATTATGCATGTTCGGCTCGCCGGGCAAAACAATCAGATCCCTTAATCCCAAGTTAAACCATGGTTTATGGTAATTACCCCAAGCGCGTCAAGGATTGAGACACTTGACAGTTACCTCGCGTTGATCTCTGTGGCACCCTCGTTCTCTCCGGGGCCTCTGGAAAACTGCAAGTTTGGGGCTGTATGTCCGTCCCTGGCGATGATTCGTCGAAGAGTCTCTCTACACTTTCTTTACAGCCCCTTCGCTGGCTGTGAAAAATCGATGTTCTCGACCAATTTTCGATCGATCTTTCCTGAACCAAGAAATGTGATTGGTTCAGGCAGTCACGTGTTAATTCAATTTCTGGGATTTTTGGAGAGACTTTTCCCACGGTGCGACAGTCTAGGTAACTTCCGAAGGTCAACATCCTACGTGTCTAAGTCCAGACCGAAGGGATTATCTATCCGGCACGGCGGCGCCTGGACAAATTCCAAATTGCCATGCTCTCAACTCTTGCTAATATCTAATTATATTCAAATGAAATATATATATATATATCAATAATAAAACTATCGCGCTACACTATAAATAAGGCTATGGCACATGTCAAGAATTGTAATACAGTATCATTTCTGTACAATTGATAACGCATTCCATATGTGTACTTTATTTTTTTCCGTACGTTAAATGATAATTTTTTATTTGTATTGCTTGAACAAGAATAAATATGTATCTTTGAAAATCCTTATAAAAGTTATTAGAAAAGAATTCTACAGTTTATGTTTATGTGAGAGATTGTATCCATATATAACGAATAATTTTTTTAAAGCTTTTTTCATACTTATTGTCTTATATATACATTTCATTTCAATAAAACTCTGCACGTATCTGAATAATTAATTACTGGTACAAATTTTTTTTAAAAAGGTTTCATAGAAAACTGTTATAAAGTCACATGATTTTAAAAGAGCGACTGACGTGTGATATCCCTGAATGTAATATTCTTCCGGATTATATTTTTAGTGTTAGTGTTAGATGTTGTTTGTACCCGGGTGACTGTGTGTCAGCTCAACAGTGACTCAGGAGCGAGAACGGGCGGCAGTTGAGGCGCACAACACTAGGGTCAAGTAACGAATTAGCGGGCTGGCGTAACGTATCAATCAAGTTGGAATTTGTTCTTCACTCAATCTCGTCCCCGTTACTTCCGTGAAAGAATTGGCGACGAGGAAGGAAGGAGGGAAGAAACGCATATTTAACACGTGCAACTCATATGAAAATCACTATATACCATTAGTATTTTACTACTTATCAGTTTCTGAGGTATTTGGACACAATTTCTAAGTGACGTCTGTATTCTCCTCGATCGATAACTGGTGGTGTCCTTTTGTACTGAGGTCAATTATTGCACGGAACAGTTAACTGGACTCAAGACCCACTTTTCGCCCCTACCAATAACTATAAAACATTATTTCAAGCTGTGTAGGAATTATTTGACTTTCGGAATCATTATATTATATTTTTCATTCACAGAATTTCTGAGACTTTTAACAAAATTACTTTTAATCCTGTCCTAAGAACTTTGTATAGGTTAACTACAGCTCATAAAACACCAATTTTAAGTTCTCAGCTACTTCACTCCTTTATTCACAAAACATACACCAAACACAGAAGCAGCTAAATTGCCATAATTCATCTGCATATCAATTTACAATTCTAATTGTACAAGTCAGTATATAAGGAGAAACCCATTATCATCAATATCAAACATCTTACTGTAACTAATAACCGTCAAGTTGCAAACACAAATCGTATGATTATTTATTGATTTATACACTAACGAGCTATTCGGAAGAAAAACTGAAACGGATTTTGGACTAGAGTTTTATGAAGATAAAAAATAAAAATTGAATATTTTCTAACATTTCCCGTAGTGTTAAACTTCTTTCTGAAGTTAGCGACGAAACGTAGTTTAATTTTCCATAAATAATTGTTTTTTTTCTAAATTCAAATTTGCTGATGTTTATTTTTAAGTTGTCTCAATAGTCAATGGCCAATTAATTGTTTTGTTATAAATTGAATTGTAGCGGATATAAGTTTTTAGCTTCAGGAGCTTCCAAAGCGACAATGGCGCCGAGCTCTGTTTCTTTGTTGAAAGCCGAAATGGGAACTGCGCGCGCGTACGTAATCCAGTTGGCTGCGAGATACGGAACAGTTCAGTTCACGTGAGGAACTGAAAACCTCAAAGTCTGGAATCGGCAATGATATGAGAAGGAGGATAAACTCAGAGTACGAGAGATATAATACAGTATCAAACAGTAAAGTCTGTAAATATAAATTGCAAATCGCGAGTTGCTGTATGGAAGCAAGCAAATAGTTGTACGGAGAGATTTTCATAACAATTTGCAAACGTGGGAAGAAAAATTTTGCAGTGTAAAAAAATGGCTTTTTAGTGGGTTAGTTATCAAGATATAAGAGAGAGATCTGGTACCAGACATACGGTCCGTGAGTAACCAAAACTTTGATATAAATTTGTAAACGATAATTAAAAGGGTAGAGTCAGATTTCGTTCAGTTTTCATTTCGTTCAGCTTTCTTTCCACTTATTTTCATATTGTTTTAGGTTAATGTTTTTTATATTTTGAATTGTTAACAGTCAGTTTATACATTGATTTTGTTCTAATTATCAAACCTAGATAAAGGCCCTGAGATAAGAGATTCGACGAAGTAATAAATGAAAATTAAAGTATTTGTTTTAAATGGATGAAATTTGGCATGAAAAATAGGTTTTGTACATTGTGTAATTTATCAACGATAATAAATTCCTTTTAAGCTTAATAAATGTTGTTATTTGATTCATTTAATTAAAGCCTAACATGTTGTTTATTACAACATTTATATATATATATCAAAATAAATCATTTAAATTCACCTCAAAACGGTTTTGTTCGAGTTTCGAAATATACATAATACAGATTTGAGCTCAACGGAACAATTTCAAGGGCTGCAGAAGGTTTAAACATTTCTTCGACTTTCCATTGTATCTTGTAGATCTGTATTTACTGGAACAATCAGTTATAACTCGTTAAAAAAAATGAGCCCAGGCCCAATGCTGTCAATAGTATAAAATCAATATTTTAGTCATATCTAACCTTAACATTAAGAACATTACGAACTGCGAAAAATATTCGAATTATCAGTATGAATAACGCATAAATATATATCATTTTACTATAAGAAACACATATGTTTCGTACATAGTTATTATGAATAACAGAACATTTTTGTTTGTGCATTCTCTATACTGTTTGTGCAAATACTTTACAGCCTAACCCCCAAATGAGTGTGTTTAGACTTTGTAAAATAGTGGTCCGCCGAAAATTAGGTAGTGGTTACTTGCCACAGGAGGACTTTTTGTTATTTGTCCCCATATAACAGCGGCAAGTTGTTATATTGTCCGTCGACGAGTCTTTTGTTTTAGCGGATTTCCTATGTTGCACAAAAACTAGGCGTTCCGGAATCACCCGCTATTAAAAACTAGAAAGGGCCCTTTGCTCGCTTTGTATTGTAGATTGTTACAACGATTCAATGGACATATTTATTAATGTTAACAGTTATGAAATACTAACGTAAATTTGGCAGTAATAAATTATTTTTTAAAAAAAGGATATGCACTCAAAAAAAACGAAATTGGAACTCAAAAAGAATTATGGTATTGTTGAATAGGACTGATTTTCTTTTTTAAAAAAAAATATAATTAATATTAATAAACGTATGAATTTCTGTTTATTACTTCGGAAACTTTCCATGCTTCATGTCACATTTATTCTAAAATATTTGACAATCATTACACGAATAATTATAATTATCCAGATGGTTATTTGAACAAATAAAACTTTATAATTGTTAAAAGAATGAAAAAAGGTTTTTTACAGCACTTATCTTATACAATACCACTTTTTAACTGTTCTTATCGATATTCTAACGACAATAAAATATTTTTGGATGAATATATAAATTTTCGAAAATTCCCAGAATAATAAAAAGTAATTCAATTATATGTAACTAGCTTGGTACCCAGCGTTAACAGGGTTGTCATAATTAAACTCAGCGACATTCATAACCCCGGATTTGTCTCCAATCTCTGCTATTTTCGCGTTATTTTTACGTAACGTACCTGCACCCCCACACCTACGGGTGCTTGATCCCTTCCTAAGCCGAAAGGCGGTTAAATTTATGCAAAATCAGTATCGGGAGAAACACTATCAATCACATTGACCCAGAAAAATATTTATTAGACGCAATTATCCGCTGTTTAATAATGTTTGAAAAATTCCAGCACAATCCATCCCCACCCCTGGGGGTGGTAGCCGAGTCTTATCCGCTTTCCGGTTTGAAAGTAACTCGTGATCGAAATTTGGTCAAATATTCTCCTCAGGTGTAGATATGTATTGTGATCATACACACAGATAATTAAAAATATTATATTGAATCACAGAAAAATAATTTAAACGAATATATTTCCGTTTACTATCACTAAATGTCTTAACGCTTCCTTCGATTTAACTGTAACATATATCCAATTAAGAAATACATGTTACTGCATTAAAATCCGTATTTATATTCTCAAATATTACAATTAACAGTAAGGGTGCAAAATATTAGACCTGGAATTAACCAACCTAAAAATTTATATGTAAACTATTTATATGAAGTAAAACTTTATTACTGTCAATAGGTATAAAAAATACGTAGCTTCCGTCGATTTTCGACGAATTCATCTGTTTGAGGCTGAAATTATTTATACCGAAAGGATATATTGTATCCGTGAAATTTTTATACTTATTGACAGAAATAAAGGTTTATTTTATATTAATCGTTTCACCTATTTTCCATTGGATATACAAGTAAACTATTTATTATTTCCTGGCTAGGAAGCGTCCCGTACTTTCTTAACAATCTATTCGGAAATCCTACTACCATATTTCATTAGTATGTATTTAGTCTGTTTTAAACATGTGAAATAAATCTCACGGACGAAGCTGAATTATTTAATTTCTACGCAATTCGGAATTTAACATATTGAGTAAATAGGAAAGAAATGTTTTTTTATATAAGTACCAGCCTAATGTATTTTAATATATTCTTTTTTGGGGGGGAGGGTGTAGACAGGCTATATATAGGGTAATCCACATAGTGGCAACTCCCCTCTTATACCATAGGAAAGGGATTTGAAAGGGGGGGTTGCAGAAGGGTGGAGGAAGGTAGCAAATGGTTATCTAGGGCCCCCGGGCTATGGTTTAAGGATTCTACCGGGCAATTTGCCTAAAGTGATGCAGGGAAAACCATAGAAAAACCTGCATCAGGTAGGTCGGGCATTTGGTACTTGTCTCACGCCCTACCGATTGCGGGAGAGGGGTTTGCCGTGGGGTTGCAGCTTATCCCTCGCCATGCCTTGGCCAGTTTAGGAGACAGCTGGCCAACGATTCCAATGGGAATAGCGAACAACTCTTACCGTATGCCCAAGGTCTGCGACCCCGGAACATACACCTCTCAAAACAGGCCGAGGTGCCTCGGCTTGTGGGAACCTTAGTTTAAAAAAACCAGAGAGTTGTGAAGGCATCCCCAAAGGCAGCCCCCGCCAGAGCTCTCTGGGAAGGTTTACCTGCGAGAGAATCCTCTCGCAGGCTTCCTTTAATATATTCTTTTTTTTTTTAGGGCAACAGGCTACATGAGGGTGATCCACATTGGGCAACTCCCCTTTAATAGCATAGGAAGGGATTTGAAAGGGGGGATGCGGAAAGGGTAGAGGAAGGTAGCCAAGGGTTAACTAGGGCCCCCGGGCTATATTTTTAGGATTCTACCCGGCATTCGCCTAAAGAAATGCAGGGAAAACCTTAGAAAAACCTGCATCGGGTAGGTCGGGCATTGGGTTCTTGTCCCACGCCCTTCCGATAGCGGGAGAGGAGTTTGCTGTGGGGACGCAGCATTCCCTTCTCCGTGCCTCGACCAGTTTAGGAGGCAGCTGGCCAACGATTCCAATGGGAATAGCGAACAACTCTTACCGTATGCCCAAGGTCTGCGACCCCGGAACATACAGCTCTCAAAACAGGCCGAGGTGCCTCGGCTTGTGGGAACCTTAGTTCAAAAACGGAGAGGAAAAGGCATACCCAAAGGTAGCCCCTTCGTATCTCTCCTAAAAGGTTCTGCCTTTTAATATATTCTTAATACCGGACCGTAATTATAGCCCTGTTGACTTAATTGAACCTTCGATCTTTTTGAAATAGCGACGAAAAAGTAACCAACTTTCGGATTAATGACGTCATACAGTTAAACAATACGCAATCTTACTTTTCGTATAACCTTTTGATTGATTGAAATACCCACGTCTGTTTGAAAATTAATAATAACATAAAATAACCCATTACAAAAACAAACTGATGATATAAATACCACACAACGTTTCTGGGAATCTTGTGCCTATCTTCAGGTGCCACTAAAAACCACCGGATCCAGGAGCGACACAATC
This sequence comes from Zhengitettix transpicula, assembly GCA_037074705.1. Lineage (NCBI taxonomy): Eukaryota > Metazoa > Arthropoda > Insecta > Orthoptera > Tetrigidae > Zhengitettix > Zhengitettix transpicula. Next base: position 17,460,232 of record CM073593.1, on the reverse strand, counting down.
TCACGCTACAGTTGAATTAAAAATACCATTTAAATTAAATATTAATTCAATTTTAACTTCAAGATTTGAAAAACGTTTAGAAATGATTATTTTCAATAGAAACTATCCGAAAAATAATAACGAAACGAATCACACTGGCTTATGAAGTCATTTAAATGTCACAAGAAAAACAGAATGAAAAAAGGTGTGATAAAGTAGTGTCCAGGTGATCGTATTCGACAGATAGAGGGGAAACGAGTAACTGTTATTAAGAAATATTGCAACTGCAAATATGAAGAAGGTCCATTACATCCAAGTTTGGTGTATCTTAAGCTGGTTTTTCACCCACCGTCTCGTTACCTAGAGGACTGAATAGAAACGGCGTTTTGAGAAGTATGAAATGTGTTTCGTTAGGCATTTTCCGATGGTTCCTTGGGGGCAGTGTGGAATTGGACTGGCATTCCAGACGACGAGGCAGGAAGTCCTCCAGGCTGCACGCTGAGTTACGGCCGTTGTTGTTCTCAGCTTCCGGCCCCGCAGGTCCTTCAGAGGTTAAAGGGGAGAGGGAGGCGTAACGAGACTAGCAGCACCAAAATACTTAAAAAGTCATAATAAACAAGTCCATTCAAAGCCGAGCTTCGTTAACGATCCTAATCTTCAACGCGTCGGAAGCAATTCATTGGAGACGAATAATTTTTCTGAAACATTAATCAATAGAGGTACGAGATTAGGAAGGCCAAATAAAATACTGTAGTCCTTCGTTTCCTCTTAATGATTCATATCACAGTAACGCCAAGCTCACGACAATATCGGTGATAAAATTGACGTTTATGAGATGATAAATTTCCGTGACCTTGCATGTAAGTGTGAGTGTAATTAAAGAAACGTTGCGAAGAATCACATCATCGACGTGGAAGAATAGTTAATATGTAATTTACTTAGCAGTTCTCTACTGTTCTCCAAAGTAGGGCCCAAGTTTCAGTTGCCTTAATTCAAACTGACAACAGACTGAAAATTAACAAACGTATTTTAAAATCCGTCAGAATAAGTTAACCAAAGTGTTCATTCGTGAATTATTTCAACATACATGTTTCTTTGACCCGTATAAAAATTAGTACTTGAACGTTTGTAATGAGTAGAGGTTGTATTTCTACGACTGTTTATATGAAATAGATAAATACAGGTATTTGGCCAATTACAAACAATATTTATTTATTGAATTAAAACAACGTTTCGGTACGTGTTTGTACCTTCATCAGGTTGAGCTGTGACCGCGTTAGTGTGTTGCTTGTGAAAAAGTTCCTCGGATAAACTTCCAAATTTTGATATAATGTGTAAATAGGTTTTTTAAAAACATTTAGTGATAATAAAAAGATCAATTGAAGGTACAAACTCGTACCGAAACGTTGTTTTAATTCAATGAAATAATCTTGTCTGTAATTGGTCAAAAAACTGCATTTATTTATGTAATGGGTAATTTTTTATTGATGCAAGTATTAATTTTTACTCTAAACCAAAATGATCATATATTGTGATAAGACGACAGTTTGAATTCCCCAATCATTTGTTTCAAAAAACTGCATTAATATATGTAATGGGTAATTTTTTGGATCCGAGTATTAACTTTTAAGTTGCACCAAAATGATCATATATTGTGATGAGGTGACATTTTGAATTCCCGATTATTTGTTTGAATTTAAATATTTTAACGCGTATTTCAGTGCACTTAATCCCGACAAAAGCAGGGTCGAAATTATCTTAGAATAATGTTTGTAATAATATATATATATATTAATATTCTGACTATTGGGCCAACTTATAAATAAAGAAAAGTCCGTTTGAAGTCAGAAAAAATTATATTTATTTCTGGACAATTAAACGTTTCGTCGCTATTTGCGACATCTTCATGTGGTATATAAGGTATATCTTTATATTATCAACAAAATCTATCATCAAATTTTATTTTAAATATTATATTATGTTTTTTGTAGTGTGAAACTTCATATACCGCCTGAAGAGTTAGAAAATAGCAACGAAACGTTGTATAATATTCCATTAATAAATATATTTTTTCTGACTTCAAATTGGCAGTTGTTTATTTATAAATAGTTTGTAACACTCTTTTACTTATATTTTTTCATAATTGTATAAAATTAAAGTTTATGTAAGACTTGGCTTCTTAATTTGATTTTTTAGATAATTGATGCCAGTCCCAATCAGGAACGAAACGTTGTGTATGACAATTATTTTGTTCAAGAATATACGTCCGTATAAAATATAATAATTATATGAAATATTTTATCGAGACACATTATTTTCTCATTGCAATTATTGACGTCTAGCCGTTTCATTAGCTTCGTTTACTTTATTCTTAACGTTGCAGTCTGCCTTTTCTAAATTATATTTTGCGCAATTTCGGCATTAATATTTATTGTAGTTTTGAAACCTGGTTGAAACCTTCGAACGAATTATTTATTACGAGGATCCAAAGTGAGTTTTTATTTAATTGTAGGAAACGTGCTGTTTTGCCATAACATTTCAATTTTTGTGGTATTTAATTCCATCATCACTTAATTTTGTCTGTATTCGGCTATTTCATTTAATTAATATAGAGAAAGCTCTCACAAGCTTGAAGCCGTAAAAAGCCATGGTTAAATTGCACTGAAGTTTCAAGATGAAGAAATGTTGATACTTTAATACGATTTAATCATGATCCTTACGGATTTTAGCTCGTGTATAATTAGAAATTATAAAACAATTTCGTTATTTGACGTCCTAAAATTTATGATTTAGTAAGAATTGTAGTTCTAATGGACGGAGGAATTTCGCACTGGATCTGTGGTTGACTCAGGCAACTCAGAAGGCAGCGTCCTCCGGGTAAGCGGGACTGTCTGGGGTAGATTTCTGGTCGAATATGTTTTAAGTAGAAGAATATTTTTTTCCTGACAAACAATTATCAATACAAAGTAAGCATATCCAACAAAATAAAACGTCTGAAAATTCAGGAAGTAGTACAAATACGGCGGACATCAGCGTGGCTAAATGAAAGGTAAGCTTGAAATTTTATTTTTCATTACCTAGAGTGCTATTGTTACGACCTCTACAAGAGCAGTCCGGTTTCTTCCACGCATCGATGTCCACTAATGCGCAAGTGAATTCGATAATTACTCTACTCATTTCCGACAATACTGGATAATGAGTTTCGTGCAGAGTATTCTGTAATACAACCCAGTCCCTCGTGACCGCAGGAGTGGATCGGGTAGCACGTCCCAGGTCTTTGTGGCGTACGCAGACCATTGTTGTTCTAAGAATAGCCTCGGAGAGCCTGAGGCAGTTTCTCGCTGCATTACGAGTTACGCACCTGCCCTACCTTCCTTGGCTGATCTCTCAACCATTTCAGACAGCCGAGCTCTTAATTCCTGCTCTCGCAACAGCACACGACTTGTGAAGTTAAAAGTTATGCATCACATCTTTGCGAGTTTACTTCAAAACCTGACTGACTCTCGGATATTTCAAGTTGATGAGCGTATTTAATAGACGAACTTCCGCATTAATTTTAAAACAGGAAAAAAAAAGCTAGTCTTAATTTAGATATGTTGCCAAAAATCCGAGACTGGTGCCTCTACTTTTTTTGTTAACCTGATATCAACAAATAATGTAAAAAAAAATACCAATGTCATTTATACATATGTTCCTTCAACCGTTCTGTACAGGATATTCCGCTCGAATGTCCATTATTTCAATTTATGTGACGGGTAAACAAGTATATACTATGGAATTGGCAATTACACAACTCATGCATACAATTTACTTATCAATCAAAGTGTTGTACATTGGGTGTCGTGCTATGTGCGGACGTGCCATGAGCGGACAAACTTTTTCCCCTCGTTCCCCCGATCCCTTATACAATCATGACCGTTGAGAGACAAGTATAAACTGTTTAAAGAATCAGTCTTGGTTTTAACATTAAGTGAATGTATTACAAGCTTAATGAATAACGTTTCTGAAAGATATCTGGATTAGTAATTTATAACTATATATAAAAATGTTCCAATTGATAGTGATTTGTTTAATAAATATGGTTAGAAATGATCAATCAACAGTTATATTTATCTGACGTCTTTAAATAAATGAAAACATCAACCTATTTAGTTATAAAGTTAATTGAAATTTTTAAAAATTTTAATAAAAAACATTAAAAAGTCTCAAAGTTTCTTCCCTAATTTTTTAGAACCTGTTCTAGTGTTGTGAAGGCTATTAAATGATATAATTTCCTGATAAATGTTTCCAAAAATTTAAAGAAAGCAAGATCTTACAAACATGATAATTTATAATACAATTAATTAAAAGTTTATTGCACATTTAAAGTTTTAACTTAATGACTGTTTTTGAATTAATAAAACAATTGATGGCCTTATATAAACACTTTTTATTGTTTATTTATATTAATATTATACTTTGTATAATTATAAATCTAATCATTTGTAAATACCTCCACTTGAGGAAAATAACTGAAGATGATACAAACATAGTTAGAATATAAATATAAAAAAAGGGTCTGTATAATGTAATTGTTTTATTTATTGAACACTACATGCAAAGTAGGGGACATAAATTTTTTATATGCGATTTGCCCACACATTGAAGTCTAAAATTCTGTTTAGTTTACACAACTATTAAGATTATTGTTAAGTTTAAAATATCAATGTAAATTAAAAATTTTAAAATTCATTAAATGGATTTCAAAACAGGGAATCATAAATTCTATTTAAATTATTAGTATTCGTTTTTTACATTAATGACCGAATCATTGGAATCAATATGCTACACTTCGTTCATCAATATAGAATAACTTCATTGAAAAGTTTTAAATTACGCAAATATAAAATGTGCTACGAGAACTAGTTATGTACTTTTATATTATCCTGTTTCATTCTAACATTAATATTATCATTACTGTTTTTTATTCTTATTATTAATTTATTATACTAACCATTTTATTTGGTACTTTATCAATGTTACAATTGATATTATTTTAAGAGTGAAATTTCCCTTCACACTTGGTACGAGGACTAGTTCGTCATTGGTAGTTAAAAATATCAGGAGGGTTTAGGGTACCTTTACTCACTTATTATCTCTCTTTTAACGGTATTATTTTTTTTATTATTTAAAACACTATTATTACATTTAATTGCCATCCAGTTTGTTTATAAAAGCTGATTCATTTAAGCACTTTCAAGTCTTTTGGTTTTTGAAAGTTGGGTGGTGTTTTGTTGATTCTTCTATCCACCTGGATATATTTTTTACGCATTTACACCCCTCCTCGCTCCATACTTTTGATGTAATTTTCAGAGATGATTCAAGGGCTGTCCGTTAAAATTTATGATGAGAAAGTAATTATTAGAATTTGGTATAGTAATATTAATTAATGAGATTTTAGAAAGACGGATTTTCAAATTATATCATTTAATAGCCTTGACAACATCTGAAGATGTCCTAATAAACTTTGAGATTGCTTTAATGTTTATCTATTATAATGTTTGAAAATTTTAATTTATAATAAATTTAAAACTAAAAAAGTTGATGTTTTCATTTATTTAAGGACACCAGATGAATATAACTGTTAAAAGATTTGTATCATAATTGATCATTTCTAAGAATATTTATTGAACAAATCACTATGAAATGGGACAATTTATATATATATATATAGAGAGAGAGAGAGAGAGAGAGAGAGAGAGAGAGAGAGAGAAATTATTTATCCAGATAAGTTTCAGAAATGTTATACATTAAGCTTGTAATAATTCACTTAATGTTAAAACCAAGACTGATTCTTTAAACAATAAAGTTGCTCTTCTGAAATTTTATACCTGCTCGCTCAGCGGTCAAGATCGGGTGGGACGGGGGAAGTGTCCATTGATGGCACGATAAAGGATCGTCCGCTAATGCAACGGGTGCTCAAAATACGGCGCCGTAGATTGGAACTATATTACAATGAGGCAAAATTCTAAATCCCTCAAACATTGTTTAAAATTAAATAAAATTGTCAAGGACTTGGAGCGTCTTCGAAAAGATTAAATCTGGGGGTTGCTGGGGTGTGAGTGACAGCGGCTGTCCTTTTGTTGAGAAAGTTTATGACGCTCCACTTTCACACATCTGTTTGGCAGAGAAGAGTGGGACAGTAACTGCAAAACACTCGTGGAAAGCGGACGTAAATTACAGTACAAAATGTAAAAAGTTATTGGGAGGGCTCGATAACGAGCGATCAGAATTAAAAAAAGGCTGAATCATCGTCGTTATGAGTTAAAAGAGTGAAAATACAACATAAATTATAGTGCAGCGAATCATTGTAATGAAAAACGAGTATAATGTTTGTTTATGAAGAAAGCGAAGTTTACCAGACGTGAATAAGATTTACAAGTACCAAAGTGGAATTTAAAGAGCGAAATTCGAGCAAAAGATAAGACATTTAAATTAATAAATCAATTTTGGTCATACTCCCACAAAAGTTTTGGCATTATCTCCATTATCTCCCCACAAAAAATTAACCCTGATAAAAAAAGGTCGATGATTTATGTTTTAAATAGTTTTTAGAAATTTGTAAAATATATTTATTCCCTTTAATTTCATTTATTTTAATTAAACTATTTTAAATTAATCAAAAACTTTAATTACTTGTAATAAATAAAACCATAATCCTAAATCATTCATTACAATATATATTCTTCGAAGTTTTCTGTAGATAAAGTCACCTTAATAAAGTTCTGGTGAATAATAAAAATTTATAAAATTCATATTTAAAGCTTCTGGTATCATCAATTCAGTATTCTAATCAGTTTTTCTCAAGAAATGCTTCTCTGTGTGGTCAATTAAAAAAAGTTCTTCAGTTTCTATTTAATTCATGGCACGCCATTGTGAGAAATCCTTATTGGAATAATTGAAATTAAATACGGTTGGACTAGCACTCAAAACTACTCAAGAATATTGCACAGCGCACACGTCATGGAGCTCAACCAGAAATGTTGAGAAGAGCGATGAATGAACGTTAGAGTCAGCCAGACCTGCGGCCTTGAGAGAGTTGATCTCCCACTGACCTGCCCATCACAATAACACCTTACTTCGATTGACCTATGCCCCATCCATCGTGGGCGCAGCCACACAAATTAAATAATAGCAGACGAGGAAGTTTGTCAGCTGACCACCTTCATTTACGAATGACGAGGAAGAAAAAGATAATGAAGTAAATGACTGGGCCACTCGAATCTACTTCGGGTGGAGCAGCTCTGGAAGAATGTTGCTCGATTTAACCTGATACTCAGTTTAATGTGATCAATAAACGTTGAAACCATCATGTCTGTCGTTCCTAACACTTTTATTAATTAATAAACAGTTGCACAATTAATATGAAACTCGTGGGATCAAGAATAATTTTATTTATATAATACAAATCCAGTGACGGCTCCTAAGTCTGTTAAATTATATCACCACTTTCAACCTTTTTTTTCGAGGATAACTATGTAAAATAATAATACTACAAAAGCGATAGTGTTACCAATAAACTGACCAGAGACGTCAGTGATACAGTGGTAATTCCCTCTACATAGCTTCCTATAATGCCTAATTTTTTTAAAGCGGAATAATTTAGCACCAAACTGACCCGCATTTATCGCTCGGAAACTATTCTTTGGTTTCGTGCGTATATTGTAATTAAAATAAGTTAATTTTTGGAGCAAGTCACGCATGGTGGAAATATTGTATGCAGGGAAGCATTGCGACTCCACTTATCTGTTTTCTTTTAAAAATAATACTAGCAAAAATGTACTGATTCTATTTTTGTTTTGAAAATATAAACTACTTTAAAATAATATTCAAATTTATTTCGATTTATTCCGCCTGGCGCGGCCGTCTCTCTGTCATTGCATTGTTTCTATGTGCTTAATGCTCGGTAGCACCAAAAAGAGGCAGTTTTGTTGTGCTTCACGGTTGGTGCAGGCGGGTTAAAATGGAATACGTGAGCATTTGACATTCCAGGAGAAATCTTGTGCTGCGGCCTGCTTGAAGCAATGACATGGCCAGCTGGTTTCATTAGCGGGAGTGAGTGCGCCGCAAAGCGGACAGTTTGAAGTTTTGGATATCGAAACACCCGTCCAGTTCGAACTCAATTATTATGAAGGTTCTTAAAATTAAGAAAAATTAATTCTTCCTGCTGTAGCACATACGCAGCCACGTCATAACTTCATATTAATACATTATCTTCAAGTCACGAGTTCTATAATAAGCTCCATATACACCCATTTCTCAGACATTATAATAATACACTTGAACTAATTTTAACGTGCTAACGATCAGAGCAGAACATTTTGAAAATTCCATTATTTCAGTGACAGCTGTGACTTTTAATTCTTGTACTCTGTACAAGCAAGATCTTTCATTTTACTAATAATTATCTTTGTTGTCTGACCATCATTTTAAGCTTCCTTCTTATCATACCTGACTAAATATTACGTAAATGAAGTTATTGCGTCCATACAGATTGTTATTTTGATGTGGTCTAGAGATGAATCGAACTGGCATATTAGCGTATTAACCAAATATTTTATTTATTTTCTGGTAGTTTTTTCGGATATTTTAATTGAAAATGTTTCAATTGCCTAGAAATGGCCGTAACCTAAATTCAGGCTTCATCGCTTGCTTTAAGCCAAGTGGTGGCGACAAATTTGGTAGAACATTCACCGTAGCTCTCGTATCGTATTCTTAGAAGTTTTCCCTATCTGAATTTGAGGTGGGCCAACGGAGAATGTGGCCCAAGGCTGCACTCGTGAGTTATACGGGGGATCAGAGCATTGTTTGGCGGGCCCCGAAATTACCAGGTCGCAAGCAAACAAGCCTGCAGCTGCTGGCTGTCTCAAGACTCGACGACGGTAAACGAGAACGCATCTGGTCTCAGCACCTTCACGTGTGCTGTGTCGACGGTTAATAGTTACGAGTGTGGCAAACACGCGCGCGACATTGCTGCTGATATCGTTTCTCAAGATCCTGCTTCAAGCGTGCCAGTGTCTTCGTCACAACGATCACTGAATATATATTTTTATTCTATCTGGACTGCCATTTTCGTGTATATCCATGAAAGTAAAAAGTATTTAAGGGACGAGTAGTAAATATTTGACATTGGTAATATATTTGATAATACACAACACTTACAGACAATTCAAAAAAGCATTTTATTATTTATTAAATTGCGACATGTTTCAGTTCTCATGACGATCGTCTTCAGGCATAAGATAACATAGTAAAAATATTTACAGAGATATGTACATTATAAATAAATTATTGTAGGAAAAAAATTTATAACTATATATAAGCAATACGGGAAAAATAGAAAGTAAACAAAAATAGTCCATAATTACTTAAAAACTTACGATTCATAAAAGATGGAGTTGAAATATATCACTTAATGATTCAGTAACATCTTTTTTTTACATTAATGGTGTTAGGATAATTTTTAATGTGTAACGTGTCAGAAGTTCGCTATAAAGAATAATTTCGAGTAAAATGTTTGTGAAAATCTCTTCAACATTTTTAGTGTATCCAAATTATGGGTGCTAGTAAATTATTTATTTATATACATATATATATATATATATATATAGTTATAAACAGAAGAATAGTTTTGAGTCTACATTGTTCAGAACCCAGTAATTTTATTTAATCTTTACATGGTTTGCGTCAGGTGATCAGAAACCGTTAGATAAAACCTTTCCGTGTTGTCCGTAGAAAGTTTTTATCGTCTTTGAGACAAAATGGAAGACGTTCGTAAGCATTTGACATTCCATCTAAAATATTAAATACTAACATCTTAAATATTAAACTTTCCTTTCGCCGTTATATCGAGCCGTGAGAATGTTTTTAAGAACTGCCAACTCGCTATCTTGAGACAGCATTTGGTTCGATAAATGGTCTTTCTGCCTCCTAAACTGGTCGAGGCACGGAGAAGGGAATGCTACGTCCCCACAGCAAACTTCTCTCCCGCTATCGGAAGGGCCTGGGACAAGTACCCAATGCCCGACCTACCCGATGCAGGTTTTTCTAGGGTTTTCCCTGCATTTCTTTAGGCGAATGCCGGGTAGGATCCTTAAACCATAGCCCGGGGGCCCTAGTTAACCCTTGGCTACCTTCCTCTACCCTTCCGCATTCCCCCTTTCTAATCCCTTCCTATGCTATTAAAGGGGAGTTGCCCAATGTGGATCACCCTCATGTAGCCTGTTGCCCTAAAAAAAAAAAAAAAAAAAAAAAAGGGGGACAATATTTTAAATTGTTATACACTCTTTTGACGAGGTTTTAATTGATAATTTTGTCTATTAACTTTAGTTTTGCTCGGCGTGTTATTTAAAGATTATCAAAATGTATGGTGACAAGCGTTGGCGTCGTATAATTTTATAGATTCATTGTCAGGCAGGAATAAACTATTTAAGAAAATTAATTATTTGGGACAATGAGTTAAATAAAAAAATTTACCCAGCCATATCGCTAACACCTCTTAATTCCAGAAGTTAACCGTAATTCAAACGACCGTAGTCGTCGCTTTCAACCCCGTTTGAAGGACGAGTAACCTGATAGTTTCACAACTTCAGAAACACGGTATTTAAATAAATCAGTATGAAATACAGTGGCCTGTCTATACTAAGGTTCGTGAATAATTTTGAGATTGGAAGACAATTAATATAACCCGTTTCACGAATCCCCAGCGTTTGATAAAATGTCCTAATTACGCAATACATAAATTATTATTTAGAACAATTGTTAATGCCAAAATTAAGCATAAATCTTAACTTAGAATACGAAATATTTTCGAGGTAACTGCACAATTTTTTCAATTCTGCACTACGTTACGTAGTTGGTCAAACGGGAAATAATTTAATTAGAATATAACCGACTGTGAAGCATTTTTGTAAAATACAGAAGTATTTTATGACGAGTCTCTCTATTTCTATTTTTAATTAATGAATTAAATATGTTGAGTTAAGAAAGAGAATTCATTTAAATAAATCCTGTTTTATTGTTGTTTCAGATTGATGCAAACCGTTTTCCCCGGATAAAAACAAGATAGCAGTAAAGGTTCCCATTATTTGGGTAAGTGTAGTGGCACATGTAATTCAATATATTAATGATGAAAAAGTATCTCACATTTATAAGAATGTAAATTGGAAAAAAAAAATCGAGTCAGAAAATTATGTTTCTTAACAAAACATTAAATAAACGACGTTTCGTCCTCTTTTAGGACCTCTTCAGGTTTAACCTCCAATTTAGAAATTTATAATAATTATTTGTAAATATTTTCAAGAATTAAAAATGTATATTTCTAAAACATATAAAGATATCTTACATTTTGTTCAGTAGCTTTCGCGTTTACAGCCATTTTAAATTGGAAAAATTTACAATTGTATGGTTATAATCAGAGTAACTATTTATTTCATTTATATGTATTATAAAAATTGAATATATACATGTTTTCTACGTATAGTCCTATTTTTACCAATAAAATCACCCATACATTCATCTGGAAAATAAATCGCAACTTTACTAGTTGTTCCTCTCAAATTAAATTGTATTTCATGGCTACCAACCTTACATACACAAACTTAAAACAAAAACCTATCGTATCATTCCTAAGGTAATTTTACTATTTATATTGGATTATTCAATCAATTAAGAATTAATATATACATACATTTTCTATTTAGTTGATTTAATATCAAAGCATTATGATGGTCAGTATTTCCAATCAACGTTTCGTTGATAAAATGTTTAATCATACTCAGAAAGTAGGAATGATCATCGTGAAATGATCACTAGAAAGGAAACATTCCTAGCTGAAAAACATGACGAACCGTGAAGGTATTATCATACCAATAATATGACAACAACGAAACGACATTGACTGTGCAAAGTGGGTAATTTTATTTCCTATCGTACGAGTGCAATTAAATTTTTACTGCGTTGAGGAGTCAGCGCTGTCAACACAGGTGATATATACCTTGGTGTGCCAAGCACAAACAATGACAAACTGAGCTACCTTTTTTTTTGTCATTATACTCCAAGCAAGTGTGCTATATTATCATGGCCAAAACGTTACTTCTACATTTTGAATTATCAAAATACACTGAAATTATGTTGTATTTTGCAATCACAAGCTATATTATGTAAATCGCAAAATTAATTACAGAAACGTAACATTTAATTTACAAATATATTTTGTACAGTAGTTATATGATTTGCATTGAGAATTTCCTCTAAACGTACTGCCGCTATATAAGATAATTACAGTGATATATTGTAATAATTAAATATAATATGAATGTGGCGTTTCTAAATGAAAGAACTGAAGTGAAAACTATTAAACAATATTTATTAACAATTTTAAAACAAGTATAAAGTACACAAAATATTTGGGATCTCAGGGTCTTGAACTGGGTTTGATAAATGGCAGAATTTATATAATCAAAATTACATTTACTTTTTATGGAAATCAATGCGTCTGAACATAGACGAAATATGTTGCGGAAGAAATAATACTAAAGATTGAATTTAAACAATTTTAATTTTATCAAGAATTAAGGATCTCATTTTATCGATAATTAAATAATTAAAGAACGATCTGACTTTTATCTTTTAAACACGGTTTACAAATGATTTTAAAGTTTTTCTCTACTTACGGCCGCCCAGGTCTCTTTTTAGCTTTTCGTGCACAATTTTGGGGACATCACTGATTCTAAGTACTCACAGACTCTAATTGGCGTAGTTTGTTAGTTGGTTTAACACAAATTGGTTGGTTCTCGATGCTTTACTGCAACCTGGATTTGTAGATCTCGTGCCTTTAGTTGAAAATGGACTTCATTGGTTTGTCTATGGCCAGCATGATGAATCTACGCTCGACCACCGAATACACACTAGTTGCTCTGACTCCTTCCCGACTGAATATTGCTTTACTTTTTAATATTTGAAAGCATGTTTGTGACTGGACCACATTCTTTCGTTCTGACTGCCGACTGTAAAACTTTTCGTCTGACCTATTCGCTGTCTGCTGCCCGACTGAACTGTTCGTCTCGTATATTTTGAGCGCGTAAAAACCCTCTCGACCGATCAACAATGCTTTCTTTGCCTTGCCGGTTTGTTGCGGCGTCCGCTCTATATCCACTAATAATGAGTCCTCTACAATTCAACTTTTCAATTAGAACAATGCCTTAATTACCAATTACTACAATATAATTTATTTCCATGAGAAATTCTTTAAGAACATTTTATGGAAATTATTTTTGAAGTAAAATAAAGTTAAATTTCTCACATTTTTAAGCCAAAATGAAGCAACGAAATCGCGTCACCAACTATTTGATTTTTGTCTCACAATCTCATACTATTTAGGAAATGGAACGACTTCAATCCAAGCGAAAAATCGCTACGAACTAGATTATAAACAATATTCACCGAAGTCGATATGGGTCGAAACCGAATAAAGTCAGGATTGTCTTTAATCAGCTTAGTGACTCCTTAAATTGTGTATTCTACGCCAATTTCAGTTATTTTAAATATTTTATTATGAAACCCTTATCACCGTGCCGAGTACCGACAGGTCCTGGACACTAAGCGAACGTTTCACACTTTGTCTCAGAGGCATCGAAAATTTTATTCGAGGTTAATATCGGTCGTTTTTGCATTATTTGTGCTTGTCATCCATTGTTACCACGTCCAGCCCAGTAGATTCTAGGAGTCTTACCAACCGCAGTGTCTTTTCCCAGATTGTGTTCCAAGTTTGGAAACTTTTCCTACGATCATTGGACAAACTTTGAAGGGTGTATCAGGTTACTGAAAGGTAAATTTGATTTTATAAGAATGTATGGTCGGATGTGGCGCGTTGAGACACGAACTCAAAATATTAGACATGAAAAGAAAAAAAACATTGCTACTTTACACCATCGTAAAGTACTTTCTTTCCAGAAATATTTTTTTTAAAAAAAAAAGACTAAAAAGTGCGAACACGAAAAGTAATACATCCGAAGGCAACCCTATACGAGACTTTTATTATTATGTTTTTTAGGGTAACAAGTTACATGAGGGTAATCCACATGGTGGCAACTACCCTAGGAAGGGATTTGAAAGATTGCGGAAGGGTAGAAGAAGGTAGCCAAGGGTTAACTAGGGCCCCCGGGCTATAGTTTAAGGATCCTACCCGGCATTCGCCTAAAAGTAATGCAAGGAAAACCCTAGAAAAACCTGCATCAGGTAGGTCGGGCATTGGGTACTTGTCCCACGCCCTTCCGATAGCGGGAGAAGAGTTTGCTATGGGGTCCCAGCATTCCTTTCTCCGTACCTGGACCAGTTTAGGTGGCAGCTGGCCGACTGTTCCAATGGAAATAGCGAACAACTCTTACCGCATGCCCAAGGATTTTTAACCCCGCAACATACATCTCTCAAAACAGGCCGAGGTGCCCCGGCTTGTGCGAAACTTAATTCAAAAACGGAGAGAGGAAAATGCATCCTCAAAGGTTCTTGTCTCTCTTACAAGGTTCTGCCTGCGAGAGAATAGCCCTCGCAGACAGCTTACCCTATACGAGACTGACTCAATTAAGGACCTGTTTGCTCGACTTTCCATTGCGACCGCAAGCGTGCGCGAAATACCTGGCAACTTTGGAACTGTTCACCAATCACTCTACTAATCATGTATTACTGTTGTCAGTCGCAAGTTTGAGCAATTATTTAAAACATGTCTAGAAAGACGTACAATGTTATTTCTTTTGATGTATTATTTTTCGAGTTCGCGTCACTTTATTCCTAGGCCGAAAAAGGTTTATTTTAGTAACCTTCTCTCAAAGATTGTCCGATGAAAGTGGAATCGCCCTGTATATATTACAATTAAATAACAGAATTATAATTAACCAATAACGAAGTGTCGATATTACTCAATATACATATTTAATTACGGCAAAAATGAAAGTTAAATGTCTATATTTTTAATAATTAAATTCTCTTTGTTCTTCAATTAAATTAATAAAAACGTTAGAATTGTTATTACCATCATCTTTTGGGATAGATTCGTCTACTGAAATTTAAAAATAATAATCCCTAACCCCCAGATAAGAATTAATGTTTTCTAGTCGCCTGTTTGTTTTACTTGAAAAATAGAAACAATCGACTTTCATTGTAATATATGAAAGTATACATTAGACGCCCAAAACATCAATAAATTATTAAGTTTTTGTTGCACTGAAGAAGTCCAGGTATGCTGATTTGCACGTAGGCCTACGCAGACAAGAATGGAATTAGCGAACGCAACGTTGCATTTTAACGGAGGCAAGGACACTTTGCGGTTGCATTTGTGGCTAGTTTCTCGTCTCCTATTTGTAACTCTTCGTGGTATTGAAATAATACCTGACGAGTTTCGTTGCCAGTCGTCTTGAAGGAAATATGAATCGTTGTTCCAGAAAAAGTCTCTCGGCACTGCATTGTAAACCGAGGCTCATCTATAAATGCATCTCGTTTCCTTTTGCTTGAACAAAAACCTTTAATTATCCTTTATTAACAAATGAGTTAACAGCTTGACATTAAAGCTCGGGAGATGAGAATATGACTGTGTTATACGACCGCTGAAATATGAATGAGACAGTGTTCGACTTCAGAACACTTAACAGAAAATTCTCACATAACCGCTTGAACTACTCATAGAATTAATTTACAGGCTACTGAAAATAAACGTATTGTTTTGAAAACGTAAGACATTATTTATTAAAAAAAATGTTAACTACCTCAAAAGTTTGCAAGATTTAATGTTTATAATAAATAAATAAAATAAGAGTAAATCTAAAATAAAAAAGGCCTTCAAAAATTGTTACATTTCTTTATTTTATTGTTTTTTAGATCTAAAATACAAAGTTTAAATGTTTGAACCAACAATACGTTGGATAAATTAGCGAAATCAGAATAACAGAACACAGATAAATGAAATCACTAAAGTACAGCAGTGAATTTCCCACAGGCCAATCACATATAGAGCTATTCAAAATTCAGGAAACGAAGCCCAGCTATATTTGATTTATTTTGAAGATACCAATTATAAAAAAAAAAATATTTCGTAAATGAGTCACTGGAGAATTAAAAAATTTTACAAAGCGAAACGTTGAAAAAATTAAATTCAAACTGCCGGACTTTTAATCCCCTTTTCCTTCTTACAGAACTTCTTAGGCTTTTATTTCCATATTTTTCATACATGTTTTAAGATGATTTAAAAAATTTTCATGCAAAAATTAATTCTATAATTAATGCAATTTTTCGACTATTTTATTTAAATTCATCAGTCTTTGTTTTTTTGCAGAATATTTCGACCTAATATTTTCCGATAATCCTCTGTCACTTCATTCCTTTCAGCAATAAAATTTCTAACTGATTCTAACAGAATAAGAGGTAGAAAGCTTTTTTAAAAAATGACTGACGAATTTAAATAAAATGGTTGAAAAATTGAGACTGTGTAAGGGTTGCTTCTTTAAATCTTGTAAAATACATGAACAGTCAGCGTGGCTGTCCGGCATCACAGAGGTCCCAGGTTCGAATCCCGGCGAGGGCATGGATGTTTTTGTACGTGAGAGAATCTGTCGTCAAATCAGTTCTCTGACAAGTCAAAATCTGTTCCAATAATGAGTCGCTAATAACCTCAGTTGTTGATGCGACTGTATACATAAATCAATAATAATAATAAATAAAGAATTCTAGAATTTTTATTGTGTGAGATGCAATCGTATTCAAACGAAAAATAACGGATAAGATTCAATTGTTCCAAAACATATCAATGATAAAATTGTTATTTTGTTAATAAGAGAATGTATACTTTTTTCCCGGTTTTGGAATAACAGGCTACATGAGTATAATCCACGTAGTTGCAACTCGCCTTTAACAGCATAACGGGGATGCGGAAGGGTAGTGGAAGGTAGTCTAGGGTTAACCAGGCCTCCCGGGCTAAGGTTTAAGGATTCTACCCGGCATTCGCCTAAAAGTGATGGAAAACAAACCCTAGAAAACATGCGTCATTTTTTTTAGGGGAACAGGCTGCATGAGGGTAATCCACGTTGGGCAACTCCCCTTTAATAGGAAGGGATTTGAAAGGGGGGATGTGGAAGGGTAGAGGAAGGTAGCCAAGTGTTACTAGGGCCCCCGGGCTATATTTTAAGGATCCTACCCGGCATTCGCCTAAAGAAATGCAGGTAAAACCCTAGAAAAACCTGCATCAGGCAGGTCGGGCATTGGGTACTTGTCCCACGCCCTTACGATAGCGGAAGAGGAGTTTGCTGTGGGGACGCAGCTTTCCCTTCTCCGTGCCTCGACTAGTTTAGGAGGCAGCTAGCCGACTATGCCAATGGGAATAGCGGAAAACTCTTTACCGTATGCTCAAGGTCTGAGACCCCGGAACATACACCTCTCTAAACAGGCCGACGTGCCTCGGCTTGTGGGAACCTTAGTTCAAAAACGGAGAGGAAAAGGCATCTCCAAAGGTAGTCCCTTCGTATCTCTCCTACAAGGTTCTACCTGCGAGAATATCCCTCGCAGGCACTGCCTGCGAGAGAATAGCCCTCGCAGGCCTCTATAAAACATGCGTCAGGTAGGTCGGGCATTATATTAGTTTCAGATATAATATTCCGAACAAGAATGATCATAAAATAAGCGTTGTGACCAAGATTAATGTTTCCTTTAATAACTGCAATTCTCCATCGTATAGTACGCAGCTTGGCCCCATTCATTTGAATATCTGAGTGTAAAAAATGGAATTTGTGTTTTATGAAGGGGGTCAGGAGACAGGCCGAGCGTGTTTGTTAGCTACCGCACAACGCCCACGCCGCCGTCGCCCGATACCGTTGTCAGTCCTGTCTAATTATACGTAAGTGATGTATGAGACGAGGTCCTCGCTGGGACACTCGAGGCTGGTCAGGGAACACGACGTGACGACGACAGAAATAAACCAGTCGTCACCACCACAGGCCACGCACTCGCTCCCCACAATTATTATCACGACGACCAGTTTCGTTTTCCCCAGAAACACGAGCCATACTTTCTTCTTTATTATTCCAATCCACGCCAGGACTGTAAAGCAATTTCGTGACAGATAATTCTATTTTGAAACCTCCGATTCCGCTGCAAACATCCTATGAGAGAACTTGTTTTTTTAAGTAGAACAGTGAATGACCTTCGATTTTGGAGCTCAGCACGAGATCTTTAATAGCATTCCAATGTTACTGGAAAAATTAATTGTGTGTCAAAAAGAATGCAAAGCAGTTTGTGGCCTCATATTTTCCCTTCAAGAAATTCGGCAGAACTGATACAAATTCTATTTCAACATACATAAGAAGTGTATTTATCATGGGTGTTGTTACAATTTCACCTAAACGACAACACCGGAAATGTTAATGATTTATTAGTCCTTCTTTATTGACACAATAATTAAAAAGCGTTATTTAATAAAAATCCAAGAAATAGGAAGTAACGTTAAATTTCTTAATTTTTGATGAAACTTCATTAGACCAAATATAGCGGAATGTATTGGAGACATTTATATTATTCTCCTATGAGTGAATTTATTATATGGTATATATATTACTAGCCTAAGTTTCTCGGGTTGTCATAATGAAATTCAGCGACATCCTTAACCCCGGTTTTGACTCCAATCACGGTTTATTTTGCTTTATTTTTATACAACGCCCCTCCAACAACATCACTAAGATGCTTCCCTCCCATGCCAAAAGCGGTTAAATTATACAGTAAAGAAATAGAGAAATGCTATCAATCCCATTGATTTCGAAAAATATTTATCGGACGCAAATATCGGCCGTTTTAGGAAGTTTGGATATTTCCACCCCACCCCTGGTGACTGTAGTCGTTGCTTACCCCCATAGTGTTCGCTTCCCGTTCGCAAGGAACATGTGGTAGAAATTTGGATGAAATTTGCTCCATTTAGATGCGGAAAATACGTACACACAAATAGGACTATACACTCAAACGTAGTCTATTTTATTTATTAGAAGATTACAATTATTTATGGCCAATTAAGTGATAAAAATGATAAAATTTAATTGTTATTGAAGCATCGGGATTAGAAAAATCTCGACCGTGTTCGATTCCCGTTCTTGTCAATATTTTCCATCCAGTTCCTGTATTTCATTTCTAACTAAGCTTTGTTTGAAAACGTTTCTTTCATTTTTTAAATGTAATTTTTTATTAATCAAATCATTTCTTAATTATGTTATAAAACATAAACGTTAGTAATGAAACGTTTTGACACTCAAGAATCAATTTTCTAATCTTAACTTATATACAAATAAATTAAGCTCGAAATAATTTACTGAACTTTTATTTCTAACCTTCAAAATAGTTGTCTGGTTCATCGAGTATTAAGGATTTTATCATATAAAGAAAATTAGAATATTGAACTCTATTGTACTTAAATAGTAAGAAAAAAGGCGAGCATAAATAAAGACCATAAATATTGAAATAACTAAAAAAAGTTAAATAATCCTGACGTTTCAAAATCCATGCCGGATGGCACATTATCCATTGTTCCAGAAAGAACCAAATGGACGTGGAAATATTACAACTATTTCTTTTATGATCCGTAATTATGGTAGATTTTATCCTATTAATGATAATTTGCTTAATAATAACATATAGTTAACTCCGTTTAATATCATGAAAATGTTTTCTCGTTCTTTAATAGTGTATAAATAGAATTTCAAATGCTAAGTTATATTTTTGAAGCGTATTTTTATCTACTGAATAGGATCTAAATTTAAGTGACTAACAGTAAAAACATTGTACGTAAAAATGTCTTTTCAAAAATAAATATGGTTCATTTACAACAGTTAATCTGTTTTCTCGTGGCAACAAGGACGCACAGAAATTTGTTTTGACATGTAACATGTGAGGAAGGGAAATATATATAATTCCTGAGAATGTTTCAAGGGACCCACCCTATAGTATGTCATAGTTTTTCAAGGCGCGAGCTGACTTGCCTTACACAGAAAAATACGCCTACAAATAAATATGTCAAAACAAAAACAAGCTTGTTTTGTTCTCCGTCTATCCGCATCCATCTTCTGACCGCGCTTTACAGCTGAAGAACTCTCAACCTGAACAAAATTAACCTAACTGTGAGTGTTCTCGTGTGAAAAACACACATTTACCGACGACGATGAAGAATTATTAATGAGCGTATTTATTTATCGATGTAATGTGAAAAAACAATGCGTTATAACTCCGTTAATATTCAAAAATCAGTAAGATACTTAAAACATCCAAAATGAATTTCTGATCCAAGTTTAGTTAAAATGGCAGCTACAAAGTCACAGCATTCCAAATTCTCCAGACTTCTTTATGTCATTTATAGCATACCTCATATTATAACTTACATAGACTGAATCACCGGGTCAGAAAGGCTCAACAAACTCTTTAATTAATCGTCTTATCAGTTTCCAACAAGGATTTTATCGAGCTCCTGCCAATAGTCGGCTATTTTGTTAGAAATTGGAAAATTAAGTACTTTCCAAACTATTCTAAAGAAAGCTCACAGAAAGTAATGGAAGAAAAATTATTATTTTACTGTAAAGAGGATCAAAAAGAAGATAGTTAGTACCAGAACTTGTACCGATAAAAGTACGTCCTAAGTTGAGGTATACCAGAATCGTAGTTCTAAGAGAAGAAAGACCAGTAAAGAAAAAACCAGTGGATTATTGGTTAAATTCCTGAGAGTCTAAATTTTCGCGAACTAATAAAAATCATTATTTTAATAAGAACTAAAATGAAAAATAAAGGTACAAGTAATAAAATATTGATTTATGGAATGAAATTTGTGGCAACAGATAATTTTCTTGTTAATTTTGAAGTTATTATAAATTTAAGCTTTCTAATATTGAATTCCACCTGACAACTATAATTAAATAAATTAATTAAATATTCATACATGTCAGAAAAATTTATTTCCTATTTAAACCAAAACATTCAGTTCCTACAACGTTTCGTCCACAACTTTTGGACCCTTTCAGGTAAATAGGTAATGTGAAGTTTTGAATGTATAAATACATGTATATGATAAATTAGAACAAATATGGATATAGAGTCATGGAACCAAAATGTTTCAGTTACAACTGTCATAGGACGCAGTTTATGACTTTAAATTCATATTTCTACTACTTTAGCATATATATATATATATATATATATATATATATATATTCATATATTCAAAACGGCACATAACCAGTTTTTCTGAATAAGTCCCAAAATTGTAGACGAAACGTCGTATGAACTTATTTTTAAGTTGAATTAATTAATAAATTGTTCTGACATATTCTCTGAATTGTTTATTTATTTAATATCACCCAATTTTAAACCATGTTCTATTGTTGGGTGGCTAAATAATAACAACCGAAAATGGCCAATTTACAGACAATAATACGAAGATGGCCATTTGCCATAAATTCACTCCTTTTTTTTACCGTTATCAAAGTATTTTCTTGCAATAAGAAAAAAAATAGCCAAATACAGACAAAATAAATTATGACAAAGTTTCTGAAAACGTTTTTGTCAACTGAATTGTGCAGGGTTTTTTTTTAAGTTTTTTAGGGGAATCAGGCTACATGAGGTTTAATCCACATGGTGGAAACTCCCCTTCAATAGCACAGGAATGGATTTGAAAAGGGGTAAGCGGAAGGGTAGAGGAAGTTTAAGGATCCTACCAGGCATTCGCCTAAAAGTGATGCAGGACAAACTCTAGAAAACATGCTTCAGGGAGATCGGGCAGTTGTGTCGCTCTAGGCTATTGTATGTTTTAGTTTTCTTAGCACCTGAAGGACGTAACAAGGTTTCCATAAACGTTGTCATCACTTATTTTGTCTGTATTTCGCTATTTTTCTTATCATTAATTTTGAAAACAGACGTAAGGTTTTATTTTAGAAGTATTTCTTGTAGTCCAATTTTTTTAGTTCCCAAATACAATTTGGTACAGTTGCTGTATTATCGTTCTGTTTGATCTAATTTACAATTATGGGCTGGTGTTCCCAGTCTCAGTTATCTGCCCTAAATTTCTTGACATTAACTGATTAATTAAAAGTGCATAAGTATAAAATACCTTTCAGTCGTACGTTGTTCTAAAAAAATGACGCAATTACTTTATAGACGGCATGAAGGAGTGGCGAGGACGTACAATAGAATGGCAGAATTCAAGAAGACCTTTAGTCGTGTGATTTGCGTTCGTGATATCATAGTGCAAAACCTATTGACCAAACCATGAACGTATACCCATTGCGTGTCAAGTTGAGAACAGGATCATAAATGTCGCACTGGAACCTTGGCACTTGTTTAAGAGTGTCTAAGTGCGCATTCACTCGCCATTGACTTGCATGACACAAACAATTCTTCTAGAGCACTGGCATAATAAGACACTTTAGGGAACGAGTTTGGTTGACAGCCGTGACATTTAGTACGGTTCCTCGAGGAAAATAAATGTCCATGTAACTAATACACGTACTGCACCACGTAGGTAAATGCAAAAAGATTGCCCTTCATTTCAAACTTTTTTTTAGAGTAACAGGCTACATGAGTGCAACTACCCTTTAATAGCATAGGAAGGGATTTGAAAGGGGGGATGCGGAAGGGTAGAGAAAGGTATCCAAGGGTTAACTAGGGCCCTCGGGCTATGGTTTAAGGATCCTACCCGGCATTCACCTAAAAGTGATGGAGGACAAACCCTAGAAAACCTGAATCAGGTTGGTCGGACTATTCTAAGAGAGGTGACATTGAAGTAATTTATGACTTCAGCTGTGACAAATCATTATTAAACATGCAAGGAACCGAATCTATCAAAATAGTTCCGAATGTTCTGTAAACTTAATTAGTCCAGTGCAGACTATGACTATAGAAATAGTCAGACTTAGCAATAAATGATTTATTGATCTGCAACGGAAAGGTCCAGTTATCTCAATTCCGTTTGGAACCAAGGGGAAAAGAGATAAAGTTCAGTCTGGGTTACGATAATGTCTTCAGTTTTCGTTGAATGACAGCTTGACGACGCATTGATTAATGACGAGTCAGCGCCACCGCATCTTCTTAACCATAAATCACCCACGCTTGAAAGCTCTTATGATAAAGGATGTAATAAAACAAATTCTGGTCGGTCCTACGGGACTAATGAAAGTGTTGTGCTCAGTACAAGATAAAGACTTTCTGTCGAGTCAACTGTTCCAAACACAAGCCACACCTCGACAAGCGAGAAATCCTGAATAGGGACGGTATTTATCACGGAATATGTTGAAAATTCTATTTGAGCGTGTCATGATATGTAACACATTATTAGTATAATATTTCCATTAATACAGGAATTACTATCCCAATTTCGTCTTCAAGTACAATTACTAATGCAATTACTGTTATTATTATGAGTGAATAAACCTCCAACATTCTTCTGTCTACTTCTTGGGGTATTTCTGTCCTTTTAGGCAACTACAATTAGAATCGTGGCCTGACACTTTATTAAATAAATATAATGATATGTCCAATTGAGGCAGAAAAATTTAATACATAAGTTTATTAATCAAAATTACCTTTTAATACTTATGAAAGTACATTTACATGAAAAATTTAATTCAAGATATATCACACAACGTTTTATTCTGACATTTGAGACATCTTCAGGTTCTATAAAATCATTCATTAGTAAGAACAAGAGCTAATTAATATGTAAAATATGGGTAAATTTAAGATAGATATATATTAAAATTGAACAACATATCATAAGTAAGAAAAAATTGATGAATTGAAGTACACAATAACAATAGAAACTTAATCAGGCTTATATTAAACATCCATATAATTAGTATAAAATGTCAAAAATCATTAAAATGTAAAATAAATTACATAACGTTTCTTGGCCTTTGCTTAAGGACTTCTTCAGTTGTATCTAAAAATAAATAAATATAAAGAAAAAAAATTAAAAATTCAAACCCAAATAAATATATACATCCTCCGTCAACTTCAAAGGCCGAAATGAGAGAAAACAATGCAATTCAAACACTTCACACTGTCATAACTTATTTTTTAAAAAACAAGAATTAAAGTTTCAAAATTGTAAGAATACACAATTTAAAATCATTACTGAAATTTAAATTTTATATATCTCTTTACACATTAACGGAATTTATATTGGATCTAATAGGTAGAATTTCGCTCGTCAAACGAGGATAATAATTTCTTTAATATGTTAATCCTACAAATATATACAGATGTGATAATAACTGACTGTTGATCTAAAAGTTGTCTTTAATTCTGATTGGTGGAAGCTTACGCTTCGTTTGACCGATATAGCAGGACTCTACAATCTAAACTTTCTATTTTGTACGTAACATTATCTTTATCTACATTTAGTAAAACATCTTAAGTGTTTTTAAAAAAAATTAAATTATTATGAGATTATATGATATATGATTGACAAAAAGTTTTCTAGAAATGATAAAACGATTCAACCCATACATTTTTACTTAAATTCACATCATATTTTAATTGTTTCTCTAATTATGTAAGCAACTATGATAATTTTTTTTGCAATTAAACATTTTATTGGCTTTCTTATTAAATAAATCATGTTTAGATACAACTGAGGAGGTAGCTAAACAAAGGAAATAAGCGTTTTTTACTTTATTTGTAAATTTTAATGTTTATAAATGCTGACTGTGGGTCATTTCACACTAACTATATTTATATTTAATGAACACAGTTTAAACCTTCGACCCAACTTCCATGGTAGAAATATGTTCATAAATTATTGTCTAATAAATTCAATTGTCTCATTGTACGTATGTTTGTGTGTATATTCCGCATACAAATCTACACCCGAGGAGAAAATTTGACCATATTAAGTTCACGTGTTCCTTTTGAACCGGAAACAAACACTCTGGGGGTAAGACACGTGTACCACACCCCCAGGGGCGAAGATGGACGGAAGTGAAATTTTCAAACATATTAAAACTCCCTATACTTTCGTAGAAAGAAAGGTTTTCGGTGTCAATGAGATTAATAGTGTTTCTCCAGATTGTTTTTGTGTTTTCAACCACTTATAATAAAAGAGGGGAGAACCTTTATGTGTGGAGATGGAAGGGCGTTACATATAAATAACTCAAAAGAACCAAGTTTGGAGTCGAATCCGCGGTTATGGATGTCGCTGATTTTAATTATGATCACCCGGTAAATGCCGAGCACGCAACTAATATACAATGTATACCTCAGGCTACTTCATTATTTGCTGCACACATATCATCCAATTAATTGCTACATTAAACTTTTTTTTGTTGGGTGTAATAATCTCACCATTGTCACCAAGGCGGTAATTTTTTTCCAGCATTATTTCAACAACAAATTTTAGTTTTCTTACCCATTCATAATCTGTATTTTTTCGATAAATCTATTTATATACTATTAAAATAGCCAATTATCTGTTTGTTCTATCCATCTTAAACAGTTCACAAGCGTCTTCCTCTTGGCTATTGCCAATTTTCTTTGATCTATTCTCATGTTTGTGAACTAGTCAGTCCTCCAACTCGTGTATTTGTCTAGACACGGAGCCTTCATTCAAAAAAAAACTGAACTATTTCGGACCAGTTGCTAATTTTATTTTATAAATAACCGAGCACTTATTCTATTTCACTCCCAAGCCGATTAATCTGTCCCAAGCGTACTGTAACGACCATCATGCGCCCTAGTCAGCTCTTTATATGACCCGACAACATCCTAATGAAGCTCACCTTGACTCTAATTCCATTAATTAACGCACTGATTCTATACCTCACTTATACGCTCGATAATTTTCTTATCAGCTTTCGAAGGCTGTTGGACTTGAGTCAGTTACAGAGTTGCACTAATATAAACATACGAAATTCAATGACTCCAGAAGAGTATCTTAACTTCACGCGATTCAATTCCGATAAAAAAAAAGCGGAGAGTTTTGTTTTTATAATGTTATTCAACTTATAATCGAGGCAATGTTGTAGGCAATCGAAAGTTTTTCTAGGGTAGGGCAATAAGTTCTTGCGAATTCAGTAAGATTGCATTCGTGGGAAAGGAGTAAGTTTGTTTCAAAGAAGCACCATCTTTCAATAGTCTGCTTTCGTATCCCGTGGCTCATTGGTTTCAATTTTGTGTATAAAAATATCGTTAAGATAGTTGCCGAAGTCATACTCAGTGGTCGATTCAGTTCCCTATTTGGCGCTTCTACGTTAGACGAGTTTACACGTTTAGAATGTCGAAGAAACGTGGTTTTGACACTACAATAATTCAGACAAAAGAAACAGTCGAGTTAGTCAGTTTTTTCAGAATCGGTTTCGATATAAATGAATGTATTTTAAGTCTTGTAAGTACTCGTAGACCTAATCCGGTATTGTGAGTTTTGCTTATGAGCATTCCAAGGAAAGCGATCCTTGCGTTCGTCTTCTCCGAAAAAAAAGTAACGGTATCCTCCCCAACGTGAGCCAGCACGTCCTAGAAGTTGGCACTGATAAGCAACGGGGGATTCAACACTTCGGGCTGTGACGTCACGCCCTTTCCCAGAAGGCCAATTGCGGACTCTAATTAAGAACTCTAATGCTCATCCATGCTCTTTGGCCCGGCTCGTAAATATTGCTTTCTCAAATTAATTTCACTGGTTCTAGGTAACCGACTTCCCAAAAACCAAAGTCTTAAGTTTGTTCCGGTTCATTTCATGGCGGATGTTGTAGATCGCCGCCACGTGTAACCTCCATTTACAGACCGTAGAATTTTTTTTTGTCGCTGGAATTTGTCATTGCGGTTTAAAATACATATTTAGGAAATTCTATTGACTGACAATTTATTCCGTCCCAAATCACAAACTATGGATTTTGATTCCGGTTCAGTATAATCAATAACATAGGTAATTCATTAAAAAAATTATAATTAACCTTTCATGTTTGCGTCTGTTGGCAATTATGTATAAAACGCCAGATGAAATAACAGGAAACGTATTTAAATATTATCAAAGCCGATGTCGATGTTCAACCTACTTAAACGATGAAGAATGAACTTAGACTCACTCACCTCATGGCATCCCACAAGGCTCCATTTTGGGATCTCTACTTTTTATATTATGTATCAATAATATGCCTGCAATTATCAGGGTAAGTTTGGTGTCGTATTCTGATACTTTAATCAAATGGAATAAAGAAGTTGAGTCGTTGCTAGTTGTACATGAAATAAACTTTATTACCGTCAGGAATTATTTACATGCAAATGTTTCAGAAAGTAGCATACTATACTTCCGATAGTAATACTAACTTAGTCAGATCCACTAAATTCCTTGGAATTTATTTGGATCAAGGTTTGTCCTGAGTTGTTTGCAAAAAAAAAACTGTAATGCTCAAGTTGACTTTGTCAACGGTTCTTACTAAACATATAGGTTGCTGTAATGTATTCACACTTAAATTACTGCATAGAATTAGTGGGTTGTTCTGCTGCCAAATACATGAACAGATTTATAGTCATTCAGAAAAAGTGTTTGAGGATTATTTTTGTAATGAAGCTACTTGATACCAAGAAAGCCAAACTTAAAAAAATACAATACTGTATTCACTGTATATTTACTAGTCAATCCAAGTTGTAATAAATTATAAGGACTTCCCTGTACACAATGTACCTAAAATTTATACTGCAAGGGGAAATATTAACTATTTCAGAGTCAGAACAAATTTTAAAACAAATGGTAATGACCCTCTCATAAATGGCACATTGTTTTTCAATAAGTTGCCCGAAAATATTAAATAAATTAAAGGAAAAAAATTTTCTTTGTGTTTTGGCTGAGAAAGCAATATACAATTTATGTTAATTCTAATTGTATTAATAGTTTTTAATTATCAATTTTGTTTTTATTTATTATCTTTAGAATTATGTAAAATTGGCTCAAATATGTAAGGCCCTTTAATTTTCTTACATGCATACATATATTTTTCGTAAATTGTTTCTTTATATATGTATTAGTTATTAATTCTTGACGTTTTCCCATATTGTATTGCAAATATTTATCTGAATAAAATTTTCACTTACTTACTTATTCTGAAATCTTCTTTTCTTATTGGCCGACGCTACAGTCCTTGAATAATCCTGGTCTTCTTCATCACCTGTTTCCATTCATCTCTGTCCATAGCCTTTCTTCCTTATTTCCTTATTCCGATTGTTTTCGGATCCTCCTCCATTTCGTCAAGCCTCCTTTTTCCTAGGTCTTCCTCTTCTGCGCCTCCCATCTGACTTTTCTCAATTATTTTTGAACATTCCGATTTTCTGGTATTATCTGTACGTGACCGCATCCTTCCCAGCTTGATTTTTAAATACTATATCCATCTGTCCAAAATTTGTCTGTAGTTCTGCATTTGTCCTTACAGTGGAGTACTCATCCTATTTCACAGCTCAAAAAATATTTCTCGATATTTTTCATTCCCATCTAAATAGCCAATCTTCCGATCCATACATTACTGAAGATCTCAGTTTTCTCGATACTGTTGGTAACTGTCAGTCTCTGTAAGTAGTTTTTTCTTAAAAGAAAACAGGACTGAAACTTAATTTATTTTAATACCATGAGAATGGATCAGCCACTGATAACAAAACAAAGTACATTTATAAAAGGAACTGCCAATCACCTGTGCAAAATTGCAAAATGTTCGGACATTATTTATAACTTAGCAACAAAATTTTTTTGTTAATACGGTTGAGTGCAATCACGTGTTATTTTCACATAAATGTTGTTGAACGCTGAAATATTGCCTCGAGAACATCGGCACGCTGGCTGAAAGATATAGGTAAGCCTGTCGGAATTTGGCAGCGCTGCAGGACCACACTTAGATGCCAACCTAGTGACTCACTTGCCATAAAGCATACTTCATACGTAACACTGCAAACAGCTCAAGGAGAAGGAGAGACAAATTGGACATAAGATCAGTCTCTCAATTCCCTGGCGCTGCAGAAATTAGCACATTGAATTTTATTAGCCCAGTGTAATTTTTCAGTTCTCGTTCAATGTGGTCACGCAGTAAATTAGACGAGTATTGCGATGATATTTAGTATTAAACAACAGCTGAAGGTGAAGAATAACATACAAGGCTCAGCGAAGCTATCCAGCTTCTGGAAGACGAAAAACCAGAGATACGGAGAAAGTAGTTTTATATTCCCGTTAATATATTTAAGGAAGTATTGTAAACAGAATATTGATACTTCGTAAATCTAAAATAAATCTCTTTGATAATGTAGATTATAAAAATATCATACTTGCTTATTTAAAAAAATTGTACACAGATGAATTAACAAGACAAAGGAACATCTCAATTTATTCATACCTTCAAACAAAGGAAGAAAGGAATTTTTTCTCCTTAATAATCAAAAAATATTATACGAAATAAAAATCATAAACACTGTTCTGATAAAACGAAAATTGGAAGTAAAATAAAAATCTTACGCTATTAATAATTATACAGAATTAGATTTATAGTAAAATAGCTGGGTGCCTTCGGCGTTGCCCGGGTTGTCTTAAATTAACTCAGCGGTATCCACTATAACCCCGGATTCGATTCCAGTTTCGGTTGTTTTCGCGTTATTTTTGTGTAACAACCCACAACAACCTCCACCCCTAAGGGTGTTACCCTCCAATACAGAAATAAACAGAAACAGGGTCTATCTCATTGCCCTCGTAAAATATTTATGCGACGTAAATATCGGTCGTTTTAGCGCGTTTGTTTCCGGTTTAAAGGAACACTTGTGTGAAATTTGGTTGAATTTGATCTACAGGTGTAGGTTTGTATGCGGAACATTCATACACACAAACAAACGGTTCATTTTATTTAATAGAATAAGATAAACCGTCTCCGAATGATACGTTGGCACACACATTCGAAGTAGTATGAATTTAATTAATGAGATATAATTAATAATTACAGGGATTAAAGAAAGCATGGCTTATGCCTAAACCCTTATAGGGCCAAAGATGAATGTTTTCATAGTGAAACGTGAGCCTTATCTGTAAATATTGACTACGATAAACGTCTGCACAAGTGCAAAATACTACAGAGTTTGTTTGTATACACGTGGAAATTCCGGAGTGTAGTTTGTTTGCTCGCAAACTACTAAACGCATTTATATTTATTTAGTTGTTTGTGCCACAGCACTAAAATGTGTAGACTTGACTTTTTCACGCATGTAGTAGAAATGTTTCAAAATAAAAGTGGAAATTTCAGTGCCCATTTTAATGCTTCGATAATATTACCAAATTTATAACAAAAATATCGTAATAAAACTATGTTCGATAATTAAAGTATACTCGCACTTGCGTATTTAACTGATATATGAGATAGAATTGATTTGTATATTGATTTGATATAGAAACATATGGTAGTTTTCGATTTAGAAATTCAGGTCGCGCAAAGAATATTAATTAACTATGACCCGAGTCATTAAACGATTCTTGGATAAATAACTAATAGAAACAAATGTCAAAAGCGATTCGCAGTCCTCAAATTCTTAGATGAAATTCGAGTTGACTTTTGAATTAAACGTATCGTATTTCAAGCAGAATGAAAGATATTATGGTCACTCGTTTTATACAATAATTTAATATTTATTTCCTCAGTATAAGTTAAAGTAAATAATTTGTAAATATTAATAACTGTTATGATTCAATGTGACGTTAATTTTATATTAAATTGTTAAATAATATCGATCATCAAAAGACTATTCATATTATTGCAAAACGTCCAGTTTCAAGTAATCACACAATTTAAACTGCATCAGCATATACTTCAAGAAGAAAACCATAAATTTAGTCGAGAGGTCAAAACGTAATGATGTCAACGCTATCAAGGCTCTGACCCTATGATATTACACGCGATTTGAAAGTTTACGTCAGCAACATTTATGGTGGCTTTCAAAATAAAGTAACATCGGTGTAATAACAGAAATATACATGTATTAACATTTTAATTTTGAAAATAATTCTAAGAAGTCAGGTTAATATGACCAATTGGATGTCGATATTAGATATACCCGTATATTTTTCCAGCGTGCAACTATAGGGGCTCAGTTGCATTAGCCGGATGAATTCAGGATACAGTTTCTAATGCAGACATCATGATCAAATTGTTAATATAATTTTTTATTTAGTACATTGGGGTTAATATTATAAAGAAGAAATTTATCAATATTTGATAATGTTTCAAAATTAATATATATATATATATATATTTATATATAGAAAATTAATAAGTGTCACATAAAACCAATAATTGAACTTTCAAAATAAAATTTAGCGTTTAAAGCGAAAAATTTACCAAGTAAAAAATAAATTTATTATTCCAAAATAATTATTCGTTTAGGAGGAAACTTATTGATTCATTTACCTCTTTCTGTCTTCGTTCCTTAACATGTATTACATAATAGTATTACAATATTACTAATTCAATAGGAAACCCCAAAATTAGTTTTATTATGAATACTCCAACGTAATTTAATTTCTATATTTCATCGTTTTCATCTCGTTGCATAAACCCGAATAGGTACTTCGGATATATTGATATTGGTCTATTTCCATTTCCAACATTTACATGATCGTTGTAGGTTTTTACCAAAAAATAAGAGTCTTTAAGGATATAAAAATCCGTCCAATGTCAGTTTAATTTGGTATCAGCTGAAATTGATTAGTATTGGAATAATATACAGTAAAAATATTGCTGATGGATATTTTAAATGAGAATTTGAAAAACGGCTTCATATAATTCAGCTTGGAAAGAGTTCCGGGTTGTAGGGATGGTGGTCGATGAGGCCCAGCCAAAATACTTCAACAGCGTCTTGTAATCATGTGGACTGTATGAGCTCGCGTGTTGTCATGAAGGAATATGACCCTCATGGAGAGACTTTCCTCACATGAGGAACCTTAGTTTCAGATCTTCCCTGGCAAATTAGTATATTATAGGCCTACATTTCAAAGCATATACAAAAAACGTCAATTTAAGTTGACTTATTATTCATTATTACGCATTTCAAAAACTTATACCACAGTTTGAATCATTTTCTTTTTAATAAATACGTAAAAATGAAATTTAATAATTAATAAATTATGAATAAATGGCCGTTTTGGAACAATTCTTTCGCACTTTCTTACATAGTTGTAAATTCAACATTACCGCCACGGGTAAAAATCAAAATTCAACATATCGATCAAAAAAACTTGTAATACGCGACCAATATCGGCCATTTGGCAAATTATATTTTTCCCAATAAACCCTCTACCCACGAAAACATAGCGGTTTGAAAGGTAACGTCAGCAACGTTTATGGTGCTTTCGAAATAAATTAACATCGGTGTAATAAGAAACAAATTATGATACACGTATAAAACTTGTATTTCAAACATTGAAATTAAAAAACTCAGTACTCATTTTGACCTATAAATTAAATTGCTGCACTGTCTCTTAAATGGTAATGAAACAATTTTATTATAATTACAAAATTTATATTGTACCCCTCATATCAGCAATTTTTCTACTAGTAATACATCGTTAACATAACGAGAGTTACCTTTCTTGTACTTGGGCTGTATGCTAACCAAATTGGTTGGAACAGTCACCTTATATAGCAAGAAATAATTTCGTGTGTATATTTCTGATCAGGTAGATAGCACTTTGGAATGGGATAGTCCAGTCTACGGCTCGACTTCAATGAAAGGTAAGACTATAGAATTGAAAATAAAGTTATTTACTGCGCTGCAAATAATGCATATTTAATTGATAATAAAATTTTCTATAATAGTGTTTTGCAGTTGAATAAACAAATGGGATCACAAGTATGATGATGAAATCGTAAATATGCTATAGTTCAGAGCTAGGCCTTCATCTTCTTCGTGCACATGAAAACCTCACTTAAGCGTGAATTAATGACCACAGTAAAAACGCGTCCCGAACAATGGTAAATTCTGCAGGTGCACTTATCAAACTAATTAACTTTACAGAGATTCATTGTTGGGGTAGTATTTGAAAAGCGAAGCGGATAAGAGCTGCTTCTCGTTGCTTTGCATCAGAATAGATGTTTCTTCTAGTGAATTCGCAACGGGTTTAACATAATGCCTCGCAGTTCAGCGCCTCCAGACAAAACAATCTCATGTTCCAATCACAGTCTAGTCAGCAACCAAATTCTGCAATGGTGGCGATAGCATCTTGCTGAGACAAACCGGATGAAAATATACTTTTATTTACACGACAAACATGTCGGGCCTGTACAAATATTAATGTGATCGCTTTTTGTGATAATTCTAGTGTAAATTCACGATTAAATGATTTTTTTATAGTTTTGGAAGTTTATTCAAAATTGTTTGAACATACACACCGGTATCTCTAGGTAAGTCTGAATCTGTTAAATGCTTAGTCTTTCATTGCGTAACTCTTACCCTTCTCCATCCCTCAACAAATAAGTAAATTTATTGTCTTTCTTACTTATTGATTCTTTACTCCCTCTAAAACACTCATTCAATTAACCTTCTAGTTATATGTGTGTCTGTATACATTCCGCATACGTTCTTTAACGCAAGGAGTAATTTCAATAAAATTTGAAGAAAGGAACTTACAATCTATGTATGGGGGTGGTAGTGGGTTTTATTTAATAATAATTTGAAAAAGACCGACATTTGAACCGATTGAATAATTTTCTTTCTCTCTAATAATAGTGTCACTCTAGATGTAGTTTGTCTTATTTACACTCTAACGGCAATGTAGGTGGTAACCTCTTCATATTAGGGTGATAAGAAGGTTGACATAAATATGGATTGATGTCTAATCCAATGTATGTGTCGACCCTGTCGTTTCCAGTGCCGTTGAGTTCATCGACACTCACGATGCTAGTTTCAACATAATATTGGGGTTAAATTTGTTAATTATAAAATGCCCAAAGTAACTGAGATTGTTGTGCCTTACATACATTTGTTAAATAACCAAAGTAATGTCTTAATTTTCATAAAAGTATTATAAATCTGATTCAGTCACCAGCAGCCGGTAGAAAATCATTTAATGACTCAAAAACCGTAATAAGTTTAATAGCGTTGTTCAAGTTCTATTCATACTGTCCATAATTTTTAACATTTTTAATCGGTCTATCCAAGAATGATGAGAAATAATTATAACAACTAACATTTTGTCTGACCGAAAGAACCTTTGATAACGATCTCCACCTACCTGAACCAGGTACAGGAACATGCTGAAAACCCTACATAAAATCTCCCCTAGCCCAGTAATTTATGTTTCCTGCTCGTTGAGACGTTGAGGACTACTTCGACCAAACAAAACTTTACTCAGAAGAAGATAATTATCAAATCCTAAATTTAAAATGCTATTAAAAAAAACTAAATATCTCTGAAATTTTTTTAACACTTAATTCATTGTCGAATTTTGTTTATAAAACAAAAGATTAGCCTAATACTTTGGATTTCCATCATGTTTTTAATAAAATTAGTTGCCATAATTGCTCGTTATATCGGCCAGACCAAACGATCTTTGTAACTATAATTAACGTACCAATGTAAATATTCCATCTTATAAACATTCTCCGATTACAAAACATTGTTTGGATCTTAATCATTCTTCCAATTTTGATAATATTCCAGATAAGGAAACTAATTTTAATAAAATGATAATATCAGTAATGTTACATAAAAG
This sequence comes from Zhengitettix transpicula, assembly GCA_037074705.1. NCBI lineage: Eukaryota > Metazoa > Arthropoda > Insecta > Orthoptera > Tetrigidae > Zhengitettix > Zhengitettix transpicula. The sequence goes on along the minus strand of CM073593.1, from coordinate 17,425,488 downwards.
GGCCAACAAATTTTCTTTAAATGATAAACGGGACACTTCTGATTTAAACTGTATTTATTATTGCTTATTAAATAATATTTGCTAATTTATATCTTGTTTTAAAAAAAACTTTGGTAAGTATTGTAACTTTGGCTATGTCCCTTCATTATGGCAATAGTATTTAAAAGGATCACAACAGTTGATCGAAAAGTCTACATTTTTTTTTTACAAATTATATTGTTCAAATTCAGTTTTTTTCTGTTACACGTGTTGTTAATTTCTTGTGTTATTGTCTTTTAGATTTTAAATTTGTTTCTAATAAAAGTATTCATATATGTGGAGAGTATGAAAGAATATACATTTCAGAGAGAAATAATTGTATGACTATTAAAACCTTCTGTATATATTTTATATTCTCGTTGATAGTTATCACACCACGTTAAGACGTTTCTGTGTAATCTTGGAATTATAATATTTCATTTTATATAGCCAGTATAAAATCACTATTCCACTAGTTATAAAATGAAGATAATATATTAAAATAGTCAGAAAAGGTTTATTAATTAACTGCGTAATTAAAGAACACAGAAAGAAACCTTAAATGTAAGAATATAAATTACTCAGCAGTGTTCAAGCACATTTATCTCCACAATCAAAATTTTGATCGGCATAATATGAAATTATATTTAATATATATAAAAATATTTAATTTTTTTTTTACTTCTGATGAACTGATGAATACAATGTTGTATATTTGATCAAACCCTGCAACAATAAATTTATAAAGAGTGATACAACTGGAATAAAATGTATAATATGTGGTTATTATAATTCAGTTATTATAAATAATATTATTTCATATTATTCATAAAAATTGCAAAATAGTCATTGTAGTATGGATTCCAACTCATCATGGGAACAATATTTCAGACTGAAGGCCAAGTTTGCCACACATCCCCGCTCAAAACCACCCCGAAGACCAACAAACACCTATAAAGATGTGTGGAAAAGTGCCCAAAGTAAACTCCAACACCAGTGGAACAACAAATGGAGAGCAATTAAGCTAGCAATATCCACCAAAGAATCAAAGAATTTCAAGCAATAAAAATCAACCTCACAGCCACCCGAAGAGATCAGGTAGTAATATCAAGAATCAGAACTGAACATTTAAAGATGACACACCTCCACATAATCAACAATAGCCCTCCATCTTATTGTGAGCTATGCAAGTCCCCAATAGTTATTAAACATATAATAAGTGAATTTTCAAAATACGATCAAGAAAGGAAACAGCTACTGGACAGTAAAAACATCAGTGAAGTGCTTCACTCAACATAATACCAAAGACTAATAATTAAATACCTGAAAATGATTAATCTTTACTGTGAAAAATAAAGAACCTATAATAATAAGAAACTAAAATAAATAAGTGTATTTAGTAGTCGCTAATTACCTAGAAGTTGATGCGGCTTAAATTAAATTAATTTTTTAAAAAAAATATAATGGTAATCAGTTGCATAAATAATTTACTTTGTTAATATAAAGCAGTTAGCAATAAATTATTAAAACATTTCTGTTAAAGCAGGTACGGAAACGAGACCGTGCATTTTAAAATTTATTCCGAACTAATTTATATAATATTAAATAATTTTTGGAACCTAACCATTGTAAATATTTAAATTTGGTTCAATATAAATGTTTGATTTTTTATTTATATTTTTTAAAATTCAATTGATTCCAATATGTTTACTTCGATTTTTATTAACAGGAAATTAAAGTCCAGTGAAGAAATTTTTGGTTTGAAACGTCTTTAAATCAAACAGCATTGGTCTTTTAACTAAATCATTCATCGTGAATATTCGTATGCTTTAAGGACGAGACTTATAATTATATCTATATAAATAGGGACATTATTATAAATATTTTTTCGGTTTTTAAATTACATAGGGTCCATTGTTTCGAAATGAGGTCCGCGCACGATTTAACGCGAAATTGAGGGAGGAACCCGAGTGTGAGGGACCTGTGAGAGACTCATCCGGCTGGCCCGAGCCATTACCATTCTAATGACGCGTTAACGAAGCGGCCTCGAGGTGTCGCAATAGCAGGAATTGGGTTTCAGAGGTACGCTCCAGCTCTTTCGTAATTGCGCTTCGCCAAAAAAAAAATAATATTTGCACTGAGCCAGCGCATCAAATATCAGCGGTAGTGGACTGATTTTTACTGTATTTAATTAATTTACATATATTTCACTTGAGAGATGTTACGCTGGATTGCCGCACCACGATAAGGACACGTCTTTTGAAAGAGAAATGCTTTGGCGAGTAACAAGATTACGGCTGGTGTGTCCAACACTCAGGTTTCCTGTAACTGCCGTGTCCAGAGGATATCGAAGGGGCGGATTTACTCCTCATTACTTCCGTTGATCAAACTTCAATTTATTATAAACACTAATACAAGATAAATGATACGAAACAATTTGCTATTTAATAAAAGAACATATGCCAGATAAAAAGCTTATCAATATACAAGTTATGTATTCGTAATATACTTTAATTATAAATATTAACACCAATATTAATATAGTATAATGTAAAATATTTGCATTTTCAGTTTTTCCCAAGTAGGCTAATATTTCAAAAAAGGACCGTTTTAACAGACAGAGTTTTATGATCGCATAAAGGAGAGTTCCGTTAAATTCTAGTTTTTTTTAGCTATATATCGTGATGTACTAAATAAACGGCTTTAGACAGGTCCGAAAATACTCCAGACACTTTCAATACATTATCCAGAGCGCCATGATTAATTCGAATAAAATCTTATAGATCAGCGTGACATCGACTAGGTTCATAAACTAATAAAATCCTGTATTCTGAAATTAGGCTCAAATTATTTGTATTTCATCAAAATACGGAGAAAGTTAACTCCCAAGTTAGGTCCGATAAAATATATCTTTTACTACAAAATTATGGAAACAAATGGAAATCCAGTCGTGTTTTCGTTCACGTAACGAAAACAGGAGAATAATCAGGCAAACGTGTATATGAAAATCTGTATGTTCATGTACGTCAAAAGTTTAAAATCTTATTAAAAATTATTTTTAGTTATAGAGTACTAATTCCCTTTTTTGTAAAATATAATGTAGGAGAGTGAGTCAATTAATGCCTCCTACTTTTTCTCGTTTGTCAAGGTAATTAAATGCAATTTACACAGCATAAATCCACAACATTATTGATTAAAGTTTAAATTTTAATAGTCTCCGTCATTTTCCTCAGTTTTTGTCCACCTTTTGACAAGGACATATATTCCACTGCGGTAAAAAGCGTGGTCTTGCTTCCTAAGCCATCGACGTTTGCCCTTCAGCTTCGTTACGTTACAGCGACGAATCCATCGCCGAACAGCGCTGACATCCACTGTTGCATCATCATACAACTCGTCAGTTGACAAAACTCAAAAGGCTTCTGAGTTTTGTGAAGTGACGAGTGCAGTTGTATCGCTCTAGGCTCTTATTAGAACATGAAGAAAGGGATAAGGATCCCAGGAACGTTGTGAGGTCTTTATATTATCTCTTATTTTGTCTGTATTTGGCTATCTTTCTTATTTTTAATCAGACGTAAATTTTTTCATTTATTACAAATTAACCAAGATAAGGAATTTATTCCACAACAACCTCTTGATAAACTTTTTAACGAGCGTTTTTAAACAGCGTCACTGTTTAGATCATTTACGCATTTACGTTCCCCTTCCCGACCTAACCCCTCGACATCTAACTTCAAAATAAACCAGGATGATGCCTGAGCGTACTTTAAGACCTGGGTATGTCTCCTACTACATAAAATATGGCTGTCTAAATTTTATGTCTATTTCAGTTGACATTCATCCAAAACTCGTTGAAATTTTGTAACTGTTAATACACAACTAATCGTCCCACTGATAAAGTATCATTACTTAAAGTCCACGAACTATCTCTCATTCCGATCTAACTTTAAAGTTAATTTCTGTAAAATCTTTTCTCTTAATGGTCAACGTTACGTACCTCATTATGATGTCCTTTTAGCGATATTGTATGAACTATGGATCACTGCACCTCAATTGAACGTTCCTGTTAAGCAACTACCACCCTACATACTCCTGTTATCAAAATAAATCGACGGGCAATTAACCTAAACCAAAATATTTTTCCAAACCAACTACGCCACATCTGGACTTATTTGTATGTCGCATGTCCTGAAATTCCCAAAAAGCCACCTGAAACCCCAAAAGTTTGTCGAGTGATGTAAGTTAGTTAATCAATGAAGTGTTACTAAACAACCGACGATAGAAAGCTTCCTGTATATAAAAATTTCGCCCAAATGCAACGGATATAAATTGAAATATATCTTCAGCTAAATGTGGATCCCTTTCACTGGACGGTATTTTTCTAATCTCCTTATACCGTCGTTGGTTATTCAACACTGTACGTCAGTGTTTGCAGCGATAAAGGCAACCATACATGCTATTTATGTGGCAGTGTTTGTCCCTAGTACTCCAGTATGCAAAGCATAAACCTGTTTACTCGAGCGTATGTGATACGGCTAACAAGGCGATACGTTATGTATTCCACATACCCTTAAAAAGTTTCCTTTCGCTTCCTGTACCACGAGGTAAAGGGAACGTGGCATGTTTCAAAGGCTTCTATTATTCGTTTAACTCTACACCCATGTTCTACCACTGCTGTTATAAAACTGAAATTATTTTATATTCTCGACGGACGGAGAACCACATCAAAGTTTAAGCAGTTTTTGTTGAAATTAAAGTTTCATAAGCAGTAAGAGAATAAGTTTGAACATAATAACTTTAAAGTATCACGTGTAAAAAGGCTAATTTAACATATGTGATATTCAGCGATTCTCAATAAAAATTCCCGGTTATATTCTTAAATATGATAAAATGCTCATCAAAAGATATCTATATTATAAAAAAGGATGTATATTTGTATGTATGTATTTACGTTAATTTCTATACATGTAAACGCGTGGATAGATTACAAAAACAAATTGCACACATATTCTTCAATCTCGAAACACAGTACTGTGGGGGTGAGTAACCCCTAGCATAAAGGTGGAGAGAATTATAATTGAAAATAGTGATAATTTTTAGTTATATTACTCCGCGTCAAAATACCATGACGTCACGCTAGAGAGACAGACGTTACTACGCGACGAATAAAGAAATGAGTTCATTCTTCCGTAATGAAATAAAGGAGAAATATTTCCATTGAATAAAAAGTATAATTTTATCCAGAAATACTCCATCGAGTGATAATAAAAACAATACGAAATAGTTTACGTTCCTTGCGGAAAATATAAGTTAATTTTCGTGACATATTAGTGACTCTAATATGGCGACGATTTGTTTACATTGTGAATTTAGCTAAGAATTTCATCAATTTAATATTTCGTAATAACTGAAGACTGAGGTACAATTATATTCTGCATACTCAAGGAGTATGTTTAAGTATTCTATTCGTAAAGAAATTCGAAGGTATGTTTGTTCGTATTGATGTAATAAAATTTAATGTATTTTACAGCTGTTCAATTAATGCACCATCGGTCGAAAGTTTGTACTGAACTAGGAACCGTTAAATCACTTCTTGACTAAAGATTAATATAGAATTAAATACCTTTTCGGGTAACGCCTGACACATAGTTTAAAATATAAATGACGTCCAATTGAAAAAATAATTCCATATTTACTTTTAACAATATTTTTATTCTTTAACGTTTCTTTTATTAGTTCCTAACGATTGAGCGTTTAATCCGAAAAATTCTGTAGCGTTACTAAAGGTAATTTTATTCTATCTACAAATAATCAATTCAAATCAACAAATTAATAATCAAAACTTTTCTACTCAAAGTTCACATTTATTCGTATGTGTAATTTTAATGCGATATTTTTAAATTTAATTTTGATATATGACTACAATTTATGTTTATTTCATTTATACAGAATAATTTTTTGTCGGAAAGTATTCAGATCATTTTGTGATAACAAGAATCAAAGGAATTTTATTCGTCGTCCGGTTTATGTGGTGAGTCGTTCTTAAAACGCTTCATCACGTGACGAAAGCAGCAACGATTTCCTACTTATTTCAGTATTTCTCATCTAATACAGACGTATTTATGTATTCAGATACACTCGAAAGTCAGAAAAATTGTCCGGTTTGGTCATATATTTGATTATATTGATGTATGAAATATAATTGTTTCATAAATTCACATTTCTTTAAAATAAAAAGATTAATCTTAAAAAAAAATTTCTGAACCATATTTGCATCCTGTAGAAGCTGTCTAACTGAAAGAAAGGTTTGTGTGTGATATACTTTTAAATAAGATTATTGGAATTTGAAAAATTTCTAAGAAGTGAAGGGAACAATATTTTAAATTACAAATTTATATGAATAATTTAAAAATAAACTATGTCAAAAATAAAATTAAAATCACAGTATTTTGCTATTGTAAGGGAACACAAATAAATTACCAACTGAGAAACCATACATAATTTAAATATAGAGAATAATATTTTAAACATTCTTTCAAATTAATGATAAATGTGTCAAATTAAGAAAAATATAAAAAACAGTCAAAATTATAAATTTATGCAAAATGTGTATCAGAAGTTATAAAACAATGTATTATAAATATTACTCAAATTTAAAGTACCAGTTAGACAGCTTGGAAAGAATACAAATATTTACAGCAACTTTGTAGTGTTCTGATTAAAAAATTTTTAGCGTTATTAATAATGTTTATGGTCGTTAAATATATATGACATTCGTGTTCAAATAAATAGAGATAATTTAGCTCCGTTAAACAAATTATATCAACAACAAGCTTTCCGGGGATCTGTTTTGTATTAAATATAAACAGAAAATTGATTTATTTATACACACAACTGTGGTCCTTCATAACAAATACAACGAAAGATGAGAGTGTTACAGACGCTGAAGAGAACGCTTCTGCGTCTGTCATTTTGTATAGACATAATTGAACAAATGATCACAAATACTTTGACAAGTTAAAGCTTCAAATAAAAGGTTTTAAATTCCTGTACAACTTAATCGAATCTTTAAATCCAATCAAAAGTTTTCATCCTTCGCTTGACACAATTCCGATTTCTCCCCATGTAGTGAATGGGAACCTAGCAGCAGTAACAACCCCGTTATTCTATAATTGACAGCACAGTGATGCGGACCGATAATTGGTGCTTTGATCCTCACGAGCGATAGTGGAGACACCTGGGCCAACCGTGTTCAAAGGCACTTCGGTGAACAACCGGGAAAAAATATCTCCAGTTTAGGTAAAATTATCCATAAAAAAAATTCGTGCCAAATTTTATTATGAAAATATAACACATTTTAAGTAGTATGCAAGCAATTTTACATTCATTAGTCTCGGATAAACCTGAAATATTATTAGAGAATATCTTTTAGTGTAGTGAAACGAAATCAAGTCATAGTGCTTCGTCAAATCCATAGATTAGATTAGATTTTATTAGTTTCATTAATCATCTGCTGAGGAAAGAAGACAAGTCAAATTGATACGACTTAGAATGAGATATACATAAATACTCTAGATGTTTAAGACTATACATAAATAGTGATATGTGTACATATTTGAAATTACATGAAATAAGTTCAGGGAGAATATAAGAACTACAATAAGTAAATAAGGGAGAATAAGTTGGGATTACAGAACATTACACAAGTAAGAAATCTTATATACAAAGTGTGAATAAAAAATACTTGTAAGCTGAACTTCACAAAGCGTACAATCCGTAAATAAACTAACGTAGAGGGTGAATTGTTTTTCTCAGTAATTAATCTCTATTCTCAGGTTCAATCTCACTGTTCTGTTTTCCAGGTCACAGAATGTCTATTTTCAGAATTAAACTTAAATTAAAATTATTCTTCATATATATTTTATTAATCGAAATATCGAATACTTATAATAATTACTTTTTGTAATTTCTTGTATCTGCCGTCGGTGAGTTGCTCATTATTTGTAGATTAAATAGTGCATACCTACAACTTGATTGCAATTCAGGAAAATTCTACGTCGGCGTATTTATCTTCTGTCCCAAAATATAAATGGATAACCGTTCGAAAAACAAAAAACATTCACTCAAAATCCAACTGTATTGATGAGAAACTATATATTTTTCTTCTTAGAGCAACAGGCTACATGAAGGTAATCCACGTGGTGGCAACTTCCCTTTAATAGCATAGGAAAAAATTCGAAATGGGGGGATGCGGATCCAAGGGTTAACCAGGGGCCCCGGGCTATAGATCAAGGATCGTATCCGACATGCACCTAAAAGTGATGCAGGACAAACCCTTGAAAACCTGCCTCAGGTAGGTCGGGCGCTTGTAACTTGTCCCACGCCCTTCCGATAGCGGGAGAGGGGTTTTGTGTGGGGACGCAGCATTACCTTCTCCGTTCCTCGACCAGTTTAGGAGGCAGTTGGCCGACTGTTCCAATGGTATCACGATTCTTCTATATTAAAAATGATCAAAGTAATAGTTTATTTTAATCTGAGTCCGCTAAACCTATTACCAATCCGAGCTTTTTTAAGAAATTAAGTTCTTATTTCATGTTACACGTGGTGTTAGAGCTAGATTACAGTAAACAACTTAGTACATGTCAGAGCAATCGTCCAACACAGTACGTACTTTTCCTTCACTAGGCATAGTAAACAATAGTATATGGGTGCATCGTAGTTTATAATACTCCAATATTTTAAGTGTGGCTCTCGAGAAAGCAGAAAACTTACCAAATGCTTATTTCAATTTTTCTTATTATTAATTTTCAATCAGATGTAAATATTTCCTCTTTATTTTTAATTTTTATTTTTGTATAAGTTAAATAATGGCTAGCGCTTTTTAAATTCTAGACGAGTTTATTTTGGATTCGCACCCCTGAACATTTTAACTGCTCCCCTGTGGGACATGGACCCCTCGTTGACTACTCCTTTAGTCGAGCGGTAATCCAATGTCTGAAGAAGCTAAGTCAATTTTTAGAATTACCTCTCTCAGATACGGTAAGTGCTTGAGCCTCTATAACGTGGTTTCTCAACTGTAACAATTCATGAAGGTTCCCAGAAGCCCGAAGCACCTCCGTCAGTTTTGATAGGTGTATGTTACGCTGTCGCAGGCGTTGGACATACGGTAAGAGTTGTCCACTATTTATATTGTAATAGTCGGCCAGCTGCCTCCTAAACTACTGGAGGCATGGAGTCGGGAATTCTGCGTCCACACAGAAAACCAAACACCCGTCATTACAAGACTGATTCAGGTTTTCTAGGGCTTGTCCTGCATCACTTTTCGGCGAATCCCGGGTAGTATCTTTAAATTGTAGCCCGGTGTCTCTATTTAAGCGTTCCACATCACCCCTTTCAATTTCCCATCCTATGATATTAGAAGGGAGCTGTCAGCATATGGATTACCCTAATGTAGCCTACCTCCAACCAAAATCCTGTAACGATTAGTCTCCTTCCTGTGCGCTGCTCCGCTTTTGAGTGTACAGAAAGCTATTTATTTAAGACTGAAGTATATCTTTCGAACTAATCCGAGATTACCAGACTGCCAACCCGAAAATACGCAAATAGTTTATATTTAATGAATCAAATAAAAATTGAGAGGGCTGTTCTCTTGCAGGCAGAACCATTATGAAGAGACGGAGAGGACTACATATTGGGATGCCTTCTCTTCCCTCCATTTCTTTAAACTAAGGTTGTTCGCTGTTCCCATGGGAACAGTCGGTCAGCTGCCTCCTAAACTGGTCAAGGCACGGAGAAGGGAATTATGCGACCACCCAACAGCAACCTCCTCTCTCGCTATCGGATAGGACAAGTCTCCAATGCCTGACATACCTGATGCAGGTTTTCTAGGGTTTGTCCTGCCGGGTAGGATCCTTAAACTATAAACCGGAGGCCGTTGTTAACCCTTGGCTATCTTCCTCTACCCTACCACATCCTGCCTATCAAATCCCTTCCTATGCTATTAAAGAGGAGTTGCGACAACGTGGATTTCCCTCGTGTAGCCTGTTACTCTAAAAAAACTGAATCTAATATTAGATGGAGGTATAAGAAATGGAAATACCCTCCGGAACATTATAAATTGGAATAATTAATGCAGATGATTTCATGCTATCATCTTAAAGATACAGCTCATTTCTTGCCATCTCCAAACAATGATATAATTATAAAATTATTACATGTATCATTGTAATTATTAGGTGAACTGATAGGAAAAGGAAGGTAAATGCTTCCAAAAGTCAAGATCAAGTATTTGAAGAAGTTAAGTCAATTTTTAGGATTTAGTATATTCCATTACCTTTCTCAGATACGGTAAGTGCTTGAGCCTCTGTAACGTGGTTTCTTAACTGTAACAATTCACGAAGGTTCCCACAAGCCGTGATGGTGTCGCAGGCCGTGGGCATACGGTAAGAGTTGTCCGAAATTTGTATTGGAATAGCCGGTCAGCTGCCTCCTAAACTACTTGACACATGGAGTCGGGAATGCTGCGTCCCCTCAGTAAGCGAAACTCTCGTTATTGGAATCAGAAGGAAAGCAGACAAGTAGAGCTCGGCTGAAGAATTTTTAAGAAAAAGGAAGCCTGCGAGAGGATTTCTCGCAGTTGAACCTTCCCAGAGAGCTCTGGCGGGGGCTACCTTTGGGGATGCTCTCACATCTCTCTGGTTTTTTTGAACTAAGGTTCCCACATGCCGAGGCACCTCGGTCTGTTTTGAGAGGTGTATGTTCCGGGGTCGCAGACCTTGGGCATACGGCAAGAGCTGTCCGCTATTCCTATTGGAATAGTCGGCCAGCTGCCTCCTAAACAGGCCAAGGCATGGCGAGGGGTAAGCTGCGTCCCCACAGTAAACTCCTCTCCCGCTATCGGAAGGGCGTGGGACAAGTACCCAATGCCCGACCTACCCGATGCAGGTTTTTCTAAGGTTTTCCCTGCATTCCTTTAGGCGAATGCCGGGTAGGATCCTTAAAATATAGCCCGGGGGCCCTAGTTAACCCTTGGCTACCTTCCTCTACCCTTCCGCATCCCCCCTTTCAAATCCCTTCCTATGCTATTAAAGGGGAGTTGCCCTAAGTGGATTACCCTCATGTAGCCTATTGCCCTAAAAAAAAAAAAAAAAAAAAAAAGAATTTTTAAGAAATCTCTCGATACGTTTTAACGAGGAATTACCTTCTTTATGAACCAAAGTAATAATACCATAAAGAATATAAATATTACCGGAACACACCTATATTGTTACGTAATTTTTCACTACTACGAAGTTAAGATTACTAGAATTGTAACAGAAAAAAAATTGCTGAAAGATGCTCTAAAACAATGACGATATCAAATTTGAACTATTGATCGGTTATGATTGAAAGAAAATATATAAGTCGAACAGACGACATTTAAAAGAGAATTCAAAGAGTTATAAATTACGGCACTGGTATTCAAAATGAAAATACGAAAGAAAAGGAGAAAGCATTAAAGTTAAACCCAAATTTAAACATCGCATAGGAATGAAACCATCGAGCTGAGAGAGCGTTAGACGAAGACAGGCAAGTGCTGTGAATAAGAGATTGGAGAGCAGTGCTTGAGTTCAATGTCTACACAAGGCCACAGACAGAAATGCCCACTCACGTCGCAACCGTGTCCAATGCTTTCGCTGCCCACTGCGCTCCGTGTTGGGAGAGGCACGAAGCCACTGTTCGCTCTAATAATACTCCAACCACCACTACAAGCAGTGAAATAATTCAGTATTGTCTATTGTAATCGAAATATCGTTGTGGGGATTCGTAAAGACTTGCGTGGAATATTGATTGATTGATGGCGCGACAATTAAAATAATAGGTTTACCATATATATTGTAATGATTTAACTAAAAGGGATTAATTAACAATTGGATTGCTCCACGTTGTTGAAGCCAAAAAGGCGATGATTAAACGGATATAAATTAAACAAAATTTTAATTATTATTTAAACAATTAATTTGCAGTTTTATTAAATTAATATTTCGTTATGAAACAATTTATTTTATTTTAAAAAATGAAGGATCGAGAAATAATTATTACTTTAAACTTTACAATACCATTTATTTTATTCAATAGAAATTTATCATATTTTCTATTAGGTTAAATACATTTAAAGTTTAGAGATTTGATAACTCTTCTTTCAGGGTCGTTTACCTGGGTTTTGATAAGTAAAGAACAACCTTTGTTTTTACGTTACACAATCATAGAATTTATAAATTAAGAAATTAACAATCAAAACCAAAACGAGAAGAACGAAATCTGACGAATACCTTTAACTATCGTTTACAAAACAAACATTATTAAATTGGTTTCTACTTACAAAAATGTTCGGCTGGTACCACACTTAGATTCCTGGGCTCGGGCTCACAATTTACGCTAATAGGTCATAAGATCACTGACTCTCCACTTCATTGTCCAAAACACGGTCATAGTTATCGAATTTTCCTCTGGGAACTGGAACTGCTGCACCTCCGGCGCTAATTATTTGATTACTCTTTGCAGTTTTACTGTCTCTCGCTGTCTAAACTTTATACTTGAATTCTAAAAAAAATTGTAACTTTCTCGGCTGTCTGCAAGAAAAGCTCTGCGAGGGCTATTCTTTCGCAGGCAGTACTTGCGAGGGATATTCTCTCGCAGGCTGAACCTTGTAGGAGAGACACGAAGGGGCTACCTTTGGAGATGCCTTTTCCTCTCCGTTTTTGAACTAAGGTTCCCATAAACCGAGGCACCTCGGCCTGTTTTGAAAGGTGTATGTTCTTGGGCATACGGTAAGAGTTGTTCTCTGTTCCCATTGGAACAGTCGGCCAGATACCTCCTAAACTGCTCGTGGTACGGAGAAGGGAATGCTGCGTCCCCACACAAAACCCCTCTCCCGCAATCGGAAGGGCGTGGGACAAGTACCCAATGCCCGACCTACCTGATGCAGGTTTTCTAGTGTTTGTCCTGCATTACTTTTAGGCGAATGCCGGATAGTATCCTTAAACTACAGCACGGAGACCCTAGTTAACCCTTGGTTACCTTCCTCTACCCTTCCGCATTCCCCCCTATCAAATCCCTTCCTATGCTATTAAAGGGGAGTTGCCACCATGTGGATTACCCTCATGTTGTAATGAGATTTCTTTAGGAAATAATTCAATTTTTTTCATAGAAAATGTGTAATAGTTATATAGGAATATGGCATTCGAAATACTTAAGTTGGACACGGTAAAAAAAAGGTTTTTTTAGGGTAACAGTCTACATGAGGTTGCCACATTGTGGCAACTCCCCTTTAACACCATAGGGTGGGATTTGAAAAGGGGGATGCGGAAGGTTAGAGGAAGGTAACCAAGGGTTAACTAGGGGCCCCGGGCTATGGTTTAAGTATCCGACCCGGCAATTCGCCTAAAAGTGATACAGGGAAAACCCTAGAAAAACCTGCATTAGGTAGGTCGGGCATTTGGTAATTGTCCCACGCCCTACCGATGGCGGGAGAGGGGTTCGCTGTGGGGTCGCAGCTTTCCCCTCACCGTGCCTTGAGCGGTTTAAGAGGCAGCTGGCCGACTATTCCAATAGAAATAGTGGACAACTCTTACAGTATGCCCAAGGTCAACGACTCCGGAACATACACCTCTCAAAATGGCTTCGGCATGTGGGAACCTTAGTTCGAAAAAACCAGAGCGCACTGATTTAGACTATCAGATTTTCAAGAACGTGTACGAGTGCCTATGACCAATGAAACGCTTATACATTTTACTCCCGGTGGCTTACAACGGACCAATGTTTCTATGTTTGCAAAGAACTATATCGTATACCATAGTAACCCTGAACTCCCCAGTTGTCGACGGTAGTAATAATTATAGTTTTATTTAGTCCATTGAAAAGAAAGGGATATGATTTCCGCGTTATAGTGTATTCACAAATGCAATTGAGAGCTGGTAATTGGAGGAACCGGAAACCTTGTAAGCTCGCTGATGTTGTTTCGAGAGTAAAGCAACTGGAGATGTTGATCCGTCACACGCCCAGCTTGGGGTAGAGTTACGTTCAAGCACGAACGCAGCGCAGCTCTCGCGTACTTCACAATATATTAAAAAATAGCCATATATGCCTACTTGAATTATTTATGGGACATACGAGTCCACCAACATTACTGAATAATTAATTTATTTTGTATAAAATAAGTCCATGTTTATACAATATTAAATTGTTTGGTAGTAAAATTGTTCAAAGAATTTGAAAATAAGCTCGTTTATGATAATACAATGCTGTAATTTAAATTAAAATCAATATTTAAAAGTTTTAATTTAACGTTTGTTTCTGAATTAATAAAACAATTGATGACCTTATACAAACACTTTTTATTTTTTATTTCAACTAACTGGGTGACCAGCGTTGCACATTTACAATCAAATATGTGAAATTATAATAATTAACACATATAACCAAAATTTTTCAAGAATTGCACTAAAAATAATTTGTCAGTTTTAGCACATTAAAAATCTATTAAATTATAATGGTTAACAAATATTATCTCCTCCAGTACTTTCAAAATTGGGCAAAATCATGATACGCGCCATATTATGCCAAGTCAGTCATTTAAAAGTAAAGTCATTTATAAGAAAATTAGTTCCACAGATCATATAATCTTTAGTATTGTTTTTTATCATTATTCGATGGAATATATAAGTTATACTTTTTATTCAATCAAAATACTTCTGCTTTATTTCATTACAAAAAAAGGAACTATTTACTTTGTTGTGCAGTAACGTCACGTAGTAACGTCTCTCTCGCATGTGCTGTGACGTCATGATTTCTTGACGCGCAGTAATTTAACACAAAATGATCACATTTTTTAATTATTATTCTTACCACCTTCATGCTACGGATTTCTCACGCCCACAGTACAGTTTCTTGTCGTTTGAAGAATATGTGTACCAAATTTTGTTGCAATCTGTCCACGCGTTTAAATTTGTATAGAGACTAACGTAAATACATACATACATATAAATATCATTTTTATCATATAGATTGTAATGACGTTTAGATACCTTTTTGTATCTTCGCCAGGTATTTACAAATGATTAGATTTTTTGGTTTACTTTAGTTTGTCTTTGTTTAATATAATATAATCATCTGTAAATTCACCCTCTTAAGAATATACAAAAAGGTATCGAAAGTCGTTACAATATAAATAAATAAAAAGTGTCTGTATAAGGTAATCAATTGTTTTATTAATGCCAATATTGTATCACGTAATTAATGCGTAAAATGCGTCAATGTTTAATATAAAACTGCTTCACTATTAATTCAACTGCTACAGCTCGGTAAGTGCAAATGCTGAATTTAATGCCGGAAGACTCTAACTGCGTTGTTGTCATTCTCGTTATGAGCTAAGCTTTATTTTTAATATCTCTGTCTGGTTTCGGCTGTCTGCACACTGTCCAAAGCTGCTGTGGTCATCCAAGCGTGGAGCCGACCATATCACCACGGAATGTGCTGACTGCAGGACACTCCTCTCTTCTCTCGTTCCAAGGGCCACGGAACTTTAAGAACTTGCCGATTTTGCCAGTGTCAATAAAATAAAGTTCAATCAAAGAAGACACGAAACAGTTGAATCGAGAATTGTGATTCTTTATCTACCGAATATACGGTTCGGAGAGTAAATATATTAAAATAAATATATAGATGAATACATCACTGATATTAGTTAGCTTGAGGAATTATATGAACGTACCCACGGTAAAGTAGATCCTTCCAAAGCATGCTGAGTGTTTATTTTAACTTGTCAATAAAAATATATGAGGAAACACACGAAAAATTGTCCCAGATAAAAATACAATCTTTTTGTTTCCAAATTAGCCGTCCTCCAATAATTGTCATAGAACTTACAGATTTTCCATATAATATCAGGGATCTTTGACCGAAACATTTTTCCGAATCACGATCAATGGCTCAGGAATCGACAAAATCAGTTTAATTTCGGATTTTTCAATTGAAAACATTTATTATGTGTTAGGCGACACCACATTTTGTTTTAGGTACGTCACCAACTCACGGAGGATTCAGTGTTAATTCAAACAGTTCCATATGCTGAATAAATAGCTACTGGAGCAAGTACATGGACCTATTAGTGTCCTGTTCCCTTAGGGATGTTTGTTTTCTGTGAGTTCACTCGTCTCTCACCTTCGGGTTGCTTGTTTTCAGCGAGTATCCTCACCTTTAAATTATATTAAAAACTGGCAATCAACTGGGACGCACTTTTCATTCATGTTTTAACTGACTCAATTAAAAAATACGGTGATCCTGATTCAACTCGCCGCGTGCGCTACTACTAGCACAATCTTCATTACCTTCAACCCCATATCCAGTCGGTGTCGAAGCTTACGTGTTGAAGCAACATTGGTACATAATATTCAAGAAAGTATCGATATTGTTAGCCATTTAAATTACCGTCAGTAAATTATTGACCGGTAAGTGTTTATAGCACACAAATCATGAGAGCGAATAAGACGAACCCTGAAAAAAACAAGTGGTGTTGTTTATTGTAAATTAATTTTAATAATTAAATAGCCAATAACTTAAACAGACAATCAGGCGATAAAAATCTTGATGTGAAGCTTCTTGAAGTTCCCACAGCACAATACATGCGACGTAAACAAAGAGCAATGATATAAATGTGTTAGCAAATATATTATATAAAATAAAGGAACGTAGCCATTTTTGTGTTTCATAGCATCGGTTTATAAATTAATTGCAGTGATTTTTAGATTTTATATGAAGAATTTCGGTTATAATGCAACATGCAAACTCATTACTTTATGACAATCAAAAGCACGTTTGGAAATAATCATGTTTGCAGACCCTGTGGAATTAGATATTCCATATGATATTTTTATACGCGTCTTGATGACGTCTTAGTATCCCCTATGTCGCAGGAATTACCATCAATTTCAAGAAAGAGACAAAAGTTTGCAGAAAAGTTGTGAGGTGCTTATTTTTATTACCCAATTTGGTCTATTTTTGGCTATAACATAATTTGACTAAATGAACTGATAAAAACTGACAGTATTCAGAATATAATGTTTAATGAAGCGACATCAGGACCGAACATGTCCCTTCGTGACATGAATTTCGAGCCCTCCCTGGTTTTGGCGATTTATTTAGTTACGACGTACACAACTTTTTGATTATTATTTAAACACCCACGCCCAATGCCGGGAATCTAACATGGGACCTCCGTGGTACCGGACAATGATGCTGACCGCTACATCACAACATGCGGGCAGCACAAACATATCATAATTTAATAGTAAACTATAGTAAATTACAAATTCTTTTTAAATTTTCAGTAAATTAATTTTAAACGAAACAAGACAGTTCTCGACTGAAAAATCACATTTCATGATCGGTAAAAATTATTTGGAAAAAAACCTTGACTTTTATAGAAAATATCTATGTTGCCCCCGTTCGTTCCATTTTTTTCATAAAAATGTCAGTGAACTTCGTCTGTATTTTTTTTGCGAAATATTTTAATCTGTCAAATTCAAATAAACACCATGAATATAAACAAAAATTCTTTGAATGAAATCTAAATTTTAATGTAGTGCAGTAGAGAGGAAAACCAAATATTACTGGCGGAGAGAAGTTTCCTTTTTCTAAACTGTTAAATTCCAGTTCCATTTGATAATCCCATGTCTTTTGAATGTTTCTGAGAAATAAAATATTCAAGTCATTCGTAGAAATCAGTCCGCAACGTTTACCGATCATCCTGAATTTAAGCTCTCGTTGGAGTTAACAGAGCCAAAACTAATTGTCACGTTTGAATCTTGGCCTGAGCGGAAAAAGCAAATAAAGCAAGTATGGTTCCATTATAAACGTGACGAGAAGCTAAGACTCGAAGACTCGCTCCATGAATAGGGCTTAAGAGTTTCAATAACACGTGAGAGAACGTTTATGGCGTAACCGTGGTCTCGATTTCGCACTGTAGTTTTCAACAGTTGTACTGGTCAGAAGGTCTGTTAATTTAATCTGTTTCCTTTTAAACGACAATGGACAATGTAAGCTACTTGAAATTGAAACCACTTTACTATTATAAGAATAAAATCTATAAAAAAATTAAGCAACACGCTTCAGTCAGTTTTTGTTTTAAATATTGTTTAACATTTTTTACATTATCTTTTATTATTTTCTTGTTTGTTACAGGATCCCTGCTATACGTTTTCGTGGTTCTGTCAGTATACGAGATTCGCCATGCTGAATTTGGGGTTAGTACAGATTACAATATAATGGAAATTAATTACAAAAAATACTTAAACACGTTTTCTACTCTCGACATTATGTGTAATTTGATCACAAGCAAAATGTATTATAATTTAGGAACAGTAGGATAATATTTTTGAAGTTATAAAATTATGCCGTGAAAAATATATTCAGTAAATTGTAGGCGAGTCTGTGTTCAGGTCTAGACAATCACATAGTTGCGGAGGTGCTGAGTTCGTTCCTGGTCCGGTCGACATTTCTCCAAGTGAATTCTCTCATAACCCTTAGATCTGAATTTGAATTATTATTATTAAGCTATTATTGGGCATTTTCCCGGTGTTAGCTATATCTACAAAAATAACATAATACAAAAATTACATATATACAAATATAGGCTAAAATATATAAAATTATATGGGTAACATAAACCAACTGTCTTTGTAAAGTTTATTATTTACATGAAAAAAAGGAAACACGTTCCACCCCCCTTATTTCTTTTCACTGCACTTCACTGTTACATTACATAAAGTCAAAGGAAAATAAGTCCCACGTCAAGGCGTCAATTTGTAGTGATTTGAAATGAATTAACAATTAAATTAAAAGCAATGCGTCACGTTAGAGCAACAATTTGTGGTATTTCGCATTTTCATTACAATTATTCAATTTACTTCAAAAAGAAAGCCACGCGTAGAAGGTCAATTTATAGCATTTTACATCCAATAAAGAATGCAAAATCAATTAAAATAAACAGTTAACATTTATTAACTGCAAACAGTTATATTTTACAAAAATTATTTAGACAAATAAATTTCAATTTACATTATCAATTAATCCTTTACAATAAAATGACTATATCTCAGTGTCGTTTACTGGGCCTTTAATAAAGAAATACTTGTTAACAATTAAATTTTATCACGCTATCATGGACTTAATTCATCAATAGAAATGCAAACATAAAATATGAACTTTAAATTATCAACGAAATTCGAAATATGAAGATAATATCTTTTCTGATGAATTTACAGATAGTAATTCTGTGGAATTTTACCTTACTGTCTTTGGTACTCAAGGAAATTGTCTCGTTTGTACACACACACTTATTTCACTTTATAGACAGGCCATTTTATACACTGACTCTAATCAACACTTTTATTTTTGCAATAGTTGGTTCACTGTTCGTTTAAGAAATCCTATTAGCTCGTCCCGAAGATTGTTAACTGCTGCATGCAGTTACCTGGACTTCCAAAATTGAAGAAATGGTCTAAATCGAGAATACAAAAATTTAGACTCAACACACTAAATATTTAGCGTTGAATATTACGTAGTTATCTCAGAGACTGCAACTTGTAAAATGTTCTGTTTTAGCTGTTGTATTACATGTATCCAGACACTGTCTGGATTTTATACTTTTCGTCTGTCCACTGCTATATTTCCACGAAGGCTTTACTGGAGCTCGGCTCCCCACAGACTCTGCTCTACGCGTCTAGCGAACAAACCTCTACAATACCCCCAAAAATTGCATTATTGCCACATTCTTGTGTAGGCCTACGACTTGTGTGTTTTATGCCACTAAGAATGCGAGTTCAAAATTTTGTTGATTAATTAATTATTTCCTCTTAATTACCACAATATATATATATATATATATATAATGACCCATGATTATTGTAGTTTTGTTAGCCTACGGCTAAATTGCTCAAAGTTATTCGGAAAAGTCGTCAGTAATTCTGCAGGTAATGAACTCCAGTGGCAAATTTATCTATTAACAAATGAATATTTGCGAACGTCTGTGAGTTGCCCTTTTTCTTTAATTTTGAATGGGTGATCATTTTTAGAAATATAAGTTGGCGCCAAGAGATGATTTTTAACTTCTTTCCAGGCCGGTTGACCCATATAAGCTTTACATATTGCGGAAAGCCTCCTGTGTTTCCTCCTACTCCTTAATGATTCTAAATGCTCACGAGGATTGTTCGCGAATGGCACCCCAAACAACTCTTCAGCCCGCTAGTGTGTGTTCCTTTCAATATGGATCCCAACAAGTTGTCCCATATTCCAAAATGGGCCTGACCAGTGATCTGTAAGCACATATCTTGGTTTTCCTCGTACTTTTCCTCAAAACGCCAATTTACAAAATGTAGTGCCCTCCACCCTTTACCTGCGACTTCGCTGACTTGAATTCCCCAATTTAGACCCTTACTAATCGTGATTCCAAGATATTTACAACTGTCACCACTTCATTCCCACTTCTCTACCTAACTGGAGGAACATTTTTCTTTTTTGTAAAGACAATTGCCTTACTCTTCGTTGAATTTACTTACATTTTATTTTTAACTGACCATTCGTAAATTTTGTCCAGGTTAGCCCGAAGAGTCCGAGCATCCTCCGCGCTTACTATTTCCCTATAAACCATGTAATCGTCGCAAAAACAGTTTAATATGAGAATTTACACCCATGGTTAGATCATTTATGTACGCAAGTAACATGAGTGGACCGATCACATTCCCCTGCGGGACCATTCACGTAATTTTAACAGAGTCGGACAATTTGTCATTTACGCGAACTCTGTACGTTCTTTTTAAAATTAGCGAATCTAATTCAGTACCCTAATATCTATCTAAATCTTTCAACATACTTAATAATAGATTATGCGGAACAACGTCGAAGGCTTTAGAAAAGTCCATTTCTGCGTCTATTCTCCCTCCCTTATCGACAGTGTCTGAAAGATTTTGGCAGACCGTGGCCAGTTGACTCTCACACGAGAATCCAGGACTGAAGTCGTGTTGCCGGTTGTGAATCCATCCCCTTTCGTCCCAATGTCTCCGAAAATACTCGGCTATCAAATTGCTTTTATTCTGGTTTTGTGTGTGTGTGTGTGTGTGTGTGTAGATAGGCTATGTATAGGGTAATCCACATAGTGGCAACTCCCCTCTTATAGCATAGGAAAGGGATTTGAAAGGGGGGATGCGGTAGGGTGTAGGAAGGTAGCCAAGGGTTACTAGGGCCCCCGGGCTATATTTTAAGGATCCTACCAGGCATTCGCCTAAAAGTAATGCAGGATAAACCCTACAAAAAACCTGCATCGGGTAGGTCGGGCATTTGGTACTTGTCCCACGCCCTTCCGATGACGGGAGAGGAGTTTGCTGTGGGGACGCAGCTTACCCCTCGCCATGCCTTGGCCTGTTTAGGAGGCAGCTGGCCGACTATTCCAATACGAATAGCGGACAACTCTTGCCGTATGCCCAAGGTCTGCGACCCCGGAACATACACCTCTCAAAACAGACCGAGGTGCCTCTTTGAACCTTAGTTCAAAAAAAACAGAGAGATGTGAGGGCATCCCCAAAGGTAGCCCCCGCCACAGCTCTCTGGGAAGGTTCACCTGCGAGAAATCCTCTCGCAGGCTTACTTGAAGCTTTTATTCTGTTCTTCCATAAAATATTTGTTTATGTACCACGTATATTTTTATCTAATCTTGGCATCAGTAAACTTTCCTTCTGCTGTTCTGTTGAGGTATAAAAAGTGCAAATACTTTTATCTGTGGGTGAGAATGTGTATATGCCAGAGATGGCATAAAACTGAACGCAATGGCATCAAGCCGCAGAACACAGAATCGCCTTGGACGCCTATTTTAGAATTTCAAACACGAAACCAGTAAAATAATCGGGATATATTCTTCTTTTTGATCCTCGGGCAAGATCCGTTGATTGTTTAACGTGGAATCTGCCCTTCGACGATTGAGCCGTCAGGAAACACAAATCTTGTGTCGCGCGCGCGGTACAAGGTCCTATTTTTCGCTGTAAACGGACACGGACGATGCTTTGATCCGTCGGCTCGTGAAGACGTACACATTCCAGGTGTAAAAATACTACCTGAACGGCCGAATGGACGCAGTTTCGTATCTCACGAATCCGGTGGCATTGATTGATGGACAGAGAAAGAGAGAGGCGTGTAAACTATCTGACCCTCAGTTCAACATGACGCTCTGTTGGCAATTGGATGACCAAAGTTTGGGCATTTAAAATGTAGTAAGGCTTCAAACGATACTGAAAGCCATGTAATGTAATGAACAGATTCATCGTTCATAATTATTTATAAACTAACGTTATCAAATATACCTTTTCTTGATTTTTCAGGTTTAATAGATAACTTTTCAAATAAAAAAAATGCCATTCTACTGAAAACAAAACCTAAGTAATGATTTATGACGGAATGGCGATAGCCATGGGAGGTAATATATTTATATTGTCTAAAAAAATTTTCAAATTTATAAATTATTAGTTCTGAAAAAAATATTCCGTTTCCTTTTGCAATCTGAGAGACTTACGGCTATTCCCCTGTTCTTATCCGTGAAATATTATACGTATATCATTCATACATTTAAAGTAACAATGTGGATTATAAATATGGAACACATAATTGGTTTATTACAACTCCTTGCGACTTAGAACTTTGAACTGATGATATTTTCGGTATAAAAGTCGAAAAAATCCCTTTTATTCAGACCCACAAAATAAACATCATTTTTAATTATATATTCATCAGAGAATTCAATTTCAACGTCATATTCATTCTAAAATTGTAATTTAAAGTAATGAACGCAAGATCTCATAGTAACATTCCTGTTAATAATTAAAACTTAATACTTAAAAACAATAATTTTCTGACGAATGACGCGGGACTGAGAACAGCTCAAGTAGCCTTACTTAGTAGATATATTAAGTTTTTAATTAATAATGCAGTTTTTTTAACAATACCAAACAATAATTTTATTTACTAACGACAGCGTTTCGGTACGTGTTTGTACCTTCATCGGGCCTTTCCTGCGGATAAATTGTACAAAATAAATTTGTATTATTAAGAAACCAATGTATTTATAAAAGTGGTTGAACAAAAATTATTATACTATTAATAACGAAACTAAGAAACACTCACGTAAATATGCTAAATGTTAAAAACTATTTTCACATCCTATTGAAAAAATAGTTTCAAACACGTACCGAAACGTTGTCGTAAATAAATAAAAATATTGTCTGGCATTGGTCAAAAAAACTGCATTATTTATTTCATATAAACAGACGTAAAGTTACAATCTTTATGTTTTTAATTATTTTAATGGAATGTTACTATAAGATCTTGAGTGCATTGTTTTTTAAAATAAAATTTTGAATGAATATGACGATTAAGTCAAAAGCTCTGATGAACACATAAATGAAAATAAAGTGTATTTTGCGGGATCTGAATAAAAGGTTTTTTCCCTTGAGATTTATATCCCTTATACAGCATATCGAACTCCATCGTTCCTTGTACAAATATAGTAGTAATATTCGAAAACTGCAACCTGATGCACACCTGACGTAATTTAATTAAATCGTAAACCGCCGGTTCCAGATCGTTTCAATTTTTTACGGCTTTGAGCTATTAACCGCTGCTGAGGAGCGGCCCGTAATAATTCGTCTGGCTTCCTTGTGTAACCTGACCCAGACCATCTTGTGAAATATGTTAAAAATGTGGAGGTGTGTTGTCATAAAATAATGTATTGGTTACTTTCCGCTACAACCTCCTCCTAAAATTCTCCCGTTTAAATCATTATGTCGCATTTACCTAAGCAATTTCATTAATACAATTTATTCGCTACAAACGTACGGGCGATATACAACGTTGTGAATTAACAGCGTATCGTTGAGTTGCTCAGAGTTGTTTTAATGACGAGTATATTGTTGTTCCCAGCAACCCGGGGCAAAAATGTCTTCGTAATATAGTCACTGTAATAATCTAAACAATTAAACGATGACACATTTGCTTGTTCAGGAAAGTTTCAGTGACATGAATACCGGGAAAAAAACATACAATTACGTTTATTGAGGCACAGTTAACGATGATTTTGTAAGAAATTACCTTGTTATTCTATTATGTGACAGTATCATTGAGGTTATGTAATAAACGTATCTAAATTGGATAAAAACGTCAAAAAGTCATTTATATAAACATATATGGCATTTGTAATATTCCAATTAGGATGTCACGTCCTCAAATCCATACTTCAGATCCTTACTTTCTACTTCTTCTTCTCTAGTTCTGTCGTCAGGTTACGTTAGATTATAAACTCAGAGTTATAGTGATAAGAATAATGTAGTATAATTGTTTTGCATAGTATATTTAAATTTTTCCAAAAAGAATCATTTTACTCGGAAGTACTGGTATTTTCATATTTTTATCTGTTTAACGGGGATTTTTACTGAATATTTTGAAATTTAAATTCTTATTAAAATTTACTAGTCGAAAAGGGTACAATTCAATACAATAATTAATCATTTATATTTTTAATACTACAGAAAAAAAATTAACTTCCTGCTCTAATTACCAATTGGAAATGCCCATCGGCAATTTACATGAATAAAGGAACAAAACCGAAGACATTTTCTCCCAGGGGTTAGTAGACTCAAAATACAGTGGTCTTTCATAAACATAATTTGACCTGATTTTCGTCAAGTTACTGTACTTTACCGCCTACTGAGGATCTGGCAGGTCAAGCTCTATTACATGAATTTTGAGCTCGTACAGTGCAAACTTCCTCAAAACTAAAACTTTCTAAAACTGATCTTAAACTAAAATTGAATCTTCATGTCTGCTCTATATTTTCCCGAATTTTTCAAAAAACAACTTCGACGACTTCTCTCCAAAACCTAACTTCTCAGCCAATTCCTGTGTGCTCCTTCAAATATACAAGAACTTGTATTCTGGTACCTTTAGCCAATTTAAATCTGATTTGAGCCCCAAAAAATCTCAATATTTTAGTTATCCACACCCACCCCTTCCGGGGTTCACATAGCAAATTTCAAAGGCCGGGAAACAAACGCCCTCGACCATGTCAATTTGCCGGGGGCGTCCTGTCCGAACGTGCTTGTGACCAAAGATTAGCGCCACTAGACATAATACTTTAATCCTCAGAAAAGGAATCCGCTGTTTCGTATCCATCACTTACCTGTGTATCGAGTTGCTTGTCCAGACTGAAACAGAGAATATAAAAGTCTCACTATTTTTCCCTAAAATAAAATACAATACATGAATAAAAAATTAATGACCCTAATTATTTCATCGCGCGTGTGTAAAATACAGTAAATTAAGTAGTCCACTTTCACGAAAATACACAGGTTCACGATATTCCATTTTCCTTTGTAATAAACTCTTCTTACTTACTTATTCA
Source organism: Zhengitettix transpicula (assembly GCA_037074705.1). Taxonomy (NCBI): domain Eukaryota; kingdom Metazoa; phylum Arthropoda; class Insecta; order Orthoptera; family Tetrigidae; genus Zhengitettix; species Zhengitettix transpicula. The sequence goes on along the minus strand of CM073593.1, from coordinate 17,399,996 downwards.
TAAATTGTCTATGTATTTTTTATAGTTTCATTAATATATATGCAAACCTGACTTGTTCAGAAAAATACGTTTAAACGTTTCCTACTGTTTTCCCAAATATGAATCATGACGGCCCCTTTTTCATCTGTAATAACTCAGAAATTGAAGCAATCAGAGTAAAAAACCGATCTGCGTTTGCTTGAGACTTAATGCAATAATAATATTATCGAGTAAAAAGCGAAAGTAATTTTACCGGCTATTAAGTCGGTAAATAAAATTGTGTTATATACTTGAAATACTTAATGTTAGAACTAGAGGACACTGTGTTCATTAGGACGTTCTCTTTCATGTTAGGCGATCTTCAATGCTAATAAAATTACGTTTACCTTTCTCAAGTTTATTTTTCATTGGTCCTATAACATACACTTCTGGTAATATAATTTATTTGCAGTTACGTTTTGCCTTCTGACAGATAATTTTATGTTCATATTCATTGCTTTAAATCTATTTAAAAGTTACCTTGCAGGATTACACCGACCACGGTACGCAAGTAGCAAAAAAGTGAGAGCCCCTTCATGAATGCAACACGCTACTCACGATAGTTTCGGAGTATTTATTCGACTTTTAATGAATAGGAAAAAATATAGGTTCATAAGATACGCAACCCGCAGTTTATCAATTCAAATATTCACTTACGGCTCTTGTTCTTCTTTTTAAGGAAATTCGTCACAAAAAGTAGTAAAATATTAAATTTTAATTCGAAAAAAAAGTACCATATTACGAAACACTGATTTACGAGTGTCTAACTGGACAATTTATGAATTTAAAACACTAGTTTTCTCAACTACCTTACTATTACTATACCTGTATGGTTTACTGTAAATAGTAAAGACAATTGTTCGCAACTCTTACTGCTGAAATAACTTTTTCACCGTAGAAGTAAAATAAAGTAAAATAATTTTTCAAAGTCGAGTGTGTTGTAACATTAATAATATTTAAATTTAATATTTTGGATACTATTTATTGATGTAAATCACAACTAAAACCGACAGGAGAGGTTTTATTCTTCATCGTTATGAAAATGAAAACAAATTATTTCAATTAATAAATTAAATATCGTCATACACGCACTTTGATTTTAAATTTAATGACAATATGGCGAATTGGTTACGAATTAAATTGTTTGAAATAAATATTGAGGATCCTGCAGTAAGTGTTTGATTATAAGACACAAAAATGTGATTAATGATCGTAAGCTTTCCCTGTGTAAATTATTAATAACTTCTTCGCAGTTGACCAACTTAGATAGGAACAATTATTTACAAATATGATTTATCTACCCAGAAATATAGTAATCAAGTAGAAATCGAAAAAAAAAACTTTTGTATATTTATGTTTGTTCGATATTGCGGTTTTTGATCATTATTGTTTTTCTCTTACCTTCAAACGCTGAATCCAGATACACATAATTTTTTTCAGGCGAGTTTGATAGGAACCTTTTCGGAGAGATACGAAGGGGCTACCTTTGGGTATGCCTTTTCCTCTCCGTTTTTGAACTAAGGTTCCCACATGCCGAGGCACCTCGGCCTGTTCTGAGAGGTGTATGTTCCGGGGTCGCAGACCTTGGGCATACGGTAAGAGTTGTTCGCTATTCCCATTGGAATAGTCGGCCAGCTGCCTCCTAAACTGGTCGAGGCACGGAGAAGGGAATGCTGCGTCCCCACAGCAAACTCCTCTCCCGCTATCTGAAGGGCGTGGGACAAGTACCCAATGCCCCACCTACCCGATGCAGGTTTTTCTAGGGTTTTCCCTGCATTTCTTTAGGCGAATGCCTGGTAGTATCCTTAAAATATAGCCCGGGGGCCCTAGTAACCCTTGGCTACCTTCCTCTACCCTTTCGCATCCCCCCTTTCAAATCCCTTCCTATGCTATTAAAGGGGAGTTGCCCAACCTGGATTACCCTCATGTAGCCTGTTGCCCTAAAAAAAATGTTCATATAGCATGCTTAAAATTAATTCCCACTGCGGTTTCTTTTAAATAAAGTTATTATAATGAATAATTAATAAGATTCAATACATTTAGTAATAAAGCGTCAAATATCTCATCAAATAAATCAACTGTAACGAAAAGTTTCCTGAGTTTACAGGTACATTAGATTGATATAGGAATAAAAAAATACTTGAAAGTTTCGTAACTCACCCCCACAAAAATAGTTCTCGTTATATTTAAATTTTGCAGTGACACTGCCGGGAACTCAAAGGGATCATTCTTTTAAAATCTCACACGCCGCCTTCGTAATTACCAGGGCGCCGGCCGCCAGAACGTAAATAAAAATGTTATTAAAATTCCCCTCGTGGCCAAAACAAACCAATAAAGCGCTCAGTAGCCGAAACGCTCGTGCGTATATCTTTACGACCCGCAACTAGGTTAAGTGTTTCGGGTAGGTCTCGACTTTTGGCCTCTGGAAATGGGTGTTGCGAAAAAAAGTAAAAGAGGACCTCTGAATTTATCAGCAAAGAGATAGGCTCCCTCGCTAATTTTCTGCTATTAGCAATTAACGCAAGACAATCTCTATGTTAATTAACAGGACAATAATTTTTCTGCACCCGATAAATCTATCAGGCGTAAAATTAATAATTACACCAAATACATATTTTTCCACCGAATATTGAGATTTTTTTAATATCAGTCTATTATTAATAACTTGAGAAGGATAAATATTACAGAGAAGTTATCATTTTTAAATATAACGAATTGTGATAATAATAAATACAACCTACTTGCAGACAATTTAAATTGAGGAAGAATGACTATGAAAATTTAAAGGTGCCTGACGTTTCAACGCGAATAGGCGTCTTTTTATGACCGCGAAAAACATAAGAACTAAAATCATAAGGGCCCAAAAATTAAAATAAAACATCAGATAACTTACTAATCTTTTCCGTGTCACTCTTCATATTATCACTATTAGGTTGATTTTTAGTACATAACAATTGAGAAATTAACATTTTTCAATAATGTGGTGTCTAAATCATAAAAATACGTATACTTAAAAATTACAAAACAGTAACGACTTGAATTTATTCTTTTATCTTTCTGTGGTATGTTATAATTTAATCTGATATAATTTTTTTGAAAACCACGATTTTCTGTAATTATAAAATCTATCTGGGTTCATCAAAGGGCACAAAGGCCCTTTAAATAGTTTTCCACTATCATATTTTGTTTATAAAATTAATTGTTCTAATTGTGACTGTTGTTACATTGGCCGAACTAAAATAACTTTAAATACCACAATTAAAGAGCATATATCTAATTTTAAACTGTCAACAAACAATCGTATCACCAATTTTGATCACTGTTTCGATTTCGGACAAAGAACCACATTATTGTAAAATATTAAGTTCTGATATGCAGTGCATTAAAAATCAACCTAATACTGTTAATATTAAGTATGACACGAAAATTCTTAATAAGTTAAATGATGTTGTTTATGTTCTTTGGCCATTATGTGTTTATCTTTGATTTTAGTTCTTACGTTTAATTTCCAGTGTTAATTTTTTCGGCCTTAGAAAAATACGGTGACCCGCGTCGAAACGTCGAGCACTTTTCTTAGTTATTGTTTCCCAATTTAAAATTTGTCGGTATGAAGGTCGTATATTTTTTTTTAACAGACGTTAATTTCTATATTATAGCGATTTGTGGTTAGAAGGTAGATTCAGGAGAAAACTCCAATATGAAAGAGTGCAGAGCAGTTGAAGGAGTCACTGAAGAAATTAAAAAGTAGATTTGCAGAATTATGCAATGTGAATAATTATTAAAGAACCTTACTTGTATGTTTAATAGATTTCTCGTTGTAACTTGGTCATAGATGGCATAGGACAGAAAATATGCAATTTGAAACTAAAATGACCAAAAATACTCTCCAGTTTTGCCAATTATGAATGCCTATTAACATATTAGTGATTATTTAGACTTTCTGAAACAGCATAAGAACTCCGTGAACGAGCAACACTGTCCTGTTGACATACAATGTAGAGTTTATAAGCGTTTTACTTCAAAAGAGGGTCTAGTTCAGTGACGTAAATGTTAAGTCAACTGCTATACTTTCTGTCAAAGTCACTTCGAACAAACTCTTTTATGAATACTGCTAGTTTGTATTCATAAGAAAAAAAGTTACTTGTTTGAATACGGAGCAGAGAAGGGAAACAAGTGTTAAGAGGACATTTTTTTTCTCTTCCAGGTAAGTACACATCCGGAGGCCGTAAAGTTTTATGACTGAGCTGGTATTAGCTATGGAAGGAAAGAAGTAAAATGTACAGAAATATCTCTAGTTCGTCTGACTGTATTAAACATCAACTACGGAACCTTCAGCGTTACTAATATTCCGTCTTCATGGACGTATAATTGTCAGTTGCGAAAGCATAGTTAATCAGCTATAGATCTGTTAAAAGGTTACGTTAAGAAAAATAACTTTGTTTTCCCGTTTGGGGTTGGGTCGTGGTTTTGCGCAGCGACCCTGTCGGACTAGCACGTCATTGTATATGGAAATCATGGAATGGTGGGAAGTTTGGGATGGAGCTGCATTGTCCACGGAGTGAATATTGCGTAACTAATCAGGAAGACTGTTTCATGTGTTCCGCCAACTAATTTTTTATTTATTTATTTATTGGGAGGTTTAGAGCCGCGTTAACAAATATTGTTCTTGGCGACTGTACACGCTTAAATGAAAACAGTCTTGGTCTGAGGAGTTTTGGAATGACTGTAATGCAAGTCTCTTTTTTAGCCTTGTTAATCTTGTCTTTGTTCTTCTGTCTTTCACCGCTATGTACATAATTGATATAATCTTGAGAAATGTTTCCTGTATAGTATTATAATCCGGTAGGGTACTCCACGGGTTTTTTGATTCCAGCCGCACTAACAATTCCACTTCTAGCTTGATCGAAAATTAAGTTGAGATCCTTCTCTTCCGATGTATATGAGTCGCTTGTCACTTCTAGAGCTTCCTCCATGTTCAGGGATTTCTGCGTGGATGACATCTGTTTAGTTTTCTTTTCCGGGTTAATTATAGCAGGTTGATCGAGTTTTGGAAAATCAGTGCTGTCCGAAATGTCGGTGATGTGACGAGAGAGAGTTTCGGAATGTCTGTTTTTATTGACGATGGTTTTGGAAGAAACTTGAATTGGTAATACGGATTAATTCCAGTTTGTTCCACTACTTTCTCTGCAGTTGGATTATTTCCAGATCGGTCCTCTTCAACTATCATTGAGGATGTATCTGTAGTATAAGATGTCGGGTTGATGTTTAGAGTGCAACCTTTTGCACAGTGCCCCTTTCTGGTGCAGATATAGCAATTATCATTCTCGGGAGTAAGGAATATTCTGAAGAAGGTATTTTCATAGTGCAGAAGGATCGACTCAGGTAGGGCGTGAACGAACGATCCAGGATGAAATGTCGGCGAAAGGGCATCTTATGGTAGCATCATTGGTCAGAGGCATTTGTTTTGAGGAAGGTAATTTTTTATGATAAGGTTATCCCATGTTTGTTTCAGTCTTTGACTATTAGTTCGCTTGGCAAAATAGAACATACCACTGTGAACAAAAAGTAAGGTGAATTTATTTATAAAATATAAATTTTTTATATGTTCTTCCAAATCAATTTCAACCTCTTCAAAGTAATCCCCGTCCGATAAAACGCACTTTTTCCAACGCTTTTTCCAGTCCTCGAAACAGTCGGAATAGTCTTTTTCCTGTATAGCCATCAAGACCTTCTTCGATCCGGTTTTTATCTCCTCAATCGTGTCAAAACGGCGTCCCTGCATTGGCCTTTTGAGTTTGCTGAATAGCCAGAAGTCGCACGCAGCCAAATCAGGCGAATACGGTGGTTTCGGAACGATATGAGTCGAGTTTTTGGCAAAAAAAGTCACGAAGAACCAATGCAGTATGACATGGTGCATTATCGTTTGGAAAGAACCAAGTGTTGTTCGCCCATAATTCCGGTCGTTTCAGACGAATAGCTTCACGCAAACGACGCATAACGCATATATTAAAAAATATATTTTTCGTTGACAGTTTGGCCCGGCGGAAGGAATTCATAGTGCACCACACCACGATAATCAAAGAAAACTGTCAACTTGACCTTGATTTTCGATCGACTTTACCGTGGTCTTTTCGGTCTTTCTTCGCCTTTTACACGATATTCGCTGGATTGGTCGGTGGTTTCAGGGTCGTATGCGTAAATCCAAGTCTCGTCTCCAGTAATTATGCATTTCAAGTGGTCCTGATAGTCAGATAGCAAAGTTTCACAAACATCAACGTGACGCTTTTTTCAAAAAAATTGAGCGATTTTGGCACCAATCGAGACTTGACGCGTTTGAGACACAAAATATTCTTCAGAATGGTTTGGGCTGAGCCAAATGATATTCCAACACTATCAGCGAGATCTCTAATTGTCCATCGACGATTTTCAAGCACCAAATCTTTGATTTTTTTGACGTGGCCCTCGTCGATAGACGTTGATGGTCGTCCAGAGCGCGGTTCGTCTTCAACGCGTTCTCGGCCCTCTTTTTCAACGTGTCCGCACAAGAATATTCGTTCCGCAAACAAAATTTGATGCAAGTTCTTTGCTCAACAGAATCCGCCATTGCAAAAATCGAAAAATTCACTTTTGGTTATTTACAAAAACACATGTAACTCGGAGATAATTAAACCTTTTAACAATCAGACGCTTGGCAAATATTATAGACAGTCCTATCAACCTAGGGAGAAAAAATTTACCTGCCTTCCTCATACCCAGGAGTTTTAAATGACAATTTCACCTTATTTTTTGATCACAGTGGTACATTGGTAATTATTATTCTAGTCATTTTTATTAAGTGGTCTTATATTGACAGTATGATTGTTAATCACAAATCCCTTATGTGTACTTGTTAGTTCGCCCCCTTCTTTTTTATTACTTAGAAAATCACAGACTCTGCTATTCGTTGTTTTAGAGAAATAACGAATCTTTGAGGGAAATATAATTTCAGAAAGAGATGAAAGATACTCATCAGTTGTTGCTCCTTCTACTGCATCGATCACGATGGCTTGAGACCTATCTGGGATGCTGTGGCTCCTGCATACGAAATCTTGGGGGCGTCTCTCCGGTTCATTTCTTCTCTCCTGTAAGCTCAGAAGTAGCCAAAGGTCTGCTAACTCAGTTCCTGGCGATGAAAATTATTAGAAAATTCCTAAACGAGCACAAAATCGTCAACGTATAAAATGTCTCCTTTAAGCAGCTTTGAGGAAAGTACGTTCTCCTTCACAATAAAATTATTTAAATATCGATTCGGAGTAGAACTGAACATTTTTTTGTGATAATATGTTAATATTTGAAACAAATTTATAAACAAATATTCTCACTGTTTTTCAACGCGTGTTGCTAAGATTAACGCCAGAGATATCATCCAACTAGATTTTTATGTTAAATTTGACAGTTTATATATGAAAAATCAATCACCCATTTACATCACTGATATTTTGATTCAATGACGAGAATTCTCATATCCCCGCTGTCCACGTGGACAAAGTTGCGAGATGAAAATCTACCGTATGCCACAAAAGCGGGCACTTCTCTTGATGTGTGCTCTGATTTATAGTGGTAGTGTCCCCTTTCAATGTCTTCGCGATGCCTGCTCGCTGATAGCGGGTCGCGAACTGCATTATATTCAACATTATGGCCTGAAAACTGGCCCTTGCTAACAAAAGCAAAAGAGTGATAAAATCTTTCTGCGTGAGTGAAAGTAGGCTCCATTGAGCAGCGTTAGCCATTATCCAAATACTGTTATACATTGTGCATGAGCTCTGCGATATTTACGTCATATTTTTAAATCGTACTTCAAGGTAGACATAATAAATCTACCTCTTGTCACTAGCAATTTTAAATTGTGTAAAAATCCTTGTATCTCTTTCAACTGATCATCATTCAGGTTTACATAAATTGAGTATATTTTGAAGTCATTTGTAATGAAGATAAATATGAGGCTGGTTCAATAAGTAATTTCGACTATTTTTTCTCTATTATCTGTCAAGACAATATACACAGCATAAACCCATAACATTAATAATTAAATTTTCACTTTTCAATATAGTCTCCGTCCTTTCTCACAGTTTTTGTCCACCTTTTAGCAACGACGTCTATTCCACTGCGGTAAAAAGCGTGGTCTTGGTTCCAAAGCCATCGACGTCCGTTACAGACACGAACCAATCGCCAAACAGTGCTGACATCTACTGTTGCATCACCATACACATTTTACAGCCTTTCATGAATGCGAATGGGCGTTTCACCTTCCTGATTTAAGAATTCCAATCACAGAACTCTGTCTAATACGTACGTCAGTGTCAGCCATCTTGCAAAAGAGTGCAGTGCTGCTACCAGTTGACTTAGGTAGTTTTTACTGCAAAATTCTTATTAAATATTAATAATATCTATTTTTTAATCCAATTATTCAAAATCATGTATTATTGGACTTCGACTGCCATAAAATAAATTATTTCACAATTTCAGTATTACACCATTTCAATTTAATGTTTCAGAATGTTTAGACGCTTCTGTCTGAAGTAATCATATCAATCATTAAAGAATTTTATCATAATAAATAATTTCCAAATATAATTCACTGGTTATTCAACCGTGAAGTAATGTTTCCGTTAACAACGTTCCGGCATCAAGCTCCGCCACCTTCGTCAGGTTAACTATAGTCGGTAGAGTATATAGCCAATATGATGTCGAAACATTATCAGTGTGTTTGGTTGATATTTGGAACAAATTCGACAGAGAAAATTATTTTTATGTAATAAAATTTCTCAGGGTTAATGAGATAGTGTTTCTCCAGACTGTGAATATAAAGTGATGCTATGGTTAATGACATTGTACAGATAATGGGATAATGACCGCTTTACGACATGTATTAATATTCAAGGTTCTCATGAGGACAAATAAAATTGTTATGGAAATGTCAACTGTCATTTGCCGTATTAGGGTTAGAATCTTTTATATTTCTGGAGTATATAAACACATATATAAATATATATATATATATATATCTTTACACATTATGAATCATTGATTTGTTAAGAAACCAATATGTGTTGAAGCTAGGCGCCATTACGCCATCTCGTTGGTAACATAGAGCAGAGGGTCGTAATTAACATGCAAGCGCACTGTTATCAAAACCTAACTGGCGTAATTCATGCCGTAATTGGGTCGGTTGTAGTGGATTTGTTGCCCCCTAATTTGCGCCTGACGGGACGCGTCGTGTAGGATTCGTAGCGACTCATGCGAGAGTTTCGTCGAGCGGGACAGATAAGCTGAAAGCAGCTAGTAATTTATAGAACTGTAACTGCGTGATGAAGTGTTATGAGCGCTGATCCAATTGGAGCAAAGAGAATAGAATTGCAAACACGTGCACTTCACCACGTATCACATAAACTCATCAACGTCACGCAGTCAGGAGAAAACACTCGACATTCGATTCCTTTAATTCCACATTCCCTACAGTAATTATTCATTGAAGAATAAACTCATCATTCCGACATAAAATATGATCACATGAAATAGAATTTTTTTTTTGGATCAAGAATTTTACGACAGTAAATCTCCATCACTGATCTTAAGCTGAACACATTTCCTATAACTTCAAAATTTTATGGCCAATGCGTTATGAAGATTCACAGAAAAATACTGGTAGTGGTCACTCATTAATTAAATTATTTTATCTGAAGTGAACTGAACCCTTAATGCATAATTTTTTACATTTTTTTAAATTAAATTTTTAGGATGAATGAGCAATACGGAAAATAACCAAAAAAATGGTCGAAATTTCTACAATATTATTTGAACGTTTTTATTATGTTGCAAATATGTAACATCATGCATATGTAATTTCTAAATATGAATGGTCATGAATCTATAACTTCAAGTTTTCAAGCTGTTTTAAAAATATAATTTAAATATTAGAAACCATATTTTCTTTGTTAAAAGTTAGTTGAAAATAATAGTCTTCATCAAATGAACAACAATTCTGATCATTTATAAAATTTCATGTAAATAATTACAGCTCTATTTACATATTAAATAAATTAAAACAATTTTTATGCAACAAATATAATAGGTCTGATTTATTAATAATTCACATTAATTGGATAATTATGATTTAAACTTAATTAGAATACATTGAGAATAACGCTTAAATTTTCTTTCTTGAAAAAAAACACAGCAAATAAATATTCTGAAATTTTCTGTAGGGTATATAATCTGTCCTGAGAGGTTGACTCACAGACAGCTAGGATAAGCATGTTTAAACCTATCCACGGATGCCAAGAGTTTGACATTTCCTTAAGTGCATGTTGTTTCATATCTGCATCACAATTTAGCTCTCTTAGAAACCAAGAGATGTCTTTGGGGTTATATTAAAAGTTATGTCGCATATATGCAGTAAATGGTTAAGGGGCATCTGTAAATTAGAGTTTTTAATCTAAAATTATTGAAAATATGTTGATCTGACAATATTCTTTGTTTTTCTCAAGTTTACCCAAATTTATTGATTAAACACTTCAGGATGAAATTATTTCCATAATGAGTTTAAACTCGTCGCCGTAACCCTTTAATAAATGTAGTACAGCAGATGCGTAAATAATGATCCATTTAAGTCATAAATATAAACATTCTAATATTTTCATTACTACTTACATTTATTTCACGACTTCGATCCTTCCTTTATCGCAATCAGGCCCGCGTACTGCTGAGGCGACATCTTTCCAGTCAACTTAGAGGACACATGGTGAGTGTGCCGATTCTCCTAGTCTTAAACGCGTACCATGGTCGTCACAAACGTCGATGCCCGTGCCCGGGTTCAAACATGGGACCTCTGGGACGCAACCTGAAGACGCTGACCAACAAACAGGAGATCGACTTTTACGTATTCAATACTAATTAATATTAACAACTGCAATTTTTACGGCGTATCGAAACCGCCAGGCTCATTGTGCCGCTATACGAGGGTTGGTCGATAAGTCTGGTAAATTTTTATGAAAGAACGGGAAAATTTTCACTTCCGTCATTGTTGGTAAACATGATCTTTTCAAAGATATTCCTAAAAGTTTTAAACATATGCCAGTCGTAGTTTATTGTTAGCAGCCTTCTGTAGTGTTAGATGTCCAGTCAGTTGGATACAATGAAGAAAAAACAACGAATTTCGCACGGTCATTAAACACTTTTATTTGAAGGGTTGGACAGCTCCACAAATCATAACGGAATTGGATGAAGTACATGCAAACTCTGCACCAGCATTGAAGACCATTTAATTCTGGAGTTTAAACGAGATCGCAGAAGCACAGCAGATGAAACTCGCTCCGGTCGCCCAATTGAGGTCACCACTCAGGAAAACATCGAAAAAATTCACAATATCGTGATGGAAGATCGAAGACTTAAAGTAGGCTTCTCAACTGAACGAGTGCAATTCATCCTCCATGAAAGATTGTCCATGAAAAAGCTTTGCGAGCGATGGGAGCCGCGACTGTTGACATTAGACCAGAAAACTATTCGGAAAAACATTTCAACGTAGAATCTAGTAATGTTTAGGCGTAATCCAAAAGACTTTTTACGCAGATTCGATGAAACTGCGATCCATCGCCACACTCCAGAGACCAAAAAACAATCAAAGCAGCGGACAAAAGCTGGTGAAAGTGCACCCAATAACAAAAACTGTCTTTTTGGATTCTCAGGGTATAATATTAATATATTCTTGGAAAGGGACACAACCACAACTGGTCTCTGTTATGATGATTGAGAAACGACCAAGATTTGCTCGCAAGAAAGTTTTGTTTCACCAGGACAATGCGCCAACGCACATAACTGCAATCTCAAAAAGTGTACGAGTTGGGATTCGTATTTGTTTCTCCTCCACCCTATTCACCAGACCTAGCACGAAGTGACGTCTTCTTGATCCCGAACTTGAAAATTTGGTGGAAGAAGTTATCGAGGCCGTGACGGAGTTTTTTTCGCATTCTTTGACAAAACCTATTTTTGTTATGGGTTGAAAAAATTGGAAACTCGCTTGGCCAAGTGCATAGGAATGGAAGGAGACTCTGTAGAGAATTAAAGTAAGTTTTCTAAAAATAATCCGTTTTGTTACATTTTTACCAGAATGATCACACAACCTCGTAGTTAGTTAATTATTAGATCCGTAAATAATTTGTCAGTTAGATGTGCTGCGTAGGTAAGCGCCTCAACTAAATCCCTGGTGAATTGTGGTGAATGCACCATAGTAATCAACTCCATTCAAAAACAGAGATAGAAGATAAACGATTTGGTGCATCTCATTCCATATATATAATTCAAAGGATGAATCGGTAGAAATAATACGTGGCGTTATCTGTCTAAGACTTTTGTTCCTGATCAGACGACGTTAATTAAATAAGTGCTTACAAAATATAAGAGATGGTGTCAATTATTAAGTCGTTGCATAGTTTCAGATTTTCTATTGGTCAACGAAAATAGTTTTTGTTATTTTCAAACAACAGATAAAACGAGTTTCTCGCCGTGCAAAACGCATAAATAAATCAAAGCAGAGTTGAAACTAGTGGAGGCACTGAGAAAATAATTCTGCATCCCCACAGAAAACCCCTCTCCCGCCATCGGAAGGGCGTGGGACAAGTACTAAATGCCCGACCTACATGATACAGGTTTTCTAGGGTTTGTCCTGCATCATTGGGTGAATGCCGGGTAGGATCCTAAACTATAGCCCGGGGGCCCTAGTTAACCCTTGGCTACCTTCCTCTACCCTTCCGCATCCCCCTTTTCAAATCCCTTCCTATGCTATTAAAGGGGAATTGCCACCATGTAGTTTATCCTCATGTAGCCTGTTACTAAAAAAAAGACACAATGAGTGAATGGGTTTAACGAGGTTCGACATCCACAAATGATGACATCGTTCGGAAGAAACAAAACGGAAGTCAGAAATTAACCAGAAGTTTCAGGATTCCAACCAGGTGAAAACATTATCGTTGCACGTTTCGACGGCGATCACTGCCATCGTCTTCAAGTGAAGTGATGGCAGTGACTGCCGTCATCTTCAAGTGAAGTGGTTAATCACGTACACCGGGAAAGCCTTCGTTAGTTATGACAGTAATAACCGGCGAAATCAACGTTACGGCGTTGAATGATCGATGAGTCTAATTAAGAAAACTATTTTTTGAGACCACAGGAATATACCACTGCTCAGTGGTTTGAATTTTTCATTAAAAATGTCCATTAGTGGGATGCCGCGACTTTTGTGCCCAATGGCCCTCCGTCGGATGTTTCTACGTGGATTCATAATTTCAGATGATATATGGATCTCGAGAGCAAACGGCAGGTGATACCTTCCTCTATCCTTTCGCATCCCCACTTTCAAATCCCTTCCTATGGTATTAAAGAGGAGTTGCCATAACGTGGATTCCCCTCATGTGGCCTGTAACTATAAAATAAAGTGGGTTTGCTCTGGAGAACAAGCTCTGAAGAAGACAAAGGCCGCGGAATCGGCCACGGTTCTTTGGATGCGTTCGGAATTAACCAAATTGACTGCTTAGAAAAAGAAATAACGATAAAAAGGGAGTTATGCTACAATTTTCAACCATTGAGCCGAGAAATAAAGTAAGAACCAACTCTTCAGGCCAAGAATTAAGTGCGCTAATATTACGGCAATGCAAGCCATACGAGATCGTTTAAAAACAAACGCCTTTTTTCAGGAACATCCGAAAAAAATAATTGAAAAAGATGGAGAAACGTTGAGTGAAAGTAAATTATATCGAGAAATAATCAACACAATATAATAATTTTGTTAAGTTTTAAAGGTTCACAGCGATTCCAAGCTCACACGAACTCAGTATTGAAGAATGTGAAGATATATCTATCATGAGTCATAGGCAGTACAAAATCATAATTATTGAAATGACATAATAGCTGAACGACCTCAGCCACTAAGATCATGGACAACTCAGTAATTGTCTATCACGCTGAAAAATAATTGCCACGTAAGTTTTACTAACTGAAACTACTGTGTGTAATAAAATAAGCTCATATATGAATCATCCGTAAGCAGCTCAGTTCTATAATCAAGATGACTGATGTCAGATTGCCAACTAAGATAATTGACGTATTTTGTCAACTCGGAAGCGAGGATAACTGAGGACCTGCGGCGACCTCTCGAGGTCTTCGACCGGTCTTGCAAAGTATCCAGTAATGGTTCAAGATTAGCCAACTCTAGGCTCCAACCAATGGCCCAAAAAGGGGCAAGGAACCGAGCCCAATGTCGAAACTCCTTGAGTGGCGTAAAACAAATGTAGCTGACTCGAAGTAACTCAGAGACAGAATACAGTTAGCCCTCAGTGTAATCTGGTTCCGGCATGGGAAGATTTGTTGCTTGCGCTTTCGTTGTCAGCTTCAGGACCCATATCACAGTAGTACATATTGTCTTTCGTGGCACGCCCTGCCAAACTAAGATAACATCACGTCTTGAAGCCTCCTAGTAATAGCACGTTCGCTGCAGCGAACAACAAAACCATAAGACGGAAAATATATTAATAGCGAAGCTGACAGTGAGCAATTCTTTCCTGCCCGTGTGGAGACTCGGGATACAACGAGCGGTGACGCAGAACAGAACTGCCGCCACACTGCCTTCCATTCAGCTATCGTAAAAAAAGAAATGTTTATACATGGGCCCGCGCCTCTAATTGGCAAGAAGGCTGCGCATTAAGTTGCAATTAGAGCCCGCCAGAGAGAAGCCCTAAATCCTAAACAACAACGTTCGTGAGAGCTGCTCTGCAACGATTGTCAGCTCCCTTGGGTTTGTTCTCACGGATGTGCTCTTGCACATAAGTGAATGAGTTATAAACACCTACAATCACCTACGGTTTTATTACCCGTTTCCCCTAACTAGGACAATCGTAAAAAAAATTAAAAAAATAATTGAACAAATTAAAAGGAAGATGAATAAAAAAATATATATTATCCAACTTAAAGAAAATTTTAACTATTCTCTATAAGATAAATTAACCAAATACGTGTTTTTAAAAAATCTAACGTTTAGGGTCCATTCATAACGAAAAGAGCGGTCCAGCAAATTTCTTCAAGTGTAAACCTTATGAACCGGACCTTGAAATTTAAATAGGCTTATGTCTTACAATTACGTGTGTAAAAACGACCGCGTTTCAAAATCTGTCCAGAAAATGCAAAATTAAAGTCTTGTGAACAATATCTCATAATAGACAAACGCTTTGAATTTTTTAATTAGTTATGGAAGATAAGATAGATTAAAATGAGAATATCTGAAGAATTTTTTTCATAATGAGATAAATATCCAAATGAAAATTTGCCTCTTTTCCTTTAAATTTACCAGGGGTTTCTTGCGTACCTTTTTAACAGATAGACTCAGAAATATATTTTTTATTATTATTATTTTTAGGGTTACAGGCTACATGAGGTTAATCCACATGGTGGCAACTTCCCTTTAATAGCATAGGAACGGATTTGAAAGGGTGGATGCGGAAGGGTAGAGGAAGGTAGCCAAGGGTTAACTAGGGCCCCCGATATATATTTTAAGGATCCTACCCGGTATTCGCCTAAAAGTTATGCAGAACAAAGGCTACAAAATCTGCATCAGGTAGGTCGGGTATTGGGCACTTGTCCCACGCCCCTTCCGATTGCGGGAGAGGGGTTTGCTGTGGGGACGCAGAATTCCCTTCTGCGTGCTTCGACCAGTTTAGGTGGCAGTTGGCCGACTGTTCCACTGGGAACAGTGAACAACTCTTACCGTATACGCAAGGTTTGTGACCCCGAAACATACACCTCTCAAAACCGGCCGAGGTGCCTCGGTTTATGGGAACCACTTATTTCTTTTAAATTGATTTTAGCCTTAATTTAATTCAAATTATGCATAAGAATATAGTCAATCGTGAATCATATTACCAAAATAAAAATTAAAGAAATATTTAAAACAGCTCTGTGCCAACCAAGAAAACATAAAGGCAATGCTTTGGTTGATTAATTCGGTTACTTTCTTGAGTTTGAGTTATTAATCGAAACTCAATATTTTTGGGAACAATTTCGCAGATATGACACAAGAAGTAAAGCGTGAAAAATTTTTTATCACTCCAATTTTACTTCAATTAAACGTCTTGAGATTTTACTTCTGCATGTTCAATTCTAGATAGGTAGTTTTGTGTTCTTTAGCTCCATTGACGTATGCGCGTTACTACATACTACAATATCTATTACAAGACGTTGTGCCCAGTATTACTTGCGCAGAATTAACTGCGACAACAATTATTCCGCCCGCCCATTTGTTTGTCAGACTTCTAAAGTACGACCCGAAATTACTACCTCAAAGTTAGAAGTGACATAACTTACATGCATCGTGAGTCAGAATTGATTAAGAGATCAACTAAGGATAAGTACAAGCCTTTGTCTTTCATATGCATAATACGCGATTTGGTACACTATATAGTGTATATATTTAAAATCAATGTTTGATGAAAAAAATATTTATTTAATCACAGTTTAATCCAGACTTCCTTTTTGTAGTGAAAAAAATATATATTAAACTCTTCTCCCGCTATCGGAAGGGCGTGGGACAGGTACCCAATGCCCGACCTACCTGATGCAGGTTTTTCTAGGGTTTTCCCTGCGTCACTTTTAGGCGAATTGCCGGGTAGGATCCTTAAAATATATACCGGGGGTCCTAGTTAACCCATGTCAACCATCCTCTACCCTTCCGCATCCCCCCTTTCATATCCCTTCCTATTATATATTAAAGGGGAGTTGCCACCATGTGTATTACCCTCATGTAGCCTGTTTTAAATTTTTTAAAAAAGTTTATTTAAGGAAATCAGCTTGCGTTTAATTACTTCAGACTATATCACATTCATTTGAGAACAAAACTTTAATCAAAAAGCATCAACAACGTTAATAATACAAAGACAATAATTTTTACAAAAAAAACTACGCATTCCTGGACAAAGATAAAATCCTCAAAGAGGTTCACATCACAGACAATATTCATTACTCGATCTACATTCGAATGAAATAAAAAATAATTAAAATTAAAAATATTGCACCCCTCCCTCGCAATGTATTGCAAATTAAATTATACGAACTTAACTCATTGTCTGACTCAATTGGTGATGTTTGTCCCCCGACTCTCCTTGAGATTATTCTTTGTATGAAACAAACAATGCGTGTATTATGTCGGCAACTATGTATCTTTATTATCTTCATCTACCGGTTCTTCTTCGTCAGGCTCGTCATAGTCTTCAACTTTCCTCTTTTTTTTATTTCTGGCTGGCTGCTGCATTTACAAAATGGTCCTTCATTAACTTTCCCATGATCCTAATTAGTTCTTCCATTGATTCTGCATTTAGGTAATCATTTCTAAGAGTTCAGCAAGTACTTAATTTTCTGGCTCCTGCAGACACTGTGCCCGTTTAATTGTTTTACAGTCCAAAAGATATGGTAGAGACATTAAGTGCAGCAGTGCTGACACCATCATGAAAAATAATCTCACGACATCTTCAGCATAGTCCACAAATCCTTCTTTCAATTTCAATAAAAAATTTACTTTTGAAACTTTATAAAACAATTCTTGAGAAACTCAATTACCTACATTTTTGGTTACACATAACATTTTATTGTCCAGGGTCCAATAAAATCTATATCAATTGGTTTCCTAAATTGAAATTTTCCTTTCACATCTGTCGGTTTGAGCTTTCTTGGGGAATTGTGTAGGGAACTTCTATTTGTTAACTTCATATTCTTCTGAATCATTCATTTTATCTAAATTACTTTTGAGTTCAGTCCATTGCTCCATCACAGTATTATGCCTTCCTTTAACATTAAATTCCTTTAAAATTTCTTCCATCTGCAACTGAAATGTATTGGAATGAAGAAGGTCTTGTGTCCCCTTTAACTGACTGTTGTCTTCAACTGTAGGAGTCTTAAATAAACTCTTTTCTGATAATTTAGCTTTCTCATTCTTTGGCCAATTTCCTTAAACTTAATCATTCTTTCTTTAAAAATCATGAAAACCTTCATTTAGCCACTCTCATTGTAATATCATCTGACTTTCTTTCATCATGAAATTCTACAGTCTTGAATTTCCTTTTCATTTCATTGTATTTGCTTTTTGTTTCATGTACAGTTTTAGTTTGCTTGTAAGTATAAATGTAACTAGATTTTGACTCAACAGAAATGTCAATGTTTTTATTCTTCATTAGAACTATCACTTAACCCTTCTTCTCATTCTTCTACAACGTCTTTTATATAATTTTTGTCTGTTTCTCTTCTTCTAATCTCATGTTGACTTCCACTTTGTAATCTTCAAAACTCTCTCCGGCACCTTCGAACTTGCTTTCGCCTCTTACATTGTTAACCTTTAATTCGGTTACTAAATCATCTAACTTGTTGTTAACGACTTTAAACTCATCCTTCATAGTTATAGTTTCTGTTTTTATACTGCTACATACTTTATGGACCGTACAGTTAACTTCTTTTAATAACGATAACATCTGCTGAAACATCCTTCTCTCACTTTCACCTACTAGCCAATGACTTCCTTGTATACGTTCCTCCGTTTCGGATACTTCATCTTCATTATCCTCTATTTCATTTAATTTTAATGCCATCCCTTCTTCGCCTTAAATTTATGTTCTTACTTCACACATATTACTTACTATCTCCTTTTAGGTTACTCAGTTCATACATTATAACACTTATTGTTAAATATTACTGTCTATTATTAAGTTAATCAGTGTTTGAGGCAAAGAACACTTTCACCTCTAATTATCTTAATTAAATTCCCGTTTATTATCACGATATTTAATACGTCTGATCTCGGCGTTGATCGGAAGTACAACGTGCCAGCGTTTTTGTAATATTTGTAATATTTTATTAGTACACACACAGTTTCATCAATTATAATTCTTATTATATTATCATTTAATATGTTACGTGGCACATTATATTTAATTCAAAGTCGTTATTCCGGACGAGCCCCACGTTGGGCGCCAATATTTATAATGAAAAAGTATTCATATACTCGCAGTTTAATCCATTCCCTGTTCGGGCGCCAATAGTTAGTAGTGAAAATATATATATATGTATATATTTAACTTGCAGTTTATTTAAGTAAATCAGCATGCGTTTACTTACTTCACACATATGATGATCACATTTATTTGTAACGAAAACTTTAATCACGACATTCAAAATGCAACAACAGCGTTTATAATACAAAGATAATAATTCCTCGACAAAGATATAAACCTCAAGGAGTTTCACATCACAGACATGCTTTGCTACGCGAAATAAATTCGAATTAGATAAATAATCATTAAAATTATAAATGTGATTGCAAATGGCATGTCAAAAATGTAGGAGTGAAATACTCTTCACAACCGTATTGAAGTTTTTTAAGGTTTTTTAAATGTACAACACTTCCAATGTCGGTTAAATTACGTGTTGAGCCTCTATCGGTATGCGACGGGGTGAGAAGGGGTGAATTATAAAATATTCAGAATAACTGAGAGATTAGTGTCGAATTTATTTCTAGTCCTGAATAGTATAAGACTTGGATAACGTAGTTCAATGAGATAGTTATTCAAAGAATAGAGTTTTGTACTAAAGTCCTTCTATAAGCTATTATAAATATTTTGACAGTTATTTCCTCTTTATGTAAAGTGACAAAACTAATTATTTCAACAAGCATTATGATTTTATCCTCAAATAGAAAATGATTTTAAGTCAAATCACGTTTTTGCTCTTCATACGTAATCCTAAATTTTCCTATTGTATATAATCACTTCGCTTCACCCATATTATAAATGCATAAATAGCCTTCAGTTAGAAAAAAAATTAAGGTTACTGCAAACATACATATTAAATACTCGACGCTTCGTCCTCTTCTAGGACCTCGTCAGGTATGACCATATTTAAATCCAAGAGTAAAGTTTCGGTTACAACAGGAGCAGCTCCTTGCCTCTAAATTTTATTCCTGGAATATATTCAAAATTATAAAGATTGCCATAATTCATAATGTCCTAGAAGAGGGCGAATCTTCATGTATTTAATATATATTGTAATATACACAATTACTACGTTAATTAAATGAAATTTGATTCTCGTTGAAGCTATTAATGTAATAATTAAATGGAAGGCGTTATTTAAATAAAAGAATTTATAAAATTTACAAACAATAATTATTTATTTTGT
Organism: Zhengitettix transpicula; assembly: GCA_037074705.1. Taxonomy (NCBI): domain Eukaryota; kingdom Metazoa; phylum Arthropoda; class Insecta; order Orthoptera; family Tetrigidae; genus Zhengitettix; species Zhengitettix transpicula. The sequence continues at coordinate 17,379,737 of CM073593.1, read as the reverse complement.
GGCAATAATTTAAGACAATTACAAATTTAAAATATTAAATCTCAGGGTCTTCACTGGGTTTGATAATGGACACATCAATTATATTTAAAAATCTTATTAACAACAAATCTCATTTACCTAAACAATACGTCGACTAAAAGAAAAGAAATTAACTTGACAATTGAAATATAACGAAATAAAAAAGTAAAGAGATCAACTCTGATTAACAATTTAATTCAGAACGAAACCCTATCCCTATCTTTTAATTACGTTTACATTTATATTTACATAAATAATTATTTTGTAATTTGTTACTCACATCTGTCCAGTTGGTTCCAGCATACCTTTCATTTTCGAAATACACTATTGCGAGATTTTACACTGATTCTAAGGATCACAGATTTTACACTGATTCTAGTCAAAATTTATAGGATGTCAGGAACTCGGATGATCCTCCCTTTTTTTGTCAGCTATCTGTTGACTGCTTGCCTTAGGTGAATTCTGCTTGCCTTATGTGGGTTCTGTGGTTTGTAGATTTGCCAGTCTTCACTGCTTTGGACTTAAACTGCAATTTTATTATTTTTGGCTGGCTATGGACGTAAAACTGCTTTTACTTAGCATTTTCGATGTAATGCTTTCGTGAATGTTTTACTTTGTCCTCAACTCACAACTTTGTTTAATAGTAATACATTAAACGACGGCTAGTCTCTGCTCAAGTATCACTTGTTCCGTCCTCCGAAATGTCCAGGCACCAGCCAACTCTATTAAATTCTGATCACCAACTGAACTATCGTCTTGAGTTTTTAGCGCGCATACGCCATTTTCGACTTTCCGACAAAGGAACAGAGCTGGGCTACATTGTCCCTATGGAAGCTCCTGCCGCAATAATAGATTTCTCAAATAATTTAAATTTTTATGTTGAAACAATTAATGTCCTAATTAATTGGCATTACAATATATTTCTGCAATAAACTTTATAATTTTTTTCTGACTTAAGGCCATTTATTTATGAGTAATATTATAATAAAATCAGATATTTTTTCTGCACGCATTTTAGTGTAAATCAGAGAATAATAATGCGCAACACGTGACAAAATATTCCTAAACCTCTTCCGGTTTTCAGATAGGAACAATATAATATGCCTCATAATTTTCAATTTCTTGTAGTATTCAATAATATATTAAAGAAACAAAGACAAATTATGTAATACAAAATATAAAAGGAAACAAGGATACCAACAATGAGTGGCGCCAAATTATGTAGTATACACTTTTAATTAGAAGGATACAATGGAAGGAAATTTACTGGATTTTACGTTGAAATTGAACCAAAATTTTTAAATAAATAACAAAGGTTATTTTGATTTAAGTTGACTTTACATTTTATGTTCTTAAGTCAATGCCTCGGCTTTCATGAAAATCTAAATTTCAGGGTCGCTTATAGGGCTGATTTGCAATTTTTACCAAGTTTCAAAAGCAAAATATGAATTTAATATACGATAACACAATTTCATACAAAAATCTAACAACACAAAAAAAACTGTAGGAATCTGACGATAAATTTATATTTGTATAAAAGTTCACAAAAGAAAATTTTTATTACCTTTTTGTGCACTCGTGATTATTTTAATCTTTATAGAACAATATTTTTATTGACAGGCCATAGCACTGATTTAAAACTTTTCACTCTTCGTCGTAACACTTTGCTAATTATGGGAACGATCACTGATGACTGCAACAAAATTTTAAATTACGTCGTATCTCTAAGCTTGCAACAGATTTCTCCTCAGCTTTACTTCAACACAATCAAATGTTAGCGTGTTGTACTTAAGGAGCGTCAATCTGCTCAACGTCCCAACATACTTTGACTCACTCCACTCGTCAGGCTCTCCAAACACACACACACACTGCTCTCTGACCGTCTCTCTGTTAAAAGTTCTGAGCGTCTTATATACGCTTTTTCGACAACAATACGTAGCAACAATTATAGTCTCTGCATTCTCGCGCCAAACAATGCTGTTCTTTACAATGACGGCCTCAAAGTTACGTAGTCAATTAAATAAACTATTGAAATAAAACATTTCATTACACATTGTTAATCTCTACAATATATATAACTTAGATTATCAGACAGACATGTTCATGAGTATTATAATCGAAGGGGAAAACAAAAATATTAAAATTTGTTAAAAAAATTACAGTCTGTGAAGATATAATAGAAGTAAAAAAATTGAACTTATTTTAAAAATCGAATGTAACAGCAAGACTATTTTTCAACTTCAATTCACGCCAATTGCAATAGGAAGGCATTTAATTTGTCTCGTCCAGTTGAAATAAATTTGTTCACGCCGTGATTCTTTGCATGTGTATTGTAATTAATTTCGTAAATAATCTATTTTTACAAAGTTTTGTCTTTCGACTACATGGTGATGATTGTCCTAAAACACGGAAGCGATTCTTAAGTAGTTACTTATTACTGACGTCCTAATAAACAATTAATTTTTCACACGGTTCATAAAAATTCAGCCTTAAGCCCCGATTCCGAAAGCTTATTACTAAGCCAAAATATTGTAGGCAAAAAGTAATATTTTCATCACATGAGAAATTCAGTGCCACAGAAATTGTTAAATTATAACGGAAAATTGCTTGTATAATGAGTCATTACCATAATGGGAAGTTGAAAAATATGTTTGCGTTGGTTGGAAGCGTAGACAGGTTTCTGGCTCGTCCGTCACTTCTGGCCTGTTGCGTGTTAATAACCTAAAGGGAATAGCCCAGTTCGAACACAGATAACGTCAAGTTTATATATATATATATATATATATATATATATATATATATATGATGTACAGAATTACCGAATTGTCATACATGATAACTGAATTAGGTGAATTAGTTTAATATAAAACTCTTGATATATAATATATCATATTATAAATTAATCATTTGTTATACATTATATATTTAAACACTTAACACATATTTTAATATTATAAAATGGAATTGAAATCGTAAAATCCAATCCAACTTAGTGATCATTCATTTCTTAAGGAGATATTGATCGTCTAATCAGAAACAGAGTGATGTTTTGTGCAAACTTCAATGGGGAAAAAAATATATTTCATTCGACGTTAATTTGCATCTCCAGAAAGGGTTCCGCAATGTTTTCTGAGACGCCATGTGGTGGTCGTACGGAAACTTTTTCCTGGTCTCTTTGCAGGACGCGGTTTCGTGTGTAGTAAATAAATTTATTATGTGATTCATTTATTCTTCAAATAGCACTTGACATGGTTTTTTTTTCACCATGAACTTTCAACTTTGTATGGTTGTCCAGCTCTCTCGTCCATTTCTGTAACTCTATCAAAAACTATGGTACTTTCTTGCTAATAAAAACTCTGCCAATTCCGTTTAAAACGTGTGGTCACCCTCTCAAATTTCGATTCATATTTTTGGGTGACTCGATCAGCTTAGATCCTTAAATATGTAAACAAACACCCAAAAAAGTATTTTATTGCAATGATCTGGAACCAAAATAATGAACTCCGTAACTCCTGAAGTGTTTTTGTACCAACTAGTGTTTACGTCATATGTTATAGGCCTTCTTGCTAAAAAACAATTACGCCGGGCCTGTAAATTAATCCACTGACTAATGACAGCTGTTCGTCTTCGTACAAAAAAACTTCGCCGATCCTCAATATATTGTAATATTTTTAAATAATTGTCTCCAGTCCTCTCACATACTATCCTTCCACAAAATATTCCAATATAACTATAACAGTTAAAGTTTGACATTTACCTTGTTTTAAGCTGCAATCGGAAACATTCCTATCCCGTAGGTGTTCGAACACGTGTCCTGTGATTCGTAAATTGGAATCAACAAGACGTATTTCATACAACACACAATGGGTAAGAGTTATCCGATATTTCTATTGGAATAGTCGGCCAGCTGCCTAAACCGGTCAAGGCACGGCGAGGGGAACGCTGCGACTCCACAGCTAACCCCTCTCCCGCCATCGGAAGGGCGTGGGACAAGTACCAAATGCCCGACCTACCTGATCAGGTTTTTCTAGGGTTTCCCTGCATCACTTTTAGGCGAATTGCCGGGTAGGATACTTAAACCATAACCCGGGGACTCTAGTTAACCCTTGGCCACCTTCCTCTACCCTTCCTCATCCCCCCTTTCAAATCCCTGTCTACGCCTAAAAAAAAGACGTATTTATAAACCCGAAGAATAATTCTGCTCTGGCAACATTTAATTTTTTTTATTAAAGCTATTGAAAATTTAACCAAGGTATGATCAAAGCGTTCTTATACTTTTTTCCCCATCACACGGGACCTTCGCAGGTTCAGAGAACACATTCGTCCCTGAGTGAAAGAATCGCTCGACACGACGGTCCGGGTAAGATTGTCATATATATATTGTAATGCATTAAGGGAATGCATTGTAATGTAATGCATAATGTAATGCATTGGTTTAAAAACAGCACACATTTCGTAAAGAGAATGCGAGGGAAAAGTAATTGCGGGTCCTGTCACGAGGTGACAAGACGGAGCGATAAGACATTTATCTAGGATGAGTGCTGGTGGGCGGCAGAGAGGAAGCCGTAATTTGTAGGGACGGTGTGACAGTGCGGCAATTAGGTCTAAAGAGTAATTGCGGGTCCAGACACTTGTTGACTTAGGATCTGGAGAAATTAGTATCGCGCACTTGTGAGGGGAGAGGTCCAAAGACAAATTGGACCTGTCTCGATTGTCGGGTTTCGGACAAAAGAGAGCAGCCGGCGAAAGGACTCCAACGGCAAGGACGTAAATTTCGGTAATGGGATTCTGTCACCGCGCCGTTGCGACGGAATTTTGCATCAAGAGAAAAACAAGGAGGCTAGTGGTATAAATAGGGTGAAATAACCTATTGTAGGACAGTTAGCGTGGGAGAGGAACGAGAGACAGTCAGCGTAAGAGAGAGATGCTGTGGGCATCGAACTTGTAAGTTAGTCAGAGGACAGTCACAGTTAGCGTGGGAGAGGAACGAGAAACAGTCAGTCAGCGTAGGAGAGGGGTTCTGTGAAAATCGACAGTCAGCTGCCATATACAACTATAAACATTTTTAATATACAGAAGCTCTATCTGTATGAGTATGAGAATTTGACCTGTCTTCGATGGTAGGCGACCTGGATTCAGCAACCGACGTCAAGGAGTGTCACTACGAGCACCTGGGATATTTCACTGGATATGGAGAACCAGATATCGGTGAACCAGTGATATTGTGTTAGAGTCAGTGAGTGAATGTCCAAGCTATAAAGTGCGTGTCTAAAGAACGAGTCGAAGTAAACCTGAGAAACCGTGAGTTGGAATGTATAATATTAACAGATGTAAGCGTTATTAAAGGATAACAGTCAGAATTCGTTCTCTTCTTTTGATAATAAAGTTAGAAGCAATCTCTAGGTTAAGTTCATTCATAAATTTAGTAGATACTTTTGTTTAATTTAAAACATAAATGTTGGGTCTTTTTAATAGTATGGTTCTGTCCGTTGTCAGACCCAGTAGAGACCCATGAGAGCAAGAGTTCTTATTATGATATTAAAATAATAAATTCAATTGTAATTTCTGATGAAGTTTAATAAATTTGTTTGTTAAAATCAAAAGCATATATTTTTTTTAGTTATACCCTATGTGGTTATTACAATATATATATATATATATATATATATATATATATATATATATATAAGATTCAGCTGTCGTAATCAGCTAAAGTTCATGTTGCGTGAAGTCATATAAATGTTTTGAGAAAAGACTGCATAATCACGTGAGACAAGTTGGCATGAAGTTAAACTATTTAATCGTGAGCATCTGTACCAGTCAAAATAATCCTCGAAATTTACATCACTCAAACTAGTGATCTTGTTGTATCAAAAATTATATTTGTTGTTCAATCAAGTATTCTAATTTGGATAAGTAGATTAACGCTTTGTCCAATTGAATAGATTTGAACATGCGGACGCACACCAAAGAATTTAAAATTTTGATGCCACCAAACTTTTATCATTTTATACTATACATATGTAGTTTTACACTTTTTATTGGTATTCAATAACTTCATGAAGACGGATGAGTCCTTTTTAACAGTGCTGTCATGATGATTGTTTCAGCGGTCAAAATGACAAGCGACAAAGGATACTGACGTAATAGGTTTAACAAGGGAGACCTTCCCACTGAAAGCGTTGACTTACTCGTAAATAAAGCAAATATACGAATATGTAGTCTACAAATAGCTTTATTGAGGTCGATAGCGAATGATACATTAGCAGTCAATTTATCAGATTATATAACTCTTCAGAAGAGGATTTTCCATTCACTTTTTCGTCACCATACGAATACGTTAATTTGCGTTTCTCCCTAATGACGTTTGAACCTTCAATTGAGAAAAAAAATATGATCAATACAATTAACTGAAATTATTAATTCATATGGATTAAATGAGATCATTCCTGTAATATCGATGGTTCGTAACATATAAGTGGACACTCCTATTCCATTATGTATTTTTTCTGGGATGAATAAGAAATATAGAATGCAAATATATGCAGGATACACAGGATGATGACCTGTGGATAAAGTCAATCATGATCTGGAACCCACTAAACTATAAGCGACTAAGGTGAAGGCTATTTGATAAATCAGGAAACCCAGCTGTGAAGCATCGTCACTTTGTGTGTGTGTGTTTCTTTAGAGCGTTTCGAAATGATCAAAACAATTTAACGACCCACCGACTGTAAAGTCAGATCAGTGATTCGTTTCCTTGAATGCAAGGAATGTCACGCCAGCAATCAGCAATTATGTGAGGTGTATGGGGAAGCAATAATGAGAGATGGAATAACGAAGAAGTGGATTAGACAGTGAAAATGTGCGTCTGTGCTCACGGTTGTGGGAGGAAACATTGAAAATGAAATTAGATGACTCTAAAAGGAAAACGTCTGCTCTTTCCAATGGTAACAAAAAGAACTTGATTGTAGCAAATGATTTTTTGCTATTTGTGTGTGAAAATGCACAAAATTTGACTCGTAAAATTTGAACCTCATTAACTAACACATATCTTGACAACAAAGTGAGCTTGAAAGCTAATACTTTGGCAGATTATAATCAGTAATGGGTTTAGTTAACTTACCAAAGCATAAGTTTGTAGAATGTCTTGTTTCAAAGTTAGAAGCACGAAAACTCCGCCTCAAATTGACGTGACGGTTTCTTTGAGCAATTTTGTGATATAACAGCAATAAAACTAAAACTTTTTAAACCTTGAAACTGCAACCACCGTGTAGAGCATAAAAAGTTGTCTGTAGTTACCATTTTTCAGGAAGATGGCTGCTACAGTTCCACAACAATAGTACTTGGAACTTGCCAATTTGTTAGAACGTGCAAGAGTGGGGCATGAGTTACCTTTATGCTGGAGGTCTTAAATGATGAGTCTCTAAAATGAAATTAGATGACTCTAAAAGAAAAAAGTCTGCTCTTTCCAATGGTAAAAAAATAAATTGATTGTAGCAAATGATTTTTTGCTATTTCGGTTTGAAAACACACAAAATTTGAACCTCATATTAACTAACACATATCTCGACAACAAAGTGAGCTTGAAAGCTGATACTTTGGTATCTTAAAATCAGTAATGGGTTTAGTTATCTTACCAAAGCATAAGTTTGTAGAACGTCTTGTTTCAAAGTTAAAAGCCCGAACAGTCGGCCTCAAATTGACGTTACGGTTTTTTTAGCAACTTTGTGATATAACAGCAATAAAACTAAAACTTTTTAAACTTTGAAAATGCAACCATCGTGTAGATGATAAAAAGTTGTCTGTAGTTAGCATTTTTCAGGAAGCTAGCTGCTACAGTTCCACAACAGTATTACTTCAAACTTCACAATCTAATCACGCGCAGAGTTGAATTGCACATGTGACTTTTTTTCAGGAGGCCCTGGCGCCCCCTCTATACTACTAGTGAATCTCAGATTTTGCACAACATCACTTGAAGCTTTATTCAACACTATCACCAAATTTCATTAAAATCCAAGGTGGTACCCAAAACGCAATTTGGTCACTTGGCATGGAATGACCTATATCTCTAATAACTATTCGATTGGGCTTTCATTCACTTAGTCCTTGCCGTCTTCTGGATGTCCTTATTCCACCTATAAAATCGCCTTCATGATTGCCACTTACAGTCACGTTGGTTTCTTATTTTGGAAGTATTATGTACGAACTGCTCCATTGCGTACAATTTAATTAATTTATTAATATTAATGCATTACTATATATTCCAGTGGTGGTAATGACTATTTCACAGAACAATGCGCAATCATATAAAAAAGTGTATATATGCCCTCCAGGTTTGCGAGTGCAGTCTGGGTTTTCCAACATTTTAAATCTGTTCACGTAAATTCTTCTATTTCCATTTCGAGTAAATATCCTATTTACGAGTAAACAATTAATATTTAATTGGGATCTTAATTATTTCCTTGAATGTTGTGAATACATTTTTGTGAGCTATTTTACGACCATTTTATTTCCTAGTTTTGAATAGATTCTTCACATAACTCTTCTTCTATTACTGCACGGGCAATAAATCGTGCGATTCATGTAATGTTGGTTCTATTCAATGTTGATTGTAAATGTCAACTGTTCTTTTGAAAGGAAAGACAATTATCAACGGTCAATGTTGGTGTTGTTTCATTATAGGAAAGTGCAAGTTTCGTGATTTGCTTGATAATATAATAAATTTTCAAAATGTGGGGGAACGGTTGTGGGAACTTCGTGGTTATTTTGTAAGGTCCGCTTTGTCCAGGCAGGATTAGACTTGGCGCCACATGAAAGCCGATCCTGAATGGCTGCCTTGAATACAGGAGGATGCGGGGGACGCTGAATACCTCCGCGTCAAGCATTTGTTTGTCCACGGCGTTCACAGAGGCTGCCTTATCGCCACGCTGATGACACAATGCCTCGAAAAGTCCGTTTGTTGGCAGCTACACAACGAAACATAGGTTTGATGGATGTAAAGTTCGCTGCTGTGTAACCAATTGAGTTTGCGAACGACGCGTTCAATACAAGCTGCACCTGGTGGATAACTCCTCCACATTCAATGAACGTGTAAAAAGTTGAATCACTTGGTCTTTAGGTTAGTGCGGAGTCCGCGAAAAAAATTACAGGCTATTTCTACACTGCTCTGTTTCTGCTATATTCTTTGTATAATTAAAAGAAAAATTGGCCTCTGAAGAGCTTTGGACGTCTAGAGAAATAGAGGCAGACCTCAAACGATTTTTAGGTAAAAATTTCCGAACTCAAGGAACGTATACTAAAATTAAGTCAGAACTATTCGTTATGTCTAAGGAAACCCGCAAGGAACGTAAAGTTATTAATCCAATTCGTAATTCAGTTGTCCCTAACAAGTATTGAACTACTAAAATAGTTGATGCCACCATGTTTGTCGTAACTTTTAACATCTGAAATAATATAACCCAATTATTTTGAACGGCTTTCTTGTAGAGTAACAGGTTACATGAGGGTAATCCACGTGGAGGCAACACCCCTATAATAGCATAGGAAGGGATTTGAAAAGGGGGATGCGGAAGGTAGCTGAGGGTTAACTAGGATCCCCGGGCTACACTTTAAGGATCCTACCCGGCAGGACAAACCCTAGAAAACCTGCATCAGGTAAGTCGGGCATTGGGTACTTTTCCCTTCCGATGGCGAGAGAAGGGATTTCTGTGGGAACGCAGCATTCCCTTCGCCGGGCCTCGACCAGTTTAGGAGGCAGCTGGCCGACTGTACGAATGGAAACAGCGAACAACTGGTGGACGAACGAATTTATCCGTTAGCGCTTGACGAATATTCTGAAAGAGGATTATCTTGTACTGGGAAATGGATTCGTTTTTTGGCGTCCTACATCCATACGTTTCTTTGTATGGTGTCTACATTCAGTGGCGTAGTCTGGAATGGTTACAAAACACAACACAACATGACACCATCGTTTAGTTAGTTGCCGTTCGCGCAAGGTTGAGAGTCAAATCGCTTTGAGTGTTATCAGGAGAAGAAAAGTTGTCTGAATACGTAATTCGAAGTAACATGTAAAAACTGAAAACTGAAGGTTGCATGAATTCCATCAAGTCATCGTAATAAAATCAGATGTTCTAAATATTCAGAAGTTTGGTAAGATGAATCCGCTCTTCAGCTGCTAACAATAAACTACGGCTGGCACATGCTTAAAACTTTTAGGAATATCGTTGAAAAGATCATGTTTACCAACAATGGCGGAAGAGAAAAATTTCCCGCTCTTTCATAAAAATTTACCTGACTTATCGATCAACCATCATATGCACCACACCAGCCGTGCACTGCTCATTACAACACTGCCTTGAATAATACACCAGAGAGATATGTGAAATTTTTTTATGCACACTGTTCGAACCAGCTCATTGTCGCACAAAAATATAGTAAACACGCCCGTTAAAAGATGTAAAAACAGGAAACTTTTAAATACCAATATGCAATGACATAAATTTTAATATATTTTTAGTTGTGATCGTGCTTGTGTGATTCCTTGGCTTGATGCAGTGTTCTGTCCTCAGCAGACCCTGGCTGTTGCTGGTCGTGCTGCCGCTGATGGTCGGTGGCGCGGACTACTCGGACCTCCGAGGGCCGTACTGCGCCCTCCGTGGTAGCGACGCCTGCTGTCACCTGAGACGCGACGACTGCTCCGTCCCCATCTTAGGGACCCTGTGCTACTGCGACGAGTTCTGCAACCGCACTCGCAGCGAGGACTGCTGTCCGGATTACTGGAGCCACTGCAAGGGCATCCAGCCGCCTCCAGAAGTGCTAAGACGTACGTGATTTGCCACGATATTGAGAAAAATTATCTGCCAAAAATTCTTATTCCTCACTGAGTGACGTTTCAATACATGAAAACCACTGATTCGTATTTAATGTTTCCAGACTGATCGATACAATGACTACTTTGGTTTTCTGTTCCTCGCTTATTTTTATTGAATGTAGGCCACATCATTTTCGGTTCTGATGAGCGGAATATTTGAAACTTAAACTAGCTGGGTCCCCGTCCTCAATACCGTTCTGAAAACATTTTTAATAATAAGGAATACAGTCTATTTTGATGTAAAGAATGAATAAAATATTCTCGGGCTTCTAACGTAGTGATAAAAAATTATGAGGGACGTTTCTATAACGTTCACTGTCACCGTCTTCTAGCAAAGGGTTTGTCCGCTGTTATCTGTCCTATATTTAAGGTGAAGTCTTGTCTATAAATACAGGACATACGGAAGTCATCGAAACGTCGCGCATACAATACGGGAATATTTTATTCAACATTTTTAATGTTAAGGTTAGCTTCTGGCAAAAAGGTTTGCCTATAAATGGGCTCGGGTCTATGCTTTTTTATTTATCTCGTTACATATGATCCTTTTATCATTTAATACTTCTTCTACTATGATATTGTGCTCGATTTTTCCTTCGTGGTTTGAGACACCTACTTAATGAATTTTTCAGGATTAGAATCCAAATCCTTCCCTAAATACAGAGTAAATTTTCGTAAAAACTAAAAAAAACTCGAACAATTATTATATTATAATTTCATATAAGTGAAAAAATTCTGTAAAACTTATGATCTAGAGCCAGACAAAAGAATCCGGATTCAGGAAAGTTACTTTATTTCAAGCAGGACTCTAATTTGTCGTATTTAATTAAAGTTCAATTTAATACTCAAACATGACCGTTCTACATTTAAACGAAATTAGATGAGAAACCTGGCGTCTCTACAATATATAACGTTGTTGGGACTTAAAGAATGGGGAATTAACTGACCGTTATCTCTAAAACTGAAAAGTTCGGAAAAACTTAAGAAGAAGCTCACACTTGTGGCCTTTATCGCTTAGTTCCATTGTAACCATTGTAACTGCAACCGTAGCTTAAGCCACACATTGTTTTAAATTTTTTAACCGTTTTCCTTTAACTGGACCTCTATTAAATATTATTTTAGAAATAATTGCCAAGAATTTCCATTAAATAATATTTAAATATTGAGGACGCTGAATGTAAATAAGGAAAATCTTTTCATTTGCAGAATGCTACCACAACGGCCAGTACTACCTTTTTGGAGAAACCACGAAAATAAATTGTAACCTTTGGTGAGTTTTTTTTATTCGTCATTCAACATAAAAATATTAATTGTACCTGTTAATAAACTAATTTATTCATTCCTACTTCGAAACTTAATTTTTTAACCACTGTTTCTGATTATGCCAGTAGTTTGATTAACACCTTTAACTTAGTACAAATGCTAATTTTCTGACATTAGAATCTAAAAATCTGTTATTTTATCCTCCATGTTTGTGTGCTGGGTCCTCCTCTACGTTTCCAAATATTTATAACTACAAAAACTTACGACAGTTTGCCTGGTCCACTTGAATTTCAATACAAATTTACCGCCAACTGTACATGTTTCGATCGCTTTGAAACATGATCCATTTACATTTGTGAATATTTATAACATTAACTATTTTGACAAATATAACAATAAATAAGTTTTATTCCAGCATGATTTCTAAGTAGCTAATAAGAAAATTAAAAAGCTTTAATTTCCAAAAAAGAAACACTGCGCGGAATGAAGTAATGACGTATCTTATTTCCTCAAACAAGGAATAATAGAATAAATAATTCAAATCGAATATAAAAGGGGTATGCGGAAAGACGAGCAAGGTAGCCAAGAATTTATTAAGAGTCCCGGGCTATAATTTAGGGAACCTACATGACATTCGCCTAACGCTACGTAAAAAGAGTTACTTCAATAATCAATACGAAATTCGTCAATTTTCAGTTTATGGTCATAGGAGTTCGGTTCGAAAAGTGTCTCATATAAATTTTAATAATTTATATTTTACCACTTTTCGTATTTGTATAAGTTTAAATAAGTTAATGTGGTGAAATAAAAAATTGTATATTGTATAATGATGGTCGTTCAAAATCTATTCGGATATTAATAATAATTTGTTACATACAGTAGAATGAATATTTTTATATAATAAAAGAAACGCCGATTATTAAAATTATAGGTTTAAATTTTCTGATATTTAAGAGACCTCTCTCATATTGGGACTCAATTATTTGTGATTGAGGTGTAAAACAGGTGTTTACTTTTTCTCGTCGGAAGTCGACCTACAATTCGATGGTTGGCACCCCTGCGGCCGTCTTCACAAATTTAGTATAACTTCCCGACTGTTTTTCTTTTGCCCATAAAATTTCCCTCAGTCGAAGTATCTCGTTGATTATTTCGAAGTCCTAGACTATCTTTCCATTTGTCATGTTTACATCTGGATGTCTTTTCCGGTGGGGTGAACCTTTTCACACGGCTAGACTCCATCTGAGAGACGGTACAGAATCCTTCTATTTTGTCCATTAGCCGGTTCACTATAGTATACTATAGTGAATTAAACATTTACGCCATCGAAAGGGTGTCAAAATTATGGAAAGGTCTATATTCTGTTTTGACTGCTTCCTAAATTATTTAAGTATAACAAATATTATACTTACACAGTGTAAATACAGATGCACCAAGCATGTAGTTAACAGGAGTACTACTATATTTTTTCAGCAAATGCCAGCAGATGGGCGATCGACTGGAACTGCTCTGTGAAAGAACCGAATGTCTTATTGAGCCCGAGATCATCTCTTCAGTGAATTCTGATAGTGGACGTCTGGGATGGCGCGCGGGCAACCACACGCCATTCTGGGGCCGGCGCCTGGACGAGGGAATCTCTCTGCGTCTAGGAACTCTACAGCCTCAGAAAGCGGTATGTTTTAACCAGAAAGAGCCTGGTAGCATTAAAAGGATAATAACTGGCCAAGGCGATGAGTGAGGCTAATAAAGTTCAAACAGTTTATGTTTAATGACAATAAAGTCGGATGGTTATTAATTAGGGTTTTCATTACCTGACGCATAGAATTATAATTGTAGATTATTGTAAAGATAATGCGAGTAGGAAATTGGAACGGAAGTAAGGAACTATTATGGTAAGAAACGACTAGAAGGCCAATCTCCATTATTTTTCAGGGTAAACCCATCAGAGCAACTGTAGGTTGGATTCAGCTCAGTCTTAGAAAATCACCTATTCATAATTTTTCTACCAAACAAATGTCGCACAATGGTAATTCCGATTAGTTTTATGTCGACTAAATAATATGTATGACTTAGAAAATCGTTGGGTGACCAAAACCAGAATCTGCAGCTTGAGTGTCCTTGAGGTGGCATGGTCCAATTTTCCTTCAGCCGTATTTCCTAACATTGGCCAAAGAAAACACAAATCAAGTTCACAGTCATATCTCAAACCACGTCGCGAAAATACATAAAAACAATACAATCTTTTAGGGTTCACATACTGCTGATTCATGTATCTTCCATTCTTAACAAAATCATGAAGTAATTTCGTATTGACCACTTAATGCTGCGGATGTTCATAGTGTGTTTGATTCCAGGCCGTCAATCAATGAATTTTGCAGTTCCCTTGCAATTCTATTATAGTTTTATTTTCTTTCGATAAGTGTAAAGGTTCAACCGATAATGTTTAAAAAATTTAAGACGCGCCACAGTGGAAACGACAAGTAATCATTAAAAAAGAATATTAGATAACGAAGGTTTTGTCGGTGAATTAGTTCTAAATATAATTCTCGGTTTACAATCCGGGCCGATCTCTCGACGGTAAGCTCCGCCAACAACATCAATCAGGTAGAGATGCCGCGACACTAACGTTCGTATTTATATCCGACCATGCGTTCCCTTCCCCTGGAAGCTTTGCTGAACTCCGATTGGTCGACTTCTCCATTTCTTCCGGAACTTTGTGGTCGCATTGCCTCTGTGACTTACAACTTGCAAATTTCTGAAGAGAAAACTCTTTGGAAAACGGTGTCCACCATGTGAAAAAATTCAACATAATTTGTCCACGCACTGATATCCCTGAAACTGACGTCGCAAGACCTCATGGTCAGTTTCGATGTGGTCTGTCTTTTTATCACGAGAACGACGCCCCGGTAGGAATGGAAAAGTCGACCATCGGAACCCATCACAGGTCCCAGGAGAACGCACGCGGTCTGGTATAACTACGAACGTATTTGTACAGTATATGTATTGGATATTAGAAAACGTTTACTTTTGACTAGGAGACGACAAATTCGCTAATTCCGGGAGCTACTTTTGCATTTACAAACTGTTTGGTGAGATACCACCACCTCTACCATCCCGTTCTCAAGATTTAAGTTAAAAAAAGGTTCATATTAAAATTTATAAACTTTTATTTTGTAATATCTATTGCCATCTTTAATTAAATTTTGTTCTATCTACTCTGCATGCTACTAAATACTTTAAATTCTAGAAATTCCAATGTGAAATTCAAACCAGAATTAGAAAAAAATTTAATTTGTCTAAATTTCAGGACAGATTATAGGGTTTCTAATTAAGACTGATTTTCAAATTTCACCAAGTTACAAAAACAAAAAAAAATGAATTTAAATTTACAATAAACTTTATACCAATAACAAAAACTACAGAAATCAGAAAAGTTATATAAATCTGGCGGTAAACGATATTTACGTAAAGTTTTACATAAGAAAGTTTTTTGTTTTTACATACCATTTATTTAGAACTGCTCTGGTTTGTGCAATTTTTATAGAAAACTATTTTTCTTGACAGGCCGTAGCACTAATTTTATTATCGTCCCAATTTCCAACACTTCAGGCGCCTTTCTACTTTGGGGTCGTACGTATTGTCACACTCGGATTGCTGTGAAAAATCCCTTTAATACAGAAGCTGATATATTCAGCTAATATTTTGCTGAATTCTACCACCACTTATTACCACTACGAGTACCATACGGATCAGGCCCCCCAAAACACACACGCTGCTCTCTGACTGGACTGGACTGTACGGTACTCTTTCTGACTGTTTCGTTACAACATACTCCTCTGCCTCCCAAACACACTCTCGCTCTGACTATCTGAGCTTTCTGACTATATACTGCTCTGCCTCCCAAACACATTCTCACTGTCCCGGCGTTCTTTGTGGTCAACGTTCTGAGCGTCTTATTTACGCTTACTAGACAACAATTCTTAGCGCCCATTCTAGTCACTGCATTCTCGCGCCAAACAATGCTGTTCTTTACAATACTCTCTCCTCAAAGTTACGCCGCCAATAATTAAAGAAACGATTTATATAAAGCATTTCATTACACATTTGTAATATATATATATATATATATATATATATTGTAATAAACAACCAGGCGTCAAAATAAAAAAATTATATTTTAACAAACAAACAATTTTTATTTATCAGAATTTACAATTATACAATTTAATACAAAACATATCTCCTTTCCCTCATGGGTTTGATAACGGATAGAACACTTAAATAATCAAAAAACCCAACATTTATCTTCAAAAAGCCTGCGAGAGGATTCTCTCGCAGGTAACCTGCGAGGGATTATCTCTCGCAGGCAGAACCTTTTAGGAGAGATACGAAGGGGCTACCTTTGGGTATGCCTTTTCCTCTCCGTCTTTGAACTAAGGTTCCCACAAGCCGAGGCACCTCGGCCTGTTTTGAGAGGTGTATGTTCCGGGGTCACAGACCTTGGGCATACGGTAAGAGTTGTCCGCTAGTCCCATTGGAATAGTCGGCCAGCTGCCTCCTAAACTGGTCGAGGCACGGAGAAGGGAATGCTGCGTCCCCACAGCAAACTCCTCTCCCGCTATCGGAAGGGCGTGGGACAAGTACCCAATGCCCGACCTACCTGATGCAGGTTTTTCTAGGGTTTTTCCTGCATTTCTTTAGGCGAATGCCAAAAGGATCCTTAAAATATAGCCCGGGGGCCCTTGTTAAGCCTTGGCTACCTTCCTGTACCCTTCCACATCCCACCTTTCAAATCCCTTCCTATGCTATTAAAGGGGAGTTGCCCAAAGTGGATCACCCTCATGTAGCCTGTTGCCCTAAAAAAACATTTATCTTTAAATTAAACAGAAATATTTAATCGACTAGACATCGACGAAACTTATTAACGAACTTAATCTACCAGATTGATTCTAAATTTAAAAGAGTTTATCTTATTAATACAAAAAAAACGATATCTGACTGTATCTTTTAATTCCGTTTACACATATTAACACCATGAAATTTCAACTTACGATTACTCAGGAACATTTGGCTCGTTCATTACACACACACTTTATAGACTGGGCGCTTAAACACTGACTCTAACACATATTATTGGTTCGACGATAGCTGATTCTCCATACTCGGTGAAGGACATCCCACTTGCTCGTGGTGAAACTACTCGACGCTGTGTCCTGGATGCAGTGTCCTGGTCTCCTACCATCGAAGACAGTGGTCAAATTTTGATATTACAACAGATTGAACTTCTGCATACAAAAATGTTTATCGTTGACATAAATTTGCTATTTCTCTCGCAGGCTACAAAATTTCTCCATACTCCGTGCTCGCCGTACGCCTCCACAACCAACCCTCTCCTCCAAGACTCAACTTCACCTCCTAGCTCCAAAACTCAACTCACTTCCAAAAATCTTATCTTCTCTTTATATATCACCGTCCCTTCTCTTTTCCTTTTGTTCCCAAAACTACGTCGCAACTGCCCGTTGACAGTTTCCTCCCGAGATTTACGTTATGCAGATGCAGTTCCTTAGCAAATTGGTAGCTCCTCTGTCATGTCGCATCGAGACAGAACCCGTAATTACTTAGCACTTGTATTCTCACCCCCGCACTCACACGTGCGCGTTTCTAAATTCTTCAGACCGCCCAAACTGCTTCCTCCATTATCCTAAGTCAACACGCCACTGTCCAGGCCATTAATCAGAACAATGCCCGCCTTAACAGATTTACCTTGCGACAGGCCACCCTGCATGTGCCTTTGCTCTGAATTCTCATGACCTGCCCCAAGTAAACATTACAATTTCCTCTGACGGCCAAGACCATTAATCTGAAACAATGCCTTTCCCTCAAGGCATTACAATATATATATATTGTAATACACAACTATTTATAAAATTTATTATGAATTGATTGAAATGAATTTAGGTCAACAAACAGTGCCCCACGTTGAGGTTTCATAAATGTAATATGCCAAATTTATTTATTTAATATTTATCTGAATTGGCCCACGTTACGACGCCATAAATGTAAAACACAAAATAAATTAAATTGAATCGGCCCACGTTGATGAAGCCAAAAAAATGTAAGATACAAAATATTTTAATTGAAATGAATGAATTTATTTATTGAAATTATTTAACGAAATAATATAGAAATAATCACAATGGTTTAAATCTATGAAACAATTGGTTTATTCTGCATGACTATATAATAACAAAAACTTTCTTGTTGAAACTTTACATTAATGTTCTTATTATACAGTGTCCTTTACTCTCATCTCAGGGTCATTAATTGGGCCTTTTAACAAATAACAATAAATTTTCTACCATCCAAAATTAACAAACAATTTTTAATAACCTTCAAAATTTGATCAGAATGAAACAACATAAATGAAAATGAAATTGAAATCGAAATCTGACGATCTACTATCCTTATTTAACGTTTACATAGCATGAATATAAAATATTTCTCTATACTTACAGTTGTACCGGTACCAGGCAATTGTTGGGATTGTATAATACACATTTCACTATGAACACATTACAGGCCATTGTTTCACTGAATTTAATTTTATTTCACTTTGCAAAGCTCTGGTATTGACCACCAGACACAATTGCTCCGAAAAACTTCCGTCCCGCCTATATCTGCCGACTTTTACTTTGAACCTCACTCTCCAGCCAAATGCAGATTGTTGCTCAAGTTTTGAATTATGACGAAATAAAAACTTCGTTCTCTCCTTTAAATCTATTTACTTTGGATTCTCAATATTCTGTGGCTATCTACCAAAATTTCACTCTTTCTCCAAATATCAATGTTTCATTACTCAACTGCCCTCGACGAAGTTTTATATCTGACGGCCGTGCCCCGTAGTTTATACGTGCTCCAACGACAATGTCTTGCCTGTTCATATATTATTACCCATTATTGTATTTGTGCGTTCGCCGATAATAATTTATTTCAAATGTTTAATTATTAATTCTTTAATTGCCTTTCCTTATCATTACAATATATATATATATATATATATATATATTGTAATACTAATTAAGAAAGCCATTAATTGTTTAAATTACAATGTTTTGTTTGGCGGCGCCGATATCAAAGGACGGAGTGACGGCGGTCTTTTATTGATATTAAGTTAGCGAGACCATGAATTGTTTGACATACATATATATATATAGATAGATAGATAGATAGATAGATAGATAGATAGATAGATAGACAGATAGATATTCGTGGCCAGATTTGGTCCGTTGGAATTGATTTTAAAATCAAATCATTTTGAAGATCTATTAATTCAAGATCAAGTATGCACTCGTCTTCGTTTAAATTATCAGTCACGCACGCAGAAAAACCTTCTGCATTCACTTGTTAACATTAAATTGTGCGAGGAGTATAATTTTTTGAAGTCCTGAAATCTGAGATGAAATTTCTCTCTTAAATCATATATAACGTCTAGCATCTTTCTGGTCAAAAAGGGCTGAGAACATCTGTGTTCAATTTGCTTCTTCATTTGACGTCTCCATTCATAAAGTTTGTCTCCAAAAGCTGAAAATGATATTATGTCTCATGTCATTTCCATGAATTCATTTTGCAGTTTGCAATTTAGTACATTCATAGTAGTGTCTCTCATGGCGCCAGGAATTATGATAAACACCTTGATACAGACTAAAAACAAAATTAATAATTATGATAACTGAACAGAACTGGGATTCCTTATTCTGTCTTTGGTCTAATAACCTTTAGCGAGCTACCGTTTGAAGAACCCGGATTTAGACTGACTTGTAAACCTTCAGTCAATGCCGAAACTTAGATAAATTTAGTGACGGTATAACTGTTGTAGGTGATGCGCATGAGGCCAGTGAAGAGAATGTACGACGCCGAGCGTCTTCCTCTAAATTTCAACGCCCGGAGCAAGTGGCCGGGTCTGGTGAGCGACGTACGCGACCAGGGCTGGTGTGGTGCTAGTTGGGCAATGTCCACCACCGCCGTAGCCTCCGACAGATTCGGCATCATGTCCCGAGGTTCTGAGAGAGTCAGCCTCGCGGTTCAGCATCTGCTATCCTGCAACAGTCGCGGTCAACGGGGCTGTGGGGGTGGACATCTGGACAGGGCCTGGTTCTATCTGCGCAAGTTTGGGTACGTATTTAGTTTGGAAGTTACTTTACTAACTGCAAAATAATTTTACAGCTATACTCAAGTTCGACTGACTGTTCGTTTCGATAATCAAGGAACAACCAAGATCGTTTTTATAGTTGGCTAAATATTCGTGACAAGGTGTGCACACTTCACGGCAACACACTATTATAGAAATATTTTTTAATTAAGTCATATGTCGTTTCAACCTGAACTGATATTTGCTACGCTTTTAAAGAGACGCAATTAGATGACATAAAAGAAAAAGTTAATTTGGTGCAGTTATCTTTCAATTTTATCGGACTGTACTTGGAGATTCCGAAAAATCATAGCCCATTTGCTTTGTTTCGAAAAGATTGCTTTTCTCGTGGTAGTCGCAACCAATATTTGGCGTCAATTTTCTTCATCACTACAGTCCAATCCAAGAAAAAAGTCTGAAAATTATCTGGACAACAATACATAGCCTACACTCCTGGACCAAGTGAATCAATATTGCAGGTGAAGTATTGATTAACGCTAAACATCCAAGTGGAGTTCACATCTTAAGTGCAAAGAAAGGTGAAACTATGAGTATGTAATTATATGGTGACATTGGACAGAAAATGTGATTCTTAATTAAGGATCTGTCCTGCATTCCTCAACTTTCAAAAATATGTTGCCTGTAACCACCATTACTGAATATGCTGGAGAAGTAAGATTCAAAATGACTGGATGATAAAGTTGTTCTACGGGTACCCAAAACTGTTGGTCGATTGTTCATTGTTGAGTTAAACATACAACATAACGAAGAATCATTGTTTACTCAAACTGATGAGGAATTCATAAAGTGCCATCAAAAATGGGGACATATTAGTTTTGGGAACTTGAAGAAACTATGAAGTTTGTGTGAAGGTACTAAACTTGAAGATGAAACAAAGCAAGGAAGTGCATAAATTATTCTAAAATGAAGCGTTGAGAAATATTAATATTGTAGTTTCAATAATAATTATGTACAATTTGAAATTAATATACTTAATTTTCATGAACTTATTAAAAATTTTGGTTTATTATTAAGTAATGTCTAACTTTACTCAAAAACAATTTAGGAGTATTCCCAGATTTGATATATATTCTGGGTGCTTTTTTGTAAACCTGTAGAATTATGTTAGCACTAACACACTTTTTATGTCAGTTCTGCAAAACAACTCTCTGTATCTAATTAAAAAAATAGACTAAGGAGACAGAAATTTTTGCAAACAGATATAATAGCTACTGTGGACAAGAATTGTTCAGGTTTTTATGTCAGCTACTTTTCAAATCAAATGAAATATTTGAAATCTACAGAAGGATTCTACATAGAGTTAGATTGAAAATTAACAAACAATTGTTTTATACATTTCTTAGCAAATGACACATGTATGGTAATCAAGAAGCACTTGTAACACAATTTCAAACAACTTAATATTTCACATCTTTAATTCTTAATCAGGAAAAAAGAAAAAATTATAAGAAAATATATTATTTCTCCAAACCACTGAAAGACTCTTAAATGTGCAAAATAAATGAACATTTACATTTTACCACTTATTGTTCTTAAAAACATCAAATTTTGATTCATTTCATCTTCCATCAATATAAATTTTTGCACTGACTACAAAAATGGCTATACTCTTACTAATATTTGAAAATATATAATATTAGCATTTATCCTTACACAATGTAAAAGTATTTCTTCAAACTTTATTCAGATATTTTTTCTCGTGCATATTTATACTATCATGTTATAGGCTAGTAATTGAATCTTATTTATTTCACAGTGTAGTAGATGAACCTTGTTATCCATGGACTGCGTCAAATGGTGATCCTGGTAAATGCCGTCTACCGAAACGGGTAAATCTTCTTACAGCTCGTTGCACACGACCTCAATTCACCTCTGGTCCTCCCCGTACAGAACTGTACCGTGTTGGACCAGCTTACAGAATAGGGTCAGAAGAAGATATCATGCATGAAATAATGGAATCTGGTCCTGTACAAGGTATAAAATATTAATAATATTTTAAATAATATAAACAGGTTAGCTAAATGAGAATTAATTACAACATATATGAATTCAGAATTGATATTTGATTGAACTAAATATCCTACCCTTCCTTTTATATCTCATTCTTTCATAGCTATTCCCTTTCAAATAATGTACCCTACCATTCCCAATTACAGTCCACTTCATAATGATTAACTAATAATATTTGACATTACATTTATGCAATTAAAACTCAAATAACATATTTTTACAGCCACAATGAAGGTTTACCAAGATTTCTTTATGTACCGTGGGGGAATTTATCAGCATTCAAGTCTTGGAGTTGCCCATCGTACAGGCTACCATTCTGTTCGCATAGTAGGATGGGGAGAAGAAACTGGAATTGATGGGCAACCAATTAAATACTGGGTAAGAACAATTCTGAATAACAATTTTTCAACAAATGTATACAACTTATCTAATGGTTTATTTATTTTATATTTAAATAGGCTTAGTATTACTTTTCCTATTGTTGAAAAAAGTAGCACTATGAAACTCAATAATTTATTTATTTTAAAAAATGTTTAATGAAAAAATGTAGGTTTTATCATAGTATTCAGCAACCATGTGTGTCTACATATAAGTTGGCTTTACTACATAATTTATATGAATACACTGTTTAATTTTTCAGGTGGTTGCCAACTCATGGGGTAATTTGTGGGGTGAAAATGGTTACTTCCGTATTCGTCGAGGAGTTAATGAATGTGAAATTGAAGATTTTGTTGTCGCAGCTTGGGCAGATACTACACTTCCTTCCATGGAAATGATAGTACCACATCACAATCGCATTAGCAATAACATATAATTGTGATGAATAGTGTTTGAGAAAGTGACTAATTTATGAGCAAAGTTTTTTTAAAAAAAAATTCATTTCTGAAATGACTCATAAACTTCATTCAAATGTGTGAAATTGTGTTCCAGTACCTTTTCAAGTGAAATATAACTTACTTAAGTGTCCATGTTAGTAATTCCTCATCACTGAGGTAGATGAACTAATTATAATAATAATAATTCTGTGCCACACAGAAATACATCTTTTCCCCCATATACAGTACAATAAATTATTTTTATGAAGAGCCACTGGATCTGTAAATGGTGAGCACAAATACTATGAATGCAAACAGAAACTTGTGATGAAAGTCACTTGAAAAAAAATAGACTAAGCCTTCTATTATCACAATTAAATTGTTTTATAATTATGAAAGATTTTTCTAAGGAAATATCAGTGTTCAAGTGAATAAGCAGAATGCAAAGAATAATGTAGCTGTATTAACAGTTATAAGTAGCGTTGTCCTTTTATTTTATGGAATGGATGTTCAAAGCTTTTAAAATTTCAAGTACTCTGCAACTTATCATTATGTACTGGAAATTTAAATGAAAATTTAAGATTATGTTCATGTTTCATCTTCAATATTATATTCTTGTGCTTAGTGAATCAGTTTGACAAATAGATCTTTAGTCAGCATGATTAGTTCATGCAATTACAGCCAACTGAGAATAAAAATAAAAATTTTAATACCAGACAAAATTCAGACTGTTTGAATAATAGCATGAAGCATCTGAAAATTTTAAGATGTACAAATAGAGGTTACAATTTTTAACTAACTATAAGTTAAATTATTTACTGTCTCTCATATTTAAAAAATAAATGGAGGAAGAACAGTAACAATTTACACTTTCTCATGATAGAAATAATTCAATAATTTACATCACTTCATAATTCTAACTTCATATCATGGCTTAGAAATAAACAGTGAGCAATAATAACTGTATATTATAACATTACATCTGTCATGTTACCTATTAAATTAGTTTCATGGATTTATAATAGTAATTTATACAAGAATTTATTAAAAACTGCCATGAAATTTATTTTTTACATATATTAACATATTTTTACTGATGTAAATTAGTGTTGAATTTATAAAAAAAAAATCTAAATTATTTCCTCTAAAACAGTATTAAACTAATTTATCTGTAAATTACAAAATATTTATGTCAATTAGTTTAATGAATTGCACAAATGTAAATATTAATTTTATTGTTAACTTTAATTTGCATATCACTGCCAACCTTAATGTTATTTTTATTGTAATGGAAATAAATGTAATTTTAAAAATCTACATGTCAGTTTTTATTATTCTTTGCTGTAATATAAAATGATTGTTTTTAGTACATTTGAGGCAACATTAGTTATTGAAGAAGTTTATAACAGCCCCTTTTATGACCCCCTCCCCCACTGTCGAGATAGGGGCTAAATTTGCAAAATGAATGTCATGATCCAACTTAGGGAACCATAAACCAAATAATTCAATACAAATCAAAATAATATTGGATATTTTATAATTAACCCCTTCTCCCCAATGTTGAATGGTCTGAACTTAACCAGTTTGATAAATTATCTATTCATTTCAACAGCATTACAAACTAATGATTTGACATTGATATTATAATTTTTTTGATGTCTCATTTATTATTATCCCCACCCCAAGGAGGGCTGAACTTCATATATTGGGGTTAGCTGAGTTGGTTAGTTACAGTCGCCATGTCAGTCAAGTTGAAATTCAGTTGTCCTTGAGCTGAGTGTGATGCAGGGGTGTGGATAGTAATAATTGTAATATTGGTACTTTTTAACAAACTTGCAGCAAGTGGAAGTTGATAGGAAAATATCACCACAGTCTTTGACAATCAATTCCATTGTATCTCTGAATGAAATTTTTAAGAATTTGCTGCTATTATTAAGGAAATAATTGTATACTTTCCCAATTTCGAAGGTAAGTTACAAGTTTTTTAAATTGAGAACAAGATATTCTGTATGTCCTATTGGAGCATTTAAATAAAGTACTGAACTATCTGGAAGCCACAGGTAGCATTTCACCAGTTTCAACAAGTAGCTAGGTTTCACCATTAGTCAACATCGCTAAACAAGACAAGGGCATGAGACTTTGCATTGATGTTCAATGTGGAGTTAATGAAGAGCTTGTGAAAGTGTTGAAGATGTTTTAAACTGTCTACGGAGTTCCTGTTATTTCTGTACACTTTATCTTTTTAAGGCATACCTACATCTTAAAGTAGACAAAGAAAGCAGTATTATGCAGACTATTTC
The DNA here is from genome assembly GCA_037074705.1 of Zhengitettix transpicula. Taxonomy (NCBI): domain Eukaryota; kingdom Metazoa; phylum Arthropoda; class Insecta; order Orthoptera; family Tetrigidae; genus Zhengitettix; species Zhengitettix transpicula. The sequence goes on along the minus strand of CM073593.1, from coordinate 17,354,255 downwards.
AGCACAACCTGGCACACATAAAATGCACCACTTAATTTTTTGCATTAAAACAGCAACATCTGAATTTAAATTATTTCTCAGATCCTCAGAGGACTTCCTAAAACTTATCAGTATTTTAACAATCAGAGTTGATGTACATTTATTAATATTAACAGTGATGACATTATTGAGTTCAGAAATGACACAATTGAAATTTACATGTCTTATAATAATGTTATAAATAAATTAAAATCAGTTTTAAAAATTAAAATCCATTCTGAAAATAATTATTCCAATATTATATATATATATATATATATATATATATATATATATATATATATATATATATATATTAATGCCAAGTAAGTAATGCATTAATTGTGAAATTGATAGTCTAAATTGTTAGAGAAACATTTTTGACGGCGGTACCGAACACATAACAGAGAAACAATGAAGGAGAGTTTTGTTTCTTTTTGTTGGAAGAAGGAATGCGCGCTCTAAAATTACGAGACGAGAGCAGTTGGAAATCAGAGGCGACAGCATTGAGTTAATGCAGTCAAGTACAGCTCGTACTAAAAGTAGACGAGATATTATTTTAACAAAAAGTTCAGTCTGTATTTTGACTGGAAGCGATCGAGTGCTCGTAATAGAACTTTGCGAAAATTGGGGATTAAACACGTATCAAGAGACGGGGACTAAAGCGAAAGGCGAGAGCGAGAATCGAAGGCAGAACTACAAAACCTGCTAAGCTGGGCAGCCGTGAGAAGGAGGCAACCGAGGGAGCGAGAGACGAAGAAGAGGTTCCTGGTTCCTGATTTAAATCCAAAATATTAATTAGAATCTGTGAGTTAAGTAGAAGCTGTGCAAAAACCCCGTTATAGTGCTTCGTAAGTCAGAAGTATCCTGGGCAGCCGTAAGTAACAATAGAAAACAATAAATTATGTAAACCGAATTAAAAGATAGATGTCAGATATCGTTCTTTTTTTTTGATAAAAACATTGTAAATTAAAATCCATCTTTTAGTATAAGTTCGTTGACAATTAAATTTCGTCTTTGTTAATTGACGAGTAAATATTTTCTTTTTTAAAAATAATTTTGTGTCTTTAATTATTTTAAATGATATAGCCTTTATCAAACACAGTTATGACCCTGAGATATTAATTAATTGTAAATTGTTCAAGTATTGATAATAAATAAATTCTTTTGTTTGTAAAATAAACTTTCTTCATTTGATAAGCCACTCTTTTTGTATATTACAAAATAGCTTCCACAACGTGTGGCACGAATAAATTCATTAAATTAAATTAAATGCTTCTAAATGTTTCTAATTTGATTATTACAATATATTGTAATAATTTTAAAAAATTAACAAACAATAGCTTTATTTTTAATACTTTAAAACAATTACACAATTTAAAAATATCTCAGGGTCTTTACTGGGTTTGATAATGGCGAATCATTTTATTTCTCAACTTAAACACAAATTCCAATTTAATAGAGAAAAGATTTACTCGTCTGTTAACCAAGACGAAATTTACTTGTCAACGAAATTAAACTAAAAAGATGGATTCTAAATAACAAATTTTTAATTAAAAGAAGGGAACGAAATCTGACGTCTATATTCTAACCAGGTTTACATAATTATTTATTTTATATTGTTACTCACGGCAGCATTCCAGGATACCTTGTACTTGACGAGACACTATGGCGGGGTTTTGCACTGCTTCTAAAAACTCACTGATTCTAAAATTAATATTTTTAGATCAAAAATCAGGAACCAGGATGAACCTCATTTTCGTCTCTCCCTCGGTTGACTTTTGCTCGGCTATGAGCACCAAAAACTGTTTGTGTTCAGCAGGTTTCGTAGTTCTGCTCAAATGAATATTTCGTCTTGAGCAAAATGTTCAGGGACCAATCAAAGCTGTTGATTGGTAATTCTCGATGTTTCTCTGCAAATTTCCTTTGAATATTTAAAATTGTCTTGTCTATTTCAACTCGATCAACTTCTGTCGTGTCTGACTGCCCACTGCTTCTACTTAACTTTACTTTTTAAAAGAATATCTCGTCTGTTTTAATACGACCTGTACTTGACCAAACCTTCCAGCCTACTGAACAACAGTCTCGCAATTTTTAGCGCGCATACCTCTTCCGACAAAGGAAACAATACCTGGCTACATTGTTGCTGTGTTCTGTACCGCCGTAAGAATATATTTCTCAAACAATTTATATTTTCAAATTTACGATTAATGCCTTAATTAATTGGCATTACAAAATATATATATATATATATTGTAATAAACAAACGTGGGTCGAAATAAAAAGATTAAGATTATAAACCACAAATAATTTTATTTATCAAAACTTAGCAGAATTTACAATTTAATAAAAAACATACATCTCTTTCTATCATGGGTCTTTACTGGGTTTGATAACGGACAGAACACTTAAATAATCAAAGAACCCAACATTTATATTTAAATTAAACAGAAATATTTAATCGTCTAGACATCGACGAAACTTATTAACGAACTTAGAATTACCAGATTGATTCTAAATTTAAAAGAGTTTATTTTATTAACAAAGGAAGAGAACGATATCTGACTGTATCTTTTAATTCCGTTTACACACATTAATACCATAAATTTCAACTCACGATTACTCAGGAACATTTGGCTCGTTCATTACACACACACTTTATAGACTGGACGTTTACACACACTGACTCTAAGACATATTATTGGTTCGACGATAGCTGATTCTCCATACTCGGTGTGAAGAACATCCCAGTTGCTCGTGCTGAAACTACTCGACGCTGGATGCTGTGTCCTGGTCTCCTACCATCGAAGACAGTGGTCAAATTTTGATATTATTACAGATTGAACTTCTGCATATGAAAATGTTTATAGTTGAATAATTTTGCTAATTCTCTCGCAGGCTGCAAATTTTCTCCATACTCCGTCTCGCCGTACGCCTCCACACTGAACTGACTCAACTCCTCGACTGACTAACAAATTCTTATCCTCCCTTTTATATATGACCGTCCCTTCTATCTTCTGCTTTGTTCCAAGACTACGTCGCAATTGCATTGACAGTTTCTCCATTACTCCGAGATTTACACTCTGCAGATGCTGCTCCCCCAGCTGGTAAAATATCTAGCCGTTCCGTCTTGTCACATCGAGACAGGACCCGTAATTACTTTGCACTTGCATTCTCACCCCCACATGTGCGCTGTTCGGAAATTCTTCTGACCGCTTTGATCCCAAGTCAACAAGTTAATTGTCAAGCCCATTAACCAGACACAATGCCTTTCCTAAACCGATACATCTTGCGACCGGCCACCCGCGCGTGTCCCTTGCCCTGCTTTACAAATCCTAAGTACACATTGCCACTTCCTGTGCCGGCCAAGACCATTAATCCGAAACAAATATCTTGCCGCTCTGTCTTGTCACATCGAGACAGGACCCGTAATTACTTTGCACTTGCATCCTCACCCCCACATGTGTGCTGTTCAGAAAATTATTCAGCCGCTCTGTCTTGTCACATCGAGACAGGACCCGTAATTACTTTGCACGTGCATCCTCACCCCCAGATGTGCGGTGTTCCGAAACAATGCATTCCCTCAATGCCAATTAAACAGGTCATTAATTGTTTTTAATATAATTAAATTGTTAGCGGTACGAATGCGTAACGGCGACAATGAAGGCGGGTTTTTCCTTTGTTTAACAATGGAGACCGCGCTTAGTGAACTGAGTATGCGCTTGGAAAAAGAGCAGTCTGCTGCGAGAAACGGAACAGGTCAGTTCACGTGGGGAACTGAAAAACGTAAAAGTCTGATGATTTAAAAGTCTGAAATCGGCGATTGAGAGGTGAAGGAGTAAAAAAATCTGAGTACGAGAGAGGAAACTGTCAAAAGTCGACGGAGAGATTTACATAATAATTTGCACACGGTGAAGCAAATGGTTGCTTCACGCTGATTGAACAATTATCGCATAGAGGAGATCGAAATCTACTAGCGGACCAAAGGGGGCGGCTCATCCGAGGTTCCAGATAGCAGAGGACGAGTATTTTAATCGTGTGTATTAAAATCTTCAATGAAGTGTAGAGTCTGTGTAAAAATGCTTTTTTTAGTGTGGTAGTTTTCAAGCTACAAGAGAGATCTGGTACCAGACAGACGTTCTGTGAGTAACCAAAACTTTGATATAAATTTGTAAACGATAATTAAAAAGGTATAGTCAGATTTTGTTCAAGGTTCGTTTCATTTTAGTTTTCTTCTGTTTCACTTATCTTCATATCATGTTTTAGGTTAACTTTTTATATTTGAATTGTAAATTGGCAGTTTATACATTGCTTTTGTTCTAATTATCAAACCCAGTAGTTATCCTGAGATATAGAGATCCGCCATATTTTATTGTAGTGATATAAGAATTGTATTTTCATAAATGCCAGGAATTAATAAATAAAAATTAAACTATTTGTTTTTAAATGGTTTAAGTTCGGCATGAAAAATAGGTCTTGTACATTGTATATTTATCAACAATAATAAATTTCTTTTAAAGCTTAGTAAATGTTGTTAATTATTCCTATGATTTAAGACCACCTTTTCGATCATTATATATTCGACGTCTTCAACGTGTGGCTAATTATTCAAATTTTAATTAAATTTTTTGTTGATTCATTTAATGAACCCTATTAATGTGTTTATTACAATATATATATATATATAATCCCCCCCCCCCAGAAACTTCCATGGTGACTGCTGCATTACTAGTGACGTTTCAGAACGGCGCTACGTGAATCAGGTAAAATAGTACTAAGTTTCATTCGAAAGCAAACGGCGAAGAGAAACGTACAGACAGTTTCGATAGAAAGTGAGAAATTCTTTGGTGAAACAAACACATAATCAAGACGAATAGGATTTCCCTATTAATTAAGGCTAGCTTCTTAATGGGGTAGACTCTTTGTGTAAATTGAATGACAAATATTGATCTATAAATGAAATCAAATGGATTGTGGTTTCGCAAATGTCATTCCTGAGTAAGATGGTGGTATACCTGATATATGAATGATATAATATGAACAGAAACTTTTTATCGTGTATGTAGAGAATAAGTTCGTCGATGGCGCTAATTCGTGAAACATATCGAAGTATTTCTGAGTTCAAATACGTAAATATTCGCAACTGTTCTAAATCGTTGAACGCAGATTTTTTTCTTTGTTTTTAGAATAACAGGTTACATAAGGGTAATCCACATGGTGGCACCTCCCCTTTAAGCGCGTAGGAAGGGATTTGATAGTAAGGAAGCGGAATGGTCGAGGAAGGAAGGCAAAGGATTAACTAGGGCCCCCCTTTTTTTCTTTTTAGGGGGGCAACAGGCTACATGAGGGTAATCCACGTTGGGCAACTCCCCTTTAATAGCATAGGAAGGGATTTGAAAGGGGGGATGCGGAAGGGTACGGGCAGCTTCCATACTTAAAGTATTTTCTATCTCCATGGCTGCGAGAGCCGAGTTCTTGCGCGTCACGTTCCTTGATTCAAAACGCACAGTTGAACTGTACACTAATTTGTTTGGATATTACCAAATAGTTGACGTAATGGAAACGACGAAGAATTTGGGCAAGTATTCGATGGAAAAGTGAACGTTGCATTGTAAACAGTAATTTTAAAAGATTTCGCATGTAGAATCAGATCTGCCAATATCAGTGTGACCAATTACTATAAATAACTTTGACTATATTTCATATGAAAATTTATCAAATACTTTGATTATCCGAATGTTAAACAAAATCCGATATAAATGCACTATTAATAAATGTCGATTAAAACTTTTTCAAACAATTATTTATTTATCGATAATTGTGCACTTATCCAGCAATAATACTAGGGATGTAAATTTATAATTATCAATCCTCAGACCCAGATTTCACGACAGTAATTTGCACAGTACAAATTCTGTGGTTTTCTATTTTTGCCACTTAGCATTTCTACCTCCTATGGTTGCGATCTATTGTGTATATTTACGTATTATACATTCACATGTTTCACTAATGAGTACCCTCGACGCATATATTTACTTCCTGCAGCATCAAAAAAAGTATCTAATTATGTCATTCCGTTCCATTAACTGATAACCTTAAATTTCGGTTGCAACCTGTAGCTGTAGAATAATATTTTTATAGTTTTATCTCAAAATCCATATTTCTTTTTGGAAAAGGCCATTTTAAAACATTAGTAAAGGGCGTTTGGGAACCTACTATCAAAAGTTGTATGCAAATTGAACACTAATTTGTTGTAAAATTAAAAAATGTTTAACGTAAGACAAGCTAAGGAGTCTCCGTGACTGGACCGTAGAAATCGGAACGTTTTTTTATTGTAATTGTAAGAGATTTCATTAATTCTTATTATATAGAAACAGAACCGTCAAAATCCTTGCAAATCAATTAAAATAACTTCGAAACCTAAATATTAATATTTAATTATATATATTGTAATACCCAGATAAGGACGAATTCGGTTTTTATTTTTATCAGATTTATTTACCAACTCAGACCGGGGATTCTTGAGTGGTTTGTACATATGAAAGATAATGATAAAATGATGGATAAGTGGCTCTTAGAGAAGGGGAGGACTATAATTGGGCATTTTGCGGCTCTTAGGGCTAATGGGTATGACAGAAGTTTGGTGGATGATGCAATTATATTGAAAGGAGATGTCTATTTTAATTGATTGAGTGGCTCTCGGAGTGGGAGAAAGGCAACAGCTGGTGGTGTTTGGCGAACATGGCAATTCAAAACAACTGTGAAAACAAGGGAATATTCTGGATCCAGGATATAAATAAGAGAGCAGATAAAAGAATGAGTTAGTCAGGAGCAGGAGACCGCTGGGAGAGAGCGTTGGTGCAAGTCCGCAGGGCCAAGAAAGTGGCCTAAACAATGTTATGAACATTTGGGAGTTTGCATTCAGGAGAGATCATCGGATGGTAGGTGGCCGAGAGTAATCAGTTGGACATCAGTCATCAAAAGTCGGTAGGAGTTCGTCGTGGAAATCTGTCTGCCAGCAGAGTTGGTTGAATTCATCGTGAGGGTAACCTCATCAAGAAGAGGTGGCGGTGAAAGCAGAGTGTGAGTGCAACCAGGTGCCTATTATGCCTATATGAAGAGAGTGTGTGCCGGTATGCAAGAGATCCAAATTGCATGGAGCTTGTAAGTTTATTTTTCTGTATTCATAATTGTAAATTGTTAAATAAGGGTAAAATGTCAGATTTTGTTTTCAATCATTTGACTTCAGTTTTAATTTATTTTAACTGCTTTGATTAATTGTAAAATTTGGGTTCCGCTTCCATATCAACCCAGTAAAGACCCTGGGATACCAAGTCTAATTTATCAAATGCATTCAAGATAAATAAAATTGTTTTGATTTTATAAAATTTCATTAATTTGTGTAATTGTAAATTGGGTCTTAATAAATAATAATTTTGTTTAAATTGGTAGTTTTATTTGAGGTATTACAATGAATTTAAAATGAAATGCTGTCCAATTCTCTGTATGTTCAGGATATAGCACATCAATATGAAGTAAATAATTCAAATATAATTATTAATTACATCCTAGTACCGATACTGAAAAAACCTGCAAGATCTGTTCTCTTTCAAGTAATTGAGAGGGTTACATTTGGGGATGCCTTTTCCTCTCTCAGTTTTTGAACTAAGGTATCCTACAACCTGCAGCACCTCGGCCTTTGTAAAGAGATGTAGATTCCTAGGTCCCACACCTTGTGCATATGATGAGAGGTGTTCACTGTTTGCATTGGATAAGTCGGCCAAGGCATGGAGAAGGGAATGTTTTGTCCCCACATAAAACTCCTCTCCTGTCATCGAAAGGGAGTGCTGCAAGTACCCAATGACGGACCTACATGCAGGTGTTTGAGTTTTTCCTGCATCCCTTTTAGGCAAATTGTGGGTAGCATCATTAACTAGAGCCCAGCGGCCCTAGTTAATCCTTTGCCTCCCTTCCTCTACCATTCCGCTTCCCTACTATCAAATCCCTTCCTATGCTGTAAAGGGGAGTTGCCACCATGTGGATTACCCTCATGTAGCCTGTTACTCTAAAAGAAATCAACGATTGAGAACAGTTGCAAATATTCACGTATTTGAACTTTAATACTTCGATAGGTTTCACGAATTAGCACCATCAACGAACTTATTCCCTAAATACACGATAAAATGTTTACTACTATTAAAATTGTAGACCACCAAAATAAGGACAGGCTATTTTACTACATGATCTTTCATCTCACAATTAGGAAAATGTTCTAGTTTTTTTTAAGAAAGTACGTGTAAAGATTAGAAAACAATTTGTAAAATATATGAGATAAAATGGAAGCAATAACCTTTATTGGGTACTACATATGGATTATAAATAAATTATTAAATATTTACAATAATGTAAAGACACTTTAAACTAAACTTAAAATGATTTTGAGAGATAAAATACTTGCAAAATCAATTCATCCCACAGTTAACTTACACGTGTCAATTTTTAATCTCTTGTTATTGAATAAAATCTATAATGATTATATAATATTAATTTTACATATACCAAATCGAAAGTATTAATTTGTCAAAGAATATTTTTTTTTGCTGCATTCAACTGTAACAATACATGGTTTCATAATAATGTTATTCTGGAAAGCAAATTTTTTGGCAAACGTTCTTCCCACAGGATTCAAATAACATTCCCAAGGGCGAGGTTACTTGTCCTCTTAGCCCTTCTTTTGATATGTCATCATTATCAGAAAAGAAAGTATCTATCGGTTACCAGCACCCAAATATGAAGAAATTATCTGAAAATACAGAATATGTAGTACAAGGAGAAAAATTAAAAATTTATAAAAATTTCTCTTAAGGAAAATAGAAGAGAAAAAAAACTATCAATAACATTAAACCACATAAGCAATAAAATACAATCATACCTTTGTTAATTTTTGTTCCTGATATCATACATCTCTGTGGTAATAGAAGTCTTTAAATGAGGAGGATACAGAGCATTTCTCTGTTCAAATTCTTTCAACTTGTGTAGATGGCCATCTACTGGAAGTGTGTTGCCTAGCTCCAGCAGTTTACCAGTAGGACAACCTATGGAGATAGCAGGATATATAAGGTTACACTATTGTTCTACTCAGACTGAAGACAGTCACTACTTATTAATGCAATCTGTATGAACACTAGCGTTTAAACATAGAACCCTAGCACAATAAGATGCTATAAGGTCTCAGCATTGTACATCATGAATATAAATGAAATCTTAGTCATTATATGAATAGATTTACTTTGAACTATTATTTGTTGACAAAATAAATTACAACATCAATTTGAAATAGTTGGATGTACCATAAAAAAAATCAGATAATTATATTGCCTGTCAAAGGACAGAGATAGAAAAATTCTAACTGAACCAGGAATCAAACCTAGGCCATCCACTTAGTTCACGAGTGCTTCACTACACAGTCATCCAAGTCAATTCCAGGCCACATATGATACTGATACATCCATTCAACAGCCTGTATATATGGGTCACACAATTTACTGAGAAGTCTGGAAGCTGCCGTGGAGTTGACTTAGTGGTAGAACACCCACAACTAAGTGAGAAACCAACTATTCCCAGTCAAGTAGAGATTTTTCTAATCTGATCCTTTCACAGCACATGACCAGAGCTTCATTTGGAAGTTTTCCATCCATTTATTTAAATTATATTCTAATGTAGGACATACGAAGTATTGATGGAGTTGCAGCATTAATTCTCTTCCTTCTGGAGGAGACATTACAGTTGACAACTGGTTGTAGTAATTTGGAAGATGCAGGAGCAGATTCATCTTTCTGTAATACAAAGATACATGACAAAATTGTGATAAACTCTACGTCTGTGGGAATAGTTTATGATCAGAGTTGCACCCACAAAAGCATACATTTCCACAACAATCTTGTATTAATGAGTGTCTGAAAAAAATTGACATTGCAACACAAATATTCTGTGAGTGGAAAAAAAGTACATAAATCTCATTAAAAGAAAATTCATCCACTAATTAACAACAGATTGATTTCAGTAAAGGATAATAAATTGATTTGGTTCACGACTGGTGAATGATTGTTCAAAATAAAAAAACCGGGCTAACTCAACTTATTCGAAAAAATATTTTCGCGTGGTTTCTGGAAAATATACGAAATTCTAAGACCCCATTTGAAAGAATTTTTGAACGACGATTCTTAATTTAGGAAATAAGCAATTAAACTTTCAGCACATTCGACGTCACCACCGTCAATGACGTCAGCAGAGCCGTCACCTGAGCCGCTTCACTCTGCAGAAGCAGCGCCGTCTAGTGACAATGACGTGAAAAACCCAACCCAATGGTAGCACTATAGTTCTTGTAATTAACAATATTTAAATATATAAATTGTCACCAATATTCTCAGAGAAGACCACATTTAACTGTAGGCAACACACATCCTCAGAGAAAACAGGAAATATGACAACACTTCATTATTGGCAGAATGAATTTTATTTAAATTTATTCCTTTAAAAAAATTGGTTATGGAACAAGGAAGCAAAATCAAACCCACAAAAAGAATGCGTCCAAACATTAACACACACTAAATAAGTAGAGTTAGCCGTTTCACATTTACCACAAATATGGAAAATAAATTGAACATACACAGGTATTCATGGTCAAAACATACCTTCATGTAGCAAGCAGCAGATTCCGAATCCAACTTCCCAATTTCACAGCTTTTAACATGCAGTGAAACTACATCATGTAGTTTTTCCTGAAAATAATTACCATTATTGTTGAAATATATTGAAAATAAAAAGATAAAAAGTGAGAAATAGTAAAAGGTGTTCAATTTTATACGGTATTTACTTGTTAACGAGACTGTCAATAAAGTTAATATAATTTCATTTAAAATACAAATACGATAGCATATAAAAAGATTTATACAAAATATGTAGTGACAAAATAACAGATACATATACTATTAACAATTATTAGAACCAGCGATTCGGCACAGGAACTGTTCAAACTAATAAATTTAGATGATGAAAAATCTCACCAATTTTGTTTTGAGTATTTCAGATTGACTGTCAAGCTTCTTCTGAATTGAAAGATTTTCCTGAAGTGTTGCCACCTGTTGCAATTTTTCATTTAGATCACTTTTCATAAATTTGTATTCTTTTCTAAATTTATTACGTAGTTCACTCATTTCCAGTCGTAATGAACGATTTGTTGACCAGAGAGACGATTGCTGGTGCAGCAATATTTTATTCTTTATCTTCAGATTGTCCAATTTTTCGGTACAACATTTCAGTGCCGCCTTCAGTTCACAATTTTCCCTTTTTAAAGTTTCAAGCAAATCTGCCCTCTCTTCGTTGACTACAAATTTTATAAATATAAACAAAAAAAATTGTACAATATATTAATACAAAGCGAATATCAGTAACGAATAAATTCTATAACTTTTAAGCAATAACAGATACATATACTATTAATAAATTAAATTTAACTATCACACTTCTTGAACAATTCTGAACTTACCAGTATGACTAATTCACTTATAGACGTCATCTAATTCGATTAATTACAATTCGCTTTTATACTCACCATTAAGAACAGGAGTGTTTTCCATCCTATAAAGGCCTTCAGGTATTTTGTCTTTCTGTCTTTAAATATAAATCTCGAACTGCAGAATCTTATATTCTCAGTTGTTATCAATGAGGACTTCTGGTTTGTAAAGTGGATAAAGAACATTAAAAAATTTATTAAAGAAAAAATATTAGTCTCATTTCATACAAACTTGGATTAAATTTATGTTTCGGAATTCGGTAATATACAGGGCATGGTTCGTTTTTCATTTTGACTTTTATATATATATATATATATATTTTAACTCTAGAGTTAATCAAAAACCAATTTACTAAAGGCAGTTTCCAATATAAGAGAACCTTCAGATTAATATTTCACGAAAACCTCTACATCCTCTGAAATTGTGTAACTTACAGCACACCGAGCAGCGTCCGATTTGAATGTACAACTATCTTCCCTTGAACCCCCTTATATACGACCTGACAGCCCCGTTCTGACAACGATGCGATTGGACAAAGAGCAACACGTGTTTTCAATTGCACACAAATATTCCCAACCCAATATATGAGGGCACTCAAATCTAATAAAAAAAACCGTAATGGAGCAGTGAACTGAAGAGTGATATGGAAAATCAAGCAAGAAATAAATCTGTAAGTTAGGGAGGGATCTCTTTATCGTCCCAGCTTTTTATGTTGGAAATGTTACAATGTGTAAGACGCTCAGACAGAACCTTGGACTTGCAAGTTTTGTTGAAAGTGATGAGATGACACATCCAGTTTTTTTGTTTACTAATTCTTTTAACTTAATATTTTCATTTGAACCTTGTCCCTTCACTGTTTGACAATTGAATAAACCAAACTGTTGAACTGAAGTTCTGTACCGAAAATTCCGTCCGATCATGACGAAGTATGTTGTAAATTATTTTTATCGAATCTGGGTTATGGTTTGATGGAAACATAGGTTTCACTTTAAAATTTGATGATCTTCCCGTATTTCGATTTGTGAACGTTATTTGAAGGATCTTCAAGAAAAAAGTTTTGGCAAAAAATTATTGGTTATTACAAGCTTCCGTTTTATGTTACAGGTGAATATGGAAAACTGCTTTTTGACTTATAGTGTTCGACTGTTTTAAATTATTGAAGCACTATAAAAAATGTTAATTAAAATAATAGTTCTACATGAAATGTCTATTAAATTAACAACGTATTTATAAATACCAGCATACAATAAATAAAGCTATAAAAAAAATAGTCATTTTGCTTCTTGAGTCAAAGTTTTTGTTTACCAGCACCCAAATATGAAGAGATTATCTGAAAATACAGAATATCTAGTACAAGGAGAAAAATTTATATAACTCACTTAAGGAAACACCAAGCAGTAACATTAAACCACATAAGCAATCAAATACAATCATACTTTTCACCTTAGTAAATTGTTAACATTTTTTGTTCCAGATATCATACATCTCTGTGGTAATAGAAAGTACTGAAAGTGTGTTGCCTAGCTCCAGCAGTTTACCAGTAGGACAACCTATGGAGATAGCAAGATATATAAGGTTACACTATTGTTCTACTCAGACAGTCACTAATTATTAATGCAATCTGAATGAATATGTGTTTAAACATACAACCCTTGCACAAGAAGATACTAAAAGGTCTCTAAGCATTGTACATAATGAATTTAAATGTTCTTCTATCAATAAATTTATTTTGTGTTTAATTTGGTATTCACCAGTAACAAAGCATAAATTTCTAATAATCAATAATTTTTTGCCAATTTTTTTTTTCATTGAAGATCCTAGTGAATAAAATAGATACTTTCTTTTCTGATAAAGATGACATCATATCATATCATATATAGATATATCATATCAAAAGACGGGCTGAGAGGGCAAGTAAGCTTGGGAATGTTATTTGAATCCTGTGGGAAGACCTTTTGGTAAAAAATTTGCTTTCCAGATTATGTATTGTTACAGATGAATGTGTCAAATGGGTTTTTGACTTAAACAAGTTTTCAATTATTGAAGGAAAAAAATAAGACATTCTTTGACAATTTAATACTTACTAATTGGTATATGTAAAATTATTTTTATATAAAATTTCATCATTATAAATTTTATTGAATTACAAGAGATTAAAAACTGACATGTGTAAGTTAGCTGTAAGCTGAATTGATTTGGCAAATATTTTTATCTCTCATAATCATTTTAATGTAGTTGAAAGTGTTTTTACATTATTGTGAATATTTAATAATTTATTTATATTTTGTATGTTGTACACAATAAAGGTTAATATGTCCATTTTATCTCATATATTTTACAAATTGTTTTTCTAATCTTTACACGTACTTTCTTCGAAACATAAAACATTTTCCTAATCATGAGATGAAAGATCTTGTAGTAAAATAGCCTGTTTTTATTTTGGTGGTCAAAATTTTAATAGTCGTCTTATCAAATGTGAGTGCTTATTGAAAGGTAAAACACTGCTATATTTAAAATTAAAATAAATTATGTCTGATAGGAAATAATGAATAAGAAAGATAGCCAACACAGACAACATTTTTTGTCTCTGTTGGCTATCTTTCTTATTCACTGCTATATTTAATTATTATAAAATTAGACAAGAAAATGATAGTAGCAGATTTATCTCAAATTGATAGGTGGTAGCAAATAATATTCTTGCTCCACCCCACACTGAGTTGTTTACTCTTTGGGCATGTAAACTATATTCCAGAAAACATTTGTTAAGGGGTCTGGTACAAAAACCTGATGCAAGTTTTCTCAACAGGGCATTCTCTCGATTGAAGTTTTCCCAACTGGTCATTTTTCCAGAAAGGTGCGTTTTTATGATTTAAAGCTTAATATTGATATTGTGTTTCCTGCTTGAAAACTAATACCAAGGATACATTGTGGACCATAATAAATGTCAATTTTAAATTGCCTAATCTGGTAATAATAGTGAATATGATTCAATCTATTTTACAATTATAAATTTAATAAATCTCTTCTTCACCAAACAATTTGGCAGCTATATCCAAAATAACTTACAATATATGACAAGACTATGTGGACAAGATCTGTATATTGTCAAACACCAGAGTTTTGCCCCTCTCGGGCAAACCACACACTCCTGTTAATCTTTTATCATCAAGAAATAAGTACCACATTATATTAAATTCCAAAATTAACTGACTGATTATGTATGCAACCTGTTCCTGATCTGTGTATCTTCTACCGACTCCTGGAAAAATATATATGTCTGTGTTTCGTAACTCATTGCTGTTCAGAACGTGATTCGTGCCAGCAATAGTGGCAATTACACCTCCACAACTTTAGGTTAATTGCATGCAATCACAATTTTATATCAGAGCTTTGGGTCCATTTCTGTCACAAATTTGTATCCGAACACCTAGGTCTAGTTCTAACTCATAATTGTAAATATTATTTTTAAAAAAACTAAAGGTTTACATGTATGAGTTTAGTTCAAGAAAGGAGACTTTAAATACCAAAATAAGTTATATATTAAATTGTGTGTGTATTCACATTATAGTCATTATCTATCTATATCTATCTATCTATCTATATATATATATATATATATATATATATATATATATATATATATATATATATATCTTTAGTCATTACCAGTGTTTTAACTTCTGATGGCCAATATCTTTAACTCATTAAAAGACAAATACACAGTAGGAACCATGAACTCATTTTGAAATACATCCAAGAAAATAACAGCCTAAAGACCGATATCTAATAATGAACATCCAAGAGAAGTTTCAATAAAAAAATGTTTCCTAAGCATTACACGTTTTCAATCTCTTATAAATTACATTTATTACAAGAAAAAATAAATGTCAGTTTCGAGTCTCATCAGGATATTCAAAACCAACAGCTAAATATTTTTCAGCTATGAATTCTGTAAGAGCTTGCAGATAAAATATTTAAAATTTGTTGAAAATATTTTTCAATATTTTACTCTCCTTATTTGGCAATACTTTTCTCAATGGAAAACTTAAATGAGAACTGTGATGTCAATTCAAAAATTAAAAAGTTAATCTGGTAATCATCTAAGCCTGGATATAGAAAGGATGAATGTAGTTAAAATAAATGGTACACAAATTTAAAGTTCAAGATTTGAAAAAAAAATTGTTTTATTCAATAATCAAACCATGACACAATTTTGTGCACATTTGTGAAATAATACAAAACCAAATTTTGTAACTTTCCATCTGGTCATATATATATATGAGCTTATATGTACACATCCAACAAGTTGTGCAATAGAATTTTCATTTTAATTGTCTGATGAAGCGAAGGTCTTTGTAGAGTGAAACAGTGGAGAAACAAAAAGGAGTTAACCTGACTGTTTGTTGGTCCTGGTACAATTTCATCCCTGGACGAATAGGTCGATTTGGTTTACAGTCCTTTGGGTAGTATTCGCCAAAGTAGATTGGCTCATTGGTGGTGGAGCCAGGTGTTTTTCCTAACATGTTGACTTCATCAATTTTGTAACATCTAAAAGCTCTGAAAAGAGAGAGAATATATTTATTGGCAGCATACAATAGCTTTTACCTATTGCTTTGTATGCAAGAGACTGAGTGGAAGTTCCTTGTTGGTTTTAACATCCATGGACATTATATTGAACCACATATTTTAAACTACAAAAAGAACTTTTAAATAATTTATTTCTTAAAAAAATATTTAAGGTCTATTTTTGTTTTTAATATATAAACTACTTTAAAATAATGTTTTTATTAATGAATTGTTCAACTTTAATTTGCTTTCGCTTCTTATGCAGTCTCCTTACAGTGCCGACTCTCTGTGCCATATTGATTGTATGTACTAAGCCAAAGTGAGCACGGAAAGGAGGCTTTGCGGGTAGCGCAAGAGGGTGAAATGGAATACTGTGCATGCGCATTTATCATCCAGGGAGAGAATTTGTGCCGAGGAAGGCTGAGCACACAGGTAGCCAAATAACTGCATTAAATTAAAAATCATACTGTTAGAACACCATTCTTATAATGGTTCTTAAAATTAAGAAAAAAATATTCCTCAATTTATGTTCTGAAGCACTTGAGTGCAAGACACCACTGGTGATACAGGTTGCTAAACTGAAACCAAATTGTAAAACAATTGAAGATATTTATTACATGGAAAATATTTCTGAAAAAAAAATTACACCATACTAAATACATGCTCAAAACATTCTATATAAATCACTGAAATGTATTATCAACCTAAAAATTCCACAATAAAACTCATCAGAATTATTTTCTATTGTACTTATAAGTAAAAGTGGTAACTGAATGAGTATAGAATATTATATTTCCAAGATAAAGAAATTGTCGTCATATAAGGTTTTGCATTTTACATCGAGAATTTTGATAAACAAATATTCAAATAATTTTCACAAGAATAGGTAGGACAGTGAAATTTGTGTTAAAATAGTCGCAAGCATGACTGAGCTACTTCATCTGCAATGGTTGACAACTGTGTCAGGAATATTCTGCATATCAGCCAAGTAATGCAGTGAGCATCTCATATTCCACACAATCCAGCAAAACTTGGTGGCTAATCTTGATACTTGACAGAGAACAAGTCATTGTTTTACATTCTGTTGAAGTGAGCAATAATCAAGAACAAGCGAGCACTGAGGATACATTGCTTATTCAAGACCATTGCAAATGCCAACGGAAGATGACAAGGTCATAAGAAGTACCACAATCCATCATGATATTGACCTGCAATGGAGCCTTTACAGAGTTTCTCAGTAGATTGAAAAAGGCACCACAAGCTTTATCTCGACATCCAGCAGTGACTGTATTCACCCAGAGTTTCTCAATTAATTATATAAACAAGCAAATTCCGGGTGAATACAGATGCCGTAGTCACGGAATTGTCATAAGACAATGTTAATGTATGTAACACTCTGACATAAATAATTGACAACTTGCACACTTTGGAGTAGGACACTAGATCCAGCAGATCGAGCCATCACTTTGCTTCAGTATCACGTGAACTGGTAGTTTGGAACCAGGCCAAATGCAACCATGATGAATGGAAACAGAGATGCTTCTTGTCTTGTTCAGTCAGGACAACCACTTCCATTTTTAATTTTTTGATTCTTCATTTTGTTGACACCCCCTGTTAAAAGTTAATGTGCTAAATATTTTTTTGAGTTATAAGGTGTTGTGGTATACACCGTCAAATTCATATACAATGAGTGGAAATTAATGTTTTATTTAGTAAAACAAGCAAAAAAGATTCAATTTCAGTTTCACGTGTAGAAAGATTTTGTCTAAAACTATTTCTGATTAGGGAATATGGGTGGCAAAATGTTGACCAACCGTGAATCGAACCCAGGACTTTCCACTCACCCGGTGGCTGCTCAGACCACTAAGCCAATCCTATATCCAGTGCAACATTCCTCCATCCTTAAGCCACAATTTGGCTTGCCTACAATGTACATATATATCAATCCTTTAAGTCACATTCAGGATATCATGAAAGGATGGACTACTAACATACATTGATCGTAGGTGTTTTTATACAATTCAAATAAATCCACAAAGCTTTATTTTTCCATGCATATTCATTAATTAAAATTTAACTATGGTTTGATGCTTGAATAAAGCTTTGTGGACAGCCATTCTGTCAAGAGCATTAAGAATGCACCTCCACCTTACTGATAATTTTGAATTGTAATAAAATCACTTGTTTCTTTGCAGCTCTTAAGGATGTGTTCATTAGAGATAAATAAAATAGCTGTTCTTCATTAATTGTAACTGTATTATTTTAATATTATTGAAAGGGATAGAATAGCACATAATAAATTTAATGATCATTTTCTAACCACGGAAGAGGATGTTGGAATAAATATAAATCAATAGCAAGTGCCATACAAGTTCTAAAATAAAACTTTCTAGTCCATGAAAACAGTTTTAACTTGATATCTTATTGAAGAATGTGTATGCAGAAGCAGGATGTTTACAAAATGCAGTATCTGCACTAACATCAATAAGATATCAAGTTATTATAAACAATTATAGTGTTTTATCATGAATTTGACTAATTTTGTAATTTAAATAATTGTGTTATTCAACAAATAATTATAAAAATGAGTTATTCCTGCATATTAATATGTAAAGCAGTTCAATATTAATTAATTTAAAAACTTTACATTTGTCTTCTAAAGCTATACTTTTCGCAGACAACACTAACATATTAGTAAAAAGAACACACACATTAGACGGTGAAAGCAACAGTAATTTATAACATCTTTTATTGTGGTTTTCTATAAATAACTTTACAATTAACTGTGACAAAACAAATTATATGAAATTTCACAGACAGAACTTAACTTTACAACTAATAAGGGCAATAATTTAAATGAAACTTCATACACTCAATTATTAGGTCTTCTATTGAATAGTTAATTAAATTGGAGTGATCATATCAATCAATTAGTAAAGAAACTTAGCTCAGACATATTTACATTAATAATTATGTCCAACATAAATGATTTAAAAAGAAGAAAACTAGTTACATTGCATATTTTCATTCTGTTTTGCCGTATGGAATTATATTATAAGGCAATTCAATGGGCAAAGATGTTTTAGCTAATCAAAAATATGTTGTCTGAACAATAGGACAGTTCACTTCACAAACCTCATGTAGAAGTATATTAAAAAAGTTGTGTATTTTCAATCTGTCATGCCAATTCTCATTAATGTTATTTGATACAGATACAAAAAATATGTGCTTCTTTATTAACAATACATGTCATCAACAAACATAATCTACACCAAAATTGTAAAACATTGTCTATTTCACAGAATGGTGTCCATTACTTATATCTTTAACAAACTGCCACAAAGTATTAAACAGTTATCTATATACTAAAGTCAATTTAAGTATTAAGTGGCATCTTTCTTAAAAAATTATAGATCTTTTCAGGTGCTGATAGGACTGAGATACAGCCCACCATGATTACATTACAATCAAAAAAAATTGTGTCACATCATACTTTCAACTCTCCTTATACATCATTATTTATTAAGAATATAATAAATAATTTAAAAATCACTTAAATGTATTATGATGATGGTGAGAACCATTAAAACACTGTATGACTTCAATAAGTTTACCTAGTTGGAAACCTGAGAAGACTACATAAATAATCCACACACATGTTTACCCAGGCAGATAAAAGGGCCATCACACTCGCTTTAAGACTAAATGCAATATATCAAGAAGATTAATATGCTATCTGGCATCAAAACTTATCGCCCTGTCACTAAAATATGTATTAGTCACTTTGTAAACTTTTTGTTTATCATATCAGTTAATATTGCCAGGTTTTATGCATTACCAAAGATTCACAAACTTGATATGTATTGTTGCATATGTAAACTCTGAGTGAATACAGAGTATACGGGTGTTGCAGTTTTGTTTTGTTAATGGTAGTCCATGACGTATTAATGTGGATAATAATAATTTTACGTTGAATCATATCACAATGTTATGTGATAATTTAATTTAAACGGCTAAGAAAATTAGTTTTACGTATTATGTCTGTAAAATTGTGTTCTGGTGTTTTGTCATGCAAAACAAAATGAATTTTTTTTAAAATTGATTCTATATCAAATGGATTAATTTTAGTAGAATATTCTGCAACAAAATGCACTTTTAAAGTATTCAGGCAAGAGTTTGAAAACAAAATGAAAAATTATAAGGTAATATATTATGGTCACAATATTTAATATCATTTGTGTGTTTTGATAATTGTTTCGCTCTTGTCAGAACTATGTTTTCCAGAAAAGCCAGAATACAAGATATACCAGAAACTTATTGAACTGATTAAAAATCATTTAGAGCTGGCACAGTCTGATTTTGCTGTGACTTATAAATTTATGAAGAGGGAAAATCTGTAAAATGTAAAGAAAATTGCTGAGAATTATAACTTTTGGGTTCGTTAAGAAAAAGTATTCAGGGATACGTTTGTTCATGCTCTTAGAAATGAGAATTTCATTAAAAGATAGTACAGTGAAGAGAAATTAACATTTAAGAGAGCAGTGTATAATTGCCTGAAATAGGGGCCAAATTAATAACATGTATAGATAAGTGATCAGACACTAATAAAGTTTGAAATAATAAAAGTCCAATGACTAACCAGCACAGTGGGGAAAGATCAAATCTTAAATGTCATTGCTGCAGTAAGCCAGAACATGAAAAACCAATGTTCAAATTTATAAAAGAGGAATATTTTAATTGTCATAATAAAGTGTCATTTAGCTAGTATGTGCAAAACATAAAGAAGGATGTCAGTAACACCAAAGAAAATACAAGAAATAACTACTCAAGCTGAACTTTCAGTTTTGCAGGTTAACAAAAATAAAAAGTAAGATAAACTTGGAAAATGAAGATAATGGGGATTTTGTTAATTGTATATTCATACTAGTAATCGATGAAATGATCCAATAGTCCATGGAATATCAGTTTACTAATTAATAATGTGAGTATTTATTTGTATTTGACTTTGGTTCTGATGTAACATTAATGCCTGAATCTATTTTCAATTCACTGTTTCCTAATTTAACATGATCAGATTGTAAAATTAAATTTGCTAGTTATGGGGGTCAAAATATTATGTTACTAGTTAAAACGAAAGTAGTGTTGAAGTTAAAAAATAACAATTATTGGGCCCCGTTAAAATTGTAAAATAAGGTAAAACAAATCTTTGTTAGGTAGTAATTGGCTCAGTGGTATGAAAATTGATCGGCGCAATTTAATACATAGTCAAGATTAGGAAATTGAACAGAAAAATTTAGTTATGAGTGAAATTGATAAAATTGTGTAAAGACAATAAAATGTATGAAGTAGAAAATAATGAACAAGATAAGATACATATACTTGATCAATTTTAACAAATATATTAAAAAATCAGCTAATAAATTACAGTTTAAACAGTTCTTGACATATTTTGTGAATCATGAATCTCAAAATTTTAATTCTAAACAAATCAAATATATTACTAAAATTTTCAGGAAATGAACCCCATTCACATGCCAACTTCAGGAATCCATAAAAATAAATTATAATATACAAAAGCATATGTCTGTTTGCCTCACAACATTTTCTGGAACAACACTTCAACCCTGTTCCCAAACACATTATTTACAGGAAAATTAAATGAATTGTGTGGTTAACTTATATATATATATATATATAGTATTTTACACAATTCTTTCAATAAATAAATTAATAAAATTACACAATATTATTTTTTAATAGAAATAATTAAACTAAAGTTAAATTTCCATGAAATAGAGCTTTTAATAGTATGTAACTTATTTATCAATATAAATTGTCATTGTTAAAATGGCTTCCCTGTTAAATATTATGTTATAAGTATTTACCTTAAGAATTTATTTAGTAGAGGAGCTTACTGCATAGTATTGTTTTCAATTTACATAGATGATAGTACATTTTCTATCTGGCCTAATTTTCTGATTATTTCTATTACAACCTTTGGTCCTTTGTAATAATAATACTGCAATTATTTTATTACATCCTGTGAATTAAAGATTATTTTACAGTTGGTGATATAAGATTGCTATTTTGTAGGTAAATCGCTTAAAACATTAAAACCTATTTCAGTACCTAAGCCTCGACCGGAAGAAAATAAAGACAGGGTTAGAAATAATGGCGGAACTTACCAGTCAGAAGTAGAAGGTGGCTGACGTAGAAGTGCAATAAAGCAACAATGCCTGCACGAAGACAATGGCGTTACACTACAATTGAAAATCTAATGAAAGAGCTAAACGATACAGCTCAAAGCAGGATGAGTTGAAGTACCACAGTTTGCGAGAGAAAGAAACCGGAAGGATTTTTGACTGCATTTTTACGATTTATGAAGGGTAAAATTCCCGAACAGAATATCTGAGGAGTCATATAAGAACCAAGAATTATAATAAGAACCGGAATTCAGAATGATGTGGAGAGGGAATACTGAATTCCTTACCTTAAGAGAACTCAATATTTTTTCAGCTTCGGTCATCCATTTAAATGGAGACTAATGTCAAAGTAGGAATAGCAAGACCTGGAGAATTGACAGAGATGTAATTCAATTCCTAAACTAAAATACAAACCAGAGAAGTGCGTTTCCTTCGCCAACAAAGCTTTGTCAGAGGAAGTGAACGTCAATCGTTCGAAGCAACTTGATTCAGACGGAGACTCTAGACGTCACAACGATAAGAGCCAATGTCGAGGCAGTTTAGAAATAAGAACAGAGCGGACGCATGTGATTGGTTATCCTCGCCTATCCCACGAGTAAAAATTGCTTTCGCCATGCTTCCAATGATTAAAAACGGACATTTTTAACGCTTTTGGTTTGTAGAACAATGTCAAAGAATAGAGAAACCTCGTTTTCAGCTCTCTGCATAGGAAAAAAATTATTTAGTTAACCTTTTCGGGATAGAAGGAACATGAACAGGGCTTCCTTCCTTAGACTTCATAAAAAATTATTAATATTTTTTGTGATGAAAAATAAAGTTGAAAAGCGCATAAAGTCAGTTGGCTAAAAACTGTAATTAAACAGGATTCTTACTTTCATATTCTGTAATTAAGTTGCTATGAAAGGCAGCTGCTTTTTTTAACAAAAAATCCAACTACGGTAAATGTATGTGATTAAAATTGTTATGGCGCGAACACACATATTTGAATCTTTGGTTAATAGTATTATAGCTGCAAAGAATTTCGTTAAAATCCTAATATAATTATATAATATGTATTATTTTACAAGTCGTCTTTTATCTATTTCATGTTAATCCATTGATTGTAGAATATCTTTAATAGTGCGCACGTGTATATCTGGAATGGTCTAATAAATAAAATCTGTATTTCTGTTATGGTTTGGAAATTTTCTCTTTGCTTTCATACATTAAATGAATTTATGTATAGTCAATTCAATTATAGAAATAAATATATTTCTCATCCCATTGATATAAATATCTGAGTTTTTAACACAGATATATAAATACTCAGTTGTGTGACAGCAGACAATTGACGAAAACTGCATTTTTTTATAGATTGCTTATATAAGCAATGTTAATACACATCCAAAATACTACTATTCAACAATTTGTTTACATTCAGTTTATTACGAGTGCTTGAAAACGAAAGTCGTTTAATGTTTGGCTGAACCTGTTTCGCATCATGCAAAGACATATATAAACAACACCAAAGACATATATATATAAACATACCTCTCCAACATTTGCATACAATAGAAAATTCTTCTTCCCTAACAGCATTTCGCTATTCCTTAATAACTTCTGCCAAATTTAAGAGTTTTATGTAGAAGGATTGTATAGACTGTCTTTAAATCTTCAGAGCAAGGAGAAAGTCCAAACCACGTAAATACTTCAGTTTTCTACTCACATGTCTAACAACACTTCCACAGCCTTCTCAGAATACAATGTCAACCTTTCATATTCTGGGACATAATCAGGATCAAAATTGTCATTAGCATGATATTTGAAAACATGGCTTGCAATAGGTACTTCAAGTATCTAAACACTTTCTGTATGCTTCTCTGAATTGTAAAGCGTTAGGGTTATTTCTGTTTCAACTTATAAATAAGCAACAGTCAATTTGAATTTAAATATATTTTTTCTGACTTCAAATTGGCTGTTGTATATTTATAAGTTGTCTTAAATAGTCGTAATATATAAATATATATATATATATATATATATATATATATATTTATATTTATATGTGTGTGTGTGTGTAACATGATTGGGTTACATTGTTGGTTGTGAGTCATTGTCGACGTCTCTTGGCCGCGCGACAGCATTGTTGAGCTAAAGAGCGGGCTGAGACGGGACAATGTAAGACGCAGTTCCAATCTGGACTAGGGATGGGCTTAACAGTGATTTCCGGGTAACGTGTTACTCGGTAGTCGGTAGCAGTGATTCGGGAATAACGTGTTCCAGTAACCAGTGATTTCAGTAACTGGTGATTTCAGTAACCGGTGATTTCATTAGCTGGTGATTTCAGTAACTGCTGTTGTAACCTTCTTAACTGCGACAGTTCTATTATAGTCGCGCTTGTTTTAAATTTTTTATTGTATCAAGTTTGTACTTTGTTAAATCATCACATATGAAATCATATTTCGATTCTAAGGAAAATGAAAATAAGGTGAATAAAAATAATTAATTAGGTAAATAATTAGCTAGTTAACAGACAAAAATAAGTGTAAAATAAATACAACACAACGTTGTGTGGTATTTACTTAGCAATTAGTTTTGTCTGTTAACTAGCTAATTATCTAATTAGAATAGTTTTAACAAAGACGTTTTGTAATATATTTCCAATAAAAAATTATTAATACAATATACAATAAACCATTAAAATTGTAAACTTTTGTGCAGTTGTGTTTCTCTAGGCTCTCTTCTTAGCACCTGTCGAAAGGCACAAGGATTCCAGAAACATTGTTTTGTGTTTATATTACCCTTTTTTGTCTGTATTGGCTATCTTTCTTATTCATGAAATAAAAACTTTTATTAATAACAATTATATATAGAAATTTTAAAGTAAAAACCTATTACCATTGGTTTCTCTCATTTCGCACTGGAAGTTGGTAGAAGTCAGAATTTTTCTGTTTAATGGATTCAATTCATATTTAGTTAATTATGATGTAGGCCATGTTATACTAATATTTTTAATTTCGAAGTCAACCTTTGTGTTTTTCTTTATATTTATTTATAGATATACATGCTCCTGACTCCTGATGCTTTATTTGTCGCTAAATCTTTAATTGCCTTTTCAACTTAACTACGGGGCTCCACATTAATCAATATTAACATAGTTATTGCAAATTTTGTGCAGTTAGTAGACAATTGTTCTATTTCACATAGTTTTCAAACTGTATCTTCCATCAATTCTCCTTTATTTTCCTTGTCTGATTTTTCAAGGCAAATGAAGAGAAAAGTGGTGATTGGCAAAATGCAATGATCGAGAAATTCATATAAATTGAATGCACAATCATTCATTCACATACCTTTGTTAGGTTTTTCTAAACGTACCATATATTAAAAATGAATCAAAATAAGCTCGTGTTACAAGTAGTTGAATCTACAATAATATTAATCCAGTTTCATTCCAATTGTTTTATTCGCTATCAACGTCCATTGTCCATTATTTTACTGTCAAAGAGTGATTCAATCACGTTTAGTTAAACGTTATCGAAGTAGCAGTTTTTTGCCCCCTCCACAACGGCCGCGAGTCGAAGAATTTTAAGAGTGATTCAATCACGTATTAACTTCAGTAACACGTTACCGCGGTAGCAGTTACTTTCCAGAACACGTTATTTTTAACAGTGAAGTGATTTCGACCCCATCACTAATCTGGACTCGACGAAGGACGGAGCGGAGCTCCGAGGGCTGAACAGAAAAAACTTTAACAAACCACGCCCTGACGACAATTTATTTCTCATGCTCGACAAATAAAATAATTAATTATGAAAAAGTTGTTTTGGTGATTTTCTCCTAAAAATTACCTGGCACCCAAATATAAATGATCGAAAAACGCGAGGAGGGTAGCGGCGTTGCTACAATATATAAACATAATGTGGTGACCACCGATGTGTGTAATGAAAGGATTTCTTTGTAAATTCTATATTATTTGTATTTTCAGCGTAATATGGCCCAGGTATTGTTGGCAACAGTTAGCGTTGCAAAAGGCAGGCCGCACACCGGAAGAGACGAAATTGTCGGCGACGTTTTGCCTCGAGTCAAAACGTCGCAAGCTGTCTGAAGCAAAATGACTCGAGGCAAAATCGTCGCCGACAAAATGTTTCAAGCTGTCTGAGACGGTTTCAGGCTGTTTCGAGCTGTATCTAGCAACCAAACTCATTTAATATCAGTGAAGATGGAGCGTGACGACGAAATAGCTGTTATTATTTATTGTTATATGTTGTTGGAAGAAGACAAAAGTTCTCGAGATTTATGGGTACACCCAATTAATACTAAAAGAAATATAAAACGGTTTTCTTAATGAATTACGAGCGGACGAAAACAAATTTTTCAAATTCACAAGGATGAGCTCCAAAAGTTTCGATTTTCTTTTTGATTTGATTGGTGAAAAAATAAGAAAGCTAGACACTATTTTTCGTAGGTAATATATTATTACATTGTTATTCTGCCTCTTCCTCGTATGCAAGATTATTAACTAATTCTAATAATTTTACTTTAAAAGTTCTTTGCCGTCTTATTGAGAATTTTTCAATGTCCTGCAGCAGCCCTTTAAAAAAATGCATCATAGGTGAATCGGGTTCAGTGCACTTAGATTCTAGGAACTTTTGCATTGGCACTGCCAACATTTCTGCTGCAGTTTTTTTTCTTTCTTTAGTTGGGGGTCTGGAATCAAGAGAACTTGATGATTGTGTGTTCTCTACTAAATAGCTACATATGCAGGCACGTCTTCTTCCTCGACTATATTGCCGACACTTTGGTGTTGGGATGCTAACAAAGAAATTCCGGGTTCTCGAAAATGCGATGCTGGTAAATGCAGAAAAAGCAAAAAATAATCATTCTTGCCTGTTGCGTTCTTCACAACATGATTAGAGAAAAAGAGGGAAGCATGTCAGAAATTCAGAGAGAACTGTTTGTACTTGAGGAAGATGACATTGATCCTTCTCAAACAGTTTTCAGAGGATCCAATCCTGCCTATGGTATTCGAAACAGATACATGGATTTCTTTAATTCCAACTATGGCAGCGTACCATGGCAATATAGTTTCATTTAGTTTATTAGATGCTTGTGAAGAAAATATTATATTGGTTGTAAAAACAGTGTAACAATGACTGGTTATTACACCAAAATATTATTTAAATAAATAATGTAGGTACAGAATAATAATAATATAAACTGTCTCTTTCACATATTCGCTCAATTTAATTTAGCAACAATACGCGTGCTTCGTTCATTACAAAATATTATCTATAGCAGCAAATGAATTCAACTCAATACACACACACCCACATATATTGTAGTAATTAGTAATTAATCCATTATTATAATTATAAAGTATGATTGTAGAGGACTCATTATTGGATATAAAGCGGACGCCGCAACACATACGCGGCGACACAAAGAAATAATGCATTGTTGGAGTTCAGAAAGCGGTACGCGCTCAAAATCTACGAGACGAACAGTCAGTCAACGGCGAGAAGCAAAACGAAAAAGTTGGACGGCAGACACAGATGCAGGCAGACATCAATTCAGCAAATTCATAGTATAAAAGGTCTGCGGATCCCAAATTATGAGAAGGACTATCTAGGAAGTCCAACGGCGAGATATAATAGTTTAAATAAAACGCAAGTAAACAGTTTGACAGAGAGACTTATAAAATCGCAGTTTGGAAGCAGAAGTTTTGCTTCACAAACTGAACTAATTTTTCGTATCGAGAGACTTCAAGGAGATCTACGTCCGGAAACTGGCTGAGGGTGAGATAATCCAAGTTCCAGAATAGCAGAGATCCAGAGCAGCTACCGTGTGTTCGAATTCGAATGAGTAGAATCAGTGATATCCCCAAATCGTGTGCACAGAAAACCAAAATTGAGACCTGGGCGGCCGTAAGTAGAAAACTCTAAAATTGATTGTAAACCACTTTTTAAAAGATATGTCAGATCGTTCTTTAATTATTTCGTTTCTTTAATTATTTACTTCTTTAATTGTTTAGTTATTTAATTTAAATTCAATCTTTAATCTTATTTTCGTCCGCAACAAAATTCGTCGAGGTTCAGACGAATTAACTTCAATAAAAAGGCTAAATGTAATTATGATGATTGTATAAAATTCACCCATTTATCAAACCCAGATAAAGACCCTGTGATCCGAAATATTATTGTGTAATTCTAAACCTTAATAAATTGTTTGTAGTTTTTCCCTTAATAGTTCTTTTTATTCAGCCATCATTTGTAATTTGTATTATATTTAAGTATTTAATTATTAATTATATCAAAATATCCATTTTCGCCTTCCTTTGTCAAGTAAACTCCAATGCAGTTATGAATATTTGGGGGCAAAGACAAGGTTAGGTTTCCCGCTATGTGCTGGGCGCATGCGCAGTGCTGTTTGACTCGCCAGGCAATGCGACGAGTCATAATTCCATCTGTCAGCGTCCGACACGACGAATCATGACTCGAGGTGTCTGGCTGTCACGAGGCGACGGTCGCGGACTGTCTCAAACCGTCGCGCCGTGTCGGACGCGACAGTTTCGCCTGGTGTGCGCCCCTGCATAAGGAGCCCATGTATTTTCTTCCTCGAGTCGTCGTCCGACAAAATGACTCGTAGCGTCGCTTGCAGTGTGCGGCCGGCCTATGAATGTGGATTTTTCAGACGTATTATTGTCGGCAAGGTTTGAGGTGGAAAGATTTTACGTGAGAACAAGTCTGCTATTGGAGCCAACCATTTGCGGGTCATGGTCAGTCGGCGATAGAAACTGAAACAGTTAAGTCTAGTCTGAACTGAACTGAGACAGTAAAGTTGAGTCTGAGTTCGAGGAAGAGAGAAATCTCCATTGGAGAGGTGGGTGAAATTTGGCCCGGTATGTGCTAAGGAAGTATAGGATTTATTGGAGGTTTAAAATTAAAAGTTGACAAAAGCAAAGACAGCTATTAAAAATATTGTAATGAGAAATTGAACAAGTTACGTGTGAATTTTTAAAAGAACGTAGTACTGGAAGTAACTGAACTAGTATTGAAATGTTGTCAAGCTGACACTTACGTAGGTTCTGGGAAAACTAGAAAACCATGGCCTGTTTATTAAAATCTTTTTTAATTATTGGTGGAGTGAATTATTAGAGAGCTGTTCTGATGATTTGGTACGTACGAAATTTTTATTGTAAACCTAGTATAAAATTGCATAACGCCAGGTTTCTTTATATTTCAAAAATTTCTTCAGATTTCATTAACTTTCTTCAGATTTCTATAGATTTTTTCTATGTTAATATTTCTCATGTAAATGTAAATTGGAAATTTCCAATACGGAGGGAAATACTTTGAACAAACTGACGGCGTGGCCATGGGTTCTCCCTTATCCCCGGCCAATGCAAACTTCTACATGGAGCACTTTGAGGGCGTGGGCTTGAACAGCGCTCCCTTAAAGCCCAAAATTTTCTTCCGCTACGTTGATGACACTTTTGTTATATGGACTGAAGCACTATAACTTTCTTCAACACTTGAATAGTATACACCCGAATATAAAGTTTACCATGGAAATTGAGAAAGACGGTGCTCTTCCCTTTCTAGATATATTAATTATGAAAAAACAAGATGGGAAACTGGGTCATTCTGTGTACAGGAAGCCTACCCACACCGATTTGTATCTCTATGCGGAGAGCTTTCACCATCCAGCACAGAAAAAAGCAGTATTAGCCACATTAATACATAGAGCCAGGGCAATATCTGACGTTGGAAGTCTCCCGCAGACCTTGGGCATACGGTAAGAGTTGTCCGCTGTTCCGATCGGAATAGTCGGCCAGCTGCCTCCTAAACTGGTCGAGGCACGGAGAAGGGAATGCTGCGTCCCCACAGAAAACTCCTCTCCCGCTATCGGAAGGGCGTGGGACAAGTACCCAATGCCCGACCTACCTGATGCAGGTTTTTCTAGTGTATTCTCTGCATTTCTTTAGGCGAATGCCGGGTAGGATCCTTAAAATATAGCCCGGGGGCCCTAGTTAACCCTTGGCTACCTTCCTCTACCCTTCCGCATCCCACCTTTCTATGCTATTAAAGGGCACTAAACACTACGTATAATATTCAATGCTTTAAATGTAAAAAATTTGGACATAAGGCGTATACTTGTAGATCCCAATCTCGATCGGAAAACTTGCATTATGCTTCTCTAACAGCCGGGGAAAGTCTAATCGCGGAGGCTGTTCGAAAGAGATGCGAAGCCCGGACACAATTGTCACATTCCAAGGTAGGACTTGTGACGTGGTCACAGATAGTGACGTAATCGCAACTCGAGAGGAAGTTGACGTTGCGACAAGCATCGCCCAGATGGAGGCTGATGACTTGATTAATGTTAAAGACGTACGAGAGAGTGCATTAAAATCGACTATAGTTCCGAAATTTTTTAAAATAATTATAAGTGGCATTAATGGAGATAAAGTAAGAACTAAGGGTATGTTCAAATTAAATGGTCTTTTTTAGGAGTAGATAAAGTTACAGACTATCACGTAATTGATAAATTACCGCGTGATTTAGATTTAATATGAGGAAGGAATTGGCTTTTATCTAATGGTTATGTGTTGGCAAAGAAATATGTAATATCACCCTATAGTGAAAAACTAGTAGAATTTCCTACAGTAGAAAAAGGTTTAAGATTTGTATAAAAACAAATGATAGATAATACCCTTCCGCATTCCCCCTTTCAAATCCCTTCCTATGCTATTAAAGGGGAGTTGCCTAACGTGGATTACCCTCATGTAGCCTGTTGCCCTAAAAAAAAACATTGCGACACAGATAAAGAGGGCTTTTACCCAGAAGAGAAAGGAAAAAACCGGGAAAGAGGAAGAAAATTTCAACATTTCTGCCTTCCTTCCCTATGCTGGTGTCACGACAAGCAGAATTGGGAGAATTCTGAACAAAAATAAAATTAAGGCGGTTTTTGTCCCGCAAGCCAAATTAAGGGAAATGATTGGCACAATTAAGGATGACATTGAACTTAGGACGCCCAGAGTGTACAGTATTCCCTGTGAGTGTGACAAGACCTATATAGGACAAACTATCCGAACAGTAGAGGAGAGATGTGTTGAACATGCAAGATACCTTAGATTAAAACAGCCCCACAAGTCCGCCATTGCGGAACATGCCTTAGAAACCGGACACAACATCAACTTCGGTGGAACAAAATTACTAAGGCATGTAAGAGGTTATTGGGATAGTGTGCTCCAAGAAGCCATTGAAATTAGAATACATCAGAACCTCCTAAACCGAGACACGGGCTTCCAGTTGGCCAGAACACGGAACCCGGCCCTAAAGAGGCAGCCCCCTCCTCCGGGGGAAGGTTTGGTAGAGAGAAATGCGTGATATAGCCGCGCCGCGGACCGGTTGAAGGTCACGGCGTCTGATTAGCCCGTCTCAGACATCACCTGATCGGCCCACTCCCCGGGCGCGAGGGGTATATATACTCTCGAACTCAATGGTCCCTTTTCCCCGTCGGCCGAGGAACGTAGCGGAAGGCGAAGAACTTGCAACAGCAGCAGCGGTATAAGAGTGAATGAATGAGTGTATGAATGAGAGTGTGAATCGAACAGTTAGGTAGCCGAAAAGGCATTTACTATTGTTATGTATGAATGTTTAACCAAATAATGACATTTTAGTAATGACAGAATATTAGTATGTTATAGGCATAATATCTCGTCATCGCGGAGCAGATTCCACGAGGAAGGAACTCCGACAACTAGAAGTGGAGGCTGGACCTCCGGTTAGATGTCACCACTGCTGGTCCCTTTTCCCGAGAGATCGGGAAATTATGCAAGTTTACCCCTGAGATAAAACTTGTTTCAGAAGGTCTCCGCATCAAGACACGGTCATCAGTGGACTACGTCGCCGTGTTCAACGAGGTGACAGCCCGCAAGATGGAGTACCACACCCACTCCGCGCTCAAGAAGCTGAAGATGGTCGTCCGAGGACTCCCGCTGGAGACCCCGACCGACGATATCAAGGAGGAACTCCACGAGCTGGCCTTCGACGTGGAGTCGGTGCATCGGCTGTCCCACCCGAGGACTAAGGAGCCTATGGGAGCGGATCCTTGAAAACTCCGTAAGGTTTCATGAGCTGGTCTCATCGCTAGGCTGCTACGACCCCGAAAGATACTTTTTGTATCCCCACCGTAATCCTCAGGTTGACAATTTTCCTTGTTAAACAGGTTATCAAACTTTGTCGATCTTCCTGTAAGTATCGCCTAGTTATTTTAAAATATTAATTTATTAGAAAACCTATGAGCCCCTTTACAGCTTGTATGTTAATGTGATATATTAATCATACTCGGATTCTCACGAATCTAGTTTACATATATACAAATATTCATACAAATATGCAAATATTTATTTATTTTTATATATTTTTACTCTTATTTATTTTTCCACCATCCGAAAAATTAGAAAGAAGGGAGAGCGTCGGCCGAGAAACGTAGCGGAAGGCGAAGAACTTACAACAGCAGCAGCGGTATAAGTGTGAATGAATGAGTGTATGAATGAGAGTGTGAATCGAACAGTTAGGTAGCCGTAAAGGCATTTACAATTCTTATGTATGAATGTTTTATCCAAATAATGACATTTTAGTAATGGCAGAATATTAGTATGTTACAGGCATAATATATCTCGTCATCGCGGAGCAGATTCCACGAGGAAGGAACTCGGACAACTAGAAGAGGAGGCTGGACCTCCGGTCAGATGTCACCGCTGCTGCTGGTCCCGGCACTTCGCCTAGAAGATGACGGCAGTGCATTTGTCCGTCGAAACGTCGCGTTACAATCGCATTGTTACCCGGGTGGAAACCCGAGAACTTTTTCTTAAATATAAATTGGTAATAAACGTTTCGTATTTGAAATGTTATTATTTAAATTATTTCATGTATAAAATCATAATTTATTACATTAATTTTCACCACACCGTGGTTTGTTGTTAATATCTATAAATTGTATACGACAATATATATAATAATCCCGTGCACTAACCACTGTCCAATTACCAAAACCCAACCTTGATCAACACAAGAAATGTAGTCCACCACTTACCACAACCTACTTTCCTGGACTACAACAACTCAACTCCATTCTCCGCCTGGCTGCAATCCAACCCAGATCTTAAAAACATCCTTCCTATTATACTCCCCACCAGCCCAAGGGTTGCCTTCATGCACGTTCCCAATCTCTGCAATATCCTTGTCCACCCTTGCAGGCCCCACCCTAAAACTCCCCTACTGAATCCCGGTTGACAACCTTGCGGAAGGAACTGGTGACATTTCTGCCCCATCTTCCAGCCCACTACAATACTCCAAAATCCTCCACAAATAGCAAAGAAAATATTCCCTGCCTCTCCTCCCACATTTTCTATCTAATTAATTACAAACTCTGTCCCGATTTCTATATCGACCCCTCCCTGAACGCATTGATTTACCACCGCAGCAGTGTCATACTTTCCAAAACACAATTTCCTATAGCTGCTCATGCCTAAAGTCATGCCTAAATTTAGACCAATGCTACACACTGACCCTCCTTAAAGTCTTACCTCCTAACTCATCTGATGCTGAAGTCCATCTTCAGCATATCTTACAATCTAGGCAAAGTCCTGGACACAACATCCTTTAATTTTATTATATTACTAGCTGAGTGCCCGGCGTTGCCCGAGATGTCATTTTTCTATAACCCCCGATTTGACTCCTATTTCGGTTTCTTTTGCGCTATTTTTATGTAACACTCCTGGAACCCTTTCCCTAAATGTGCTCACCTCCCATGCCGAAGGGGGTTGAAGTCATTGACCAAATATATATATATATATATATATAGAGAGAGAGAGAGAGAGAGAGAGAGAGAGAGAGAACAACAGTAGAAATACAATCAATATAATTAACTCTGAAATATATTTATTCAACGCAAGTACCTGATGTGTTTGCAAAATTATTACCTTCCTACCCCTGCATCTGAGGAGTAAATGCCAAGTTGAATGTCATAACTAAACTCAGTGACATCCATAACCTTCGATTTGACTCCAATCTCGGTTGTAATCGCGTTATTTTCCTGTAAAGCATCTCCACCCCAAACCCTAAGGGTGCCCTTTTCCCAGGACGTAGGGGATGATTATATTCAGATTACATCGGAAGAAATACTATCAATATCTGTGACCCCTAAACATATTTATCCGACTGAAATATCGACTGTTTTAGAATGTTTACATATTTCCACCCCCGTCCACCCCAACTTCTCGGGGTGATAGACGCGTCTCACCCCGACAGTGTTTGTTTACTCGTCGCAAAGAACACGTGTACGAAATTTGGTGAAATTTGCTCCACCGGTGTAGATTTGTATAAGGAACATACAAATATATATACAAACAAACGCTCTTTTTTATTTATTAGAAGAAGAAGAAGAAGATAGTGGTCATTATGGCAATACTTGTGATGTTAATAAGAAAGATAGCCATTCAGACAAAATAAGTGATAGTAAAAATACCACACAACGTTTATGGGATCCTTGTCCACGTAGGTGGATATGTATGTACGTATACGAGTATTTTTCCGTCATTACTTATCATTGTTGTGACCTTTCCTTGGCTTTTTAGGTGTCGATTGTTGCCGTATAACGGCTGGTGCGCTTTAATTTGAATCTCTCTTTCCTTTCCTTACCAAGATCGCAATTATTTTTGACAATGTCATATCATATATAGAGTGCCTGGCCGGCACGCAGTTCAGATATTCCTTTCTGACGAAGGCTCTTGAAAATTTCAACTTCCATCTATACTAAAGTGACCACACGTCCCGATTTTGGCGGGAGAGTCCCGCTTTTTGGTGGACTGTCCCGCGTCTCGCCGATTTTTAAAAATGTCCCGCTTTTTAGAAAATATCTGCATTTCTTATTTTAAATGTACTGTAAAAATATATTACCTATTATTTATTAAGTATTATGGTGACTATAAAGAAATAAAAAATACATAAAAAAGACATAAAATGCATGCAGAGCAAACTAAATTAGGGTTAGATTTACTCGGTGGTGTTCGATCATTATCGTTACGTCTCGGCTTAATTCAGATAAGTGCAGACAGTCCGGTTTATTGTTTTCAATTTGACGTTCGGTTTGACTCATTATTTGAATCACGAAGTTAGAGCAATAGTCGCCACAAGGTAACGGTCAATAAGGTAAAAATTAATACTCTTTTTTAGCCTTTGTAGTAAATTTTTTATTTATTTCTAGTTTTTAACCACAGAATAAACGATGGGTAAAAAAAGAGAATGCAAATTTAATGAAGTGCTAAGCAGAGAATTTCCATTTATTAAAAAAACCAAAATGAACAAACAATATGGTACGGTGTGATAAATGCAATGCTGAATTTTCGGTCTCACATGGTGGAAAAAACGATATTACTAAACATCTAGCGACAAAGAGGCACAAAAGATTTTTGAATAATGCCGCTTCCTCGTCTAAAATGGAACCGTTTTTTCGCAGTGCTAGCTTTGGCATCACGGAAAAACAGCTAGCAGTAGCGGAATGGCTATTTGCTTTCCACACCATAAACCACAATCAAAGTTTCAGATCAATGGATTGTACGTCGAAAATGATCAAAACATTATACGACAAAAAATTTGCATGTTCAAGAACAAAAACCGAAGCAATTACGTGTAATGTTTTTGCACCATATTCGTTTTCTCAATTGCAGAAAGAATTAGAAAAATGTGCATTTATATCCAAATATTCTGATGCTTCAAACCACAAAGATTTAAAATTATTTCCCACAATTGTTCGATTTTTTTGATCCAGAAACAGGAATTAAAACTTCACAAATAATTTTTGATTCAATAAGTACTATTTTAAAAAAGAATAATTTGAACAGTAAAATTATTGGCTATTGTGCGGATAACACTAACGCAAATTTTGGTGGAAAAGCTAGAAGAGGCATCAATAACGTTTTTACGAAACTTAACGAACATTTGAACCAAAAAAATTATTGGAGTAGGTTGTGCTGCGCACATTCTACATAATACTATTCAAACAGCATCTGACTTACTTCCAGTTGATGTTGAAAATATTATTGCAAAAATTTATTCGTATTTTTATATATATAGTGTGCGTGTTGAAAGTTTGAAGGATTTTTGTGAAAGCGCAGAAATCGAATATAAAAGAATTCTTGGCTACAGAAAAACACGATGGGCAGCTCTTTTACCAGCTGTAGAAAATATTTTAAAAATATACGAACCATTAAAATCATACTTTTTACCACAAGATAAATGTCCAAGAATATTGCAGCTCTTTTTTGAAAATGACACATCACAAATTTGGCTTCAGTTCATCCACAACCAAGCTACATTATTTCACAATGCTGTGAAAATTATTGTAGGGGACAAAATTTCAATTACGGAAGTGTCAAATGAAATCAATAATTTAAACTCAAAATTACGAGAAAGAATTGATAACGATTACATTCCTTTAATTGTTCGAAAAGACATCACTAGGTTGGAAGAACAAGGTGCCATTAAACGACATGATTTTCTGAAACATGTCAACATTTTTTATAATAACTGCTTGGAATATCTTGAAGAATGTACAGTTCAATTCGAAGATATTAAAAATTTTCATTGGGTGATATTAAAAAAGGATATTTTATGGGAATATGTGTAAAAATCTTTTGAATATATTAGTAACCATTTTCCGAAAAATAATATTTGCGAAAATGATCTTTTTGATGACGTTTCATTGGTAAAAAGATATGTTACAGATAGAAAAATTAAATGTTGGTTGTCTGCAAATATGGAAACAGACAAAAATGGACGGAGTTATTCCTTCATTTTAAACAGAATAATATTCCTTATCAAAATATTTTGAAAATTGTAGAATTCGCGCTCTCCCTTCCAGGAACAAATGCAGCAACAGAACGCGTTTTTTCTAGTATCAATAAAATATGGACAACTGAAAAAACGCAATTGAACATTAAAACTTTAAAATCTATATTAAGGGTAAAATATAATTTGACCAATTCATGTGAAATATTTCACGACATTTTAATAAATGATCCGAATCTATTGCAAAGTATTCACTCGGATCACAAATATGACCGTGAAAGAAAATCATAATTTTTTTAAAATAAAAAATTTAATTTGATTAAAAATCATGATGTTCAAATTATTATTTTTTACAAATATTTCTATAATTACAAACAATTAATAATAAATACATTTTTGAACAAGTATATTAATGTATACAATAAAATATATATAACTAAATTGTAATTCTCATTTCATCCCATTTGTCCCGCTTTGTCTAAATGAAAATGTGGTCACTTTAATCTATCCCAGCCTGGACCAACTACTGATTTCAGGTAAGTCAGCATCCCGGTCTCTCTTTCCTATCCAAATGTGTTATTTAATATGACCTCTCACATATTCTATATATAGTAACATTACAATTAGATATTGTTGTAATATTGCTTTTGTTGGCAACCTCTTGCCGAGTCGTTTAGGGTATTTTCAGTATGGCGCGCACGTAGTATTGTAAATGTTAAAGTAAATTTATAGTTAGTCGTCGGGAATTAAACCATGCCCTTCAGATGTGTGTATCCCATGTCTCGGGACCATAAAATTTGTTATTAAGTTTGATAATTTTCCTTGTTAAACAAAAAATGATCTGGCTCCCTAATAATATATATATACAAATTGTAATGTTAGACTATCAATGGCAAAATTTAATTTAATTAATTTATAATTTCATAACACTTATTTATACACAATATAATAAAAAATACAAATATTATAAATTATTCAAAAATTGAAATGTTAATTAAAAGAACAAGAAAAAATTTACAAGCCTCTTGCTCAGTTTGTTGAAATTTTAAACATTTTTATCTCAGAAATATTAAAGTGAGACTGAAAATATTTCCAGATTCTGAACTAATCCGAATAAAAAACATATATATATATATTGTAACATGATTGTTGCGAGGTACGGTCGAGCGCCCTTGGCGGGGGTGACTGCAGTGGTTGTGTTTATGCAGGTGCCGGAAATGCGATGTTATTTTAGGGCGGCCAAGGGGAGAAGCGTAATGGTCAGTTCCAGGCTGGACTCGACCGAGGATGGACGTGCTCCAACGAAATTACAAAGTTTGATAAACCACGCCTTGTAGTTAACTTATATCTCATGTTCGATTAAATAAACTTATGAAAGATTAAAAAGTTGTTTTGGTGATTTTCTCCAAAAAATTACCTGGCGCCCAAACATGAATAATCAACGAAAAAACGCGAGAACGGTAGCGGAGCGGCTACAATATATATATAATATTATTGCTTTTGTCGACAACCTCTATTTATATATAACTAATATAAATAAATATATATTATTCATTTATATATCTATGCATGTATAATATATATTTATTTATATATTATATAATATATATCATATATAATATAATATTATAATATATATTGTGGTAATTAAAAGGAAATCGTTAATTAATAATTAAAAATTTGTACTCGAATTGTTAGCGGCAGAAAACACACAAGTTGCACACAAGAATGGGAAATAATAGGTATTGTAGGAGGTGGTGCTAGAGGGTGGTGAGGCCAGTCGTCGTCGGAGCATAACAGAAGAAAGTTGTCATGTACAGATTGCAGAGTAAAGGAGTCTTCGTAGGAATATAGCAGAGTAAAGTCGTCAAGATATAGCAGAGTGGAGTCTTCGTCGAGATATTGCAGAGTAAAGTTGTCATGTAAAAATTGCAGAGTAAACCATTCTCCGTCGCAATATAGGAGTGAGCAGTTGTTATAGAAAGATTTCTCTGGACGGATAAAAAGTAAAATAAGAGTCCAGATACCAGTATTAGAACAGCGAGATCTGTTAGAACAGATTTGTTATAAGTTGCAGTCTGCGAGAGAAATAGCCACATATTCATGGATAAACATTTTGTATGCTGAAGTAAATATCTATTCTATTCTCAGATTAGACCATTGTTTCGATGTCTAATAGTCTAATAGTCTTCAGAACGATCGAACAATATTTTCTGAACGAACAAAGGATAGATAGATTTATTCACCATTAGCCCTCTAAAGAGGAAATAGGATTCGTCACAAATGTACAGTAGATAAATTACATATAAACATATATTACACAAAAAAAAAATTCATATCTGTTCACATTTGTCTAGTCACTACAATCATACACACTATCTTTAAGAAAACGCACACGACACTAATCACTTCCTGGTATTAATCCCCTGTCGCTAGGCACGGAGGGATGTCGTCATAGATATTTACTAAAACAGAAAGCAGAGGCAGGAAAACAGAACCAAAAGGGGAAAACTGGACAAACTATTAACATATTTATAGCATATTCGGCAATTTTGTAGGCAAGGCAGTTCAACGAATGTGAGACCGATTCAAAAATTCGTGTACGGAGTAATAAGTTTCATTTACAAGGAAAGTTTTACACTCCTTGACGAATGAGTTGTAGTTGTTGATGTTCTTTACATGTTCAGGAAGGCTGTTAAATAGTGGGATACCTGAATAATGAACGCTAGACTCGTCAGACCTGAGAACTGAACGGTTTCTTGTGTCGTAGCCATGATTGTCCCCGTTACTTGAAAAAAGGTTCATGTTGCGTTTAACAAATTTTAGTACTTCTACTATGTGAGCGCTAGGTAGTCAGAATATGAACTCCTTTGAACAGCGGCCTGCAGCTTTCTCTAGCATCTGAACCTGATATAATTCTAATGGCTCGTTTTTGCAGTTTGAAAACTTCCACACTACGAGAACAATTGCCCCAGTTGGCAATACCGTAACACATATGTGAATGAAAGTAGGCAAAATAGACTAGTGAAGCAGTTTTGGTATAAACTTGTTGCATCAATAGTCTCAATGAGTAACAAACAGAACTAAGTTTGCGCACGAGGCGATCAAAGTGCAAGTTCCATTTTAATTTACTGTCGACCTGGAATCCGAGAAAAGTCGCATGCTCAGTGAACTTATCCGTTACGATGTTGTTGGTTTCTGCTGTAAAAACGAACTAACTTAGTTATCTGTACATTGAGCGTTAATTTATTGGCGGCAAACCAAGTATTTTGGTCTCTAGATGCAGTCTCAATCTTCGCATTGAGATTATTTAAATAAATGTCCGTAATTAAAAAATTAGTGTCATCTGCGTATAAGACAGATTTTATAGGCTCCATATATTCTGGAAGATCATTAATAAACAAAAGAAACAGCAGTGGACCTAATATTGAGCCCTGAGGCACGCCACAAGCAATGCCTGACAAGTGCACCTCACCAGCTTTGTTTTTTAAGGCTACCTTCTGTTTCCGATTGTTGAGATAAGATTCAAAGAGTGCCAAAGCGTTGCCTCTGATCCCATAATATTCTAATTTTTGGAGGAGTATGATGTGATCTACAAGATCAAATGCCTTCGCGAGATCAGCAAAAATTCCGGCTACTTTCAGTTTTTCATCAAGGGAATTTTGTATACTTTGAATGAACTCGTACATAGCAGTGCTCGTGGATTTTTGTTTGAGGAAGCCGTGTTGAGCCGGAGTAATTACTTTATACTTCGTCAAGAATTCAAGTAACTTTTTGTGTAAAATTTTTCTAGTATTTTTGAAAATATCGGAAGTATAGAAATTGGTCTGTAATTTGATGCGTCGGTGGGCGAACCCTTTTTGAAGATCGGAATAACTTTTGCAGCTTTAAGGGAGTCGGGAAAAATGCCGGTAGAAAGACATGCGTTGAATATGATTTGAAGGGGAGTAGCTATGACGTCGGCACAGTAGTTCACGACTTTGCTTGAGATGCCATATATATCCGCAGATTGGGTACGTTTTTAACTTTCTTATTACATTTATTATTTCGATATTGGTAACCGGTTGAAGGAAAATGGAATTCTGAACACTCGGTACGGCGTTTTGTAGCAGTTTATAAAAAGCACGACCTTCTGAAGGCTTATTGTTAGAAAATTGATCCGACACATGAACAAAATATGAATTAAATATTCCCGCAGCGACTCTGTTGGTGAAAATTTTTCCGTTGTCAACAAGCTTTATATCTGTCGCGTTATAATTGACTTTACCTGAGATATTTTTAATCACGTCCCAAGTTGCTTTTATTTTGTTATTTGAGTTTGCTATATACTCCGACGTTTCTGAAATAAAAAGGTGTTATTTAGAGTCAGTGCCTGTTATAAAGTGTACTGAGTGTGTAAGTGTATTGAACGAGCCAAATTGCCCTGAATACCAGAAACGGTAAGTTACAATTTCACTAAATTCATATTTGTAAACCATTAACTAAAGGTAATTATCTTCAGATTTCGGATTTCGAATGTTGTTTAGAATTAAAAGTTAACATTTTATGTGTCTTGTTTGCATTGTAAATCATACTTTGATGAAGTAGGCCCATAATAGCTTCATCATAATTTAATTGCTAACTAATATTTTCTTTATTAAAGGCTCAGTAAAGACCCTGAAAAGGAATAAATTTGTATTGTAAAATATTAATTAATAATATGAAATTGAAAGTTAATTTTTGATAACTGTTGTAAAATTTAATTATTGGTGCATTAATAAATTAATTTTGTTTGTCTATTTTAAATCGTTATTATTATTAAAACATCATCTCATTTTTAATATTTAAATTACGACAAATCCATGCATTAACGTGGCGATTTAACTTTTAATTAATTTGTGATTACCACAAATTGGCACCTCAACGTGAGGCTAACTGTTATTTTAACTTTCTTTCATTTGTAAATATTACAATATATATTGTAATGATAATTAAAGGCAATTAAAGAATTAATAAATTAAACAATTGAAATAAATTTTTTATCGGCGAGAACACAAACACAACTCGTTCCCTGCGATGCCAGCATGAGCCGGTATCCAGACAAGCTGCACGGATTTCCCTCGCCAACTGGAGAAATGTAGGTTAACTCTGATGGTGTTGATGGTGCCATTCATTATTTTAGGGTCTCGTAAGTGCTTTAGTGATTGCAAAGAGTCTGTTAGGATCATAATTCTGTTGATTGAAGATTCCAGGCTGTATTCAACTGCCATTCCTATGGCGAAGGTTTCCGCGGTGGTGCCAGAAGCAGAATTATGGATGGCTATTTTCCTGGTGAAGTTGGGAAGAATCACCGCACAGGTAGTGCGTAAACCAATGTAGGGTTTCCATGCTTCTTTATAAACTCATTAAGTGAGCTGTAGCACTTGCCCTAAGGATCTTGCTGTATTGAGGAATAATGAAACACATATAGGAAAGAATAATTTGCTATTAAAATTGTGTGTAGAGGTATTCCGGATGTTGGAACATAGACAAATTTGGTTTTGTGAATTCGACCATTTGATAGATTCGACCTAATTTGGTGAGGAAACTCACTACTCAATTTTAATAAAGATGTTATTAAAACATTGCTTTAATTGTAGAATTCATTATTTGTGTAAAAAAAAGCAATGGATGAAAGAGGACGTAATATTAGATAAATGTATACAAAGCTAATATTATTTAAAGGTCAATAAATTTTTCAATGCCCTAAATGTGTTATATTTTCTTAAACCTTTAAATGTAGTGTATTTGTAGAGATTTAGTTTCAGGTCATTTGTGCGACATAGTTAAGGGCTAGCAGACGATTGGGGAACCCGTACCAGCCGTTATAAAACATGGTGACTGAGTTTTCAATTTTCTTCAAATATGGCGGCGCCTTGTCCAGCCTATGTTGTTTATATATGTCTTTGGTTGAGAGGGTTCGGGTCTGAAATTTTATGACGGTCACCCTTACACATCTGTTTGGCAGACCAGAGGAATAGAACAATGACTGCGATGCGTCCGTGCTGGAAAACGGGCGTGAAGTAAAGCATAAAATGTAAAAAAAAAATATATTGGAAGGCTCGATGACGAGCGAATAGAATTCAGACAAGTCTGAATCATCATCGCTGTGTCAAGTAAAAACAGTGAATACAGTGATAAATTAAAGTGTAGTGAATAAATGTCAGAATAAGAGTAATGTGTTGTTTCTTATTAAGGAAGTGGAAAGTGAACAGTGAGACGTCTGCAATATGTGGATAACGTTTACAACCATCAAAAGTGAAATCAATAAATAAATTTTCGTTATTTTGCCACAACGGTTTTGCCATTCCCCACGAAAAATTAACCCTGAAGAAAAAGTTCGATGATTTATGTTTTAAATAGTCTTTATAAATTTAAAAAATTGATATATTTTCCTTTTATTGCTCTGTTTTTAATTAAAATTTCTTATATTAATGAAAAACTTTAATTATATATAATAATTAAAGCCTAATTAAAAAATTCATACATTTCAATAAAATACAGTAACGCAGATTATTCTGACGTGAAGATAAAATAC
Source organism: Zhengitettix transpicula (assembly GCA_037074705.1). Classification (NCBI taxonomy): domain Eukaryota; kingdom Metazoa; phylum Arthropoda; class Insecta; order Orthoptera; family Tetrigidae; genus Zhengitettix; species Zhengitettix transpicula. The sequence continues at coordinate 17,310,505 of CM073593.1, read as the reverse complement.
CTGGGTCAGAGATGATTAATCTCTGCTTGTCTTAACAAATGTTTTACAGTATGAGTTGACATGTCTCTCCTTCATTGAACATTGATGAATATTTTTTTAGATAAACTGCCTTGGCACAATCTCACTCATTTATTACTCACACCACAGGACTATATATATTTTTAAAAAAGTATTTTTAGTTAAGCTATAGGAATACAAGAATTCTGCATGGAATTTTTAAAATTATTATGAACTGTCATAACCAGGATTTACACTGAAAAAACTATCGGGTTGAAAGTTTCGCGGATTTTAAATGAAGTGTTATGATCTTTATTGCTTATTTCCTCGCGATGTTGCTAGCCATAGAATAAAATACAGTCTTCTCCATTCTAGCGAATGCTAGATAAAGATGAAAGCATCGTAACTGATCAACTGGAATAACATAAATCCGTAGAACACTTAAAGGTGTGAGTTCAGTTCTTAGAAGCATTTGACTTTAAATACCCAAAATACATTTATAGGGAGTTGTTCAGCGTTTTAAATAAATACACCAATTAATTATTAACAACCACATTATATTTTACAGTAATCAGCATACATGCGCACGAGACGTTATTGTTGAGCGTCTGGCTCTGACTATCAGGCTCTAACTTGCTCTGACTCACTTGTTCAAAGCACTCTAACACACACACACACAAGCTCCGCAGTGTTGCCAACTACACATTTTATACAATATGTACACCTCAGTAAAACATCACATATGTTAGTTCATTTATGCACTGTCTTTACAAAAAACAACTTTCAGGAATCTAGCACGTTTTTTTTATTTACCTGCCTCTTCTTGTCTTTTCTGTGTTTCACCGGGCGACGATGGTGGTGATGGTCAATTACCAGCTGCAGGTTTTGGAACTGGGTTGATTTGGGCAGGTTCTTCGGCCAATAAGTAAGCGGGTTTCAACCTGTCAACAGAAAAATTTATCTGCTTGCCATTAACAAGCAGTGTGAAAAATTTTCCTCTACGTTGTTTGACCAAAAATGGTCCGTCATATGCAGGTTCCAGCCCTTTCCTTATGCGATCATTACGAATGAATACATGCGTTGAGGTCCAAGTCTCAATGCACATATACATTTTGCTTATTTTTTTACATTATAGGAAATGGCTTAAGCGATTTCATCGTCCGGATGAGCTCGGGGACAAATGTTTCTGCGCTGTCTGGAAACTTCTTTTCTTAAAAAAATTTACCAGGAAGGCGGATTATCTTCCCGTATATCATTTGTGCGATGCTGTGATTTACGTCCTCGAAGTCCTAATAGAATCGTAGGTAGTGTCCATTTCACGTTGTTATGAGCTTTGATTGCAGGTTTCATGGTTCTATGGAGTCAATCAACTTTTCCATTTGCTTGAGGATGATATGCCGTATTGTGTTGTACTTTTATTCCACAAATGGCTGCTAGGATACGGAACAACAACGATTCAAATTGTCTTCCTTGATCCGTAATCACTTGTATTGGCACTCCAAATTTTACAATCCAATTTTCGTAAAATATATCTTGCGATTGTTTCCGCCATGATGTTGCTTGTAGGTACGACATCCATCCAGTTAGTATATCTATCAATAAATGTAACGTAGTTGGAGTTACCTTCTGATGGTGGTAGTGGTCCTACAATATCTAAATGTATGACTTGAAATCTTCCGTCTAGTACTGAAAATGGTTGAATTGGGGATTTTGTGTGTCGAATTACTTTACTCTTCTGACAATTAACACATACCTGCGTCCATTTTATGTCATCATTTTTAATTCCTGGCCATACAAACCGTTCTGTTATTTAACAGTCGCTTTCACACCTGGATGAGATAAGTTATGAATTTGGTGAAACAGTTTTTAGGAATTTTGCTGGTATCATTGGTCGAGTGTTTGAAGTGGATGTCTCACACCATGTAATATATATGACATATATATTAGGTCTGCCTTGTGGGCACTAAGGAACTTCTGAGTAAGCATCAGAAACAAAGCTTCTTTGTGGTTACTCACGTTCTCGGAGTAAGCATCAATAAACAAAATACTTGTAAGCATTAAGAATTTCCAACTCGGCAGCAAAGATAATTTAGACCCATGTGTCCTGCTGAGTCTGGGGCTGCTTGAATACAATGAAGCTATTGTGAACATATGTATAAAAGGGCCAGACTTCTCTGATGGAAGCAAGTCTGTATCTTACTTCAACGTGGTGCGTATGCCACTCTGTCTTCTGTTTTCATGTTATTGACTTAGCTCTAGGCTGTAGACTAAGATTAATAAAACTTCTTTATTATTCTAATGGACTAAAGCCTCATGTTATTTCTCTAAGCCTTTAAGCTATTATAGAGTGCGACTTAGCGCGCACTCCGGACCCAAGTTACAATTTCTTCCTAAATATCTCTGTTAGCGAGACCAGGAGAAATTCGATTATTATATGGTGGCAGCGGAATTTTAAACATTAAATGGTGGCAGCGGAAATTTTAAACATTACATGGTGGCAGTGGTGGGATAGAATAGCTCAATTTCCATCCATTGGCAGTGAGAGAATAACTACAGGTGTTCAGGAAGGCACGCCTGATCAACGTTACTTCTTGGACTAAGGTTCGTAAGATTGTGGCTCTTTAGAAACTGCGTTATTGATACCCGAGGGAGATTTGCGTGTTCAGTCTTTGGAGCAGCCGTTGCCGCAGACGGAATTCGGTAGTGAGAAGATCTCACGAGTACTTCCCGACTGCAACTCCAATCTTACCCTACATCGTTCGTCACCAGAGTGACGCATCTATCTTCTATCTATTCTTCACGGCCTTTCCGTCTACACGTCAACTCTACTCTTCACGACGCCGGACGACTTTCGACGCCGACGACGTGATTGTCTTCGCTTTTCAACAAGACTTCCGACGACTCTACACTTCACAACGTCTCTACTCTTCCGACGACTCTACACTTCACGCCGTCTCTACTCGTCACGACGCCTGAAGACGCCGAAGCAGCCGTCTCTTCCCATCACGACTTCTGACGCCGAAGCAGCCGTCGTTTCGTAGCACGACAACGCAGAGAGATAGCTGAAACCTTCTATTTCCTTTCCGGTAAGTCCAGTCCAATAAAGCAGAATAATGTCTAATGAACGCTCAAACGAAGTAGGCAATGATGATGATTTATATATTTCTGTGACTCAAGCAATTAAGTTAATTCCTAAAAATTTTGATGGTAATCCTAAGGAACTTTCCGAATTTTTAGAAGGAGCAGAAGCCGCTAATGAATTTGTTAATCCTAATAAGAGACCGCTTTTACTAAAATTCATAGAATCTAAAATTACGGGAGACGCGAAATCAAAATTGTTGGCTAGAACAGAACGGGATTCTTGACAGAAAGTTAAAAATATTTTGGAAGAAAATTATTTGGTTAGGAGAACTCTCGAATATTACGCTGGAATCTTGTTTAATTCTAAACAAACTCCGCAAGAGAATGTTGCTCAATGGGGTTCAAAAATTGATTCAATTGCTATACATTTAAGACGTGAAGCTAAAACACGTATGGAAAAATTAAGTGCAGAAATTAATGATCAATTTATTAATGGTGGTATGTTTATTATTAGTGAACTTTTAAAGGGAACTTTCATAGCAGGTTTAAATGATGATAGAGTAAAATACATGGTAAAAACCAAAGGCGAAGGTGAACCATTAGCGCAGCTTGTAGAAACAGCTATAGTGGAAGAATCGAATATTAGATCTCAAAAATTCAAAGGTAGTGAAAAAGGTTCATTTCTATCACACGGTGCAGTGCGAAAAGGAATTCAGTATCCAGGGATTGTAAAAAGGGAACCACAAATAAAAAGAGAAGTAAACACTATGGATAATATTCAATGCTTTAAATGTAAAAAGTTTGGACATAAGGCGCATACTTGTAGATCCCAATCTCGATCGGAAAACTCGCATTAGGCTTCTCTAACAGCCGGGGAAAGTCTAATCGCGGAGGCTGTACGAAAGAGGTGCGAAGCGCGGACACAATTGTCACATTCCAAGGTAGGACTTGTGACGTGGTCACAGATAGTGACGTGATCGCAACTCGAGAGGAAGTTGACGATGCAGCAAGCATCGCCCAGGTGGAGGCTGATGACTTGATTAATGTTAAAGACGTATGTAACGTCTTAAGCGTAGTTCAAGGGAAACTCGTGCAGACAGGTTCTTATGGGCATCCAAGGGAGATAGCCGTGGCTCATATGGGAGTACCAGATGGGTTGAAGGGCAATATTAAATTGTCGAATGAAAACGATAAGAATTTCATTCATAAAGAATCCTGTGTTAATGTTGTTGCACACGAGAAGAAACTCGGTGTAAGCGTAGTTCAAGGTGAAACTCGTGCAGACAGGTTCTATGGGCATCCAAGGGAGATAGCCGTGGCTCATATGGGAGTACCAGATGGGTTGAAGGGCAATATTAAATTGTCGAATGAAAACGATAAGAATTTCATTCATAAAGAATCCTGTGTTAATGTTGTTGCACACGAGAAGAAACTCGGTGTAAGGGAAATGTGTCCTGGGAGTAGGAATTGTCACTGTGATGTAAACCACCTGACTTGTAAATTACAAGAAAATGAAATTAATTCTTATGAATTAGAAATAGAATGTCCTCAATTAAAGAAAGGTTTTGGAAAAGCTTTGATAGATACTGGAGCTCAAATATGTTTAGTGCGAGAGAGTGCATTAAAATCGAGTATTGTTCCAAAAAACTCTGAAATAATTATAAGTGGCATTAATTGAGATAAAGTAAGAACTAAGGGTATAGTTCAAATTAAATTCTCTTCCTTAGAAGTAGATAAAGTTACTGACTATCACGTAATTGATAAATTACCGCGTGATCTAGATTTAATATTAGGAAGGAATTGGCTTTTATCGAATGGTTATGTGTTGGCAAAGAAATATGTAATATCACCCTATAGCGAAAAACTAGTAGAATTTCCTACGGCAGAAAAAGGTTTAAGATTTGTAGAAAAACAAATGATAGACAATGATGTATATTGCGCAACAGGTTTAGTAAATAGTGTTAACAATTCATTTCCATGTTTAGTTGTAAACTTAAGTGATAAAAATATTATAATAAGTAAGATACCTAAATTGGTGAAACCTCCCACACAGTTGAAAATTAATGAAAATAATTCGTGTAAGCAGAATTTTAAACGAATCCAATTATTACATGAGAACTTAAGGTTAGGGCATATTGTGGAAGGTGCCTCAGAAATTAAAAGAATTTGTGAAGAATTCATAGATGTATTTAAATTACCTGGAGATCCTTTAACTACAACTACAGCAGCAGTTCACACCATTCCAACTCCAACGATACCTAGTGGTAGAGCAATCACTTTAAAAAATTATAGACTACCCGAAAGTCAGCGCGTAGAAATTAATAGGCAAATAGATCAAATGTTAAATGAAGGTATTATATCTCATAGTAGAAGTCCATGGAATTTTCCTCTTATTGTTGTCCAAAAGAAAATGGATGCCTCTGGAAAAAGAAAATGGAGAATTTGTATAGACTTTAGAAAATTAAATGATGTCAGTATTGGCGATAATTATCCATTACCTAACATTCAGGATATATTAGATAGAATAGGAAGAGCTAGATATTTTTCATCGTTAGACTGTGCAAGCGGATATCTTCAAGTCCCGATTGCGGAACAAGATAAATGTAAAACAGCTTTTAGCACAATGACCGGGCATTATCATTATAATAGTATGCCGTATGGCTTGAGATCGGCTCCCGCGACTTTTCAAAGGATGATAAACGGGGTATTACAAGAATCCATAGGGGAAAGATGTTTTGTTTATATGGATGACATCTTAATTTTAGGTGAAAATTTAATGGAGCATAATAGAAAATTAAGAGAAGTATTAGGACATTTACGCAAACATAGATTACAACTAGAACCAGATAAGTGTGAGTTTTTGAAACGTGAATTAACATTTTTAGGTCATATTGTAACCAAAGATGGTGTAAAACCAGACCCTAATAAAGTATCTGCTGTAAGTAAATTTCCTGTACCAAAGAATTCTAAAGATATAAAAAGTTTTCTTGGTTTAGCTTCTTATTATCGGAAATTCATTGAGAAATTTAGTGATATAGCACGACCTCTAACAAATTTGTTAAAGAAAGAAGTCGACTGGAAATGGACAAAGTTAGAACAAAATAGCTTCGAAGTACTTAAACAGAAACTGACAGAAGCACCCGTGTTGCAGTATCCTGATTTCACAAAATCATTCTCTCTAATTACAGATGCAAGTGGTTATGCTTTGGGCGCGATATTATCACAGGGTAAAGTAGGGCAAGATAAACCTGTTTCTTTTGCAAGTCGAACATTAAATGGAGCAGAAATAAGATATAGCACTGTTGAAAAAGAATGTTTGGCAATAGTGTGGGCTTGTAAACATTATAGACCGTATCTACTAGGAAAGAAATTCACAATTGTGACCGATCACAAGGGTTTGACTTGGATATTCAATGTAAAAGATCCCAGTTCTAGATTACTCCGCTGGAGATTACTTTTAGAAGAATATGATTATGAAATAAAGTATAGGCCTGGTAAAAAGAATAGTAATGCAGACAGCTTAAGTCGTTATCCAGTAGAATGTCTTCCAATATGCGAAGAAAATCTAACGCAAGATCAAAGATTAAAAATTATTAAAGAGTTACACGAATGTCCAATTGGTGGTCATCAAGGTGTTAATAGAACAGTTGAAAGAATTAAATTATATAGAACATGGCAGGGAATAGAAAGTGAAGTTTCGGAATATATTAAAAACTGTAAAGTATGTCAAATGAATAAAGAATTAAACCACAAGGTTAAACAACCTTTAGAAATTACAGATACACAAGAACTACCGTGGTTAAAAATATATTTAGATATTGTTGGTCCACTCCCATTAAGTGAAAATGGAAATAAATTTATACTTACTTGTCAAGACAATTTAAGTAAATATATTGTAGCAGTTCCTTTGAAGTCACAGACTGTAAAAGACGTGACAGAATCTTTTGTAAATTCAATTATTTTAATATTCGGCATTCCTTTATATATTGTTACCGATCAAGGTACAAACTTCATGTCAGAAGTATTTAAAAGATTATGTAAACTTTTCAAAATAGAGAAAATAAATACAACTGCGTATCATCCGGAATCTAACGGAAGTTTAGAAAGATCTCATAAATCATTGAATACTTATTTGAGATGTTTTTGTAAATCATCTGATTGGGACAGATGGATTCAATTTGCTGCATTTACTTATAACACAACACCTCACACAATTACAAAATATACACCGTACGAAGTATTGTTCGGTAGGAAGTGTAACTTACCAGGAATTTTACAGTTTAGACCTAAACCTTTATATAATTATGATGATATAGTGTTAGCTATTAAGAACAAAATGCAAACTTGTCAAACTGTAGCAAAAGATAGGTTAGAAAAGTTTAAAGCAAGCCAACAGGATAAAGTTAAATCAAATAAAGTAGACTTTAAGGTGAATGACCTTGTTTTGTTGAGGGAAGAAGCAAGACATAAGTTAGATCCATTGTTTACGGGACCATTCGAGATCAAAGAAATGAAGTATCCAAATGCAATAATTCAGAGAATAGGTAAAAGAAAGCTCCAAGAAGTACATACAAATAGACTTAAACAGTATTTTTATGTATTGCAGGACGATAAAGAGGATGGAAGCCAACAAGCTTATAATGATGATGGTGATGATGGTGGTGGTGACAATAACTAGGAATAAAGTAGTAGATGCGCAGAGTGTTGAACAATTCAATTCTGGCCCAGGATTATACTTTGATGAAGTAGGTACGATGTCATTGTATCCTATTAAATGGAAAGTAGTAAGTTATATTAATCTAGAGTCAACTTGGGAACTATGGAAACATACTAATAAGATGAACAGTATATTAGCAAAATTTTGTGATGAACAAAAAGGTTTTGATTGGTATCTACTCACAGATTGTGGAGCATTTCAACAATATGCTGAAACTAAATTTCATTATGTAAATAATTTAAAAGATTCAGTAGAAAGATACACGATTAGTCCAAGTGTAAATTCATTTTCTAAATTCAAGAGACTAAAACGTGGCGTTCTTAACTTCATAGGTGATGTGTCTAGAATTCTGTTTGGGACACTAAGTCAAAAAGATGCTGATAATTATAACGAACAAATTTCCAATTTGGAAAAAGAACAAGCTGAATTTTACATATTGCAACAGAGCAAATGACTGTAATTAAATCTACAATTAATTCAGTAAACTTAACAATACAGAGAATTAATAATAATGAAAATATGTTAAGAGATAGCTTAATTAAATTATCCGACGATACCAATGTTAAATTACTAACCTATGAAAATCAATTTAAGATAGTTACTCTGATTAACGAAAAGATTAGAATTATACAGAGGGGTATAGATGAATGTCAACATTCGTTAGAAATAATCTTAGACGCACTTGTCCATTCGGAAGCTGGAATATTGCAACCTCAGTTAATTGTATTAGAGAAAGTTAAAGACCTATTGCTTAGCCAGAAATTGCCTACTGGACTGGATTTTCCAAATTTTCCATATACAGAACTTCAAACACTTATAACACCTCATGCTTATGTAAACACTCAAAATCTGGTTTACATATTAGAGATACCATTACTCTCACCTACTATTTATCAAGTGTATAGAATAACACCATTTCCAATTCCTAAAAGTTCCAATCTTTATGTGTTTATTAATTCAAACAAAGAGTATATTTTCAGTGACCCAGTTAGACAACACTTTGGAAAGTTGTCAGTGAGTGAACTATCCAACTGTATGCATCCTAATGAGTTATTAAAGAAAGAAAAACAAAAAGATTATAATAAATATTTTACATGTATAAGCATTTAGTGATGGTTCTATACTTATTGTAATTTTTATTTCATGTTCATGTTGTTGTTGTTGTTGTAATATTAAATGTAGAAATTTTATGTTTTGGCTTTGGGAAAAGTTTTCTCCAAGAAAATGCTGGAAGGAAACATCAGAACATCTATGTGTTAATATATTCAATATGCCAAGCCAAGGGAAGGTTGTATACCATCAACCAACTAAAGAAAATAAAAGTTCACCTTCCATATCAGTAGATTCCATTCCTTCTCCTGATATAGCAGATAATATAGAAGATGCTTCTATTGCTAATAGAACCAGAAGTAGAATGAAAAAGTCATTCTTTAGGTAATATTGAAATTCATATGCAATTAATACTGTAATTTAAATTGTATTTCAATTAGTGTTAGAATTTTATAGTATTTTATGTTTCTCCATATTTGTGAATATGTGCTTAAATTCTGAACTTGTGGTGTCAGAATTTTTTTTGACAAAGGAGGTGTAATATATATGACATATATATTAGGTCTGCCTTGTGGGCACTAAGGAACTTCTGAGTAAGCATCAGAAACAAAGCTTCTTTGTGGTTACTCACGTTCTCGGAGTAAGCATCAATAAACAAAATACTTGTAAGCATTAAGAATTTCCAACTCGGCAGCAAAGATAATTTAGACCCATGTGTCCTGCTGAGTCTGGGGCTGCTTGAATACAATGAAGCTATTGTGAACATATGTATAAAAGGGCCAGACTTCTCTGATGGAAGCAAGTCTGTATCTTACTTCAACGTGGTGCGTATGCCACTCTGTCTTCTGTTTTCATGTTATTGACTTAGCTCTAGGCTGTAGACTAAGATTAATAAAACTTCTTTATTATTCTAATGGACTAAAGCCTCATGTTATTTCTCTAAGCCTTTAAGCTATTATAGAGTGCGACTTAGCGCGCACTCCGGACCCAAGTTACAATTTCTTCCTAAATATCTCTGTTAGCGAGACCAGGAGAAATTCGATTATTATATGGTGGCAGCGGAATTTTAAACATTAAATGGTGGCAGCGGAAATTTTAAACATTACAACCACAAGGACTTCCCTGAAGCAAGCGGGTACCTTTTCAATGTGATGTTCGATGTCTTTTCTTGCAATAGTTTCTCGATCTCTTCATATGAAGTTTGAGCTTCAGCTATTTTTTCGTAATCAACAACTGAAACTTCATTAATTCTGGATAATGCATCGGCAACTACGTTCTCTTCTCTTTTTACATGTTGAATTCTTGTTGAAAACTGAGATCTATACTGTAGATGACGTAGTTGTCTCGGTGAAGCTTTTTCATTTTTTTGTTGAAACGCAAAAATTAAAGGTTTGTGATCCGACAATATGGTAAAATTACGACCTACCAACAAATATTTAAATTGTTTCACTGCAAGGTAAATTGCTAACAATCACGATCATGTGCACTATATGCTTTTTGTGCACTTGACAGTTTTTTAAAAACAAAATGCGATCGGTTTCCAACTTCCTTTTCCTAATTGTTGTAAAACTGCTCCAACTGCGGTATTTGATGCATCTTTACTTTAGCTGAGAGGTAGTTCATGATTAGGAAATGTACGGCATCCTTCAAATAACGCCGATAATAGTTAACCATCCCTAAAAATGTTCTCAATTCTGAAATTGTTTCAGGCAAACTGTATTCCTGGAAAGCCTTCACCTTTTCCATCAGTGGTTCCGATCCTTCTTCCGTAATATAGTGGCCTAAATATTCGATCTTGTCTTGGCCTAATATGGACTTGGGTATGTTAATACGAAGACCATAATTTTGCAATCTCTCGAAAACAAAAGCAAGGTGCTTGCTAAGGTTTTCTTCCAGCAACGAAGAAGCTAACAATATATCGTCTAAAACTTGATTTATGAAGCGTTGAAATGTAGATGGCGCATTACGCAATCCAAAACTCATTACATTAAATTCGTATAAACCAAATGGTGTTATTACAGCTGTTTTTGCTTTATCTTCTTCTGCTATTGGTATCTGGTAATACGCTTTGAACAAATCAATTTTAGAAAAAACTTTTTTTCCTGGAAGGATTTGGTGGAAATTTTCTATTCCAGGAACTGGATATCGATCCGGAATAGTTTTATCATTTAATTGTCGATAATCACCACAAGCTTTGAACGAACCATCCTTCTTTGGCACAATACGGAGAGGACTGGCCCACGGCAACGATGAAGGACGAACTATATCGTTCTCCAGCATATACTGGAATTCTTTCTTCGCTTCTGCAAATTTCTTAGGGTCCAGAGGTCTTGCCTTAGAATAAACTGGCTGTCCTTTGGTCACAATATGATGTTTAACGTCATGTTTTACATGAATTGGAATTAATGTCGGTGTTGTAATACTCAGATATTTACATAGCAGGTCTGTGAACTTAGATTGTGCTAGTGAGCAAACAATTTCTTTCCTATTGATGGCCTGCTTCACCATGAACATAAAGCTGTGTCACGCCATCAACCAATTTTCTTCGTTTGATATCGATAACTAAATCGTATTTATTTAGAAAATCTGCCCCTAAAATTCCTCTTCCGAATTTTGCGACAATGAATGGCCATTGAAATTGTCTACGTAAGCCCAAGTCAAAATTCATAATTTGGAATCCATACGTAGGAATTTCTGAATTATTCGCAGCGTATAATTTATATGACGTATCACTCGGTTTAGCTGCATCTGAGCATGGAATAATTGAAACGTCAGCTTCACTGTCCACTAGAAATTCAAGTCCAGTTTTTCTGTCCTTAACAAACAGTCGAAAATTGCGGCTACCTGGGGGATTCTCAGCAGCAGTTGCAGCCGCAATCTCTACTGCTGACTGGAGTTTTCCGCATTCCATGAGCAAGGTTGTTTACATTTATTAGGTTGACACTCATACCTAAATTTAAAATGGTAGAAACAATACTTTCCTATCGGGTTATACTTCCGATTAAAGCGATTTCTGCTTCGGCTTCTATGACGTTTTTTGTCGTCTAGAGTTAACGTTTCTATGCGTTTCTCCAATTCCGCAATTCTAAGATTCAGGTCCGTTTCCTTACTTCCCGAAACCGCATAAATGTGCGATGGACTGTTCATCTCAACAATCTTATCATTGTAGCCAATTTGCCGAGGTTTTCATCGCTTATTATCAAAATATTTCTAACATGATCAGGCAATTTCTGTAACCACAAGGTTTTCAGAACTTTTTCCGTGACTTCTGATCCCGCTAAAGTCTGCATTCTACGTAAGAATTGGCTAGGTTTCTCATCTCCAATTTTGAACGATGTCAACAAACGCTTAATGCGCGTATCTTCGCTTTCTCGGAACGTATTTAGAAGTCTTTCTTTAGCTGCTTTATATTTATCTAATCTTTACGATTGAATAATATCCCATACATACTCCATAAATTTGGGTTCGAGCTGTGCTACCAAGTAGTTAAATTTCGTCTCTTCGAGAACAATGTTACTTATAAGAAATTGAGCTTCGACTTGATAGAACCAAATTTCCGGTTTTCTACCCAGAATGGTGGAATTTTTACACTCACCACATTCGTATACTTCCACGAGGCGGTTTGCGATGAATCTTCATTCGGCTTTTTCTCGTCCACGAGCTCCATTTGAATCCGTCTGAATCCTGGCTGAAACTGCACTAATCACGTCGGGAGTCACCAATTCTTATAGGGAGTTGTTCAGCGTTTTAAATAAATACACCAATTAATTATTAACCACCACATTATATTTTACAGTAATCAGCATACATCCGCATGAGACGTTATTGTTGAGCGTCTGACTTGACTATCAGGCTACAATATGTACACCACACCTACACATTGAATTGTTTTATTCACATTGTGTCTTTAATTTTTTTAGGCATATCCGGTATTGCAACTTCTTGCGAAAAATTGATTTAATTCAACAAAATCAAAATAAATTTCAGGAGTCCTGAACTTGTTTTGAAATCAATCCAGGAAACGTTTAAATATAAAAAATCACGTTACAGACACGTGAATATATTTCGTAAGGAATATGTTATCAGTTTGCCTTACGTTATTATCTTAATTAAATTTATAAAGTTTCAGTTTCTAATCTCATCATTGAATTAAAAATCGTCTGCTGCATCATTTTCAGAATTTTTACTTTAAAAAAAAGACTAAATTTATTAGAAAACATTTTTGCATCCATTTGCAGTGTCCCTAACGACTTGGCCCGTGGTTTACTTACCGAAATCTTCATTCTGGTTCCCAAATTATGATGTTCAAAGCTGCTTTACAATATTAATTAGGCCATATATATTTTACAGTGGATAAAAGATTACAACTCAGATGAAAAGAGAGAAACGTCACTTCAAAAGTCGAATAACTCAAGTAAGTTTACAATCTGGTAATCGTCAGGGTCTAGATATAGGAAGGATACATTTTACGAAAATAATGGGTACATAAATTTAAAGTGACGGATTTGAAAAACATTTTATTTTATTCAATTAATCGAACCATAAAAAACAGTTTATTGCACATAATTGTGTTAAATGACGATTGCAATATAATAAAAACAAATTTTTTACAGTTCCATCACGTCAAGTTTTTAACTTTGATATACAAAGTTATGCAAAAAGGAGTTGGCCTGATCGTTCCGCGGTCCAGGTACAATTTCATCCAACGACTAGGAGGTGGATGGTGATCACAGTCATTTGGGAGGTATTCACCAAATCAGATAGGCTAGTTGTTTCTGGAATCACAAAAATATCTCACATTACAAACAAAAACAAAATAAACTAAAATTAAATTGACTTAAGAAAACTTTCAAAAATTCACAAACCATATACACAGTAAAGTTCCAGTAGTACATTTGTACTTCGTGGGCAGCAAAATTTAATTCGTATATACATGGAGGTCGGTGAGTGAAACCGCAATAATTTTTACAGTTGGAGGAAAAATTTAAATAAAACAATCATCCTATTCACTTGAGTCACAAAGCCAATATAGCTCAAGAAAACAGACAATTTCTGGTCATCCGAACAATACAACAAATTGTGATCTCTAATCTTCTTAGTTGACGACGAAATCATTTTTTACCGTCATATTGACATCAGCAACAATCGAGAACAAGCGAGCTTTGTGGATTTAGCGTTTGTTCAAGACCATAGCCCCAGTCAATAAAAGACGTCAAATATTAATCAGCACCGAAACCATGATGATCCCGACATCAATTGGAAAATTCAATCCCCAGAATTAATGATCATTCATAGTTACAGAGACCCGCTCAAATTGAAACTGGAGAAATGCGCTTCCAACGGCAGCTGTAAACACCCCCAGAGTCTCCACATTCATCTACACTTATTACCTTAAAATAATTTCCTTTAATAAACTTACCTCTTATAAATTAATTATAATTCATTAAAACTAATATTCCTAAAGAAAACAGACAACATCTCATCCGAATATACAACCAATTCTTGATCTCTAATCTTCTTAGTTGACGACAAATTCCTATTTTTCCCATCAGATTAACATGAGAAATGTTCGAGAACAAGCAAGCTTTGTAGATTTAGCATTTGTTCAAGACCATAGCGCAAGTCAATAAAAGACGTCAAATGGAAATCATTACCAAAACCATGACGATCCCAAAATCCAATGGAACATTCAATCCACAGTTTCTGATTATTCATTGTTACAGAGCCGCTCAAGTTGAAACTGGTGAACAACTCTTCCAACAGCAGCTGTAAACCCCCAGAGTCTGCTCGATTATTCAACTTCACGACCAAACCCCGGATGAATACAGAGGCAGCGAAACGATAGTGAATACGACATTGTATCGTCAAACAAATTGATAGTCAATAACGAACAGTTCATAAAAAATTCAATAACGGAAGCAGAGAAAATAGAGTCGTGGAGGGTACAAAACCACTGATTAAAAATTAACTGTCTCCGACACATACAACAACACTTATTACCTTAAATATAATTCCTTTAATATATTCCCGTCCCATAAAATAATTAGCAACCTAACACAACGTAGACGGGAAACTAAACCAACTACTTGCTTGAGAAATTGTTCCTGTAGAGTTAATATTCCTCAAGGAAAAAGACAACATCCGGACATTCGAATAATCCACAAAATCTTGATTTCTATTCTTATAACTTGACGACGAAAACGTTGTTGCCCGTCCTGTTGACATGAACAATGACCGTGAACAAGCGCGGTTTGTATATTCGGCACTTGGTCACGACCATCGCACATGCAAATAGAAGACGTCTGTTCCTATTCAGCATAAATTCCGAAATGATCCTGACTTTTAACGAAACATTCAATTTCAGATTTTCTTATTATTCGATGACCACAGCAACGCGATCAGAATTGAAATTGTTGAACAGTGTTTTCAACGGCAACTGTAAACACCCGGTGTCTGCTCGATTATTCAGCTTCACGACCAAACTCCGGGTGAATACAGAGGCCGCGAAACGATAGTGAATGCGACATTGTATCGTCAAACAAATTGATGGTCACTGCCGAACAATGACATAAGATATTCATGAAGGAAGTAGAGATAATGGAGACGTGTGTGCATGGGACAAAGCCACTGATTAAAAGCTAACTGTTCCACAAACATAAATCAACACTTATTACTTTATAATCAAAAATTCCTTGAATTAACTCCTGTCCCATAAAATAATTATGAACATAACACAACGGAGACGCCATACAAAACACTATCATGACTTGTGAACTTGTTCCTGTAGAGTTAATATTCCATCAAGGAAACAGATAACATCTCGTCAACCGAATAATCCACAATATAATGATCTGCATTCTTCATAGAATCGCCAAAATCGTTGTTTCATGTCTGTTGACATGGGAGATGATCGAGAACAAACCAGCTTTGTGGATTAACGTCTGTTCAAGAACATCGCCTATATCAATGAACGACTTCAAATGATAACTTCCACCAAAACTATGATTTTACTGACATCCAATGGAACATTTAATCCAAAGAGTTTCTGGTATTCATTGTTACAGAGACCCGCTAAAATTCAAATTATTGAACAGCGTTTTCAACGGCAACTGTAAACCCCCAGGGTCTGGTCGATTATTCAAATTCACGGCCAAACTCTGCGTGAATACAGAGGCCGCGAAACGATACTGAATACGACATTATTTCGTCAATCAAATTAATAGTCAAAGCCGAACAATTACATAAGATTTTATCTAACGGAAGCAGAGAAAATAGAGACGTGTAGGGTACAAAACCTCTGATTAAAAACTAACTGTCTCCGCCACATACAACACCACTTATTACCTTAAAAATAATTCCTTTAATAAACTCCCGACCCAAAAAATAATTAGCAACTTAACACAAAGTAGTAGAAATACTAAACACTATCATAACTTGTGAAATTTTTCCTGTAGAGTTAATATTCCATCAAGGAAACTGATATCATCTCGCCAACCGAATAATCCAAAAAATCTTGATCTGTATTCTTCTTAGAAACGCCAAAATCGTTGTTTCCCGTCCGTTTGACATGGGGGATGATCGAGAACAAAGGAGCTTCGTGGAAATTGCGTCTATTCAAGACCATCGCCTATGCCAATGAACGACTTCAAATGAAAATCAGCACCAAGACCATGACTTTACTGACACCAAATAATACATTTATTCCAAAGAGTTTCTGATTATTCATTGTTACGGAGACCCGCTAAAATTCAAATTGTTGAACAGCGTTTACAACGGCAACTGTAAACCCCCAGAGGCTGGTCGATTATTCAACTTCACAACCAAACTCCGGGTGAATACAGAGGCCGTGAAACGATACTGAATACGACATTGTTTCGTCAATCAATTGCATAAGATTTTATCTCACGGAAGCAGAGAAAATAGAAACGTGGAGGGTACAAAACCTCTGATTAAAAACTAACTGTCTCCGCCACATACAACACCACTTATTACCTTAAAAATAATTCCTTTAATAAACTACCGTCCCAAAAAATAATTAGGAACTTAACACAAAGTAGTCGACATATTAACACCATCATAAATTGTGAAATTTTTTCTGCAGAGTTAATATTCCATCAAGGAAACTGATATCATCTCGCCAAACAAATTTATCCACAAAATCTTGATCTGTATTCTTCTTTGAAACGCCAAAATCGTTGTTTCCCGTCCGTTTGACATGGCAGATGATCAAGAACAAACGAGCTTTGTGGAATTAGCGTCTATTCAAGATCATCGCCTATGCCAATGAACGACTTCAAATGAAAATCAGCACCAAAACAATGACTTTACTGTCACCCAATAATACATTTATTCCAAAGAGTCTCTGATTATTCATTGTTACAGAGACCCGCAAAAATTAAAATTGTTGAACAGCGTTTTCAACGGCAACTGTAAACCCCCAGAGTCTGGTCGATTATTCAACTTCACAACCAAACTCCGGGTGAATACAGAGGCCGCGAAACGATAGTGAATACGACATTGTATCGTCAAACAAGTTGATGGTCTATGCCGAACAATGACATAAGACATTCATAAAGAAAGTAGAGATTATAGAGACGTGGAGGGTACTAAACCACTGATTAAAAACTAACTGTTCCAGACACATAAATCAACACTTATTACTGTATAATCAAAAAATCCTTGAATTAACTCACGTCCCATCTAATAATTATGAACATAACACAACGGAGACGCCATACCAAACACTATCAGGACTTGTGAAATTGTTCCTGTAGAGTTAATATTCCATCCAGGAAACAGATAACATCTCGTCAACCGAATAATCCACAAAATCGTGATCTGTATTCTTCTTAGGAACGCCAAAATCGTTGTTTCCCGTCCGTTTGACATGGCAGATGATCGAGAACAAACGAGCTTCGTAGAATTAGCGTCTATTCAAGATCATCGCCTATGCCAATGAACGACTTCAAATGAAAATCAGCACCAAAACAATGACTTTACTGACACCCAATAATACATTTATTCCAAAGAGTCTCTGATTATTCATTGTTACAGAGACCCGCTCAAATTAAAATTGTTGAACAGCGTTTTCAACGGCAACTGTAAACCCCCAGAGTCTGGTCGATTATTCAACTTCACAACCAAACTCCGGGTGAATACAGAGGCCGCGAAACGATAGTGAATACGACATTGTATCGTCAAACAAGTTGATGGTCTATGCCGAACAATGACATAAGACATTCATAAAGAAAGTAGAGATTATAGAGACGTGGAGGGTACTAAACCACTGATTAAAAACTAACTGTTCCAGACACATAAATCAACACTTATTACTGTATAATCAAAAAATCCTTGAATTAACTCCCGTCCCATCTAATAATTATGAACATAACACAACGGAGACGCCATACCAAACACTATCAGGACTTGTGAAATTGTTCCTGTAGAGTTAATATTCCATCCAGGAAAAAGATAACATCTCGTCAACCGAATAATCCACAAAATCTTGATCTGTATTCTTCTTAGAAACGCCAAAATCGTTGTTTCCCGTCCGTTTGACATGGCAGATGATCGAGAACAAACGAGATTCGTGGAATTAGCGTCTATTCAAGATCATCGCCTATGCCAATGAACGACTTCAAATGAAAATCAGCACCAAAACCATGACTTTACTGACACCCAATAATACATATATTCCAAAGAGTCTCTGATTATTCATGGTTACAGAGACCCGCTCAAATTCAAATTGTTGAACAGCGTTTACAACGGCAACTGTAAACCCCCAGAGGCTGGTCGATTATTCAACTTCACAACCAAACTCCGGGTGAATACAGAGGCCGTGAAACGATACTGAATACGACATTGTTTCGTCAATCAATTGCATAAGATTTTATCTCACGGAAGCAGAGAAAATAGAAACGTGGAGGGTACAAAACCACTGATTAAAAACTAAATGTCACCGAAACATACAACAACACTTATTACATTAAAAATAATTCCTTTAATAAACTCCCGTCCCAAAAAATAATTAGCAACTTATCACAAAGTAGTCGACATATTAACACCATCATAACTTGTGAAATTTTTCCTGCTGAGTTAATATTCCATCAAGGAAACTGATATCATCTCGCCGACCGAATTTATCCACAAAATCTTGATCTGTATTCTCATTAGAAATGCCAAAATCGTTGTTTCCCGTCCGTTTGACATGGCAGATGATCAAGAACAAACGAGCTTCGTGGAATTAGCGTCTATTCAAGATCATCGCCTATGCCAATGAACGACTTCAAATGAAAATCAGCACCAAAACCATGACTTTACTGACACCCAATAATACAGTTATTCCAAAGAGTCTCTGATTATTCATTGTTACAGAGACCCGCAAAAATTAAAATTGTTGAACAGCGTTTTCAACGGCAACTGTAAACCCCCAGAGTCTGGTCGATTATTCAGCTTCACAACCAAACTCCGGGTGAATACAGAGGCCGCGAAACGATAGTGAATACGACATTGTATCGTCAAACAAATTGATGGTCACTGCCGAACAATGACATAAGATATTCATTAAAAAATTAGAGATTATAGAGACGTGGAGGGTACTAAACCACTGATTAAAAACTAACGGTTCCTGACACATAAATCAACACTTATTACTGTATAATCAAAAAATCCTTGAATTAACTCACGTCCCATCTAATAATTATGAACATCAAACAACGGAGACCCAATACCAAAAACTATCAGGACTTGTGAAATTGTTCCTGTAGAGTTAATATTCCATCCACTAAACAGATAACATCTCGTCAACCGAATAATCCACAAAAACTTGATCTGTATTTATCTTAGAAACGCCAAAATCGTTGTTTCATGTCCTGTTGACATGGATGATGATCAAGAAAAACGAACTTTACGGAATTAGCGTCTTTCCAAGAACATCGCCTATACCAATAAACGACTTTAAATTATAGTTTGCACCAAAACCATGATTTTACTGACATCCAATGGAACATTTAATGCAAAGAGTTTATGGTTATTCATTGTTACAGAGACCCGCTCAAATTCAAATTATTGAACAGCGTTTTCAAAGGCAACTGTAAACTTCCAGGGTCTGGTCGATTTTTTAAATTCACGGCCAAACTACGAGTGAATACAGAGGGCGCGAAACGATAGAGAATAAGACATTCTATCGTCAAACAGATTGATGGTCACTGCAGAATTATGACCAACGCTATTCATAAAGGAAGTAGAGAAAATAGAGATGTGGATGGTACTCAAATACTGATTAAAAACTAACTGATTCCGACACATACAGCAACACTTATAACCTTTATAATAAAAAATTCCTTGAATTTACTCCCGTCTCATAATATAATTATGAACATAACACAACGTAGACGCCATACCAAACACTATCATGACTTATGAAATTGTTCCTGTAGATTTAATATTCCTCAAGGAAATAGACAACATCCGGCACATCCGAATAGTCCACAAAATGTTGATTCTTATTCCTTTAACTTGACGACGAATTCGTTGTTTCCCGTCCTGTTGACATGAACAATGATCGTGAACAAGCGCGGTTTGTATATTCGGCACTTGGTCACGACCATCGCACATGCAAATAGAAGACGTCAGTTCATATTCAGCATCAATTCCGAGATGATCCAAACTTTTATCGAAACATTCAATTTCAGATTTTCTTATTATTCGATGACCACAGCAACGCGATCAGAATTGAAATTGTTGAACAGTGTTTTCAACGGCAACTGTAAACCCCCGGTGTCTGCTCGATTATTCAACTTCACGACCAAACTCCGGGTGAATACAGAAGCCGCGAAACGATAGTTAATACGACATTGTATCGTCAAACAAATTGACAGTCACTGCCGAACAATGACATAAGATATTCATAAAGAAAGTAGAGATTATAGAGACGTGAAGGGTACTAAACCACTGATTAAAAACTAACTGTTTCAGACACATAAATCAACACTTATTACTTTATAATCAAAAATTCCTTGAATTAACTCCCGTCCCATAAAATTATTATGAACATAACACAACGGAGACGCCATAACAAACACTATCAGGACTATTGAAATTGTTCCTGTAGAGTTAATATTCCATTAAGGAAACAGATAACATCTCGTGAACCGAATAATCCACAAAATCTTGATCTGTATTCTTCTTAGAAACGCTACAATCGTTGTTTCATGTCCTGTTGACATGGGAGATGATAGAGAAAAACGAGCTTTACGATATTAGCGTCTGTTCAAAAACATCGCCTATACCAATGAACGACTTCAAATGATAATTTGCACCAAAACCATGATTTTACTGACATCCAATGGAACATTTAATGCAAAGAGTTTATGGTTATTCATTGTTACAGAGACCCGCTCAAATTCAAATTATTGAACAGCGTTTTCAAAGGCAACTGTAAACTTCCAGGGTCTGGTCGATTTTTTAAATTCACGGCCAAACTACGAGTGAATACAGAGGGCGCGAAACGATAGAGAATAAGACATTCTATCGTCAAACAGATTGATGGTCACTGCAGAATTATGACCAACGCTATTCATAAAGGAAGTAGAGAAAATAGAGATGTGGATGGTACTCAAATACTGATTAAAAACTAACTGATTCCGACACATACAGCAACACTTATAACCTTTATAATAAAAAATTCCTTGAATTTACTCCCGTCTCATAATATAATTATGAACATAACACAACGTAGACGCCATACCAAACACTATCATGACTTATGAAATTGTTCCTGTAGATTTAATATTCCTCAAGGAAATAGACAACATCCGGCACATCCGAATAGTCCACAAAATGTTGATTCTTATTCCTTTAACTTGACGACGAATTCGTTGTTTCCCGTCCTGTTGACATGAACAATGATCGTGAACAAGCGCGGTTTGTATATTCGGCACTTGGTCACGACCATCGCACATGCAAATAGAAGACGTCAGTTCATATTCAGCATCAATTCCGAGATGATCCAAACTTTTATCGAAACATTCAATTTCAGATTTTCTTATTATTCGATGACCACAGCAACGCGATCAGAATTGAAATTGTTGAACAGTGTTTTCAACGGCAACTGTAAACCCCCGGTGTCTGCTCGATTATTCAACTTCACGACCAAACTCCGGGTGAATACAGAAGCCGCGAAACGATAGTTAATACGACATTGTATCGTCAAACAAATTGACAGTCACTGCCGAACAATGACATAAGATATTCATAAAGAAAGTAGAGATTATAGAGACGTGAAGGGTACTAAACCACTGATTAAAAACTAACTGTTTCAGACACATAAATCAACACTTATTACTTTATAATCAAAAATTCCTTGAATTAACTCCCGTCCCATAAAATTATTATGAACATAACACAACGGAGACGCCATAACAAACACTATCAGGACTATTGAAATTGTTCCTGTAGAGTTAATATTCCATTAAGGAAACAGATAACATCTCGTGAACCGAATAATCCACAAAATCTTGATCTGTATTCTTCTTAGAAACGCTACAATCGTTGTTTCATGTCCTGTTGACATGGGAGATGATAGAGAAAAACGAGCTTTACGATATTAGCGTCTGTTCAAAAACATCGCCTATACCAATGAACGACTTCAAATGATAATTTGCACCAAAACCATGATTTTACTGACATCCAATGGAACATTTAATGCAAAGAGTTTCTGATTATTCATTGTTACAGAGACCCGATCAAATTCAAATTGTTGAACAGCGTTTTCAACGGCAACTGTAAACCCAGAGAGTCTGGCCGATTATTATTATTCACGGCCAAACTCCGGGGGAATACAGAGGGCGCGAAACGATAGTGAATACGACATTGTTTTGTCAATCAATTGCATAAGATTTTATCTCACAGAAGCAGAGAAAATAGAGACGTGGAGGGTACAAAACCACTGATTAAAAACTAACTGTCTCCGCCACATACAACAACAATTATTACCTTAAATATAATTCCTTTAATATACTCCCGTCCTATAAAATAATTAGCTACTTAACACAAAGTAGTAGAAATACTAAACACTATCATAACTTGTGAACTTTTCCATGTAGAGTTAATATTCCATCAAGGAAACTGATATCATCTCGCCAACCGAATAATCCACAAAAACTTGATCTGTATTCTTCTTAGAAACGCCAAAATCGTTGTTTCCCGTCCTGTTGACATCGAGGATGATCGAGAACAAACGAGCTTCGTGGAATTAGCGTCTATTCAAGATCATCGCTTATGCCAATGAACGGCTTCAAATGAAAATCAGCACCAAAACCATCACTTTACTGACCCCCTATAATACATTTATTCCAAAGAGTTTCTGATTATTCATTGTTACAGAGACCCGCAAAAATTAAAATTGTAGAACAGCGTTTTCAACGGCAACTGTAAACCCCCAGAGTCTGGTCGATTATTCAACTTCACAACCAAACTCCGGGTGAATACAGAGGCCGCGAAACGATAGTGAATAAGACATTCTATCGACAAACATATTGATGGTCCCTGCCGAAATATGACTTATGCTATTCATAAAGGAAGTAGAGAAAATAGAGACGTGGATGGTACTAAACCACTGAATAAAAACTAACTGATTCCGACACATACAGCAACACTTATAACCTTTACAATAAAAATTCATTTCATAAACTCCCGTCGCATAAAATAATTAGCATCCTAACACAACGTAGACGCGATACTAAACCAACTTCATGACTTCAGAATTTTTCCTGTAGAGTTAATATTCTTAATTGAAATAGACAACATCCGGCACATCCGAATAGTCCACAAAATGTTGATTTTTATTCTTCTATCTTGACGACGAATTCGTTGTTCCCGTCCTGTTGACATGAACAATGATCGTGAACAAGCGCGGTTTGTATATTCGGCACTTGGTTACGACCATCGTACATGCAAATAGAAGACGTCAGTTCATATTCAGCATAAAATCCGAGATGATCCTGACTTTTAACGAAACATTTAATTTCAGATTTTCTTATTATTCGATGACCACAGCAACGCGGTCAGAATTAAAATTGGTGACCAGCTTTTTCAACGGCAACTGTAAACACCTAGAGAATGGTCGATTTTTCAAATTCACGGCCAAACTCCGGGTGAATACAGAGGACGCGAAACGATAGTGAATACGAAATTGTCTCCTCAATCAAACTGATGGTCAATGCGGAACAATGATCTAAGATATTCAATATCGGAAGCGGTGAAAATGAACACGAGGAGGCTATAAAATCACTGATTAAAAACTAACGTTTTCCTACACATTCATCTACACTTTTTACCTGAAAAAAAATCCTTTAATATACTGCTCTTCAATAACGTAATTATAAACCTAACACAACGTAGAAGCGATACTAACCAACATTATTTTAACAAATTGGTAATCTAGAATGAATATATAGCTCTAGGAAACACACAACATCTCGTCATCCGAATAATACACCAAAACATGAAATCTAAACTTCTTAGTTGACAAAGACATCGTTTTCCTCATCCTATTGACATAGGAAATGATCGAGAACAAGCTAGGTTTGTTCAAGACCATTGCCCCATGGCAAATAACGACTTCAAATGAAAATCAGTACCAAAAACATGATTTTACTCACATCCAATGGAACATTTAATCCAAAGAGTTTCTGATTATTCATTGTTACAGAGAGCCGCTCAAATTCAAATTGTTAAACAGCGTTTTCAACGGCAACTGTAAACCCTCAGGGTCTGGTCGATTATTCAAATTTACGGCCAAACTCCGGGTGAATACAGAGACCGCGAAACGATACTGAATACGACATTGTTTCGTCAATCAAATTGATAGTCAATGCCGAACAATTGCATAAGATTTTATCTAACGGAAGCAGAGAAAATAGAGACGTGGAGGGTACAAAACCACTGATTAAAAACTAACTGTCTCCGCCACATACAACAACAATTATTACCTTAAAAAAAATTCCTTTAATAAACTCCCGTCCCAAAAAATAATTAGCAACTTAACACAAAGTAGTCGACATATTAACACTATCATAACTTGTGAAATTTTTCCTGTAGAGTTAATATTCCATCAAGGAAACTGATAACATCTCGCCAACCGAATAATCCACAAAATCTTGATCTGTATTCTTCTTAGAAACGCCAAAATCGTTGTTTCCCGTCCTGTTGACATGGAGGATGATCGAGAACAAACGAGCTTCGTGGAATTAGCGTCTATTCAAGACCATCGCCTATGCCAATGAACGACTTCAAATGAAAATCAGCACCAAAACCATGACTTTACTGACACCCAATAATACATTTATTCCAAAGAGTTTCTGATTATTCATTGTTACAGAGACCCGCAAAAATTAAAATTGTTGAACAGCGTTTTCAACGGCAACTGTAAACTCCCAGAGTCTGGTCGATTATTCAAATAATAGAAAAAAACTTAGACGCTATACTAAACAGACTTCATCACTTGAGAAATTGATCCTGTAAAGTTAATGTTTCTCATGGAGACAGACTACATCTCGTCATCCTAATAGTTCACCTAATCCTTATCTCCAATCCCCTTCGTTGACGATTAAATCGTTGTTTCGCGCCCTTTTGAGATGAGAAATGATTGAGAACAAGCGAGTTTGTGGATTTGTAGAATTTTCAAGATCATCGTCCATTTCAATGGAAGACGTCAAATCATTATCGGCACCAAATTTGTAAGAATGTCTGGATATAATAAAAATTGTTAAGTTTGATAATTTTCCTTATTAAACATAAATTATCTGACGCCCTAGGAAACAGCGGAAATCGACGAAGGACGAAAGAGGTTGGTTGGTTACTGTATATATATATATATATATATATATATATATATATATATATAGTAGTATATAGTAATTAATCCATTATTATAATTGGAAAGTAAAGGACTCATTATTGGGTATAAAGCGGACGCCGCAGCGGGGCGGCGAGACACAAAGAAACATTGTTGAGATGGTACGCGCTCAAAATCTTCTAGACGAACAGTCAGTCAACGGCGAGAAGCGAAACAGTTAGTTGGACGGCAGACACAGCTGCGGGCAGATATCCATTCAGAAAAATTGCAGTATAAAGTTGGACGGCAGACACAAATGCGGGCAGATATCCATTCAGAAAATTTGCAGTATAAAAAGTTTTGGCAGTCAACGGCGAGAAGCGAAACGGTAAAGTCCAACTGCGAGATATAATAGTTTAAATAAAACGCAAGTAAACAGTTTGACAGAGAGATTTATAAAATCGCAGTTTGGAAGCAGAAGTTTTGCTTCACAAACTGAACTTATTTTTAACATCGAGAGATTTCCAGGAGACCGACGTCTGGAAACTAGCTGATGAGATGATCGAGGTTCCAGAATAGCAGAGATCCAGAGCAACTACCGTGTGTTCGAATTCGAATGAGTAGAATCAGTGATATCTCCAAATCGTGTGCACAGAAAACCCAAAATTGAGACCTGGGCGGCCGTAAGTAGTAAACTCTAAAAATTGATTGTAAACCACTTTTTAAAAGATATGTCAGATCGTTTTTTAATTATTTCGTTTCTTTAATTATTCACTTCGTTAATTATTTACTTCTTTAATTGTTTAGTTCTGTAATTTAAATTCAATCTTAAATCTTATTTTCGTCAGCAACAAAATTCGTCGAGGTTCAGACGAATTAACTTCAATAAAAAGCTAAATGTAAATGACTGTAAATTCAATTCACCCGTTTATCAAACCCAGATAAAGACCCTGAGATTCAAAATATTATATTGTATTTAAAACTTTAATAAATTTTGATTAATTGTTTCCCGCGGCATTCGTGACCGAGAACGTTTCTTTATTTTTTTTTGTTTTCTTGTTAATTTCGTGGCTGTTGCTACAATGTTTTTGTTTACTACAGATAGTGATGTTAGAGAAAAAGGGGCCGTGACATGTTTAAGCTGTCACATGAGAGAATTTAAGTCTTGAATGATTGCTCACTCACAGTTGAAATGATTTGAAAATGACGTCGAGAAGTTTAATGTGTAAATAGAGGAGAAGGTGTAGAATTAAGATGAAATAGTTTAAGATAATTTTAAGAAATGTAAACTAAATGTTTGAAAAAGAGAAAAAGGGGCGTGGCATGTTAAGCTGTCACATGAGTGAATTTAATTTGAGTATTGAAGTAGATGTTGTGATGATGATTGAACATAGGTTAATATGCAGAGAAAAAGGGGGCGTGGCATGTTAAAGCTGTCACGTGGTTGATTTTAATTGTGTAGAAGTAGAATATGTGATGTTTTAAGTAACATTTGTTGTGTAAAGAAATGGGGGCGTGTCACGTGAGACAGTTGAAAAATGGAGGGGGTAGATGTAAACAACAGCTGACATCATATGGAGAAAGTAGGTCAAAGCTTACTTCAGATTAAGGGACAGCATTGATGTTTAAGAGGAAAAAAATTATAAATTAAATGAATTTAAATTAAGTTAATTCAAAATTTTAAAAAAAATTTAATTTTTTTTAAAAAAAATAATTTATTTTATGGCATTAGTTTTAAGTAATGCACAATTAATTTCAAACCGTAATAAATTGGAGGATCTAGACCAGTTGGATAATCAAACAAATAATAAGTTGCACCAATATTTGATGGAAATGTGTAAATCTTTTAAATGAATGGTAATTAGGTATGTTTCCGAGCGATCTGACAAATTAGGGCAAAATTGTAGAAGAAAGAAAAGAATAAAATTCAGTTTTCGAAGAGTAAAGTCCAGACATTTCCTTTCTCAAACGGAATTTGGGGCGTAATGTAGTAATTAGTAATTAATCCATTATTATAATTGGAAAGTAAAGGACTCATTATTGGGTATAAAGCGGACGCCGCAGCGGGGCGGCGAGACACAAAGAAACATTGTTGAGATGGTACGCGCTCAAAATCTTCGAGACGAACAGTCAGTCAACGGCGAGAAGCGAAACAGTTAGTTGGACGGCAGACACAGATGCGGGCAGATATCCATTCAGAAAAATTGCAGTATAAAGTTGGACGGCAGACACAGATACGGGCAGATATCCATTCAGAAAATTTGCAGTATAAAAAGTTTTGGCAGTCAACGGCGAGAAGCGAAACGGTAGAGTCCAACGGCGAGATATAATAGTTTAAATAAAACGCAAGTAAACAGTTTGACAGAGAGACTTATAAAATCGCAGTTTGGAAGCAGAAGTTTTAATTCACAAACTGAACTAATTTTTAACATCGAGAGACTTCCAGGAGACCGACGTCTGGAAACTAGCTGATGAGATGATCGAGGTTCCAGAATAGCAGAGATCCAGAGCAGCTACCGTGTGTTCGAATTCGAATGAGTAGAATCAGTGATATCCCCAAATCGTGTGCACAGAAAACCCAAAATTGAGACCTGGGCGGCCGAAAGTAGTAAACTCTAAAAATTGATTGTAAACCACTTTTTAAAAGATATGTCAGATCGTTTTTTAATTATTTCGTTTCTTTAATTATTCACTTCGTTAATTATTTACTTCTTTAATTGTTTAGTTCTGTAATTTAAATTCAATCTTAAATCTTATTTTCGTCAGCAACAAAATTCGTCGAGGTTCAGACGAATTAACTTCAATAAAAAGCTAAATGTAAATGATTGTAAATTCAATTCACCCGTTTATCAAACCCAGATAAAGACCCTGAGATTCAAAATATTATATTGTATTTAAAACTTTAATAAATTTTGATTAATTGTTTCCCGTAAAAATCTTTTATTTTAATTATTACAATATATATATATATGCTTCAAAGGGAGGATATGTTCAATTCGTAGAGAGGAAAGGTTGATGAGGGAAAGACTGAAAATATTTGACAGTGCCGGAAATCCAGACAATGTATTTTTGCTTTGTAGGAAAATTCTCTACCACTGAACTACCGTTTCTTTCCCCAACCCTGACGAATATAGACAGTCTTATTAGATGTAGAAGGAGGAATGGATAGAGCAGCGGGAGTGAAGAGTTTGGAGCATTCATTAAATAATAAATACAAATATATATAGCATGGGCTACAGAAAAATGTCTCATTGGAAAAAAAAGTTTTAAAGTAATTAAAAGCAAGAATATTTTAAAGTATCCAAAGAAAAAACTCTCAAAAAATTCTGGTGATGTGGTAGGAATTTTGTGCAATGAGAAGCATATTAACTATCATGACAGGTGAATACTCAATAGGGTAGACGCCTGAGAGGACTTTTCTACACCGTGAAAGACTACATTCTTTACTTTCTAAGAAATTATTCCCATACCCCAGCCCGTTGGTAGGAAATGCAGTTATTCTGGCAAGAGATTGTAAAACAGGGTTTACGTTTTTAAAAAAATCTCATACATTACAAAAGTTCTAGGCACATAACAAAGAAAGAAAATCTTGAAGGTAAAGTTAAGTATAATATAGGGTCAATAAAATTTGCTTTAGAATAAGTATAAAAAGGAAGTTTGTAGGAAAGACACAAATAAATAAAATTTAAGAGTAAAGAAGTAGTTACTGACTGGTATCCACATATTTAAGATATTGTAAGAATAAGTTAGATATGCGTAATGTAATTGATAAAAACTTTAGTAGATAGGTGTAACCTTTTAAATTAATTATCAACATTCATTGAAGTTATTTGAGGTTGTGATTCCATGGAATCCAGAGGCATGCACTGTTTATTACTAGTGTTTGTAACATATGTATGTACTTTTACAGAAATAGCATTACATATTACATTTACACTAACATTAATCAACCATGTAAATACACTTATAAATAATAGGTCTATGTTTTAAAATGTATATTGCTTTCCTCACTAAAAAGTAAATGAAATTATTGGTGCAAAATTGAACCCAGGTAAAGGTAATCAATTCCAGATCTGTCAGAACTCTCTCTGTTTCATACCTGTACTGGCAATTCAAATAAGTACTTTGATTAAGTAATTAAATTCATTTGAGAATTAAATGTGGCAGAAAGTCTGAGGATTACATCTGGCAGACTCTAGAGAATTACTATTGGTAGTTAATACAAGGTTGGCGACCTTGGAGCCCTTGAACTACGTAAACAGTTACTTCCTTTCAGACGTTTTACATACTGTTTTATTTAAATGTTCATTTTTGTTTATATGACTTTTAAATGTATGAAAAAAAGATAAGAAGGTTTTTTTAGTTAAATACTAATATATGAAGGCACCTGGAAATTATATCTAAGTTATGGACTAACAAATTAATTGTAAATGGATATATCATGTATCCTCACACACCTAGTGGTTACATCTTCTTGACAATTACTAATACTGCTATTGTTGTGAAGGTATCACAAAAAATGGTATGCTGTACTTGGTTCAACCCAAAATGTTAGAAATTATAGATTGTAATGCAAAATCTCAAAAGTATGTTATGTTTAGTGGATCTGAATTGCTGGAAGAGAAAAAAAACTGTAAAAGGTTTTTTGAATTTACAAAGCAAAAATGATGGTGTAACTGTCACTGAAAGGTAACCTGTTTCTGTTTTCATTCATAGTTTGTACGTACAAATCAATTGGTAGTGACTATGCTTTGATAATGACAAATTTTATGAGATAGAAACTTACAAGGATGGTTGTGAAATTTACCATTTACAATATGAGCTGTATACAATTTTGTATATATTAATGTTAAGTGATGTAAATTATTTTAGAATTAAGGAGCAATTGTACAATAACTTAGGATGATTTAATGTAAAAAATTGGCTGCCCATCAGAGAAGTTTGAATGTGATTACAGTCGTACCATTTTGTCCTTTAAGGGGAGGTGGGGAGGTAATGTGGCATGACATTCAGTCAAGAATAATTGTGAGTCATGTTTGATATTTTATTGGCGGCATCTCAACAACAGTGCTTACAAGAAACACTAGGAAATTGTTGTAGGGCATTCTGGAGAGCGTGCAGTTAGAATGTGTCTGGACTCCATGCCAAGTGGTTTTGCCGCTGGTTAGGGTGGTAACACACTAGTTTCAGAAAAATTATTCTCTCTGTATAAGACAATATAGAGCAGAGTATTAAAAAACTAATGTACATAAACCATACCTATAGATATAAATATTGTCTCATTGCTTTTCATAAAGTTTAAGAAAAATCATTTATTTTTGGTAGTTTTTGCAAT
Organism: Zhengitettix transpicula; assembly: GCA_037074705.1. Classification (NCBI taxonomy): domain Eukaryota; kingdom Metazoa; phylum Arthropoda; class Insecta; order Orthoptera; family Tetrigidae; genus Zhengitettix; species Zhengitettix transpicula. The sequence goes on along the minus strand of CM073593.1, from coordinate 17,279,488 downwards.
AAATTACCTGGTGCCAAAGTATCACTGAAATTGGATGAATATACACAAGGTCTGAACTACACTGATAGGAAAGGTCAGACCAAATTCTCTACACTATATCTATTGAAAAATGTGTTTTTCTTGAAACAAATTCCTGCCTGACAAGTTAAATTGGATTTCTTTCAATCAGCAAGAAACATGTAAGAAAGTTTCAAAGCCAATTCAGCCCAGGTATAGGACCTATGCAATATGATCTATTTGGAAACATTGTAATAAAATCAGAGAAAACCTTATGGCTATTCTAAATAGCAATAATAAAGTAATGATAGGATGGATACCAGCAAACAGAGGAATAGAGGAAAATGAAAGGGCGGACAAAAGTGCAAAGATGGTGGCATCCCAATGAAAGAATAAAACAACAGTCCAATATGCATTAAAAATTATGGGAGACAAGTCTATGCCAGAATACTGAATGAAAAATTGTACAAGTGTAGAAGAGGAAGGAATGAAGGGATTTTTCACAAGGAAGTCGACAACTTCGAGGAAATATCCTACACTGGCAATCTGTTATGGAGACAGCAGGTGGTTGTTGCTAGGTTAAGAACTCTGCATTCTAACCCCACACACTCCTTTCTATTCTCTAGATCACCGCAACCTACATGAGACGTATGCAAGGCTGCCCTGACGATCCAGCATATCCTCTACGATTGCCCAAAGCATGACAGGAGTAGAAGAGCCACAATTCAGAAATACACGAGGAGGGAGATATGTACCTCAGCAGTGGCAATAACCTACTATAGTTTAGCAAGGAAACTGGCATTCAAGATCTAATCTAAATAGACAATGAATCTGAGACTAAGAATAAAATGTATAGTTATACATATAGTATGGTAATTCACCAATGACTTTTATGTTGACACGACTATAAACAATAAGGGTTACAGATTTATCATAACCAACCCATTAATAACAATGACATTTGTTTAGTTGAAAAAAAACATTGCAATTCTTCTAGATTTCATTAGGTTTTGAAATTCTGAGATCTTTATTTAAATAAAATCATGTCATCCACACAATACTGAAGTTCATGATGCCTAATCTTAATAGTTGATGGAGAACAAGTTATCATGTCCAGTTCTGTTGGCATGATCAAGAACAAGAAAGATCTGGGGATTTGTTCAAGAACATCGTTCAGGCAAACGGAGGACAACTAGGTCACAAACAGCTCCATAATCCATTCTGATCTTGGCCTGCAAAGAAGTATTTCCTCTCCCAGAGTTACTCAAGTGATAGTCATGAATAAAAGCACTGAGGGCTGATACTCATGATCTTGGCTTCCAATGGCGGCTGTAATTATCCAGAGTTTCTTGATTAATCATCTACACAAGATATCTCCAGGTAAATACAGATGCCAAGATCCAATAGTGAAGAACACAATCTCCTGGAAAGTTTTAATAAGCATACTTCTAACTGGATGAATCTCATTCAATCTCACAATCATTAGCCCTTAAGAAGTTCAGAGAATAAACTTCCATAGAGGTCCTGACTTGATTCTTTGTCAACAATGTGATTAATTACGAATGCTGAAGTTACTAGACAATGTTGATGTGTGTAAGTTATCAAAGTAAGTAATAACAACTAGTACACTATGGAGTATGACATAGACTGAAAAGATCCCAACATCAATTTACTTCATGACAAGTGACCAGATGTTTAGGAACCAGTCCAAATGATATGACTCAGTAATTGAGGTACTTGTCTCTTTTAGTCACATCTCAGAACAACTATATCCATTTTTATTTTTGGATTTTTTGTTTTGATGATATACCTGGTTAAGATAAGTTAAAATGATAAAATTCTGCAAAGGTGACTATCAACCTATTTTGAAGCATAGATACCAAAACTATACTCTGTGTGTTGTTGTAGCTGATTCAATCTTCTTTTTAAAGTATAAAAGTGGACCATAAATTTCAAAAATCAATCTATGATTTGTGAAAGCGGCAACAATTCAGTATATTGAACAGGTTGTATTGTACTAAATATATTCTAGTTCTCTGGTTTATGATCCAGAATTGGATTTTACTGATTCCAAAACCATCAATGCTACTCAACAAATAAAGAAAATGATATTTCTGGACACTGGTAAATGACCATCAAGCATGAAAGCAGAGAAAATGGTGACATGATTAGTAAAAAATATTCATATACTGTCAATTCACTGTTTCTGTTCTTATTAATTTACTCTAGCCTTATGACTCTCTATCTTTCTCTCCTTGTGAAACCAACTGCTAAAATAAATCATAGACTGTGTTAGACCAACATTAATGAACACTGCCATCTTGGTGTTTGTTTCTACTTTATCAAGATAGCCACTAGAATAAAGTGAATGCCGATGGTAACTAAATTCATCCATGAAAATAAAAAGTGTAACTGTGGTGGACTTTTTTATTTTAAACTTGTTGGGATTTGGCATATTTCTGTTCAAAGATGATAAGAAGAGTAAAGTGTACTAAATGCTCCATGTACAAAGAATCCAACACATGTAAAGACTTTCATAGGCCTGGTAAAATATTATGGAAAAGCCATCCCAAGGTTGACAGAAATTTTGTTGGCACTCTACAAACTTTAAAAAACAAAATCATTCCATTTGGCAGCTGAATATGAGAAGATTTCATTTATATTAAGTAATAAATCACAGCAGGTAGAAATCTTATTCATTTGATTTGAATTTATTCATGTCTAGGGTATTACACACATCAGAAAAATATTATGATGCAATTCATAAAGAAGAATTTGCTACCTACAGGGGTGTTGGCTAGTTTGATCAATACTTAATGTTGAATAAGTTTCTTTTGTGGTCTAATTATAAGCAGTTGAACACATTGTTTGGGAAAATGGCTGCAGGATGTTTGCAACCATGAGATCTATTTCTCAGCAGATTCAACTACAATTTTCAATACATCAAGAGGAAAGACAACATAGCAGATAGATTATCTAGATTAGCACAATATGTAAAGGAACCACAAACAAAAGAGAAAGAATATTTACACTTCATTTGTGTATCCAGGTAAACAAAGAATACAAACAAAATAAAAGGAATTTGTGTTGGTCCAGAAATTAATAATGAGAAAAATGACCAAATACAGACAAAAGAAGTGGTAATATAAATACCACACAACATTTCTGGAAACCTTGTACCTTTCTTCTGATGATAAGTTCATTTAAGTATGAACACGATTAAGGCAATTTCTAGGAAGTACTTCTGGTGGGTATTGACATTGAAGAATTCATTGGGAATTGTCATTCATATAGAATGATTGTGATAAACAGCAACAGAGAAAGCAAGTATTGGAAAGTTTTCGGAAGTAAAAGATATGTTTGAGAGAATTCATGTTGATTTTTTAAGTTAACTTCTATGAAAAGCTTTTTTTCTATTGATTGACACTTATTCCAAGTGACCTGAAAGACCTGAGTTGTCCAATACTAATTAAAAAAGACATTAAAATAATTATGAGAAATCTTCATCAGATTTGTCTCAACAATGAAACTCAATTTATTTCTAATGAGTTTGAAAAGTTTTGTAAAAATAATAGAATAACTGTACCACCCTGTAAGAAACAAACAGACTGAAAATATGGTGAGTATATTTAAAAATTGTTGAAGGACCAAGGAAATTCATCTGAAACGGCCACATTGGTTCTGTGGTTTTTAACTTCACACAGAACTGCACCACATGCTAAGGGTAGTTCAAACTAGATTATCATTTATTCACAAAGCACAGGCAGATAAATTCTCAGATCATAATAAACTTTTTCATGGAAATCGAAACATGTCATTTCACACAGAGAACACAACTTTACAACCCATAACTATAAGAAACAATGACAATTATATAAATGATACTTCAAGCACTAAATTATTAATAGCAAGAACTATTTCCAACATCAATAATATAAAAACAAGAAAACTATTTACTTTCTGTTTTGTTATATGGAATTATATTCTGAGGCAATTCAAAAGGAAAAGGTTTTAGCTGCTCACAAATGTGCTGTTCAAACAATATGTCAAGTTAAAATAAAAATATAACACATATTTGAAAATTAATAACAAGAAAAAATAGAAAATAACCAATTACAGACAAAATAAGTGATGATATAAACACCACACAACATATCTGGAAATCTTGTTCCTTGCTACAGGTTCCAAGAAAACACAAGAGCCATGAACAACTGCACAATACAATTGACAAACTCAAAGCTTATGTAATTGACTGCTTTAAAAAAATGATATAATATTTTTCTAAATTAACTAATATTCTCCTACGTGAAACTTTAATCATAATTAATGCCTAAATTAAACAAATTTTTTATGTTCTTAATAGTTATCATCTCAATTTAAAATCCAATGTTAAATTAGAACAAAATTATTTCATTAACTTCCTTGATGTTTTAATCATTCATTATAATAATAAAATTTTTACTAATTAGTATGAAAACCTATCTATTCAGGCAGAATATTAACTTTTAATTTGAACCATCCTCAACAATACAACAACAAAAAAAGGCCATTAAATTATCTCACCATAAATTCCACAATGATAATAAAATTTTTATAATTTATATATTTGTTATACATCCAGTTACATCAATATAAACTGTGTTAACTGAAATTGTTGGCATCATGTACTTTCATGTGGGCCATAGAAGTTGTTTAAGAATGTCTTAAATTCTGTATTACACATAAATTGGCCAATAAATTTTGTATTTAAGATACTTGGAATAAATTTGAATGGGATCGTTTACAGTGTAAGTTATCCATTTTTATACTTATTTGTAAATTATGTTTGGATATTGAATCATGCCATTAGAGGGAAGAAACTCATTTTACTTAAATTTTTATTGTAAACTGCAATTTATTAACTTTTATATGTGACTTTATTTAATTCAGTGAATATATTTATTCTGACTGTTTTTGGCCTTATTTCATGATTTTGTAATGATAAATTAAATAAAGACAAGGTTAAAAATATGGAGAAACTTACCAATCAGAAGTAGATGACTTGCGGAAGCACAAATAAGCAACCACGCCTGCACGAAGAGAAATGGCGTTACACTACCACCAAAAATCGCAAGAGGAGATGGGACGATCAAGCTCGACGCCGATTGTTGCGAAGTACCAGGAATTGCAGATAGAAACCGCAAGGACTGATGGATCACTTTATTATTCCAAACCTTCGAGGAGTCATATCAGAACAATAATGAACATAGTCACCGCAATTCATAAAGGTGTGAATATCAAATACTGAATCACTTACCTCAGAAAGCCACTATATTTTTCAGTTTCGGTTACGAACTCAGAAGAAGACAAATTCCTAAAAAGAATAGCAAGAACTGGAAAAATGACAGAAACATGAAATTCAATTTCTAAACTAAAATACGAACCAGAGAAGTACGTGCCCTTTCCCAACAAAGCTCTGCCAGAGAAAGAGGACGTCAATCGTCGCGAGCAAGTTTTATTAAGACGGCGATTCGTGACGTCATGTCGATATGAGCCAATGTCGAGACAGCTAATCACACACGTGATTGGTCAGCCTCGCCCAGCGAGGCATCCAAATACATTCGCCATGCTTTCGATGGTTAAAAACCATAAAATAGGACAGTTTAAATTATTTTGGTTTGTAGAACAATGTCAAAAGATAGATACACCTCGTTTACATGTCTCTGCATTGCAAAAATGAGGATTTGATAAGCAGTTTTCGCAATATAAGCGTCTGCAACATGAACACCACTTCAGATTCCATCTTTCATCAAAACATATCAATATTTTAGTATTTATGTGCGAAACAATAATGTTGAAAAGTTCATAAACTCCGGTAGTTAACAACTGTAATAAGAAGAAAGTTCTTAAGGCTGTCCTCTGTAATTAGATATATAAAAGAAAAGATTAGTTTTTAAACCGATAGGTCGCCATTTTACAAAGATATACGAAAACAGTATAAATATTAATTCCACGTTATACGAAAATTTCATACAAATCGGCAAATTAAATGTCCTTCTTAGCGGAATTAATGTTCATAAGTTTGAAAATCGAGTCTATTGATCAGTCCATTATAAAAACATTCCTAGAAGGATGTGCTTAAAGTTGGTATTTATTTCGACTAGATCAAAGCATGTTTTGACTTTGCAAGATTGTCCATTGAGACTGAAGTGTTCCTCAAAATTGTGAATTATGCCTAATTCATGAATGCATTACAATTTTTAAACGTTTGTTGAAGGGAAAAAGCCACAAGTTGATAAAAGTACAAAAACGTACTGAAACATTTTAATGTTCTTGTTTCCGTTGTTTTAAATGAGGGAAATGTTCTTTGATCGAGTTTTGTCGGACCAAATCCCAAATACCAGGATTTACAACCTAATTTTATTTTATGTACTAGAAATTGTCTCTTTGCTTGTATTAGTTCTAACCAGCGATATATATTAAACTCGTTGGTTCTAACATCTATTTATATAACAGTATTTGTTATGCATAGAAATATATATATTGTAATAAACAACATGTTAACGATTAATTTGCCCCACGTTGGTGAAGCCATAAATGTAATACACCTTAATAGGGTTAATTAAATGAATTAACACAAAAAATTAATTAAAATTTGAATGATAATTAGCCACACGTTGAAGACGTCAAATATATAATGATTAAAAAGGTGGTCTTAAATCATTTAAATAATTAACTAAATTAATTTAAGATTTAAATTAAAAAATTTATTATTGTTGATAAATTAACATTGTATTAAATCTATTTTGCACGCCGAATTTCATCCAGTTAACAACAAATACTTTAATTTTTCATTTATTAATCCGTGGCATTTATGAAAATACAATTCTTATTTCATTACAATCAAATACGTCGGATATCTATATCTCAGGGTCACTACTGGGTTTGATAATTAGAAGTAAAGCAATGTATAAACTGACAATTAACAATTCAAATATAAAAAGTTAACCTGAAACAATATGAAGATAAGTGAAACAGAAGAAAACTAATTGAAACGAGAACTGAACGAAATCTGACTATACCTTTTTAATTATCGTTTACAAATTTGTATAAAAGTTTTGTTACTCACGGAATGTCTGTCTGGTACCAGATCTCTCTTGTAGCTTGAAAACTACCACACTAAAAAACAATTTTTACACAGACTCTACATTTCATTGAAATTTTTAATACACACGATTGAAATACTCGTCCTCTGCTATCTGGAACCTCGGATGAGCCGCCCCCTTTTGTCAGCTAGTGGATATTATAATATATATAATAAATAAACAATTTTTTTATACTTCTCATGAACACTTTGTTTATTCACCAATCCAGCTTGACTACGCATACAATCAGAACAAGGGCTTGTAATTAAATGTATTTAGAAAGAGTCTATATATTATATTGTTATTTAATACTTAATCAAATTATTCTTTTTTACTTTAACACTTTCCCTTTTAAATAATCCCATCTGATTGCACATAATCTTCGAACGTGTCCGCTATCTGCTGTTCAGTTGAAATTTGTTGAACTTTAAATCCTTCTTCAGTAACTTTTTCACGAAAAAAAAAGATTGATAGTTATATATTTGGTTCGGCGATGTAACTCAGGATTCTCCTCTAATTTAACTACTGATGAATGTCTAAAACAATTGCATCTAAAACATAGAACAGATTTTTAGTAATTTTTGGTTCATACCAGTTATCACTCAGAGTCAATTCTTCAAATCTGTTTTCATTTTCAGACAGAATCCGAATTGATCCGTTTACTGTTGCTGGACCTACTCTTGTCCAGCGGACTTGATCCTGCTGGATTATTAAATGCTTCAAAACTAGGAAAAATAGGACTATTCGTCATAGACTATGTTTCGCTGCACCGTTGTCAATCTAGCGATTGTGTACATCCACTTTGTAATTTTAGACGGTCTCCCTTTAACAATCCACTTCTTGCTATACTTAATCCAGTGGCCCAGTTGTTTCCAGTAATTACAGGTTCCTTTGACTTTAAATTTGTTTTATAAGCCTGACTTGGCCACTAATGCCTCTTGTTCAATTTTTTCACTACTTTTTGTGAAATTTCTATGTAACATGCGTAGCTATTCCTTCAACTCGTTAAATGTTTCCTTCATAATATTTTACTATGCCTAACAATGCACAACCTGATTTGAAAGAATCAATACTTGTGACAAAATATATAAAAATTTACAGCCTTGAAAATGCTTGGTCACACGCGGAACGTTGGAAAACTCGCCGAAAACATTAGTGGCACAATAGCCCAAAAATTAGGTAGTGATATTATTGAAGAACGACTCCGACTTCCAAACAGACTCACATGACTACAGAAACTTCTAACCAACTTACCTGTAATGTTGGTATGTTTTCCACTCTGTATTTACAATTATTCTATACTTCATGTTAATTTTATAATTTCAATGAAAAAAAAATTATCATTCAAACTCTCATCAAATGTACACTCCTTATCACAAAAAAAGGAGCACTTTGTCCTGAATGAAATTTGAAAAACACATTTTATTCGTTTATTTATTTATTCAAGTATGAACAAGGTGTCTAAAAATTAGGCTACTTTTATAAACAGTTACTCTATTCGAACATTACCCTAATCATATTTTAGACAAATGCACCATGCGCATTTGTTGCGAAATTTTCTCCACAAAATTTTAATTATGTATTGATATTCAGAGAAATAAATTATACTCAAATTGGTAAAAAAAAATGTATCCACCTAATGAGGTTCCAAAAAGGAATGATACATCGCACCAGTTTTTATTTTATTAATATGAACTATTTTTTTTAAAAAAAATATGTTTCTGACAAATTTTACTGGTTTATTCATTTATAATTCAATTAAGTCAGATAAATATAGCTCTATAGCTATATGTAAAACCTTAAAAGGCTACCATTGTTGCCTAAGCCTATAAAATATGTTTTATTTATCATTCATATTAAATTAAAAATATAAATTGCTGAAAGTGTAAGAAATATAATGAAACAAAATTGTAAAATTTACAGAACGTGAAACGTTGCTGGTATAAATACACCATAAGACAATATTTTTATAGACATTTTTTATTCCCTAAAAACCTTGCATTATTTATTCATTAACCATATCCTAATTCAGTTCCTTTATGTGTATTACTTAATAATATAATTTTTTATTTTTTTATTTATTGAAGCTGTCTCAAAATAGTTTAATTATTATACAGATACCTCTAAAATAATATAGTTGTGGTTACTATTTTTCTCTTTATATATAGCAAATTGCATCTCTTGACTGAATCCAGAACTGGTAGTTTCATTACCTGAGAAGAAAAACTTAGAACTATATCTTTCACAATCTGAAATTGTACATAACTTGGAAGTCGAGTTGGCTTTGTAGTTGCCAAACGTCCTCAGAAATGGACCTTTAAAGAAACACTAGAAATTTATAGGTTAAAGTGATAAAGCTATGAATGTATACTCAAAAAGTCTGACATTAATTTCGATAATTATATTGTTGTGCGTCTTTTACATAAAGTTACATAAGATTCTCACATTTCTGTTACGTGTTTTACAGGGATATGAAATTTGGACTGATAATTTGAAGAAAATGGTCATCTTATAATATAGGCTATCGAAAATTAATAATCAATATAATAAAAACTTAAAATTATGATTAATTATCATGTTAAATATTTCCTCATATAGTGATATTAGTCCTGCAAATTCTTATTTCAAACAACCCTAACCAATATGAAAAATGTTTTTGTTTCCATAAAAAATGATAGCTGTTGGAACATTCATAAGCTTAGCATAGGTCTGCACATATATTTTGGTTTGTCTCTTTCTTTTATTGATTTTGTAAACTGTCTCATGAGACAACAAATAGTATGATCTCACATAGTTCAGCCTTGAGGAAGATGTTTACTTTTGGCCTTCTCAGCATGATGATATCTTTATTGTCTATGGTGCATCATTCTCCCTTTGTTTATATATTAGTATTATATTGATATTGAATGTGCTTACTTTTCTGACACCTTCTAGTTATTCATCCATAATGTTATTTTTATATGAATTTCAGATAGTACATGGGTATTGTGAAAATGACAATTTATTTTGTCTTCAAAACAGTTTTATTTTTTAACAGAATAACATATTCCTGTGCTGTTGTACTGTCTTTTCAGTGTTCTGTCAGAGTGCTGCAAATTACCTGTTTACTGCTGAAATTGCTTCTTTATTGAAAAATTATGATCAGTGTAAAAAATTTGAGTTTTTGTAATAGATGGCACTCTGAGGGAGCCTAATCTGGAATAGGATATGGTCCTCCAACTTACAAAATATGCCAAATCTTGTAGAGAAAGTCCTAATGTGTTTTAGATCCACAATGATCATACACAATTTCACAAGCAAAATGTAAGCGATACTTTCTTTTGATATCCCTAAAGAATTATCAATCTCACATACCTCCATAAGCAGATCTTCCAAAATTATATTGAGCACTTTCTCGATGATTTCAGGCATTGTTGCTCTTTACAGGCATCCTTCATTAGGATTATCTTTGACAGGAAATTTGAATTTGAAGGACAAGAGTCACCATATTCATTTATGATTTTGAAATGAATTTCTGTTGGCCTAAAACATTCTTTTGTGAAGAATGTTATCACTGCATGATACATATTTTTACTTTATTTCTGACATAACATGTACCACAAATGATTTAAATGACTACCTAAAGCTAACTGCTGGATGGAATTTGATGTAAATTCACACGGCATCTACAGGACTCTTGTGCTAACATGAAAACAAGTCGTTTAAGTGCAGCCACATTAGGACAAGGCCAATAACATTTCAGAGAACATAATAATCATAATTATATGTACACACACACACACACACAAATATACCACAGGCCTATATATCATGTTATCAAATGAAATACTAGTTGAAAGAAACAATATATATATAACTAAGCAATATTTATGGCTTTATTTTGTACAATTTTTTAACAGTGAAATAAAATTGTCACACTTGTGGTGTGCAATAATTATAAAATTATGACATGTACTTTTGTTTACAGTGCAAACGACAGTTGTGTCAAGAAATACTTTCTTCCATAACTACTATATAATTTATTTTGTATATACCTTCAGAGTTGTAAGTACTTGAGATATTCTATGGTTGTCTATTAATTATGTTTTTAAAATAATAGTACACTGTTATAACACAATATTTTAATGCCACAAAACAGCAGAGAGACAAAATATTTTTGTTCATTATCCAAATTATCTTTTCATCTCTGTATCATTAACTATTTGTAATTGTTTATAATGAAATACTCTGTTACCAAAAGTTGGTAAATTTTACTTCAGTTGTAAAATATTATATATTAATTATTATTTTGCTCAGTCTTGGTCTGTGTAAAAACTGATTCATAATTAGGCGGCAGCTCATCTAAAAGTACAATGGAGGATGAAGTTGGAAGAACTTCATAACAGACAGTATGGGGTAACCTATTAACTTGTGAACCTTCACATCTAAAAATGACTTTGAATTTGAATTTATAATCATCAGCATTTCCAACAATATGCTTTGAATCACCCTGACATAGTAGTGGAGCCAGACAGTTCAAACAATCTATATCTACAAATATTTTAAGACACAAGGGTTGTACTAAGCCTGGTGGTACTGAAACACTGTCCACAGACCTCTCTTCTGCTGCTTCATTGTCCATGGAAGTTGATTCAAAGTTTCCATTTTGGATCCTGAAGTGTAAAAAAATATTTATTAGGACTAATTTACAGGTTACTACTACATGCACAGTAGGAGTATAGTTCAGTTCATATGACATTTCATCCACTATTTTGGGACTTCTTCAGATAATGTGCAGTTTTGAAATTATTATTATTTATTACTAATATATATATATATATATATATATATATATATATATATATATATATAATACCTTGAGTTAAATGCTGACTTGTTAAGACTTCCATAAAAGAAGAAATAGCCTGGGTATTCTCCTATTCCTGTGTAACTGACCCCAACAGGAGATGGCCGATTGTCAGGGAAGTACATTAGATTTTCCCTTTCACAATGCTGATCCTGAAGACAGTGGTTGTTGTAACACTGTACAAGTCGACGGACACGTAGAAACATGTTACGTTGTTCTTCTTGCCATTCAATAGTTTCATTTTGACCCCATTTAATACAGGTAAACCAACAGCGGGGAAGAATATACAGAGCTTTGAATGAGGTCCGTTCTTTTTTATCAAAGCTGGAAAGGATGAAAATTATAACCATTGATTATACAAATAGCAACATTAATATCTGTTCATAATTCTTCAATATGTACTAAACGGCTTTCATACAGAATTTGATATTAATAAAATTAATGATTATAATTATATAATTTGAACTACATTTTATAATTAATGCACATAATTATTTTTATTATTTATATTTGATCTTTCCAAACCTTCAATTTCCCCTATTCTCAGTGACTGCCTCTAATGCTGGAAGCTTAACTACCCTAATTAAAAATATCCATACATAGATTCTGTAATCCTTTAGAATAGCTCAAGGATTATTGAATACTTGTTTATATTGAGACAGAGAAGTAAACACTTTCATTTCCTCAATAGAGGCTTTTTGCTGACAACATTCTCTTTATTTTGTCTAGTGCTGCTGAATACTCGAACATTGGTCAGTTTATTAATATTGATCATAAACAAAGAGAAAATTTTTATTCACCTTCGATTGAGCTCTTCAAAACTTTCTGTTGTGTTTGGAAGTTGAAAATCTCCACTCTTGAGTGTGATCCACTCAAACATTAAGTCTTTAATCGTGTATTATCAGTAGCAATAATTTGACATACGAATGTTTGACTTATAAGGTTGAATCATTTTTTTAATATCCTCACATTTCTGTTTCTGTGCAGCAATGAAGGGCCCATCACTCAGATTTATTGCTCTCCCTTCTTTTATTTATTTTAAATAGTCTGTAATGCCAACATCAGTCGCTTCATAAAAAGCTCTTTATATGTTACACAATGATTTTCATTCACCACAAGTTTCACACTTTGTTCACATGTTGGTATTTTTGGCCTTCCTGTAATATGTTCACATAATCACTATGTACATGATCAGCCAAACTGTACCAGTGTGAACTCTCTGGTCAAAATGTTCATGTGGGTGTTCTGATGCTTAAGACTTTGATTTTAGATCTTTTTCTGTCACAATAACCAAAATATGTATGCTTGGATGAAACAAAACTTGTGTATGTTATTCAAAGCTTTAGTGTAACTCAAGTAACATAAATTCATGTTGTGGCATTCCAACTATTTAACAGAAAACTTGTGCATTTTTTAAAGTACTTACATATTAATCACGTATGGATAGTAATAAGAATAAGTGAGAATATGACTTACCTGAGCATAAAAAATTGTGGCCACAGTTACACCCAACTTGGGGACATTTTAGGAGATGTGAGACCATTTTGTTATTGTTTTCGTTACATTGTATCCAATCAGTGGTGGCTGGTGCATATGTGCTCATGTGCTACAGCACATAAATAAATTAGGGAAAAATTTATTTCTTAATTTTAAGAATGTTGACAAGAATTGTTTTTTAATTATGTGAATTATTATCAATAATATCCTAAACTTTTAACTTCACACCTTGCAGCACACATGCTTGCCCACTCTCACACTAATGCAGCCAGCAGGCTATCTCTGTTCTCAGCACATAATGTGTCTGGAATGAGAAATGTGCATGTGCATGTAAATCTAAAAAACAGCCTGATTTTTTATGCTCAATGGCAGTGAGCACATACAATACTGCTAACATGCATTTATTGTTTAACTTTATTTGAAAATATATATATGTTACAAATGAGTGTCAACTCAGTTCTAATTTTTTTTTCACATTTTAAAATTAAACTCTATTGCTAACTATTTAGGCAGAATTAGAAATAAAGCATTTTACAGTGCAGTTCATTTATTGCAGAGTATTGGTAACAGTATTTCTGTTGTAGTATTATTAGCAATTTACATATTTATCCTTATAAATTTGTTTTAGTTTGCTTGGGATAACATAGCACATAACTTGGAAAACTCACAAGCCACCACTGAATCCAATGTGCATACAGAATTTATAACAAAAATAATCACCAACTAACTAATGGTTAACAATGTTTTCTCAGCTTCCAAAGCTTACACAACAGGAGCATGGAGAATTCTACAGAAATATTATATAATATAAATATACAAAGATACAATCAAATATTATGTTGGGATGTTTGAGCTCTATGTGAAAATTTAAATATACATTCATCACTATGAACCTTCCATTTTGGGCTTTATACAATAGTAGAAAGTTTCTGTTTAAGTTAGTGTTTGACCAGATAATATGGAAATGAATTAAACTATGTCACTAAATATTTTTATAAGCTGTTTCAAACAACTATCAAAAAAGTTATAATGTTGGTGAGGTGAAAACTGTTTCATTTAGAGTAGTTGGTCATACATTTTTAAGGGTCTGAACTGGATCATGTGGTGTGTTTTCTACGTATGACACAAGTCTTCAAAATTCTTCCCCTTAAATGGCACTTATTCTTTAAAATAACCTAGACTATTTATGATTTTTTTAAAAAAGTATGCAAAACTGATTCTGCCATTGGTATAGTATGAAAATATAAAATACTTTGAAATAAGATTTCTAATTGTTGAATAGTTCAAATTGTATTTCAATTTCTCTTCTCATGAGGCCCATTACGATGCTACCTGAAGTTGCCACTTCTTTGTATCATAACACAATAGGGCCCTGGGTCTGAACAATGTAATACACACGACACTTATTTCTCTTTCATTGGTAGTTGGAGTAGGATGATGTGGGGGCATCATTGTATCTAAACCTTATTGTGAGTAGAGTTGGAAGCACAGGGTAATCAGAACTGATCCTGCCATTGCTATAGTTTGAAGATTAGCAGTTATGTTGTGGACTTGATTCTGTTTTTGAAACAGTATGTCGAGTTTATTCCTAATTGGAAAAAATTATTTCAGTTAATTTAAGTCTGTTCTTGGTGTTTCTGAACCATTGTTGAACTTAAGATGTTACAAAGTAGTCTAAAAATCATGGTTATTAAGTAACACAGTAAATTTACTGTGATATTGATTTATTTTGTGTGGTCATGTGTGGCAGAGAATAAACATCCACATTTTTCAGGTATGCCAAAAACCCTCTCTCTCTCTTTCCTATTTTTCATAATTAAAATACATACCCACGTCATTCTTTTGATAGTATAGTATGAAAATACAGTAATACAAACTATCTTCACTTATACAATAGTTACTCCTCTGAGTTTAATTAAATGATGAAGGTTGTTCTCTACAATTCATTTGAAAGTAATATTATTTATTTCATATATATCGTCAATTTTATGTGTATAATCTAAAATTTATATGTACATCTAAAGCATACTCAATATATTCACTCTTCCACCAAGGCAAATAAATATCAATATTTCAAAATTTATTTCATTTGTAATAACAAGTCTATGAACTCACATTCTAAATTTAGGGCCACCCTGAATACAGTCAAGAAGATCCACTATTTTACAAGCATAGGTGTGGGGTCCAGCATTATCACCATATTGAAAGTTTTTCTCAAAATGTGTCATGTATTTTGATGATCTCAAATCAAATGCTACTTGCTGGGGACTTGTAAGGCCCAATGAGTCATAAATGTAGTGTATCCCATGTTTTGCTCCTCTTATTAATGTTTGTAACTCATCCAACATACACCCTCCAAAGGAGGATGAATTGCATCTCCAGGTCACTGCACGTAGTAGTTGGTACTGCAGTTTTTAAATCATCATTCAATAGAAATTTGTAAAAAATACCAAGATGTAACCTGAAACTTATGTAGTCACTTTGATACAAACCATTACTTTAATCATTTATGAATAAAATGATACTTATTTATAACTGAATGAGGTTATGAAGTTATTCATTTTGCTTATTTAGTCACAATTTAACTGTAAATCACTAAGCTCCAGATAACTTCTAACTGAAAATAATTCTAGACAAACTGAATTGACACATTAAATTTCGAAGTTTTTAATGGTAACCATTATGTAAAACTTTTAACCTCATATTTACAAATATAATCAAGAATAAACTTCAGGAATTTTCAATGCAACAGCCAATTCTATCAACCTATTTGAGTTGAAGTGGACATTAAATTACTTATCTGAACTAGATAGGATAGGAACCTTGTACACTTGTATCATAATTATCAACCAATTCATTAATTCACAAGGTTAATTATCAATTAATATACTAATTAAAGTAAAGCTTTTTAATTTTTGATGTCATCAGGATAGAAGTTGGTGATAGCTAAAATATATATATATATATATATATATATATTGTAGTGAAAGACGACCTTAAGTGGCCGCCCTTGTGTCCACCGCGGGCCTGAGGAGGCCTGAGTATGAATACATTAGGCGTGCACGTGTTTCTGCCTGAGAAGGCCAAAAGAAATCGCGGGTTTGCGTCCCTTTTTTTTACATCGTTTGTGGGGGCGGAGTAGATATAAAGACTCCGAACCCGGGTAAGTGATACACAGACGCTGGGAGATGGGGACACAGGCAGAGGAGGCAGATGGGGACGGAGACGCAGGGAAAAGCAGGGAGACGGAGAGACGCAAGAAGAGACGCAGGCAGACAGGGAGACAGAGACGCAGAGGTTTTGAGGGACGTCCATCGCGGGGAGGCCGCAGAAGGAGATTGTGTGCTGACGCCATAAGTAAAGTAAGCATCACAATATATGTAAAGTACATTCAAAAGTGGAATTCTTTTACACAGTGCGGAAATAGACTCTGTTCTTGAATAGCCACCGAACCGTCCACATTACCCTGTTGAGAAGGAGAACTTTTTAATCAAGCCGGAGCTAATTTTAATTTTATGCAGACCAATGTATATCTGCTGGCGCCCAACAATATTTTTTAATGTATTTTTGTATTTTTTGTAGTTTCAATGTAATAAAGGTTATTTTTTTTAATATTAAGTAATAAAAAGGTATCATTACAATATATATATAAAAGCATTGTATTTTAATAATAGTATAATGTTTTCTTGTATAGCTATTTATAGTTATATATAAATTCTCATTGGAAATCACACACCAAGTTTCAAACTAGAATGACCTACGTTTCTCTTTTGTTGCTTTGCTTAAATTAAAAAAATAATAACATGATACTACTAGCAAGATCTGCACCGGTGACAGCTCCAGTAAGACACATGCCCAGACCTTGCGGAAATCTCATTTTGATGGAGGCCATTAAGATATTTAAATAATAATAAAAATACAAAAAAAATTAAAAACAAAACAAGAACATAATTCCAAGGTCAATGAATGAAAGAAACTTTGAGCAACCACTGTAATGAAGTACATGTCACATCTGGAGACTAAATAATTTGATAAGCATTTTTGAGAATCAGTTGTTTATAAATCATTTCAAATTTTTATAGTGACAATATGTATGCTTATGACATGTTTTGCAGATTTTCAGCTGACTTTAGCCAATAAACTTTATAAAGGATTTTTCAATTGTATTACAAATGAGCATACCTGTGCTTTGATCAACTCCAATCTGTTGTAAACCCTCATTGCAATAGGCAAATGATACTCCCCTACAACAACATGCATCAGTTTCTCCACTTCTTTCATGGTTCTGTCAATCCGAGGGCCAGCTGACATCATCTCATGCTTCAGAACCAGTAATGAAGCCTGCTGGAAGCGCTTGGAAACCAACCTAAAGCTCCCAGCAACATCTCTCATTGAACACATTGTCAAAATCTATAACATACAGCATATCCACAACAAAAAATGAAAAAGAATCAATAAGGTTGGCATGATATAATCAATTAAGTTCATTACAAATACTGTGCTCTAGTTGGAAATTACAGTGTGGCTGTTAAGGTAATAATAATATTTTATTTGCCCAAGTCCCAAAAATCAGGATGGGGCATCATCAATACAGAGTAATGTACACAATTTAACAAATAAGTAAATGTAGCTTAATGTAACTGTAATAATTTATAGTGATTCTAATTTGCATTCCATAAATTAATGAAAAGGCCTACTTTTTGTGTTTTATTTTTGAATGCCTGTAATGGGAAGAGTCTAATATCTCCAGGAAGTTTGTTGAAAGCCTTAAAACCTCCATCTTAGATCTATTCTTTTCTAGTCTGCACCTGGGTATGTCCAAGCACATTCTGCTCCATATATTGTATTCATGTAATTGGTTCATTGTTCTATAATCTTCCCGGTTTATCTTTACATGTAGAAGAATACTATGGAATTAAAGATTCACAAGAGTCATAATTTTTAATTCAGGAAATAAGGGTCTACATGTGTCTTGAAAATTTTTTACAACATTGTGATGTTTTCCTTTGTGCTACTAATATATTTTGGACATGAGCTGAATAAGTGAATGCCATATATGTGGCAGTGGAATAAGGCAAAATTCACATTTCTTAGGCCTGCTAATGATAAACATCTTTGTAATAACCTTATTGTATACATCACTAGATAATTTTATAAGATTGCTGTCAATATGTGCCGTCCATGACAGCTTAGAATCTATATGTATACCAAAAAATTTTCCATGGTCAAGATTGTTATTTGCTACGTTGTTTAATCCAAAATTATATCTTTGGGCTTTTGTTTCAGTCAAAATCAAAATATTGCTGGAAAAACATTTTTTTGATAGAAGGTTAATTTGAGTTTCAATTTCAGCCAGTATATTAATAGATATTTGAAGACATCAACCTAGTGTCATCTGCATATAATACAGTTTCTACATGAATATTTTTCAAAATCATCAGAAGCTAAAACAATAAATGCCAAGTATAGAATCCAGGGGAACACCATATTTTACACAACACACATTATATTTGTTTGTAATTCACCCAATTTGTTTCACATTGTGTAAATATGACTTCATAAACTATAATATAATCCCATAATATTCTAGTTTTGATAGTAGTAGATCAAGTGACACATAATCAAAGCCTTTAGTTAAATCACACAAAGTTAATTAGGTTAAGATCTCAAATGATAACACAATGTTTTTTACCACATAATCAATGACTTGGATGGTTAACTTTCCTTGACAAAAACCATATAACTTGGGGTAGGTAACAATGCTGAAATTTTCATTAAACTATTTATGTTCCACTGCTTCAATGATTTTAGAGAAAATAGGTCTTAAGCTAATGGGATGGTAACTGCCTGATAGCTGTCTATCAGCTCTCTTATAAATGTTTGTGACCCTTGATGTTTTGAGACACTCTGGAAAAGTTCTGCTTCTAATACATGCATTAATAAGTCAGGGGAACAAATATTGCTTCTGAGATCTGTTTCATGAAAAAATTGGAAAACCCAAAAATATACTCTTAGAATTTGACAGTTTAATCAAAGAACTGTATGTATCACTCGGAGATATACTTTTCCATTTAATATTACTATTAGGTTTGGGAGCCTTCATGAAACATGAAATATAGCTTTCAAATTGTCTCATATAATGTTGTTCATTATATATCTACAGATGTGGGTAATAAATAAGTTAAAAGTTATGTTAAGTAAAATATTGTTTTGTAATACTAGAATATTTGTAAGAATTGTGCTACGAGAAATAATATTGATGGCTTTCTAGTGTTTAAATGTCATCGATGCTGAGCACCATTGACATTCCATGAAAATCACTAGAACATTTCATATAAGTGGCAGATCTAACAAAATATATTAATCTATCCTTAAATATCTCTCCATTAGCACATCAAATTATATTTCAACCTAAAATAAACATAAAACTGAATTAAAGTGATTACATATCTCCACAATTTTGCATAAATTAATTGAATAAATCCTTAAAGCACATGTTTTTTCATTACCTCAGCCAGGACATCCAAGGGCAATATGAGAATACTTGAGGCATGCTCTGCATGGTTCTCATGTGATGGTCCAGCATTTCCCTCCATCCGTAACTTCTTAGGTATTAAATTTCCCATGTCCTAGTAAATGATAAAAATATATTGCCATTATTTAAAAAAAATCATTGACACTACAGTTTCTTTTTGGGTGTGTGATTCTATTGTGACATAAATAGTCTTGCCTAATTAAAAAAATTTTCATAAAAATTTCCAAAATTTAGTTCCAAAGTTTTAGTGAAATTTTGTTTGTTAAAATTTTTGATTTACTTACATAACAGTAACATTTTATTTGAAACAGTTTTGATATTCTGAAGAAAGTAGACAGTTCTTGATTATCTAAGGTAGCAATTTTTACATTTGTTGCACATCATAATTCATAATTATCAAGAGCTTTTATTTTATGGCAACAATAGTTTTCCATCACAATGGCAAAACAATAACAATGACCACAACGACAAAATATATTGAATAAGAAAGATAGCCAATAAGAGATAAAAAAAAGGGTAATATAAATACCACACAACGTTTCTGGGATCCTTGTGCCCTTCGTCAGGTGCTAAGTAGAGCCTAGAGAAACACAACTGATAAAATATATTGATATATAAATTCTGTAATTCAAATATTTATCTACAATTTCAGTTTTAATATTTGGTTTACTGTGTTCTTATAGTTTCTTTTAGTTTGCACTCAATTGGATGAACTCTTATTTGGCTGAGTTACGAATAAATGATTTTTTTCAAGAGTTTTTCCTGCTCTATTATTCCTTGAGAACTGTGTCAGTGCTTTTGAAATGCTTTGACCTGTAGTTAGTTGTCAGTGAATGATAAGGATGAAAAAACTCTTGAAATCAAATAAATTATTAATAAATATTGACAAAATTGTTTACTTTCATGGAGTGTTTTCTCTCTTAGCAATTAACTTACAGAGTCGTTGTACTAATAGGGATCAGAGGCAGACAACCTTTCATACACCATACATCAATTTGTTTCACGTATGAGTTAAGATGCACGACACACCTCGTTCATTGTTGTTGGAAAATATGGATAGGGGTAAAAATATATCCTCTTAGCAGACGAAAAACAATAACACAATTTCACACATAAATTAATTTGTGTACGCCTATTCTAAATATATATTTATTGGAACAGCAATGTACAATAGTGAGAGATTTTCTCAGAAAGGATTCTCATAGTCAAGGACGCCGATGACGATGGATTCCAAAGTCTTATTTGGAGAAGATAACTCTGTAGCACAAGTGTTGGATTGATGATATAGATCTGAGCTTCTAGCATTTTATAAGCGTACAGTAACCCCGATATATTGCTTCGGATATAATTGACAGCAGTTGTTGATGATTGCAATTGTTGACTTTGGGAGAGGTTTTTTTCCCACATCAAAAAGCATCTGAGGTGGCGTTATTGGACCCTCACCTCTCCACGACAGCAGTTCAAGACACTTTTATTAAATTGTACATGCTATCAAATTAGCTTAAAGATCGTATGTAATGTGATTGTTAATAAAAATGTATTAAAAAATCAAAAAGCATTCGCAACAATGGTGACGAGGTCGCGCCCTTCAACAATGGTCATAGTTTAGAGGGGAATAAAACAGCTGCACAACAGTTGAATTTGTTTACTCGAATTGAAAGGAAGTATATTTAGTTGATTCAATCTGTTTAAATAGTAAATTAAACAAGTCGTAATTGTATCCTCGAAATTTGGTAAATATAGAAGAATTAATTTAACGATGCATCAAAACTTGAAGTCTGGAGTGTCTGTCTGCGTCTCGTATCCGTGAACAATATAGCATACAAAAACCGTACCCCGCATTAGTCCACTTTATGACTGCATTTACATATGACACCTAATACAAAAGAATAAGTAGACACAATGATTCAACGTGTCACAGGTCAGCCACCACTGGTACAGAGTAATTATTTCAGAATATGTTTCAAAACTGTTGCAATAGAGTACAATGTAATGTAGGCCTATTCATTATTTGCATTGCCAAAATAATTTTCTTGACTTGATATTAGTTATCCTGGTTAACCGACATCCATGAAAAATGCACACCAGGTAGTGCAACATAATCATTACAAATATTCATTTTATAAAATTAATAAATCCAAATCTATGGTTTTTGGAATATACGAATATTTAATTTAATAAAAATTCTTAAGAAAATAATATTAACAATTGAAGATAATAATTAAAAAATCAACTTTTTTAAAACTGACAAAGTCCAGTATTATAAAATACATTAATAATAATGTTAAAACGACCGTCATAACAAACAATATTAAAAAATAAAGTTAATTAAACTTAGTTTTAAGAACGACAGACGTTATTTTTTTGGTTTAGAACATTCATTATAAATAAAATCTAAATGCAATTCAATGTGTTTAAAAACCAAAAGATAAAACCTCAAATGAAAAAAAAAAGGTGATATAAGCAAATTCCATGCAAAATACTTTAAATGTGTTCATATACACTGCATATAGGAAAGTTGTGTTTATTTGCCCCATTATACTAAGGTTTTTAATTTATTTATTTTAAATTATTGCTGCTTTACAGGTACGCAAATTGTATTATTTTCTATTAATTAAATATTTAATTGTATTTATTATTTTACAGATTACTGTGAAAGAAAGTTTTCGGAAAACCATTGTAACAAATTCAATTATGCCATAAATATTGATTTTGTTCTTAATAAATTTGATTGTTAAATTCTGATGTTTTTAAAATCTTGTATAATTAATAATTTTTAATAATATCGATTTATATCGGAGTATTCAAGACAGAAATATGTGTGTGGTTATAATTGGCAAGAAGTAATATTAATCTGTGTAATGCACGGAACGGTGTACACTGGTTTATTCTTATAATATTTTTTATAAAGAAAATATAGGAATCCACAAAAATAATTAAATTCTTTGTGGACGTAGTAACTCACGCTCATTACGATGCCTTTTTTTATAACCAGCTTTTTGCAACTAGATGAGAAATTCTTTAACTCAACCAAAATTTATATAAAATTGTAATATAAAATTCTCATCTCAAATAAAGTTACATAATATATAATTTTGGTGTAAAAACAGACGCACTTTTATATCACGGTAAAAGGCTCATTTCAGTATTTACAAATGATACCAAACAAAAGTCAGTGATATGTTTATTTCAATTGCTGCGTTTAAGATACTTTGGTGTATGAAATTTATTGATAAGTAGCTAAGTGTCCGGCGTTTACAGGGTATGAATTTGTATTATGCCGGAAAAGAAATTATTCAACATTAATTTCTTAATCATTTCGAATAATTTATAATTAAACTGCATCATGCCGACTGGGGCTGAACACGTGACCTTTGATTATCTCAACGTGAACGAACAAAGTATTCGAGAGTAATATGGGCTAATTTGAACAATTTTCCCCTTCTCTTCCCCCTCTTCGGTGGGCTGAACATATTCTGCCCGGCAGTTTAAGATAACTTTCAAACACTGTGGACTCCAAAACTAAAATTTCAACACCAATTTCGCTACTTTTGCTCATTTTTAATTATCCCTTTTCATTTCCACCCAATTTTGAACGGGTTAACCAGAATCGTATCCCAACTCGCTAGTTGAAAATAGTCTAAAAGAGTAGAGTATCTTTGGTGGCTCGCGAGTTTTTTAAAGTTTTTTTACTGACTTACTAGTCGTGGGACTGATTTTCCGAGTTTCTCTCACGCACACAAGCATCCATGCCCTCGCCGGGACTCGAACCCGGGCCACGCTGACCAATACACCACAGGGGGTATTTTTCTTTTAAAAAAAATTATATGCTACATAATCCCAACCAATTTTTACGAATAATAATGCCAGTACTCTATGGCAAATGAGCCGACACGTAAATACGCTGCATTTCTAATTTCGTTTACATATTTTCCACGTAATGTCTATTTTTTTAAAAAGCGAAATGATTGAGCACCAAGCTGCCACGCGTTTCTAACACGAAAGAATTTTTCTTCGTATATATTTTATATAAATTGAATTTTGGATGGTAGTATTGTAGGACCATGAGATAGATTTTCTCATTATGACGCAAAAATTCAGAATAAGTGTTTTTTCTTTAAAATAAACTTTGATTGTTATTTTTTTCTAAAAATATTAAGCCAAATGTACAAATACTATTCACGTTTTTAAAATATAAACTATTTTAAAATAAGATATTTAAATACTGAATGGTTCTATTTTAATTTCAATTGACTTCTTATACCGTCCCCATCAAATCCTTTGACACTATCCGTTTTTCTCCGGAATTTCCCCGTCCGGAGAAAAAACGGACGGCGAAAATCCGGACCGGAAACACGTAATAATTCTCCCGGAGAAAACCCGGAAGGGAACAGCTGATGCTCTCAGTTGGTGGTTGACGGTTGTGCTGTTATAATAAATCGTAAACAAATTCTTACTAATTTTAGGAATTAACAATAATAATACTAAATACTGAACTTCATACTGAATAGATAACAATAACTAATAATTTAAATTAAAAACTGCCAGAATTTTTCGACGCGGATTAAAGTTTGTATCAAGGTTGAATTTAGTATTATTATTTTAACAGACGTTAACATCTACGTTATATTTAGTAATTAACCCCAATATTTTTAATCAATCATCAAACTCAAATCATAAAACAATTCTTCAATTCTTTAATTTAGAATTTTGAGGAACAGGCTAAATGAAGGTAATCCACATGGTGGGAACTCCCCTTTAATAGCATAGGAAGGGCAGAGGAAGGTAGCCAAGGGTTAACTAGGGCCCCCGGGCTATAGTTTAAGGATCCTACCCGGCATTCGCCTAAAAGTAATGCAGGGAAAACCCTAGAAAAACCTGCATCAGGTAGGTCGGGTATTGGGTACTTGTCCCACGTCCTTCCGATAGCGGGAGAAGAGTGTGCTGTGGGGACGCAGCATTCCCTTCTCCGTACCTCGACTAGTTTAGGAGGCACCTGGCCGACTGTTCCAATGGGAACAGCGAACAACTCTTACCGTATGCCCAAGGTCTGTGACCCCGGAACATACACCTCTCAAAACAGGCCGAGGTGCCTTAGTTCAAAAACGGAGAGGAAAAGGTATCCCCATAGGTAGCCCCTTCGTGTCTCTCCTACAAGGTACTGCCTGCGAGAGAATAGCCCCCGCAGACAGCTTCCCCTTCTCTGCAATTTTCCATATTCATCTATACAAGGAAAAAATTCACATCACAACGACTGCAAGTTGTTAAATAATTCAAACAAAAAATTAGTCCTCGAATTAATCAGTGTTACATTAACACTTCATCTTTATTTATTTCTCCAGTTTGTCTGAAGAAAGTTCAATAAACGGAGCAAATTTTTATAATACTATATAATAGTATATTTATATAATACTAGAAATCGCTCTCAACTTCGCATTGGTAAACATCACCTAAGCCTTTTTGAATCAAGCAATCGTTATTCTGGAATAAATCTATACAATAGCATTCCGGACGGAATAATATTTTTAATTATACAAAATTTATTTATAAAAAGTTGTAAATATTTGTTAATTAATGGAGCATATTACTCGCTGAAAGATAGAAAGGACCGATTAGATCCTCTTTAATAAATTAGTTTGCTCGTATCGTATCAAGTTCTGCTATTATTTTACGATTATAATATTCTGGAATATAACGCCTGACTTATTTTACTTTTCATCCTCGACGGGAATCGATGTAACATTTTCTGCTGGAAACTCCGTCGCATGAAAAATGAAGATTAATTAATACACTTATCATTATTTTAATTACTAATTAATATATTTAACGTAGTTTTAAATTATATACAAATATATTGTAAAGTACAATGTTTTTTAAACTTTGTGATTATAATAATGATTATTTTCACATTATGGCGTATCCTATTTCGTCGACCGAGGACTAATGGATGAATAATAAATCTTGATGGGTGTCGGCGTTGCCTGAGTTTTCATATATCCATAACTCCCCTTTTGAATCCAAACTAGGTTGTTTTTGCAATCTTTTTATTTCACACCCCTCCACCCCCACCCCTATGGGTGTTCCCCTCCCCTGCCGAAAGAGATTGAAATTATACAAATACAACATAAGTAAAAATACTATCAATGTCATTGACCCCCACAAATATTTATTCCACGCAAATATCGACCGTTTCACATGTTTGAAAATTTTCACCCCAGACCACCCCCTCTTGGGAGAGTTAAATGGCAAGTTTAACGTCATAATTAAACTCCGTGACAACTATAAGTCCGGATTCGACTCCAATTTCGATTTCTTTTGTGTTATTTTTATTCTATTGCCACTTCACCCCCACCCTTCAGGACGGTCCCTTCCCATGCTCGAAACGTATTGAAATTATACCCAGAGAACATACAGAGAATTTTTATGAATCTCTTTGATCCAGTTAAATATTTATTCGACGCAAAAATCAGCTGGTTAACGTATTTGAAAATTTCTGAATCCGCGTACCTCCGCCCAGGTGTAATGTAACACTGATTAACTGGATGGCTGATTTTTTTGTTTGAATTATTTAAGGGAAAAAAATCAGAACCATTTACATTTTAACAAGAATCTACATATAATTTTTTATACATGATAACTGATTATAAAAATGCGGTTAATTACTAATATTAAAAATTTATCAATTATCAGCCTTATAATATAAATTTATATTCTTGAAGAATAATCACAATTTATTGCTTTAAGTTTATATAATTTTCGCCGAAACAGACGACGAAAATTTCATTATATAAATGGAAGGAGGGATTATTTAACATATTACGTGAGGATTTGGGGAAAGATAAAATATATTTTTCAATTATTTTCGAATGTCCATTGCCTCAATTGACGAATTACATGAAAAATGCAAGGATCTTCAGCGACATAACACTCACTTTAGGAATTATATACAAACAACCAAATGCTGGTCATAACATTAAGAAAAATACAAATGTATGCTATGTTTATGAGCAGAGAATTAAAATATATGCTTTGTCCCACCATAGATGTTACAAGGACGTCATTGTTGTCAGAGAATCATAGTTGCTTCCCAGGATGTACGCAGTGGCTGACACACTCGTTCCCGTCCGTTTATTTCCCGTCAACGGACAGCGTGAAACGGGCCATAAGATTATTCGGTCGACTAAAAGAATGTCTGTGTCCGTTTTTTCTCGTGCAACAAGCACACTCCTCTCGTAAGTATTCCCCTCCTTTTGTTTTGAATGCTCATTTTTAGTTTTCTTAGGGTCTTACAATATCGTTATGCATTTACGGTATCCCCCTGAGGCGGAAATTCGACCAAAATGATGCCTTTTAGGTCCTAAAACACTTATAGACATGATTTTTTGCCTTTATAGTGGTTTTGAATTTTTTGGCATATGGGGAATTGGTGTGACGACTGTCTATTTGACTCAGGCGTGTAATGAGGCTCATCACCAGTCACAATAGAGCTAAAAAAATCATCACCTTACGCACTTGGCGGGATTTTTTACCGACATCTTTCACGCAACTGTACACTACAACGTGAGTTTTCGTACTACCAAAGATGTTATGTTGTTTATATATGACTTTGTGTACTACCGTGTTTCTGCGATGCTTCCTCTACCACTCAGTGTTGCCAACCCGTCAAAAAACGAAAAATCACAGCCCGTTACGGTCACAGTACAGATACTTTCTGAACATACCTAGTACATGGTTTCATAGATGACTATGGATACAATAGTCGTAAGCTCCTTTATATTATATGATGGTATACGTGAAATAATTGTTTGTTGTATCTGAGGACTTCATTTTGGCTTTGGCTGACTATCCCATAAGTAATAAATAGAAAGGTAACGCATGTATCGTGATTGATCATGTATCATTAACATATTTTCAGTCTCTAATCTCTAGTTATGATTACAAAGATGTATATACTTGAATTATAAAGAACGAATCTGTTCACACTAGCGCAGGTGTTAAAAAAATTTCTCATCCCACGTCAGAACGGTAGCGAGAAAATGAGGTCGGAAACACAAATTTTATAGTTTGTAATTGAAAAATAATTTCATAGCTACAGTCGAGGCGTTCGTTGAAGAAGTTCTTGTCTCAATTGGAAAATCCACATAACCAAGATAAGAAAACAAATGGATATTAAACAAAAAGAAATGTACTGGTTACTAGGACGCAAATCACACCTCTCCATAGAAAATAAACTACTACTAAATAAAACCATAATTATACAAATATGGACGTACGGGATAGAATTATGGGGATGTGCCAGTAAGTCAACTCTTAATATTATTTTCATCCCCTACACCCTTAGGGTTTGGGGTGGAGATGCTTTACAGGAAAATAACGCGAATACAACCGAGATTGGAGTCAAATCGAAGGTTATGGATGTCACTGAGTTTAGTTATGACATTCAACTTGGCATTTACCCTTCAGATGCAGGGGTAGCGGGGTAGAAATTTTTGAACATGCAAACACAGAAGGTATTTGCGTTGAATAAATATTTTTCAGGGTTAATTATATTGATTGTATTTCTACTGCTGTTGTTTGTGTATAATTTCAACCCCTTTCGGCATGCGAGGGGAGCACCCTTAGGTGTGGTGGTGGAGGGGCGTTTTATATCATTAACGCCAAATCAACCGAGATTCGAGTCAAATCGGGGTTATGGATATCGCTGAGACTATTTATAACAAACTAAGAAACGAAATTGGAGTGTATCGGGGTTATGGATAGATGACATCTCGGGCACCCACCTAGTACTGCAATAATTCAAAGATGCCAGTCTAAAATATTAAGAGCCAACGTTAACGCCCCCTGGGTACATAACAAATGAACAAATACACAATGACTTAAAAATACCAACTGTTATGGAAACTGCCCATCAAAAGAGTGTTAGACACCACAAAAAGCTTAAAACATTAAAATCCATTATTACAACCACTACTAGAAAATGATGTAACAAGAAGATTGAAAATAAAATGGCCAGCACATCTCTAGACAAGATTTAGAAGTTCTCTTCGCTGGATGCCATAATGTATATATAATATGTAAATAACATATCAAACCTACCACATTAGCTTATAGATTAAAATATAATCTGATTGCTGATAAATATAATATTTTTAAAAAAACCTTCAACAAAACTTCCGTTATCGTGGTCATTGTAGAAACTGATGTCGCGTTCAGAGCGAAACGTTTTCGTGTGATGCGTCAGGATTTTTCCTTCGAGAATAACACACAATAGTTAATTTGGAAGAAAGTTATGCAATTTATAATTAGTATTAAAAATTAAATATTGATATAGCCAAAATAATCAAAACTAAGTGGTAATAAATACCACACAACGTTTCTGCAAACTTTGTTGGTTTCTTCAGGTGAGTTTTGAGAATAGTTAGAGATAGCTGTAATTCAAGGAGTACAATCCGTTTTTTAAACTAATTTTTGTATAAGATTTCTTGAGTTCTGTGGATAAGGGAGACGGAGAGGTTTGATGGATAGTTTCTTATTTTCAAGTAAAATCTGAAAGATACGAATTATGAATTTATCGTTTTGCTTTATTGTGGGGAATAAATATATATTTTTTGGTTTCGATCTGTTTTTATTGCAGGAATGGATTTGAAATTTTTTGATCAGATGTGGTAAGTAAACTAAATTTGTTTACAAATGATACAACGTACTTCCGTAGAAATAAAATTATTGCTGAGCTATTAGCAACTCTTCGACGAAAATTGAATCGAAAGGATTGGTGAAAGGAAAATTTCGTAACTTTCTTTCGGAAATGAAGTTGTTTGGTTTAGAAACACGACTGAATGTCGTGAATTTAAAATTTTTTGAAGTACATAAATGTAAAAAAATTAATTTGGATGAAAAAAAAAGGAAAAATGCTATCAGCCTTAGTATTGAAATGTAATACATTTTCTACAATTCAGTAAAAACTTAAATTGGATCCGCGCTATGACAAATATTTTGTTAACTTTGAAACAACTTGAATCAGTTTGAAAGTCAAAATGAGCAAAACAAAATTGAGAAACGACAATATTAACATATAATTATATAATTTATCTATCTATATATATATATAAATGAATTGCTGTTCGTTAGTCTCACTAAAACTCGAGAACGGCTGAACGGATTTATCTTATCTTAGTCTTGAAATGTTCGTGGAGGTCTAGGGAAGGTTTAAAAGACGAGAAAAAATCGAATAATTTCCGGGAAAACCCTAAAAACAGCCCTTTTCTATTTCCCATACAAACGTTTTCTAAATAAAATACAAATCTACACCAGTCGAGCAATTTTCACCAAATTTCGTACACGTGTTCTTTGCGACCAGGAAACAAACACTGTCGGGGTGAGACGCGTCTTCCACCCCCAGAAGCGGGGGTGGAAATATTTAAACATACTAAAACAGCCGATATTTGAGTCGGATAAATATTTTTAGGGGTCAAAGATTATGATAGTGTTTCTACCAATGTTATCTGAATACAATTTTCATCCCCTACGCCCTGTGAAAAGGACACCCTTCGGGTTTGGGGTGGAGATGCTTTACAGTAAAATAACGCGAATACAACCGAGATTGGAGTCAAATCAAAGGTTACGGAAGTCACTGTGTTTAGTTACGACATTCAAATTGGCATTTACCCCTCAGATGCAGGGGTAGCGGGGTGCAAATTTTGGAACATGCAAACACGACAGATATTTGCGTTGAAGAAATATTTTTCAGAGTTAATTATAATGATTAGGGTTCGAGTAGCGTTACATAAAAATTGCGCAAAAGCAGCCGAAATTGGAGTCATATCGGGGGTTATAGATAAATGACATCTCGGGCAACGCCGGGCACCCAGCTAGTAATAAATAAAGACTTTTCTAATACCTCTACAATTTCGCCTTATAATTCCACGGAACAGTGGAAAATCTGAATTTTTTTTTACAGCTTTACTATCAATGACGCCAATTGCTACATTTTATGCACCAGGGTAGTGCTATTTAACTAAATTTTATAATATCAACAGCTTGGAAAGTTTGCTTCAATTGAAGAGTAATTTAAAATAGATTGTCGTAGCCGCCACCATCTTGATCGGTGTTTCGTACAAGATTTCGCTGTTTGGAGCCGTAATTGTCCTGGGGAGATTTGAACGGACCCAAGGGTCCCGGGTCGCTACACCTGGGCCCTCTATCCGCCGGGCTGTGAACCATTCACTGGCCATATTGTGTTTTGTTCTAGTTGGTCCGTCACAGCTGCTGAGGAGAGCTGCGGCGGATAAAATTAGAAAATTTGGGTAGTTTGCGAATCTGTGCACTGAACTATGCTGCCGAGCAAAGACAATTACATCAAAGACTATGTGTACAACGCTGCGAGAAATGGTGCTCTGCGTAGATTGAAGGTATTCATCGCATTTCATGTAGTACACTTTTTTTATTTTTACCGTCATTGTCCGTGTTTGTTTCGGTCTGATACCACAATGACGGAAGTGTTGGCTGTTTAGACCAAATATTTTTAAGAACACAAGCGTTTGCGGAAGTCTAGGAAGTATGACGGTCATCGAGTGTCGACGGATAAATGATTCACGGACTTCAGTGCATTGCGAGAGATGCTTGAATCAGGAAGTGTAACTTTATTAAATTCCTCTTTGTACCTGTTCACAACATAATAGTTTCATAACCTAAACATTGTATTGTGTGTAAATCCGGGCGCTCTGCAATTCGTTGAATAATTTATTTCTTTGTTTGATTACTTGTGGATTTATTTACTACGAGGGATTGCCTTACCAAACTGTAAGTATTGTGTTCAGTCATGTTTAATAATGTTATCAGAAGACAACGAATTAAATCTTCAGTTCAAAATGGAATTTAATGTTCGTATGCGTATGTATTGTATTTCCCCATACTATCAGTAAGAAAGCTGTCAGATGCAGTCCGAAAAAATAGTTTTCATCCAAATTCGCGTAGTTCTGTAAGTCATTTTCATCTACAAATGTAGTGTGATTGTTGTTGGAGTTTCGTTAATATCCCAGTATAGTTCACGAATACTTACTCAATAAACTGCCACTTTCTCTATTTGCTTTGTTTCCCAAGTATGATGTAAACAAAGTAAACACTTGGTCCAATGCAAAAACGTTTGCTTTTTTTTATGCATATCAATTCTTTTAAATGGATCGTAAATAGCAAGCTGGCAAGCGATCTAGAAATATTGAATATATGTATCTTCTATTCAAGATTATTATAATCTGTCTTTATGTTTGGTGGTTTCTGTTATGAACTTTGGTGATTATAAACACTAGTTAAGTGATATTTATTACAATAATAAAATATACTTCCCTTAGTGTATAGAACTAATTTGAAATATTGATCTGAAAAGGTGTAGCAATATTTTCAAAAGTGTTTTTACACTTTTTAGCCTAGTTTTAATATAGTATCAATTCCATTTATATTTTGCAATAAACAATTGAAATATATTCATCAATTATATAGTTGTCGTTTCATTAATTTGTATGTACAGGTAGTTTTTCTGTAAACCGAACTGCTGGCAAGAAATTTTTGTTGTACGATTACTTGTTTAAAAACTTAATTATGAAGTTCTTTCCCTTTCAACATGTAAATACCAATTATATTGTTCACGTGAAAGAGTCCACAAATTAAATTGCCATATCATTTACAGGAAGATGTTTTAAATTTTAATTAGTTACACTAATTGCCTTTTGTTCTGTTTTACCTTAAATCCTGACTTTATGTTGTGACTACAGTTCATCTGTGTATACATCACTAATGTATTGTGTGTATTTAAATTTTATTATGTTACTAAACACACAGGTTTTCCATACTATCTAACAATAAAATGCACAATTCTTATAATTATGTACTCCAAATAATGCACATGTCTTGTCTGTGAGCATAAGTGGCATAATTTGTCCATATTTAAGTATAATCCATTTTCATTTAATAATCTAGATTCTTTGGAGTCTTTTCAAATGTATCCCAAATTGGGTTAAAATGGTATTACATAGGGGAAGAATATTAGAGAAGAAAATAGAAGATAATTTTTGTACTGCTGTGTATATAATTATAACCAAGCAATTTATGACTTTTTACAGACACTTGATTTATATTAATTTAGAAAGTGACAATGATTCAGTATATATTCGTACCTCCAGCCGGCACGGCATTATTGTAACATTTTATCACCCAAAATTAAATAAGTGACTGTAAAAAGTAATAAATTTCTTTATTAATTCATAACAGATGTAAAATAAAACTTTTTTTTAAAATAAAGCGAAAGATGTTCTCACATAATTCAGTTTTGGAGAAGTTAACTGTGAAAGTGATTTACTAGGAGTTAATATAACAGAGAAAATGTATGTAATGAAAAGTAAAATCCTCTTTAACTTTTAATATTAATGATAAAATTACAATAAAATGTATTCATGCATAAATTTAGGATTCTTGTCCCGTTAGCTGATTAATTCAGTTTATGACAGAAATGAAATTTGTTTCATTAGAGTTGACAGTGCAAAAGAACCTATCTTAAAATTTATCACCTATAGTTAAGTCTTCAACATGAATTATTTCTGATGTATAATAGTAGTTCAGAACATCCTCAGTTCAATGCAATCTCTCTGTGGCCTTTAAATAAGTATACCTTAGTACAAAGTAAATTCATATTTTTCAGTACTTTTTTTACGATGCTTAAACAAGTTTGTTTTACTATGACTATAAGTCACTAAAAATGACAAAACTATTTTTTTGATATTGTAGCTGTTAAAAAGTCGACAACGTTATTGTAGATAATAGAAATTAATTACAGAGATTCCTTCGATTTTTGGTTGCAACCAGTCAAGTTTGTTTCTGGTTTCCAAGTTGTGAAACATTATTGTATAAATTCAGATATCGTATATGTACATATTTGTAATAACATTTTATCCACAATTAGATTAATAAAAACTACCATTTTTTAGTTTATTTGGTAGTTTCGTTTATATTTCAATTTACTCTAAATTTAATAATGCATTAAAATTTATTTCTTAATAACTGGTCCTATGATGAGGTTTGTTCTTTAAAAGTACTGACGATTTGCGAATAACAAGGAGGCTTCCAAATGTGAGCAGCAAGTTTAATAAAAATAAAAAATTCCCTTATGTTTGCGTGCGAAAAGTTTGAAATAATGAAATCTGTCAATGGCAGACGCACACCAGTCAGAAATAGAAATATGTAATCTGCATCGTCCAGAGTCCACGTATAGGGTTGAAATTAATAAATTGCAACGTCGTGAATACTGATTAACACACAATTTGGGTTGTCGTTTTAAACAGATTTATAGTCACATTATAAGTGCAGCATTTGATTAAATGAAAAAATTTACGTCTGATTGAAAATAATGAATTAGAACGATAACCAATACTGACAGAAAGGTGATATAAATACCACACAACGTTTCTGGGATGCTTGTTCCTTTTGTCAGGTGCTAAGAAGAGCCTAGAGAAACACAACTGCACTGGTCAGTTGACAACACTCGCAAAAGAAATGGAAAAGGATCCCAGAAACATTGTGTGGTATTTATATTACCTTTTTGTCTGTATTGGCTGTTTCTTATACATAATTTGATCTTAAACATTTTTTGCGGGAAAATATTAGCTAAAACTATCGTAGATGATTAAATACTAATTATAATCAATGTTATCGGTCGTAACAAATGTTGATTTTTGATCTATTTCAAATTTAAAATAGTTTCGATGCCATGAAACGTAAGTTATTCAGCAAGTTTACCGATGATGAACATAGCCAATAAATGTGTTCTAAGTTTAGAACTTCCAATGTAATATGTATTGTGACCCGAAGAGATTAGCATATTATGGAAAAAGACTGAGAACCGCATCAAACCAGTCACTCATATAACCGAGGTCTTCTAACCGGATAGGGAGGGATTCAAAGTTATGCGTGTTGCCGTAGGACGTGATCCTTTTAATACACGTTAGATGAGAGTTTGTAATACGTTGGTAGTTCTAGTGATAAAGAATTTTATGAATGCATCCAATGATGCTTAAAATTCCGTAAACATATAATAGCAAGGTCGGTCACACGTTCATTTAATTGTTGTTATAATTATAAAAAAGATATATCAACCCATCTGCACTCTCAGAACATTTATCACTACTGTCTTCACTTTTAAATGTTATTTTATTATGAGTTATACGAGCTATTTTTTTATTTTTGTGCGACGAGAAAATACTTGCACGTGTGTATGTGGTTCGTTTTCTCTCTCACACAAATCTCGCTTGAGTTTGTTGGCGGAGTGAAGTCATGCCTCGTTGACCATGTCTGCTTGACGAATCTCGTTAAACATCGATTGTCGGAGTGCTGGTGTGTAGGTACTAACGCAATGCCTCCGTCGTGTATTTGGGAGAATTTGATATATATATTCGCCCCGAGGTTTGTAGAGAATCTACAAACATTTCGTTGGTGCGCAAGTCATGAACGTCAACATGTTCTAAAAATAAAATAGCAATTGGGACCAGTGGAGCCGTTTCGTCTCCAGTGTTCCTAGTGCGCTTCTAGCCGCTTTTGAATCCGGTGTCGGAAATATCGATTCACTGCTATCGGAGTAAGTTTGAGCGTTCTTACTGCCAATTGATTATTCTCGTAGATAACGGTACACGTGGCAATGTTAAGCACTTTCTATAAAGGGTTCAGCTTCACCGAGATGCTTGGTGAACCACATTTCCTTGTGATTTTTTTTGTGGTCATTGTTATGTATATTTATTGCGTGGGACAGCATTGTATAACCTTTCCTTTAGCTAGCTTAAAGTAGGCTGAGTAAAAGTTTAATTACGTATCCGCTTATCGATCTGCCTGTCAAGATTGATTCCTTTCGTATTCTCATTCATATCTGTGAACGTTACGATTTTTATAGTTCACGGAACGTAGAATTAAAACAAGCACATTCCAGTTCGAGTAATAAAACATACAAAATATATAAGAACTCGACAGAATTACTTATTATTTTAATGCTGTTTGCATTTGGTGGACTGTCACAGGACATGTAATGTGGTAAAAATAACCTTATACAGTCCACTGGTTTTATTTAATGTTTTTTTAAAATGTAGTTTTCAACCCAAGGTTGGCCATAATTAGTGGTCACTGGCCCATTAATGCTATAGGACTATCCAACATAATAAAAACAAAGCAATTATCCGCACTGTGTACTTAGTTTAATTTCACAAAATAGCATAGTGTTTTCAGCAGTACATAGTACGGATAATTGCTTAGTTTTGAAGTTCTTAGGTTAGATAATTCTATAGCAATATTGGGTCGACGAATATGAATTTGGGCAGTCTTAGATCGAAGTCTTCATACCGAGCAATTAATAAATAGTACCAGTGACTTTAATGTTGTTTTTGAAACAGTTAAATATGTTTATTATGATGACAGCTTTATTTTTGTCGCATACACGAATAATGTAAAGGTTAAATTTTCAAAACCATGTCAGTACATTTCTTTCTGAAGTTGTCCAAAATTATATATTTACCACCATTTTAAATTTTATTTAACTTGTTCACAGTCGCGTTTACTTGTTTTTATTTATTTTTTGTTCTTTATTTTCACTTTGGACTTCTTTATTAAATTTTCAAGGGTATACGTCTATGACGGGGCTAATTTTAAAACACAATATTAGTTTCCTTAAAACATCCGTGTTAAACCGTCATGGGAAATGACCTGAAATTTAATTGTATTTCACTTTATATATGGCTAAGGAAATGAATTTTAAAATATTTTACAATTACTCTTGTAGCGTTTCATAACTGAAGTGCTCAAGCTGATCCAATTTTTATACTTACAGTTTAGAATATTCGGAGTATTACTGACGCCATAATGTTTAGGTAGGTAAAGGATCAACTACCGCCAACCTATTTCAAAGTGACATCAAATTGCGAAGTTTCGTAGTAATATGGTGAAGTTGTGTGGTCATACATTATTCATGGATTCATTGCCATTCATATCTGATCTGAGAGACACGGCACCAGTTCACGAGCTCTTCGACCCTCATAAGTGACTTTCGTGGAAGTAGTTTTTCACGTTTCAAATATTTTCTTTGCTTCCTGTCACATATCCAATAGTTTTTCTTTGATTTACAATTCGGTGTAAAATGTGATGTATCAAGTGACGTACAACTTCCGCGTGTTGTTCATTGCAATTAGTTCATGCATGAGATTATAAAACACGAAGACTGTAAAATTTCAACAACTTGCTAATCGATTTGAGTGGTAAAAGGTAAAATATATATGCGTGAAACACGAACACCTCCACGCTCAGAGTTCGAATTCAAATTTTATATGTTATTTCCTTCCTTTAGGAGGTAACATACGGACGTACACAGTTATACTGGGTGTCACTTTCAAACCTCCCACATTTAAAAGGCCCAGGAAAATAAAACTACAGTGGATATGATGCTGAAATTGCACCATTATACAAGAGCATCCCTGAGAATTTATTTAATAATTATCAGTAGCACGAAGAATATCGAGTTTGTATTGAATTTCTTGCCACGATCTTCGTAACAGTAGCATAGAATTAAATATTGTTGTCGGTATGGTTTGTCGTTCGGCATCACAACGTGTATAAAGTTCACCAGTGACTTCGTTTGTATGCTTATAAAGTGCAAATTCTGCAACATCTGTTGCCGAACGACAAACCATGCCGACAATTTGCTACGGATATGCGTGTTATTACGAAGAACATGGCAAGAAATTTTTCGTGCTACAAATCCTTCTCATGTAGAGGTGTACTGATAATTATTAAAGAAATTCTTTGAGATGCTCTTACATATAGTGCAATTTCATTATAATATCTACTGTAGTTTTTTTCCCCTGAGCCTATGAAATGTGGGAGGTTTGAACCCTGTATAATTATTCACAAGACGCTTTATATCACAATTTCCATTTAATGCCAATATATTTCTAGTAATCGATAAGGATATTTATGTTTACACTTTTTTATTTACTTCATTGCACCACTGTTGAAATCCAGAAATGGTAGTTAGAATATTTGAAAAACCACGCTATTTTTTTTACTGGTAACATTATAATACAAACATTTTATTGCGAAATTGTCGTTACTACTTTATTTTATTCCTCAGTCACTCAACGGTGGAGTCGGAATCTTAAGGAAATATTTAAATCAGCAATAAATCGTTATCAGAAAACGAGATTATTAACAGATGTAGGCCAGAAACGTAAGTTTCGGAAGTCTCTTTATTAGGCACGAAATGCATTTTATCAGATTTCCTAATTTACTTGCCTATTTTTGGCTCAATGTCCGAGATATGTTGTATATAATGATGGTAGTCCTATTTAATTGACAATATGTTTCTGACCCCCCCCCCCCAAAAAAAGCTCAAATAATAATAATAATTTTATTCTTACACAAGATCTCCACATACCACTTAACGTAAAATAAAATACAAATGCGTTTTGGCCAGAGAACCGAACCACGGACCTTCGTGTTTCGTCCAAATGAAGTGTCACAGTTTTTAATTCTTTTTCTAATTTGATTACGGGAACTTCCAAGAATCGGATTATGAAAGGTATTCGGGATGAATTTAACGTTTTTTCTGCTCCTTCCACATTTAATAACATTTATGTCTAATTTAATAGTTTTTTCATTGAGACAGATTTTTATGGAAACCATAAAAATTCACGAAAGTAAATCTAAGGTGAAAGGTGTCAAGTCTGAGGTGATAAAAAGAGCATATAACGAGTGGTTTCCAGGGTACTGTAATCAACTACGGGAGCTATTATTTAACTCAAACATTTTAATTAATTGCACATTTCTTCATTGACATATCATGAGAGTCGACATTTCACTTAATAATTCCAATAGTTTTTCGTTTTTATAAATTAAGAAAATCTGTTTTCCTTATAATATTAATATTTTTGCCGACCTCCCCTGTGGTGTAGTGGTCAGCGTGAGTGCCTCGCATCACAGAGGTTCTGGGTTCGACTCCCGGATGTTTGTGTGCTTGAGAGAATCTCTCGTCAAATCAGTTCCCCGACAAGTCAAAATGAGTTCCCACGAGTCGCTAATAACATGAGCTGTTGACGCGACTGTAAATAAATCAATAAAAAAACTTTTAAAAGTTAATTTTTTCATACCGGGAGTATTTTCCACTAGCGAGTTGGGTTACGATTCTGGTTAACCCGTTCAAAATTGGGAATTGGGAATGAGAAGGGCTAATTTAAAATTGGTGTTGAATTCGTAGTATTAAAAAAAGACAGTTGTCCGTTAATGTTCCAACAAACGTGCCTTTTTACAAACAACAGTGTTTTTGCTTCAACGTATTTCGCCCGTGGAAAAAACAATTGAGATAAGAATCGTACCTGCGATTATCTGGTATCTTCCTGGTCGAAAGTTAAATTGCCAGCGCTTCGTAAATTGTGCTGTTAAAGACTCGTCGCTCTTTGGGTTTGGGCTACATTATTTTGGAAATTAAATTTAACATTTTATAAATGACTCCTAAGACACATTCCTTTTCTACACATATTGCAATATCGCTTTTCTTCGGTGTTCTCTACTTTAAATCCATGCCGAAGTCAAATGGCCATTCTCTTGACAGTTTATTTTCCATTTTAGAGCCACAATCCCTGGATGATCACTGTCATTTCAGGATTATTATAATTCCGCTAATGTCCACAATTCTCGTTCTTCATACAAATTTATACCTTAAGCGACGTCTTCCTGTATTTCCCATACGCTTTTGTGGACAATAGTTCAATTTAACGTATACTTTCCGAATCGTATGTCAAATACCCGTCACTTTGTCTCCGAATGCTTGTTTTACTCGAGTACTTTCTGAGCTTACTTCAAATGCGCACCACTCGATTTAACTTGAATAATATGACTTCTACTGTAAAATCCGTTGGTTCTACTATTTCCGTATCCTCAAAGTTAAACTTCTGTTCTGAAAATTAACTTCTGGTCTTCCTGTTTATCTTTGTGTACTTTCTTAGCTCTTTCAGAGAATAGTGAATACTGGGCCATTCCTTTAATAGCTTAATTTCCGGAGTCACTTTGTCGAATGTTGCATTGAAAAATTTGTGTGTGTCACGAATGCGATGAAATTTCCTTCGCATCTTAATGAAAACGACGTCTGTATTTGGCAAGAGTCTATTGCTATGGTAAACAGCCTTTTCGCAGAGGATAGCGATAATCCAAGTGTCTAATTTAGAAATTAGCACTGAAATATTACGCAAAGTGCTGGTTTGCTTACTCCACAACTCTTTCGAACGGTTACTAGGGGCTTTGCTACAGTGTTTCATACAAGAAAGCTAACATAAATGTGTTACTTTTACAGTCGTGCCACTTGCCTCCCAGAGAGCGTAACGAACCGGACATTTTATAATCGTTTTGGGATAACTATTGATAGAGACATAAATACTTTTAATAATATAGTGAATTAAATTAGCATAAGAACATTATGTAGATTTGATGAGCACCAATAGAAAGCAAAGCATCCGAATATATAACAAAATAATATTATAAACATTATCAAGTTATTCAGGGACTAAGAATTAGATTGGCAATGTGTTCTTTAATCCTGGTCTCTAAACCACGTTTATTTTGCCAGATTATGGGTAATCCTAACTTTAAATTTTACAAACTACATTTTGCGTTTGTTATTTATCAGTGTGTCACATTGATGTGGTGGTCTGTGGCATTTCTGTAGCGGAAAAGACACTGAGTTACTCTCTCAGGTCAGCCGTGAGGCTTGTTGGCAGCAGGTCTACATTCACCTCGTCTCTCAGCCTTCCCCTTCATCTCGTAGTACGAAGCACATCTCATGTCTTGTTTTTTTAATTTTTTTAACGAGTGTAGGTGAAAAATCTTGAGAAAGACTCCGGTAACAGTCCGCACTACACGGTAGTGTGGGACTGAAAAACACCTCCATTTCCATCGATGACCAATTATTGCTTCTTACGGATCTGCAATTAAGTATTACTTCGCAGAAACCGGTCTTAGCTTTGGCTCTTCTTCCTATTATGGACTATTCACCTTTTCAACTTTCCGTAGATCCCTCACAACCATAGCCGCGTGTTTGCTGATGGCCTTCCATTTGCCTGACTCCAGCATCACCAAAGTGGCAGGTCTTATTTCAATCTATAATTCTTCTCTAAGAATATTTTTTAGATTTTCAGGATGAGGGCATTTGAAAAAAGCGTGTTCAACGACTTCCTCCTCCTTACCACAGTTCAATCACATGGGGCTGTCTACTGTCTTGAACCTATAGAGATATTTACGAAAACATCCATGCCTTGAGTTAAATAATATTCTAACTCTCCATGTTTTCTCCTTGTCCACGTTGGGATGTGAGGAATGAGGCGGTGCGTCCATCGTCCCTTTGATGACTAACCACCGATGTTATCCAATCTGTTATTGATTCCCTTCCTGTGTTTTCTATTCCTTCTGGTTTCTTGCGGCACTCCTCAGCAAATATCTCCAGTGGCGCCATTCCAGCTAGAACACATGCTGCACCTTATGAAACGGTACGAAAGGAGCATATAACTCTCAACGTGCTCAGTCTATACACGGCCGCAGTCCTGACCCTAGTGGCGTGTGCCCATATGGGAGCGCCATAGAGCAATGGATTTTGTCTGGGTCCACCAGTGTTCAGCATTATCCTCGTGACTGCAGCGCCGACTTTTTCTGCTTTCTCACTCGCCTTTTCGAGATGACGCTTAAATGTTAATTTGTCGTCCAGTTCAACGCCCAGCGTAGCGATGGTTGTGACGTGATGGCACATCCGTC
The DNA here is from genome assembly GCA_037074705.1 of Zhengitettix transpicula. Lineage (NCBI taxonomy): Eukaryota > Metazoa > Arthropoda > Insecta > Orthoptera > Tetrigidae > Zhengitettix > Zhengitettix transpicula. The sequence goes on along the minus strand of CM073593.1, from coordinate 17,237,673 downwards.
AATGACTAGGGTGATAGTCTCCCTAACATTTCTGCTCGGGATGAGCACTGCTTCCGTCTTATGCCCAGAAAGATGGAGCCCCACTGAGGACATCCGTTCAGAAATTGTCCTCACTGTCCTGTTACAAGTTTGGACCACCTGGGCAAGGTGTTTGGCAACCACAACCACCGTAATCTCATCAGCAAAACCCACGATCTTAACTCCCTCTATCTCATACCTAGTAATATTTGTTTAATGTAGTCATGTCTGGGTCTTCCTATGTCATTCTTGCCATTTACTGTTTCTTCAATTACGGGAACTTCTTCAACAGGCAATTGTGTCGGAGAATATAGCGAATCATCTCTACCCGTCTTATTTTTAGGTGGTCCATGGTGCATATTTCTTTAGAGAGCTAAACTGTGATTTTTCTAATAATTCGTGCATTTTTCTGTATGCGCCTCTTGGTTCTTTCCCAGTATTTTCATATCATCAAGACGCTTAAAATAAATTTAGCCACTTTGGAAAAATAGTTTCTAAAAAAATTGTAACAGGAACATATATTCAACTGGTTTCGGGAAGTTAATTGACACTACCAAGTTTTACCTCATGAAAATTATATGTATCAGTTTCAGTAACTCTGGCTCTATGCTGATATGGCCGCCATTCAGTTTCTCTTTTTATCAGGTCTGAAAATATCAAACCGGAATTTTTAATAGAAACTACACATTTATTGTTCGAAAATAGTAAAATAATATTGTATTCAAATCGCACTTTTCCCATCGCTAGTTACACATTTTTCTAAAATCTCCGGCATTTTGTGGATGCCACGGCAGAAAAAAAAAACTGTTGCTGTTTTGAGGCAAACCAATAATTGAACCAGTTTCGAACATCTTCGTAAGAAATGAAGCGCTTGTCAGCAGGTGCATGTCCCATCGTTGCAAATACGTAGATAGTAATCGGATGGAACCAAGTCTGGCATACGAAAGTATTTGCCTGAATCGTTTCCTTGACCGGTTTTGCATGTGCAATGGTTTATCATCATGAAGCAAAGTTGCCTCTTTTGACATTCTGGTCGTTTTTTCATGCAATTCTTGATTCAAATCCATCATTTGTTGTCGGTGGCGTTCAGGTTTTAGCAGTTCATAACTGATAACGCCGTTCTGATCCCACCAAACACAGACCTTAGCCTTCCGTCTATAGCGATTTGGGATTGCAGTCGATGTCGCTGGTTTGCTTGGAGTTACCCATGATCATTTACGCTTAGGATTCTCGAAATACAGTGAACGCTTATTGTAATCACGGTTAACGCTATCATTCTTATTATGTCCCGTCCTGACTAATATTAAGAAAACGTCGTTTATTGTGATCAGTATTCGTTTTATGTTATCATTATTTTGAAAGTCCAGCACACACAATCAAGAGGAGTTCATGGAAAACAATGCAGAAGAATCTGTGTACGTGCTCTTAATAGAAAACCAACATTAAATTCTATCTTATTTTTTTATTCAGGAAGTTTTACAATCTAATGATTTTACTGTTGTGATATTTGTACATTTTATATTATACTATATATATCGTGTGGAGCACATTTTGTTTCACCTCAGGTACTTTTACTGGATAATAATTAGGTCTCTCGGTCTCGTTCTTTTTAATTGGCCATGTTGGACGTGAGGTGGAGAAGAGGCAGCTGTATCGGATATTAACGGGTTGGGGTGAATTGTCTTCTTTGTATTGAAGAAGTATGTATTTGGTTATTGTTTTGTGAATATATGTTATATTGAGGTCACTATGGATGCGAGAAGTACCAGGGAAAGTTTGTCATATAACGAAGGATTTTATTTTGGAATGTTTGGATCTTGATGATGTGTGTTTTGGCTGCGGAACCCCAAATGTTACAGCCGTACTTCCATAATGGAAATAAGGGATATATAAACTAGTTTTTTTCATTGAAAGGGAAAAAGGAGAATTGGGATTAATTAATGGTTTTAGTATTTTAAAGCGGTGATTATTTTTTTTAATGTGACTGGTGTGTTGGGACCATGTTAGTTTTGAATCAAGTATTAGTCCAAAGTATTTAAGGTTTTGTTTGTTTGGAATGGGTGTGTTGTTAATATAGATATTGTTGGTGAATGGTACTTTTTTTTAGGGAAAAAGGAACTGTGATGGATTTGTTTGGGTTTATGGTTATTCTTCAATTATTTGCTCAAATGGCTACATGGTTGATTGCACTTTGCAGTTGTATTGTAGCCGATTCGTAGTCATGGTACTAGCAAAGTATGGCTATATCGTCGGCATATTGTTGCTGTTGTTTGGGGGATATCATGGGTATAGATGGAATATAGGAGTGCGCCAAGGGACCGCTGACTGAATAAGGTATATTGGGGAGAAATGGTTTTGATATCCCCCACTTTTGCATAACTCATCCCCCCCAAAAAAGTAGATCTTTTGGCCAAAATCCTCTCCTATCAGTTTACACCCTTATCCACCTACTTCTATCGTTGAGTCCTAATTGTGACTTCAGTTTGGTTCGTAAAGCCGAGGGTTCCCATTCCTTCGCAAAGTTATCCAGTGATGGATAGCGTAAAAAGTTTTCCTAAACGTCAAGACTTATCAATTAACGTGGTGTACAGCACCGGTCTGTAGATTTTAAAAAACGTGAGTACAAGGTTTCCAATAATGGAATCCTCGGAGAAATCCAGAAATAAACAGTAGTTGAGGACTTTTAAAATTATAATTAATGTGCCAGGCATTGTAATGTATTGCAATATACAGTCTATGCAGTATTATTTATTAAATACATTTTAATTTCTTGGTAAAGGCATAAATCAATTATATGAATGGATGCATTCCAAATAGTAAACTAAAGAAGTACAGGTAACTCTCTTTTTTAATTTATAATCTTCAATTATAATTTTTCGTCTATTATAAACCCTACCAAATCACAATCATTCCCTTTACCCTTAAAACCAAACATTCACTCAACCAGTCCTTCTTTTTTAACAGCACCAAAATACCTATCCAACAAACTACACCATACCTAAGCCTTATCCTCGATTCCAAATTATCGAGGAAACCTCACATAACCCACATTGCCTTCAGAATCCACAACAAAATAAAACAACTCTTTCCTCTTATCAACAGAAAATCTCTCATATCCCTTAGCACCAAAAGACTTCTCTATCTATCCTTAATCCGTCGTACTCATGTGCCATATGGGGATTCTCTGCCTATTCCTACTCCAACAAAATACAAACCATACCAAACAAAATTCTCCGATTATTCTCAAATTCCTCCTGGTAGCTTCGCAACTCAGTTATCCACAAATACCTTGAAATTCCCCTTATTCCTACTATAATTAATAAATTCAATAAGTTCCTAATAAATTTCTCCATCAACCATCCAAATCCAACCATTGAGATCTTCTACAGTAACCCGCCCCGTCCTACACATAACCGCAGACTAAAACTTAAACTCCCAATTGACATCATCCTCCCCCTAAATCACTCCGGAATTATCTAACTCTAACCCCCACCTACCAACTGGCAGTACATACTCCCTAAATACCCGTTCTTCCCATCATCCCCATAACCTCCTTAATGCATTTCATAACACGATGTTTCCTCGATGATCAGATGATCCCAAACATCATGCCGGAAAACCTTCGTCAATATGTTGTAAACAAGTTAATCGGTTTCTCTCGTCTCTAACTTGGAATGACAAGGCTCATATCCACGACTGTTAAATATTTACAAATTGTAAATAATTTCATTATGTTAAATTATACGACTGTAAACTCTCAGGGCTAAGAGTTAATTTCAATAAAAAAATAAAAAAGTTATCAATCGGTTAACGTTATTACATTATTTGTGGCCCAAAGTGATAACAATAAGCGGTGTCCACTGTATATCAATTCTTCATCACCAGTCACAATTCGATAGAGAAAGCATGATGGCGAGCTGCATTTGGCCAAGTAGTTTTCTGGTTTACCTGCTGTCTTTCAGTTCATGTGGAACTCATTTTCCCACCTTCTGGATCTTTCCCGTGACTGTCAAGCGTATGGAGACGGCTTTTCTTGTGTCACATTTAATTGATCTGTTAGTTGTTGTTGTTTGGTTTGAGCGTCATCCTTATCAAACAATGCTTGGCAATTGCGATGTCTTCGATCTTTCTCGGTGGTCTTCCGCGTTCTTCGTTTCTCACGTCAAAATCGTCACTTTTGAGTTTGTTAAACCACTCAAAGCATTGAGATTTACAAAGAGCAAGCTTGGTCGAGCGTTCGATGCGATTCTGCAGCAGTTATTTCAAATGGTAACAGAAAATCGATGCTGTCCGCGAATCGCAGTTTTCAGGCACAGAAATCGATAGTTTCAACGATACGTTAAAATACTTACTTGCATTAAATTGGTGTTGTTGCGAGTCAAACGTCTCGGACTAATGTAAACCCAAGAAGAAGGTGTTAATGAGGGTGTGTGACGGTAACTACACTGACAACTGGCGCCATCTATAAGCAAATTCATGTTTACAGACCTTGTATTTAAGCGTTAGTGCATTTGGCGTCTTAAATATGTCTATTTATTTAATTTTTCCATGTTGCCGTATGGTCTCAGAGAAGGGAATTTCAAGTACGAACTAATTTAATTGAGGCGCAGACAGAACTCTCTGAAACATCCGTTGCTGTCCGCAAACTTTCCACTTGGATAACTCCGAGCTGGCTAGGAAGCTGGCAAGTCTTCTTTATCAATTGTGGACTCGCTGTAAAGTTACAAGAGACGGAGGGAAGCAGATTCTGTCTTTCATTTTTACTTATGTTGTTGCAGCACAACCAATAGCCTATCTCGGTATTTATCACGCTGAGATATCAAGGTTCCAGACCATTGCGTAATGTATGTCTGATTAAAACGGTACAAAGCGAGATGACAAAATCTAATTTTTGACGTTATCGAATCTTTACAAGATCTCCTGTAGCATAACTGGAAAAAAATTGATTAAATCCACGGTTTTGAAATAGTTGTATAGTAACTTTGGGTCGTAGTACGCCAATTTATTGAAAATTTCTTTCTTTGAAATTGACGCATATTTCCACGGAGACTTTTCGCTGTTTGAAACATGAACTCTGCGACCGAAATATTGAAATGGTGACTTTCGTTCGTCTCTTAAAATAATGTCACTTTCTTTGAGGGTGTATATTATTTTTTACGTGAGCAGGGTGACGTTGTTTCACGTGGCCAATGCATGAATTTCATTTCGTTGAGCGAGGGACCACATCTAATTCCCTTGTGGTCACGAGACCTCGACCGCTCGATCTGCCTATTTGGCAGTTAATAAATTCTGTTTTGCTCGCGCTGCAAGACTAGTCGGCCTCTGTAATCGTTTACTAGCAGCCACGAGGTCGGCAGGCGAACAAGGCCTGCTGGAAGGATCCTTGTGTATCCTGAAAAGGAACTGCAGTTACTTCCGCCACGCACCTGGCCATTGGCCTTCCTTTCAACGCGACCGTTCCAGCTTTGTTCGTAAGGAAAGGATGCAACTGTCTTCACACTCGTCTTTACCTTTCTATTGAGCCATCTATATATTCTTATAATGGATTTAAAATTTTAGAAGTTACATAATTTTTCCAAATACGACCTCGTTTTGACTAATACTTTTCGTCAATACTATTTTTCCTTCACCTCCAAAATTTGTAATATATTTACATTATTTGTTTAGCCAGTCCTATCATCAAGATGCACTGTACGATTTAGTAGTCATGGATGATTGGCAAATAAATTTCCTTTTACAAACGTATTTCAATAAGTCATGTTTGCTAGATTAATGCTCCATTTAAAAGCTTTGCTGTAAAACTGCTTACTCCCATTTTTTTCCCCGCTCTAGCTTTTCGATATCCTTAATTATTTACTTTTCTTACTTCTCTTCTACTACTTTGGCCTCTCCACTAACTTTTGTCATTTTGGAATACTTCAATGATTTCTTCTTTCGGTAATATCTGTTCTAACTTCTTAATTCCATACTTTATATGTCCCCTTAACTTTTATTATTGATCGGTTTTCCTACTTTTCAAAAACATATTTTATTTATCGTACTTTCCAACTGTCCCGGTTTCACCTCACCTTCTGTGTACTTCCTTCGGAAGAATGAAGACTTCGCTTCTGCTCTTATACGTACTTTTGATGGATGTCTGCACCCATCCCTAAATATCGAAACAGTTTCGATTCGTTCATCGTTTTGAAAACAATTGCAACAATTTTCTTATTATTTCCAATTTGATTTATTTTTCTTGTAAGCCTAACTTTTCCAGTTTATTCGTTCCTTTTAAATCTTTCCCATTACTTATTACGTTTTTTGCCAAGCTGCAAATCTTAGCATGGGTATTTGCTCTCTGTGTACTTTTGCTCGTAGTGAAATTTTCTTTTATCCTTAATTGCTATCTCAACATGGTAGCGATTAAATAATTCTTTTTTTTATTTACAACTTCTCTGTCACCTGTTTCCCTTTTCCTATTAAATCCACATCGCTTCAAGATGTTCCATTTTACATTGCTAAAACAATTTTTCGAAACATTTCGGTACACGTAATATTCTGGTACCTTAAGAGAGGTGAAAATATTCGTGGTACCCTGAGAGAGACAAAAATGTTCTCGGTGTTTTAAAAGACACACAAATACTCCTGGTACAATCTACTCTTATAAGTGCTAGGCGCGTTTTACCCAACCAGTGTTTGTCCTTCGATCGTAAGTAACATGTGTACAAAGTTTGGTGGAAATTGATCCACGCGTTTAAGATTGTACATGTAACTTTTTTTTTTACCTTGTCCATAACCAGTTCTAGAGGCTGTACTACAACTTTATCGGCACGTTGAATGTCAGAATTAAACTCAGCGACTTCTATAACGCCGCACCCAGTCAGAATTGTTTTCGCGTTATTTTCATGTAACGTTCTCTCCCCTAAAGGTGCTCCACCCCCATGTCTTTTCACAAACAACATTGGGAGAAACACTCAATATCATTGGCCCCGAAAAATATTTATTCGACGCAAATATCGGCCGTTTTCGTACTTTTTAAAATATCCATCCCCGTGGAGATCTAACGCTTCGAGAGGCCGACAGATACCTTCGCGGGTCGTGTAAACAATAACTCACCAATGTTTCTTTGCAAACTGACGAATGGTATAGGAGCGCATACGAGACAAACAAATATACTTTCATTTTTTTTTACATAGAGATGAAATAAATTTACTTTTTGAAATTTCTCTCATATATTTTAACCCGAATTTCACGCTTTGTACTAAAATTTGTATCTAGACTCTTGATCAGATATCCAAAACCAAGGACTTTTTTAGTATTCGTTCCTGAATAAAGACACCGAAACATGAACCGGGAGTCAAGTATGTCTCATCATCTGTTATATAGATTGATCTTTGCGTAGTACTAACCTTGTTTCTAGAGCTGTAATGTATGTCTTTATAATATGCTGATTCAACCGTAGCGTACGTGCTCAAAAGCTTTTGCGTGTTCTGTTATTCGTTACTATTTAAGCAATTACCACCCTACTTCACCAGCATAAAGTCTACTGTTAACGCGGCGCCCCATATTTCACCCAAGTTTCTTTTACGTGCTGGCGTTACTAATCTAACGTGAAGAGCATCGTCAAACAGCTTGTGTATGCATTTTGTGACGTACTGGAGTGAGACACGCAAGGCTGTTTGGCTAGACTAGCCTTAGCCGTCCTTGCTTGCGTGAGTGCGTAAAGGTCTGTACTCATGAGAGTTGTTTGCTTTAACAATTGGATTCACACCATCGGTGATTCAATTACGCTTTTTTTAAAAAAATAATAATAAAAAATTGTGTCAGGTGACTAATTTGGAGGAACTATGCTGAAATGAAAATATTGGGAAAACATCGGGAATGTCGCAAAATATCTCTAGGGTGAACACATTAAGGTGAAAATAATTAATAATAATATTTGAGTAATTGCGTTGTTGAACCATATGTAATTAGTGTTGTGGAATACTACACGATATATTTTTAAAAGTTCAATTGAGAACAGATGCATATACTAATACGGTAATTTTGTTGTTTAAATCATGGAACAACTTACGATATATAGTTTTCCTTGATCCACTTCCTAGATTGTCTAGTTACGAGGTAAATACAAGGTTAAATGAATATCCTTCCAGTTCTTAGAACGACTTTATGCTTAACTCAGCTGAAAATGAAATAAATGTCATACATGGCGATCAACATGTGTAAATAATATTCACTATTTGTTGTAACCTTCTGTGTTTGCTACACTCACGAGAGAGTTGTGTATTTTGTATTAGGCAACTGGGAAATTTTCGAAAGTATTGTTGACGTTATTGAAGACTTCTATACTGTATCCCTATTTTGGCGATTTTCTTGAGTCATCCCGCGTAAGTAATTCGGAATCAATTCTCGGAAAGGGCAAAGGAGCGTTTAATCAACTAAAATGAAAAGTGAACCGTGAAGGAATTCAAATTCGTGAGCGAATGTGTGCATTTATGCACAGTGCTAATATACAATTGGCCGAATATCCCCGTCGCTGACACATGATTATATTGTCCTGTATACAAATTGATTCTAATCTCACATTAACTGTAATCCATTGACCTTATTAAATTTTGTACCCTGAAAAACGCTGCGAGGATATTAATAACGCTTTAACACTGCATTTTGGATTTAACATTTAAATTAATTACATAAGATTAATTAGATTACTTCGTGATGATTTAACTTACATTTATTTTCTTGGCTTTCTCTAACACTATTTGTTGATCGTCCTACTTAAGGAATGAAAATTTTCATTGATTTGTTTTTTTTTCTGATCATCTACCGGTATAACTATGCTATTGGAATTTGTTACTATATTTTAAAATATATATTTCAATCCATGGCTTTTCGGAACTTTCTCCAACGATTCTATTTGTTGTTGTTTTTGTTCGATAGGGATCACAACAATCCAAAATTGGTCACTAAAGGTATGTCAGATCCTTAGATTTGAGTCTCTCTCCCTTTTTAATTCCTCATTATAAAACGTAAAGGATTTGGGGCCGTGAAATTCACAGCTCCACTCACCTATATAAACAGATCAAAAATAATAGATATTATCAGATATTTCGAAAATTTCAAATTCCATTCCCAGAGTTTCAAATCTTAGAAGTCTTGACTGAGCTAGTTAATCCCCAAAAGGAGGCTGCTATTCTGAAAATAAATAAGAGAATTGTTGGAGTTGATATATTTTTATATCTCCCTTTTGTATTAATGGCATTAGTTTCACTAGTAACTAGTAAAATTCAATTTTGGGCGGTTTCTCTAAATTTTGTATAATTTCTTTACTATTAACGGAATTGTACTTGTTGAATCTGTCAACCGAGGACTTATGGAATTAATGTATTCTAAATATAATTTGTATCAGGTAAGTTGTCACCAAGACGTTAGTGATGTTTGGATGTTTGCTTCTGGACTTTCTCCGAACAAGTTTGATTGTCATGTTATTCAATTATTTGCTTTACAACCCTGGATGGGTTTTGGCCTTCTCAACAATATTATTCAATTCTCCCCTATCATTCGCTAGTCGTCTCCATCCTCGTACTCCCATCGTCCTCATATCCTACTCAACTCCGTCTATCCATCGTAACCGAGGTCTTTCTCTTATTCTTCGCATAATTTTCTTAGGTGTTCTGTTCTCACACATCCTCATCACATGTCCAAACCATGCAATTCTTCTACTCTTCACGTACCTTAAGATATTTGCTTGATTAATCAGATTGTCCAGCTCATGGTTCATTAGAACCCTGTAGCTACTTTCATTATTCTTTTTAGGGCCGTATATCCTTATCAAGATCCGTCGCTCAAAAGAACCTAACATCTTTTCGTCCGTACTTGTCATGGTCCATGTCTCGCATCCGTAAGTCACAACCGGTCTTATAATGGTTTTATATATTTTGAGCTTCGCGTTGTTATTTAAAATTTTTGACCTCATTAAATTTTTATGTGCATAATGGCATCTATTTCCATTTATTATTCGGGTTTTAATTTCGTTTGAGATTATATTTAAATTGTTTATTTGTGAACTCAGATAAGGGAATTGATTTACTTGGGGAAAGAAGGAAAACTTCTTTACTTTCAAACTCTCAAATTTCTTGTTCTGCGTTCTATTAATTTCCATATATTTTGTCTTGTTTCCGCTTATTTCCAATCCTCTTATTTTGGCATCTTAGTATAGTTCGGTTGTGGTTTCCTTTAGCGAGACTGCTCTTCTACTTATTATGGCTACATCATCTGCGTAGGCCCATATTTGAAGAGTCTTAATAACTATATGCCCGGACATGTCTATTTTTCTAATTGATGCTTCCAGGATGCATCACCTTGTCTTACGCCGCTATTAATAGCAAAGGGTTCTGTATATTCATTATTTACTCTTACTATTGGGATTGGGAATTCTGGATCCAAAATGGGGATGCTTAGCATTGAAATATCGTCCTAAAATGAATGGAGAATGGCATGCATTTAGGAGTTTAGACCAAAAGTCATGTGGAAGAGTTACCTCTATTTTCACGACATACCTCAAAACCTATCTACTAAAACAGTACTTTTTGCAGATGACCTTGCCATATTCCTCCAAACATCCTCTCTAGACTCGGGGCTCCAGAAAACTACAAATCGCCCTCAATGATATATGAAAACTGGGCTAAAAAATGGAGACTCAGCATAAACCCGACCAAATCCACAATCATTCCCTTCGCTCTTAATATCAAACATTCTCTCAACCACTCCTTTCTCAATGGCACCAAAATACCTATCCAACAAACTACACCATACCTTGGCCTTATCCTTGATTCTAAATTATCATGGGAATCTCACATAGCCCACATTACCTCTTACAAACAGAAAATCTCCCATATCCCTTAGCACCAAAAGACTCCTCTATCTATCCTTAATCCGCCCCAAATGGTCGTACTCATGTGCCATATGGGGATCCACTGCCTATTCCCACTCCAACAAAATACAAACTAAACAAAAAAAAATTCTCCGTTTAATATCCAATTCCCCCTGGTACCTTCGCAACTCAGTTATCCACAAAAACCTTGAAATTTCCCTAATTCCTGCCATAATTCATAAATCTACCAAGTCCCTAATAAATATCTCCATCAACCTTACAAATCCCACCATTGAGCTAACCCACCCCCTCCTTCACAAAATCGCAGACTAAAACGTAAACTCCCAATTGACATCATCCCAAATCACTCCGGAATTACCTAACTCTAGCCCCTTCTACCAATTGGCAGTACATACTCATTAAATATCCGTTCTTCCCATCTTCTCCCATAACCTCCTTAACGCTTTTCCAACATGACCAGATCGATCGCTAACATCATGCCGGCTAATATGTTAATATGCGGTAAACAAGTTAATCGGTTTCTGTCGTCTCTAACTTGGAATGACAAGGGTCACATCCAAGACCACAAGTTTACGTGTGAAATATTTACAAATTGTAAATACCTTATTTGTTTAATTTTTACAATTGTAAATACTTTTATTATATTATTATCACAACTCTAAAGTCTTCGGACTAAAAGTTAATTTTAATAAATCAAAAAAAAAAACCTCTTACTATTGCTTTGGATCCATTCAATGTGGCTTTGACAAGCCTTATTAGTTTTGCTGGGATGCCCAATGCCGCAAGGTCGTTTATCATAGCTTCTCTATTTATGCTATCAAAAGCTTGTTTAAAAAATATATATAGGTTGTGTAGATTGAGTAGATTGATGTTATACTCATACGCCTTCTCATGTATCTCGTCTTATTGTGAATAAATGGTCAGTTGTTGAGCGGTTAGCCCTAAACCCACACTGGTAGTGTTCTGCATAAGGCAGCAGCCTGTTATACAGTACACTCATTGTCATGTTATATTTCTCTTAATTTCGGAAAGGTTACAAGGCTACAAGTTTCCATCATCACTTCCTTCGACCTGTTCACATTCCGTCGCTTCTCATACTCGTTTGAGATATTTACACGTCGACAGGTTTTACGTCATCCTTCTCTGCATTTGGATTCATTTTATCCATATTTCTATTTCTTTTATCTTTTGTTATCTTATGAAGGTCCGTGTTTGCTGATGGTATCCAGGCAGTCAAGTTCATTTGTTCCAGTCTCCTTGTAATAATTTTTCTGTTTCACTTCTTCAGTAACCTGCTGATGCAGTAACTTGTGGAAAGTGATTTTCTTTGGGGTCCGAAATTTGAAGGGGGGGGGGGGGGGAAGTGTGTTTGTGTTACACTTACGCACAGTAAGAGGAGTGGTAAAGCTGGAGAGGTTAAAGCTTATGTAATTTGAAGACAACGTACACTATAATAATTCCATACAAATGTTTTATACAGTAAATCTGTTGAATACGGTCAAATCTATCTATTGAGGTCATAACGATCGTCGGAGCTTTAAGTCTGAGGAATCGCGGCGAAACAATCACAATATGTCAGTGTGTCCCACACAGCTCCACGGTTATACCACAAACCTTACTAGGTGCAATAAATTCTTTGGTTGTTTTACTGTCACTTGCTATATATTAATTTTCGATGGAAACTGTTGTTTCTTCTGAGTGGAACACGATGCTCCAAAACTCTTATTTCATTACATCTTCGTTTTTTTTGTTATAGTACCAGTACTGCGGTAAATTTAAAGCCATATTCGAGTCAGATAATTTAAAAGCTGTCGTAATTCCGTATGAGGTCATTATTTGGACAGAGTTTCCAGTGTCCTGGTATTGCATATAGCAGCGTCGCCAATCAATAAGAGCCCGAATCAGGGTCACGGAAAGTCTTTCTATTGCTGAGAGCGTATTAATGAGCTGTGTATTGTCCCAAGGTATTTACATAGAATGACAACTCCAGTTTCTGTGATGTTGCAAATTGGATTGGCGAATGCACCCCCTCCCTCCCCCCCCTCCTGCCACCGCAGTATCTCTGACTTCGGCCTGTTTAAGCACTCAGTTTTATTAGACAAAGAGTCATTCGTTTTGTGAGTTGTTTACGCGTCCGCGTGCCTAGACCTGACCTGCATTAGCCTCGCCATGTGCGCACTAGTCCTAAGAATTAGGACACGCTGAGCGCTAAATTCTCATACCCGACCTACGAGTGATAACTGTAACATTTTTTTTAACTTCCACTTCGGAAATGGTAAGTTAATTATTCTTAAATGTGAGTGAGAAACTAAATTCCCGTAATGCGCTGACGGTTGTTACCATTTTTGAACTGCTGACAAGTGTTCCATAAAAATAACCGTCCATGATTCTCAACTGCATCAGTACATACGTCAGTGAGTAGGAGTTTGTTATCTAACACGCTACCTACTCGTCTGAAGTAATTCCAAGCGTACGTAATAGGACGACGGTTGTTGCCATTCCAGGAGAAGTGTCCCGAAATTGCTATGGGTCTCAACTTAGTTCCGGAATGCCTTTTAATAGGAGTTATTCGAAATTGCCTTTTATTTTCAATTCAATTTTGTTTCTAAAATGAGTTTGTGACAATAATTTTCAAAACTGGTTTAAGCTAAGCCTATTTATTACCGTGCAACGTTGCATTGTAATTCGACCCACACATAATCTTTCGATATGGCCTATGCTGCCCAGGTCTGCCAACAAAAACAACGTTTGAGGCGTTTCAGACCGTCGTCTGCGCAACACAGACCTGCAGACTCGTTTGACTTTTTTATATTAATATGCAGAAAATTTTTTAATCCGAAGATTTTACAATTGTTGCACCTTGTTGACGTTGACGTTAAAAATAGCTTGAAGAAATTTGGTTACTTCTTGACTGAGTAGTAAGAGGAAGTTAAGAAATTTTTTGAATACGAAAAATAGCCAATTCCGACAATTAAGTGATAATATAAATACCTCACAACGATTCTGGTATATAGACATATAATCAATTCGGAACAATCATTTGATTGGCAAAATTCTAAGATTTTAGACATTGACACCAGGTACAATTCCAGACTCATTTCAGAGATGCTTCACATTAAATCAAACAGACACTATTAAAACTATTAAACTCAACACATTACGCTAACCTTTAGGCTCTCCCATTGTCGTTGCGTTTTCGTTGCCTTTTAGTTTTTTCAACTGATGAGTGCAGTTGTTTCGCTCTAGGCTCTTCTTCGCACCAGAGGAAATGAACAAGGATCCCAGAAACGTTGTATGATATTTATATTATCACTTTTTTATTCATCATAATTTTTTTTCATTTTAAGACATTTTTACCATACAGTGATGCAGGTCAAATTGCGGTTTCCTTTTTAAACTTCTGAGGGCGTTTAGGTGGAGGAGGGCTGGATTCGGTAGCAGAGATAATGGTATTGCAGTGGTGTCGATTTCAATTAGGTTGTATTAGAACGGTTTTAATTATGTTTTTTTGGGTTGAGAGAATATTTAGGTAATTGTGGATTCTGGTGTTAGTAGACTACCAAAGACAGTTAGTTATAAAGCAGAGGATTTGGTTTTGGGATATTTGTATTTTATTTATGTGGGTGGTAGCGGCCGAACCCCAGATGTAACAGGCATAAAACCAGAGGGGATAGATCAGGGATGTGTACAGGAGTGTTTTTTTGGTGAGATGGATAAAGGGGATTTCGGGTTCAGTAATGGTCTTAATTTGTGTTGTGGAATCTGTGGAGTATTATTTTTTTAAGGTGGGAAGTGTGAAGGGACCCTGTTTAGTTTGGAGTCGAGGGTTAGGCCGAGGTATTTGTGGGAATATTTGGTAGGGATAGTGGAGTTGTTAATACTGACTGATAGGTCGTAGCCTTTTCTTTTTAGGGAGAAGGGAACAGTTACGGATTTGGAAGGATTGATGACTATGCTCCAATCGTTGGCCCAGATTGAATATTTTTGGACTGATACTAAGACAATCTAGCAGAACAATCTTTAGAGAAAATAATTTATTAATTGTTTATAGAATATATGTACGTATAGAACAATAACTATGGGAAAAAGTATCTCCCGGGTCAAAGTTTAAGGAAATATAGAAAAACTAGAGAGAATAATTATTTTAGAGCGTGAATAATTTAAAAGAAGTCTAAAAACAATATCTATCTGAAAAAGTTATGTATAGTATAAAAGATTTGTAACCGTATTAAAAATTGTGTGTGTTATTGTATATTTCCAATTTAACTAGTATTAGTTCAACTAAAACTTGTATTTAGTATTTTATCATATTCATTGTATTAATTTTAAGTCTGTATATTTGTTATATTTTTAAGACTGACGATTTCTAATATTGTAAAATACATGGGAAAATAAACATATTATTATTATAGATAAGGTTTAAGGAAGTTTGAAGGTGCAGTTGCGGTTTGGTAGTCGTGTGAGTGAGAAGTGATTGCGATGTCGTCTGCGAATATTGAGGTGGTAGTAGAGTGGATGATAGGAATATCGTGGGTGCAGTCTCTTGTAAATCGTAAATCCATTTTTCGGGCTTGCCTTTCGTAACCAAGTGTAAAGTAAGAATTCGCGTCTGTATAATACTGTTTTTAAAGTTTATGCATTACTCACTACGGTTAAATTATTTAAGGACTCGGAAAATATTGCTGTGTTAATTGGAATATTAATCTGACATACTTATTTCTTCAACTGTTGGGCCGTAAATAGACCTAAATTTTTTAGAATTTTAGAAATATCAGTTGGAATCACATCAACCCATCATGTGTAAACGATGGAAAAAGGTTAAAACTTGACATAATTTTTAAGGCTACATGAGGGTAATCCACATGTAGGCAACTCCCCTTTAGTAGCATAGGAAGGGATTTGAAAGGGGGGTGCGGAAGGGTAGAGGAAGGTAGCCAAGGGTTAACTAGGGCCCCCGGGCTATGGTTTAAGGATCCTACCCGGCAATTTGCCTGAAAGTAATGCAGGGAAAACCCTAGAAAAACATGCATCAGGTAGGTCGGGCATTTGCTACTTGTCCCACGCCCTTCCGATGACGGGAGAGGGGTTAGCTGTGCGGTCGCAGCTTTTCCCTCTCCGTGCATTGGCCGGTTTAGGAGGCAGCTGGCCGACTATTCCAATAGGAATAGCGGAAAACTCTTACCGTATGCCCAAGGTCTGAAAAAAATTCTCTGGATATTCGACCGCGTGGCATATTCATATGTGAGAATGTAATCATTCTGCGGGTTATTTCGAAAAATGTAGGCCATTGTTTTTTATGTAGGGTGTATATATTTTAATATCTGTACTTTAAGTTTTAAAACTGGCCTAGGAAATTAAGCTCTGTCCATGGAATAGTGAAGAGTTTTTGTTTGTGTGTGTGCTATTTTCAAAGTTTGTCGTCAGATTCCTATCCGCGCTTGACTTATTCCAGACTACAATTCTTAAATGTTACTAGCGAGGATTCATTATTTCGGATTAGTTCTGTTTTTAATAAACTGCAGATGTCACAGACTGTATCGATTATCTGTTTTTATGCTTTACGCTACAGAAGCCGTATTGTACCTTGGAACTGTAAGTCATGAACATTTTTGCGAGGAATGAATAACAATAATTGAGGTTTCGTATAATTATTTTTCATCTCAGAAATACTTAATTTGTTTCTGACTAGTGTTAGATGTTGACAGATTGAGCATTATTTTAAATGCTAGTTTGTTATAAATGGTCTTGACGCTTACTGTTCAATACTCAGTTACTATATTTTGAGTTGTAAATAATTATGGTATGCTGCTGTGTATCACATATTACCCGGGATCTCTCGTGTGTAAAGTGTGTTAAACCTTGTTCTCAAAATCTTCAGGATAGTTAGGAAACAAGGTTGGACAAGGCGGAAAGAGTAACTGATTTTGGGATGCTTACGTTTTGAAAAGAAAGTTATAATCATGCGAAACAGTTTCATTCTTGCCTTTGTGTGTTTGGATCGAATGTTGTAATTAGTTTCAATATTAGGTCCTATTCGTAAAAAAATGTATTCATAAAATTAGATGCAAATTTATTTAGAACCTATGAAGACGGGCCATCATCAGAGGTTTTGTCAACTGACTTGTGCAGTTGTGTCTCTCTAGGCTCTTGCCTTTTTTTCTGCACCTGAAGAAAGGAACAAGGCTTTCAGAAACGTTGTGTGGTATTTATATTATCACTTCTTGTGTCTGTATTTTGCTATCTTTCTTGTTATTAATTTTCAATCCGACGTAAATTTTTCATTTTAGATTATTTATAGCTTATCCTCATACCCCTTACGTTAACTTTCTTAGTTCCCTATTCATGTTACTCTTCTAGTGTTTGGAGTTTTTTAAGATACAATGTCGATATAGGGCTATGAATACTTAATACTTTCAACCACATTAGCGCCACATATTGCCCTTTTTTTAAAAAACAAAACAAAATAGACGTTATATGAGTTTTTACTAGATTAGTTTTCCGAACAAGCCGTTGATCGTATCTCAGAATTCCACACACCAAATTTCTGTGTGGTATAGAAACTTGTTCTTTTAATATCCTAGTGTCCCAATATTTTTAACAACATCGTTGAGAGCATCTGCTCCCATCCAAGATAAGGAAGTAGGGAGGGGGAAAGCTTTCATAATATCTATTACGGTAAGATTGATTCATAATATTGCATCACATTTATTTTATACACAAAATTAAAATAGCAATGATATTTCTGGGAATTGTGTTACATCGTACTTCCGAGATGAATTGCTTCAATGCAGTTCTATTGCACGTTACGTACGTAGATGCAATTTTATATTCCAATAGTTTCATCACGCATTTCTCATAGTTCAGCGTCTGTTATGTAGACACTGTGTACGGCCACATCTCGTATTCTTGTACCATATCCATCAACTCTTAGTATTTTGAGTACCAACATTCTGTCTTGTTCCGCGGACCATTCTATCAACATTTAATAAGCACTTTTGTACAGTTTAATTTAAAGCGCGTCACAAAACAGATTTTTAGTCATGATTATTTACTGTTGAGAGATTTCTTAATGCGGGGAATTCATTGAGAAATAATTTTAACGGCTATAGCGATACAAATAAAATGTAGCAGATGCTAAATATTTTTTTTGGTTCTAAACACAAAAATAGTTTATAAATAATTATAACTATTTATGAAATTTTTTTGCGCGGTGCCTTTATTGTAGTTTCTTTACTTTTTGTGGTTACGGAAGGAAATTTCAGCGGAGTCTCTTTTCTAAATTATTAATATTTTCAGAGACCAGTAAATTATTATTTCAACACTACACTGACCAGAACGGAGGTTTATACAATATGACGCGTTTTATATTGCGGAGATTATTTTTTTCTTGCTTAAATTTTGGCGTAATATCTGTTCCGCCTGATGGCTGGCCCTTGGATTCGGTCAGTGAACACCTCCCCCCCCTCTCTCTCTGCCATTCTGCAGGATGCAATGTATTCCTTTTTTGCTTCAATACAACTATCACTAGATTCCTTCTCCTTTCAGTAACTTTTTCGTGCATATGGTTTGAACATTTTCTTCCAAGCATTTCTTTACTCGTCGCTTAGATTTTGTGGCTTGGAAAACTGAAGAAACATTTGGAAATTCAGGCGGGAATAGAGTGCAAACCGTTCCGTTTAATCGCAGGATGGCGTCTTTGAAATGCCCATTTGGAAGGGACTGAATATCCACGGACAAACGTGCACTTCTCTGTCTTTGCATCCTTAAAAGGTGTAATTTCTTTACTCGTCGTTTAGTTTTTGCGGCTTGGAAAACTGATGAAACATTTGGAAAAGGACACTTATGACATCAAGAAATGTTATATTTGAGAATTTTTGAGCGTGATACGTTGAGAGTTTTGGATTCCTCTGCCGAAAAAAACTGGTCTGGAAATAAAACCTTGTTCGTTCCTTCTGCGTTTGAGTTGAACATGACAAAAACGGCTTCCATAACCAAGTGCAGATTTGAAACCAATTTGCTTTCTATGTAGCGTTGGTTTATGGATCATCAGATAAGATTTCGGACTTTTTATGATCTGGTCAGTATGATTTTTGTGTGGTGAATTTCTTGTCGAATTTCCATAGTTTTTTTTTTACAGTAGATGTAAGCTATAATCATTTAAGTAGGAAAATTTCCGCTTCCAGCGTATTTATCCGATTCGAGTCTTATGTGATTTGGGAAAAAAGGAAGTGTTGCAATTTCCTACTGTTACGGAGTTTAATGTAGGTCATTCTTCCAAATAATACTTGATTAAACGCATTTCTTAGCCGTTAAGATAAACGTTAATGTTTCACTCGCTTTCATAAAAGGTCCAGGAACAAAAAAAGTTTTCCAGAACGTACAAGGCGGAACATTCGTTTTAAAAGTTTGCTCAACAGCAGTCTTTGGTTGAACGGTTGACCAAGTTCAAATTCCATTCTTGTCTTCAAGCGATAAGTGTCCACTGCTTTGAAAGAAGTTACAAGGTCATCTGTTAACCTTTACTTGTAATTTAAAAGCAGGTTTATAATTATCCACGTGCTGACGGTTTCAGTACCTATCGACGATTAAGTAGTTCCTAATATGGTGGGCATTATTTATAGTCTTATTAAGGTTGCATGAAAGATTTCTTAACCCGGGATACCTGGCTGATTTGTTTACAGGATGTGAAACCTAACTTTACATTTTGTGTTTATCATATTTGCGTATACGGAAAACCTTGCTGGCATCTTAAAGGTCATCTGTCTAACTTCCGTAGTGTCGTCGAATCGAGTTTAACGTCAGAATCCATTTAGTGGGAAATGTATGCAATTATTTACCAAATTATTTAGGTGTAATAGTCACGTGGAATAATGTACAGAGACTGAACGTCAGAAAAATAATTCTGAAGAAAGGCGATGTGTTCAAAATTTATTTTGACACCACTTTCGTTTGTTTCCTGTTATATTCCGCAGGATAACTCAGGAATGTAGATTTCGTGTCATTCTGGTGTTTGATATTCGACTATCGTGTACATTGCTTATTAACGCACTTATTCATATTTCAGTCTCTTGAATCGTTTAAAGCGACAAAATTTCATTTGCAAATGATACAGTTGGACCAGATATTGGAACAACATGATCCAAAGTTGAGATATTTGTTTTAGATGGCGTGAAATCTTATTTTCCGCGATTCAAAATATATTTTCGCCCATTCAGCAGCTGTAGGTCACGTCTCGGTGGGGTTTTGTCGCCTCTCCCAAGTAGGTCATGGTTTAAAGTGAGATGGTACGTTTTAAAGACGTTGCAATATTTGGTTGGGAGAGGAGTTAATTAGGAGCGAGGCGTGCTAAGCACCGAGTTCTGGCAGTGGTATTGACTCGCTGGTAGGTGTAAGCCTGCCAACTCTGCTATTATTACCCTCCCTGGCCTATATCTGGGCCCCTCCACCGTCATTGCCGTCGCCTAAAATCCAACATCGTGTATCTGCTGATTCGCTTTTCTGCCCTGTGCGAACAGACGTTTGTTGGCCCGAGTGCTAACGTTCGAAACAACTGTAATTATACCGTAATAAGAATAATGCTCGTGTAGGCTCTTCCATTTTCCCATAAGGTTTTACTTAAGTTTTTACATGAAACCCACTATTTTCTTATGTCCTACCTGTGAACATATCTCTGTCATTGCTACCGGACTGATAATGCGGAACCAGTATATATTTTGTCTTTCACTGGGTTACCCATGCCAAAACTTCACTTGGTGTTATATATTTTAAAAGACGCATGTCTATGAACTTTGAAAAATTAATAGTTTTGCAGGCATTGGTCCTTACTAAAATGATAATGGAAAATTCTCGATCTCTGTGTAAACCTAAATTGTTTTATTAATATTTACAAGTCAGAAAAATTAAATGAGTTGATTTAAATTTAATAAAACACACAGCCTTAAATCCCGACATATCTGGCTCTTAATAGTGCCATTTAGGAGTAGTTTTAAACTTTTCATTTTAATATATATCAGGAAGTTAAAAATTAATAATACAGGGCGATTCAACGATCATGGGACAAACTTTGAATTGTGCCTACAGAAGCTTACTAAAATATCCTTTTTTGTGTAGGAAGTGACCCGTTCAGGTAAGACTACAAAAAAAAGGATACCGTTTCATACTTGATTAAAAACCACAAGGACCCACTTGACACCTACAGCAAACATTGTGGTGTTTACAAAATCTCTTGCTCTAATTGTAATTCCTGCTACATAGGGCAAACAAAACGTTCCCTTAATACACGTATCAAGGAACATATATCTAATATCAAACTTACCATGTAGTATTAAACATACAATCAATTCTAAAGATACATTTGATTGGAAAAATGCTAAGATTTCAGACATTGACAACAGGTACAATTCCAGACTCATTTCAGAGATGCTTAACATTAAATCAAACATCACCGCTATTAATGTACAAACAGACACAATGAAACTCAATAATTGCTATGACCGCTTAATATTACGCTAAATCTTATATTTTCCCATTGTCGTTGCTCCCTTATTGTTACGTTACCCTTTCGGCTCCCCCATTGTCGTTGCGTTTTCGTCGATTTTGAGTGTTGTCAACTGACGAGTGCAGTTGAGTCGCTCTAGGCTCTTCTTTGCACCTGAGGAAAGGAATAAGGATCCCAGAAACGTTGTGTGTTATTTATATTATCACTTTTTTGTCTGCATTGGCTATCTTTCTTATTAAAAGAAAGAGGTATGAAAGAAAAACTTTGTATATTTTCAAAGTTATTCGCAAAGTGCTTATTTCCATTAATGCTTTCAATAAATGTTCAAAATTACTTATCAAGTGGACATCTGAAAGCCGTCATTTACGAGACTCCAGTTGACTCAATTAAGGTTCCATTGCGGCTGCAAGCGCGCGCGAAATTCCTGGCATCTTTGGAGATTTGGCCAATCACTCGTTCGACGCTTCCAAGCGTGTATTGCTGTTGATTGTCGCAATATTCCAATTATAACCATAACATGTATTACACACCTTTATTTAAATTTTATGATGTTAATTTCCGTTGTTTCGATAATAATTAGATTAATCAATTACTTATCAAATATTCTAAAACCCCTATATGATTTATTTACATTGTGAATATACGGTCCATTTTACATCTGACTTAAGTTTATATGGACTGTCAATAAATAAATTAGAGAAATATTAATGTCTTTTTTCCAAAATCAAACAACAGATTTAACAAAATCTTTAAATTTGTAAAGTACATGCCCAAATAATCTGCCCCTTCCCTCCCAGATAGGTGCATTAGAATAATAATATTTCTTTCTCGCTACCTTTCTTTATAAGTTCCATTGTGGAACGTATTCATGTGCACAATAAATTAAATTATTGAATGATCGATTATAAAAATTGTACAGACGTCAAATCGTCGCTTTTGTTTACAAACCTTCCATACATGCTTCATCTTTACAATTGTTATTGTATTTCAATTTCTTTATGCGACCGACCAGTTCTATACAATTCAGTGCCTCGCTGATCTGGGAACCAACTTTAATGTTATCGTGAATGGTTTTTGGACTGAAAGTTCGCATGATTTTTTCTGGCCTCTTATACAAGTGATCGAGGTATTATTTATAGAATGCTTTCATTGAAAACTAGCCCTAATATTTCATTTACCTGATTAAACATTCTATGTGGCTTAGCACTTGTTTCAATTTTTATGTATTGTGTGCCGTGATGAGGGATCACCTTTTTTTAAAAATATATTCCGACAAAATGTACTAATTACAGTGAAAGTAAGTTAATTGTTGAATTTATAGAAATGTATTGTATTAGTTTAAATTAAAAACATACAGAAGTGGTTGTGTATACACTGGTGAGTGGTACTACGTGAATTTGAGCATGTCAAACTTATCATCTACACCTGAGGAAAGCAACAAGGTTTGCAGAAACGTTGGGTGGTATTTATTTTATCACCTTATTTTGTTTGATTATTTGGCTACTTGTTTATCTTTTTGTTAATATATTAAAGTCGCTTTAAGGCAGATTTGGGTCGATATATACTTACTAAACTCAAAAAGTAGTTAATGAATGTAAGCTTTCCCGGTGTAAATTATTAATAAATTTTTCGCGGTTAAGCACCAGGTTCAGATTTCTCGATGTTGACGTTTCTCTACCGCTGTCTTTTGCGAAAATTAATTAATCAAAACGTAGTGTTTTTTAAATTTTCATTCTCTGAAACACGCCTTTTTTGCATTAATACTTACGTATAATATATATCAAATGGCAAAACCCGATATCTATGCTGCGTGAGATATTTAATTAAAGATAAAAAAAGTCAATAACGTGTGTATATTCATTTACAACGAATAATACATAGAAATATTTCGGTTTGTGCCTCAGTCTCATTGTTTGTTAAATTTTGCAGCCTCATTGAATGTCCATTTTCGCGAGTTTCCGTTGCCTTTAACAGGCTGCGTTTGTCGCGTGTCCTTTAATTGCGTGTGTAGTGAGGAAGTGAGCAGTTGAGTGGAAAGGAGAGTCGGCTTCTGTCAAAGACCTAATCTATGAACTAGCGCAGCTTTGTGCGCATCGAGTTGCGAAGGAGATAAACGGAAATCAATTACTTAACATTTGTCTTCGTGGAAGCTACAATTCCGTCAGGGCATCTATACAGAAGTGATTTAAATTTATAGATTGCAAGAAATTTCAGATTTCTAATTATTCAATTAACCTCGTTATCACAATTTAATTTCTTGTTTCAATAAGTCTTGGTGGTGTTCAACGGCTATAACTTTTAAGCATTTCAACCAAGCGCTATTTAAAATACTAAGATATTTTTATAATATGAAAAAATTTACGTCTGATTGAAATTAATGAATACGAAAGATGGTCAATTCAGACAAAAAGGTTATATAAATATCACACAACGTTTCTGGGATTCTTGTCCCTTTCGTCAGGCGCTAAGAAGATCCTACGTTGTGTGGTATTTATATTAACTTTTTGTCTGAATTGGCTAACTTTCGCATTCATTATTTTTATAATAATTTCGCAGTAAAGCTGCGAAGAATAGTACGCAGTAGAAGCAGAGTTTGCTTATACATCTGAGAGATTTATAGCATTGTTGCTAGTGGTTCCGCATAATATTTACTAAGGTCTGCTTTTCAGATTTGTGGACTTGGCTGTTCAAATTAAACAAATTATTACTATTTTGGCATTGTTATACATGCAACAATAGAGGAAGGCAGCTGCGTTTTTCCTGGCCTGTAACAACAATAATTTGAATAATTATAATAACCTGACTTATTTTTAAGCGGCCTGTAAACGAGGATCATTTTACGGCAATACTGACCGGGCAATATTGCTCTAAATCCAGCAACATTTTCGGCAATACATACCACTGTGAACAAAAAGTAAGGTGAATTTATTTATAAAATATAAATTCTTTGTTTATTCTTCCTTCAAAGTAATCCCCGTCCGATAAAACGCCCTTTTTCCAATGCTTTTTCCAGTCCTCGAAACAGTCGGAATAGTCTTTTTCGGTATAGCCTTCAATACCTTCTTCGATTCGGTTTTTATCAACCTCAATCGTGTCAAAACGGCGTTCCAGCATTCGCCTTTTGAGTTTGCTGAATAGCCAGAAGTCGCACGGAGCCAAATCAGGCGAATACGGTGGTTGCAGAACGATATGAGCCGAGTTTTTGGCAAAAAAGTCGCGAAGAACCAATGCAGTATGATGCGTGATGAAGGAACCAAGAGTTGTTCGTCCATAATTCCGGCCGTTTCAGACGAATAGCTTCACGCAAACGACGCATAACGCTCAAATAATATTCTTTGTTGACAGTTTGGCCCGGCCGAAGGAATTCATAGTGCACCACACCACGATAATCAAAGAAAACTGTCTACTTGACCATGATTTTCGATCGACTTTGCCGTGGTCATTTCGGTCTTGCTTCACCTTTTGCACGATATTCGCTGGATTGATCGGTGGTTTCAGGGTCGTATGCGTAAATCCAAGTCTCGTCTCCAGCAATGATGCATTTCAAGTGGTCCTGATAGACAACAAAGTTTCACACACATCAACGCGACGCTTTTTTCCCCCAAAGAATTGAGCGATTTTGCCACCAATCGAGACTTGACGCGTTTGAGACAAAGCATTCTTCAAAATGGTTTGGGCTGAGCCAAATGATATTCCAACACTATCAGCGAGGGCTCTAATTGTCCATCGACGATTTTCAAGCACCAAATCTTTTATTCTTTGGACGTGGCCCTCTTCGGTGGACGTTGATGGTCGTCCAGAGCGCGGTTCGTTTTCAACGCGTTCTCGGCCCTCTTTGAACTCGTTGTACCACTTATAAACGTTTTTTTGTGCCATAGTTTGATCACCAAAGGCCTTCCGCAACATTTTCAAAGTGTCCGCACAAGAATATTCGTTACGCAAACAAAATTTTATGCAAGTTCTTTGCTCAACAAAATCACCCATTGCAAAAATAGAAAAATTCACGTTTGGTTGTTTACAAAAACACGTGTAACTCCGAGATAATTAAACCTTTTAACAAACAGACGCTTGGCAAATATTATAGACAGTCCTACCAACCTAGGAAAAAAAATTACCTGCCTTTTTAATACCCGGGAGTTTTAAATGATAATTTCACCTTACTTTTTGATCCCAGTGGTACATATGACCCGGCAATATTGCCAGCATTTTGAGTACTGGCCGGCGTGTTGCCGGTGATATCGGTCCTGTGTCGAAAATACGGAAACATTGCCGGGTCACAATAGTTCCCAGACCTCACCTAGGGATCTCTGTAGTCAATCAGCTGTGCTAGCAATTAATATTACACTACACTTTGTTCTCTGCGTAAAATTATTCAGTATTCCACTTATGAATTGGTCAAACGAGAAAACTATTGAATTTATAGATGAAGTTCGTTCAAATCCGTCATTATGGGGTGTGAGGTCGATGGACTAAAGTAGGATATCGACGAGTGAAGAAAGATGGTTGGCGAACAATAGTCATCAAATTTGGCATCAGTTATGACGTACCCGAAAAATGAAAAGTTAATTTCTAATTTTTAAAATAAATATTTAACAAATAAGAGGCCTTTACATACTTAAATAAATTCATTTAATTCTTCCATTAAATCTACGCATACTTCCCGAACGATGTGTGAATTTGAACAGTCGGATACTCTCATTAAATACATCAAAGATTTCTAGGAGTCTCCTGGCGCTAAGAATTGAAGGGTGATCGGTATTGCTTTCCTCATCACCGTGTCCTTTCAATCATGGGCCCAATTTTTTAAGCAAAGTCGCCCTTTGACATTCTGGTGAACATTTTAAATAAGTAACTGCCAATAATTAATTCGTTGCTTAAATTGTGAAGTCTTTCTTGTTTGTTTAAATAAGGTCGAATCCAGGTGCTTCCCTTCTTTAATTACTTGAAACTTTTTATCACAATCAATGCTGCGCTAATGAACACTTCATTTTCGGCCATTATTATTGTACTACGTGTACGCAGGAAATGCTTGGGCTACACTGTGACCGGAGTATTGCCGAGATATTGCTGGCAACATATTTCCCGGCCATACTTGCCTGTATAGTTTCCCAAAATATTGCCGGGAATGTGCAATTTTTGTTGCCTCTTTAAATGAATTGTTAAAAACACCAGCCTATTAGCCAGAAAAATTTATTTTCATATTTAAAACATATTTAACAGACTCAACGTTTCATCACTGATTGGGACCTCTTCAGGTGTACAATTACAATTCAGTTCAGTTATAATTCTATGTAAAAAAATTGTTAATCTAAATTTTCTTATAATAAATTACAACTGAATTGAGTTGTTATTGCACACTTGAAGATGTCATGTCATCAGGTATGGAACGTTGTGTCTGTTAAATATAATAATAAATAATTTAAATATCGGAAAAAACATTGGTTCATGTTACGTAAAGGGGTACTTATACATTTCAGAGTAGAAAATAGTTGTCCGTTGTCGTGGAGACGTGGAAAGTTGAGAACGGAGAATAGAATACAAGTTAGTTATAGTGATATCAAGTCGACGCGTGTAGATTCATCCAGTATGGTGTGAAACGACTGGAACTTTGGGTCTGGAGTCATTGTGACGTAGCAGCCACCGAACGCAGTCCGGAGACCACAGAACAAAGGCAAACGAGATCGGGGGACAAAAGAATTTTAAAATATAAAATTCACAGAAATTCGTTCGATACGCCGTCCCACTGAAATTGATCTCTTCACGAAAACCTGAGGGATATATTTATGCTATAAATACAAGCTGAGTTTATATAAAAAATTTAAAATTCGTAAAATAAAATTTAATTCTTAATAATTCATTAGTATTTAATAATTACATAATCATACATAAACGGCTTGACCCAAATGTTATTGCATTATGATATGAATACAGTATAACTAAGTAGTTCTATTAATCCCGTAAATCATTGGCTTGAGCAGAACCATTTAAGTACCTGCTGTAATCATTCGGTGTCCTTGTTCGCTACAGTTCTTAAGGTCCCCCCCCCCCTCACCTCGGTTGAACTCCTATTGGGCGTCATAAGCAATAGCTGAACATGATTAGTCAAGCGCAAATCTTGAAATATCTACATAATCTGTTTTTCAGCTTCTTGTGTTTTTTCTTCCGCTACCTTTGTTTATTATTTCAGTATTTAGCCTGATAACTTTCTTAAATTTCGCATTTTAATTATTGTCACATTTGGTCTACTTTGTTTTGTCGTTTATTTATTTTTTGGTTTCTTGGTTTTGCCTCTTCTTAAAATACCCAGTCTGGATTTGTTCCTTGCGTAATGCCAACAGCGCCTGGCGATGGGTCAACCACAGTCGTTGCTTGTCGAGGGAACGACCACCAGGTGTCGCAGGCTCCATGAAACTACCAGAATCTTACCTGTGAGAACGAGGTATGAGAGAGCAGCGCGATTTATACTCCACACCAGTAATTTCAAAATGTAATATTTGCAAGGTATTTTATTGAACGAACACTCAAACATTTATCTTAAATTTCCCTTAAATTACTCCACTTCTACAGGTTATTACTCTTCCTCTTCTCCATGGTTATTCATATGATCTGAAACTCACTTCACGATTAAGACTACCGCTTCTGTCTTTCCCTGCCATTCTCACGGCATGCAACAATTTCAAAAGCACAGTCGACGTTTTGTGTAAAAGTGGGCTCGTACCGTAACTTCTTTGTGTATCTCTAAAGACGAACACAATTTTAATACTCAACTTTTTTTTCTCTCTTTAGTCTTTCATATCGCCCTTTATTTTAAACTTCTCTTTTTACCTCACAGCATGTAGCAAAAGGAAAATCATCTCTCTGAAATAATTGCTCTGCATTTTCTACAAAATTCGGCACGAGAGCACCAGCAAAAGTACGAGATCGAAGTAATATTTGATTATTACAATTCCTACGTTTTATGAAAAACTTTGTAATCAGACGGCTCATTTCCTTGAAGCTCTGGATGAGGAATCCGAGAAAATTTGTAAATACGTCGTGGTTCTACAAGATCGAGATACAGAAAAAGTAAAGGAAATGTATTATTACGATACTTGAGCAACAGAAAAATATTTGATCTTCAGAAAAATAGTCAATTGTGAAGACTTGAAAGAAGCGAGGGAGTTCTTTTTAATCTTTCAAAATCACTATTGGTCCCGGTGACCAAATTCTATTTTTATTATCTTATTTTCTTAATGGCTGATTTTATTTTAAAGAAAAGAATACTCAAGGGCAGGATTAATATTTCAAGAATGTGTAACTTTCTATCCGCGTGTGTCCTTCGAGCGAGTCATGCCAAAATAGCGTCTGAGGTGGCTTCTTTTATTCCCATTATGGCATAGCGTTATCATTTTATCGTAAATCTTTTACTAGTGTAAATGGTTTATAATGTTCCTTATTACAGACATTTAGATGGCGCTATTTTTATTTATTAAGGAAGTGTAGACGACTAGTCATTACTAATTAGGTATTTTATCATATGTAATTAAAGGCGTTTTATCTCAACACAGTAAACTCGTGTTTGTTTTGCGTAGCTTTAATTAAGGAAAAGTTTCATTTCGTTTCAATTTAATGGAATCATTTGATATCGTATCCTAAACTTTATTATTATTTTCCCCGTATTTTACACTATTATTAAACATTCTCCTCCTACTCAGACTTCTAGATTCTTTATTTGTTGCTCGCGATGCAGATCCGTCTGTTCGTCCTTGGGCTATTGAATGTTGACATTCACTTCCAATCATATGACCAAGACGGTGCAATTTTTTCATCAACTGCCCCGTTTCCGGTTATCAGAACGGTTTACTTAAAAAAAGTATATTTGTAATGTTCTTTTCTAAGCTATATTTTTTAAAAAATTTCCATTAAAAACATATTAAAAAATGTAGTTGATTTTGTAAAACAATCGATTTATTTTTGTACTATCGGATAGGTTAATCGATATGTTGTTTCTAGATTATTTTGAGTAATGTAACAAGTAACATTTGTTTAAAATGAAAAAAAAAAATACGTATGATTGAAAATAATTAATAAGTAAGGTGGCCAACTCAGACAAGAAAGTGATAAAATAAAAATCACACAACGTTTTTGGGATCCTTGTCCCTTTCCTCAGGTGCGAATAAGAGCCTAGAGCGACACAACTGCACTCGTCAGTTGACAAAACTCAAAAGCGACGAAAACGCAACTGCAATGGGAGAGACGAAGAGTTAGCGTAACAATAAGGGAGCAACGACAATGGGAAAACAGAAGGTTTGGCGTGATATAAGGAATCATGCAATTATTAAGTTTCATGGTGCTTATTTTGTACATTAATAGCTGTGATATTTGATTTAATGTGAAGCATTTCTGAAATGAGTCTGGAATTGTACCTGGTGTCAATGTCTGAAATCTTAGCATTTTTCCAATCAAATGTATGTTTAGAATTGATTATATGTTTGGATACTACAATGATAAGTTTGATATTACATATATGTTGCTTGATTCGTGTATTAAGGGAACGTTTTGTTTGCCCTATGTAGCAAGAATTACAATTAGAGCAAGTGATTTTGTAAACAACACAATGTTTTCTGTAGGTGGTTTTTAATCATGTAGGAAAGGGTATTAGTGGATCTGTAAATGATGTATATTTGATATTCTTTAAATATTTGGATAAATTTTTTAATTAGAAATTTGTAATAAGGGAGTACGAGAAAAAATTTGAATAGAGGTGTTTGGGAATGTTTGACAGTAGGATATTGGGTTTTGTTCAATCTGATGTGTATTTGTTTAATAATAAAATTTAAATTGTACTCATTGGAGATTAAAATGTTTGGGACAATGTTTATGTTGTGTTCATGGAACTTGGAGTAGAAAGTGATATTTGTTTATCGATTAAGTAAGCTTATTTATTATTATTATGCGCAATTAATAATGTATTAATAAATTCTTCTATTATTCAAAAACTACTCAAAATAATTTGTGCTTCAAATTATATACAAACCTGTAACTCAAGAACAAGCGGACTAGTTTTGTCCCAATTCAGTTGACGACTGTCTCGATCTCCGTTATATAATTCACGTTGTCGAAACGATTTATTTTCCCTGACCTATCTCATGGGAAGTTTTGTAGCAATATCGTTTACCCTTAATACATTGGATACAGTTACTTAGTCCTTGAGAGGTTAAGCGTTGTATTATATTCAAGGTAAGTTCGAATGTTATGAATGTGTTTCTTGCATAACAGTAAGTTGTTTTTATCATTTGAATCGCGTTTGAGTATAACCGGTGTTGAGGTTTGATTTTTACTAATTGGGAGAAAGAAAAACTTTTTAGCGTTTATATAAAGATGTTTATTCACTCTTATTGGTGTTTAGCTAAAGAAAACTGTTATTTTGTTTGATGGTGTATTTGAGCATTTCATTCCTATAGCAGTAAATGTAAAAAGTAGAAATGCTGCTTTTCTGACTCCACACAGTTATGAGTAGTTCGTAAATCGTAAACAAATAAAAATAAAATCTTTTGACTTTGCCTTCAATCGATTTGTACTGAATTCCATGTGGTTGACACAGCCCGTAACTTGCTACAGACACTGAACAATTGCCGAAGCGACCTTGCTTTTTAATATATTCACACATTTCATCGCACGGACCGTTAGCTTCGAGAAACACGAGTAGTCTCTTTGGAAGGTCGCTAAAGCGACATCCTGACTAAAAATCCTCATAGAAATTAGTTCATGCGAGACAACATTTTAGGGGGGAAAAAATTATGTCGTCAATAAATTTAAAAACAATCTGACTGTTTCGCTTCCGCTCATTTCCTCTGTCATTCTTCGATCAGCTAATCGAATTATTTCTCATTCCAGATCCATTTTTAAGTCTCTTAAAAACTGTAGTCAAGATAGATCTCGTCTTATTTACTCTTGTTAGAACGTCTTCATTAGTTACCATTTCTATCCATTTAATTTTTTGAATCCTTCTCCTGCACTCAATTTCAAAACTTTTCAGGTATTTCTCCCCCCCCCCCCCTCTTTCTTAATGTCCACGTTTCTAATCCATACAAAGCCGTGCTCCGTATGTAGCACTTTACCAGGTTCTTTCACTATTCTCGATTCAATTTGCTTGGCAGTAAGGCTCTTTTCTTGGTCATCATTCCTTCGTGCTGTAGCCTTAATTCGGCAGAACACGTCCAAGGTACCTGAACTGATCGAAATGTTATAATTGTTTTCCTCTGTCACGTTTCGACTCAGCTACTCACGTTGCAAGTGGAAATAAAATAGAAAATTCAGCGGATTTACTCTGTGTGGGCTGCAGTGCGTACAAAACCTGCAAAAAATACAGTATACCTTAAGGATTTATTATTCATTCCATTAGTCCTCAGTCGAGAAATAAGATACGTCAATATAAGATTACAAGAAAATAATAACTTTACAAAAAATATATTATTTAAAGCAACGGTAAATATATTAATATAACAGTAATTAAGGGAATGATATATTAATCTTCAATTTCCATTCGGCGGGTACCAGCAGCAAATATTACTTGGATTCCCGTTGAACATGGAAAAGAAAATATGGCGGCAGTTAAATTATACAAGATAATTGTTAAATAATAGCGTAACTTGATAGGATACCAAAGGAAGCCTGCGAGGGATACTCTCTCGCAGGCAGAACCTTGTAGGAGAGTCACGAAGGGCTACTTTTGGGGATGCCTTTTCCTCTCCGTTTTTGATCTAAGGTTCCCACAAGCCGAGGCACCTCGGCCTGTTCTGAGAGGTGTATGTTCTGGGGTCACAGACCTTGGGCATACGGTAAGAGTTGTCTGCTATTCCCATTGGAATAGTCGGCCAGCTGCCTCCTAAACTGGTCGAGGCACGGAGAAGGGAATACTGCGTCCACACAGCAAACACCTCTCCCGCTATCGGAAGGGCGTGGGACAAGTTCCCAATGCCCGACCTACCTGATGCACGTTTTTCTAGGGTTTTCCCTGCATCACTTTTAGGCGAATTGCCGGTTAGGATCCTTAAACCATAGCCCGGGGGCCCTAGTTAACCCTTGGCTACCTTCCTCTACCTTTCCGCATCCCCACTTTCAGATCCCTTTCTATGCTATTAAAGGGGAGTTGCCACCATGTGGATTACCCTCATGTAGCCTGTTACCCTAAAAAAAATATAGGATACCAGCATTAGAGAGGCTCTAATCTGTCTTTCCTATCTTTCAGGGATTAATACGCTCCAGTAACAAAGATTTACAACTCTTTATAAATAAATTTTGTATAGTTAAAGTTTTAATTTCGTCCGGAAGACTATTGTTTAGGTGTATGCCTGAATAGTTGAATGCTTGCTTCAAATCGGCTAGACGATGTTTTTCAGTGCGGAGTTGAGAGCGATTTCTAGTGTTGTATAAATGATTTGCTCCGTTTAGGGCTATCTTTGAAATTTATAGAATATACGTACAAAGCAAAGTTAAAATCCCAAGATTCCGAAGCAAAGGCTTGTAACTGGCATTACAATCCGCACCCGATATGATTCGTACGGTCCGCTTTTGTTTTCAAAAATTTGAAACGCGTGTTGTGAACGACCCCGGTCGGACTTTTTATCACTTTGGAATTTTCTATATTTAACTCCATTCCGTTACTTCCTTCCTGTTGCCACTAGCCTGTCCAACAAGTCTTATATTCTTCCCACGCTTTTAGTGGAACTTCCTTTGTGATGAACCATTTACAAGTGTTCTTATCTATTTAGTTGCACGTCTTTAGTCTTCTAAATTATCAGATCATACATTCCTCGTTTTTGCAGCTGAATAATTTCCTCACTAGATATCGTCTAGATGGTTTTCTTTTGCTCTCTCAGGGCCCCGCCGTCGTAGTTCATTGTTTAGTCTCGTACATTTTTTTTGTGTGTTTCTTTCTTTATTCCATCTTTCCCAGCATCTCTTATGTTATGCAAGGTTTCCTATTCTCTCTCTCTCTCTCTCTCTCTCCCCCCCGCTCTCTTTTTTTTTCATACATTGTTTTTATATTTCAAAGCTTAACGCTGCAGGTTTTTTTTAACTAAGGTTCCCACAAGCTGAGGCACCTCGGCATGTTTTGAGAGGTATATGTTCCGGGGTCGCAGACCAAAAGGTGAGAGTTGTCCGCTATTCCTATTGGAATAGTCGGCCAGCTGCCTCCTAAATTGGCCAAGGCACGGCGAGGGGAAAGCTGCGACCCCACAGCTAACCTCTCTCCCGCCATCGGAAGGGCGTGGTACAAGTACCAAATGCCCGACCTACCTGATGCAGGTTTTTCTAGGGTTTTCCCTGCATCACTTTTAGGCGAATTGCCGGGTAGGATCCTTAAACCATAGCCCGGGGGCCCTAGTTAACCCTTGGCTACCTTCCTCTACTCTTCCGCATCCCCCCTTTCAAATTCCTTTCCTATACTATAAGAGGGGAGTTGCCATTATGCGGATTACCCTATACATAGCCTGTCTACACCTAAAAAAAAAAGCTGTACCACGGTAAAGACAGACCGTCCACCGTAAATTCCTTCAACTGAAAGTAAAGCGAAATTATCCTTATTTAGTCCCTCGAAAGTTTTTTTGAACCAAATGTGAATAAACATTTTGGAGGGAAGACGTTTATCATCATCAGAAGCAGGATGAAGATGCATGAAAATGGTAGGGCAGGTGTAATAGGGTGTAACAGTGAATACTTTGTCAAAAAGTGAACGATGATCATTCCTTAGTAAAGATGTCTCGGAATATACGAGACCCTTATCCTTGGGATTCTTTTCCTACGTTGGATATCATCCTCTTCGGATGTATCCGAATCCGGACATAAAAATATTCTTTAAGATTATTACTGTGCTCCTGAATCGATTTAAGATCTGATCATTTAAGATATTAGCTGGCACAATTCTGCGCCTCTGCAGTTGTAATGCTTGAGTAATTTTTGCTGTTATTTTTGTGTCAATATTAAAGCGTTCGAAATGAGAAAATTTGCGCCTGATTGAAGTGTGCATTCCTGTTGGCGTGCCTCAATCTAGCGGTAAATGTGGCCATTTTATTGGCTCTCGACAAAGACAGGTCTGACTTGCGAGATAAAATCGCTAACAGGAAAGCACGCTTTTCAGTTTTGTCAACTGACTAGTGCAGTTGTGTCGCTCTAGGCTCTACTTAACACCTCAAGAAAGGGACAAAGATCCCAGAAACATTGTGTGGTATTTATATTATCACTTATTTTGTCTGTATTTGACTGTCTTTCTTATTATTAAAGCGTTTGGCAATGGATTTACCCGTCTGTAACCCGGATTTGAGATACGACTCGAAATCATGTATTTTATAAAAATTTGCGGCATTATCAGTTTGATGTTTATGTGTTTCCTACTTCAGTGGTATGAAGAGTGGTTTTCATGCCATTGCGTGACACGGTTAAGTGCGGGATCAGAGCTTGTGGAGCGATGAGCGATTTTATCTCGCAAGTCAGAGAGCTCCGCCAATAAAATGGCCACATTTCGCGCTAGATTGAGGCACGTCAACAGGAAAGCACGCAAAAAAAAAATTGGAGTTACTTATCGTGTCTCAATTTACGTGTTTCGTTTTAGTTTTGTAAGATTTGCGTCAACGCTTGATAAGAGCTGTCTGTGTTTTTTTTGTGATAATGGAATTGACTCTCGTTCTAGTCTTTTGACAAAGGCATTTGCTTTTGTATACCAGTTTTAGTCTCATCCTCATTTCAATTGGATAATGTTGATCGTATTGAAATTGTTTAATTGCTTCAGGCGCCAATTGATTTGCTCTCCTGGTAGAAAACGGTAATTTCAACAGCTGTCATGTGGCCCTGACATTAAGCCTACAAGGAGGAGGCCTATGCTCGTAATGTCGGGAGAATATTTTCGAACTACGACCACATTACCCAGATTTTTCCATAGTTTCCTCATAATTCGTCAGGTAAAAAAGAGAAATTGCCTCATTTCAAATTGCTCGACCCCTTATAATTGAATGGCTTTTGATTTTGTGCGCCATATAGGCGTGGAAGGTTCAATTGATACCTGCGACGAAAGCGTTTTCTGTCAGGAAACCATTCAGACCGTGAGATAATTCTCAAATAATACCGTGTACGATTGACAATACATTAAAATATTTGTTCTGGTTTTATACGCCCGAAAATTTCGCTCTAGTGATGTTCACACGGTTAACTGAAATTAATAACTTGATTAAAATCGAATTGTGATTACTGGTCCCGGATTAATATTATAAATAAACGCAAATATTTTAAGTAACACATCATTTGCCCGAAATCATTTTCTCACTTCTTATTTAAGTGTTTTTGTGTAACTGTTGTATAGGCCTATATACGCAGAGTGAGATGAAGAGAATATGTAATGTGTACTATGTTAAATAAATTGAAAATCTGTTATTTCAACAAAAAATCCTTATGAAACAAATTTTTCCATTTCTTTAGCGACATTTGAGAGTTACATCGTGTATCCAAGAGCCATGACAAGTTTATTCTAGGTGCCTTTGTGAACTAGAATATACAAATATTTGACGTGAAAATAGGTAAAAAGTTTATATTTGTATTATTTTACGTGATTTCGACGTTAAGTTTGTTAATGTTTTCCTGCAGGAACCAAAAGTTGAAGAGAGATACGGGACAGGAAAATTCTTTATTCAACGACTCACTCATTGCGTAATGAACTTGGCAATGAGTCCTGCGATGATTGTTGCCCTACGCAACAACACGGTTTTCCTCTAACAAACTACTGCTTCGACATCAATCTGTTCTTCTTTTTCTGTAGTTCATTGATCTGTCTTGAGACACGATTTATTGCAATCATTTAAATGATCATTTTCAAGATCAAATTCTTTTCGTCATTGTTAATGCTCGATTTATCTTCTATTAAATAAAATTGCCTGTATGTGTGTATGTATGTTCCGCATACAAATCTACATCCGTGGAGCAAATTTCGTACACGTGTTCTTTACGACCAGGAAAAAAACATTGTTGGAGGGGGGGGGGCAGACGTCTACGCCCCCCGATGCAAAGGTGGAAATTTTCAAATTTTCTCAAACGGCCGATAATATTTTTCGGTGTCAGAGAGATTGAAAATATTTCTACTGATGTTTTCTGTGTTTAACATCAACCCCGTTTCGGCATAGGAAGGGAGCACCGTTAGATGTAGGGGTGGTGTGGTGTTACGAGAAAATATCACGAAATCGACCGAAATGGGAGTCAAATGCAGAGCTTAATTATGATATTCTAAATGCCGGTTAAGTTGTAGGTATACCCGTAGGAAAAGGGGCTGGAAGGGAAAAAACTATTGTCCGCGTACAAACTTAAAAACGTATAGTCATATTTTGTACAGATATTTACTTTACGAAACAAACTCTGTATCGGTAAAACACCCCTATCATATACAGAGATGGGGGAAGAAGGGCTGGCATTTTAAATACATCCTATATTAAAGGGAGTATTTTTCACACTTTTAGCGAGTATTTTTAGTGACTTAAGGTACCGGGAGCATTTTTTACTCTATCAGGGTACGGAGACACTTTTTTTTAACTCTCCTAACACAAAGGAACTATTTTTGTCTTTCTTAAATGAGTATTGTAGATTCTCTTAGCCTACCGGCAAATAATTGTGATTCATCCAAGGTACCAGGAGTGTTTTTTACTCTCAATGGCACCGGGACTATTTTTTTTTCATTCTTGAGGTACATGAAATCAAAATTAACTAGCTTATAGCCCTAGGGGTATAATTAAAGTAGTGCGTGTATTTTTGATTATATTAGGGTACCAAGAATTTTTTTTTGAAGAGTTCTTTTTGATGATCTTTAGTATTGGGAGTATTTACGCTTCTCTAAAGGTATTGATGGGTTATGATACAATCAGCATTCCTTCTGCAAAGTTACGATTATTCACTTCTTGACTAATAGATTAATGTGTAATTAAATACCTTTTCCGGCTTATATAAATACCCAGGTAACGCTGGATACCCATCGAGTAGTAAATAAAGTATGAGACATTTAATTTCATGTTTAGTTGCGTAACAATTACTTTTACTGCATATTTTCGTATGTGTGTTTCTTCAGCATTGTTTGAATTGTAGATAAGAAGTTTGACGGAGATTTCCACTTGTATCCAGCCGTAGAAACTTTGAAACAGTTAAATAGTTGGAAGGAAGTACAAAACTTAAATTATAATCCTCTCCTGTAACAGTGTTTCGTGTTCCAACTTGCCTCAGGTTGAGAATATTAAAGAGTTAATATGCAATTTAGTTAAAAAAAATTGCGTGGTTTTTCAACTCGACTGCAGTGGTGTTCAAACATCAATGCTTCTATAAGACTTTTCGCCTATGGCATTGCAGAGTTAGTTTTTAGAGCTAACTCTATTTTTAAGCAGCTCTCTTGGATTTTTGGAACAATCTTGAGCAGACGATTTCAACTTCGCGCAATACACAACTTCTGTAGTAGCCTTGAATTATTTTAATGATTCGCTATTTTAACCAAACCTCGACACAATGGGTAAGCTCTCGATTGAATTCAACTTTGGATAGAACTTGGCGCGGAAAAGAAAATTGAAGTAACACTAAAACATAGATGAAATACTTCACACGTATATTTTAATGTAACCTAGGTGAAACATTTACCGTTGTAACTAATTAATTCAACTAGTGTAATAATCATTTTTTTCTCTCCTTGTATCTTTATGGAACCATCTACGACATTAAAATATTTTATAAATGAGTGTGCACATCGGCTATAAATTTTTTTTTCACGCGAATTTAGAGGGAAAGAAAGGGTTCACGTAAGTTTTAAAGTTTTCATATTTCCTTTGACAGTGTAGGAGGAGTTAGTTCCGTGTCAGAAATATGGAAGTTGTGAAACGGAGCCGGATGACTAATCGAACCTTGATGGAGTTGTTTCCTGAACGTGTCACGGGTGTACTAATGTAGTGCTACGGAAATGATGTTCCAGAATATATTTTGCATCAGGCAGTATGCGTAGGCTTCTTGAAATGAAGATTCGGAAAAGATCGCGGTAGTTATATACGCATTTTCGTCGACGCTGATTAAGACCGCGGTCAAGTTTTTGCACTTCCTTACCCTCATTTAAGTCGTTTCGGTTTCTTAAAAATAATTATTACCTTCCAGTTCTGAGTAAAATAACTGTCCGAATACTACAACGATTTTCCGGGAGCTGAATCCCGGCAGTTTTCAAACATTCCGGCAGCTCCTTGTATTCCTAACATAGAAATACGCTAGTGACATTAGCGTATTTCATTGATGGAAACGTCTCCAATGTGCTCATCTTGAGACAGTAGATTGGATTCCAAGAACTCGCCTGTTTCGAGATTAACAACAGGAAACCCAAATCTTATCATGTGAGCAATAAAAAAAATCTTAGTCATTCTGCGCAGTCTGAAATTTTTTACTTTAATTTATATCTAGTAATTTTTACACCTACAACAGTTTTTTTTACGGCCTAGGGTTCATAATTAAAAAGTAAAACTTTCCCTTCATAGATACCGTCGAGTTCGCAATCCTCCGGTTGAAGAAATTCTTTGATAATGTTAACGTAAGCACTGGAGCAGCGTTTTTCAATATTCTTTGACTTGCGCACACTTTATCCGAAATTGATTTCCTTCATTGTAATTTGTTTTACCTACCTGCAAAGCGCACACTGTAAAGCAGAGGTTGGCAATTATACTTCAGGTCAGGGATAAATCGGTGACAAATACTTTATTAAATTATTTTACTAAATTATAGATACGAAAATACGGGAAAGCAGGTCTTTTATTAAACATTTATTCTCATTATAAGTCATTCAACAATTGAATACAATTATTTATTAATATTTTTAAAGGAATGTCTGTTGCTGCATCTCTTTTGTTAATTTAGCAATATTTTCTAACTTAAATCGTTAAAAATAATTTCAAAATTTCGTCACTTAATGAACTCAATTTGCATTCAATTATATTTATATTGAATAATGGTTGTTTGCTATAATAGGTTAAACCGAAATAATATTACTGGACGAAATGGTGCTGTAGTCTCTTCCAGGATTATTTATCTACATATTTTTTTAACACTACAGCTCTCGGAACTATTTATAAAGATTTTCTCAAGACTAAAAAATAGATACTTCATCGTTTAATTTTCGTAGATCTTCCCGGTGAATATGCTTTTGGAAATATTCCTGGGTTTCCAACCGAATGGTGTTCATCGATTCGGACCGCCGACATATTCGCCAAGAAATCAACGAAACGTCGTGTTAAACCAACGCCACCCGGCTGGAAACCCGAGAACATTTACAACCACTACACTGTTTTCAGTACTTCCAATTTTTTCGAATATTCAATAATTGTTCTCTCTTAAAGGTATACGTCATAGCTGCATTTTCACCTAGATCATTGGCGGCTAAGTACTGTGCGACGTTTTACAATAATCAGGTGAGTTGATGCAAGTCGAGTAAAATTTGTCCTCTTTCTGTACCTTGCGTTGTCTTTTTTCATTGTGCATAGATAACTCGTCAGCTGGTAGGGTATTCAGCCATATCTAGAAACTGGGCTGAGCCTCGCTCGTTTATTCAGAAAAAGCACTGCAATTTTTACAAGATATGAACTCATTACAAAGCCCAGATGCCCATGGTTGATGTTGGCTGTACTTTTCAGATTCACGATAAGATTTTAGAATCGAATGGCACACAATACGAACGTAAATCGCCACATTTTCCACCTCTAGGTCGGTCTATGTTCCCACATCACTCCTTATCCACGAATAATCTTTCCATATTCTGCTGTGATCCTTCATGTTAAACCGTCTGGATGTGAATGCTGGTGGAATCACATTGTGTTGTCGAGTATTACATTTTGATATTAAAAATATAATAAATATAATTTACCTGTTTGGCATATTACACACGCTTATAGCGACGCTTTGCAAACGTTTTCCAGTGAGAGAGGGCGTAATGAATTGGTCACTTTATTATCGGTTCGTGATAACTACTCTGTGAGAAATTAATATGCAATGTACGTTTAAATCTTTTATAAATGTTATCGCCTTGACGTTGTGGGTTCTGATTGGTGCTTGGCAATTGACATGGTTGGATGTGACGTTACGCTCGTATTTGATGCACACGCTTAATTTTCGATTAATAATATCATGTCATTGAATATGTATACCGGGATGTTCGAACAGCCATACTATAATCTTTTTTTCCAGCCATGGGTTGTCGACCTTTGGTGAAGGGAATCCCACACTGTAAATCGCGGTCAGTTAATTGGACTGTTTTATAGATTCTAATTCTTTAAAATCAGGAATAGTATTGTCCTTTTTGGTAGATGCGTTATCGGTGGGAATCTAAACTTCCGCCTTCCTGTCCGTTGTCTTTGGCGTTCGAGGCTGAGCAGTTGGCATTGAGGTTACGTTCCACTGCGTAGCTGGAACACGAGATTTAGCTTTGTCCGGATTCTAACAAAAATGTAAACAGTCGTTGAGCTGTATTAATTGTCTTACAAATCACATTGATCTCATCGTAATTAATGCAAATGATGTAGAGGGTTCGTCAATGAGTTTTCTAAGAAAATAATTAGCTAGTTATGAGTCTTAAAACAATTGTGGAACCCCTTATGAAACGTATAATATGGCTTATGCATAATGTAAATTGATGTAGTTCCGGCTTTGAAATTTACTCTTCATTTAGTTCTTACGTATTCTACTGTGACTCATCTTTATTAAGGAGCTTATTACGTAGGTGAAATGAGGAAATACCAGCCTTACGTTTTCTCTCTTCTCTAATCTATTGTGATGAATAAATAACACAGTTGGGATCGTTCGTTTGGTTGACGCCTTGCACTGCCCCTGGTTATTACAGACGCCTGGACCAAGTTGGAACCCGGGACGTTGACATTCAGAGGCTGCAACAATTACTGCAGGACCTCAGTTTTTCCTCTCCATAATATTTCCATACTCTTGTGTCGTACGTTGAGTTGTCATATATCGTGGGTTCCAACCGCCAGACCAGGAAGAGCACCGCACGTGTCGAGGGTCGAGGAGGAACTAGCTTCTGGGAGCGACTGGAAGTAACCTGGAAGCTACTGGTGCAGGGGCAATGGAGGACACGTTTATTATTGAGCGGAATAGATAGATAGATAGATTTATTCACCATTAGTCCTCTAATGAGGAAATAGGATTCGTCACAAATGTACAATAGATAAATTACGTATAAAATGAATTAATATTAGTAGTAATAATTAATAAGTTACGCAAAAAAATTCTGTTCACTTTTGTCTAGTCACCACATGCATACACACTATCTTTAAGAAACGCGCACACAACACTTATCACTTCGTGGTATTCATCTCCTGTCGCTAGGTACGGTTGGGATGTGGTCATGGATATTTACTAAAACAGAAAGCAGAGGCAGGAAAAACAGAACCAAAAGGGGAAAACTGGACAAACTATTTACATATTTATAGCATATTCGGCAAGACGGTTCAGTGAATGTGAGACAGATTCAAAAATTCGTGTACGGAGTAATAAGTTCCATTTACAAGAAAAGTTTTACACTCCTTGACGAATGAGTTGTAGTTGTTGGTGTTCTTTACATGTTCAGGAAGGCTGTTAAATAGTGCGATACTGGAATAATGAACGATAGACTCGTCAGACCTGAGAACTGAACGGTTTCTTGTGTCGTAGCCATGATTGTCCCCGTTACTTGCAAAAAGGTTCATGTTGTGTTTAACAAATTTTAGTATTTATAATACGTAAGCGCTAGGTAGAGTCAGAATATGAAGAATTTTGAACAGAGATCTGCAGCTTTCTCTAGTATCTGAACCTGATATGGCTCGTTTTTGCAGTTTGAAAACTTCCACACTACGAGAACAATTGCCCCGGTTGGCAATACCGTAACACATATGTGAATGAAAGAAGGCAAAATAGACTAGTGAAGCAGTTTTGGTATCTACTTGTTATATTAATAGTTCCAATGAGCAACAAACCGAACTAAGTTTGCGCACAAGGCGATCAATGTGCAAGTTGCATTTTAATTTACTGTCGACCTGGAAGCCGAGGAAAGTCGCGTGATCTGAGAACTTATCAGTTACGATGTTGTTAGTTTCTGTTGTAAAATGAACTAACTCAGTTTTCTGTACATTGAGTGTTAATTTATTGGTTGCGAACCAAGTTTGTAGGTTTCTAGATGCAATCTCAATCTTCGCATTGAGATTATTTAAATCAATGTCCGTAATTAACAAGTTAGAGTCATCTGCATATGACAGATTTTATAGGTTCCATATATTCTGGAAGATCATTAATACACAAAAGAAAAAGCAGTGGACCTAATATTGAGCCCTGAGGCACGGATGAAGAAATGCCTGCCCATTCTGACAAGTGCACCTCACCAACTTTGTTTTGTAAGGCTACATTCTGTTTACGATTGTTGAGATAAGATTCAAAGAGTGCCAAAAGCGTTGCTTCTGATCCCATTATATTCTAATTTTTGGAGAAGTATGCTGTGATCTACAAGATCAAATGCCATCGAAAGATCAGCAAATATTCCGGCTACTTACAGCTTGTCGTCAAGGAAATTTTGTATACATTGAATGAACTCGTACATAACGGTGCTCGTGGATTTTTGTTTGAGGAAGTCGTGTTGTGCGGGAGTAATTTACTTTATACTTCAATTAATTTTTGGTGTAGAATTTTTTTCTAAAATTTTTGAAAATATCAGAAGTAGGGAAATGGGTCTGCTTGGAAACACTCTTCGAAACAAAAACTTCTTCAATCCCATAAATTTGGAATTCCTTGTTATTTGAACAAACACAAACCCTATTTAATTCCGGAGAAACAAGCCAATCTTGCAAATGCCAGAACTTGAGCAAGCCACCATAATTCCTTCCGGACAAAAAGATCAAATTCCCAGCAAACTTGACCAAAACCGCTTCTTTTCACTTTGACCTTGAACTATATCAATTTAGATTAATTTTAGTCGATAGATGCCCATCACACTGAATTTGGTTTGTTTATAGAGTGCCCATTCTAATCTTCTCTTGAGATAAGAGCTTTTATATTCCAACGCCGGACTCTTTCTTCCCCTTCGACAACGCATAACCCGCAATAAGACCACATTTAGATCCCCTCAAGTTTTCTCAGTTTTATAAATATGTTCTATAATCCTAATTTTATGTCGTTATGATATTTTTGTAGAGTGCCCACTTGGTCTGTGGTCTTGTACTTTGGATGACTTATTAACTGCACCTGTCAATAGCAGAGCCCTTGACGAATTCCTTTGCATAAGTGGGTAAGCTGCGATGTGGTTGCCGCTATGACCACGGTCAATGGAAGACGGTTGCGCTGGTTGCTGTACTCACTTTCGCTGCGGCCTTGACACGATGATCCCCTGCCATGTAGGGATGTAGGAAGCGAAGAAAGGCTAGGCAAGGAGAGGCTTGTCAAGGTCAAGGCGAACGCCATGCCGACGACCCGAGCCCTGCTTTGGGCCTCGTTCAAAGGAGTCGCACTAAATTTAGGCCATGTTTATACTGGGCGTCGAAACTGCTGGAATGGGCGCCCGAACCGCATTGCTACTGTCCGTCGCTA
This sequence comes from Zhengitettix transpicula, assembly GCA_037074705.1. Lineage (NCBI taxonomy): Eukaryota > Metazoa > Arthropoda > Insecta > Orthoptera > Tetrigidae > Zhengitettix > Zhengitettix transpicula. The sequence goes on along the minus strand of CM073593.1, from coordinate 17,193,691 downwards.
CTGATTTGCCTTATGCGATACGATTCGTTCATGTAATAACTCGAATTAAATTGGTCTATTGAACATCTGTTACATAATCAGTACCTTTTTATTTAAATAAATTGCGTTGCTTGGTTCAGTGAGTATCATTTATACTTTGGACACGTAGGCAGAAAATAATAATTGTGCATAAGATGTAGGTGAGGTTTAGTAAGAAATTTATATCCAAATATGGATACCTTATTGGCCAGAAAAAAATTAGACAAAAACAAGAAATTACGAGTAACCCATGGGTACTGATTAGACACTTAATATTTATCAATAATAACGAATTTCAAATGGTTTCGAGATATCCAGAAAAAGAGCGAATATTTTAAGATTATTGGTTAGTAATCAAAGACTTGAGAAATTCGTCGTTGAAAATATCGCTAGGATTTTTCGAAACCAGGAAATCTAATTTAATGTCAACTAAGGTCACTGTCTTCATTTAATAACAATAATATCAGATACATATCAATAATCTGTAGATCTTTATTTTTATTTATTACAAAACTTTTATCCTAGTATTTTCTGTTGTATAAAAATTGCGAATACTGTTTATGATTTTTTTTTGTAACAAATTATGTACAAGTTATAATTAGTTTTGCATAAATTCATCTTTTAAATGAACAAATTGCTAATTAATTAAAAAATGCAGTTATAAACCTTTTTCAAAATTTATGTGAAAATAATAAACTCCTATTATAATTGATCTGAAATACTTTTATACTTTGCTGAACCTACTATTACTTTAAGGTTAAATCACCTGTTTTGGAAATTTATGGCCACAGGTTCAAATCTAATCTATCTGTAAATTCCTCTGATAGGGTGTTTCCTCTTGCTAACATCAGTCCTGTAAAAAGTATACCGCACTCCAGACATTGGTTGAGTAGACAAGTGGTCAAAAATGTTATTTTTATGGCCAGAGGCATTGAATTAGGAGACTTGTGAAAAGTGGATATAAATACACATAAAATGATAGTGTAGTAGAGCTGAAGAATCAGGAGAGAGAAATTTAAAATTTCTGAAATACTATTCTATCAAAAGTACTTTGACATAATAATAGACTCACCTGAGAGCCATATTTAATAATTGTTTAGTTGAATTTATCAATGCCTTTTGCAAACACATTTGTTATCAGTAAAGTTAAGTGTAACTCACATAATATTTATGGTCAGCTATTTCTTGTGATATTACTAAGAAAAGTAAAAGGTTATTAACTGATTTCTTGACATATTTAGTTTATAAATGTTCTATAATAAACACTTTAAATTATTGTTCAACTTTATACATCAAGGTTGAATTCATTTGAATGTGGGTATGCATATTAGATAAATTATTTCAGTCTCCTTTAATCAATTAATTTATTGTACCACTCTCACCATTAACGATGCAACTAAAACTCAACAAAGATAAAACAAACCCAAAGATATAAATCCCTGTTATTATTGTTATCATCAATTTGTAAAATGTTTGTGGTCAGCTATTTCTTGTGATATTACTAAAAAATTAAAAGGTTATTCACTCATTTATTGACATATTTAGTTGACATAATATGTTCACTATGAATATTCATTTTTCATTTTGTTGGATTGCAGTTGTACCTAGAGCAGCGAACAAAAGAAGAGGTGCAGATGCTTCTTGGTGCTAGAACTGGTGGAGCCACACCTCTGGTGATGGCTTGCCGTAACGGTCATTACGATGTAGCTGAGTACCTCATAGAACGCTGTGGAGCAGACATAGAGCAGCCTGGTTCAGGTAAATAGTTGCTCTTGGCATTTGGCCTAGGACAGTATGAATATGACTACAGATTATGCCATTGCAGTATAAAGTATATATAGACAATCTGTAGTGTCCAAGTGATTTTAATCACAGCCCTACAAACTGGGAAAGGTTTACTGTTTCATAACCAGATTTTTGGCTTTTTTCCATTATTTAGATCTGATATTTTCATAAAAAACTGTGGTTCAACCAATATAAGATAACTGGCATTATTATTGAAACATTTTCTTATTGACTAATTTGTTTAGAAGAAATTAGTTTCAGGTAAGTCATTGACCCTCCTCATGATCCTGCATACAACACTGCTCAGTGGTTTGTTCCAACAAATTAACTTTATTTAAAATATGTACAAAGGAAAAATACTTTCGTGTTAACAATGTGTGTCAATTCGCTGCTAAATTATTACACTTTTAAAAATTATCCACTATTCGAAATTATGTAGACAGAATTAAAAAATGTAGTATATTATGTCAGGAATTGGTAACACTGTCACTGTTTTAGTTTTATTCTTTTACATAGTTATATTTGTTATATTTGCCCATAACTTAAAAAAACTCATGAGCCTCTACTGGCTACAACTATTTAATTCCAGAAGGATTATGCTTTTATTTCAATTTAATAATAGTTTTATATTTACAGTTTTCAGCATAGAAACATTTTTCTATTGAGACACAAATAACTGTGAAAAATATTTCATATTTATTGCTTCAAAATATTGCTTCTTGACAGTTTTATTCTTTAATTTATGGATGGAGTTTTATTCTTTAATTTATGGATGGAGAAATGCTGAAATATTACTCACCACTCATGTGAGAGTTATTATAATTTTAAAATTACTTTTAATCAAACTAATTTTATTGTACTTATTTTTTTTAGTTGTATTTGACGGTGAGACGATAGAAGGAGCTCCTCCCTTATGGTGTGCAGCTGCTGCAGGTCATCTTCCTGTGGTAAGACTTTTGGTGAAGCATGGCGCTCGGGTCAATACTACCACACGTACAAATTCCACTCCTCTACGAGCAGCATGTTTCGATGGACATTTTGAAATAGTTAAATTTCTTGTGGATCATGGAGCAGGTAATTTTTCAAGATGAGTATTCCATTTTAAGTATTTAATGACTGGCCAAATTTTGAAGACATTTACTTTTTGTATTTGCAGATATTGAGGTGGCAAATCGTCATGGTCACACTTGCCTTATGATTGCATGTTACAAGGGTCACTATAAAATTGCCAAGTATCTCCTCAGTTTAAATGCCAATGTGAATCGTAAGAGTGTTAAGGGAAACACTGCTCTTCACGACTGTGCAGAATCTGGCAGCTTGGAAATTTTAAAATTACTAATTGAACACGGTGGTACAATGGATGTTGATTCTTATGGTAATTATTATTTTCATGATATGTATTGAGTTGTAAAAAAAAGGGCTTAATTGGAGTGCAGCTTTTTAGTGACATTTTACAAGTTCATTATTAACTGCAACATTGAATTACCTGAACAATTTTCTACAGATTTGAATATTCCATCATTATCAGTGTGGTAAACTTTGCTTGTAATTGATTTCTAGTTCCTAAAATTATGACCAGTTTATTTATTATAGAAGAGAATACAATACAATAAGACTTGTGTCCAATTAAACACTTTTTTCAGGCATGACTCCTTTGCTAGCTGCAAGTGTAACTGGACACACTCACATAGTAGAATACCTCATAAAACTTCCAGAACTGGTTACACGGCATGAACGAGTTGATGCTTTGGAGCTTTTAGGAGCTACATATGTGGACAAAAAACGAGATATGATTGGTGCTTTGAGCTTGTGGAAAAGAGCTATGGATGATAGGTAATGGTATAGACAATGCAAAACTCAGTATTTTGTTTGAATACATCTCTCATTTGAAAGTTTAATATTAATTTATATTGAACAAATAAAAGTAATTTATATATTATTTTGTAGACAAAATTGTCTTGTGTGTGTGTGTTATATATATATATATATATATATATATATATATATATATATATATATATATATATATATATATATAAGTAAGGATATGACATTGTCCAAAATAATTACAATATTGTTATGGAAAGGAAAGAGAGATAGATTGTGACTTACCTGAAAGTGAAGTGTGATGTCGCCATAAGGAACTGATTGTTCTTCAAATTTTCAGAGGCTCTCAGCCCAGGAGTGTTACACCATTCTTTGTACCGACCAGCTGCTGAGTCCGCAGCCGGCTGGTGTGCGGAATGCTGTAACACTCCTTCCTGAAGAAGGAGGCTGAGAGCCTCTGAAAATTTTAAGAACAAGCTTCAGTTCCTTATGGTGACACCACACTTCACTTTCAGGTAAGACACAACCTATCTCTCTTTCCTTTCCATATCAATATTGCAATTTTATATATATATATTGAAAATAAGACTGTTTCATAGCTATTTTGCGACCTCATTAGGTATGACGTTTTATAAAATTTTTGTAGTGGGTTGTTCTCCGCTGACATTTCGAAACGTAATAAAAAAACGTAGTGTAATTTTCAACGAATATCTTTTTCTGACTTCAAATGGCTGTTGTTTATTTATAAATGTATTATAGTTTGTAACATGATAGCTATGCAGCAGACAGTCTTTATTTTATTTGACTGTATTTTAATTATATATACATTTCAACAAAGAATTACAACTCAAACTAATGTATAATTGAAAGGATAATCCTGTAATTGTTAATTTAAATAAATGGAAAGTATTATTTTTATCTGTTATATTTTATCAACTGTAGTCTGCGATTGTGTTTATCTTGGCTCGTGTTTTCTTTGTACCCGAAGAAAGGAACAAGGTTTCAAGAAACATTGTGTCATATTATATCATAATTTCTTTTGTCTGTGTTTTTTTTTCTTATTATTAATTTTCAAACATGTTTTATTTACACTACATTATAACTAAACCTACTAGAGTAACTGAGCTATTTGAGATGTGAATTGATCATGTAATAGTGAGCTTACCAAACTGCCGTCATTTAAGAACTGGAAATATTAATATGAACTTATCAGACTGCTAAGGTCAATTTCTATTGTTAAGAGATAGGAATAGTTTTAAAGACCCTCCTCATGTTGAAACCACATAAAGACTATTATCAAGTAACAGAATAAAAGTAGTTTGAATGCCTCCTACGAGAAAACTGGGATAGTGTATACTGGGTGCAAGATATAAATGAAAAGTTATCATAGGGTACGCTAATTACCTTGTCCCTCAATTATGCAATTGAAGACAGAAAGCAATGTAGAACAGATCAACCTTCCACACCACATTCTAAAAGCTAGAGAACAAATACAAGCATGGTTTGACTTGTTAAACAACCCAAAAGAAAAAATCTCTTTGCTCAGTACAAAAAATGTAGAACTAGATTCAGACATGACCTCAGAGACTTAAAAAGGGATAAGGTAGAGGGTATGCTGGCATCATCCAGCTAATTCTCCAAATCATCATGGAGATAATAAATAATTTAAGAAATTTGATAAAAAAGGTTAAAAAACCACGTAAACTTACAAATTACAGCTACTATTACTTGGAGATAAAATTGAAACAAATCCCCAAGCAATTACTGATGAGTTCAATAATTTATATTCAATCACTTAAATGCCACAATAACTCCACAATCATAAGGAAAAACTGACATAGGGGGCTTGGTATTAAAGGATGTAACTATAATTGAAATAAATGATATAATTTGCAGTTAAAAAAATTAAAATTCTTCTGGATGGGAAGGATTATTGCCAACTTTAATCAAACAATTTTGTTGGGCTTTTCTAACTCCACTAACATATCTAATAAATGCTGACATATTTTATTCTATTTTTACACATGGATTTTCTATTTATGTATCTGTTGAGTACAAAATTTTTTTATTACTATTTTATTATTACTACAATATTTTTCTTGAAGATTTCCTCAGCCTCCAAAATAATGAAGCTAAATAAGTCACACTAGGTTCTCGCTTTAAACACTCACACAAACAGGAAAAAAAATTCTGAAACTGTTGAAAGAAAACTCGATAAATCATTTAATGAAAAATTAACTGATGAGCCTCTCCCTCATAGCAGTGAGTGTACTGGGTTTGAATATGACAAATTAGTACTCAAACTTAAAGAAAAATTTGCCTCAAGTAGTAAAGAAGAAAAAAGTCAAAATAATTAGTTTGCTACCTGAATGATTCAGCAAAGTGACCTTTTCTCTCTTTAAACACTTGACATAGTAGTTTTTCAAAAAAGGGTCTACATTATTGTAACAAAAAATTGTCAAATGTTTTTGTTCAAATGACCCAAAATGTTTGTATTATTTAAAGTTTATTAAATTTAAGCAGTAAATTCAAGTGCCTAGTCTATTCAGTTGTTTTTGCTGTGTGTTTTAACACTAAGGGGTCTGAGTCAATGTGTGCTGTACTGCATATTTTTGCTATTTTTCTTAATTAAAAAAAATACTTCTGATCAAACCATAATGATGAAATTTTGTGTGTTTATTACCAGGAACTAGAAGGGCATTTTGGGAAAATTACAGATACCTTTATGTGATATATCCATTTTTAATTCGGTAATAATGGACAAATTGCAATATTTGAAGGTCTGCAAAACCTAAAGGAGGCATTTAAACGGTGTCAAATTGTTTTTTAAGTCTTGTCCTCTAATATATTTTTAAGGGGAAGAAACATTAAAGTTGTGTAGTAATCCCTTTGGAAAAAATCCTAAATTCTCCATTTTTTCTAATTGAAACACGTTTTTCTTGCTAAGTTGTAGGTTGTTTCCTTTCAAGTTCACACATGATTTATAGATCGCAATAAGCAAAAAAGTTATTTAACCTATTGCTAACGTATGAAAATGCCAAAAAGGGCCTACCCTCATAAACAAAATACCCATTAAAATCTAAAGTAGTAATAATAAAATTGTAAAAATAGTTGTTGTGTACTTTCAGATACATACATAAACAGAAAATATTCTATCAAATATAAAATAAAATACGTCAGGAACACACATTGTTTGATTTCATATAGATTAACACTTTAATTTTGTCTGTATTTGGCTATCTTTCTTATTATGAATATTATTTCTGTTTTCAAAATATAAAATACTTCAAAATATAAAATACTTCAAAATAAGATTTTTAGTTGTGAATGTTTCAAATTTAATCTGATTTCCCTTCTTAAGTCATCCCCTTACTGTGTCACCTCTGTATGTGGCATGTACATGATTATATGTGCTATTCTGCAGTGAGCACAGAAATATGGCAGCTTGCGAGCTCTATGAGTTGTACAGAGGGGGAAATGCGTTTTCACATATGTGTATAGCATAGAGATAGCCAGTTGGCTCCATTTGTGGGAGCAAGTGTGCCACACACCATTTTGTTACCATAATGAAGACCTGATAATTAGATGAAATAGCAAAATACAGACAAAATTAAATAACGTTTCTGGGATCCTTGTACCTTTCATCAGGTGATGAAACACGACAGGCAGGAGCAACACAACGACACAATTACAGTTGACAAACTCAAAAACAAAGTAAAAAACGCTGACAATGGCAAAGCAGGAGGATTAGCATAACAATAAGGTATCATTATTGTAGAGTTTTATAGTATCAGTTTGTATGCTATTTACTGTGATGTTGGATTTAATATGAAGTATTTAGACCAGGAATAGATGTTTTGATTCAAACCTGAAATTAGTGTGTGTATGTGTGAAAGAGAGGACAAATAATAGTTTATTTATATATGCCATTTATATTTATAGGTATCTAACTGGAGAGGTTCCCATTCCAAAACCAGTTCAGCACAACACAGTTGCTGCTTATGATCATGCTCAAGAAGTAATTGATCATGAAGGATTAGATGAGCTTTTAGCTGATCCTGATGAAATGAGGATGCAAGCTTTGGTTATAAGGGAACGCATTTTGGGTCCTGCACATCCTGACACCAGCTACTATATAAGATATCGTGGTGCTGTGTATGCTGATGCTGGGAAATTTGCTCGCTGCATTGCTCTTTGGAATTACGCTTTAGACATGCAACAGGTGCTTAAATATATTTAGTGGTAACCTTGTTTCTACCACTTATGATATGTGTATAGAAATACATTATTATCAACAAAGTAAATATGTTAGACAATAAGCAATAAAATTGACATTTATTGTATTGTTAAGTTCAATAATTACATTTACAGTGAAAGTATGTATGTGAAATAGACTCATAAGACACCTGCTGTCTCTCTCTCCTTTCCATACCAGTTATGTATATAACAGAAATTAAATAATAGATTTGTATAGGAAAGAGAGACAGGGAAGTCAACTTACCCTGAAATCAACAGTTAATCCAATCAGACTGTGCAGAAATAAAAACAAATTTACGCTCCCTTCATCACGATAGTAGGTCTGAACTGTGTGCCGACCTGATATGAATTTGGTTATTTTTATAAGTATCATCAAGGAATTTTAATGACACCCATTAAATATTTTTTTTAATATTAGAACCTGGCCAAGTAAGGTATTGTAAGGTGTTGGTAGATTTGATGTTGACTGATGTGGTGATTAGTCGAAAATTGAGGTGTATGTCAACATGGTGGGTGAGTAGTTTCAACTGAACTTAACGAGGAACTGGGTGTTAAGGTTTTGTGGAAAATTGGAAAGAGCATGTGGCCTGTGAATCCATAGCATGAATATATCATCTATGGATTGGACCCAGGTTAAAGGTGTCACACTGTAGCTGGTCCATGTGTCACATTAACAGATTGGCATAGAAATGTTAGTGATTGGGAAGGAATTGGTGACCTACAAGACAATAAATATTAAAGTTTCACCAGGCATTGGGGATGTTAATGTAAAGGGAGACAACATATACAGTAAGGAGTAGGGTATCGGGTGGTTTTCATGGAGGCAGCAGAGAAAATGGTTAGTGTCTTGGATAAAGGAGGGTAACTTTTCCACTATTTGCTGGAAGGATTCATCCACCACAGCAAAAATCCTTTTGGTGGGTTAGTTGACAATATTATGACCCAGGACACAATGTTTATGGATTTTTGAGAACAAGATGTTCTTAGAACCAAAAGAAGTGGTGGGGAAGGAACTTGATGGTCTGTGAGACAAAAAGTACTGTAGTGCAGCCACACCATTTGTGTATAGAGACATAACCTATGGTAACTAGTATAGGTATTTCGTAGTAGTACTTTTGGAGGTCGTGGAGGCATTGGAGGAAATGGTTTGTTAACGGGAGGCAGAAGGTAGTTTTTCAACTGTGGATTGATGGGATTCATCCATCAAAGTGGAAATCCTTTTGGTAGAGGAGCTGTAGAAATCAAGTAACCGGGGAAGCCAGGTTTGTGAATTTTTTATAACAGTTAGAAGATTTATGTTCCTCACTTCAAGGGATAATTTTTGATGTGTCCAAACAAATATGGGCTGTTTAGGATGTGATGGGCAGGACAGCTTGTATATTTTGCCATTCCCTGATATTGAAGCACAGAGTGGGGATTCTCTAGTTCCATGACAACAGTGGTGGAGCTCTTAGACAAGAAAAGTTGATTAATTCACTATAATTCTGGATATTACAGAAAACTAGATATTGGTGAACCAAAAAGTTCACTCTGTTTGTTACTCGTATAAATTAATTTCAGTATAAATATAGGTTGAGAGGATGTTTATGCAACATTATATATTTTTTTGATATGGACCAATGTCACCCTGTCTAATAAAGACTTTTTTTGTACTAACACCTCCAAAATGTTGAACTATTTCCTGTCTGCCAATTCTTTTGCTGATCCATATTGATTATTTGGATCACACCACTTCATACTAATTTCCTTTATAGCCTGGCTACACTGACTATTAATTAAGGGTAAGTCAGCTGACAGTCCCTCTTTCCTATCCACATTAGTTAATTATGTACATACATGTAAGGAACTTACTAAAAAAAGATAAGTTAACAATATTTATTTTGAATAGATATGCACATTTTCATATTTTATGATTGTGTTTAATATGTTCAGGGAATGCTGGATCCTTTAAATCAAATGACTCAGGGGTCTCTATCATCATTTGCTGAATTATTTGCATATATGGCTGGAGAACAAGGAAGACCAACATCAAGAGGAAGGAGAGTACCAACAGCTTCGTTTCAAGAGCTCCTAACAGTATTCCTGAAAGCAATACATGAAATTGAAGTTGGAACAGCATTGTTGGAAAGAGTACCTGTGGGAGAAAGAGATACAGCTCATTTGCACAGAGTGCTGGTTTTAGGTTTACAACTTGCATGCCTATTAGCACGCATGTTACCAACACTGAATGAAGAACAAAGCTTGGAGCTGCATCGTGCTGCTTACAGGTTGGTTTTCTAATTTGTTCACATATTTTACTTTACATAAATATTTATTTGCTCACAAATGTTCTATTTTAAACTCGTTCTCAATATTTAAAGCATAGAGAGACAACCAGTGTTATAAGTGTTAAGAAATTTAGAAGGAAATATAATTTGATAATATTAACTACATTCTTGTGTGACATGTAAAATTCCATTTGAAATTCTAAATACACTTTCTGGTCTTTATTAACATTTTCATTTTTATGAGAATGTAAATATGTGTATTCTAAGTCATGATAGTTGAAAATCTGAGCCTGGTTAAATTTATTTAAAGTTTAAGTAGAAAATATTCTGACATAGCTTTGCCATATCTTTTATTCTGTAAAATAATTATTTTTTCTCCTTAAATATATTTACTGTCATTACACATAGGTTAGCAAGAGTTCCAGTGGGCAACCGTTTGAACGGAGCAACAACTTTACATGTTGCTTGCACAGTTCGATCTGGCGAAGGTGGAAGGTACCCAGCCTGCAAACTACCCTCACCGGAGTTGACAGGTTTGCTACTTGCTGTTGGTGCAGATCCTTGTGCAGTTGATAACTCTGGAAGTACACCTCTACATATGGCAGCAGCAGCTGCACAGTCTTCATGTGCAAGTGGTTTAGCACGTGTTCTCCTAGATAATGGTGCTCATCTGGATGCGGTTGATGGTACAGGACGAACTTTTACCCAGCTTTTGGCTGGAGGACAACAGTTGCACAAATTACTGAACCCTTTGCCTTACACTACACTGGCTTGTTTAGCAGCGAGGTCTATTCGTCACCATAAAGTTCCGTACAGAGGTGTTATACCAATTTCATTAGAAGCATTTGTGCAGCAGCACTAATGTTGAAATGTGATGTCTGTGCAACAATTGTCTGCAATATTTGTCACCATAAAGGCTTTTGTCACAACATAAACCACTATGTAGGAGATTTAGGTTCTGTTATCTTGCAGAATTAAATGTTTCTATTACATATGCTCTTCATCACACTTTTGTGTCAGTGGTTTGGAATAGAATTGTTTATGGTGCAGCAAATTCTGTTCCTTTTCCTTCAACCTAGCTCTGTATGTGATAACAATTATGAGGCTGTCTTGAAGACATGCATGTGATATATATTTTTTTGTGAAACTTGTACTATCTTAAATAAACATGATTTGTATAAATAACGATAATATAAAAGTGATGTAAACTAACTTAAAAGAAATATATAGAGAAATGTGTTTTAGTTGTATTGTACCCTGAGCTCTGTTTTAAGAGTGAAATGCTGTAGATTGTGGATAATTTCATGTATGATAGTGTGAGTATAGAATGTAGGAATGGCCCAATAAATGAGATTATTTTATTAATATTATAATACTGGTTCGACTAATTTTGTAAATCAAATTGATGAAGTTCAATTTAATCCAATACAGTTTATTTTCATCCATTTTGTATATATTTGTAAATTATTAGTTTGTGTTATACTGCCAAATATGTATAAATTTCAGATTTAATGCAACAAGAGTATCTGCATTGGTTTGCAGCATTTTATTTCTCACAAAACCATCAAAGATAATTTTAGTAATGACGTTTTGAAATTGTGCAAGAATTTAAAAAGTATCTATTCTTTCTATGTTTCTGTTTTCCATTAACTACAACTGTAATCAGAAATTAAAGTAAACAAATTATAATATAATTTATTTATTTATTAAAAAGTGTTCCAATATCCAGTTTTATGCAATCACCAAAATATTTTGAAGTAGATCCTATTAATTGCCAACATATTTGACATACATATATATATATATATATATATATATATATATAAATAAAGCTATGGGTAATGTGACATTGTCAAATAAATTAATTCATTTGGATAGGAAAGATATATATATATATATATATATATATATATATATATATATATATACAGAGCAGCTGACTTACCTTAAACTGACAGAGACAGAGAAGAATAATGTCAAATTTTATGAACATACGTCTGTCCTGGAAAATTTTACAGCTTGGATACTCAAAGTGATAATTTAACGTAAATATACTGCTCTCTGGCCCTCTTTCCTGTGCACATGAGTTAATTATTTGATAATATCACATCCTTGCTTGCTTTATATATATAGTTATTAAATTAAATAACACATTCAACAGTTGGTCCACTTCGACTTCGTCTCTTTTCTAGATGTGTTATATATATATATATATATATATATATACACACACACACACACATACATATACATATTAAATCAGAAATTAAAGTAAACAAATTATAGTATAATTTAATTATTTATTGAAAAGCGTACCAATATCCAGTTTTATGCCATCAACAAAATATTTTCTGAACATACTACATAACAAGCTTCACTTCCTTAATTAACTTGAACAGTTCAGCAGGTTGACCTTTTATTATACAATGCATTTTACAGAAACTATAATCATAACATTGTATTGTTAACTATTTGCATGTTGAATTGTAGCACAGTGTATAAATTTGTGATTATCAACAAGCGATCTGTAGTTAAGTTTCTTACAACTCGGGCGATTATTGTAGTGCAGTTAGCTGCAGATACGTAGTAAAATAGAAATGTCATGTACACAAACTACACCATTAACTCTTTAATAACTGTTAATTGTTCTGCATCAGATTTGTAATGAATTTAATTAACTCATTTGGAAATAAAAGGGACAGCGCAGCTGACACCTTAAATTGATAGTTGGTGTAGTCAGGATGGGAAGATATAACATGGAAATTTTTTAGGGCCTGTACGACCTTCAGGACAGGAGGACTTAATGTCATAACTGTCTCAATGCAAGGTCATGATAATAATGAAATAATAATACATACATACATGTATATTACAAACAATACACACAGACACAAACTATAGGTGAAAAGTAAAACCTAAAGTTTGGGTTAAGGCAGCAGCTAGAAAATGTGTAATCCAGAACTTTGCTGATACTCATGTTGGAAAGAGTTCACAAAGATGGTGCTAAGCATCTAATGAATCTGGGGATAAGGCTTTAAGGAGAGTAAATGTGAAAGTATTGGTTGAAATTGTTGTTGAATTTGGCATGAGCAGATGTTGTGAATTGGATTTTGGACAGTTTGACAGTACTGCGGTGGCTAGATATGTGTTCAGGTAGAGGTCATTTTAATGGCTGATATAGAAAGCAGGGGCAATTAATCTGATAAATTATATGGGGGGGGGAGAGAATTAATTATTTCTTTGATTTTGTAGGTGGCCATTTGATGATTGTAGTTGGTTGAAGTTTAGGCCAGATGTCTGTTCCTGCCTCATGGTTGGCAACCCTGCTGGGGAAGTGTGAGGTTGGAGCATACAAGCAATGGACAAAGATATGGTGGAGGTTGGGAAGGCACCTGAAGGAACAGGTGGGGAGTACTGTGGGAAGGATGTTTTTTATATCTGATTTGGATAGGTCCAAAGGTGGAGAATGAAGTTGAGTTTTTGTGGTCAAGGAAATTAGATTGTCATTTTGGGTGGACTATGGTTTTTATATTGGTCAAGGGTGGGTTTGAGTAATTGGACAGTACACAGGATATTGGTGTCTGGAGGAGGTCCATAAGGTATTTATGGAAGCATTGAGGATCTGATTGGTGTAGGTGGCTAGACTGTTCCAAGTGGAGAAAATATGAGTTCCCCTAAGGGCTAAGCTGTATAGGAGGGAACATTTGTATGTTCAGGGTGACAACTGGTGAAGTGAAGGTGTTGGTAGGTTTAATGAGGACTGATGAATTCAGGCACAGTGTGGCTGCCGTCTTCTGTTCTGAAGACGGGGACTCGGGCATCAGAAAATTTGACATGTTATTTCTTCACTGCCTATGCTAACTCTTGATTTAAGGTAAGTCAGCTGCTCTCTGTCCTACTTTCCTATTGAAATGAGTTAATATATGTATAAATAGTTTACAGATTAAGTTTGAATTAAAAATTATTCTGGTTATAATAAAAAAACAAAAACATGTGCATAGCCAGAATTAGTATTCGGAGTTAAAATTTTTTTATGATTGTGTTACTTTTACGGTATTATTTCTGATATAATTATGTTCCAAACCAACATCATCACTTGTAAAAGAAAGTTTATACTAAAATAACTGCAGAAAAAACTATGCATATAAAAATGTTAATAATTATTTAAAGATTGTCAGAGTTTAATATGTAAATTTGGTGGTTTAGAATCTGTGGAAGAAATTAATAATTTTCAAGCTGAAATTAGGAGCATTAATCAAAATAGTTTTTAAATATCTGACCTTATCGTTGCAGAATTTTACATATCAGTGCCTATGAAAATGTTTCCAAATACACATGATGTTATTCACTTAAGAACTGATAAACTAAAAGGTTGTAGCTGGAACTACAAAAAATAGAATTATAGAAAAATAAAACAATATTAAAATTATTTCATATTAATAATTTGTTTGTTTAGGGAAAGATGAGGTAAAATAAAAGATTAGTAGTTTTATGAGATTGCATATTAATGTGTTTTGAAGTGAAAAGTTTATGCTGATTACAATATATGCAAAAATAAGATAATGTGACATTTGCTATGCTGGAAAGAGGAAAGAAACTTATGTGGCTTTCCTTAGCATGAAAGAGAGACAAAGTATGGAATTCAAGGTTTTGGATGTGTTATTCTCCTCAGGAGAAGAATTTTCTCCCCTCAGAACACAAATTGCATTCCACTGGTGCTTCCAAGTATTCATATGTGATCTGGATCTGGCAAGTGTATTCAATATAGAATAAAATTTATTGTTTGAAATACTCTAGCGTCACATTCTTCTGTTTGCACCAGTCCCAGAACTGTAAATTCACAATTAGCATTTGAAATTTGGATCAGAACATAGCTGAAAGATTTGAATTTGTATTAACGTACACCTGCTTTTTTGTGTTATAAATGTGACATCTATTTATCCAACACACTGTGGAAAATCTCCTTTCTTTCAATAACATCATATGTATTTCCATTCTTGTTTTGTTAACTCTCAAACTTACCAATAATAATTAGTCATAATTCTGGTAAGAATTTGTTGGTTTGATGAAATATAGCTTACTCTGTTCATTTCATGTCAGTGCAAATTATTGGCATTCCAGTTTCTATAAAAATATTCCTAATTGTTTGAGGCACAAGGATTATCAAAACTGTACATAATTGAAAGTCTGGTGTGTAGCTACGAACCATAATGCTGTGGAAAGGCTTGCATTTTTTGATACTGCCTTCCTCACTTCGATGTTTTCTTTTATAATTAAAAATGCATTTCCATAAGTTTCTGTGTCGTTATGCAAAATAATTTTTTATATTCATCCAGTGTAGTTTATTTGATTTGTATCAATAAATTTGTCTATACATATTTTTAAGTTTATGAAAGCAGTATTTTGCTTGCTCATATTTTTATCTTTCTACATTTACCCACAATGTTTTGAGCAAACAGAAATTATCTTTGTACATAAAAATATGACTTCCACTTCTATAGTAGTGGATTTGTATTATAAGTACCAATAAAAAGATTAATAACATTACATATATGGATGAGCATCTAAGACAGTTACACAAGTGAGCTACACGAGTGATATCAACTTTGATGATTCTTACATTTAATAGTGTAGGAAATGGGGATGCAGAAGGTAGAACAAGTTAGCGAAGAGTTGACTAGGGCCCCTGGACTGTAATTTAAGGATCCTAACTGATTTTGCCTGAATGTGATGCAGGGAAAACCATAGAGAAACCAGCATCACGTATGTTGGGTGGCCTCTTGGTACTTGACCATACATCAGGGTTTGATGTGGGGTTGCAACTTATCTGCTAGACAGAATTTGGGGTGTAGTTGGTTAACTGGTTCAGTGAGAACAGTGAACAATTCTTACCATATGCCCAATGTCTGCAAACCTGGAAGATACACCCCTCAAATCCATCCTAAGTGTCACACCTTGTGGGAACCTTGGTTTAGAACCAAGGACAGGAAAATCCCAAAGGATTTTTTTATGTTCTGTTATTACTTTTCTTACTTTACTACCATGTGAGTTTTAATATATAACAACATAATTTATTACTATAAGGTAAAATATTTAATATTTTTAAGGAAAGTTTCTAGTACCTTTGCAGGTAAATTATTCCAGCCCTTTATTGTCCTTCTCAAGAATGAATCTTTTCCCACATTTTTTAATTTTTTTTTTGATTTATGGCCTTAATAGTTTTCCATAAAAACTTGGGTATATTTATACATGCTTTCTTTCATATTTCTGCAGGCTGGTACATCTGAATAAGCTTTAAAGAGTTCACAAAGCCTAGCTTTTTTTTGTCCCTGTTGCTTCAGTTTCCCACTCAGCTGTGTGTTCACCCAAAAATTTGTGAGGTCCACATAAACTTAGCTCATTTCTGAATTCTGTTGAGCACAATGCTCTGCAATGATCCAAACTACTCCTCATAAGTTGTAGACAGATCCAACTTGTGGTGTATACATCACTACCATTACCTGCCTTATACTGTTCTTCAGTATTCTATTAATGTCTTCCACACTTTTGTGCTGTTGAGTTGACTTGCTTACCCCAATTTAATGTTGTGCCATTGTTTTTTTTTAGAAATTTTATATACTTGCATATTACCTCACAAAAAGCCATAACAAAATTAAACAAAATATCACTGCAGAAGTATCACATTAAAGAAGATCTTGGCAGCCATTCATAACTTCAACTGTTCCTTCATATTTTCTCCTTGCAGCCCTACCTACCAGGTATTAGCAGGTAGATACTAAACTCTTATCTTGGAAATACTACATCCAATATATCCTACAGTTGAGAAAAACTCAACATTCTCTAACAATATTAATTTTTTCTAGTCTTCATGTCTACTGGGCCTTTTGTTTCATATGTATAGACGTGTGCCCAATTTCCTGAACATGATTAATTGTAAGTGTATAACTGATTTTTGAACTATATTATATGTATATGAACTGTCAACTGTAAAAAGCAAATTGACAAATATGAAAATTATTCAATGAGCAATAATATTCAAAGTGTGTCAGTGATGTTATATATTCTTAAGCCAAATACATGAAAGAATGGGCCAAATTTAGTTCAAGAAACATTTGCTCTTTATGTAAATAAGAACAATATATTATGTAATGTATTTTTAAGGAGAAAGTGGAGCAAGTAATTGTCTAAAATTTGATAATTTCATTATTAACTCGGTCAGTTAATATTTAAAGTGTAGTAGTTCACATATTTTTGTCTTAAAAAAGTTCGTGTAAGTTGTTCTTATTGTACAATCTACATCTTGATTTTTCTTGCAGGTAAAAACATAACTAGGAAGAATTATTGGAAGTACCTGATCCCACATCTGAGGTTGTGGCAGAATGCTTTAAGTATATGTATAAGAAGGAGTTTGTTGACAAATATTACTTTAAAATTGTAAAGATTGGCATACAAATTGTATTTGTGGAAATATGATTGTAGACTTGTTTAACCTCAATCATTTCATTTCAAGAAATGGAATTTTGTGTGACATTTGCATGGTTTCATTAATTTGAATCAGAAGTCTACAGACACTTTGGTATTAATTTCAGTTCACCAAATTATTTTCACCAGCATTTAAAGTTGATAAACAAAAAGCTATAGGCATTATATTGATTGGAATGTTTTATTTTGTAATACCATATTTAATTTTTCCAATTCATTATTATGTAAATGTAATATTATATACGAGGAATAAAGTGACTTTAATCAATACTTACTGTCTATGACCAATTTTTTCATGGCAAATGGTTATAAAAATTTTGCAATTGTAACTATGTTGTGTTTACTCATTAGTGAAAATTTAATTTTATATGTTGGAAAAGATGCAACAAATATGAATTGTCAAACTTTAACAAACACTGGTTTTTGTAAAGAACTTAAATCATAAGTTGCAGTACCTCATATGGTGAGAACCATTTGCTGAGCAATGCTGTACTTTGTACTTGTACTTGTTACGTGCAATAAAATGTAAGGAAATAGAATTGTCTTTCAATAACTGAGGCATGAAGAGAATTTATATTTTAGTAACTCAAGGATGCACTTTGTGAGATAATTGAGGATAAAATGTGTGACATGAGAAAGTTCGCTTTAATTATTTGGAAATGACATTGTTATTCCAAATTGCAGACAAATTGGTTAATGGTACAATGAAAGATTGGCATATGGAAAAATGCTACAATAAATTTTTTACCTGCCCTTTAAGAAACAAACAATGGATGTTGAAGAATTTAGGGTGGTGATAGCAGGGAAGGAGATGAGAAGAATTTGTTACTTTTGTATTAACAAAGCACACAAAAACTGAAAATTTTTGAAATAATAGTGCAAACGTACATAGTGGGTTCGCTGATGATTTGCCCTGTTGTCATGAATAATTAATTGTAGGAATAATTGTTATATGTACAAAGCTGTTAATGAATACTTGTATTGTTTAACAAAGGAGAACAAATCAATGAGATTGCTGACCCAATGAATATGGATTACAATTACTGTTCGCTAGTAATGGCGGCATTAAGATTGACACACAATACCTTAAAGTTTAAAACCAATTAATGTTGGCTGTGGAGTTTTCTGCTAAGGTTATGTTGCGCACAGTATTGAATGGACCGAAAAGACTGTTGTTGCTGAAGTATGTTGAAAATTTAGTTGACAATCAAATTTGTGATTATGTTTTGACTGTAGTTGGAAGTGATCTGTATCAGTACAGGTGGCAGTAAATGCAGAACCAGAAGAGAGAAATGAGACATATCAGGTAATTTCTAAAAGGTAAACCATTTATGCAGAATCTTCTTATAGCACTGGACTTGCAAAGTAAATAACAAAACATTTGGGTATAAGCAAACTTTATTAATGTCACACTACAGCCGAGAAAAACTAGTAAATAGATATAAATTGTGCAAATTGCAGATTTATTGAGTGAGAAGTAGTCAATTGAAATTTTAATAGTTCATGATCGAGAAATATTAAATGCCTAAGCCTTTCATTTCAAAGGAGATGTGACATTGGACCGACGTAGGTGCGAGTACAAATCAGAGATTAGTAGGCATAATCGCGGTTATCTGGATATAGGTGACGTTGCCTGCCTATCTGGAGCATTCTTTGAGTCAGTTCTCACTCAGACACACATGTCCAGTTCGTACTTAATATTTTTGTTGGTCTTAGGACCTTTAGCAGGTGAGTCATTAATAATGTAAGCCTCATAACAGAACAGAAATGAATACGCGGGGATAGCTTTAATCAATTTTTCAAAAGTCGAAAAACTCACGAAATAGTTTAATATTTCCTGAGAAGTGATTCATAAAGTGCTGCAGAACACTGTTATTTACCATGATTTAAAACATTACATTAATAAAAGTGTAGGCCCTATATCAAATTGTTTTAGTAATGCCCAATTGCGAAAGCTGAGTGTCATAGCTGAAGTATGCTGCTTTGATGCGTAATTAATGGTATCTTTACGAGCGTCTCTGTACAGGTTGAACAAAAATTATTGACCTGAATCGTGAATACAATAAACTCAGTTAAGTACTTCCCAGAGAGAGTTCAAATTTCAGTATCACCACTTTCCTAATGCATGCCTGTCCGACTACCCGTCTCCTGAATGAACTTGCTTAGAAAACCAGTGAGAATGACCAGTCGTCGTCCCCTCTCCGAAAGGAATTACATGATGCATATACTACGTAAAGCAGTCTGATTGACCACTTATTTTTAATAATCCGAATTAATTACCAGTCAGAGAATCGTATTGGTGAGGTGTGACAACCCAATTTTAGACACTCGGAGTTCTGTATAGATCTTCGCTTGTCGGACTTTAGAAAGACGAGTCAACTGGCGATTTCTCTAGGAACACATTTTTAAAGAAACGTTTCTAAAAGTCGGTCTAAAGTTGGCTAATCCCAATTGTGTCTGTAGTACCATATAGGCCTACCGACAAATTAATTATCTGGGTATCAAACTGCTAAAACACTTGAAAAGACTTGACGACAATATAATGGAATATTTTTGTAAAACCGTTTTATTCTCAGAACAATTTAAGATAAAAACAAAAAATAAATAAAAAAAAGATTGCAAGGTGTCGTGGTATAACCAAATTCGCTAGCGACATTAATTTTTCACTCATTAAAACATGTTAATTGTTACAAAACTATTTAATAAAACTTATTGTAAATTCTTTGTAATGAATTAATTATCTAGATCTGAATTGTATAATGCCTGATTATTGATCACAATATTTTAGCGCGTTACTGTCAGCCGTCGGGAAAACAAAATCGCTTCGATTCGATAAATGAGTCTCCAATTTTCTAGTTCGTTAACGTGTCATTCAGTTGCTGTTGGGAAGTCGTTTCTGTGTATCCTGGCCGTCTTTTAGATCGTACAGTGACGACCATCTTCACCAAACCAGCTTTAACGACCCCCTCCTCCACTAAACTGATTTTAACATACGATGAAAAATTATAATGACGTCTCGTTATACAGTTTGTTTCAGAATTCTTATTTCAGACTTCTAGGGGTTGTACAGGGAGATTAATAGATAAAGTTTTGCTGAGGAGCAACAATCCGAAAATGTACCATTTTAAATGCAAAATAAGTTTGAAGATCGAATCGATTTCAAATCTCCCACTTTACGCTACGAAAACAAAATGGGCTGAGGGCGACTGCTGATACCGTGTGTAATATCCAGCCGCACAACGTCTCACTCCATCACCGAATACAACAAAACAGGTGCCTTCGAAGGTAGGAGGGCTGACTGTGGTGCTCCACGGACGCGCACCGCAGTCTCGACTTACTGAAGAGAAAGTCCTTCATCACCTGGAAGAGGAAAATGTTCGTGTTACATGCGTTGTGCAGTTCGACCTCAGCAGTCACCTTCAGCGCATTTTGTTTGCGTTTCCGTATTGATAAACATTTGAAAAGTTCAAAAAGACTATTTCTTTAAACTCATGGATTGGTTCGGAGTTATCAAACAAAAAAAAAGTTTGTTAAAGTGTATTTATTCAAACTCTAAACTGTAACATTCGTTCCAGTGAAAAATGGTCATTTTATTGCATAATTATGTATATATTGGATGTCCAAAAGTACCTATTTTATATGTAATCTTACACATAAAAAATGGGATCTTTCTTAAAATTTGCTCAAAATGTTTTATATTTTGTTTGTTCAAGAATTAATGTTTTTTTTTAAAAAAACACGATAATATGTAATTACTTTTGGTTACGCCCTGTATTTGTACATTGTTTATCGATTAGATTATATTGGTCTTTTATCGTAGATCGTAGATCCTTGGGAAAAACATGTCTTGAGGTGTTTGAAAGTGTTTAGTGGTACAGGGTTATTAAATTATAATCTTAATAAGAAAGTGAAATGTGTAAGGAGCGGCCAACCAGAGAATTTTTAAGTTCGAATTTTAATTTAATGGATTATCTAAGAAAGTTTATGTATAAACTCTACTGGGCTTTCGAGATCCCTGAGAATAGGGAAACCGGAATCTCAAAGCTGTGGATAATGCGATGAGTAACCCGGGGACACTCCTTGTTGATGAGAAGGGGCCACACTCGGTCTCTATCGCATTCAACGTCACAAAACGAGGTGCGTCAATACTTCTGCCTTATCAGCGAAGTTTCCCTCTCCACAGCAACAGCAGGTGCTGTAGTCGTGGAGGACAGTGACAGCATTTAAGGTGATATGATGTCGTAAGCGAATCACAAGGAACGTTTCTCGGGACAGAAAGGCTAAACAAGGGTATTTTTTTTCGTTGGTTAGAAGCGCTCTGGATTGCTTAAGACTAATTACGATTCTCCTTTCTTGCTATCGATCACTTTTTATCCCGTTTATGCACTTAGTTTTCGTGCCAGCCAGTCAGATAAGCATTTGCCTCCCTCGCCATTCCTCATCTTGTAAGTGGAGTACAATTCTTCCAGTTCACTGGGGAGGGGGGCAACTTCATGTAGCGTGTGCAACTTAGTTCCCTTTCTCCTCGAACGTATTATATTTTTGATCGTGCAGTGTATTACTTCAGCTTCTCTATGAATTACGGAAATCCCTAAAAATATGAGATGTGATTGAAGGTGTTAACTGGTAGACCAGAAAATTTTTACTTCTACACAAAATCATGGTTAATGATTCTTAAACATGGTGGCCAATTTATCTGTATGCATTGAAATATCCCAAAAACTACCCATCGCATAAAAAAGGGGTAGGCCTTAATGAAATTTAATTTAATTATACTTATCTGACATACGTATTTCAATTTTATAATAAATAAATAAATTTATCACAAGCCAGAAAAAGTTGAATAAAGAACTGGCAAAAATACAACCCCAAAACTTATTGTCCTTAATTTAAATGTGTAATGCTAAATAAATTTTCTTTTATTTTCTGTTACTACAGGTAGCGCAGATAGAGTATGCAGTTGAAATTACACTCAAAATTTATTTATGTAACATATATTTTTCTAACCCTTCTCCCGCCATCGGAAGGGCGAGGGACAAGTACCAAATGACCGACCTACCTGATGCAGGTTTTTCTAGGGTTTTCCCTGCATCACTTTTAGGCGAATCGTCAGGGTCGGATCCCTAAACCATAGCCCGGGGGCCCTAGTTTACCCTTGGCTACCTTTCTCTACCCTTCCTATGCTATTAAAGGGGAGTTGCCACCATGTGGATTACCCTCATGTAGCCTGTTACCCTAAAAAAAATTGACCGATCTCAATAGAAGAATTTGGCAATGTATACAAATTGTTTATAATACTACAAATGCATTTTATATCGGAAGAAGTCCTAAATTAAGGACGACACGTTGTGTAGTTGTATTTTTATCAAGCTACTTTATTAAAAATTTTCTTTTATTTATAATAAAATTTGTTCATCACACCCAATGATATAAAATTAGCCTCAAGAGGTGGGATAGATAAAAACGACTCCATTTTCATTACGGGTTGTGATTCTGCAGAAAAAATCCATTTATTTTAAATATTCCTGTAATTTGGCACTGCAGTCGAAATAAATTGGAAAATTAAAATTCAAACAATAAATTGAATCCAAATTAGTAGAAAATGCCCAACGGTCAGAATATTTATTTAGGAAGATTAAACGTTACACATAATACATGAGATAAATTTATTTGTTTGTAATTCAATCTTTTTATTGTTTTACTTTATACGTATTTTTTAAATAATTTTAGATAACGTCTGAAGAGTTCCCTAAACATAAGGACTAAATGTGGAATTTTAACTTGTGTATTTTATAATAAATTTTAATATTTTTAATTTAAAATCCTTCTAGCTATATTCTACTAAGCTTAATATTCGTTCAACAATAAGTCAAATAACATAATTTTACCGTTACACAGAAACAACTATGTATATCCATTTTTTATTTATAATGCTTTTTGTCGATACAGCGTCATCTGTGAACGAAATGACTTTAATAGTAAGTCAAATTAACGTAATTGTGTTCTGGACAGCCCAAATTTTCAATAAAAATTGTGACAACGATCGAGATTGGGGTCGAATCCGGAGTTATGGTAGCCGCTGATTACTATTAATAAATATGAACTACCCCACAAACTAAAGGTGACGTCTCGCATTTCTCTGTATTCCTCTCTGCACTTCAATTCACTGCAATGCATTAAAAAATTCAAATAATTACCATACATAAATATACTTATTAAAATATGACCATGCTTTGCCTAAGGTATTTTATATTTAGGGTTTATTAAAATTTACCGTGCCGGCATGTCATAAGTAAACTCAGCGACTGCCATAACCCCGGATTAAACACCAATCCGGGTCATTTTCGCATTATTTTTAATACCCCGTACATCCGCACCCAATTAATTTTAGGGGTTGAAACTAAACGCTAAAAAACATCGAGTGATTTTATGAATGTTAACGTCCAAGTAAAATATTTATGTTGCCAATATAGGTCAATTTTGCATTTCTTAAATATGCCACCGCCATCCGTAGAATTTGTTTCTAGATTGTAAGTGGCACGTGTACCAAGTATACCATGATAACTAACAAATGATGTTCTATTATTATAATGCTTTATTTCCTAAAAACGTACCTTTCAACCCAGGCCGATAGTCCCAACTTTTCCCCTCGTCTCTCTGCTCCAGGACTATTTCTAACTCTAAGGCCTCATCTAGACTATAGTGGCTACTCGAGCGCATCTCAACTGCTGACTGTCCAATCCCTGTGTTACTGTGCAAATTGAAGAAGTTTCATCTTGTTAACTGGAGAAAACAAATCTATTAGAAGAGGACTTCGACTTCCTTATACCTCCCATACTATGTAGAGTACGGTGAACAGAGTATTTCACAGGATTAAGTTTTGTCCTGTTGTTCTGCATCAGTATTGTCAAGTATCCGTTCTCTCTGAGATTTAACTAGTCGCCGATGACTATAACTTGCACATTCAGACCCAGTTTCCCGGCTGACAGTCCAGTCTTTAAACGTTGTAAGAAAAATTACTCTTGAACATTTATCCAATGAAGCTGCTTCGTCGATACTCGTTCCTAGGCTCCGAACACCAACAACCATCCGACGTTCAAATTATGTTAATTCGCGTCGTTTATCAATATCTTCTCAAACAAAACTCTTGTACTGTCGTGGTAAACAAACTGCTTCCCTTTTAATATCAGTCTGGCCCTTCAGCGCGGTGTCGTACCTAATTCTCTAAGAAACGTCATAATTGACGTTGGCCATAATAATCTAGCCAGTCATTGTATATGGGGAAATTACCATATAAGAATAGGTTATTCCGATTTAATTATATACATATACCTATGTGATATTCCGATCCATAACTGGTACCTTACAAGATATTTGAATATCTACCATTGTTATTTTTTACAGGAGCCGTGGTTTTCGCTGCTGACACGTGGTGCTTCCGCTTCACGTGGCTTGGACCGACGTGGGGCAATAACAGCCAGCTCAACAACAATACATGTGAAGATTTAGATCACACACCCCCATGTCGCAGCCCGCTCGTTATCACTAGTAAGAAAGAGTATTCGGTCCTTTCTACATGATTACTGTCTTTCTCAATCAGATGGGGAATTATTGTAATGTGATATATATATATATATATATATATATATAGTGGTAACCTTTCATAACCATAACCATACGTAATTAGTCTTTCTCACTCCGATGGGGAACTAGTGTAACGTTTTATATATATATATATATATATATATATATATATTGTAATGATTTGCCTTTTTATTACTTCATATTAAAAAAAATAAACTTTATTACATTGAAACTACAAAAAATACAAAAATACATTAAAAAATATTGTTGGGCGCCAGCAGATATACATTGGTCTGCATAAAATTAAAATTAGCTCCGGCTTGATTAAAAAGTTCTCCTTCTCAACAGGGTAATGTGGGCGGTTCGGTAGCTGTTCAAGAACAGAGTCTATTTTCGCACTGTGTAAAAGAATTCCACTTTTGAATGTACTTTACATATATTGTGATGCTTACTTTACTTGTGGCGTCAGCACACGATCTCCTTCTTCGATCTCCCCGCGATGGACGTCCCTCAAAACCTCTGCGTCTCCGTCTCCCTGCGTCTCCCTGTATGCCTGCGTCTCTTCTTGCGTCTCTCTGTCTCTCCGACTCCCTGCTTTTCCCTGCGTCTCCGTCCCCGTCTGCCCCTTTGCCTCACGGGTTCGGAGTATTTATTCGAACTCCGCCCCCCCCCAAATGATGCAAAAAAAAGGGACGCGAACCCGCGATTTCTTTTGGCCTTCTCAGGCAGAAACACGTGCGCGTTTAATGTATTCATACTCAGGCCTCCTCAGGCCCGCGGCCCTTAAGGTTGTTATTCACTACAATATATATATATATATATATATATATATATATATATATATTATGGTAACCTTTTTATAGCTTCAATTTAATTATCCAAATTTTACTTTAAAAACTCTCTAAAAGGAAACTTTAATCAATGAATTGTTTTGATAAAGTAAATAATTATTCACAAATTCGTCAATTTGAAATTTTGAAATTTATTACAAATTAAATTAATTTTTTTAAATACAATTATTTTTTATACATTTATGCGACGGCTTATTTATGAGACTCTTCATATCTCTCGGGTCGCTGTACCAGGCTCAATATAGGTACTTGCAATTATTAGGAAAAAATATATAAAAATACAAAAATATTGAAATTAATTTACAAGTTTTACTTAACTTTTCCTAAAGTACTAACAATAACAAAATGGAATCTGACGGTATGAAACGTAAACAAATATTTACAAAATATTTTGTTAATATAATTATGTTACATACCAAATGTGGGAACAGTCCTCGTACCACTCCAATTCCTTCACTTCAGAATATTTAAATATTTTCTTTTTAACTAAATCAAAATATTTATGACCTTACTTTTGCTTTTAAAATGGCCATAATGTGCATTATGTTGCACACACAATTTATACACCACACTTCAGTCAGCCTGCACAATCCAATCTTTCGCACAACACTGACGTTCAGTTTTCTGTTGGTTATCAACAATTATTTCAGAATTGTTTTAAAAATGTGTAACGCTTCAATTTTTCTGGATGTCATCCTAGCACATAAACTTCATCAATTGATCTTTACATGTTGACCTCCATCAACAGATTCCTGAGGCACAATGCGACCTTCCATCTCTCTAACCAACCTCCATAAGTCAACTTATCAATCCCTTTTTACATGTTGACCTCCACTAGCAGTGTGAATATTACGCTACAGCTTTTAACATCACACACTGACGCGCTTAGTGTTCACGTCGCCGACAACAATACAGATTCTTACGCTAGGATGATTGTTCAAATTTACTTACAATAGCCTGGCCACTATATTGCGGTACTAAAACAGTAATTCAATATTTTAGAAATTTATTTAATTAGAGACATTGCTGATCATTACAGTATATTGTAACGAAATTTAAAATTAATTATGTTATTGCTAATTTGTTTGAACAGACTCAGGTTTTGAAATGATAATTATTCTGAACTGTCGTCACAAGTAGCACCACGCTTGCGTCATATGATAAACTACAACTGATTACTAAAATTACGTATCTAGGGATTCAGATTAAACCAGAAACTGTAACGCCATATTTACACAAAACTATTACAGTTGATTCTCACAATACATTCAGTAACAAAGAAACGTAATTTATTTCTCATCATAAATAACACGTAAAATGTTGGTAGGGTTCTAGTAACTCATAGTTACAAAGATTAAATTATTTAAAGTGTTTTTCTCTGTCGTATGATTTTAAAACGAGTTACTGATTTGCTCAAAGGCGTGGTAGGTTCAAGTTTACTATTATAATTAATTAATAGTACACTTAAAACGTGATTAAAATTCTCGAGACAAATATTTATAGAGAAGTCGATGTCAACAACTGCACAATTTCGATTAACTTCCCAAATAGTAGTGATCATTAGTTCCCAAGTATTAGCTTATTTTCCCACGAATTAATGTAATTATTTTCCCCAAATAGCTTACACAAAAACACCATTGAGGTTCATTTTAAAAATATAACAACCAGGTAACCACATTCATTACTCACACCAGAGCCGTGAAGCGAAGAGGAATATACTCACGAAGCTATACAAACTACCATCAACAAGAATGTTTAATTTCAGACTATTCATTTCCTGAACAGCTGATGCTTTCGAGTCAAGATAATTTCCTTAGCAAGTCTGATGTTAGACGCATTTTGGACGCACGCAACCGGAACTCCAATTTAAATGATTCATTGGCTGTCAGGGATTCCACGGAGATTCAGCCGTTGCACTCCCGTTTTTATTTAAATATTGCAATAAGAAGGCATTAGAAAGCGCAATTACTCATTGAAATATATTTCATTGCTAATAAACTGAGTTTATTACGTTCAAAAAACTCATTTCCGGAGGAAGAACCTTGAAGTTTATGGGGTCGTCTGTAATTGAAATTTCAGGCTGAAATGAACACGTGGCTGTAGAAAAAAATTATGTAATTATATAAACTTAATATACCACCAACAAATATTGCAATGATCAGTTTTTTAAACAACATATTCATATCGTGTTATATAAGATACAGCACTCTGAATGAGAGAGTAAAATTGTTTTGGGTTTATACATATTGATAGGAACATCTTATGTTACAATTTTAAGAAAAATTTGTAAATAATAATTACCGAAATGTATGACTATTTTTCATAAATCAAGAGTCACAGTCACGGAGTTTTGTATAATTAAATATTTATTTCTTAGTTTAAAAGCACGAAATGAAAAAAAATATAACGTTTCAATGACTTCATCGTATTTAAGCTGTCAAGGCATTGGTTCAGGAAAATATATACGGATATTCTGGACCGGAAACGTAACTATAATATCAAAGAGGATGGAAAGAGATTGATGACGTA
This sequence comes from Zhengitettix transpicula, assembly GCA_037074705.1. NCBI lineage: Eukaryota > Metazoa > Arthropoda > Insecta > Orthoptera > Tetrigidae > Zhengitettix > Zhengitettix transpicula. Next base: position 17,165,091 of record CM073593.1, on the reverse strand, counting down.
GCCTCAATATGAGAAGTTTTTTGGGGGCGAACCCCCCCTAAAAACAATTATTAAAGGCTCGTAATATTTGAGCCACCAGGTAGACTTACCGGAGGTGCGAGGCGCTACAACACGAGAACACGCTATTTCGCGTTTTCATATTCATGGTTTGTTGTCTTGAGGCCTGAGTGACGTTGGAGATGTGACTTTGTTACGCCGTCGCTACGAAATGGAATTAATGCGAGCGAGCAGTAGACGAGAATGTTAAAAAAAAGGGAGAGAACGGGTTAAAAATTTTCAACCGAGGGAGCTATGTATGGTTATTGTGCTGCTGAGTGGTGTAAAATATTCATAGGCTTCGTCACTTGGCTCAGTGTTGCTTGTCACCTCGGAGTGGCTCTGACGGCGGGCTCAAGCACGATTTGTCACGAGCTTTCAACTCCACAAAAGCTCGAATAATACGACTTGCTTCTGACAAAGCCAATAATTCTTTGTTTATTGCCCTTTTCAATGAAGAATAATAGCCCACTTTCATCATATATTACTTTTCCTTAGTTTATAATAAGAGAAAGTATGTACTAACACTTCAGTTACTTAGAGAAATCTTTCGGCACTAAGATGTCAACAAGAAAAAACGGATGCCCGATGAATTGTTTAAAAAATATTTGTAATGCCGGTAGTAATATTCGATAAACTGAGTATAATATATTATTATTAATTCAGATTATTTTTCTCAGAGTTGTGGTGGATACTAAGAAACAGGGACGAATATCGATGTGTGATATTTTCTCGTCGAAGCCAAATAAAAGTATTCGTTTGTCTTATTATTTTATTTAATACCGTATACTCGTGAGAATTTCACTTCACTTTGGCCGCGAGCGGATGTTCAGATAACGCGCAATAGGTTTAGTTAGCAGACGCTGTAGAAAACTCCGTGTTAACCGGTTTGTGGGGGCCCCGCAATAGATCACGTGGGCTGATCTGCACCTTTTGATTGGTTGTTTCCTTCTAGCAAATGGCTCTTCACTTGGAAGAGTCTCTGGAGACACTTTGAGTTAGTCTTGTTACTGCCGCATTCAAGTTTTTGAAGGTTCATGGACTCTAATAGCTCACTCTTACTTTGCTACATTAAACTTTATCTCTAACTTCTGATTTTGGCCATGACTCTGGACTATACTATTGAGACCAAGAACTCATACGTTATCGACTTTCTTATTTTTCCAAGCCAGATTTCTTCCTCTAGACACTGAGGAAAATAGTCTTGATTATCCATCGACCTAATCCTATTCAGTCTAATCATTTCCCGCACCTCCGCTCAAAAATAAATTATTGACAGTCTCCTTATTTTTATCTATTAAGTTTTAGCAGGTACCATATATATTACATCGAACTTTCTTGCTTCCCTTGCGTAAAACCTTTGCATCACGTGATTAAAAAGTTGAATTAAATTGTTTTTATAAGGGCTGGGCGCCATTAGTCAATAATAAATATAATCAAGGATTTTATCTTACTTGAATTCACAAAATAATTTTAGCGTCAACAGCAAGCTAATATATTCTAATAATCAATAAGTTGGCGTTAATTAATTTAACTGAATGATTAAATATGATGGGTTAATATAAATGAAAAGCTTATGAACAATTTACAAACAAAAATTATTTATTTTATTTTGTTTTGTGGAAATAAAGATAATTACAACAAAATTTGAGATCTCATTCTCTCAGGGCCTTGACTGGGTTTGATTTATGGACACAACAAATTGATTTTAAAATCTTATTAACAAACAGTTCACATTTACCTAACAATATGTCGATAGAAAGAAATTAAAAAGAAAAGAAATTAACCTTGATTGACAATTAAAAGAAAAATAAATTTTACTCTATCCTTTAATTACGTTTACAATTAAGCATTAGTTTGGTTTTTTGTTACTTACATATGTCCAGCTGGTACCAGCATTCCTTTTGGTTTCGGAAGTACACTATTGCAAAATTATACACTGATTCTAGAATTCAACTCACAGATTTTACACTATTGAAGTCAAAATTGATAGGCTCACAGGAACTCGGATGCTCCTCCTGAATGTCAGTTATCTGATGTCTGCTTGCCTTCCTTGGCTGGCTATAGACGTAAACTCTCTTAGACTTTCTTGGCTGGCTGTATACGTAAAAACTGTTCGCTTCCTTCCCTGGCTGGCTACAGACGTAAACTGCTTTTACTTAGCGCTATTTACGAGATAATACTTCCGTGAATGTTTTTACTTTGTCTTAAATTCACAACTTTGTTTAATAAGACATTAACGACGGCTAGTCTCTGCTCTAGTATTATTTGTTCCGTCCTCTGAAATGTCCCGCCACAAACTAACAGTTATATTACTTGTTCGGCTCCTCACGATGTTTTTCCGCAAACTGACTCCTAGTTTTCAAGAGTTTTAGCGCCCATACGCCATTTTTGACTTTTCGACAAAGCAAGTGAGCTAGCTTTTCATTGTCGCTTTGTTCGGTCAGACCGCTATAATGGATTTATCAAACAATTCAAATTTTATGTCGAAACAATTAATGGCATAATTAATTGGCATTACAATATATTGTATTAAATACATTAAAACTTGAATAGCTAATAATTTTATAATAAATTTAGATAAACAATCATTAGTTACCAAGAACTCTCAATCTTAAGGGAAAAATGATTAGCATTTAGTGGCTTATATCTGAAACTTGTGACTGAAAAAGTAGTCAGAACACAGACTTTAAATTTGATTATATTATCACTCTTTTGTTCGTAAATTTCACCTTTTCACATTATTGTGGTTTTTGCGTTCACTCGGCTGTTTCTGTTACTACCAAACGTTGAAACAAAATATTTACGAGTTTTAACTTTACTCACATTACAGTTATTTAGTAAACTAACATGATGAGAAATCTCAACGGCAATTATTACAACATTTCTATTACAACGTGTTTATATACGGAGCTCCTTATGAAAGATTCTATATTTTTCCTTCTTTAAACACGCCACGCTCTCAATAACATTATTTAGTTTAATGCTAACATTATTTTCACGTTGGCTTTGTCTTTCAGTTATATTTTTACGGCCCTTTTCCATCAAGCCATAACTGATTACAATGATATATTCTTTTTGTAACAAAATACCATTGCCGCCAAACAAGTACGAAATTTTGTCTGTATATTGTTTCACTCTGTTAGTAGATTTCTGCACTGTTTATTGGGGACAATAAATCATGTAAGACCGGATTAACTTACAGAAACGTTCCATCCCTAGTAACATTAAAAGCTTTGTGCGATTTCGTAAAAGAAAAGTGTAGGTAATAAAATACAGATAAATATTCAGAAATGTCAGCCTTTTATGATACCACACGCAACTGTTTCTTCTTAACGACAATTTGTTTTACGAGAAAGTAGGAACATGAAAGCCCATTATTGTTCTTAAAGATGCACTGTATCAACTAAAGAACGTAAATGTATTGCTAATCTATATTGACTATGTTTTCTTTACGTTTTAGCTGACCAGACACCACCCAACACAACGTACATGTGGAACAATTACGAAACGACGCAGATTGCGTGTCCTTTGACGAGAGGGACAGTTTGTTTGAAGTATTCCATTTACTACAACGGACACTGTGAGTAATTTTATTGAAGAGTAAAAAAAACAATACTAAAATTTTTTAATGAGTTGTGAACACAAATTACTGCATTAAAAAAAGATAATGATTTCGATATTACTTCAACCTTTTTCTAAGTACATAATTACATCTATTGAAAATAAGATATTAATTCAGCAAAGACTCAAATCTGTCGTATTCCATAGAGTTGTTCGTCTTTTAATTGCTTCCCTCATTATAGACATTATAAATGTAATATTTTATCGTTATTCTGAGACTGATATTTAGTTCTCTCAATTGTTCGTCGACTCAATTTGCAAGTGAAGCATTATAAACTTCGATCTACGGACAATGAAGCATTAAAACTTACGAGGCTTTCTCTAAAAGCCTCAATACGATAATAGACTGGTATGAATGCAAAAACAAACATAATATTCTGTCTTATATTCTCCATCAGATTATTTTCTTCTCAATTAATTTACGAAACAAATTTTAATGGCGTTACATATTTAATGTTCGTTGCGTGGACAGAATTTTTTTTAAAGATGTTCAGTCTGAGGTAAACAAGACAAATTATAACATGTTAAATGCTATTTGCTGTGTTAATATTTGGGGTTTAATATGTCTAACAGCAGTCGTCGCCCAAGAAAAAGTAGATATATTCGCCAAAATCCTCTTCTATCAATTTACACCCTATCCACCACTAACCCTGCTCTCGACTCTCCCATTCAATTAGTTTTTTCCCCAACGAACAATAATACTAAATCAGAAACTGTCTTTATCTACAAAATCATTGTGATAACCATATCCAAATTAAAAATAAAACGTCTTCAGGCATTGATCAAATAAACACCAATCACTTAAATGCTCTACCCTAGAAAAGCCCCAATCCTACTAACACAAATTTATAACGCCATACTAAAAATCTCCAAAATGCCTAATAACTGGAAAATTGCAACGATAATACTAATTAACAAACCAAATAATCAAAAAATCCAACCCCAGCAATTACAGACCCATCAGTCTCCTACGAATACTGGCAAAAGTCTTTGAAAAATTGCTTTTACCACAACTAAGAAAACAAATCTCGCACTTAATCCCTAACCGACTATTTGGATTCCGAAACAACCACTCCTGTCCTCAACTTCTTAACATAGTAACAGAATACATTAACACATCCTTTAAAAACAAAAATATATGATTAGACACATACTTGGATTCTGAAAAAGCATTCGACAAGGTTCACCATCCCTCACTCCTCTTCAAATAATAACTTCACCTATCCACCCCCTTCTTTAACCTCCTATCCAACTGTCTTACAAACCGCTCTTACCTTGTCAAATATCAAAACTATTTCTCCCAAATACCTTCACTCAGGGGTCCCTCAAGGTAGTATCCTTAACCCTTTTTTTGGGTGTAGACAGGCTATGTATAGGGTAATCCATATAGTGGCAACTCCCCTCTTATAGCATAGGAAAGGGATTTGAAAGGGGGGATGCGGAAGGGTGGAAGAAGGTAGCCAAGGGTTAACTAGGGCGCCCGGGCTATAGTTTAAGGATTCTACCCGGCATTCGCCCAAAAGTAATGCAGGACAAACCCTATAAAAACCTGCATCAGGTAGGTCGGGCATTTGGTACGTGTCCCACGCTCTTCCGATGGCGGGAGAGGGGTTTTCTGTGGGGTCGCAGCTTACCCCTCGCCATGCCTTGGCCAGTTTAGGAGGCAGTTGGCCGACTATTCCAATAGGAGTTGTGAAGGCATCCCTAAAGGTAGCCCCCGCGAGAGCTCTCTGGCAAGGTTCACCTGCGACAGAATCCTCTCGCAGGCTTGTGATGGAGGTCCTTGACCCACTCCTATATTCCATCTATACCCATGATATACCCAGTCCCATGACTACGAATCGGCTACTATACAAATGCAACTGCCATTAACTATGTAACCGTTTTGGCTAATAATTGGAGAATAACCATAAACCCAAACAAATCCATCACAGTTCCTCTTTCCCTAAAAAATATACTATTCACTAACAATATCTACATTAATATCACACCCAATCCAAACAAACTAAACCCTAAATACTTTCAATTGATACTGGATTCAAGGCAAACATGGTCCCAACACACCAGTCACATTAAAAAATAAGCAATCACCGGTTTAAAATAATAAAACCATTAATTAATCCTAATTATCCTTTATCGCTTTCAATGAAAAAATTAGTTGATACATCCCTTATTTCTCCGACTGTAACGTTTGGGGTACCGCAGTCAAACCACACGTCAACAAGATCCAAACATCCTAAAATAAAATCCTTCGTTATATCCATAGTGACCTCAATATTCCACATATCCATCAAACAATAGCCAAATACATACTTCTTCAATATTAAAAAAAGACAAAATTAACCCCAACCCGTTAATATCCGATACAGCAGCCTCTCCTCCAACTCACATCCAACATCGCCGATTAAAAAGAAACAGACCGAGAGACCAAATTAATAACCAATAAAAAACATAAGTAGATTCTAAAATTTTCTGAATAATAATAATAAAAAATCCATATTTACAATGCAATTGAATACAGTTATTTAGGTTTTAGAGTATTTCAAATTGAAGAATGTGCCGGTTAACGTTTTTCATTTCGAATCCTGTTAAAAACTGATTGAAAACTTCAAATTTCAGGCGAAATCAATCAAAAATCTGTTCAGGCTTGTCACACGGAGTTGTAATGCGTATAACGACTAATGGTTAGTTTTTGAACAGTCAATGATGTATCTTCTGACAGGGTAGCGGCTATCCGCGAAGTCATCGTGTGACAGGTAGTATGAAAAGTGAAGCAATGGATTCTGCAACATGGCCGAAGACATGAGAAACTAATAAATTTCATCACCACAATGACACGGCTAAACTTTTTCTATTAAATTTTGTCGAGTCACTTTCAAAGCATAAATTCAATGCCTCCATTCGTTGACCTACCGTTTAGCTTTAGCTACCGTAATAGTTCATCAAGTCTTGTCAATTTACATCCACTGTAGACCCTGCACGATTACGCCTTTTCATCAGCGGGAAAGCTGCAGACACTCTTTCTTCCCCCGTGTCTTTTCTTACTATTCTCGTATTACTTTTCAGTCTTTCAGATGTAAATTTGTAAAGTTTAATAAAATTGTCATTTATTTAATTTAATATTAAGTAATAAGATTATTAAATACGTAAAAATTACGGACGACAGAAATGAAACTTAATGTTCAACAAATATAATTTGTCAATAATAATTTCATTAATGAAATGTATTGTGCAGTGATGTCACTAAATTTCATTTAAAGAAATAAAATTAGTGAAAATATGAGGAAAGTTTTGTTATTTTTAAAGAATTTTTTTAGAGGCTATATGAGGGTAATCCACACAGTGGCAACTCCCCTTTAATAGCATAGGAAGGGATTCTACGGAAAGGTAGAGTAAGGTACCCAAGAGTTAAAATTAGCTCCACGGTTGTAGATTTGTATGCGGAACATATACACACACAGACAAACAGACAAACACATGGTTTATTAGAAATTTGGCTGGGGTATTAATTTATATTTATTAAATTTACTAGCTGAGTTCCCGGCGTTGTCCGGTTTGTCATATATCCATAACCCCAGATTTGAGTCCAATATCGGTTGCTTTTGCGTTATTTTTATGTACCGTACCTCGACCCCTATCCCTAAATGTGAAAGTATACTCAAACAATGTCAATAGAAATACAATCAATATAATTAACAATGTAAAATATTTATTTAACGCACATATCAACTGTCTTTGCATGTTCGAAAATTTCCACCCCATCCTCCCTCGCCACTGAGGATTAAATGACAAGTTGAATATCATAATTAAACTGAGTGACATCTATAATCTCGGATTTGATTCCAATCTCGGTTGTTTTCTCGTTATTTTATTGTAACGCCCCTCAACCCCCACCCTTAAGGGTGTTTCTTTCCTGTAAGGGGTTGAAATTATACACTATTACAACGGTGGAACCACTACCAATCTCTTTGACCCCGAAAAGTATTTATCTGACTCAAATATCGGCCGTTATAGCATGTTTGAAAATTTCCTCCCCAGTCAACCATCGTTCCTGGAGGTTGTAGACGTCAGACCCCGACAGTATTTATTTTTCTGGTTGCGAAGAACACGTGTACGAATTTTGGTGAAATTTGCTCCTCGGGAGCATATGCGGAACATACATACAAACAAACATACATACATATACACATACACACTGTTTTATTTAATAGAAGATATTAAATTTCTTCGGAATTCTTGTAACATTTACATAGGGCATCAGTATTGTAGAATGATATAAGTTTTAATCAATTTGAGAAATATCATTATCACTGAATACAGAAGAAGACAAAATATATAAAAAGACTAAATACTTCTATTAGGACATGTGTTATGAAACATTCTATTAAACAGAACGATATTTTAACAAGAAAAGGAGGTTTTAAGTTGAATTAAATGAAATATATTGAGGATGAAGAGAAAGAATTGAACTCACTCTGGCGCACTATGTCTTACTCCTTAATTGGCTTCCTTCCGCCTTTCATACTTCCAAGGCAGTCCGTTGCGTGCCGGCCGATTGAAGTTCAGCAAGTCGGAACGTCTCCTCATGGACCCAGCTGGATTTAGAACCCTTTCACAAAGTTCACAGGCCTCCTGCCATAGCTACAAGTGCTGCACACTTAGGGTTTTCTGCAAAATTCTCAACAAGAAACATTGCTTCTCAGTACGTCAATAAGCCTCAACCGTATTATTTCATCAATCATAAGATTAACTTGGCTGATAATGAAAATTAATAAAATATGAATTCGAAATAGAGTTGAAAGAATGCCTGGTGGTTTTGTCTTCTTTTTCGAATCTTTGACCACCACTCGGCGAAGCAACTTCTCTATTCTCCGTTTTTCAGACGTTGCCAAACTTTTTCAAATCTTTATAATAAATGATTATCGGTTTATCAACCACTCATTCATTTTCAAAACTTGTCTAGCAATAGGTAAATTATATTTACTTGTAACATCTGAAATATAATTTTCTTTCATAACCATGTATTCCATGGTTCGCTTCCATAAGCTGTTATCCCCACAAACGTTTTGATGATCATTGCTCATAATTTATCGCTTAGCTGTTGTCCACAGAGTACGCTAGTTCCACTAGCCCACTAACCTTCTGCTGGTTAACCGGCAAGTTGAATGTCATAATTAAACTCAGCGACATCCATTACCCCGGATTTGACTCCAAAATCGACTTTGTATTTATTTAACGCCCTTCCAATCCTAATGATCCCAAAAAATAGAAAGAAAATTTCGGTCGTTCGAGCATTTTCGAAAATTTACTCCCGTAGACTTCTATTACCCCAACAGTGTTTGTTTTCGGTTCGAAAGGAACACGTGTACGAAATTTGCTCCACGGGTGTACATTTTTATGCGGAACATACACACACACACTTTTTTTCTTTTTAGGGCAACAGGCTACATGAGGGTAATCCACTTTGGGCAACTCCCCATTAATAGCATAAGAAGGGATTTGATGCGGAAGGGTGGAGGAAGGTAGCCAAGGGTTACTAGGGCCCCCGGGCTATAGTTTAAGGATCCTACCCGGCATTCGCCTAAAGAAATGCAGGGAAAACCCTAGGAAAACCTGCATCGGGTAGGTCGGGCATTGGGTACTTGTCCCACGCCCTTCCGATAGCGGGAGAGGAGTTTGCTGTGGGGACGCAGCATTGCCTTCTGCGTGCCTCGACCAGTTTAGGAGGCAGCTGGCCGACTATTCCAATGGGAATAGCGAACAACTCTTACCGTTTTTTTGGTTTTTTTTTGGGCAACAGGCTACATGAGGGTGATCCACTTTGGGCAACTCCCCTTTAATAGCATAGGAAGGGATTTGAAAGGGGGCATGCGGAAGGGTAGAGGAAGGTAGCCAAGGGTTAACTAGGGCCCCCGGGCTATATTTTAAGGTAGCCCCTTCGTATCTCTCCTAAAAGGTTCTGCCTGCGAGAGAAAATCCCCCCGCAGGTTACCGAGTTCAACTCTTTACCGTTTTTTTTAGGGCAACAGGCTACATGAGGGTGATCCACATTGGGCAACTCCCCTTTAATAGCATAGGAAGGGATTAGAAGGGGGGATGCGGAAGGGTAGAGGAAGGTAGCCAAGGGTTAACTAGGCCCCCCGGTCTATGGTTTAAGGATCCTACCCGGCATTCGCCTAAAGAAATGCAGGGAAAACCCTAGGAAAACCTGCATCGGGTAGGTCGGGCATTGGGTACTTGTCCCACGCCCTTCCGATAGCGGGAGAGGAGTTTGCTGTACAACTCTTACCGTATGCCCAAGGTCATTTTATTTATTAGAAGATGTATTTGGCGCACGAGAGTGTGGAATAGAGAACGGAGCATTTATAAGTATAAATATTTGTGATTATATTCATCGAAGAATAGCGCGATTATCACTGTTTGCTATTAAATAGCTAACGAAACATACTCTGAAATTCACTCGGCCTACTTGCTCGTGCTTTATTTAAGTTATTAAAAGAATAAAAAGTACTATTATGATGACGTCAATTTACATTTTAGAGTTATGAATTTATTCCGTACCTTTGTGTTTTGTTTGCAGTAGAGAACATCACGTACATGTGCGGCAAAATGACTCGAGACGGCGCTGCTGTGACCTCTGGTTGTGAATCTATGGACGTCGGTCCGTACACCACGGAGGCGTGTGCATGTGTGACCTACTCGCCCAGTGGTCTACCTTGCAACAAGGGACTATCTCTGCAACCATCCACGCTTCTCGGCTTCCTGGCAGTTGCGACAGTCGCGACGCTCCTAGCGGGTAGACGGACCCTTTGAACGTTACCGATCAGGATCACTCTAGTCTACCTATTTGAATTCGACGGGTTATTAAAGTTCCTTTGATTAAATACGGCTGTTAAAACGGTGTTTACACCGGAGTTGGCAACGATGTTACCTTGGAAAAAATATTTATGGGCCTTGTTGCCAACATTTGCTGGTCAACATGGTTGGTAACAGAAAATTTTGACAACTTTTAGTGTAAACACGCCTTTATTCTAACAATTAATCGTAATTTCCTATAAGATATTAACCCTACATTTATAAGTATAAATATTTGTGATATATATTCAAAGAAGAATAACATGTTTATAATGGTGTGCTATTAAATAGCTAACGAATCATATATTGAAATTCACTGGACCTTGTTTGATATTTTACTTAAGTTTGAAATTTTTTTAAAAAGTTTTATTATTATGACATAATAACGGCAGTGCGCTTTTATAATATTAAAATATTACGAACTGAACGAATGTTTTTTATGGACTTCTATGAAATATATTAATATTACAAGTAATTGCTACTTCAAACTGATATTCTGTCTAAAACAATTATGAAATTATACTAAACATGTTACTAAAATTTCTATGCTTCATTATTTAAAGAATTCATGACAAGCAATATGAGAACTGTAAATAATTTATTGAATAAACTTTAATTTATTTTTTGAGCCACTCAATCTGCCTGTAAATCTAACTTTCATGTGGTGGATACTGTATCGATAAAAAACTTCGACTAGTGTCTGTAATGTTATACTATGAAGATTTTTCTTAAAAATTGACATTGCGTATCTAAGAATAATAAAAATTAATCCAATAATTTGAAAATAGAGGGTTAAACGTTTTATATCGAGAGGAATATTTTGCTTTATTATTTCATGCTTAACCCAAAGGTACATATAAATTTTAAACGTTTCTTTGACGTCGAGAAGTGATTCATGTGACATTTTGATGAAGTAAAAAACGGATAATGGTAAAGACGCAGAATCAACTGTTTCTTTCTCATCCGTTAGGGATAATTTTTGTTTTTCGACGTGGAATAAATTATATCATTGTCAGGTGTCTGCGACACACAATGTTGTTGACACGTCTGTTGGATGCGGGCTGTATTGTCTGGAAAACCAATTTTTTATCGACGTTATGAGTGTTTGGTTATATGGTTGCGATATAGAGATGTTTAAATGGAAACAATGAGAATAATTTGGAGATACAGCAGATAAGGAATTTGCAGTCAGATTCGACTAACGTAAGATTAGATAACAAATTTCTGATTTAAAAATTAATACAGAAATTAGAAAATATATGCCATTACCTGACAATAATTTACCTATGAAAATTTGTCATGTTATAATTTATTTTACATCAGCTGGGTGCCCGGCCTTGCGCTGGTTGTCAAGTCTCCATAATCCCCGATTTGACTCAAATGTCGATTGGTTGCTTTTACGTTCTTTTTATGTGACGCACCTCGATCCCTATTCCTAAATGTGCTCACCTCCCTGTCGAAAGGGGTTGAAATTATACACAAACAACATCGGTAGAAATACTATGATTGTCATTGACTCCGACACATATTTATTCCACGCAAATGTCGCCAGTTTAACATGTTTGAAAATTTCCACCCCCGACCACCCCGCTTGGGGGAGTTAAAAGGCAAAAATGAATGTCATAATTAAACTCAGTGAAAACAATAACCCCGGATTCGACCTCAATCTCGATTGTTTTTGCGTTATTTTTATGCAATATCAATCCACTCACACCCGTAAGGGTGCTTGCCTCCCAAGCCCGGAAGGGGTTGAAATTATACATAGAGAGTATGTAGAGAACTTTTATTAATATCAATGATCCCGAAATACATTTGTTCACAGAAAAAGTCGGCCGGTTCACATGTTTGAAAATGTCAAACCCCACCCACCCCCGCGCGTTGCCCAGGTTGTCATAAATAAACTCAGCGACATCCACAAACCCTATTTTACTCGAATCTCGGTTGTTATTGCGTTATTTTTATGTAATGTCTCTTCATCCCGACTAAGGAGATTCCCCTCCCATGTCGAAAGGGGTTGAAATTATACACAAACAACATCGGTAGAAATACTATCAATGTCATTGACCCCGATAAAAATTTAATCCACGCAAATGTCGACCGTTTGACACCCTTGAAAATTTCCATCCCCGACCAACCCCGTTTGGAGGAGTTAAACAGCAAGTTGGATGTCATAATTAAACTCAGTGAAAACCATAACCGCGGATTCGACCTCAATCTCGTTTGTTTGTGCGTTATTTTTATGTAATGCCACTCCACCCACACCCTTAAGGGTACTCCCCTCTCAAGCCACAAAGGGGTTGAAATTATACACAGAGAACATTTAGAGAAATTTTAAGAAACTAATTGATCCCGAAATATATCTCCCTTCCCCGCGAGTTGCACTTGTCGTAAATAAACTTAGCGACACTCATAACCCCGATTTGACTCGAATCTCGGATGTATTCGGGTTATTTCCTTGTAATTTCTCTCCACCCGCACCCTTAAGGTGCTGTAATTATAACATCGGTAGACACACTCTTTGACCTCGACAAATATTTATCCGCCTAATTTATCTTGTCATGTTCGACTGTTTTAGCATGTTTGAATATTTCCTCCTGGGGGTGTTAGACGTGTCTCACCGCGACATTGTTTATTTCCTGTTCGCACGGAACACGTTTTCGAAATTTGGTGAGATTTGCTCTACGGGTGAAGAATTGTAGCGAACAAACATACATTTATACAAACAAACAAACATACATACAAACAAACACTCTGTTGTATTTATTAGAAGAAGATTATATTTTTATCCATTTAGTATATTTTTAACATAAAATTGAAAATAAATCAATAAAAAATTAATAAACCTCACAAATAAAAATAAATTTAAGAATAGAAACATAAAAACCTTACAATAAATGCGATTTTATTCATCATCATTCCGAAATACTGGATTGCACACTCCTATATTGGCCGACTGCACACTATGAATGCAATCTCCTGTGTTCAACGTTCAACACCGCTGACTTCTTGCAGGTAACCATGAATTTGCCACTCTCAGACATATATATTTGTAAAGTTTTATTAACTTGTGCCAACATGTAATAAAGAAAACATTCATATAAGGGTATCGTCGGTTCGTTATGCTCTGAAAAAGTTCACCAATCGGCAAGCACTTAAGTATCTGTCAATTTCACTCCGTTTGTTTCCGACGTCCCACGAAATTTATTAGATGCCGCAGTCGTGGTTCAGACATTTTCCACACTGGCGCTTACGCCGCGCCACGGACAGATGGCGCGCGGTTCTCCGATTGTGTTTTCAGTTCAACAAAAACAAAGAATACAAGATTCGACAATCTTTAACAACGGAACAATAAATCACATTATACGTCTTTGAACAGTACACTCGTATTGCCTATGGATAGTGTATAAATAAAACAAAGATGCAATATTGTTAAGGGCATTCGACAATCTGTAGAATTTTTCTTTACCTCTCTAAATCCTACAAAGTTGTGTTTTTACTTTGACGAAATTCTACTTCAAATTGTGAATCTTTTAAACCTCAGGAAGTGGGTGTATTTTTCATAGTTTATAATTCCGTTTTTATGAGTGGTATGCTGCACGAGGGATATCCGCTTTGATGGCTCTCCCATTTAATAGCATCCGAAGAAGGGATGGAAAAATGGGGATCCGGAAGTTATCCAAGGGGTGACTATGGCCCCCGGGCAGTAGTTTTAACTGCATTTAAAATTTCCACCCCCGCCCCTGGGGGTGATTTGCTCCACGGGTGTAGATTTGCTTGTGGAACAGTCTATTTTATTTATTAGATAGATTATTATTTATTGTTAGTCATAACTAATTACACTCATAAAGGTCATAAGGCAATAATTTTAATGTGTAATACTGATACGGTCGTGAAACAATGCTGTTAAAACAACTGACAAAGACATAATTACAGGAACATATTTCTGTGCTTGAGAATTCATTTAACTTTTAATTAGTATTTATCTGATGCCAATGACAAGGTATGATTTTTAAACTAAATACAGTTTAATTGCTTAGAAACATACAAATGTACTCAAACCACTTAATTATGTCAATTTAACTTTTTTAACTGTAAAATAATGAAAATAGCAGTGGAAATAGGAAAATATTGTTGCAAACTTGCGCCAGATTTAATTACCTGTATGTATACTTTAATTTGATTTTAATTTCATTCGGTTTAACAAGGGCTGTTTTGAAAAAAATCACAATGTTATGTTGCCGTTATATTAAATTCCTCATTTACACGACATTCTTCTAAAAGTGGGCTTGTCACTAGTTTATAAATTGTTGAAATAATTATAAATAATATTATTTTAAGAAATTAAAAATATCTACACCTTCATTTAAGTCTGAAAAGGTTGATATTAGCAATTTTTCCTTTGATGTAACAGTGAGCATATGATTTAAGGACAGCTAGCTTAATTATAAATGTGTCACTGTAGATTACTGGCTACGTTCTGAATAGCTTTTGCGGATTAAATTAGAAAGCGACAATAAGGTATGATTAAGATCACGTCACCACACCGTAAGTTTCGGGCCACCCACACTAATAATGAGCAATTATGCATTCAGGACGGAATGATTTCTTAATCGATTGCTGTAGTCTTTGCACGTATATCCATTCAAACACCCGTGTAGAAGGTCGGAACTAGAATATTCAAAATATATTAATTATTACAACACTTGAAGTATGAATAGATTATGGATGAATATTAAAACGATATTTTAGTTCAACAACTTTTGAATTGGAGCAGAAAATTATTTTGTATCAAGACAATGCTTTCAATATTTAAGCTAGATACATCCCTTGCAGGTTTTGGCGTTCAGGTAACTTTTTATGTGCAGGTATGGCTTGAACGTTGCATATTTATTCAATACGACTTTGAGTTAAGAGAAATAATGCTTAATTTTCCTCGTGAGATACAACTGAAATCTCTCTCTATATAAAAATTAATGTCCTCTATGAGCTCCATTGATTGCGATGAAACTTTGGTGAGTTGTTGTGTGCAATTCCGGAAAGGTTTCTGTTGGATTTTCGAAGCGGTAGGAAACTCCCAAGGGGTGAAAGGAGGTGAAATTTAAGAACATGCTATAACGGCCGATTAGTTACTTTTTGAAGTCTATATGACGAATACTTTCTATCCAGATGTATTTATTCTATAATTTAAACCCCTTAAAGCACCAATAAGGGGTGTTACATAAAAAACTCGAAACAACCGAGATAGGTGTCAAATCCAGCGTTAGAGATGTCAATTAGTTTAATTCTTGCATTTAACATACTGGTTAAGATGTAGTTCAGCCCCTAGGAGCAGGGGTGGGGGAGAAATTTTAAAGCATGCTAAAACGGCCATTATTAGCGTCGAATAATTAGTTTTTGATGTCAATGAGATTCAGATGTTTGGTGTATAATTTCAACCCAGTACAGCATGCAAATATAACACCACTAAGGGTGGAGGTGGAGGGGCGTTACTTAAAAATAACGCGAAACAACCAAGATAGGTGTCAAATCAATGGTTATAGATGCCAATGAGTTTAATTCTGACATTCACTACGCCAGTTAAGTTGTAGTTTAGCCCCTAGCTGGGGGTTGGGGAGGATGAGAGTGAAATGCCGTTATATAAAAGTAATGAGTTAAAAACAGACTGGTGTTGAATTTAGGGTTATGGAAGTCGTTGAGTTTAATTCGGACATTTACCATACTGGTTAATGTGTAGCTTTATCGCAAGGACTGGGGGTGGAAGGGGGTGAAATAAATTTACGTTTACAATCTTAAATGTGTAGACAAATTTCTAACAAACTTTATACACTCGCTACTTACGATGCAGGAACAAACACTGAGGGCTTAAGACACCTCTCGCTTCTAAGGGTGGGGGCGGGGGGAGTGGAATGTAAAAATATTCCTAAGCGTCGAATAAGACGTTGTCGGAGTCGCTTAATTTGATACTGTTATTCTAGAATTTCTAAGTGTCAAATTTAAACTCCAAAAGGCAAGGGATGTAAGCACTCGTACGAGTGGTGGTGGAAGGGGTTCACATAAAAAGTAATGAAAAAGATTTCGATATTAGTGTTGATTACAGGATTATAGGAACCCCTGACTTTAATGCTTGCCATAACCATGGTGGTTAATGAAATTCTATGATCCTCAACGTGAAGGTTGCCAGGAGTAGTCTAACCCTCTTACGTTACCGGGTAAATATTTGATTTTCTTAGGGTACCAGGAATATTTTGGTCTCTAAATAGTTAAAGGTTGTGTTTCTGTACTCCTTTAAGGTACCGTGAATAGTTTTAGATTTCATAAAGTTAGTAAGTATTTTTTACTCTTTTAATTCGTCATTATTTTTAGACACTTTTATTTTATGTAGTATGAGAATTCCCGAATACCGTCAGTCATCATCATGGTTTATTTGAAGTTAGATGCTTTGGGGTTAGGTCGGCGAGGGGAATGTAAATAGGTAAATGTTCCAAACACTAGTGGTATTGATGCTGGTTATTTGAACTGTTGACAAAGATGCTAGTGTCGAATTAATTACTTCTCCGGGCTGATTTCAATGAATACTAGGGAAACGTCGGGCACTCAGCTAGTAAATTAATAAAAATGTTTCTATTTGAAATATAAGCTAAGTTTTGATTTGTAGTACTGATATTTATAAAAGAGTAGAGTTAGTTACACCCTTAAATGCATGACGACGTATTTTCAACTATTTCATAACTGAAGATTAATTTTTTAAATGGTTGTTTGACCCATCTATTCCATTTTGTAATATGAAACGTTTTTATACAAACCAAAAATATATTTAATTTAATTTATAACAATTTTATATACATGTAAAAATGTATATGAAACCCGGTATGAGGCTCTACATAACAAATTTATATAACCTATAAGTATGTAACTAAAAGAAAATTTACAGGGTACCAGTGGGTCGTACAGCAGAGTAATGCTGGTTAAATAATTTGGATCGAATTCCTCTCATCCACACTTGTACTTTTCACTCTTGTAATACGACGAACTCGTAATGCAAGTCTGGATAATTTCCAAATACTCCGAGGGTGATCTGCAGAATCTCCGCGAAACTGTCTCCAAAGAACTTATAAATACAATAAAATGTTTACAAACTGTCCATCACAATACCTCCACCAAAACTTAATTCAGAACTACCATTCAAAATTCTCCCTCAATAACTCTCCAAGAACTGGCCAAAAAATGTTAGCTCTATGAAAACTACGAGGATAATCCAAGACGTATCTGACCACAAAGCGATCCAAAGTGCCAACCTTACAAAGCTTAATCTTGAAGACGCTGCATTGTTTTACATCAGTCAAATAGTGAACGCTCTCCCGGAGAATTTGTAAACATGGAAAATATTGGTTAACGTTATGAGATACAATACTTTTATTTAAAAGGTCTCGGTCCAAGCAATATCCAAGTCGAGTCAAATTTTAAAATAAATTATTGGTTGTCAGAGTTTAAACGAGACCCGACAACGAGCTTCCAAGAGTGAACATCGGAGTGGTCGATCAAATGAAGTGATCGCAACAGAAATTGAGACGAAAAACCATAAAAATGGTATTGGATGATCGTCGACTGAAATGGTGCAAAGGTAGGAGACAAGGTAGGTGATTCAAAAAGTTCTGTACATTGCATATTGCGAGACAATTTGGACTTTGTGCAAGCCAAAAAATAACAGATTGGTGCCGCGCTTGCTTACAATGGAACAAAAAAACGCGTTTTGAAGATTTTTTAATCGAGTGTTGGCGACGGAGACAGTTCCATCTGGTGGAAAGGTCATGACGATAGCTTTTTGTGGATGCGAGTGGAATAATTTTCTTTGATTATCTTCAAAACGATCGACGGCGAGTGTTATGCGAACTTATTTCAGGGTTTGGCTGGTGAAATCAAGAAAAATCTCAGTTTTCCTTTTCTGCGATCTAAAATTCTTCAAATTTAGGTCACTAATATTCCTCGTGAGATGTTACTTAGTTCATTTACCTACTTGGCGTCAGTAAAAACTAGTTTAATCTGCTTGTCTCTCCACTGATTTCAAAACTCTTGTTAGTCTGGACCGCGCCGCACCTGGGGATCCTCTAGCCTGGCTCTTTCCAGCATGGGAAATTCCCTGTTTCCCCGTCGCTCTGTCATCAAGCGAAATCCACATTTAACAGGCAAAAGGAAAAAAAAGAATTTTAATCGCGCAAAATACGCGCGTTATCTGAAAATTACAAGAACTGTAAATGTATTTATCATGAATAAATCACCGTAATTTTTTCCTTTTGAGAACTCGTAGTGCGTCGTTTGCCATTCCGAAAGCTTGTTAATTAATTTCGTCACTTTTATTTAATTCTATTAATTTATTGGTTATATTAACTTTTATGCGTGCCATTCTCGTGAAGTTAACTCATTTAATTAATAATAAGAAAAATAGCCAAAAAAGACAAAAGAAGTGGTGATACCACACAACGTTTCTGGAAAACTTGTTCTTTTTTTCAATGCCCTTAGACGAAAATTCTATCTGATTAAATTAAGAGCATCAGCGAAAGAAAAATTCATGATAAATGTTGGCAGTTATAAAATCCTGTTGTTTAGTTAAGGAATAAATGTGGAATATATGTCTTTATTTTATAAATTTAAATTACATAACCGTAAAAATTTAATTTTGTTATTGTATTTGGTTGAAAGTTTGGAATTAAAAAAATAAATACTGTTAAACTTATGATTTAAATGCTGTAAATGATCTGAAAAAACATCACATTTTCTACAATAAAGTAGAAACTTACACTGGATCCTCGCAGCAAAGTTTCAAACAAGTTTTAAAAGAAGAATAAATATTAAAGCCCAAAGTGAGCTCAACATAATTGAGAAAAAACGTTAAAAATGAAATATAAAAAACAGACGAATACTTTTCATTTTTTACTCATTTAACAATTTAGTTTATGATTTTTTAAAACTTAATTTATTAATATGTATTTTTTTAGATGCAATACGGAAAAAAAACAAAGTGACGAAGGCAATTTGGCTCATGGTGTTGAAAATATTCAACATAAATATAATTAAGTCTGATTTATCAATAATTTACATTAATTGAATTATTATTATTATTTTAGTGCAATTATAATACCCCGAGAATGAAGCTTAAGTTTTTTTTTCTTGAAAAAAAAATAAAAAATTGCACAGAAAATAAATATTCTAAAGGTGATCGGCGGTTAGAAAAATGTTGCCTGAGGGGTTGACTCACAGAAAGCTAGGACAGGCATGTTTTAACCTGTCCACGGATGCCAAAAATTTCTCCGTTTCTTAAGTGCGTGTTGTTTCATATCTGCACCACAAATTAGCTCTCTTAGAAACTAACAAATGTCTGAAATTTGTGCACTAAAGGGTAAAACTGAACCTTCTAACTTACTATCACCGATCCCTATAAGATACGTTTGAAATTGAAGCAACATTAAGCCCTACATTACTGGCCCTATCTCAAAAATAACCTGATGGTATCCCGCGTGCGGTCAAAGAGCTATTAAACTTTTAGAGATATGTGCCCTCGATGTCAGTTAATTTGTATCATTAAATAATCCGACCATGGAGTGACGCATACGTTTGTGTTTAAAACATGCCACTAATTAGTCCTCTTTGATTTTGAATACAGTTTTTTTTTCATTTTATTACCTCCGGCTATAATAAATTACGCGGTAAAACATTTCTCTATATTATTTACAGAATTAATATTTAACAGTAACATCCGTACATTTACACAGAGCCTTGCACCACTTTAATTAATACTCGTAGTGTGAATATGAAACAGAAATACGTTGCTAGGGAAGCAAAACGTGGCTAATTGGACATTTGGCGACCGAAATCTGCCGGTGTCACGGACGGGTGGAAGTTCCCGCGCACACACATCGACCGGACAGTGGCTCTGCAAACACTCCAGATGCGAGATTAAAATTTTATCAACACACAACAAAGTTGGGGGGCCCCAGCAGTCCACATGGATTTATCTTGCAAAAGCGCCACTGTAGACCGCTTATAAACGCACAAAAATTGTGCTCCCCCAGAAAGGGATGGGGGAGAGAGTTTGATTTATGATACGATATGCGCTAAAATAGATTAGGGCTGTTCGCCTATCGATTCAGGAAATATTGCTACCATTTAAACAATAAAAATTCATTGCTCGTTGCTCCCGTGCATTTATTTGTCCCGGTGCTTGCGTTCACCTTCATTTAATTTATTATTTTAGGGCGCCCCCAAAAAATTGCTGTCTTTTAATTAAAAATTTTACTGGAATTTGATTATATGTATACGCGGGGGTCTAATATTAGAAAAGAATAAATTGCGTTTTACGACTTTGTATTTATAACTGAATTTTACCTTTTTAATCTCTCCAGAATTAAATTGCAATTCCAGTAATTGCTTAAAAACGTTTATCTAAGTAGGAATAAAACTTCAGTTTTGATCTTAATTAAAGTCGGAGACACCAAAAAGTGTGTGAGGACTATTGTAAAATTATTGATAGATTCATTGTTAAATTAAAGAGAATATAATTCTATATCAACGCGAGACACGATAAATTTTGCGATAAAAGATTTTGTTTTAATTTCAAATAATAATAGCATTTATTTATCATATAATGAACAATATTAAGTGAGGAAAGTAAGATTGTAAACCTCACACTTTAATGGTGAGGAAGCATATCAGAAATTATAATATAATTGCAATCAATTAATTTTTGTTTAAAACCCCCAGGCACGGTGCTTATAGGGTATTTCATTTTAAGGAAACGTCAAATTTTGGTACGCTTGTGATATATACAATAAAATATTTATTACAAATAAGAATGGATATTACATTGAAGATCAGCCGATCGGAAGTTGTCATCCCGAGTGGGATTTAAACGGCTATAGCCTACTATTATGTATTATGAAATTTATGACGTATGAAAGACGGGAACATAACATTTTCGTTAAAAAGTAGACATAAATTCTCAAATTTCGTTCTGAAGGCTCTTTTATTTTCATTCTATGCGCGTTCTGAATTTAAATTATCGTTTGTTTAACTGTGTTCGCGTCCTGACAAGACGAAATAAATATTCTTGCTGATCAGAGTGTCAGTAATTTTTAACATTTATCTCATAAGAAACTGAACAGGATAAAATTGAGTAAATTTCACATGAATAAAGAATATCAATATTGTTATTGATACGCAAACCCTTCTGATTTCCCATTGTCGTTGCGTTTTCTTCGCTTATGAGTTTTGTCAAATGACTAGTTTTTTTTGCAGTTGTACCTCTCTCGGCTCTTACATATTTTCTGTTTTGAAGAAAGGAACAAGGCTTCCAGAAACCTTGTTTGTTGTTCATATTATCATTAATTTTGTCTGTATTGGCTATCTTTTTTATTATTAATTTTCAATCAGACGTACAATCTTCATTTTAATAAATAATATTATTCTATCTGTGAGAAGAACTTGCAGCCACTCAAACACATGAAATATTAGCCAACACCGCCATATGCAGCTACAGCACTCCGAAAATCTTTTTAAGAGTTTACCATCAAGTCTAGCGGATAGATAGATAGACAGATTTTTATTCTCCATTAGCCGTCGTATGAGGAATTAGGATTCGTCACTATTGTTACATAACTAAGTACATCTATCTATATAATAAAAAAGGATGTATATTTGTATGTATGTATGTATGTATGTATTTACGTTGTTCTTTATACAAATTTTATCGCGTGGACAGAATGCAACAAAAATGGTTACACATATTCTTCAAAATACGAGAAACGGTACTGTGAGGGTGAGAAACCCCTAGAATAAACGTGGAAATAATAATAATTGAAATAAGTTACGAATTAGTGTTAAATTACTGCGCGAGACGATGACGTCATAAGTTTTCAAGACATTGACGCATCCTAAATATAGTTCTGTATTTCGTAATGAAATAAAGCAGAAATATTTTGATTGAATAAAAAGTAAAATTTTTTCCAGTATTACTCCATCGAATAGTAATAAAAAACAATACGAAACACTTTACCATCCTTGCGCAAAGTTAATTTGGAATAGTTAATTATCCCGCTATCTTTGATAAAGCCAATATGGCGCCTTATAATACATTCAAATGTGTGTCGGTCGAGATTTATAAAATTTCATAATATAACGTACTATTGTATCTTGTATAATATTTCAGAAGATAATAAGATTTGTCTAAGGTACGACTGCTGAATTATATGTTTGTAACTATAAAAGTATTGAAAATGACGTACGGAACTCCGAAAGTTTTTATGGTCGTTATTCAATTAATGCACTATCAGTCAAAGGTATGTACAGAAATAGGAACATTTAAATTGAATTAAAAGTACAATTAATTATACTTTACGCAACGTATTTTTATAAATTTGTATAAATGTAAACAAATTATTGCGTGCAATTTGTGTCGTGAAACAAAAATTTGAGGTTAGGATAGCAATATTTGTTTTCCATTTTTGGGAACGACGTTATAGATGTTCAATTTCTGAGAAATGAAGCTGAGCAAAAATATTTTGATTGAATAATAAGTATAATTAAATCTACCAATACCACATCGAGTGATAAATATAATTTATTATGAAAGGTTATACAATCCATGGCATTAATTTTCTTTTAAATAACTTGACTTTTGACGTGGAATATTTAACGGGATCAGGGACCAATATGTTTCCCAATTATATCTTGCAATACGCACTGGAAGATACATAGAATTATGATAAAAACAATACTTAAATGTTCAAAATTGATATTTTTCTATTGAAGACGGCGTATTTCGTAATGTTTTGCATTAATTTTATACAATGCTACCAACTGCAGATTGCTAAAACCACCAAATAGTTTAATTTCAGATGGAAAAATTATATGTCTACAAATTTAATAATTGTTTTAAAAGCAACCGAAATTGGAGTGTATCGGGACATCTCGGGCAACGCCGGGCACCCAGCTAGTAGATAATAAAATAAGTTTCTAAATGTAATAGACAAATTACATATAAAATGAATGCATAATAATAGTAATAATTAATAAAGTTACACAAAAAATGTTCAAATCACTAAGGCACTGTTCACATTTGACCAGTCACCACACTTGAACACAGTTTCTTTAAGAAACACGCACACGACACTTATCACTTCCTGGTATTCATCTCCTGTCGATAGGTACGGAGGGATTTCGTCATAGATATTTACTAAAACAGAAAGCAGAGGAAGGGAAACATAACCAAAAGGGGAAAACTGGACACACTATTTACATATTTGTTACATATTCGGCAATTTTGTTGACAATGCAGTTCAGACCGATTCAAAAACTCGTGTACGGAGAAATAAGTTCCATTTAAAAGAAAAGTTGTCGTTGTTGATGTTCTTTACATGTTCAGGAAGGTTGTTAAATAGTGCGATACCGGAATAATGAACGCTCGACTCGTAGAGACTGAGGTTGAGAACTGAACGGTTCCTCCATGATTGTCCCCGTTACTTGCCAAAAGGTTCATGTTGCGTTTAACAAATTTTCGTCCTTCGAATATGTAAGCGCTAGGTAGAGTCAGAATATGAAGTATTTTGAACAGGGGTCAGCAGATTTCTCTAACATCTGAACCTGATATAATTATAATGGCTCGTTTTTGCAGTTTGAAAACGACGAGAAAAATTGTCCCAGATGGCAATACCGTAACACATATGTGAATGAAAGTAGGCCAAATAGACTAGTGAAGCAGTTTTGGTATCAACTTGTTCCATTAATAGATCTCAATGAGTAACAAACAGAACGAAGTTTGCGCATGTATGTGCAAGTTCTATTTTAATTTACTGTCGACCAGCAAGCCGAGGAAAATCGCGTGATCTGAGAACTTATCAGTTACGATGTTGTTGGTTTCTGTTGTAAAATGAACTAACTTAGTTTTCTGTTCATTGAGCGTTAATTTATTGGCGGCGAACCAAGTATTTAAGTTTCTAGCTGCAATCTCAATCTTTGCATTGACATTATTTAAATCAATGTCTGTAATTGACAAATTAGAGTCATTTGCAGGTAAGACAAATTTTTTAGGTTCCATATATTCTTGTAGATCAATAATATACAAAAGAAAAAGTAGTGGGCCTAATATTGAGCCCTGAGGCATTCCACAAGTAATGCCTTCCAATTCTGACAAGTAAAGCTCACCAGGTTTGTTTTGTAAGGCTTCTATTTTCGATTGTTGAGATATGGTTCAAAGAGTGCTAAAGCGTTGCCTCTGATCCCATAAAATGTCTATATGTCGGCTAAAATCCAGAAATGTTGGGATGGGAAAGTTTTAAAGATGGTTTTTCACTCGTGACAACCACCAGCAAGCATCCTCAGTTGTATTGAAGCTTGTTTCCTGAAAAGCTGCTAAAACATTGTAGCTGTAAGAAGGCTGGACTCAACTGCTCCAACGACGTATACCTCAAAAAATTGTGATAGCACGACTATCTTGTGTGAGGACCGACTGGAAGACGACCTGGGACTCGAGAATGAGCTGGATTTCCCAGTTTTTAATCATTAATTAATTATTAATTAAATTTAATGCTATTTCCCAATTGATCAGAACCAGGATGTTTCTCAAGATATATCATAATTTACACTTCAGTCAATATAATAACATACCTTTCATAAGTACCTGCAGTCAACATGTAAAATCTTTTTATTTTCTCAAGAAAATGAATGTTTTGGTGCGACAGATTGTTTATAAATGTGGACTTTGATGTTTAACATGTGTTGGTTATTTGGGTTTTTAAAAACCTTTTAGTTTGTTCTATGTAGCAGAAATCCCAATTAGACTAAGCGATTTGGTATGCCAACAAATTTTTGCTATAGGTGTCATGTGGGCCCTTGTAGTTTTTGGTCAAAAAGGTAATCGTATTGGTATTTTTAACTATTTTGATGAACTTGTGATGTGGAAATTTGTAAATATTTTGGTTTGATGAGGTTGGGGGCCAATAGCAGTAGCGTATTTGGTTGTATTCAGTATAATATTTATGTTTATTTTTCACATTGATGGGTTACTTATTAGAAATTAAAATATTAATTACAGCATTTATGTTGTGTCGAGTTAACTTGGAGTTAAAATGTGGTAATGGTCAGTCTACAAGACTAAATACCGTCCATTCCTCTCTTTTTGCTAGGAGAGATTATGATAATACACGTCCGTATTGTGTAGGTTTTCTAACCCAATTGGTGAGAATGGAAGTATTGTGAATAGATAAAGTGACATCAAGGAAATAAATAGAACTTTTCAATTCGAGTTACTAAAGAAATTGTTAAATGGGATGATAATTATTGAAAGGTTAATTTATTAGGACTGAACGATGCAAAAAATGTCCTCTACTTATCTAATCGTAACAGTAAAGAAACATAAAAATTATCTAAATGTTTCATGACATTATCAGAAAAGGGGGCTCATATGGCAGAAGTTTGACTTGATTAGAGTGAACTTGATTAAATTAAAAGTAAATGGAGTTTAGAATTATATAAAAAATGTATAAAATTTTAGTTAATTGGCTGAAAATGGGCCATCCAGTTTTTTAACTCTTAACGAATAAAGTAAAGTGTATAGAGTTGAATAAAGGAACGTATGATTTTTAATACTAGTCATGAGGGATGCCTAGATTTTCAATTCTATCAATAAATTGGTAACTCTGTTTCACAGAAATATGTTTTTCGTCTTTGAAACATTTACAAAAACTTTTTAATGGTTGTTAATGCCATAGTTAGTATTCCCACTAATGGAATATACTGTAGCATACCAGGATCTGTATCGGAAAATCAGATAAAGTCTTCAGAAGTCACACACCCGCAGTCAGAATTTTTTGAAACATGAATAGAGAACATAAAAAATGTAACAAGCTTGGAATTTTGTTAGGGAAAATATTTATATTAAATAGAAGAGTGTCAATAAGAGAGCATGTCCTGTACAATAAGTTTAACGTACCATATTTAAGGTTCGTATTGTTTTTTTTAAAAAACTTTTCAGTAAATGGAGAAAGTTGAATCTCTGAGTCATTCACCATTAAGGATGTAAGTGGCACGCATTTGATGTATGTTACAATAATACTCCTTTCCACTTCACTGAATGAATCAGACGTGAAGGGACCTTGACACGAGACTCCTTTGCTGAATGCCTGTGTGCAAGGACATATAATCTATTGTCACCTCACCGACGGAGTAAAAAAACAATGACAGAATCCTAGACACTTGCTAATTGGTTCCACGTGCTGCTGGCCACGAGAATAGAACAATCAGACTTTCAGTTTACCTTGTTAAGACGGCCATTGGAGCAAGAACGTTAACTCTCCATAAATGGAAGGTAATTCCTTCACAGTTCCATAACGTGAGAACGCATCAACCTTCGTCGAGTACCGAAACTAGGCAAAACAGGGGTCAAAATATCCAGGTAAGGGCGCCATATTGCAAACGGAAAAGGACTTGTATGATAAAGATATCATCATCATCTACAATTTGGCATTGATGCAGCTGAAAATTGGAAAAATTAACGTATTGACATTATTAATACGGTTTGTAACATACTCGCTGGAAAAAATCTGGTACTTCTTCACAACCTTCATAATAGTCTTTTCCGGAAAAAATCTTAATTGCCTCTTCTGTTTGAATAATTACGTCATGTGGAAACAATTTTGAATTTACAATGATCAGTAATGTGTGGTTTAATTCAATCTTACTCTTAATTTTAAAATTGGATTTTTCTATTTTATTTCGTAGATCTAGACTAAAGAATTTTGGCAGAGTTTCTATGAAAGAAAATTGTATATTGAATTAAAGACCAATAAAAACAGACACAATTGAAATTTTTTGTATAATAGCTTATTTATTCGTGTATGTTGGGTTCGTGGAAATTTAAAGAGGTTGAACAATTGACAGTATTCAAGGCTATGGATAGAACAAGTATTATGACTTTGTTTTTAAAAACCGTAGTATCTGCAATAAATTGAAGGAATAAAATCTAAGTAACACAAAAAAATCTATAAAGAAAACACCGATTTTTTATCAGGGTATCTGTAATCCTTTAGATACCAATAAAATTATTACTCTATTGTAAAAACATGTTTTTTTATTAATAAATTAATTCAAAACATATCATATATACGTCTAGACAAAATATTTTCAATTTTGAAATACACAGTGTCAGAGACGTCATCGAGAATTTTCAACTACAAAATTTAGCTTAAAATTATCTCTAAACAATTGCCCAAAATTAAAGATAATATTTAAAACTGTAAAATATTCAGACATTTTCTAAAAACACATAATACACACAAAACATAATTTGAACTGAAACAACTATTGTATATTATACCTTGAATTTGATTTTAAATCTGTATTGGTATAATAGAGGTTAAATATTTAAGATAGCAAAGATTTATGAACATTAAAACAGAAAGTGATATTTTAAGAATATATACTATCATAGTTTCGATTAAATCGATATCATTTACATCCCATACTATTTCTATATAATTTGATCTTTTTTAAATTCCATATTGTAGATGCTTCAATATATTAACAAAAACACGGTTTTATCAATGTAAGTAAAATTCACAAGATATTTATTAATTTAAATATTTTAAAAATTACTTGTTCTCTTCATATCACTGTTTCCTTTTCTTTTTTTCAAACTTCTCTCGTTTCTTAACGGTTTTATTGGAACTGCTATATAAAGATGATAAGCTGAAGGAAATCAAAAATATGTCAGACTATTAACTGTGCTTTTTAACCGAAAAATTCTTGTTGATTCAAAACATAATAAAATAACACTGACCGCCTTGATGATACAAAATTTCCGTTTAAGTTATACGATTCAACTGAAACGCTAACTGCGACGTGTTTGATTCACACAACTTCAGAAGAATTTGAGCCTTATTTTTAAACGCTGTAAGTGTGAAAAAAATACGGCACAGACAGTATTTTATGAGTCCTTATACGGAAGATTAATTTATGATTTGGGCTTTCCTTTCGAATACTCCTAGTCAATGGCAACGTTCCATCTAATTGCTTAGTAGTGATCGGTCTCAAGTAATAAGCGGTTGTGGAAAATAGATACGACCTGTCTTTGACCCCGTAATGAGTCAATAACGCAATAGCGGGGCTAACTGGAGATGTAATACCGTCCAATGTCCGCGGTTAGGTTAATAGTTCCCTCGGGTGTCCCTCCATTTCTGGTGAGATGAAATCATTAAGTGAACTCGGCGCACAATCGATGTTAGTATGTTATTATGTTACTGAACTAGTCTAGCATTTGGGAAAAAAAATAAATTGCGAAATATATTGTTTTAATGTCTATTACATTTTAAACATATTAATTTCGGATTATGGCCAACCTTTTTGGAGGGTGAAGTGTTCCAAAACATTTAGCGAAAAACCTGGGGAGAAAATTGCGTTATATATAAAACAAGACTTATACATATCGTCTTGTATATTCAATTGTTTCACTATTTACGACTGGCGATTTTTCGAAAGTTGAATAAAGTTGTGGAACGCTCCATTAACGCCTTTCTGCGACGTGCAAGCGTGACTGCGCAACAAGCAGGCGGGGTTTGCCTCAAGGATCCTTCTTTGACCATTGTCTTCGACGGCAGCGGGCGACAACAGCTTCGTGAGAAACGGCACGTTATGTGTGGCGAATCTCTGATTAGGGACTTTGGGAAAACACTCGCTTCGTCACGGGGGCTTGGAACGTGAACCCAATTACGTTTCAGTTAAAGCAGTTTTAAGAAACTGAAGGAATGGTTTAAATCATTATACTTACTGAGTAAATTACCACCTCACGAAACAAAATGTTAACTAATTGTGCAGCATTACGTTAATTTACAGTTCATGTAAGAAATGTTTACGCGTTGGCAATCTTCAACGAGGTAATTTGCATGTTACTAGTTATCTGAAGATATGGACGGTTCGAATAAAATTCTCAAATTTGCAGTAGGCATAAACAAAACTTTCAAGACGTGGCTACAAAAAATATCCTTTATTGGCAACATGCCGCATTGAAATTACACAAATTATATATTGCTGCGTACCACAATACAACCTTTGCTACACATCCATACTGAACACACGTTATGTAAAATTCCTAGCCACTGTACCGCAATATATTTTGTTAATCAGTGTTTATATTCGTGCAACTGCATCTCCAAATTTATTTAAAATGGATACACACATGTATATATCAATTAATGATTCAAACATATTTTCTCTGTTCATCACATGTAAATATACAGACCTTCACAGATTATAATACTTGTTTTACAAAGAGAATATTTACAGAAGAAGATGAAATAAGCCTTCATTATTTTATCACTTATTTCATTTAAGTATCAGAATGAAAAAATGTCGGAGAAGATGTAGTTAGAAGCAAATGTATCACAAACAAAATATTATTTGAATAAATATTTATGATGGCCAAAGAGCCATTTTAGGCTGATTAATTAACAAAGTAATTAATGTAATTATAACGATTTACGTTGCGTACCTAATTTGGGATTTCATCAGGTGAACAATAAAAATAAAATAGTATCTTAATTAATATCATAATCTAACATTTCTTTAAAAATATTGAATATTATGATAAATTTTATTGTATAACCTTTAAGATTTCCAATAATTCGTTCCGAAATTATTTAATATTATATAAAATAATTGTAAATGAATACTCATTGTCGTATTACCTGTAAAAGTCGCATATTAGGAACGAAATTCACTGATATATTGTTTTAATTGCATTAATTAATAAGTATTTTCTGGCTGTTTGGTCATTATATTTATTTATTCTATTATTATGGTCAGATGGTATAAATATAAAAATATATATTTAAGAACATGTTGAATACGATCGAGTAAATTTAGTATGTTAGCTTTTGGAAGCCATGCTGGAAAAACGGATGTTTTTAGGGCGCTGAATTCGCTAAACGTACACAAGTTATATTCTACGTAACTTGGCATTTAGTGTATAGCACGCACACGAGATGGAATAAAAAAATGGAGGTGTATTTATTTCGAATGAATTTCACTGAACTCTGCCAGATGTCGTGGTTACAAGACTAAGATAGACGCTTTAACACTTGATATAGAGATATTGACGACAGTTTAAAATTGTAAATTTATTATATAACTCACATTAATTATATATAAAATAAATAAATTAGCCAATTCAGACCGAAAAAATGGGATACTTAATAGAATTAAATTCTAGAATTATATCTCTTGAAATTAAAAAAAAAGAAATGCTATGTTACTTTTCCAACTTTTGGACCTCACCAGGTAAAATATTAATTAGACAGGGGATCCAAATGAAAACACAAAATAAATCGTAATGTTGTTGAAGTTGACTTTAAACAAAATAAATTCAATTAATAAATTTCAATTAACTGATTCCAAAAAAATAATTTAATATATATAAATACATTTTACAATGCACGTACTGTTATGCCAGTTCAGCCAGAGTGGTCAGTTAACAATTATTTGGTGAGCAGATATATTGATTGAATTTAAATTTTAAACAAGCACATTTTACAAGAATGGAACTGTCTTAATTTAAACAGGAATTTATTATATACATTGGACTTAATAGGTTACATTAATAATATATTATGATTAAATTATTTGTAATTATTAGTGTTACAAATATATGTTTCTTTCAAGTAAATTTTTTACAGTATGATAATGGAGATATAAATTTTTGGATACCACTGAATGATTTTGAACAGGATAAAATTCAAAGTATTCTGAGCTCTTTAAGAATACCCTAAAACAATATTCTTCTGAGAAAGTAACATATAACATTCAATATTTCAGTCACCAAACTATTTAAAATAGTACTAGTAACTTTATAATGAATCTACATAATTAAATGCTGTAATATGACATTAAATGTAAAGGTTACCAATATATTTTCCACCTTTTTCTTTCCTTTTATAAATATGTGAATTTAACTCTGAGTAATTATACCTGTAATTATATCTGTAAATAGAACTAATATTTATTCTGTTTTTTATATATATGTGTGCATGTAACTAATGTAATTAATAATTGTGTAAACAGAATTAGTTTGGTTTTGAAATGACAAATTCAACACTGTGTAAATAATGGTTTTGTGAATCGTGTAAATTATGTTTCATGTAAGATATTATTATAATTAGCAATTTATTTTTTCCAGTATTGTATTGTAAAATGTATTGTAAAGTGCCTGTAGGCAGCGCCTATAGGATATGCTGGGAGAGCGTTTTGTGGTTTCATTAATAACATAACTCGGCCTTAACATTTATTATTGTTTTTGTGTAAAGAAATGCCAAAAACGTTTGTAAAAATAATAATGAAATACCGTTTATATATAATCAGTCTCGGTTTGTTGCGCATTACAAACAAAAAATATTTTTCCGGAGTCCATTAGAAATGGTTTCCAACGAGGCAATATATGCTGTGGATCACTGACATTCTCTTAATTTTACACATGTTTTCAACCAACTTTGTTTAATCCAATATACCACAAAAATTTAAGCAATTAAAAGGATTTTCAACGATGACAGTAATTACAATCCACACATAATTTTCGGAGTGCTTTGAACTTGCAGCCACATTAGTGATAAATACGTCCTCCCATTAAACAGCAAGAGCATTCGCTTGTCAATCTACTGCTCTCAGTAGGCGAATTCGTGCTAATTGCAGTGCATTGAAATTTCTCCGAACTTTGTATGCACGAGCGTAAAAGCGTTGGCCCAAACTCGATCCCAGGAATCTAATCGACCGGCTCATTTGTGTGTCGCTGAATTAATAGGCCACATAGCTCACATATCATTCGCCACAGTCCCGTAATTTACAGTTGCACTCAGACCTAGTGACAAACATTAGGCAGTGATTGTCATAAGGGAAGCATAGCAGTTAAGTTCATTAGACACGAGGCGTCAAGAACACGGGGGTAAACTCGCTGTAGTTCACGACACATTTGGAATAAAACAGAAACATAGTGAAAAAACTACACTGATATGTACAGGGTGTTTAAAAATATAGGGCATAATTTCAGGTATGAATTCCCCATAAGTAGAGAATAAAAAATGTTCATTACAACATGAGTCCGGAAATGCGTGGTTTCCGAATTAAGAAATTCAAAACGGTGATATTCAGCTTAACGTTTTTCTTTCCACTTCCTGCTTGAATACAGGCCTCAGATCGATGTCCAAAAAGTATTGCTTATTTTATCACAACCTGCCACAATTCGATACCGAAGGGATTCCATGTCAGCCAGCCGGCAACACGTGTAGAAATCGATAAGGCTCAAATCGGGTGATCGTAGAGGCCAAACAATTGGGCCACTTCCATCAGGAAACGTTCGATCCAAGTAACGGCGAGAAGTACGACTGAATTGTTCAGGAACGGCATCATGCAAGAATTGAGACTTTGAGAAAATACAAAATAGACCTGGGATCGTGTTCGCAGGTTCATGATACATCGATGTATTCAAACAGGAGATGGACATTTGCACACATGTAAAGACGGGAAGAAAAACGTCACGGTCAACATCACTATTTTGAAGTCCATAACTCGGAAACGAAGCATTTCCGGACACATGTTGTCCACATAAAGGGAATAAACACCAGAAATTACGCTGTATATTTTTGAAACACCCTGTATAATAAAACACGACGTATGATCACTCAAATATGATTTCGAATATATAAGATGTCTATTAACCTGCTGAGAATGAAGATTCGCGAGATATGTTGTAACGGATGGTTTACAATCACATTTAAGTAATTTGATTTGTTTAATGCTATTTTTACAGAGTGTTAAAGTGACTCACGTCATACCATTGTCACTGACCCGATTCAAAGACGTGCGAGCACCATCCTGTTAGGTCTAGTAGTGGGAATGTGAACCGAAAAATGATAGAAAGGGTATCTTGAACTCCCATCAAGTTTAAAGAGAGAAGAGTTGACATATCTTATGTTATGAGAAGGGAAAAACCAGGACTAGCGAGCTGGATTCATCAGACTGAAGTCTTACCTGATGCAGGTTTTCTAGGGTTTGTCTTGCATCACTTTTTGGCGAAAGCAGGCTAGGATCCTTAAATTATAGCCCGGGGGCCCTAGTTAACTTTTGGCTGCCTTCCTCTACCCTTCCGAATCCTCTCTTTAAATCCCAACCTATTATATTAAAGGGGACTTGTCACCATGCGGATTACCCTCATGTATCCTATTACCAAAAAAAAATAATTGATTAAAAAATCATTACTTAAAATGCATTTTGAAAGTCTAATAAATAAAACAGACTGTACGTCGGTTTCTATTTCCCGCATACAAATCTACATCCATGAATCAAATTTAACCAAATTTCGTACACGTGTTCCTTTCGAACCGGAAACAAAAACTGTGAGGGTAAGACACGTCTACCACAGGGGTGAAAATTTTCAAACATGCTCAAACGGCCGATATTTACGTCGGATAAATATTTTTAGGGGTCAGTGATATTTATAGTATTTCTTCCGATGTTTTTAGTGTTTAATTTCTACCCCTTTCCATATTAGAGGAGAGCACCCTTATGGGTGGGGATGGAGGGGTGTTACACAAAAATAATACGAAAACAACCGAGATTGGAGTCGAATCCGGGGTTACGTAGGTCGCTGAGTTTAAATATGACATTCAACTTGCAGTTTAACCCCCGGGGACGGGGGAGAACGGGGTTTAAACATGTTAAAACGGACGAAATTCTCGACGAAAGAAAATTAATTGGGGTCAATGAGTTACGTAGTGTTTATCCTCATATTTTTGTGTATAATTTCTACCCCTTTCGGCATTGGAGGGGAGATCGTTTAGGGATAGGGTGGAGAGGCGTGAAATAAAAATAACGTATAATCAACCGAGATTAGAGTCGAATATGGGGTTATGGATGTCGCTTAGTTTAATTATAACGCTGACAACGTCGGGCACCCAGCTACTTTCTAATAAAGTGATCACAAAACAGATAGTAGATATTAACATATCACAAGCATTTCTGTTTTCACTCAATTTAAAAATGCTAAAATAAACACTGCTATGATAAAAGGAATAGTCATTAACTTCAGGAAGGATTCGGTACAAAAATAAACAAGGGAAGAATAGTGTAATTGTTTCAACCAAAATTACGGAGACATTTAATATAAAAGGTGGAGATACTGAAAGACTTTTTGTTATTGGTGTATAGGTTTACTTAAGATGAAGGAGTTAAAGAAGACATCTAAAGCAGAATAGTGCCGGATAACATTGGACTGAAACGGTATCAGTTTCCATAATTGAATCTGTATGTGTGAGGTTTGGTACAGAACTGAAACTCAAAAAAAAAAAAAAAAAAAAAAAGGAAATCCTGAAATCAGTTGTTGCAAGTTGTTGAAATGAGATCCTACAGAAGAATGCTGCGGCTTAAATGGACTGACAAAATAATGAAAGAGAAAGTCTTAGAAAGCTTTAGTGCGGCAAGATTTAATTAACTCAGGGATGGAAGGTTTAAAGTGGTTAGGATATGAAATAGATCACGTAATTGCCAATTTAGGCTGTAGAAAATATATCAGACCACAGAAGGAGATGTGACAAATACCGAACAGGGAATTCAGGTTTGCCTGGGGTTTTATCCTGCATGACATTCAGTCGGATGCCTGTTTGGGATCCTTAAACTACAGCCAGGAGGGTGAGGCCTGCATGAATTGTATCTTTTGCAGCTGTTCCCTTGCGTAGACTCTTCTGATCTATCCGGTGGTTGACAGTTTCCTTCACTAGGTCCATTATAAGTTTTTTTACATTCTATTCTAAATGGCATGCCTATTCTTTCACTTCAAAACATGTTCAGCCTGTGTTGGTCATCTTTATAACTTCGAATTTTTAAAATTTCCTGTCTACCAATAAATCGTTGCATTTAATTGAGTATTAGAGATTTATAAGTTCATGTTTGGTTCAGTCCATATGTAAACTGTTTGTCAACAATGGAGGTCAAGGGCTTCACGTTAAACCCACGCACTGAAGCAAGCTTCATGAAAGTGCAGTATAACTAGTTCGTGGAAGAGGAGACAGGGGCAACATTTATTAAGGTTGGCAGAGTGCGCGTAGATGGCAGTAATCTGTAGGTGCTAATTGATTTACAGGTGGTGCGCTCCGCCACTTTGCAGCATAAACAGTCGGGCTTAGCTTTGGGGATTACCGCGAGAAGCTGGGACCCTGAGTAAGTAGAGCAGTTTGCGTAGTTGGTACAGCTTAGTGTAGGGCTCGCCACAAGGGCTTCCCACCCAAGACCACCTTCCATACTGTCTAAAAATACTCAGGGCGCTGTTACCTGTACTCAGAAACTAGGAAGAAAAGTCTCCATTTCACGTTCGTGTTCCAGAAACTACGATTTTATAAACTAAACTAAATTATGAAACAATTTACACACGACGAACTGAAATCAATTTTGAATTAGTTTTTATATGTTAAAAAAATTATTTTAGCGTTCTGTATCGTAATTCCGATTAAATAACATAGGTTTTGAGCATCAGTCAGTACTTCTTTTCGAGAAACTCGAAAAATGGGCAGAACTGCCGAAATCCTATTTAAAACCATGTGGACAATGACGAGTTTATGCAGGTTAATTCAGAATCAGTTGTTTTCAATTTCACGTAAATTCACTGACACCTCCTCGTGTCAGGTAATTCACACAGATACTTTGACCACACTATATGCACTCTTATAATTAAAAAGATTTACATTCATCATAATTTGTCATCAAAATATGAGCAATAATCTATTCGACAATCTTTAATTCTTTAATGGTATTTATCAGACATTATAATATAATAAATAAATATAATGGACAAACAGTCATTAAATATTTCATATAACTGGTTAACCGGCGTTGTTCGTGTACTTATTTATATAAACCCGAAAAAGTATTTAATTCTATATTAATATTTCGTGAAGAAGTGATTTAACCTAAATCTAAATGTTCCTAGTTCCGTACATACTTTTGACTGAGAGTGCATTAATTGTAAATACACAAGATTTTATTGCATCAATCCCAACAAACATTCCTCCGAATTTCTTTACGAATAGATTACTTAAATATACTACTTGAGTATTGCAGCATATAATTATCCCTCAGTCTTCAGACATTACGAAAGATGAAATGGAAGAAATTCTTTTCTAGATTCACAGTGGAGTCACTAATATGGCGCTAAAATTAACTTACATTTTCAGCACGGATCGTAAAGTATTCGTATTGTTTTTTATTATCATTCGATGGATAAAATTATACTTTTTGACCAATGAAAATATTTCTGATTTCTTTAATTACAGAAAAATGAACTAATTACTTTGATCGTCGCGTAGTAACGTCTCTCTCGCGTGACGTCATGGTATCTTTGTGTGCAGGAATTTGACACAAAGTGATCACATTTTTCAATTATAATTCTTTCTACCTTTATACTAGGGATTCTCACCACCACAATATCGTTTCTCGTGTTTTGAAGAATATGTGTACCAATATTTGTTGCAATATGCCCACGCGTTTAAATTTGTATAGAAATTAACGTAAATACGTACATACAAACATACATCCTTCTTTATTATATTGATAGATTATGACAGTGTATTTAATACAAGTAGAAATATGTATAAACGCTACGTTTCGCACCTAATTTGGATTCCATGTGACGAACAGTCGTTAAAAATGAAAAAGGAAGTTGAGACCTGAATTATTATTAAGATTGTGATATAAAATTTCTTTAATAATGTTTAAGTAAACATTTTTTATCAGGTGATAAAAAAATTGTTAGTATATACAAGAATTATGAATAAATTTTCTATGCCTGTTATAACAGAAATGAGATATTAGATATAACAATGAGCTTTAAGACAAACATCATCTTTGTCTTCTAATAAATAAATTAGACTGTTTGTTTATCTGTATATTTGTGAGTGTATGTTCCGCATACAAATTTTCGTACATGTGTTCCTTTAGAACCGGAAAGATCACTGTGAGGATAAGACTCGGCTACCACACCCAGGGGCGGGGTTGGAAATTTTCAAACATGATCCAACTGCCGATATTTTACGGGATCAATGTAAAAATTGCTTCACCTGATGCTGTATTATTTCAACCACTTTGAGAATGGGAGGGAACATTCTTAGAGGTAGGGGTGGACGGGCGTTGCTTAAACACGAAAACAGCTGATGTTGGATTTGAATCTGGGGTTATGGATGTTACGGAGTTTAAGTATGATACTTTCCGGGTGAAGTTTTACTTCAACCACTAGGAGTGGGAGTGGAAAACAAAGTTCCGTGTTGAATCTTCTACACATGGAGCAATTTAGACGAAATTTTGTGGTGTATTTTGGTATAGCTAAAGGTACGTGGTGTATTTTTTACGCTTTAAGAATAGAAAAGGTATTTTTGTGTCTCTTAATTCTCCATTCACTTAATATATTAGGATTATTTACGATTCCCTTAAGATACCGGGAGCATTTCTGATGAACGTAGGGTACATGAAGATATTTTAATTGCCTTAAAGAACCGGGAGTATTTCTTACTCTCAATGCTACAGTATTTCTGACACTATTAAGTTACATGAATAAATTTTGACTCGCTTTGGGTACCGAGAGTATAATTAACCCTGTCAAGTGTACCTTGTATTTTTTTAAAATGTCTTTAGTTATTTCGAACTCTCTCAACGCTACGGGAGTATTTTTGATCCCCGTAAGTTACCGTGTTTCTTCCATATATTTGGTGTCGCGAGTCTTTATAGTTCCCTTAAGACACTGCTGGGTTCTGATGAAATTAACATTCCATCTTCATACGTAGGTTAAATCACATCTTGAGTTTAGTGATTAATGTAAAATTAAAAATTTTTTTTTGAATTATGTCAATAAATATCCGGGCAAGGGCGGGATCTCATCTAGTTGATATGTAAATATAACAACTGTATAATGCCCGAAAGTCAGAATTTATAATTTACATTTAACTAAAAAATGTTTCCTTCCTATGTATAGTGACTTTTTAAGTTGTATATAATTAACAAAATACGATGTGAATTTATATAAACCATTTTAAAAAAAAGTTTTCTTCCAACAACTTCCAGGGCCAAAATTTTTGGCTAGAAACAATAAAATAGTGTTAAAATTTTTTATGTGAATGCTGTGCTATGTATTTAAATGTGCCACATAAATTTATTTAATCAAAACTATTGCCTATTAATATACTGGATATAGAATAATTTTCATAGTACATAAACAATGACTAAATCAGCTATTAATCACTCGAAAAATACTTGTACTCATACGTAAGGCCATGTTGTATTTTTATCGAAGCAATTTTAACATTTTTAATGTTCGCAGCAATGGCTGCGCAGACTGTAGCCAGCGCTGTCCAGTGGATGCTGCGTGTTAGCTGAAGCGGTTCCGCTTTGTCAGAGGCAGCGTCGGGGTTGCGGCTGTCTGCAAATGCTAGAATAATTTGTTTCCGCGGTTCAGTTACTATTGGTTTGCAACTTAATTTGTATGCAGGGGCACACACACGCATGTGCGCTGCGGACCTTATGTCAAGCTCTGGAGGTAATCAAGCGTGCATTTGTGCAATATCTGTCCGTGGCAGATGCACTCCGATCGATGTCAACCGAATGCTTAACAAACAGTGAACAAATCTACTCAGATGCGATGGAATTTTACTAACAGGCCAAACGGAAAGATTGAATAAACGAAAAATTCGTACAAAGCGGACCAATTAAATAATTTAAGCAACCATTCGAATGTTGACTGTGATATCTATATCTAAATCTATCTATCTATCTATCTATCTATCTATCTATCTATCTATCTATCTATCTATCTATCTATATATATATATATATTGTAATAATTAAATAGAATATGAATGTGGCGTTTCTAAATGAAAAAAAACTTAAGTGAAAACTATTAAACAAGATTTATTAACAATTTTAAAACAAGTATAAAATACACAAAATATTTGGGATCTCAGGGTCTTGAACTGGGTTTGATAAATGGCAGAATTTATATAATCAAAATTAAATTTACTTTTTATGGAAATCAATGCGTCTGAACATAGACGAAGTTTGTTGCGAAAGAAATAATACTAAAGATTGAATTTAAACAATTTTAATTTTATCAAGAATTAAGGATCTCATTTTATCGATAATTAAATAAATAAAGAACGATCTGACTTTTATCTTTTAAACACGGTTTACAAATGATTTTAAAGTTTTTCTCTACTTACGGCCGCCCAGGTCTCTTTTTAGCTTTTCGTGCACAATTTTGGGGACATCACTGATTCTAAGTACTCACAGACTCTAAATGTTCACAGGCTCTAATTGGCGTTGTTTGTTAGTTGGTTTAACACAAATTGGTCGGTTCTGGATGCTTTTCTGCAACCTGGATTTGTAGATCTCATGACTTTAGTTGAAAATGGACTTCATTGGTTTGTCTATGGCCAGCATGATGAATCTACGCTCGACCACCGAATACACACTAGTTGCTCTGTCTCCTTCCTGACTGAATATTGCTTTACTTTTTAATATTTGAAAGCATGTTTGTGACTGGACCACATTCTTTCGTTCTGACTGCCGACTGTAAAACTTTTCGTCTGATCTATTCGCTGTCTGCTGCCCGACTGTACTGTTTGTCTCGTAAATTTTGAGCGCGTAAAAACCCTCTCCACCGACCAACAATGTTTTCTTTGCCTTGCCGGTTTGTTGCGGCGTCCGCTCTATATCCACTAATAATGAGTCCTCTACAATTCAACTTTTCAATTAGCACAATACCTTAATTACCAATTACTACAATATATATATATATATATATATATATATATATATATAACAAAGTCAGGTTAGTTACACTATTTAGAACTCGGAAACGGCTAAACCAATTTTGATAAATTTTGATTTGTTGGATTTGTCCCGAATAGCTATTAAAACATCGGAAAAATACACGAAGAAAAATTACGAAGAAAATGCTCTGATTGTGTTGTATGCTGGTTCCGGTAATTCGAGTAGATGACGCTGTGTCCATTATCTTTTAACATCTGATGCAGATGCGTTGTAATACCAGTAGATGGCGTTATGTGCATTATCTATTGACTGCTGATTCAGATGCGCGGTCATTTTATTTCAGTTTGATTGATGTTGATGAAGTGCACATTATTAAAGGTTATGTTGTTCAGTGTTCTCGACTTCGTAATCCACAAACACAAGAACAAAGAGAGTGAGCACGCCAAACGGTTCAGTTGGCAATGAGAAATCGATCTTATGCCACAGATCAACAACGAGATAGTCTTCCGACGCGAAAGAAGAAATGATTCAAGTGTTGATTTGAATCGAGTAGCGTTTCAATACGATTGCGCAACAGATTATAGCTCGGATACTTTCGTTAGAATTGGCCCAATGTAGGTTGTGTGCGACCATTGTGGTGCATTGAAGTTCGCTGGTGAAACGCCTGGATTGTGCTGTCTCAGTGGCAAAGTGAAATTGCCATTATTGCCTCCGCCACCTGAGCATTTGCATTCATTGATTCGTGGAGAAACACCAGAATCACGACATTTCCTATCGTATACTCAAAGATACAACGGATGTTTCCAAATGACTTCATTTAAGGCAGACATTATCCAAAAACGCGGATTCAATCCGACAAAACGAAGAATGACGTATAGCACAAGGTGTTTCAATAAAAGGAAACTACCTGAGTGCTGCGACGTGAATTACATTCATTTCAATTCCTTTGTAAATTTATTGAACTTAATTCTTTTAGGGTATATTAACACAAAGTTTATTGTTTCTGAAGCGGTACGAAGTTCGCCGGCTCAACTAGTCATTTATAAAATATAATTAAACCTTTTTACAGTCACATTTTATTCATACCGTTCAGAAACACAGGAATTTTCGATCTTGGGTCACATAATATCAATTGAATAACAGAAATTAAAATATGTTATTGTCAGTAAGAGGACCAATATATTTTTAATTCTGGCATTCGAGGAATATAACCTGCCGAAGATCGCAATCTCCAGTGTTTTTGAACTGAAGGAATAAAATATTTGTTACTGTTAAAATGTTTATTTGTCTTTTATAAATTAACTAAAGAAGTAAATAATATGCTATCAGTAGGTGAACGTTCCCAGAGATCTCTGGCGGTGGCTACCTTTGGGGATGCCTTCACATCTCTCTGGTTTTTTGAACTAAGGTTCCCACATGCCGAGGCACCTCGGCCTGTTTTGAGAAGTGTATGTTCCGGGGTCGCAGACCTTGGGCGTACGGTAAGAGTTGTTTGCTATTCCTATTGGAATAGTCCGCCAGCTGCCTCCAAACCGGTCAAGGCACGGAGAGGGGAAAGCTGAAACCCCACAGTTAACCACTCTCCCGCCATCGGAAGAGCGTGGGACAAGTACCAAATGCTCGACCTGCCTGATGCTGGTTTTTTTACGGTTTTCCCTGCATCACTTTAAGGCGAATTGCATGGTAGGATCCTTAAACCATAGTCCGGGGGCCCTATTTAACCCTTCTACCCTTTCGCATCCCCCCTTTCAAATCCCTTCCTATGCTATTAAAGGGGAGTTGCCATCATTTGGATTACCCTCATGTAGCCTGTTACCCTAAAAAAAATTAATAATATGCTCAGAAAAATAAATTAAAGGTCTTACGTCTACAAACGTTAAAAGCTTCGTGATATTTAAATTATGAAGGACGGATACCAACAGAAGCGGGAATCGTATCCAGGACCACTGTTTTATTGCTTCGAATATCAACAATATTTTACTAAATCCTCACCTTACCAACATGAGAAACATACCTAAAATTTAATAATGTAACACAATGGGTCATATCGACGGGATAGCTCAGTGGTAAGAGCTCCTGAATTAAGAAGTAGCAAAGGGTTCGATTCCAGAATATTTTATATCCCTCTTCATGAAGATAAATTAAACGTTAAGTGTTTACTATATAACGTAAACGTACTTAATGCGCATTGTACGTAACAGTATTTTGAAAACATATATAATCTACCACAAAGTTCATCATAACACGAAACATTTACAATTACAAAGAATATTTCTTACTAAAGACTGGGCCTAGGACAGCGAATGAGACCGACTGTAATTTGGTATAAAATTCTTTGTAATTCACATACGTTAATTGAAAAAAATTACATTTGTTGTTTTAAAACGAGTATAGATTATTTGTAAGAAAAGCGGTTTTTTTTGGCTTTTGAGTTAGTCAACTGTATTGTGCGGTTGTGTCACGCTTGAGTTTGCTTGGCACCTGAAGAAATACGCAAGGTTTCTTTTGCCTGTATTTGGCTGTTTTATCTTATTATTTCTTTTTAAAACAGACGTGTTATATTTTCACTTCAGTATTACGTTATTATAAAATAATCCTGCATTCACTCATTCTGAGTCGAGCAAGCCATTGTATTGGCTCTTCGAATGGAATCCTCTCTACTTTGGAGCTTATAACATATAATTAGTATATTTACTAATTAGATAAAGCTTATGTCGGGGAAAAGTTAAACAATAACACTCAATTCTATTTAAAATCAACACGCTTTAAAGAGCAATAAGTTAACTTAGCGCGAGAAAGTAATTAACCTTGTTCATGGAAACAAAGCTTTTTAAGTGGGGTAAAACTTCACCGGAATTCTGCTCTGAGTAAGAGTGTTTTTTGCTTTTCACCGAACTAATGGAAATTGTTGAGCTGATATAAATACTCGAGCTTTCCATTGTTATTAACGCTAAATTGAGAAGGTGTTTTACAACTGAAGTAAA
The DNA here is from genome assembly GCA_037074705.1 of Zhengitettix transpicula. Lineage (NCBI taxonomy): Eukaryota > Metazoa > Arthropoda > Insecta > Orthoptera > Tetrigidae > Zhengitettix > Zhengitettix transpicula. The sequence goes on along the minus strand of CM073593.1, from coordinate 17,121,757 downwards.
GTTGAACACGTCTAAAAAAAGTTTTTTTTAATACAGATGACGAAATAACAGAGGTTTATCTTTATACAGAATAAAAATAAATAGACAAGTACAGTATTTCAAGCACTTCTATTTGCTAAGTAAAAATTATAATTCTGATTTTTTAATCATTAGAGACAGACAAATTCAATCGTTACATGGGTTAGCAATCAAATTTTTGCTCATATACATTATCGTCGTAATACATACGTTCTGCAATCTTATATTTACCTTAGGTTCAAAGAATCACGTTCGTCCTGGAGGTCCCGGCTTCGATTCCCGGTCTGTCGAGATTTTTCCGTTCTGTCCCTTTAATTCAATTTCATAATCTATTTGTTTCAAATGATTTCTTCAGTAAAAATTTTTAAAAAAATATTAATTATGAAATTTTCTTGTAGTTTTTCAAATATTGTATTAACTGTACATTAAATATTTAAACAAAATTTCAATTCATAACAATCCTATAAATTAAAAAATACGACAAAAATATATTTCATAATGACGTATGTAATTTTATAATCATACAATGGGTCCAAATAAATGATTTGTTTTGTCACAAGATTATTTAAAATTTTGGGTTTTTAATTTTTATAATTCTTCAATCTTCATACAATTTTACGCCAGATCACTGTTATCTTAAAATAAATTAATTTATATAGTAAAATTTAAAATTCCCTTCTCATAATTGACACGTATAATTAATTTATATCGATATTAAGTATTTCTAGACTTTAAATTTAGATATGCATCAAGATTTAAACTGAAGTCAAATTGAAAAACTTGAACTTATGTAAAATTTTTGCATTATCCTGTTTGATTTACATTTATTAAATTCCTGTATCCCCGTCAAAAATTGAAATCACTTTTGTTTTAATCGTCTCTATTGTTTTATGACCTCAATGAAGCCTGTGAGAGCTGTTCTTTTGCAGGTGAACCTTCCCAGAGAGCTGTAATGGACTACCTTTGGGGATGCCGTCTCCTCTCTCTGGTTTTTTGAAATAAGGTTCTCACAAGCCGAGGCGCCTCGACCTGTTTTGTATGTTCAGGGGTCGCAGACCTTGGGAATACGGTAAGAGTTGGCCGCTATTCCTATTGGAATAGTCGGCCAGCTGCCTCCTAAACTGGTCAAGGCACGGGGAAGGGAATTCTGAGACCCACGGGAAACCCCTTTACCGCTATCGGAAGGGCGTGCGACGAGTACACAATGCCCGACCTAACTGATGCAGATTTTTCTAGGGTTTGCCCTGCATCACTTTTAGGCGAATTGCCGGGTATGATCCTTAAACTACGGCCCGGGGGTCCGAATTAACCCTTAGTTACCTTGCTCTACCTTATATGTGATAGAAGATGGGAGTGACCACTATGTGGATTACCCTTATATGTAGCCATCTTCTTTTTTTCACTTATTAGACCATCGATAGCGCAATGGTGACAGAGGTAACATTTCAATTCGCTCTGCGCTGCTGTTGAGAAATAAACATGGCTGAACCACAGCTGAACGGTATTCGTAATTAATTTTTTTCTGGTCTTAAACGAAACATTACGGGAACCAAAAGGCAGACGCCGGTTCGCGGTAACATGGTGCTCACACGTTTTTTACTCATAAGACACAATTCTGGAATATTACGTAGTTGGAAATAGTTGGTTGACTTAAGTGGCCACTAATAAACAGATGAAAGTAAATTAGTGGTTTGTTTTCAATTAAATTTTTTTCTCAGGGTTTCAGCTTGTGGAGCGATGTACTTAACCGTTAGGTTACAATAGTGAAAAATGATGCCATTGTATGTTTTCTTTTATTGCACCTGGGTTAACTGCTATTTTACCATCATAAATGTGAGCCGCCGTACGATGAGTTTTGTTTCCCTTATGACTTGCATGTAACTGTAGAAAGTTATACGCCTTAGCCTACACTGATAAGTGTGGAAAGGGTTCAGCTTTCAGTTTACATAAAGCTGCTACCAACCACACACAGCAGTACAAAGAAAGACTCTGACACACTTTCGTCTTTACCTACAGATTAAATGTGTATCTTTTGTCTGATAAGAAATGTTCTCAGAAATTGGATAACAATTGCGGAAAATGTGAGAATGTATGAAGATAATAATTTTATTATAATTACGTTTACCTTGTTGTAACGTATAATAAGCAAAAATATTTTGACCGTTCCGATGAAGTTATAACAGTAGCACCACGGCACTTTGTCACTGGACTCAAGCAAGATCATTTATAATTCAGTTCAGAAGCATCAAATTTTGTACAATTAGTTAAAGGAATCGAAAATCACCAACATATTTATTTCGATAATTTCAGTACTGGAGAACTGTGCGAGTTGATCTGATAAATAGCCGGAAATGGTTCAAGTATAAACAGGCGGATGTTGATTCCAATGTCTTTATTTGTTGATTATCTAGATACAAATTGAATAAATATATAGTAAATATGCTAAAACAATATCTTTATATTAGTTAGAAATTGACTTATGGCAGGTCCTCGAACATGGTCCGTAAATACCTGCCCTAGCTTTTTCCACCATCACCAAATATCTTCATCTTTCTCCCTTCAAGTTGTCCAGAAGATGTACTCTTCTTCTTTCACAACCTGAAACTCCATCCATGTGTCCTTCGATGATGTCATGCAGCCAACAATTTTTCCTTTGGATGTGTTCGATCCAATTTGCCTTTCTGTTCAACACTGTAGACTGGATGGATCTCTTCTCATTCACAATTCTTACAATCACTTCATTGTTACAGTATCTATTCACTTTATTTTTAGTTCTTGTCCTACTTCGCATTTGAAAGTTTTCCAGATATTTCTTATCATTGTTTCTCAGTGTCCATGTTTTTCATCAGTACAAAGTCCTGCACCAGATACAACACTTTACCAGGTACTTCCACTAGTTCATATTAAATTCGCTTGTCTAGTCTAGGGTAGGCCTACTTGGCCATTGCGATACGTGACCTTATGTACTTCGTGCTGTAGCCATCTTTCGTCAAATAAACAAATGTCCAATGTACTTGAACTGATCAACATTTGGAAATTGTAAGCGCTCCGCTTCAGCAGCAGATCATCTACACATTTTATTGTGATACTTTATCACGTCCGAAATTTCCAAACCCTTTCAAGGTTTTGTGGTTAACCATTCAACATAGAGCTTGATCAATGCAATGTGGGTGACAACAGCCTTATTGTACTCCTGTTTTTATCACTTTTAAAATCTTTATGAGTTTATTATAATTACAATCAAGTCAAAAATTCTTGAGTATTTCCTTCCAACGTTTTCATTTTTACTGTGAGGAACCCCCTTGGCCTTTCGTTAATAAATCTAACAGAATCAAATTTTTTGACCTCTAGAACTCTTTTTGTCATAATCCTTAGCGTTCCTGTGGCACCCCTGATTCCTCTTCCTTTCCTGAAACCAAGTTGATGTTCTCCAGTGGAAAAAATGTCATCGTATCTGGCATAAATCTAATAGTTCTGTCATCACTAAGTTTATGTTTCTTTTTGGAGTAACATCAAGAAAACCTTTCCAGTTTCAAAAATTCGTCATATCACTTGGATCAACTTCTTTAATCGCTGTCATCGTTTTCCCAGTACCTTTCTCGTTCTACTTCACTATTCAAAATGCATTTCCCGTCTAATCTTCATTTACCAGCTCTTTTTCCTGCATCTCAATGTCTTCGAGGCTGAATTTTCTGATCTTACAGATCTTGTTTTTATTATTCCCACACTTTTATGGATCATGCTTTGTGATGATCACTGTTGAAAATTTTCTTTCTTTGTTATAGTTTCGTTCCGTGTCTTTAGTTTTCTGTTGAAATAGATAAAACCTTCCTCGTTTTTATAGTAGAATTATTCCGACACACATTTCTCTTATGTACTTTCCTTTCTGTCTGTTAGTTGTCCTTAGGCTTGTAAATTATGAACAAAATCGCAAAAGAGCGAATGATGTAATTTTTTTTCTTATACTAGAATATTTTTAAGGAAGTTTGAAAGACATTTAAAGTTAAATGTAAGTAAAATAATAAGTCCTTGATGTGAAAGAACAAATAAGCTGTCCCTATGAAGTTAATAAACACGTGTCCCTGATTTCACTTATATTTATCAATTTTTGTTTTTAATATTTCATATTTTTGTTAATTATTATCACTGTTTATAGGTCAGAGGAAATATTATTTAAATATATGCGCACTTAAAGGAGAATATTTGATGCAAGCAGGTCGGGACAACGTAATTATGAATGAGAAACACATTATTCGGTTACAATATTGCACTGGCCGAGGCATGTTTACGGTTATCGTAAATATTAAACTAGATTTTCACTCCAAGCATAGAATTGACCAAATTAATATCGCTAGTGATATAATAAAGCGAACATAATGTAACAATATTGTTTCATCACTCAGACTTTCAGCTCTTCGCAATTAGTGGACCGGGATAGTTAAGCTGTACTTGAACGAAACCGGAAACAAAGCCATCGCCTGCAGCTACGAGCAATTTAATGAAGCACACGATGAATGTTCCAGCTTCCACGGCACATCGTAAAGCAAACAGCCCGCATCAATCGGGGTACGTCTCTGTGTAGGAGCGGCTAATAGTGCATGTGGGAGCCACGCTAATGAAGCACCTGCCAGGAATCGGACAGGCAGACTTTCCTTCATACACGCTGCTCTGCTCGGGATCACCAAAACTGCATTATTTCTTGCACACTTTAATGAATCGGAACATGCGTCCCTATTCATTTCAGTTGTAAAAGTATCCTCACACAAGATCTACTGCATCACTCAACTCTCGAATCTGAACTTACGCTGTAGTATACAAGCGGGATAAATTAATTGAAGGTCACTTTTTTAAATATTTTTGTATTTTAATTTATTTTACGAAATCAAATACCCTGAGCAATTAGTATTCTCGGCTTGAGTCTGGCGAGGGCCAATGCTCGCTTCTAAGGTACTCTCTGAAACGAAAACAACCCCAGCGCACCATCCATTTGTGCGGATAAAAATATCACAAGATTCTAGCACGTTCGGGCCAGACTCGCGGCCGTGTCTTTCCACGCCCATGTGAGCTCCTGAGTGAGATTTATGGAAGCGTTTCTATTAGTTAAAAAACAGCAGAATACCTGTGTGGCAAAAATTTCGGAAAAACCGAGGTTTCAACTGAGCTCGCAGAGCAAGTGGTAATTAATTAGCTCTGAAATAGTAATACGTTAGTTTTGGAGCAGAACTTAGTGAAATTTAGGGAGATTATGAATAAGTTAGATAGTGTTGAGTTTTGGAGAGCGGAGGACAGTACATATTGTTGTTACAAGTTACTTTTAGGCAAGTTTTGAAGAGGTTGTATTTTGGAGAGGCAGGCTGTTTTTTTTAGTGAGCTTTAGAGTGGAAGACAGTTATTTTTGTGAGACTTATGAAGAATTTGGATTTAAGCAAACCAGATAATCTGAGGGATTTCAGCTTCCGGTCGAGTGACCTGAAGAATTTGGATTTTGGAGACTAATTTAGTTTTCTAGAATCGGTGACACACTTTTGGAGTTGAGGACCAGAACCTTAGGAAAACAGGATGACCATTTCCAGGAAATCTGAGAGATTTCAGCTTCCGGTCGAGCTACCTGAGGAATTTGGATTTTGGAGACTAATTTAGTTTTCTAGAATCGGTGACACACTTTTGGAGCGAAGGACCAGAACCTTAGGCAAACTGGATGACCATTTCCAGATAATCTGAGGGATTTCAGCTTCCGGTCGAGCTACCTGAAGAATTTGGATTTTGGAGATTAATTTATTTTTCTAGAATCGGTGACACACTTTTGGAGTGGAGGACCAGAACCTTAGGAAAACAGGATGACCATTTCCCGGAAATCTGAGGGATTTCAGCTTCCGGTCGAGCTACCTGAGGAATTTGGATTTTGGAGACTAATTTAGTTTTCTAGAGTCGGTGACACACTTTTGGAGTGGAGGACCATAACCTTAGGCAAACTGCATGACCATTTCCAGGAAATCTGAGCCACCTGTGAAGTCTTCATACGTTCCCCAGAGTAACTGTCTTCCAATCCAAAGCTCACTAAAAAAAACTATCTGCCTCCCCAAAACCCAACCTCTTCATAACTTGCCTAAAAGTAACTTGTAACGTAAGAAAACGTACTGTCCTCCGCACTCCAAAAACTGAAAACTATCTAACTTATTCATAACCTCCCCAAATTTCACTAATTCCTGCTACTAAACTAACGTGTAACGTCCCAGAGCTAACTAACTTCCGCTTGCTCTACAAGTTCAGTTCACACCTCGGTTTTTCGAAATTTCTGCCACACAGGGATTCTTTTTTTTATTCAATAGAAATCATATTTATGCCCCAACAAATCTCAATATTTTAAATAACCACGTGCAAGTGGTAATGAACCGAAATATAATCCTATCAAAGTCGGTTCATTAAAGCCTTAAGACCACTGTATTTTGGCCCACCAACCTTTTCCATAAACTGCCTCTGTTTTGTTTTGTAACCGGCGCCATTTCAATTAATAACAAGAGCATGAAGTTAATGTCACTTTTATGTGTGTTAATAAAATATAAATAATTTATTATTACTAACATTTAAATCAGATTTTGGAACGTACGAAAAAAAATGGGTAATCAAATTTGTTTAGATAGGGATTGGGGGGGGGGGGGTACATCCAATGATACCAAATCCAAATTCGGATTCTTCAGTAACACAATATGTTCAGAAATGTGGAATCTGTTTAAATATTCACGTGACGTCGGTTTTCTGCTCATCTACCTCATGGAATGTAAAGGTATAAACAAAATTACTCGCTTCAAAGCAATCTACAGACATGCATTTGAGGCGAAGAGAAGATTATGACAGTGAATATTTTTGTTGAAACATTGCATTTTAATTACAGTTTTTCCCCGAGTGGAAACCCGCCAAATTTTTCTACGAAATTAATTTTGTTTGAAAGATGAAATTTCAAATAGTGCACAATTGGAAATTGTAAAGCAGACCTCTATCTTTGAATGCCATACGTTTGGAAATTTCTAGGTACCAAGAGTCGGTTTCATAAATATTATAAAATGAAGAAAACAATTATTTCTGCTATTATTAATCAATATTACCTTTAATTACATTTAATGTCATTAGCTTAAACTACGAGTACGACTTTATTATGGCGGTACTTATGCTTATTTATTCAAGATATTAATTTATAACATTAACAAGTTTTCCGCGATTTACTATAAATCCCTTATAAAATTCTGTCCCATAATTGGAAGTCGCCAAATTGACACTTCACTTTACGGCCGTAAAGAAAAATTAATTAATGTGTAAACTACTTTTTAAAAACACGAGCCACGTTTCGTTTCTAAATTATAAAACAATGAAACATTGAAGCAAAACTAATTATTTATCCCAGCTGTAGTAACGCTTTTAATTTCGCATATTCACCTCAGCTTCATATATTTTGATTGCTTTTTAATTGCTACTGGAGAGATAAAAAAAACTCTTCGCCGTTGGGAGGTTTGAATATCCTCCAAACTGTATGAAACAGCAAAAATATAGTTGCTGGAGGGAAACACCTGTCTGAGTATCAGCCCCTGGAGACAGGAATTGTTGCAGCTCTTCACAGAAGGAAGCTGGGGGGCTCTTTATTATCTCGTCTCTTATCAAAGAAGACGGAAGTGCGAGCAGAGGGGAAGGAGAGTGTTCCATTGGCTTCTTGAGATGGAGCTTTTGTTGTGAGCGCGCTTATTGTGTCGGTGATTAAATTGCGAGCCGCCTGTATAGATGCGATAAACATCTCGTTACCTCGCCCCCGACACGTCGCGTTGCTTGATTAAGCACTTGTTTCGTTATTGGCAGCTCAGTTTAAAAGCGACGGCTCCGTGCGACTGAATTTCGTCGGAAAAGCCATGTAAACAGGGCCAATTTCCTCTGAGGCTGTGAAGAACCCGCACCGCTGGAAGATATCTGAAAGAAAACGAACAGCTATAAATTAAACACCTTGAACCTTACGTTACGTTAATGGATAAATATACTCCTAAATAATGGAAGACAAAGTACAGGAGAGACTTTATGGTAACTGAGCAAATCTAAAAGCGGATCTGGTTATAAATACAAAAGAATAATTCGGGTTTTTATTAAATAAAAATCCTAAACCATCAGTGAAGTGAATTAAATGTATTCATATACAATCATAAAATTATTTGCCTTTGTTTTCTGTCATTCTCGACTAAAATTGTAACAGAATTGTATTTAACTTCAAAATAAGGGTTATTAATTACAATTTTTTTTACAAATTTAAACAAGCATGCTTTCGGTATTTTATAATTAGTTTTACTACTGCGACATTAAAATCAGTATTGTCAACAATGTTTTCCACAGGATGGGAATTTCAGTTTAGAACCCTTGAAAAATTCACGTCTAAGACAGTGCATCTCGAAATTACCTTCTTATTTCTTTCAGTTTTAATGTTTTTTTTTATTAATACAGGTAACGATATAACATTATACATGGATAATGTAATATAATTTCTCTCTCATCACTGAGGCCATGTATCAAAGCATAACTGTTAGTCAAAAAGTAGTAATAATATATTTTATAATATAATAGGTAAATTAAAAACATTAGAATTATTTAAAAAGTTAAAATAATATATATATATAACAAATAAATTTTATTTTATTAATTCGTGGAGTTCTATGAAAATATAGCTTTATAATTTTACAATCAATTACGTTGAATTTCTCATTATGTCAGGGTCACCACTGGGTTTGATAGGAAGAACAAATACAATGAACTAAAATATTAACAATCCAAACTCATTGAAGTTAACGGAATACAATATTAAATACAAAAGTAAAAGAAAACGAATGAAAAGAAAAACGCGAGCAAAATCTGACTATACCTTTTAATTATCGTTTACAGTCATTAATAATTGTTTTGTACTCACGAAAGTGCTACTGGTACCAGTTCGGACTCTTGTATCTTGAAGTCAACACACACTAAACAGGCCATTATACACTGATTCTACTCATTAGATTTTGAACACACGGTAGTTGCTCGGGATCTCTGGAACCTGGATCATCTCACCCTCAGCCAGTTTCCGGACGTGGATTTCCTCAAAGTCTCTCTATGCGAAAATTAGTTCAGTTTGTGAAGCAAAACTTCTGCTTCTAAAATGCGATTTTATGAGTATCTCCGTCAAAACTGTTTAATTGCGTTTTATGTAAACTATTATATCTCGCTGTTGGACTTCCTAGATAACCCTATTCATAATTCTGGAACCGCAGACTTTTACTGTTTCTATTTCTCTATGTGGACCAAACTGCTATGTCCCAGTTCTCGACGCAGACTTTTCCGTTTCGCGTCTCGCAGCAGACTGAGTTCTCTAAGCGCGCGGTTTCCAGTCTCGATTGTTAACAAAGAAAAACCCGCCTTGATTGTCGTCTTTAAGCACCTGTACCGCCAACAATTAAATTATATTAAAAACAATTAAGAGCCTGTTTAATTGGTATTACAATATATATATTCTGATTATTTTAGATACATTATAATAAAAGAGCCTGAAGTATGAAAATGCTATTTAACAGAAATTACACTACGTTTTTACAATAATTTGAGACCTCTTCAGGGAAGATGTGTTAACAATTTTGATAGCTAGTTATTTTAAAAAACCTTTTAAGTCTCAGAAAATTAATAATTCTATGGTTTAGAACTACAGAAATTTTCCTTCCATCTTTTAACATTCCGTGGTAGTATCTAAGTTACTCTTTTCTTTGACAACATATTTAAATAATGAATTGTTAATATTTATGTATAACTGCAGTAACGTGGCATTTTACAATAAGTTGTCAGTGTTATATATGCAATAAGACATAGAGTGAAATTTTAAGGACTAATGGAAGAAACAAATAAATCAAAATGAGTATCCATTTTAATCGTAGGGCTATTTTCCCAGTACAGATTTACATTTCCTATTATTAATTTCGTTATTATCTTTCCATAGGATTTAAAAGAAATGGTGACTATCTTTCTGAAATATAATTTTTAAAAACTTTCTTTTGAATTCAACTTCATATAATGTTTATTCCGTGGAATTCCACGGAAATCGTTGCCAAAGAACAATAAATTGCATAATAATTCTTTAAGATGTGTACAATGTTTAAAAAACCCAGCTTATTTTAAATCAAAATTAAGTATCGTAATTTCTTTATCATCTTTGTGATTTGTATTCTGCCAATTTCAATTATACAACAAATTTTTATAAACATCTATCTATTTCGAAATATTCCTTCATAACTTGTAAATAGATCGTTGTGTACCTCCCTCAAATAAATATCCAACTGACATATATTGAATTATTATGAATTTTTATTTCTTACTGGCAGTATAGAATTTTATATTTGCATATTTACCTTTGGTAATACTAAAAGGACTGTACTACATAATTGTTATTGGTGAACAGAGTTGTAAGGCATGAAAATGAGTAACGATTCAAGTTAAGTTTCTCCAACGATATGAAAATTCCCGCCCTTGGCGTACAAGATAAATTTTCATTATGTAATATTATACATAAGCTTCATTTTATGAAAGTCCAATATTAGACGCCGCAATATCAGGAGTCGGCCTCAGAATTGTGCAGATATTACGAGCGGATTGCTTTGGCCCTTATAAATTCTTATCTACATGAAAAGGAGGTCCTGATGCATCCAATTATCAGCCATAACTTAAACCATATCAATATGTAAAATACAATAATATTTTTGTACTTTATCATATAAGAAAAATGTACGAACAAACTCAACTGACCATATTTTGTCAAGATAAATATTCCTGAATAAATGTCTGTTATGTATTTTTTATTTAAAAAATGTAAAGACACTTTGTTTAATTTTTCTCTTTTGAATGTATTTATGTGTTAACCTGTGGCTATTAGATGCTCGACTATTTCATCCCCTACGCTCGTACTTTGTGATATAGATATTCTAGTCGATGTTTCTATTAACTCAAAACCATTAAAGAACTGGGGGAAAATAACACGCTACAAATTTATTATTAAGGTCATACACCAACTGCAATCAAAGCCAGGAAATTATGCGGGGGACAGTTTTTTCCGGGTTATCATTTCGGCCATCGGAGGGCAATTGAATCAATTCCCGGTATCAAAAGTGATTTAATTAACGCAAAAAATATGCAACGCAATACTACGAAACGTTGTTATTTTAGAGGCAGCTTGAACTCGTCTCGATTTGCCAGTCCCATATATGGCAACGGGGTAAACTTAATATTCCGGCCGTGGCTACATGTATCTTGCTTCCTTCAAGGACCAAACAGTATAGTGTCTGGTTTAAAATTGTAGCTAATTACCCGCCGTCGACCGAGAATTAGCCATTACAATTTTCTGTTATTAAAGAAAGAGAGTCACATCTATCTGTAGAATACGAATTATTAAGTATTAAATATATTCAGGATAATAATTTAAAACCACAGCTTTTGTTTCACCACCTTGGCCAAGTACACTCAATGAGAAAGTACTTGTTGATCGTGAACAAAAACGCAAGTCTCCCTTGAAACAGCAATCTCTTAAAGTTAAAAGGAAGATATATCGGAATGACAGGCATCATGAGAGATAAAAGTAGCTTCAAGTTAACCCTTCCTTTTAAGACATCGATTCAATATCGTTACGTAGTATTATTTTTACACACAGCCTAGTGCCAATGCTAATTTTTGGTATATTCAGGTTCCGTAATAATTATTATGTGTGAAATGTCGCCGGGTAACGTGACAAGTAATTGATTGGACATAGAAATTTCCTGTAGCACAAATGGTATTCTCTCGCAATATGTCTCAATCGTGATACTTTTGATAAAAATCTCCAGATGGACTGCATCTATCAGCTCTGGAAGAAGTAGACAGACGAGTACAAAAATTTACATAACGTCGAGAAAGCTATATATATATATATATATATATATATATATATATATTGTAATTACCAGTAAAGAAGGACATGTTTTCTGTTCATATTTTCATCAGAGTTGTTTACAAACTGAGACTGGGGATCCTTGAGTGGTTGTTACATATTAAAAATAATGATAAAATGACAGATAAGTGGACTTTTAGAAAAGGAAAGGACAGATAATTAGAGCAATTTTTCGGCTAAATTGTGTGACCGACGGAACCCTGAAAGGCATCATAACAGATGGACGAGGCAATTATAATAAAAGGAGATGCTTATTGTAATTGATTAAGTGTCTCTCGGAGCGGGAGAAAGCTAACAGATGGTGTTTGTTTTGGCGAACATGTAATTTCAAAACAACTGTGAAAACAAGGGAATATCCGGGAGCCGGGATATAAATAAGAGGGCAGTTGGACAGTTATGGGCTTCATTATTATTTTTGGTTGGAGAGGAGACGGACGTGAGTGGGAGAGAGCGGTGGTGCAGGGTGGACGCAGGGCCGAGAGTAATCAGCTGGACATCAGTCGTCAACAGTTGGGAATTTCATCGTGGAGGTCTGTCTGAAAGCAGCGTTGTTTGAATTCGTCGAGAGGGTGCCGTCGTCAAGAGTGTGAGTGCAGCCTGGGGACTTTTAAGCCTGTATGAAGTGAGTGTGTGGACCAAAGAGCGTGTATGTTTAATTTTCTGAATTAATAATTGTAAATTGCTAAAAAGGGTAAAAAGTGTCAGATTTCGTTAATTTCGTTACTTTCGTTTCATTTGTGTCAATCGTTTCAAAGATTTGGGTTCAATCATTTAGTTTCATTTGTTTCACTCGTTTCAATCATTTCAATCGTTTTAATCAATCATTTCGGTTTTCGTTTATTGTAACTGTATTTGTTTAATTGTAACATTTTGTACCGTTTCCTTATCAAGCCAGTAAAGACCTTGAGGATACCGAGTCCAATTATTTAAAATGTATTTTAGGTAAATAAAATTGTTTTGATTTATAAAATTTCATCAGATTGTGTAATTGTAAAATTGTTTAATAAATGATAATTGATTGTTTAAATTGGTAGTTATTTTATTTTTGTATTACATAAAATGGCTACCACAACGAGGGGCTAATTTCATTAATCAAAAATTTAGTTGATGTATTACAATATATATATATATATATATATATATATATATATATATATATATATATATATTTATTTATTTAGAGTAACAGGCTACATAAGGGTAATCCACATGGTGGATCCTATTTAATAGTATACGAAGGGATTTGAAAGGGGGTATTTGGAAGGAGTGGAAAATGGTTGCTAATGGTTAAATAGGGCCACCAGGCTATAGTTTAAGGATCCTACCCGGCATTCGCCTAAAAGTAATGCAGGGAAAACCCTAGAAAAACCTGCATCAGGTAGGTCGGGCATTGGGTACTTGTCCCACGCCGTTCCGATAGCGGGAGAGGAGTTTGCAGTGGGGACGCAGCATTTCCTTCTTCGTGCCCCGACCAGTTTAGGAGGCAGCTGGTCGACTATTCCAATGGGAATATTTTACAAGTTATTCTTTTCGAATAAATAAAATTCTGGGTTCTAAATTTTAGTTTTTTAAAGAAAATGTCATAATGCATAATGTGGTGGAATTAAAATTTATTTATGATGGAATTGGAAAATATTTTTCATAATTCTTGAAATTACGATCTCAGCCGTGTCTTTAGTAAATTATTCAAAAACAAATTCTGTTGTCCAGCCATTTTACTCTTGATTTAAGACGCAATTTTTGCATGAATTTGAGAACGATAAACTTAATTTCTCGGTTATTGAGAGTGACACAATAAGTAATGCCTCCTATTTTTTTCTCTTCTTTTTGTCAAGACAATTAAATGCAATTTACACTGCGTAAACCCACAACATTATTGATTAAATTTTCATTTTTTAATATAGTCTCCGTCATTTTCCACAGTTTTTGTCCACCTTTTAACAAGGGCATGCATTTCACTGCGGTAGAAAGCGTGGTCTTGCTTCCAAAGCCATCGATGCCCGTTACAGAGACGAATTCATCGCCTGTTGCATAACCATACACATTTTACAGCCTTTCATGAATGCGAATGGGCGTTTCACCTTCCGCATTTAAGAATTCAATCACTGGACGCTGTCTAATACGTACGCCAATGTCAGCCGTTTTGAAAGAGGGCGCTGTGTTGCTATCAGTTATCTGCGGAAGTTGTTACTGCTGTGGATTGGATAATGTTTGAAATTGAAAATGTTCTCATGACTAACTTATTTAAGGATAGAAATTAAAATGCATTACGAATTGAACCGCCCTCGTAAAACTGAAAGTTTTCAAAGAATTTAATTTATTATTCTCATACGAGTATATTTGATGATTACGTTCGTCGCTTTGCTATTCAATTTTGGTAATAACTGAGAAGAATATTAGTCTCTTTCTTAAGACAATGTTCTTGTTTTATTCCCCGTCCGAAAAGATTTTTTTGTGCGTATAATCAGCAAAATCGAAATATAAATTTAAGGATTGAAGCCTGTCTGAGTAAAAATCCGTATCTAGCAGGATAAATACACACGACACAAGGTGAGACGCGGTTTCTAGTAACATTATATTTACTTTTCATGCTTTCGTTCTTTACTTGTCGTTCGTCGAAGAGTTGAAGATCGCTTTTGTAATGGAGAAACTCGACTGGAGTGGAGTCACATCTTCCGCTACACAATGCTCCAAGCATCTACACTCGTGCCATACAGAGAAACTGCAGCTTTATATGCCGGAGAAGAGAGTCTCTTGAAAGTGGTGTGTTAAGAAGACATTACCCGTGAGTGATCTTATAAGGACGTACCTCGGTGGCTGTTTTGGGGCCGCCCTAACACCCGCCGTGTGCAGTTTCTTTTTATTTAGCCGTGTTCGGCATTAGAGTCCTCCCTGGCCCAGGTGAGATAGCGACGGAGATTTGCAGCAGGTGCACGGGCCACGGCGTAATGGCCCAGACAGTCAATTAACTGAGGGAAATTGCCCTGGAAAAGCGTGTCGCAGTCGCCGGCCCGATAAATCAGCCAGCCTAGTCGATGCTCTGACTGATGCCTGCAAATTAGAAAGGAATCTCTCCGCCACCGACCGACGCCTTTCTCTTTGATTTATTGAAATGTTTTTCCCCCTTCCTTTCTACTCCCCAGTTTGCCGCTTATCAAGCAAACAAAAACTTTTTCCACGTAAAGTTTTCTAAAGCTTCTATACTTCTGGCCACCAGTTTGTAGCTCATTCACGGGCTTTTTGCTCCGAAGAAAGGGCATATATTCCCAACCCAACTTCAGTAGTTGTATACGTAGAAGAAGAAAGCTGTCTCCAAAATTTAAAATTTAAATGAGAATCTTTGAATTATTTACAATTTAATTAATAATCTAATATAAAATTTATTTCTATGTATGTTCTGAATACAAATCTTTACGTGTGGAGAACAATTACTACATTTCGTATACGTGTTCTTTTCAAACTGGAAACAAACACTGTGGGACGGGGATGGAAATTTTCAAACCTGCTAACACGGCCCATATTTCCGTTGGATAAAAATTTTTTGGAGTCAATGAGATTGATAATATTCTTCCGCTATTTATTGTGTGCCTTTTGGCATGGGAATGGAGCACACTTAGAGGTGAGGACCGTTCCATATAAATAACACGAAAACAACCGATATTGGAGTTAAATCCGGGTTTATGGATGTCGCTGAGTTTATTACACGAAACTTGCAGTGTAAATTGTAATTACCTCAGCATATGTTGGTTAAAGGTTAAATCACTTCTTGACTAATAGATTAAAGTTAATTAAATAATTTTTCAGGCTTATCTAAATAAATATCTGGGTAACGCTTGCAAACAACTAGTTTTAAATAAAGGTGGAGAGTTATAATGTACATATTGTTGTTTTATGTATGTAAACCAATAGTGTAGTGTTCGTTGGAATGCAATAGAGCAGTTTTAGGGTTAAGGCAAAAATAAAATAATCCGAAATAACATATCAACTGAAAAAATCCGTTTTAGAAATCTGTTTTCTCTCTTTTTTCACTTGTGTGTCGTAAGTTTTAACTTTGTGATATTTCATCGCTTTGGCTAACTAAGCCTTAAGGTTTTTTTTTTTTTGGGGGGGGGGGGGGGTTAGTCTCAGACTTAACGCAGTGCTGAAGATGTAAACAATCAGTTAAAATTATTTAATATTTCACTCTTATTTTAACAAGAAACAGTTCGTTATTATTATTTACAAATAATTCTTTATGTTGGATGCCTCCGTAAAATTAAGTCTAGCGAACCTTCTGAATGTCGAAATTTTTTTTTCATCATTTAAATAGATTTAATATAGTCCGGTTTTTGTACTAACTGACACACATTGCCCAGAATTCCAGGAAACTTTTAACTATGGCGGGATTTACACTATTTCCATTTTCAACAGGGTTTATTTTTATAAGGTTTGAATTAGAATTTATTTGGAAATTCATCATAAATCGTGTACCTATTTTATTTTTATTGTAATTCTTTAATATCATCTCATTCCAAATTAAGTTAGCTTTAATTAAGAATTATATTTAATATTCGATTAGTTTACATAAAATTAATCGGTATAATTTAAATTTTCATATTTGACATTTTTATTTTTATTTTGATTAAAATGTGAATTTTTATTGTCGAAATGTTTCAATAACCGAAAAGAATTGACTTTATTAATTGCGCACTAATCAATAACATGCTTTGAAGCGTAACGAGACGGATTCTTCCGAGGTTAAAAACATCTTTAAATTGAAATTATATTAGTGTTCTTCTTAATAACTGGTTTAGATTTACGAAAAAAATAATTTGTGTTTCAGATGGTGGTTATAATTTTTTTCGAGTGCTACATCTGGGAAAGTAATGAAGAAAACAGTGTTGATCTTAAAACAATCAGTAATTATTTGAAGTGCCAAATAGAAAGAGAGTGACTTAAGAAAACGTCTGTATTTACTAATGATATTAACTGTAAATAGCGTGAAATAATTAATGTGTAGCCGGTTTAATGCTATATTTACCATTAATGCTTGACAGTTAGCAATTAACCGTCAAGTCGTCGCGAGTCTTATAGATTTTAAATATGAAAAATTTTATGGAATACAAAGTAAATTTATAATGTGGAATTTTTAAAGTATTACGTTGTATATATGTAATTGTTTATATCACCTAAAAGAGTACCATTTTTATTTTATCATAAGTATTTGCGGCTAAACAAATCAGAATAAAAAATACGTTGCCTAATTTTTTTAAAATAATTTTATTACTCGTGTATATTGTTCAATAATTAATAACATGTTTTTGAACACATTACTTCATTAATGGTATTTTCGAGTCAAGAGTTGTTACAAAATGTTACGCCGCAACTGGAACTTAGGAACCTAAAATAGACAATTTATATTGTAATGCCAATTAATTAGACCATTAATTGGTTTTAATAAAATTTAATTGTAGCGGCAGGAGCTTCCAAAGCGACAATGGAGCAGGCTCTGTTACTTTGTCGGAAAGTCAAAAATGGCGTATGCGCGCTAAAACTGGAGAGCACTAAGAGTTAGTTGGTGACGGGACATTTCGGAAGACGGAACAAATGGTACTAGAGTTTAATGTATAATTAAACAAAGTTGTGAATTGAAGACTTTGTAAAAACATTCACGGGAGCATTACGTCGTAAAGATTGCTAGGTAAAAGCAGTGTACGTCTGTAGCTAGCCAGGAATAGTAAAGTTGCAGTTTAAACCCCAAGCGGTAAAAAGACTAGCAAATCTATGAATCACAGGTTTCATATAAGGCAAGCAGTTATCAGATAGCTGACTAAAAAGGAGGATCATCCGAGTTCCTGAGAGCCTATCAAGAGTGTAAAATCTGTGAGCCAATATTAGAATCAGTGTAAAAATTTCGAAATTTTTTTTTTCCAATATGGAATTTCGAAAAAAAATTTTTTTTCGAATATGGAATTTCGAAAAAAAATATTTTCGAATATGGAATTTCGAAAATTTTTTTTTCGAATATGGCATTTCGAAATTTTTTTTTCGTATATTGAATTTGGAATTTTTTTTTTCAAATATGGAATTTCGAAAAAAAAAATTTCCAATATGGAGTTTCGATTTTTTTTTTGGATATGGAATTTCGAAAAATTGATTTTTAGAAATGTATGAAATTATATAGAACTGAATACCAGAGAATTTGTTAACCTGAAAGATAGTGGTGAACTAAGCGACATCATCTGTGAAGAGATAATTATTCGTATAAATGAAATTAGAAAGTATCGAGCAGTAAGGAACGTTACTCGTTTTCGGGGAAAGGGAATCAGAACATTTATAAGAATTAAGACTTATTTTACGCATCTGAAATTCAGATTGAAGCGTTACAATTGACACCACCAGAAAATTACAGTACCATATCAATACAATAATTTAATATAAAATATGGGTTTTGTAGAAAATTTATATTACATACAATATTTCAGCAAGAATTTCGGATATGAACATAAATTTTTCCCGTAATAAAATTTTACTTGGCGTGTAGGGCAATGTAACATATCAGGAACAAAATCATGACAGTAGGCAATAACCGTAATCAGCCAATACACATACAAGAATATCGCAATCAGGGCAACTGCAATGAGTTAATTACTTACATTGTGATTACAGATTGCACTGATTAGTTTGCCTTTGATCTATCGGACCATAAAATTAGCTTCGTTCATTTGAGCGCCATATTTTGAAAAAAAAAGATAAATGATGCAAAAAAATATTGGTTTTGTCACATAAATTTTATTATTACTTTCTGGTTAATATTTTAGCTTTTTCATCACCCTCAATTGTAGAATCCATTGATTTAAAATTCAGTGATGATTAATTAATAAATATAACGCACACACACGATAGAAAAATATTCTGTAGAATTAAAATTATATAGCCGTTACATATCTTCATGAGGTATTTACAAAACGATCGTCTCATTTATTTCCAGATATTGTAGATCACTGCACCAATATAACAATAGTAATTTGTTATATTTTAGTAAGTAAAATATTATGATATAATTAACGTCTAAAAGGTAATTTTAATTTCTTTTAACTAGATTACGGACTAGAATTACTGATAATATTTCTGAAACTAATGTTTTACAGTTTAGATCTGCCTGTAGATATTTTTAATTGCGGTAGATTTTTAATATGCATTATTTCATCGATTTTTTTAACAGTTGAACATATGATTTAAGTGAAAACAGTGTTTAGTTATGAAGCTGTTTTTTGTAATTTGACAGTGTAATATATTCCTTTATCCTTTTAACCAAACATATTTTAGTCTGGCCAATCTGAAACGAGACACAATTTTTTACAATTAATTTTTTAAAGAACAATATTGTTGATCGGATATATACGGCCTTTTATAAATATTGATAAAGGATGTTTTTATGTAGAAATAACAGTTATATCATTTTGTTTATAAATTTCATCTATATCTCGTGTTTCACAAAGAATGACGTGCAGCTCGAAACTGTAACACTTAAGTTTCAAAAATAGTATGAATTATTCTAGTCTGTAATCTTAGGTAAGATGTTTTAAATAGCATTATTGGGAAATAAGACGCTCTTTGACTGAATTATTAATATCGTAGGCATGTAAATAATTTGATAATTAATGCGTAAGCAAAGGATACTTAGGAAAAAATAAGAATATTCAGAAGACACGACGATTCTAACAGTTGGAATTTGGAGCTGTAATATGATGGAATTAAGAAAGAATAATAATTTACAGAAACTATATACATTAGTCTCATTTCGTAATTGAGACTTTTCACGTACTCTGGAACTGAAAATCAAGTTTGGGATTGAAACGGATGTTGCGTAATTCCTGCTTCTTTTGTAATTGATATTGTTTCAAAATATTTCAAAATTGTAATGCGGCTCTATATAAAAGATACACAGGTTGCTCGTTAATTCAAGACAAAACTACTGTTAATATTGTACTACAATTGTGTATAGGGAGCATAAAAAGTATTATATATTGTAATACTAATTAAGGAGGCCATTAATTGTTTAAATAATTGGATTGTTTAGCGGTACAAATTCTTAAAGACGACAATGACGGCAGGCTCTTTGTCGGCGGTCTTTGTTGCGTGCTATTAGGGCTGGCTGAATTCAGTCTGGCGGATATTATGGTCGAGATAGGGAGCAAAATTTAAGAGTACGAACAGCGTGGCCCAAGCTTAGAAAATCAACTGAGAGACTTATATGTTTTAAGAATCCAAGTAAAAAGGTCTGGACGGAGAGACACGTTATAAAAACCGCAAAGCTGAAACAAAAAGTTTAGCGCCACATTCAGATACATACGAGTATCGAAATAACATTTTTCCGTATAAACGCATTGAGAAATAATACGTCCGACTGTTGACCGGAGGTGCGGCTTATCGAGTTCCTGGAGGAATAATACAAGTACTACAACCGTGTGTTTTGACCATGATGTGTACAATCAGAGATTAATGGCTTTTTAGTGAATTGCGGCCCCAAGCTCCGAAAACTAAGTCTGGTACCAGCAGGACATTTGTAAGTACAAGCCAAACTAATTAAATTCTGTAAACGGTAATTACGGGTATTAGTCAGATTTCGTTCTTTTCATTTTAGTTAGATTTCGTATTCCGTTCGTTTCAATTTGGTTGAATTGTTAATTATTTAATTTATAATTTTTTATTGTTCACACTTATCAAACCCAGTTAAAGACCCTGAGAAGAAGAGTTATTAAATTTGATTGTCTGTGAAATATCAAAGATTGTATTTTACTTTGAACGCCACCAATTTTAAATAAAAAAATATTTGTTTGTTAATTTTGAAATTATTGAATTCGGCGTGCCAACCTAGGGCAAATCATTTGAAAAAAACTAAATGAACACCTGTTAAATTAATCTCTGGCAAATTAAAAGTTTTTTTATCATGATCATTTTGTTAAGTAATTCCTTTAATTAACCTTTATTTATGTTCATTACATTTTTGGTTCCACAACGTGGGTCAATTTAATTAACCTTTATTTTTGATAATTACAATATATTTAATTGAACAAGAAAATTTTAAAACATTCAAAGAAATTATGTCTTGGAGGATACTATTCCTTCTAGACATTACAATTAAACTTTTCAGTATATCGCTGGTTCTTTATAAATTACGACTTTGGTCCTGGCAGCATGAAATAACACATCTATTGCAATGGCGACAGAGGAAAATAAATTCTTTACCTACCAGCAATCCCTATTGTTAATATTAAATAATGACTGGTATTGTTCCAGTTCGCTCTTTATATTGTAATCACAATATATTTATAGAAATAACTACTTTATCTCGAACATTCTCATAAAAAATACTCTTATAATTTTGGAATATGTGAGAAACTTTTGGAGATTGTTTTTAAAAATTTTTAATATCGCATTTTTCTACGCACACTCGATTCTCAGATGAGGTAATGTGAATCACATGTAAGGTGTCTGTATCGATTTCGCATGCTGCATTCAGGAGTTGACACCTGTTGCGGGCAAATCCGTCCAAAAGACGTAACGAACTGTGACAACGTGAGACACGTTCTCCGTGGTCATCGAGAGACCGACCAAGACCGCGTTAGTACTAGTACTACATTTACCCTTGCGATACAAAATTTCGTCATTCAAATTATATGACAGGTGCACGAAAGGAGTTTATCTTATCCGAGTGGCCGGCTCATTCCTTTGGGGGAATAGACTAAAATTAATACGACTTACGACGACTATACAATATAAATCATTTTCACTTTGTTGATATTTTAGTTTACAACGACAAATAAGTGGAAAAAATGAAACGTTTCGATGCCGCGAACTTCCTAGAATAACCATATATGAAAAGGAGGATTCCAATAGGGAACTGGACGTTATATGTTGTAAATAAATTAATATAACTAGTAGCAATATAATGACGGATTTATTCCACTTAAACTCTTAAGTGCACAGTTTTTTGCATTTTTTTAAACTAAATTTTGTATGGTAAATGCGGAAAAGATAGCGGAAATTTTTTTATTAAAGGTGATTTTGCACATATTCAACATAAATATAATTATGTCAGATTAATGAAAAATTCACATAAATTGGATTATTATTATTTTAGATTAATTATAATACCCTGAGAATTACGCTTAAATATTCTTTCTTGAAAAAAAATACAGAAAAAAAATATTCTGAAGTTGATCGGCGGGTACAAAAATTAAATATATAAGAAACCAAATATTTCTAAAATAAATAGTCTTAATTAAATTAACAAAAATGTTGATTAATAATACAATTTAATAAAAATAATTGCTGCTCTATTTATAAATGAAATAAATTAAAACAATTTTTATGCATAAAATATTATTATGTATGATTTATCAATAATTATCATTAATTGGATAATCATTATTTTAGTGCAATTAGATTACCCTGAGAATAACGCATCAATTTTCTGTTTTTTAGAACAAATTAAAAACCCATAAAATAAATATTTTAACGTTGACGAGCGAACAGAAACATCTGGACTGAGGGGCTGACTCACAGAAAGCTATGACAGGCATGTTTTAACCTGTCCACCGATGCCAAAAATTTCACATTTTCTTAAGTGCATGTAGTTTTATATATGAATATATATTTTTTATATTTATATATATGAATATATAACTATGAATCGCAAATTAGCTCCCTTAGACAGACGCCTCTGGGGTGATCCTAAAAGTTATGTTACATATATGCTACACTTTGCACTAAAGAGCTAAGAACTTCGGAGCTCATTACAGCTTAACAATAGTCAGGCGGGAAATCCATGACCTTTATTAGAATGGATCTTCTTCATCAACTCTACAATACCTCAGCTGAAGCTTTGATTCTTTTTTAATTGGTTCCGCAAATCAAATAATTAACTTTTTCCTAGCGTTTATGTCGAATTAAAACGAAAGACTACATTACAAATTCGTTAAAAATATTTTTGGCAGATTAAATTATTTCAAAGAGGAGCTACGAATCGAATACTACCAGTAAAGGTAAACTTTTCGTCAATGCGTCTCTCAATTATCAGCAGACTAATTAGCAACATGAAATTAAAATTAATAATCTTAATTAGAGAGATTGGATATCGTCAAAGAGGACGCCAGAGTGTCGATAAGCAAAAGATACAAATTGGATTACATGAAAACCCCGAATGAAATGGAAAACAAAAATTATGAAAAGCATTGAATATATATATATATATATATATATATATATATATATATATATTTATATTATTAATGGTCGTAAACTTATTTAATTAACCTAGATATTTTTACTACGACGAAAGAAATAGTTTATGGCAGTGTGCTTTTGTGGTTATTCTTTGTAACACTCCTTTAGGCCTATCGAGATACACAGATGCAGACGTTTACTTTAATGGTGAGAACTGGTGTTGTGTTTACCGATCCGGTTATCTTGATTTTGGTATTCTTTAAATTCCCGAAATAATTCAGGCAAATGTTGGCATGAAGTCGTTGTACAACGCCAGAATAGCTTTTATCCCCATTCCCACTTTAATGAGAATTGAAAATCAATTTTTATAAACGGCATCCCTGTCCACGTGCCACTCAAAAATATCCGGAATGTGAAATGAAAGTCGTTTCATTTACTAATAAACCTCCATAGATTGTGTGCACACGAATAATAACCGTTCCCTTCTCTGGTTTACTTTCACGCATTATTCCTACTACTGCAGTTTAATATTAGTTAATATCAGTTTCACTAATACTAAACAATAAGAAAGAAAGAAATCATTTTATACGCAAACTAGAAACTTAAAACAGTTGAGTAGCGATCAGCCAACTTCGTAATAATTAATTAAAGATATTACTAATTACATATTACCGTTTATTGGTAGAACCTTAAATGTCCATAGGCACGAAGAAAATAAAATTAATATTGTGTTAAAATCATATGTCGGATAGCCAATTTTAGAGCAGAAAAGAAAAAATGATAATGAGATAAAATAGAACCGTCGGAACAGGTAGCTCTAGAATGCTTCCACTGAAATGATAAACAAGGAAGGAAAACAAACCAAACAAAGAAATACTACGAAATAAGGATGCAACGGAAACACTCATAAATTAAACAAAAATATATGAATAGGGAAAAATCAAATAAATTTTCATAAAATCATGACGAGGGCGAAATAAAAATAATTTAATGTGTTTTTTTTAAGGCTGTAAAAGTCCCCGATTGCCCAAAGGGACGGACGCCTACACCGGGAATAAAGCAAGAGAGTAGTCTCAGAAAGGACTGTAACCTCTCGTGGAAACACTGGACAAGGGTTTTTCTCTTAACAGGCCGAGAAAATATAAAGGAAAAAAATCAAATCAACCCTGCTAAGGTTTGAAGTCATGGTAAAAAAGCGAAGATATAAAATTATGCAGAAAAATAGTAATTACTTCACTGCAGCACAGACAAAAGTATGTTTTAGCCATTGAGCCAAAACATTATTATTATATTAACACAAAGAATAATTTAATTAACGTGAAGTATATACGTGCCAAGGTACAATCTAGTCTAATGAGAAAATATACTATTTGTTTGTTTATGTTACGTATACATATCTACACCCGTGGAGAAAAATTGACCGAATTTCGTCTACGTGTTACTGTTGACTCTGAAACAAACACTGTTGGGATAATCCACGTCTACAACCCCTAGGGGTGGGGGTTCAAAATTTCAAACATGCTCAAACGGCCGATATTTGCGTCCGATAAATATTTTTCGGGGCGAATAAGATAGACAATGTTTCTAGGCTGTTTTTTGTGTATAATTTCAATCCCTTTCGACAGGGGGGGGGGTGAGAACGCTAAGGGGTGGGAGGAACGTTACATAAAAATCACGCAAAAACAAACGAAATTGTAGTCAAATCTGGTGTTATGGATGTCGCTGTGTTGAATTATGACAACCCAGGTATCCAGATAGTCTAATAGACTATAAACAATAGACTGTTTTTGTGTATGTTCCGCATGCAAATCTACACCCGTGGAGCAAATTTTGTAGAAATAAGGAGTAAACTAACGAGATTGAAGTCTAATCCGGGGTTACGGATGTCGCTGATTTTAATTATGACTTTCAACTTACCGGATACGTTTTACTTTTCCGCTCGGAGTGTGAGTGGAAGGGAAAAACAAAGCTCCGTGTACAATTATTAACATGTGGAGCACTTTGGGTAGTATTATTAACTCCCTTAAGATAGTGCGTGTATTTTTGACTCTAATACAATATCGTTTATATTTCTTAAGTGTCTTAAGGCACCAAGAATATTTTTGACTCTCTCGAGGCCCTTTTACACGTTGACTGCCACGGCAGTTTTCAGAATCTCTTCGCGGAAGCCAACTACGAGTTAATTCGTACGCAGACACGCTTCGACATGTCGCTTCGCTAAAGCTGAATTATGAATACGCGTCCATATTCGTCAGTACAAAGACTGGTGGACTTATTTTTTGGATGAGAAACTAATATATATGCTGCTCAAGGAATTGAAAAGCGCAAAGCAATAAAAACATCTAATAGGTTATCAAAGTGGCAAGCCTGTAAAGAGAAGTCAGCCCTTTGTGTGGAAGATTGTTTAAGAAGTTCCACAAACAATAAAATATTATTTAATTTTTTGAATTTGAATTAATTTTTATAATTATATATATTTTTTTCGTTTTTTTCTAAATTTTCTGTTCATGCAAGACAGCATTGATTTATTGTTCTTTTCCCAGAAGCCATCTATCAATATTAGCACTAATGTATTCCGAGTTTAATCGTAGCTTCACAAAAATGACAAGTAAACAAGGACGAGATAACTCGTAGTTAGCGTCCTAGAAAAGAACGCAGTCTATGAGTTATCTCGTAGTCGTCAGTCAACGTGTTAAGTACTAAGAGTATATTTATATATATTGTAGTAATTGGTAATTAAGACATTGTGCTAATTGGAAAGTTGGATTGTAGAGGACTCATTATTATTGGATATAGAGTGGACGCCGCAACAAGGCGGCATCGCAAAGAAAGTATTGTTGTTGTCGATCGGCTGAGAATTTTACGTGCTCAAAAATTTACGAGACGAGCAAGTCAGTCGGGCATACAACAGCGAGGTGTTAAGACCAGAAAATTCATATTATAAAAAGTTTTGCAGTCGGGCATAGAACAGCGAGGTGTAAAGACCAGAAAATTCATATTATAAAAAGTTTTGCAGTCGGGCAGCGGACCGCAAATAGAACAGTTTGATAGCAGTTACAAACATGCTCTAAAATATTGAAAATTAAATCAATCTTCAGTCGGGAAGGAGAGAGTGAAACTAATGTTGTAATCGGTGGCCGAGCATAAATTCAACCTGCAGGCCATAGACAAACCAATGAAGTACATTTCCAACTAAAGTCACGAGATCTGCAAATCCAGGTTGCAGAAAAGCATCGAGAATCTACCAATTTGTGTTAGTCCAACTAACAAAACTACGCCAATTAGAATTTGTTGACATTTAGAGTCTGTGAGTACTAGAATCAGTGATATCCCCAAATTTTGTGCACGAAAAACCTAAAATGAGACCTGGGCGGCCGTAAGTAGAAAAACTTTAA
The DNA here is from genome assembly GCA_037074705.1 of Zhengitettix transpicula. Lineage (NCBI taxonomy): Eukaryota > Metazoa > Arthropoda > Insecta > Orthoptera > Tetrigidae > Zhengitettix > Zhengitettix transpicula. Next base: position 17,095,165 of record CM073593.1, on the reverse strand, counting down.
AATAATATTGTAAACCACTTTTAAAAGATAAAAGTCAGATCGTTCTTTAATTTTAATTATTTAATTATCAATAAAATGAGATCGTTAATTATTGATAAATTTAAAACTGTTTAAATTCAATCTGTAGTATTATTTCTTCCACAACAAAGTTAGTCTATGTTTCAGACGCATTAACTTCCATAAAAGGTAAATGTAATTTTGATTGTATAAATTCACCCATTTATCAAACCCAGTTTAAGACCCTGAGATCCCAAATATTATTGTGTATTTAAAATTGTTAATAAATTTGTTTAATTGTTTTCCCTTAATAATCTTTTTATTTTAAAAGACGCCATTATTTAATTTTTACAATATTTTGTGTCGGGCCGAGGCACCTCGGCCTGTTCTGAGAGGTGTATGTTCCGGGGTCACAGACCTTGGGCATACGGTAAGAGTTGTCCGCTATTCCCATTGGAATAGTCGGCCAGCTGCCTCCTAAACTGGTCGAGGCGCACGGAGAAGGGAATGCTTCGTCTCCGCAGCAAACTCTTCTCCCACTATCGGAAGGGCGTGGGACAAGCACCCAATGCCCGACCTACCTGATTCAGGTTTTTCTAGGATTTTCCCTTCATTACTTTTAGGCGAATGCCGGGTAGGATCCTTAAACCATAGCCCGGGGGCCCTAGTTAACCCTTGGCTATCTTCCTCTACCCTTCCGCATCCCCCCTTTCAGATTCCTTCCTATGCTATTAAAGGGGATTTGCTCCATCTGGATTACCCTCATGTAGCCTGTTACCTAAAAAAAATATTTTGTGTCGGGAGTATTTATGGTTCTCTAAAGGCACAGATGGGTCATGAAGAAATTATCATTCCATCAGAATAGGTAGCTTAAATCACTTATTGACTAATAGATTACCTTTTCCGAGCTTATATAAATAAATACCCGGGCAACAATGCGCACCGAGCTAATTATGAATCATTTCAATATGCCAGTCCTAAACGCGGCACTTGTGAGATTCTGCTAGTATTTTAGTCACGTTAATCATTTTCAATTTGTGTCACACAGCTGATTTATTTACTACCGACTTGTTCAGTAATCAAGAGGCTCATAAAAACTAGTACGTTTGAGAACTATGTCAATACTCAATCTATAAATTGCGGTTTAAATTAGGTGAAGGTTCGTAGACGTGACTAGAAGAACCATCAATCCTAGAAGTGTTCAGTTTCGCGAAATCGAGGGTACGTGGTCACTTGTAACCGCGTTAGTTGTGACCTAGAAAAACTGACCGGACCCCGAGCCGACTTGGGGTATTGTTAATCATGTTTTATGTGACACGGGAACGTGTTCCGAATAGCTCGACCAGTTTACGGCTAAAATGTTACACTTGCGAGCTGACAAAGCTCTGATTGACAGCTCAATGGTAGCAACAGCTGTCGTTCTCGTTTCCACACATCTGTTGCAAATTTGCCTGAACTTTTACACCAACCGCAAGGCCTGTGAAATATTGCTTCAGATGTAAATTAGCTGGTGACGAGCCTGTTGATATGTTATTATGGACATCCCATGAGTGACGTTGAAATTGAATTTGACCAAGAAAAGAATTTTTGAAAAAAAGAAATATCAGTTTACACGAATATTTAATACAATTTCGTTGACAGGGCCCCGTGAACCAACGTGATATAGACCAATGTTAACCACAACAGTCAATTTTCATGACTTTTCCTTCCAACAATGTGTAACTACAAAATATTAAAATATAGTAATAAGAGAACATAGCCAAATACAGACATTCAACTCAAAGTTTCTTTGAACCTTGATCCTTTCTTCAGGTTCTAAGAAAACTAAAAGCACAAGAGCCTACAGATATACAACTGCACAATTCAGCTTTTGAGATTACCAACCGTGCGGTTTTGTCGCTCTAGACTCTTGTGTTTTTAGTTTTCTTAGCACCTGAAGAAACGATCAAGGTTTCCAAAAACGTTGTGTGGTATTTATATACTTACTTCTTTTGTCTGTATTTGGCTATTTTATTTTATTATAAATTTTCAAAACAGAACGACATTTTTCATTTCATATTAACATATAGGTTACAATTAATTACGCTCATTTTTTTCACCTTCGTGGTACACAAAATAACTAATTTACAAAGGATAATATCGCTCTCTACAAATCGCTGTTTAATTGTGCTTCAGATGCAAAAAAAACACAACTCAGATTGCCAAAGAACAACCCCATTAATGATATTTGAGCCGTATTAGTTGCCAAATGTAAATAATTTTCTTGTGGTGAATGCAGTTTTTCGGACACGTGTCGTACATTGCGACTAGACAGTTGTATCGTCCATTAATAAAAAACACGAGCCGTTAGATATGTTGGTTCGGTGCTGAGCGTTTAGTAAAAATTGGAATGTGGGGAACAAAGCTGAAATGTATCACGGATAATAGAGCAATTATAAGTATTGATCGCATATTGAATTGTCTAAGTAAAAAAACGAAGAATGACAAGGAAAAACGGTAGAGACACAGAAAAGAGAAAATCAACAAGAAAAATTATTTAAAAGCTAAAAAGAGGGGATGGGAATGTACGAATAGAAATAAGAAGGAAAACCAGACGTATTAAATTACTGAGCGAAAATGATTCCTAATAAAATATCCAGAGGACAAAATTTGGTAAAAATGTCAAAGGCTGAAATTAAAGGTTACTCCAACGTTTCGAACAACAGAGAAAGAGAGGAACATTCTGAGCTACGCTACTAGAGACGAACACTCTTCAAGACGTAGACTTACTATATTCTACCTAGTCCGTGCTTTTATAACTTTTATCATTTTTCCTTTTTGATTTTTTCTGTGCAGAGTCTCTAACGTTTATCATTGTTAATATTTTTTTTCTTCCAATCGTTTCATAGTTCTCTATTTTACTCAGCCTTTGGAATACCCGCTCTATCGTCAAGGACACCTGTGAGAGAATTCTCTCGCAGGTGAACCTTCCCAGATAGCTCTGGAGGGAGGCTACCTTTGGGGATGCCTTCTCTTCTCTCTGGTTTTTTGAACTAAGGTTCCCACAAGCCGAAGCACCTCGACCTGTTTTGAGAGATGTATGTTCCGGGTTCACTCACATTGGGCATACGGTAAGAGTTGTTGGCTGTTGGAACAGTCGGCCAGCTGCCTCCTAAACTGGTCAAGGCACGGGGAAGGGAATTCTGAGACCCCACAGAATCCCCTCTCACGCCATAGGCAGGGCGTGAGAGAGGTACCAAATACCCTACCGACCTGATGTAGGTTTTTCTATGGTTTTCCCTACATCACTTTTAGGCGAATTGCCGGGTAGGATCCTTATTCTATAGTCCTGGGGCCCTAGTTAACCCTTCGCTACCTTCCTCTACCTTTCCGCATTCTCCCTTTCAGTCCCTTTCCTATGCTATAAGAGGGGAGTGGCCACTATGTGGATTACCCTATATATATATATATATATATATATATATATATATATATCCTATCTACACCTTATTATTATTATGCTACCGCTCTAAACTTATAATAATATTACCTCACCATTGCGAACAAATTTCAGAGCGTTTCAAGGAGTGATTCACGTCGTAAAGACTAATAAGTACCTTATTTGTGTAAGATTTATTATTAAATGCGTTAATTCCTCGTTCGCGGAAACATGATATGTCATAATATAAGATTACAAGAAAAGAATAAAATATTACAATTACAATGTTAAAAAACAAAAACATTTATAAAAATTTATATAATTTAAATCAAGATACTAATACAATAAAGAAATTATAACTGTATTAATCTTCAAATTTCATTCTTCGCAGTTTCCAACAACAAATATTACTTCTATTACTGTAGGTCTATAACATGAAAAAGAAAAAATGTTGTCAGTTAAATTCTAGAAGGTTGTAATTGTAAAATAACAGCACAACTTGATAGGATACCAGAAAACTGTTTTATTAAAGACAGTCTAATGTGTCCTTCCCATCTACGAACTCTTTCAGCGAGTAATACGCTCCATTAATTAAGAAAGATTATCAATTATTTATAAAAAAATTGTATTGCTAAGGGTATTCTATCGTCCGGAAGACTATTGTATAGATTTATCCCGGAATAACGAATGCTTGATCCAAAAAGGCTTAGGCGATGTTTTTCAATGCGGATTTCTACTGTTGTATAAATAAATGAACAAAATGTTGCTGCAGACAAACTTTAAAAATTCTAGTGTATGAGTACAGGGCAAAGTGAAAATCCCAAGTTTACGAAACTAAGGCTTGCAACTGGCATTTCAATCCGCATCAGATATTACTCGTACGGCCAGTTTTTGTAGTTTAAAAATTTGAAAAGCGTGATGTGGACGACCATAGTTTAAGGCATTGCAGAATTAATATATGCATGGTATATCATTTTAGATATGTCGCTTTCCCGGGCTAACACTCTTATTGTGAACCAAATTTTTCTAAGTTGTCCCGAGAGTGTATTCATACTTAGCTGAACATGACAACAAATACGAGGGTGGTCTGAAAAGTTTTCGACCCAAAAAAGATAGAAGATATTTTTTTTGAATTTTTTTTTTCAACATAGTCTCCTTGTAACTCTACACACTTCTCCCAGCGATGCTCCCATCTCTGTAACCCGTCCAAAAGTTTTCTCTGCAAAATAAGTGTTCACGAAGGTGACTGTCTCTTCATTTGACGAAAATCTCTGTCCTCCGAGCGCAATTTTTAGATGAGGGAACAAGAAGAAGTCGCTTGGGGCTGGATCTGGATGGTCAAGCAGTTCAAACCGTGGATTTTCGCCATGGCATCCGCTGAGGTGTGAGAAGGTGCGTTGTCTTGGTGAAACAGGATTTTTTTTTCTGCCCGTTTTTCCGCAAGTCCTGCTTTCAGCTTGCCAAGTAATGATGCTCCTGTAATGGTTTTTCCTTTTTGAAGATAATTGATTAAAATAACTCCATGACGATCCCAAAAAACAGTCACCATCACTTTCCCAGCCGAAAAAACAAGTTTTTGCTTCTTTTGGAGCCGGTTCTCCCTTTGCAGTCAACTGTTTGGACTGTATTTTTGTTTCGGGCGTATAATACAAGTTTCATCTACAGTAATAAATCGGCGCCAAAACGCGAATTTATTGCGCCTAAACTTCGACAACAGAGCGATGGAAATGTTCATTCGAACACGTTTTTGGTCTACGCGCCACCCAACGCGCTGACAGCTTTCTCAAGCCTAAAGGTTGATTTAATATGTGATAAACACATTCTTTTGACATGTTCATGACCTCTGCTATCTCTCTCACTTTAATTTGGCGGTCGTGTAGCACTATTTGGTGAACTTTCGTAGTAAACAGAAAAATGAATTAGCTAGAAATTGATTGAAAAATCTTTTCTGAAATAAATAATTGGAAACTGTAGTCGGAAGATGTTATTCAAATGAATAGTAAATACATTATGTAAAAATATTGTCGTACCAACACATTTGGAACAAACAGTGATATATATTGTAGTAATGACAAATATTTAATTAATTAATAAATTTTGTTCATTTCATTATTGGCGGCGTAAATCTGAGGCCATGGCATTGTGAGGTACGTTATTGTTGACGAAAATGCGGAGCCAAATGCACGATACAAAGTGATTTCGAAAATGCATAAATATATGTCCAGAGTTACTCGGAGAAGAATAATGAGTCTGTTAAGAGTTGACGTGTATATATATATATATATATATATATATATATATATAGAGAGAGAGAGAGAGAGAGAGAGAGAGAGCAGAGTATGTTTTGGAAGGCTGCAGAATGTGCTTTAGAGGATGATGAATTTGTGTTAGTAGTTGCCCGTTGCCAGTTCCCAATGATTGGCAGAGAGCACAGAATCTAAGGCGTATTAATACAGTTGTTCAGTTATTCATACCTTGAACAGTAAACAGCGATTCGTTAGCGAGCGGCGTGTGATCGACAATTAAATATTCCAAATCAGAAAGACATCAACAGAGTTTTTAAGTGTTCGCAATCTTATAAATAAAAAAGAGTGTATGTTTGTATGTTTGTATGTTTGTTTGTATGTTTGTATGTTTGTTTGTATGTTTGTATGTTCGTTATACAACTGAGTTTAATTAATTACCTTGAAAATAACGGGAAAACAACCGAGATTCGAGTCAAATCGAAGGTCATGGATGTTGCTGAATTTATTTATGACAATCTGGACAACGCGCGGGTATCGGCTGGGTTGGGATGAGTTGACCGGCTGTTTTTTCGTCAATTAAATATATTTCGGGATGAATTAGATTAATAAAATTTCCCTACATGTTCTCTGTGTATAATTTCAACCCCTTTCGGACTCGGAAGGGTGTTCCCTTAAGGGTTGGCGTGGAAGTAGCATTACATAAAAAGAAACCAGAAACTATCAGGATTGTCACTGAGTTTAATTATGACATTAAACTTGACCGTTTAAGTCCCCGAAGCGGGAGTGGTCGGGGGTGAAACATTTCAAACATGTTAAACGGTCGATATTTGCGATAATTATTTCCTGTGGTTAATTACTTTGAAAGTATTTATACCGATGTTGTTTGTGTATAATTTAACGCCTGTGAGGGGAGCAAGCTTAGGGGTGGCGTGGAGGTACGTTAAATAAAATCCCGCAAAAACAACCGAGATTCGAATCAATTCCGAGACTATGAATGTCGCTGAATCTAATTGTGACAACCTGGGTAACGCGACGGGTTTGGGAGGTGTTGGGCGGGGGAATAAATTTTCAGACAATGTAATCGGCCGATTTTTGCGAGGAATACATTCTTTTTCATTATCGCATATTTGTGGGGGTGGTCATCTTCTAACATGTAAAAACGGCCGATATATTTAGTCAATGACTTCATCCCCCTTCGGCATGGGAGGTGAGCACATTTAGGGATAGGGTTCGAGGAGCTTTACATAAAAATAGCGCAAAAGTAACCAAAATTGGAGTCTTATGGATGGTTATAGATAAATGACATCTCGGGCAACGCCGGGCACCCAGCTAGTCAATAATAAAGTAGAATACGTGAAAATGGCCTGTTAGTGAAAAGTGGGGTAAGTAAAACAAAATTAATTGAAAATCAAATCACGTGTGCACAAGCCCCAGGAGACCAGACAATGATATGTAGTACAAACAAATTTCTCATATGTAAATCTCATATGTAAATATCTACCGTCAGATTTCAATCAGATTTCGATAACTTCATTAAAATTATATAACTTTCAGATTAGGAATAATTGTTTTATTGTCAATTAAATATCATTTTTTTTTGTTTTATCTTTATTAGAGGCCCGATAGGCGGCCCAGAAATTGAGAGTTCTCACAAAAGCCATGGCATAATATTAATAAATTATAAATCAACACAGACTGAAATTTGTTAATAAATTAATTTTATCTTTATAAATAATTGTTGAATTTAAATTACTTCATTTTTTCCTTAATATAAAGAGATTACTACATTAATTGGCACCTAAGTGGTAGCTTATTTCGATCTTAATTATTTTGTTTACTACACAAATTGGCGCCACAACGTACTGACATTCCATTTTGTTGTTTTATTGTTAATTTACTATTTTTATTAGAGGTCTTTCTTTTTCTTTATTATAAATTGGCGCCCAACGTGGGGCATTCTATCTTATTGTTTTATTGTAATTTTTCTATATTTATTAGAGGTTTTTATTTTTGTTTACTACAATATATAACTGTTGTACGAACATAATAGATCCATATTTGAACCAGGTTCGCATTAATTTGTGAAATCGAGATGAGGATTCAACCGTAGCATCGCGTTTAATATATTTAGACCTCTTTTATTTCTTTTAAATTATCTGCGGCTACTAACTTTTCATTTTTTATCTTAATACTCACAATGGAGTTTCATCGGCGACATTCATATATTTAGGTTCGAAATAATGATTTAAAAATCAAACAAGAGGGTACGCTAACAAGCTCTAGTCTTTATATCAGACTAACGTATCGCATATGCATCGGAGCCTCGGTACTGAAGGAGACATTGAATGGACTGTGACAGATTTATTTCGGCACCTGCGACTCGTTAGGCACGCAGTTGTCCCCGTAGCATTTACGTAGCGGACGCCTAACGAGCCATTTACATATCGCAGACAATGTCTTAATTACAATATTCCCCGTCGGCCATTATCCCCAATCACGCACGTTGCCCAACTACTCAGTGGACTTTCATGACGTAAGTGTAGGCGTAATTTTCGCGTCAGCTGTGCTGCGATACCCTAGATGTATCCTAATGGATCTCGACAGCTGCTCGCTGTTTCTCCGAAGCGTAACTTTCCACTTCCTAGATTCCCGAACTACCTGAGGTTCACAAGAACTTCAGCCATTAGCGTCACAGTCATACGAATATGAGGAGACTTGAAAAACTGACGCTTCTCAAAAGAGTAATACAAATACGAAAATTATTTTTGAAGCTCATTTGGAAACGAAATATATTTATTATTTCTTGGATTATCATTATTCTTATTTAAATGCGGAACAACCCAAAAAGTGCAAAGAAGTAGTTTTTTTAATTTCCATATAGCTTTGGGACTAAGCGGGATACGCGAAGAGTCAGCATGATATATTAAGAGCACCTGTCGAATAGGATATAAAATACAATATTTAATTTTCCATACTGTTTACTCATTAAATTCTCATTGTCGTTGCACTTAAAATTTTATTAAAAATTCATTTCTATATTAAATATTTATTGGAATCTACAACCTGAAGATCTTGGCTGTTTATACAACAAATTATTACTAAAATTCAACATAATGGAAGCCAATTTTATCAAAAAAATTATTTGTTATGGTTTCATATTTGTCAACCTACAGAAAAAGTCTCAAATTAGTAATTTTTCTATTTGTATTGATTTTAATGTCAATTCACTCATAGAAGTAGATATTTGATATTAAAATTGTTCTGACTTATTGGCTTTTATGTTTATTTCTTTTATTATTTACGTCAGTTAAAATATCAATTTTAAATTTGTTTGCTCTGGTAAGTAGTTCACAAACACTCAAGTATCAGATATCTCCTCTCTGTATAGTCCCTTAAAAGCTTTTAATTTCTTCTCCACGAACCACTTTGTCTTGCGAAGCGGTTAATCTGCGCTATATATCATGAAGTGTTTACCGAATAATACCGTGAATGGTGAACTTTACTTGGACCTGAGGCGAACTGAAGCCAAGTTCTTAAAGTTTCCGTTCTCAGATACGGCTCCAAAGCTTGCTGTAACACTACTTTTTATTTTTGCTAGATAACTGAAAAGTTCGCAGACTGACTCAAGCGCTTTCCATCCTACAGGATTTACAGCCCACTTCAATTTCTCAGCATTGAAGTAGATAATAAATGCTATAAAACTTTTCATGCTTGCGAAAATGAAGTCGACGGGAGATTTTCGGTGCCCAACGTCTACAAGTAGAAAGAAACAATTGAGAATGGTTTATTAACATTGTGCTTAACTGTTTCTCAACTAAAAATTAGAACCGAATTATTTTACAACAATTGAAACAACTACTAAATTCTCAATAACTCTGTTATAACAATAAAAGGAAATTTTAGTTGACTTGGTGACGTCTGACATATTTGGACACTTGAATTAGCTCTATATGAAAATAAATGTATATTTTATGATTCAGTTAAATTAATTTCGCTGAACCATTTATTACTATTCGAATAAATACAGAAACGATGTTATCCTACAAACTCCATTATGAATGGGACTGTTAGTTCTAATTTTTTAAAAATAAAATATAGGTAATAGTGCGATGGCTTTCCTCACGTAAGTAACTACACTTCACGACGTTGAAAATGGACTTGGTAAATAGCTCAATGAAAAAAGTAGAACTGACTGCGCGAACCGTTGATGTTCCGGCCTTCATTTTACGCCGTGCGATTGGTCACAACCCTCGGCTAAAAATAACAGCCAAGTGCTTTTTAATTTTAATCGCACTAGTCTTTTGCACCCACTTGAATAATACTCCATTTCATTTCACTACGTCATGTAAAATACGGTCCAAATTAAATGTTCTACAACTAGCAAATTTTTCACAACACATACTTGAAATATACACAATCGCAGTTAAATTAATACAGCTGAAATAAACTTGCCGTTAATTTTGTTCACATTAGACAATAATATTGGAAATTTGGGCTTTTTTCAGGCAAAAAATCCAACATAGATACTGTCTTATAACATTTTCACCTTCTTCACTCAACTGAAAAAATTAATCAAAAAAGATAATGAAGTAGACAATAACTTTCGTTTGCGCGGTTTTACAAACCGTTCTAACTTTTTTACCTGACGAAAGTAAGAAGGATTTATAGTCGCTTCAACCAAAATGTTAGTGGCAAACTTCTGTATTATTTAACTTTTATTTCTTTAGTCTAGTGCGATGGTTGTGGTTACATCCAGTTTCTTCTCAAATTAGATGGATAAGAAGGCAAGTGATTGTTTGTGGATCAGTGCAGAAGTCCTTTGTATTGAATTTGCCTATTGTTATGTTTCGTTTTTGTTCGCATTTTCTGCATTCAAAGAGCACATATTGAATTGTGAGAGATTGGTTGCAGGGGCTACATATTGGTTGGGATGTTCTGCAGAAGAGGTGAGCATGCAAGAGGTTGATATGGAGGGATATTATCCTTTTTCTTTTTACGAGGGTAGGTGAAAAATCTTCAAAAAGACATAGGCAGCAGTAGTGTGCGATTCTTACCCACTCAAACACACTTCCCTTTCCATCGATGACCAATTATTGCTTCCTACGGAGCTCCAGTTAAGTATTAATTGGTAGGAAGCGGTCTTAACTGTGGCTCTTCCTCCTATTATGGACTATTCTCATTTTCAAATTTCCGTAGCTTCTTTATAACCATAGCGGCGTGTTTTCTGATCGCCTTCCACTTGTCTGCTGACTCCAGCATCACAGAAACCAGATTGGCAGGTTTTATTTCAATCTTTACTTTGTCTCTAAGAATATTTCTTCGATTTTCAGGATGAGGGCATTTGAAAAAAGCGTGTACAACGTCTTTCTCCTCCTTACCACAGTTTAAGCACATGGGGCTGTCCACTATCTTGAATCTATAGAGATATTTACGAAAACATCCATACCCTGTCATGTTTTCTCCTTGTCCACGTTTGGATGTCAGAAATGAGTCAGTGCGTCCACCGTCCCTATGAGGACTGTATCAACCGTCGTTGCCACTCTGTCAATGATCCCTATCCTGTGTTTTTTATTACTACTGATTTCTTGCGGCCAAGATGTCCAGTGGCGCCATTCATGCTAGAACACATGCTGCATCATCTTATCCTAGAGATTAATATCTGCTGGTTTCTGTGGAGGTTCTTAGGAAGTATTAGTTCCGATGATGATGTTATTTCCTGTTGGAAGAGTCCGTTGTTTCCAGTACGCATCTTTACTTGCCACGTTGATTCTATTTTCTTCTTAAGCTCCGTGTATATGTCCTAGGTTGTGTATACAGTACATGTGTCGTGTGTGATGCTCATGCTCTACGTTGGTATCTAGTCGGTCGCTGCATCGTTTCCCGCTATATATATTTTTGGATCCGTTATGACTATAATGCTTCCAGTGAGGCAGAAAAGATTATTCTGTTGCTTAGAGGGGATTCAGATTAGCATTCCAGAGCCATGAGTATTGCGTAGATCTCCGCTGTCGTGATAGATGCTGATGAGTTTATCTGGACAACTTCCCTATGATTCCCGTGTATGAACACGCTTGAGGTTCTTGTTTCCGTTTTTGAGACATCAGTATACAACTAGGGCATATATATCGATTATGGTGTGGAGGTGGTCGTTGGCCTTTTCTCGGAGTATTCATTTTGGGATTTGGCTGAGTGAGATGTCGATGGGGAGTTCCGATAATTTCCACGTGAGAGTATTGGTTGAATTGTGGTCAATGTCAGCTAAGATTGGGTTTAGTTCCAGGAGGTTCTTATTGGAACATGTGTGGAAGGGAAGAGGTCTTTTGGTGTTGAAACTGTACTTAGGGTAAGGTGGGATTGGTTGGGTTCGCTTGTGTTTACCGTTTCCGTTTTTGAGGCATCAGTATGAAACTTCGCAGGATTTCCATATTTCTTGATTATGGCGTGGAGATGGTCGTTTGCCTTTTCTCGGAGTATTCTTTTTGGGATTTGGCTGAGTGAGATGTCGATGGGGAGTTCCACTAATTTCCACGGTTGAATTGTGGTAAATATCAGGGAGGATTGAGATTAGTTCCAGGAGGTTCTTATTGGCTGATGCGTGAAAGTTAAAAGGTCTTTTGGTGTTGAAACTGTAGTGAGGGTAAGGTGGGATGTAGTGTCTTACAATAGGGATGATGTGGATGCATCCAGTGATTATCCTGAGGGCGTTGTTCTGGATCGTATTGAGTTGGTTGGATTACTGAAACGTTGTGCGGTATTTATTTTATCACAAGTTTGTCTGTTTATAAAGCTACTTCATTTTTGTTTATTTCCATCTAACACTGACGTTTTAATGTTTTGAAGTAGGAAGTTACAGGAGTTAATTTGTAATTCCTCTATGTTGGGCGCCAAATATTGAAATCAAACGCTTTGAGAAAACTAGCTCATTCTATCTTTATTTGGTAAACCATTATATTAATTAAATAATAAAACTGAATTAATTTTTTTTAGCATTGAACAAAAAGGGTTTTATTATCTGTCATACAAAACGCACATTTAAAAATATTAAACAAATGGAAAATAAAAGAAATGGAACACTCAGGGGCCGTTTTTATGCATTTTGGTGAAAACAAGGAAGAGGCTTTTAAATGATTAGATGGCTGTCGTGTACAACACTCAATTTTTGCTGTAACTTAAACTTCAAACCAGATCTGGAATTTAGGCTACTACGTGAAACTCTCTGATAACAAAGCCCAACTGGGAAAGACGCGTTTCTTTTGAAATTTAATTTGAATAATATGTGACTATATATTCTCTCAGTCCAGACATGTTGCTTACTTCCCACAGATTTCTCAAATACACGATTCTTCAGATAAATCGAATATTTGATTTTAATATTGTCGAATTTCTTCCATCTGTGCCGAATCATAATTTTATTCTTCGCTTGGCTTCTGGTAATTTCTATTTTTTTTAGACTGGTAACATATATATAATAATACGTACTAATTAGAGGCCATTAATGATTTTGATAATTGGATATTTATGGTGGATTGTTAGCGTAACAATACAGGCGGGCTTTTGTCATGCTGAACCGTGGGGCTTTACACAGTCGGGTGTTGGAAGTCGGGAAGTCGGGTGTTGGAAGTGGGACGACGAGCAGCGTGGCAGGCATATAGGTCTAGCCGGAAAGGTTACAATTTAAATTGAGTATAAAGTTTTGGACAGTAAAATCCATCGTAAAGTTACAAGCAGACACCTAATAAATCACGCCACAATAAACATCTATAAGTACCGTGACCGTCATCAATTCAACAGGATACAATTTTGTAACAATCTGCCCAACTAATAATCCGGAAGGAGCAGCAGTTTCTAGTTTCCAGAGGAGAGACCCGAAAGATACGACCGTGTTTTTGTTTAATCAAATGTAAATTCAGTGATTTCATGGCCTTTTAATGTGAATGTGAAGTGCACACGAGCCAAAGAGAGTTTAAGCCTGGTACCAGCAGACGTTTTGTAAGTGCAAAGAAATTTGATCAAGTTTTGATAACGATAACTAAAGATAAAATCGTCAGATTTCGATTTCACGTTTGTTTGATTGTTTAACTTCTTAGGTTGTAAAGGAATTTGATTGTTTAACGTAAATATAAAGGTTGTTTCTTTACTTAGAAGGCCCAGATAAATGACCCTGAGAAAATAGTTGTAAAATATATAAAATTGAAAAACATTAAATTTAAATAATCTCATTTAAAAATTTTCAAATTTCACCTGAATAAAAGTAAATTGTCTTGTTATGTTTTAAAGAATTTAGTAATTATTATGAAATATTTCTCTTTAAATAAAAAAATGAATATAAATTGATTTATAAGCCAACTATTGAATTAAATTCAGTAAAATAATCCGTTGTTAAATAAATAAATTAATTAATCCCCAGTTAATAATTACATTTTGGCGTCACCAACATGGGGCAATCAATTAATTTAATCAATTTGTGTTTATTACATTTTGGTGCCAGAATGTGGGACGAATCAATTAATTCCAAAGTGTTTATTACAATATATATAAAGATTAATTCAATTATAAAACCATACAGCCCTTCTTGTGATTCCGTCTACATTAAATTTTCTTTTAACGTCAAATTATTTCAAGGACTAGAAAAGTGAAATTTGTGCCTGTGATATTTAGAGTAAGGAATAGACAAATTAAGTATATGTAGTCAAGAACTGAAGCACATCTAATATTTCTACGCGTTAACGGCCTCAGCAACTGCAAACTAAACAAAACGAACTTCGCAGTAGAAGCGCACGCTGCCTTCATCACTTTAAGCAGTCCTAAGGGATGCTCCAAACTGCAAGATCTTAAAGCTTCTTACTAGTGACGAAAGTTCTATGGAATTAGGCGCATGGGAATTATCAGTTTACTTCCCTTTTAATAACTTTCGTTGGTCTGAACAACTTGTACGACTTACACCGTTCGTGTTTATAAATTTTTGAAACTTCTTACATCTTTTTATCTCTTAATTTTTTGAACTAGAAAATAAATTATTGTACTTAGTCTCTTGGTTATAGCAATGTATGATTTTCTCGTTCTGTAAATAATCCATTGTAACGTTATTCGGTGATAAGAATTTCATGAAAATAAAGATTCAGAAAGATGTACACGATGAGCACGGTTATCGCATGACAATTATAAATGTAATGTGATTTTTGAGACAAATTTAATTAAAATGAAAAAAAATTACGGCTGATTGAAAATAATGAATGAGAAAAATAGCCAATTCAGACAAAAAACCCCAGGCCCTACAGCGAAAGACGTGTTTTCTTTGAAACTTAATTTGAATAATATGTGACTATATGCTCACTCCGGCGAGATATGTTGTCTACTTCACACACATTTCCGATGGACAGGGCACGTTACAAGGATGGGAAACAGAAATACCAAAAAATATACAATACAATACATAATGCAATTAATTAAAAATTTATTGAAAAATACTTACAATGATTCGGCCATTACCGTAAACAAATGATACCAATAATTTTAATAGAATTTATGATTCCCTATTGTTCTAATCCACTTGTGTGGTATTTATATTACCAAAAATATAATAAACTGAATAAAAACGTTAACGGACAATTTTGCTTCGGTTATTGAATAATTTCATGGGTTAAATATACTTTGAAAATAAATATACATTGAAAGGTGCTTTTTACAGTTTTATTCCGCGACTTTGAATAACTTTCTTCGAAAGAGAAAATATATTCTTATCTGCCCGTAACAGATTAAAATTTCGAGTTATATAGTTGATACTTTCGTTGATTGACTGATAGAAATTAATATTTCATTCCAGATTTGTAAAATATAATCACACGGTAAAGATGCTGATGTACAGACGTAGTGAAGAATATACAAAAACTATATTGGCATTATGCAGGCACATAGCGTATGAGTTCTAATTAATATTTATAAGGATGGGAAACCAATATACAATACACTATATAATAAATTAATTAATTATATTTTATGGAACATTGTTGACAATTAATTACATGAAATGTAATGTTCGTTCTAATGGTTCGGCCATTAACGTAAACAAATGATACTAATAATTTAAATATAATTTATTGTTCTTTATTGTTCTAATCAATTTAATGTACTTAAAATAATTTTGTTTACATTCCTTTGAACTTAACAATACTCTCAACAGCTGTAAACATGACACAATGTTCGCCTGTAATGTGTGGGCAAATCGGATCTAAGAAATTTATGTCCACTGCATTTAATTGTAAGTAATGTTCAATAAATTTCTAATTATTTGTATTATAAATTATCATGTTTGAAAAATCTTGCATTGTTGGAATTTTTAGAGACACGGATTTTGAAATTATATCATTTAACTGAATTTACAG
The DNA here is from genome assembly GCA_037074705.1 of Zhengitettix transpicula. Lineage (NCBI taxonomy): Eukaryota > Metazoa > Arthropoda > Insecta > Orthoptera > Tetrigidae > Zhengitettix > Zhengitettix transpicula. Next base: position 17,079,122 of record CM073593.1, on the reverse strand, counting down.
CAGCTGAAGAGGTCCTAAAAAATTAGGGATGAAACTTTGAGAATGCTATTTCAATTTTAACGTTTAAAAATTTAAATTAATAATAACTTTATAACTAAAGAGGTTCATGTTTACATTTATTTAAGGACGTCAGATAACTGTTAAATGATAAGTATTTTAATTGATCACTTCTAATCATATTTATTAAACGAATAACTACTAATTGGAACGATTTCCAAATTGTACATAGAGATAGAAATTATAACTCATGACATAAATAAAAAAAAGAATAATCATGTTTATAAAAAATAAATTGATGAGTTTCAGTTTTAAGCAGATAAGTTTCAGAAATGATATACATTAAACTTGAATTACATTCACTTAATGTTAAAACCAAGACTGATTAGAAAACTTTATACCTGCTCGCTCAGCGGTCAGGATTGCGTAAGTGCCTGCGGGACGTGGGGCTGAAGGGGAGATTGTCCGTTTGTGCCACGGCCGGACATTGCACGACAACCACGGAATTGAAGCTGTTGGTACAAAATAAAGATATGTGGACAAGGGTAATTGAAGAGGCCAAGCTTCACCAATGACTGTAAAGCCAATCAAGAAGACAGAAGATGAAGAACCGTGTTGGAAATGCTGAGGAATGGCTATCGATTTGGACAAAGAGAGGACAATATTCTGAACACAATTTGAAAATATGCATTCAAGCATTTTTTCTAACATGGGGTTGACTTCTCACAAGTTTGTGAATGAGATAAGGAATAAATATGATTTTTGAGGGCAATGGTTTGACGACTGATAATTCAAAAATTGATGGAATTTTCTGATGTGTGTGGTTAATTAAATTTTCTAAAAGTGTTTCAGGTAAACCATGCAAACAGTTCATGATGTATAGCGTACGCTTTACATAAAATTTCGCCGCCAAAATGAATAACAGGAAATGTTGACTTCGATAGTAAATATTCAACGCATACAGAACTACTCCATATATATGTAGAGTGTAAGAGATTATGGGGGACAGTAAGATAGGTCGTATTTCAATCTGACTTGCATGACAAGCGTCACGACCCGCAGACCTCACAATTTATGCTTCCGACTGTTCATTACGCACGCAGCAAATTCGCCATTAGCTATTAAATTTAGCTGAACCGCGCGTCGCGTCGAGACAGGATCGCCATGCACTCTGCATATCGATACGGCCATTGTTGCAGCAGGCCATGCATCACCAAGTAGTTAGCGTCTATGGAAGAGCCCACGTGCCCTGAGCTTTGTGTCACAACGACATGTGATAATGCACTGCAAATGAGCCCGACCATTTACAAATACAATTCCCATAAATTGTCCGCATCGTTGGTTAAATGGTAACTTCGGATTCCACGGATGCGTAGATGATTAAATTGTATATTTTACGGATTTGACAAAACACAAAACAATGGGGTATTGTGCGCGAATGACATAAAATTTGTAAGCGCTGCGCCAGCCTTGCCAACGAAATACGTAAATATCGATGGCCCGCTACAGTAAAATGAACAGAAATACGTGTAGGACTACTTATATAAATTTATTTAATCAAACTAACATAATTTTTGGATAAAATATGATTATCATGGTTAGTAAAAGAGGAATTCATTATATCTTCCAGGTTTTTTTTGGCAAACTACATGAAGAACATAAAACCATATGTACAGATTTTAATTACGTCAAGAAGAATTGAATGAAAATAATAGCTTGTTAGACTGATTTTTTCTTCCCACCAACGAACTGTACCATAAAAAACTTATCTATAATCTATAATATATATATATATATATATATATATATATATATATATATATATTGTAATGCCAATTAATTAGGACATTTATTGTTTGGACATAAAATTTAATTGTAGTGGCAGGAATTCCCAAAGCGACAATGGATGCAGGCTCTGTTACTTTGTCGGAAAGTCAAAAATGGCTTATGCGCTCTAAAACTCGAGACTACGATAATTCAGTTGGTGACGGGACATTTCGGAGGACGAAACAAATGATACTAGAGCAGAGACTAGCCGTCGTTTAATGTATCATTAAACAAAGTGGTGAATTTAAGACAAAGTAAAAAAACATTCACGGAAGTATTATCCCGTAAATATCGCGAAATTAGCAGTTTTTACGTCTATCAGCAGCCAGGAAAGGAGTGCAGTTTTTACGTCTATAGCCAGCAAATATAAAAATGCAAAACCCGTGTGAATTCCGAGAACTATTTATTGAACAACTTCACCGGGAAAGACTTTAATCTTTGATCTTAGCAAATAGGTGTCATCGGAATTCTTAATTATAGTGAATTACATTTCTTTATCAACATTTGTGATTTTAGGCAGGATTACTTTTGTCTTACGCATGACATATATTTAGCAAAATATAGATCTCATGTCGTAACATATTACATGCATATTAAGTCACGTTGCTCGGTATTTTTTGTCCCGACGATGGATTCTCTTGAAGTGAAAACATAGGAAATCAGTTAAAGAAATATACTAAGTAAAAAATTAAGTGAAATAAATAAAATTCATAATATTACTATTTAGTAATATAATTTTAAATGCCGTAAGTATATATTATAAAAATAAGACATAGACAAAGAATAATGTAAGTGTTCATGACATTTTCTTTACGTTTGGTTGAAATTGAGCAGTTTAGGTACAAGTAAGGCAGTGACATCTCCCTTTGCTGTCTGTATAATGGATCCGTTCCTCGGATCACTCGGCGGCTTGTGGGCGAATTGCCAGCCAGGGTGGATAATGTCACCGAGTAGGGGGGGAAGAGATGATTACAGAGCGTTCTGAGGCTCCATCATAAGGCTCTGAAGCTCCTGGGAGGAATTAAATTACATTCAAATAAAAGACCAGTTCTGTCCGGACCTCCCACGACGCATCTCGCTTACAGGTAGCAATGTCAGCGACTCTGAAGCGTTCTGAGTCATATCACTGGCAGAAAGGGATTCTGGAAATGGGAAAAGGAACGACGAAGGAATCACACGTCAGACTGGTATAAAACATATGAAACAGTTTTCACATTGTCATTTTGTATGAACTACCTTAAATGCAGTTTCTGTGTACTGAACTGACTACTTGAGACAAGTATACAATATGATGTTTGCCTTTTAAAAACCCTTCCATGAAATAAATTTTAAATATTTCCAAATTCCATGGTCGGTTTTTTCTAATCCTCAGGGTTGTACACAATCATAACCAATCTCGACTATAAATCGATGTTTCGTAAACGGTGAGTCGTGAGCCCCAAGTTTCAAACACCGTCACATTAATAACATCACAAGAAGAAATAAACAGAGCTGATTCGCAGCTAATGGTTTGTGGTTACTGTGGATTATTATATCCTACTTATTCCGAAGCCTGTGATATTAGTTGATGTAACTGTTTATTACGGTGAAGATTCTGCAAAGAGAACACAGTATTTTTGTACGGTTATCCGTCGCATTATGCCATATATGGACGCGGTGGGGTTTCACAACGATAGGTATAAAAGGTCTTTCTGTGTTTCCCTGATAGCATTTTTAAAACCTAGGACGTTTTATGACAGGTCTCATAATTTTTACTTCTTCTATTATTCTTCATTCACAATTTTTATTCAGGCGCAAATCTACCCTCCACATCCTTATATCATATTCAATCAATCTTGTTTTCTAGGTAGGCGCTTTTACTTCATGGTCTTTAACTGATACTTTTTGAAGATGCAGACTGGGAGTCCGCATTTTAATATCCCAGGATCATGGCCGAATCATTTGATTGTCGCCTGTTTACTATCCGAGAATCCCGTTCATCTAGCGCCCTGTCACAAATTTAATTCCTCATTCTTACTGAAACGCGGTTAAATCAAAAAAATAAATATTTTTAATCGCTAAAAAATACGCTTGTTACAAGGAAAACCATAACTACCAGGAATGTAAAAAACTTGAAATTTCCTAAATAACGTAGCATATAAAAAACAGCGATTTGTGAGTTTCAAACTGAACAATTTATGAAGTGAAAACTATCAGAATTCAACTGTCACTACAGCTGCATGTTTTAAACGAGATAATCATCTTTAAGAAATGAAAACAAATTATGCAACTAACTGTTGTCTTTTATAATAAATAAATATGAATATACGGAAGGTGTATTAGTTTTAGGATTCAGGAAGCGTGCTCAATTTTTCTGACGACAAGCTGTCTGGATTCTTAATTAAGAATACTAATATTAATTAATAATTAATGTTAATTATTAATAGGTGAAAACTGTACCTATTAATGTACATAATTTATTATATTGAATGATTTCAGTTAACTTTGTATATTTCTGCACATATGATTATAAAATAAATTATTCTTCATCATATTTAATCTTAAAAGTGTAGAGCTCGTCCGAACAGGATCAGTAGTCCCTTTCAAATTACCTGTCTTAAGAACAAATCTGCAACGTATGGATTCATACAGACCATCCGCAAGCTCTCAATGACAAACTAAAAGTGACCGATGTGGGAGAAGCTTTTGATTCCATTATTTAACTGCATAGTAACGGAGAAGTCGTATTATTCTTCTTTAAATCGTTCTTCCACAACGCACAAAGACGTAAACTTCAAAGTGTCTTTTGGTGTTGAAACTGTACTGAGGGTAAGGTGGGATTGGTTGGGTTCGGATGTTAGGAGAGTGGGCTTGCAGGGAGTTCAAACCAAATTTTGATTATACTTCATTATCTTCTTATATCCAGTGGGAAGTTGTTGGCTTCATTGTAGAGTACTACGATAGGAGTGGTGTGGATGCATCCAGTGATTATCCTGAGGGCGTTGTTTTGGCTGTTGTTAAGTTATGGAGTATCATTTTTGATTCTAATAAGAAACTATTCAGTAGTTTATGGAAACCCCCATTTATCACTAGCCGGATCACAATGCTGTTTCACAGTATCCTTAAGTCTTCCGACAACACTGAGTTGAGTTCGCACTCTGCTTAAGTCTCGCTTTCTCCTCAACCTTGGATCGATCAATAGTTTTATACTGTTTATTATGCACCTTTATCGTTTTTCTTTATCAGCAACTGTGGGCCTACCATTAAAGCTAGTGTTTTAAGACTAACCATTAACTTACTTCTAAAAATATTAAACTACATACTTAGCGACTGGAATCCATCCATTGATGTATTCTAGATTTTTCTGGTCTACTTCATTCACGCACTGTGCTCTGCTTTTATACACTGCACGTTACACAAGATCAGCGGTTATTCTTCTTTTCAATCGTCTGGGACGGTGTTGATTTTCCAGAAGTTGTTGGACCACTGGACTGATGTGGAGGTGAAGCCTAGCTTCATGTTTCCCAGCATACCATTTATTTATTCTTTTATGGTTAGAATCTGGAGATCCCTATGGAGATCTGCATTTCGGATATAGCAGGGGGCATTCATGATGTTTCTAAACACTTTATTTTGAAATGTTTGAATGCACTTAATGTGTCAAAGACACAGCCCCAAAGCTGAATACCGTAGAGCCACGTTGGTTTCAATATTTGACTGTCAATCAGTAGTGTTGGAAATTGAACATTTGGAGTTTCTTCCAATTAGCCAATAGTATTGTCTATATTTTATGCTTAATTCAGATTTTTTTTCTTAACATGCTGTTTCCACCTAAGTTTGGTGTCTAAGAGTCTTGCCTAGGTAAGTTGCATTGTCCTCATAGGGCACAATAGTTCCATTTACATGTAGTGACGGTGTGTCTTTTGTTTGTTTGTTTGTGAATACTAAATGGGTAGATTTCTGCTCGTTCAGCTTTATCCTCCATTGTTTAGTCCAGTCAGGTATTGCGTTGCTGTCTTCTTGTAGTACTTGAAAGGTTTTGACTTTCTCTACTGCAAGTAACGCGGTGTCATCTGCCAATGTAGCCACCTCAGTTCCTTCCAATTTTTGTATTTCGCTAGTATATAGTAAGTAGAGGATAGGACCTTGGGGCACTCCGGCTCTTACCTCTTTCAGATCAGAATATTCATCTTGTTTAATTCTGAATAGTCTGTCTGTGATGTATGATCGACATATTGTTTTGGCAGCATTTTGTTTAGTTTATGTAACAAGACTTCACGTCACACTTTGTCGAAGGTTTGCGAAGCATCTAAGAAGACTGCTGAGCAGACTTGTTCTTCTTCCAGAGCACATTCAATAATATCGGTTATTCTATGCACTTGATCTGTTGTTGAGTGCTTCTGTCTAAATCCAAATTCGAAAGCTGGTATTAGTTTATTACTTTCTATTATTGGCCACATCGTCTTTAGCAGTAGTTTCATAAACAGTTTTGAAATTGTTGGTAGTAGAGAAATCGGTCTATAAGATTTAACATAATTGAGTTGTTTTCGCTGTTTCTGTAGCATGATAACTTCCACTACTTTCCAGCACGCAGGGACATGTTTTAATCTGAATGCTGCATTAAATAGGTACATGAGATTTACTATACCCTTTATAGACAGATGATTTAAAATCTCTCGTGTAATTAGATCAAATCCTGTCGCTTTCTTTTGGTTCAGATATGTTTTAATTTCATCTTGGGGTAACAGGTGTGATATTTTATGATCTTACGTTGTCAATGTTAATCATGCTACTATTATTATTCCCTTAGTTTGGTGAGAATACATCTGCTAGGTGTTCAGAAAATAAGTCTACTTTGTGTTTATTTTCTCTAGCCCATGATCCACTGTTGTTTCTAAGAGGAGGAATGGAGATTATTGATATCTTAATCTTCTTGGTTGCTTTCCATATTGAATAGTCACTTTCTTCGTAGGCTGATAATTCCTGTAGGTAGGAGTTTATAGATTCTTCTTTAAGCTTTTATATTTCTCTTCTCAGCCTTCTGAATTTTGTTGTTAAGTATCGTTTTGTCTGCTGGGTCTCTTGATTGTTGCAATTTTCTCCTAGCTCTTTGTTTGATTTGACAAGTTCTCTAATAACTCCTGGGTAGTTTATTCATTTTGATATGAGAGGTCTTATTTTGGAGTTGTTATAAGCCGTTTTTTCAATAAGCCTGGTGAAGCATTCGACTTCTTCAAGTTGTTCGGCTGTTCTAATATAGATATTCAGTTGGATATTTTTCTTTTTAATTAATTTATGGCCGCGTCAACCTGTTGGTTATTGGCGACCCTCTAAAAGTATTTACATAATTAAGTTACAGCAGGTTAGATAATTTCCAATTGTGAACAACGTTTCAAATAGCGGAAATCAGTTTTGCGTCGGTGACGAACTCCAGGAGGCTCTTGATCGCCGTGGTTTGTATACAGAAATCTTCTCCAGAGAACTCGGCTAAAGTCCTCCTGCATATATCCTCATACTTTGTGCATTCAAATAGAATATGCTGGATGGTGAGGGCTTGATCACATACATCACAGGTGGGTTGATCTGTTCTGAAAAAAATATATTCGTGAGTGAGTTGGGTGTGCAAAGTTCTAATTCTGGAGATTATTATTTGTTGTTTTCTTGAGATGTTGTTGAGGTGGCAGAGATCTGCTGATGTTTGCAGGTTCTGATGGAAGAAGCCGTTATTTCCTCCTCTCCTCGTATCCTGCCAGCTACCCTCCACTTTTCCTGTACATGCATTTAGAATGTCCGAGGCTGTACAGGTTGGGGCTTCGAACAATAGTAGATCTTCTTGTGCAATGGCCGCCAGTGCGTCCACCTCCTCGTTTCCCTGCGATACCCGCATGAACCCGTTTCCAGACAAGCTGCACGGATTTCCCTCGCGAACTGCAGAGATGTAGGTTATCTCTGATGGCGTTGATGGTGCCATTCCTTATTTTAGGGTCTCGTAAGTGCTTTAGTGATTACATAGTCTGTTAGGATCATACTTCTGTTGATTGAAGATTCCAGGCAGTATTCAACTGCCATTGCTATGGCGAAGGTTTCAGCGGTGGTGCTAGACGCAGAATTATGGATGGCTATTTTCCTGTTGAAGTTGGGAAGAATCACTGATAGGTAGTGCCTACTTCAGTTTTTGAGGCATCTGTGTAAATAAATGTAGGGTTTCCATGCTTCTTCATAGGCACCTCGGTCTATCTGAAAGATTTCCCAGTCAGTAGTTTTGTTAGTTAGGCTGGCTCTGGTTTTCTTTTTATTATCTTTTCACTCAGTGTTAAAATAACTCCTGAGAGATCGGAGTCCAAATCAAAATTCTGTTCAACTTCACTGAAGTTGGATGCTTCTCGTAATGAAGAAGTCTAGTAGATAAGGGATTTTATCACTATCTGTGGGCCAATAGGTAGGTTTAGCTGTCGAATGATAATTGCAATTCTTGATTCAACTGCTTTCCTTAATTCTCTTCCTTTCGTCGTTGTTAATCTAGTTAAGCATTAAAGGCCATAACGGATCCAAAAATCAGGACTGGAAACATTGACAAAAACAGAATACTTTTACCGAATATATCAGAATGTCAAAAATCAATCTACATCAACTGGATCCCCGCTCATGTTCATATAGCGGGAAACGAGGCGGCGGAAGGTCTAGCTACCATTGTACAGAATGAGCATCACACATCTACTGGATGCACAACCTCGGACATATACAAGGAGCTTAAGAAGAAAATAAAATCTACCTGGCAGGCAAGGAGGCGTGCTGGAAACAACGGACTCTTCCATCAGGATATAACATCATCATCCGAACTAATACTTTCCAAGAACCTCCACAGAAACTAGCAGATATTAATCTCCAGGATAAGATCCCTCCATATCAACTTCTCGCATGCTCACCTCTTCCGCAGAACACCTCAACCCATTTGTAGTCCCTGCAACCAATCCCTCACCCTTTAACGTGTACTTTTCGAATGCAAGAAATACGAAGAAAAACGAAACATAACAATATATCAAATTCAATACAAATGACATTCCATAAGCAAACGCTTCATTACTAGCCTTCTTTACCAGTCCCAAAATCGACTAGCTAATTTGAGAGGTAACTGAATGCAACCTCAATCATCGTACAAGAAAAAAAATTATGTACCCTATTATTAAATAATGTAGAACGTCGCCAATAACACTTGGGTTTACGGGACCATAAAATTTACATAAAAAACACTAACAAAACCTAATTTAATTATCGTCTCCACTTCCCACTCTGAGATATTTTACATTGGAAGTATCAAACAGATTAAAAGAATGCAATTTATAATTTTTCTATTTATTATATACAATCGAAATTGAATTGACTGTGTCACGTATAAAGCCATTCTTAGTATACGTGTTCCCTGTGTATAATGTATTGTATATTTAGTTTTATTCTGCTACTTGACACACTGTACTAGCGATAACAGGACTAATTTGAAAGTTCGTTCCCATTAGTTACAGCGCACATTTACGAGCTTGTGGTGCTCTGTTGTTCTCCGATTTCAGAGAGGATGAAAGCAGAGCAGCACTTGCGGCATAACGTTTATCTATTGTGGCGAATTCCATCAATCATCGCGGTTAAAGCAATCAATACGCCCGTTCGGATATCATCACACGAGCTCCGGTCACTAAAGGCTCTGAAAATGGCGTTTTTTTTAAAAAAACTCGTATTTCATACTCTATACTTTATTTTTGTGATCTGTACATGATTGATCTACTGATTAAAATTAGTTCGTTAAGACGCGAAACGTTTTAGGATAAATAGTGTCGCCCAGATAAAAGAACTAACGAGATCTAAGTTGCCTGCGAGGGCTATTCTCTCGCAGGCTGTACCTGCGAGGGATGTTCTCTCGCAGGGAGAACCGTGTAGAAAGAGACAGGAAGGGGATGCCTTTTCCTCTCTCCGTTTTTGAATTAAGGTTCCCACAAGCCTAGGCACCTCGGCTTGTTCTGAGAGGTGTATGTTCCAGGGTCACAGACCTTGGGCATACGGTAAAAGTTGTCCGCTATTCCCAAAAGAATAGTCGGCCAGCTGCCTCCTAAACTGGTCGAGGCACGGAGTAGGGAATGCTGCGTCCCCACAGCAAACTCCTCTACCGCTATCGGAAGGGCGTGGGACATGTACCCAATGCCCGACCTACCTGATTCAGGTTTTTCTAGGGTTTTCCCTACATTACTTTTAGGTGAATGCCGGGTTGGATCCTTAAACTATAGCCTGGGGGCCCTAGTTAACCCTTGGCTACCTTCCTCTACCCTTTCGCATTCCCCCCTTTCAGATCCCTTCCTATGCTATTAAAGGGCAGTTGCCACCATGTGGATTACTGTCATGTAGCCTGTTACTAAAAAAATTAAAAAATAAAAGAACTAACCTTTTCATGAGACATATTTACGTTAATTTCACTTCGTTTCACTTTGTACTTCGTTCTCCTTCACAAATAATCGAAAAACGTCTCACCGAAAAAAGGAAAGTGCTGGAAATTTACATAACAATATAACTTTAATAATCATCGTATTTTAAAAGTAAATACGTTTATTTTAGAGCTAATTATCGGATCACCTTAGTTACTCAATTATCTCCTTGTCAAATGAAGCTACCAAAAAATTTAATGCCATTTTAATTTTAGATTGTCCACGTTTAATATTAATAATGCGAGATTCCGTTCGCATTTATTAACAAGATATATTTTTCGACGCGCTCGGGGGCCATTTTTATCTTCAAACACAAAAGCGACCGAGACAATGGACACCGATGAGAGAATATGCACATGCTGCTTTTCATTTGTGACATTATGTTGGACAATATTGTATTTTACAGTTGCAATGTGACGGTTGTTATTTGAATAGTTTTATTGAAACCCAATATCCGATATTACACAGTCTGTTTAACACCGTGTCTGCCTGCCGCGCTAACGTTCATTACATTTCCAGAGAGCTTTGGTCATCAAAGCACACACACTCGTGATAAACAAAACGCGGGTCAAAATGTTGATACCTTGTTTTTTGACTTCAGATTAAAAATGCATAATTTTCTGATAAAACTATAATGTGTACAATATTTCCTTACGCTGAATGTTAGCAAGAGACGGTGCAGAGATGAGGACTTACAAATGAATTGTAACATGCGTTTACACGGACTGTAGAGTAAAAATATCTAATTTAACAGTACTACCTTTTACAAAACAAACATAATCTAATTTATTACACATCAGAATAAATATACATTTTGTTAAATAATGAGGTACTGCTCGTGGCTTTGGATAATATTTTTTATAGTAAAATAACACTTCCCAAGAACCTCCACAGAAACTAGCATATATGAATCTCCAGGATACGATCCCTCCATACCAACCTCTCGCATGCTCACCTCTCCTGCAGAACACCCCAAACCCATTTGCAGTCCCTGCAACCAATCCCTCACCCTTCAACGTGTACTCTTCGAATGCAAGTTTCTTTCCAGAGGGGAATACGTGTGATAGAAACTCCCCTATAATAGCATAGGAAGGGATTTGAAAGGAGGAATGTGGAAGGATTGAGGGAGGTAGCCCCCGGGCTATAATATAAGGATACTGCACTGAATTCGCCTAAAAGTGATGCAGGGCAAACCCTAGAAAACCTGCATCAGGTAGGTCCGGCATTGGCTACTTGATTCATGTGATGGCGGGAGAGGGGTTTGCTGTGGGGACGCAGCATTCCATTCTCCGTGCCTCGAACAGTTTAGGAGGCAGCTGGCCGACTGTTCCAATGGAAATAGCGGCCAACTCATACCCAAAGTCTGTGACCCGGGAACCTGCACCTTTCAAAGCAGGCCGAGGTGCCTCAGCTTGTGGGGAACCTTTGTTCAAAACGGAGAAAGGAATATCCGTCTCTCCTAAAAGGTTCTGCCTGCGAGAGAACAGCCCTCGCAGACCCTTCTAAATTAGCTTTAGTTAATTTTCGCTTTGGGGGTAACAGGCTAAATGAGGGTAATCCACATTGTGGCAACTCCCCTTTAAAAACATAGGAAAGGGGTAATGCGGAAGGGTCCAAGAAGGTAGCCAAGGGTTAACTATGGGGTCCCCGGGCTATGGTTTAAGGATCCTACTCGGCATTTCACCTAAAAATGATGCAGGAAAAACCCTCGAAAAACCTGCATCAGGTAGGTCGGGTATTTGGCACATGTCCCATGCCCTTCCGATGGCGGGAGAGGGGTTTGCTGTGGGTCCGCAGCATTCCATTCTCCGTGCCTTGATCAGTTTAGGAGGCAGCTGGCCGGCTGTTCCAATGGGAACAGCTAACAACTCTTCCCGTATGGTCAAGGTCTGCGAACCCGGAACATACACCTCTCAAAACTGGCCGAAGTACCTCGAGTTGTGGGAGCCTTAATTGACAAAAAGTGGCCTTATAAAATATTCAATATAATAGACGATTGCGACTGCTTTAAAAACCATTCGACTTTATTTAAAAGTGTACGGATGCGAATGATACGTCGAGAAGAATCTATCGTAAGCCATTTTGAACATTTTGTTGGAAATTCGATTACCTCCTATACAATTCCTCCTACAGAACCTACTGACTTAGCACATTAAAAGTTCTCACCTTCGTGATTCCTACAGACGTTTTTTTAAAAAATCTTTTATTAAGCTACAAAGGTAGTTTTGACCGGTGGAAATAACCTAGAAATTTTCTATTTCACAACAAGCCAGACAAAACCACCTTTCACGTGGGCAGAGAGATGACTTTTTTCTGTGCTTGTATAACGCCATATAAAATTCCTCGTGAGGAATCTTATTTTTGAACATTTTGGCATGCCATTATTATTATTTTTGTTTAAGAGTAGCACAACGCAGAGTATCAAGAGAAACAGAGACAAAAGTTTATGTTCAATATCAGTTTCGGAGAAAGCCATTGAGGAAATCGGACTTCGTGTCTGGAGATCATCGAAGCAGATAACGCCGCTTGCTATTTCCTGAAGAAACCAGTCACCGGAAAATATTTCGCAAGAATACCGTGGTTGTGTGAGGAAACATCATAATTTTTTTTATGTAGTATTCTCAGTTTTCCAGTCAGGTAAACTGGTTGAGGTCTTACAACGTTCAATGACGATCATTTCCACTATCTTCAAACGTAAACCAACTTCGCCGGGAAATCTATATGCGAGATTTGTTTTTCCATTTTATTTATGATAAATTGGAATCCAAATGACATTTTTTTAAAGTTGTTTCTAATACCGCGATTATTTTATTCGGAGGTAATTCTATATCTATTTTGAAACTTAAAACACTGTGGCTGAACTTTCAAGATTAAAGAAAATATATTTTTTATTAATCATATTTTAATTTTAACTGTAATTTATGAGGTCGCAAATTAAGCGATGAATGTTGTTGATTGAATAAATTATTTCTTTCGACTTAAAATTGGCTGATGTTTATTTATTTATTAGTTTTCTCAATAGTAACTTATAATAATTTTTCAAATAAATATATTCAGTTTTTTATATAATTTTACAATCATTAAAACAATATCACCACAATTTGTCATAAGGTTCTGAAATAGAGAAATTTTCTACACTTGCTAATATTCCGACAATGTACCAGTAGCGTTTTTCTTTATTAACTTTAAAACAAATTATTGTGGAACATTTTTTTAATATGAATTGAGAATACAGTACGTTTCTATAAAATATAATAATTAGATGACATTTAGACAACGTTTCTGAGATCCCTGTAAAAGGTCGTCGAAAAATTATTTTTTAATTTGAATTATTTTAATATAATAAATGAATGAGTGTGTAATTGAATGAAATTTTATTATTATCCTTTCATGTAAAATTAAAGTAAAGCAATCAACGCGGGATAACTTTAATATAATTTCATTTTAATTGTTTATCATCTAAATACATTTGGCGATCTCAACGTGGGGCACTGTTTATTTATTGACGACTTTGTTAGTTATTAAATTTTGGCACATCAACATACCAATTAAACAGGCCAGTAATTGTTTTAATATAATTGGATTGTTAGCGGCACGAGTCTTGAAAGCAACAATCACGGCTCTTAGTCGGAGATAGTTGAAAAACCGCGCGCTCGTACGGAAGGCCAGTCCGGCAAATGTTACGGGAGAGCGAGGATGCTAATCTAAAAGTATGAATAGGGAGGTCCAAGAAGTCCAACTGCGAGATCTATTAGTTTACATAAAAGGCAAGTAAACAGTTTTGACGGAGAGACTCAAATAATAATCGCAAAGTTGGAAGAAAAAGGTTTTGATTAACACAGACTGAACTAAATATCAAAATAGAGGCATCAAGGAGACCTATGTCTAAGGGCTGACTGAGGGGCGGCTTATCCAAAGTTCCAGGTGGCAGAGAACGAGAACATCGACTGTGTGTAGTAACAATTTAATGTGTAGAATCAGTGAATAATGGCCTTTTTAGTGAGTGTTGTCCTCAAGCTCCAAGAATCAGATCTGGTACCAGAAAGACATTCGTGAGTACAAAACAATTATTTAATATCTGTAAACGAGGATTAAAGGTAAAAATCAGATTTCGTTCGTCTTTCTTTTCATTAAGTTTCCTTCATTTCATTTATTTTCATATTGTATTAAGTTAGCTTCAATGAGTTTGAATTGTTAATGTTAGTTTATTAAATTGGATTGTTCTTAATATCAAACCCACTAATAACTCTGAAATAAAGATAATTTTAACATATTTTATTGTAAAATATAAAGTTGTATTTTTCCTAGAACGCCTCGAATTGGAAAAATGAAATAAAATATTTGTTTTTTAACTTGATGAAATTCGGCGTATAAAGTAGGGATTACAATTTGTACTTTCAAAGAATAAATTTTTAAATCTTATATATATATAAACTCTTAATTTTGTCTGGTTATGGCTTTTTCATATAATTATAAATTTATATGAGCCAAAAGGTAGAAAAAATTGTTTTTCTAATGTAAACCTAACCTTGCTATTAAAATATAAAATACAATCAATACAAATCTGATTAATTTACATTGTGCCCAAATGATAAATTCATTTCGGCATCGAAGTATGCTTCGTAGCTTCTAAGTCGTCCACCTTCAATTTAACTACGGCGCAAGTTCTGCCTGGCTCAGGGAGCCAGACTTCACGTAGATGTGCGAGCCAGAACTAATTTACAGGCAAGGTAATCCCGAAGCCC
The DNA here is from genome assembly GCA_037074705.1 of Zhengitettix transpicula. NCBI lineage: Eukaryota > Metazoa > Arthropoda > Insecta > Orthoptera > Tetrigidae > Zhengitettix > Zhengitettix transpicula. The sequence goes on along the minus strand of CM073593.1, from coordinate 17,064,106 downwards.
TGATTCACTTCCATTGAAGTAGCCGACCAGGAATTCCTGGATGCTTTATAGAGAGCCGGGATTTTTGCACCGTCTTGATTAACTCGATGAATTGAAGGGATCTTACATTCTGATCTACTCAGGGGGGGATTGTAAATCGGCGGCAGCGAATAATAAAAGCGCTCCTTCCCTCGCTCCGGACCTAGATCGCACAAAGCTGTGTCATCTTTCTCATCAGAGTCAGATTTACCACACAGTGCAGCCAGCGTACGTGCTGTGTGGGAACGAAAGCCCATTAATTCCCTCGGTGACTGTAACAAAAGACCGTTGACACTGTACAATTATTTTCAGCGATTGATTTTATGCGATGTGACATCTGATATAATGTTGGCTTTTGTCCGTTATTACACTATAAATGCAAACTAATATATCCGGATCAGGTAGATGGCAAAAAAAAAAATTAGTATATGTAACCAAATATCCTTCGGCTGTAAATCATTTACTATCGTATTTTGTTGACTCGACACTATATATAATTATTTACTTCAAACAAATACACTATTGTCAAAGTGTTTCACTCGTCATATACCATTATTGCGAGATTTTTAATAATATTATCTAACATAAGAAAATTAATTCTAATATGTTTCAAAAATAAAATTTGATAGATTCCTAGAAACCAAGTAATTATTACCATAATATTTCACTGAATATTGGACCTTCTAAAAGAGAATCACTATATTGTTATATTATTTGACATTCTAAACCAATTCTTTCCATGCTGATTTGAATCGCCTAATCAACACGTGAGCTAATAGTCAGCGAAATAAGTTGAACGAAAGCAAATATACATATTAACTTCACCAATAAATGGCAACAATACATACCTATTAGAATTAATCCCATATGCTAATCGGATAAATACTTAGGTATGACACTCGATACTAGAAGCCTCACAACATAAAAACAAGGGGAGAACTCGGCATAAAATTATTTTAAAAAATTGGGCTAATTAGACGAAACTTCAAGTTGTCCATAGACAATAAGTTGCTGCTTTATAAGTAAATCCATGGGGACAACGAAGTGATGACAATAAGAAGGCGGTCAGAAGTCACGAACAACGCCTTCTTCACCATGGACACCATCCAGCGCATTGGCAATTCACTAGTGTGAATATTCAAGCGGACCAAGACATTCTGGTTAGTCCAGTGAATCATAGTTTGTGATGTTAAATACAATATACAAGGACTATTTAAAAATTCTATGGACACTAATAAGTGAAACCTATGCTTCAAATTCCATTTTAGTACTTATATAAGTTATATAAAAAATTACTCATTGATCTGTAAGGATCATATTGTAGAATAATAAATCCCCATTGGCACTTAAAAAACATATTTACTCAACTAATTCAGTGCTAACGTATGTTCCGAAATTTTTTTTTTATCGCTGCTACGGATTGATCTAACACTCGTTAGTTCCGGTGGAATAACGGTGGATTGAAAAAAAGTGGTTGTTTTTACTCTCTTTAGAAAATGGACTCAAGGCTTCCTTAAACTTGCTATGAAACAACACAAAAAGTGTAAAATCATTTATGAATAACAAACCGGGCATTTGTTTTTTAAAACAGCACTAGAATGACTAGATCACGGGTCGAGTGACACGAAATTCGAGAAAAATTCTGAAAAACACAAGAGGGTCAGAAAACTTTAAACTTTAAAACGCAATTAATCAGAAATATTGCGTATTAAAACAACTGTAAACACACTAAACTAAAATACTGTTACCTTAAAATTAAGTAATATATATAAATCATTATTTTTTATCTTCACATAATTAAATATAATTTAATTGTTAATGAATAACAAAGTTTGGAATTTCAATTTTCTTATAACAATTAAATTTTAAAATTATAGTTTCAATGTTTGTTTTTTATAAGTATAGGGTAATATATATATATATATTGTGGTAATTAAAATGAAATAATTAATTAATAAACAAAAAAAAATTGGGCTCGCATTTTTAGCGGCAGAAAACACATGAATGTGGCAATAATGCCAATAATGTTTGGGGTATTGTAGGTTGGCTCGCTAGACGGAGTGTGTGCGCCAGTCGTCGTGGAAGTGTAGCTGCGAACAGATCAGAAGTAAAATATCCAGAAAGTATTCGAATACTTGAAGTATAACAGATAAAACAATTAGAACTGTTTTTTTTACAAGTTGCAGTCTGCGACATAAATACGTAAATATCGACGCAAAAGATTTAGAGCGCAGAGGCTATCCGTGATTTCGACCATTGTCTTCGATTTTGGGAGCCAGGTAATTGCATCCTGCAGTTAAACCACGAAACAAACAGTGAGCAGCTTTCTCAAACTTAAAATGTTATTACAATCAGTATTATAAAAATGGCCTCTCTATAAATGCAATAAATGTGTGTATACGGACGAGCCAAACTTTCTTGAGTACCAGAGACCGTAAGTTAAATTTTCACTGAATTCTTATGTGTAAACCCATAAGAAAAGGTACTTATCGTCAGATTTCAGATTTCGAATTTCGTTGAGAATTTAAAGTCATATTTTATGTTTTATTTGCATTGTAAATAATCTATTGATGAAGTAAGTCCATGATAACTAGATAAAAATTAAATTGTTAACAAGTATTTTTTATTAAAGGCCCAGTAAACGACCCTCAGAAAGAGTAAAATTTTATTGTCAAATATTAATAAATAATGTAAATTGAAGTTAATTCCTTAATAACTTGTAAAATTCATTTGATAAATTTATGTAAATTTTCAATAATTGTTTGTACGTTAATAAATTAATTTATTTGTTTTTTAAAAAATCTTGATTATTATTAAATCATTCTAGCATTTTAATATTTAAATTGCTCAAAATTTGACGCATTAACGTGGCGATTTCATTAATTGGTGATTACTACAAATTAGCGTCATCAACGGGTGGCACATTTTAACTTTGTTTTATTTAATTGTCTTTAAATTTGTGATCACCACAAATTTGCACCTCAACGTGGGGCTAACTGTCTTTTTATCATTTAAAAATTTGTGATCACCACAATATATATATATATATATATAAATTCTAAACATACATTTGATTGGTAAAATCCTAAGATTTTAGACATTGACACCGGGTACAATTCCAGACTCATTTCAGAAATCACAGCTATTAATGTACAAACAGACACTATGAAACTCAATAATTGTTATGATCCCTTATTATTACGCTAAACCTTCTGTTTTCCCATTGCCGTTGCTCCCTTATTGTTACGCTAACCCATTGTCGTTGCATTTTCGTTGCTTTTGGGTTCTGTCAACTGACGAGTGCAGTTGTGTTTCTCTAGTCTCTTCTTAGCACCCGACGAAAGGAACAAGAATCCGAGAATCGTTGTGTGGTACGTATATTACCTTTTTTGTCTGTATTGGCTATCTTTCTTATTCACTATTTTCAATGAGACGTAAATTTTTCAATATATAGATATATTTATTTCAGTCAACTAATTTTAATTTTTCTTTGGATCCTTAATATGCGAAAAAACTAGGAAATTATGGCAATTAAATCAATATTAATGGTTTTTTTTTAGCAAACTAAGCATTAAATTTCTTTAAGGTTTTAATTTAAAATTAGTCACTGTTTGTTATAATAAATATTATAAACTGAGTTATTTATGATATTTTGCTGGCTATCTTACCTTCGACACATCCTTGAATCATCTCATTTATTTGTTCTCATGAGGAGTTCTAGTTCATGAAAATAAGGTTACCGACATCGGCGGCTATGTCGTCACAATATTTTATTTATAGATACATATGAAGGAGATGGTAAGATACATGGTCGCCAAAACGGCCTTTGAAATGATTAAGCTCACTTGACTCGAATACAGAGAATGTTTCATTCAAGTTTAAAATGTATTCTTGATGTTTGGTGACATTGGCCCTGAAATAATTAAAGTTGAATATTCATAAAAAATTGATTAATTTCCGTTCATTGATATCCTGAATATTTCTGAACAACTTTATCCAGAATTACTCCTAATATTCTTCATTATTTGGGACTGAATTTGTCGGCCTAAAGAAGTCCTAAACTAAATTTTAATAGTCAGGGCGCCACTCAGTCTTCCATGTCCCTCAAGACTGATAGTCCTTTTTCTACGCGGTACATCGCAGTCGTGTTTCCACGTCACGTGAAGAGCCCAGGAAAAACTTTGTGGGAGAGATTAGACCCCGCTTCACGTACAACTCGTCCAGGCTCTGTTAATTCCACTAATCTGCATCTGAAAACTGCTCCGGTATGGCGAAAAAAACTGAAAAAGTGCGCGACCTGCGTTTATCTCCGCTTAAGAACTGCAAAAAAAGTTTATTTTTCCAACACGCGGACATAAGCAACACCTCTTACACCTCCAGGATTCCATCACGTAGTTGTGACATGGTGGAATGTAGCCATATATTTGCGACTGATCTTTGTAGTGGAACAAATGTTAAACATGTTCCGACGGTTGCTGATGCTTTTCAATCGTTACAACATTTAAAGTAAAATGAACTGGCTATTACTGGCGCTTGAAAATTCTTTGTTCTAAAATACATAGTTGAAATTGCGTAGAACAGTTAAATAAAATATTCTAAAATATTTTTATGTGTATAAACACAGCCAAATTACTCAGAAATAATTTATTAACAAAATAAAAAAAATTAATACCAGGATACGTCTTCAGGACCTTATCAGGAATACAACGAAGTCAGTAATTTGCATTCATTGCCAAAAAATTCTATAAATATTAGCCAAATATTGTTGATATATATTGTAGCAATAGTTAATTAGGCCATGAATTGTTTGGACATAAAATTTGAATTGTTTGATAAATCCATTATAGCGGTCTGATCGAACAAAGCAACAATGTAGAAGCGAGATCGCTTGCTTTGTCGAAAAGTCAAAAATGGCGTATGCGCGCTCATACTCGAGAGCACTAGGATACTTAGTTGGTCGTTGTGGTCTGGATTGTACAGGGGTTTAGACATCGTCGAGCATAGTATAATAAAGTTGGTGAATCATTGGAGAATAGAAGCGGCCGAGGGTGAAAACGTTGCAGAGAACGGTCTTTATAAAATTGAGCGGAGTAAAACATTCACCGAGATATTGCAACGTGAATATTGTAAAGTAATACCAGTTTCGTCAAAATAGCACTTTGTACAATCTTCGTGGAGGAATTTTTGCCGAATAACGTTGGTAAATTATTGTGAAGCGTAGCAATCAATGGAATACAGCCAATCTTGCCAAATTTAAAAGTGAAGTGTAGAATCAGTGAAAACCAAGGCCTGATATTAAATAACTAAAGAGTGTAAAAGTGTCCGAACGAGGTAAAATTGATTGTTCTGGTACGAGACCGACGGTCCGTAAGTTACATAATTTTTAATAATATTGTAAACGAAAATAAAAGGATAAAGTCAGATTTCGTTCTCTTTTAATTGTCAATCAAAGTTAATTTATTTACTTTTGATTCCTTTCATTCTATCGACATATTGTTTAGGTAAATTGTGAACTGTTTTGATAATAAGATTTTAAATCAATTTTTTTGTGTTCATTATCAAACCCAGTAAAGGACCTGAGAGGACAGATCTCAAATTTTGTTTGTAATTATCTTTTGTTGCCACAAAATAAAATAAATATATTGTTTGTTAAGGAACGTAGGTTTTCCCGGTGTAGTTGCAGGATGAAGTTTTCTCGGGATTCCAACCGGGTAGCGTAGTTTTGTAAACACAACGTTCTTCAGGTGAAGAAGATGGCGGTGCAAGCCATCGAAACGTTGTGTTTACAAAACTACGCTACCCGGTTGGAATCCAGAGAAAACTTCATCCAGCATATTGTTTGTTAATTGTTAATAAGTTTTCATTTATATTCACCAATCATATTTAATCATTCCGTTAATTTAATTAAAGCCAACCTGTTGAATATTACATAAATGGCTACCACAACGTGAGGCTCGAATTATTCAAAAGTTAAATAAATTAAACATTTCATTTAATTAACGCATTCCATTTGATCATTACAATATAAAATTTTTTTTCTAGATTTTCTAAGACATTACAGGAATTGAAATTCTGTAATATCACAATTTGGCCAATATTTAGAGAAAAATTTCGCAATGTAAGCAAATTATTTACTATGCTATAGACCTAATTAGCTTCCAAATTGATGACGAAACGTTGTGTTAGATTTTATGTTCTTTTGTTAATAAATTATCTGACTAATTACGCTGTTTGAATGTAATTTAATTTTATTGATTTTGACTATAAGAATGGAACATATAAAAAAACGTACTGTAAAATTATTCTATTATCGACAGACTATTTTTCAGGATTATATTCGTTAGAAGATACATTTTAAAATGTCACTTTATCTTATGTATTTCAAACATATATTCAATAGGAGAATGGCGAGCAGATGTCATTCGGCGGCAAAGTAATTTTGAACCCCACGTATAATTAAAGCTTTCAGCGTAGGCCTACAGCATTATGGCATAAACACCAGATTGCGCAAAAAATAACAGTAATTGTGCTATACAATACCTGTGAAGCTTGTTCCAGTTACAATCAACTACTATATGTCGAGTGAGGATGATGGGAACGATAAATGTGAATTTCTTCACCGAAGATACACCTCATTGAACTCGTCTGTCAGAGGCAACAAAGGTCGACTGTTAAAATATTCGCGTGCATAGTAATTACGACTTTCTGGCTAATAGTGGACACATTATGATGTCACCAATGTTACTGTCGTCTGATGTCAGAGGAAAGCGTGGCGAATTGTAAATTGAGATTGTCTGTAATATTACCTGTCAACAGCATTTATATATTCTTCTGTAGGTATTTAATGCATATAAAAGACATACCCGAATAGATCGATAATACCAAAGCATCCAGGGAAGAGGGATTTCACATGAGGTAAACAGGCTTCTCTTAGACTGGCTTTGCAGCAGTTCTCAGATTTCAATAAGAACTTGCAAGTGCCTGCTAATTGTTGTACAAGTTCTTGCAAATAAACTTGCAAGAAGTTTCAGCCCTCGTTCTTGCACGAATAGAAACCATTTATATACCTTTGCAAGTGTTGAAGAAACATCATGGAAGACGGAGTAATGAATGTTTAGGCGCCAACAGTATGTAATTTTAATTTTTTTTCCTAATGCACACTTTTTTGGTACACCTGCAATAACTTTACTTTGGTTATTTGAAATTACGCGAAATATGCTGGTTTTATAATAAAAGAAATGGATAATTAATCAGACATTCAGTAAATGATAACCTCTAATTATCAAGAATACGTTCATGAATCTTCTCGCAAATAAAAAAATTATATATAACAATTAATGAAGATACAAAATAAAAGAAGAAAAATTATAAAACTATGGTAATATTTTATTTCACACTGCCATAAAATTAATATCAGTTGCGATTTGAATATTCAGCAAAATTTATTACAATATAATTCATGTAAAATTGTTAAATTTCAGTGCCACTTTATTTATTTTTTTAAAAAAACTCTTTCTCTCTGTGAATTTTAGGCAATATAAAAGCAGTTATTATTTCCGTTTAATATATTTGGTGAATATGAGCAGTTTGGCCTAATAGTTTTTGATTTTCGGATTAGCTGGTCGACTGATCAAATGAGAACAGCGAACAATTCTTTCCATATCTGCGACCTTGTAACATGCACTTTAAGATTTTTTTTGCGGCCAATTTTAGTGTATTTCTTCGCAGTTGATAACCCTGTTAGATAATTGTGGTGTATGTGTTTATTCTTGCCGCCTCTCAGTGAAATCTGCGACACACGTCGTCGATGCTGACACGTGCTATGGCTTAAATTTTTTGGTTTACAACCAAGGACAGTAACATCCCGATGAATGGTTCTTCACTACTGTATAGACCCCCAGACGCATATAGCTATTGTGACTCGACCTTCTTTTATTCTTATTTGCTATTGTTTTACATAGTGTAGCATACAGGAAACCCCCGGACGATACGGCGTCATTTCGTATTCGAAAATGATACCGTTTCAATCGTGAGGTGCCCAAACTTTTACCTCGAGCTCAGCTTCGGGGTCATTTACAAGACGCGACAAGACATCGGATTTTTGGTTGGACTCTGCGTCGAAAATCAAATTTTGTTTTTATATGTGTGGAAATGCCGCCGTACGTTCATTGCTGATTGTTGATCGAGGGCTTCAATTACTGAATAAAATGTAGGATAATTAACCAAAGAACCCTGAAAAACAGTTTTCAATTGATCGAAAATTCATTTATTTTATCAGTCATACATAAGGAGCTGACAATATAAATGAATTGTCAATAAATTGAAGACAGTTTTTCATGGTTCTTTGTTTAATCTATCTATCTATCTATCTATCTATCTATCTATCTATATATATATATTGTAATATTCAACTAATAGCCTTGAATTAAATGAAATATTAATAAAAAGGATAGGCGTTAATTAAATGAATGATTAAACAAGAATTTACAAATAAAATATAATTTATTTTCAAATTGTGGCTTCAAGAATCAAAACAATTACAATTAAAATTTTAATATCTCAGGGTCTTTACTGGGTTTGATGATTAGGACACGATAAAAGTAGAATTTGACTAATTAACAATTCAAAATATTATTTGCTTAAGTTTAAGTTTAATGAAAGAAAACTAGAAGAAAGCAAACGAACGAACGAAATCTGACACTATCCTTTAATTACCGTTCACAATATTATCATAGTTTTGATTTTTGTTACTTACATACTGTTCGGCTGGTACCAGCATTCTCTGTAGCTTCAGAAGTACACTATTGCAACATTTTACACTGATTCTAAATGCCGAATCATAGATTCTACACTATTTGAATCTAAATGGAATTTCTTGGCTCCCAGGAACTCGGATGATCCTCCTAATTATCAGTTATCTGATGTCAGCTTGCCTTACAGGAATCTTACTAGTTGCTCATTTATGAGTCTTTTACTGATTTGTATTTAAACTGCAACGTAGCTCAGTGAAGATTTGTTTTAATTGTTTATTCTCTCATGGCTGGTCCTAAATGTAGACTCTGCTATTCCGCGCCTTGCTGCTGACCGAAACTAACTTTACTTTTAAATACTTTAGATCGTCTCGACTATGTTTCTGACACGACCACTTGCTGTCCTTTCTGGCTGCTGACTCAAAACTTCATCCGTCCACATCAATTTTTCGGCACCAACTCACTATCCTAGTGACTCTCGAGTTTGAGCGCACATTTCCATTTCGGCATTTTCTCAAAGCAACAGAGCTCAGCGCTATTGTCGCTTTTTATCACTCAAAATACCACTGACAATTTATTCGCTAACAATTTAATTTCTAATGCAAACAATTAAAGGCCTAATTAATTGGCATTACAATATGTTGTGGTAATTAAAAATATGTAATTATTTAATAAACAAAATTTTACGATTTTCATTATCGCGCGACGTAAATATGGGGATTGTCTACAAGAATATGGAGCCTATAATGCTTGCTTGCTAAAGTTGCATTGTTGCCTCAGGCAGCACTGGGACGTACAGAACGTGAAATATTCAGGATTTCTCGGACCATGAAGGCGAAAAGTTGTTTTGAGGAGAATGTAATTGAGAGTTGCTTGGACCAGGACGGCGAAGGGTGTTTTTTTTTGTGTGGAGTCCCTGATTCAATGTTCCTGTTACCATATTCAAGCAAGTGTAATTAGGCAGCAGAGACATCATATATTAAAGTCACGGCTTTTTTAATTACGAGTTAACAGTCTGAATATTTGCCTATTGGCATATTTATGCAATTGTCAGAGTTTTAAAAACAACGTTATCAACTGTTAAGCGCAGGAAGTGCTTTGTGTCTGAAAACTACAACCACATTAAATTCAGTGAAATATGGCCTGTCTGTGATGTGTTTAACAATAATCGAGTGAGGTCGAGCCCAGACGAACAGCTAAGGGTAAAGTAACAAAAAATAAATTTATTAATTGTAAACCTAATGTGTAAATATAATTATCGTCAGATTTCTTATTCCAATAATTATTTAAGTTAAGAATTTTTCGCATTGTATGTTTTTAATTATTTTTGGTAATTATCTTTATTGGAGGCTTAAATAAATTTGAAATTAAAAAATGTTGTTATTATTATAATATATATCAGAATTTTAGCGTTGAGCAGTTGTAATATTCAGGCGTCAGAGCAAGTCACCGAGATTGCCAGAAAAAATTAAAATGTTAAGTCAGTTAAGCAGATATACAGATACGCAGAGAAGTGAGTTACTCGGATATTCAAACAGAGTGTGTTTGAGAGCAGAATGTGAACAGTAAAACAATTAGCGTGGTCAGTTACGCAGATAACCAATTATTCGGGCAGTCTGCGTGTGTGTATGTGTGTGTGTTTGGAGGTCCTGACGAGATAGACAGAAAAAAACTAAATATTTGGCGCTAAAAACGCCCGTTTTAACTAGTTTTTAACATTTCATCCCCGGTCAAAATTTCCTAACACTTCGAAAACCCGACAGAAATCTTTGCGGGATTGCGCACAACATCTCAACAAAGTTTCATCGCCATCCTGGAATGTTTAAAGAGCGTATATGGGACACACACAGGCACACATTCATTTATATATATATATATATATATATATATATATATATATATATATATTGTAATGCCAATTAATTAGGACATTAATTGGTTTTAATAAACTTTAAATTGTTTAAGAAATCCATTATAGTGGCAGGAGCTTCCAAAGCAACAATGTAGCCGGACTCTGTTACTTTGTCGGAAAGTCAAAATGGTGTATGCGCGCTAAAACTCGAGACTACGATAGTTAGTTGGTGACGGGACATTTCGGAGGACGGAACAAATGAGTCTAGAGCAGAGACTAGCCGTTGTTTAATGTATTATTATTAAACAAAGTTGTGAGTTGAAGACAAAGTAGAACACTCACGGAAGCTTTACATCTAAACTGGCTAAGTAAAAGCAGTTTTACGTTTGTAGTCAGCCAGGAAAGGAAGTCAGCAGTTTACGTCCATAGTAAAGTTGCAGTTTAAGTCCAAAGCGGTAAAAGACTAGCTAATACACAAACCACAGAATTCATATAAGGCAAGCAGAATTCTCCTAAGGCAAGCAGTCAGCAGATAGCTGACAAAAAGGAGGATCATCCGAGTTTCTGACATCCTATCAATTTTGACTAGAATCAGATTAAAATCTGTGAATCTTAGAATCAGTGTAAAATCTCGCAATAGTGTATTTTAGAAACCAAAAGGAATACTGGAACCAACTGGACAGATGTGAGTAACAAATTACAAAATAATGATTTACGTAAACGTAATTATAAGATAGAAGTCAGATTTCGTTGTATTTTAAATTGTTAATCTCTTTACATTTTAATTTCGTTCTATTTTAATTGTCAACTTAATTTATTTTCTTTTTAGTTTATTTCTATCGACGTATTGTTTAGGTAAATGTGATTTGTTTGTTAATAAGATTTTTAAATAAAATTGTTGTGTCCATTATCAAACCCAGTGAAGACCCTGAGAAATTAATATTTTAAATTGTAATTGCTTTGAGTTATTGGCACAAAATAAAATAAATATTTTGTTTGTTAATTTCGATATTTTCATTTAATAAAAGCCTTCCATTTAATCATTACATTTTGACGTTTAACGTGAGGTAAATTCATTTAATTAGAATGTAAATTAAACGACCTCATTGTTAATTATTACATAATGGCTACCACAACGTGGGGCAAATTAAATTAAACGACCTATCATTTTTAATAATTACAAGATATATATATATATATATATATATATATATATATATATATATTGTAGTATAAAAAGAAGCTAATGAACAAAATCCACGTTTGAGACAACTTATGTAACAATCAAAATTTTATTAAAAGGGAAAAATGGTGGGAGTTTACGTTGAATTTATAAATTTTAAGATATTACTTAATTATTTATTTAACAAATTTGGTCTTCGTTGATTTTACATTTTAAGTTAATAATCTTTATTGCAGGGCCGCTTATCGGGCCACCAATAAACACAGTTAAAAAAAGTGAATTTAAACTTCCAATAACAAAAACAAACTATGACAAATCTGAAAACTTATATTAATCTAGCAAAGTTATAGAAATCTAGCGGTAAACGATATTTACTTAAAGATTTACAGATAAAAGTTTAATTTTTTACATACTATTTAGTTTGAGCTGCTCACAGTACAGACCTCCGTAGGGTTCGGACGTGTTTTCCTCATTGTCCGTAGAAGGAAAAATTTGCAGTTAGCATGACCGGGAAGTCCGCCACACTTACCGTCTCCGAGCTGAAGAAGCGTCTTAAAGCTATGGGCTTGCCCACGACTGGTAAGAAACCAACCTTACGCCGAAGATTTGATGACAACGAGCATCAATATGAAGTGAGCCAACATAAATGCGAACGATGCAAGTCTCTGGAAAATCGAGTGAAGGATCTAGAGACACTGATTAAGGCTCTCCGTCCAACGGAATATCAGGCGGAACAGGAAGTTATCCAGAAAAGTACAGAAGATATGTTAGAAACTTTGCCAGCAACGAAGAAAAAGAAGAAAGTAGTTCTATTAATGTCATCTCACGGACGCGGGTGTAGTGAACTGTTAAAAGAAGAACTGGGGAATGACTTCGAAGTTTGTGGTATTGTGAAGCCCGGAGCCCCTCTATCGGAAGTAGTTAAGGACGCGCCAGCCTTAACTAATGGTGCAGATGCCGTTGTACTAGTGGGTGGTACAAACGACATTAGTGAAAAAGGTAAAGTGGACTGGACTGTACTCCAGAAAGTGCTGCCAAAGATGCGAGCTAAGAAGATCTTCGTGAGCCCCATCCCAGCGAGACACGACGACCCTGCTGCTCAGCGCCGGACCATCTTCGAAAACCGGCGACTACTGGCTATGGGCCTTGATAAAATTAAAAATGTGAGTATTGTTGATCTATTTAATAACCTACCCCGTTCTGGTTATACCACTCACGGACTTCATATGAATTATAAGGGTAAACGACAATTTGTATTGAATATTTCTCGTCAGATTTCGCGTATTTAACCCGACAGTTATTCAGCAATTTTGTAGACAGTCGTCAAATATTCCTCAACTCTCAAATGATTATGGCAGTATTGAGTTAAATGCTACTAAATTATCTATCTTTTACCAAAATATTCAAAGTTTAAGAAATAAAAAACTTGACGTAGAATTGTTTCTATCTCGTCAGGATAAAATTGATGTTCTTTCCTTGACGGAGCACTGGCAAAATGAAGACGAAGCTAATTGTTTTGTCCTAGAGGGTTATGCTAGGGTATCAAATTTCAGTCGAACAATAATGAAAAATGGGGGGTCGTGCATTTTCATTAAAAACGAGCTATTAGAAAAGAGCAAAGATAGGCCAGACATTCGTAATCTCAGTCGTGAATGTGTTTTCGAGTGCAGTGCAGTTGAACTAACAACCGTTAATAATTCTAAAAATGTCATATTTTTATCAATTTATCGCCAACCGGGTAGCGATTGTGCAAGTTTTATTTCGCTTCTAGACCGTGTATTAAGGAAAATCAACGCGGAAAATAAGACTGTTATTGTGTCAGGCGACTTCAACGTTGACTACCTGCGCGAGTCCAGTAATAAACGCGACCTTGAGACCATGCTTAAATCCTACGGCATTTCCGTCACTAACTTAGATCCCACTAGAGTTGCCTTTTCAGAAACTTGCATTGACTATTTGTTGTGTAACCTTCACATAGATTCTTACAATGTTAATATAATAGAAACAGGTTTATCCGATCACAAGGGTATGTTAATGAACATAAAGAGTGAAATAATCTGCAAACCTAGCCCTAAAGACTCAGTACTACTTACTAGAAACCTTAACTCTGCAAAACTCAGAATTATCGCAAATAGACTAGAGACCGTACAATGGGATTTTATTTTAGATGTTAATAAAACTAAGAATGCTGATGACATGTTCGAAACTTTTCTAAATTATTTCTTATTAGTCATCAACGAGACAGCTCCACTTAAATTAAAGAATAGACCCAATATCAAAGTAAAAAATTGGATAACTAAAGGCATACTAGTTTCTCGCGAAAGGCTCTGCCAAATGAATAAATTTAAAAATATTAATTCATCGCCACAATTCTTGACTTTCTTCCGATCTTATAGACGTATCTACAGGAAAGTGCTTGTAGCTGCTAAAAAATTACATACATCGGAGTACATAGCAAACTCAAATAACAAAATAAAAGCAACTTGGGAGGTGATTAAAAATATCTCAGGTAAAGTCAATTATAACGTGGCAGATATAAAGCTTGTCGCCAACGGTAAAACTTTCACCAACGGAGACGCTGCGGGTATATTTAATTCATATTTTGTTCATGTGTCGGATCAATTTTCTAACAATAAGCCCAGAAGGTCGTGCTTTTTATAAACTGCTACAAAACGCCGTACCGAGTGTTCAGAATTCCATTTTTCTTCAACCGGTTACCAGTATCGAAATAATAAACGTAATAAGAAAGCTAAAATGTACCCAATCTGCGGATATATATGGCATCTCAAGCAAAGTCGTGAACTACTGTGCCGAAGTCATAGCTACTCCCCTTCAAATCATATTCAACGCGTGTCTTTCTACCGGCATTTTTCCCGACTCTCTTAAAGCTGCTAAAGTTATTCCGATCTTCAAAAAGGGTTCGCCCACCGACTCATCAAATTACAGACCAATTTCTCTACTTCCGATATTTTCAAAAATACTAGAAAAATTTTTACACAAAAAGTTACTTGAATTCTTGACGAAGTATAAAGTAATTACTCCTGCTCAACACGGCTTCCTCAAACAAAAATCCACGAGCACCGCTATGTACGAGTTTATTCAGAGTATACAAAATTCCCTTGATGAAAAACTGAAGGTAGCCGGAATTTTTGCTGATCTCTCGAAGGCATTTGATCTTGTAGACCACAGCATACTCCTCCAAAAATTAGAATATTATGGGATCAGAGGCAACGCTTTGGCACTCTTTGAATCTTATCTCAACAATCGGAAACAGAAGGTAGCCTTAAAAAACAAAGCTGGTGAGGTGCACTTGTCAGAATGGGAGAGCATTTCTTGTGGCGTGCCTCAGGGCTCAATATTAGGTCCCCTGCTTTTTCTTTTGTATATTAACGATCTTCCAGAATATATGGACCCTATAAAATCTGTCTTATACGCAGATGACACTAATTTGTTAATTACGGACATTGATTTAAATAATCTCAATGCGAAGATTGAGACTGCATCTAGAGACCTAAATACTTGGTTCGCCGCCAATAAATTAACACTCAATGTACAGAAAACTAAGTTAGTTCGTTTTACAACAGAAACCAACAACATCGTAACGGATAAGTTCTCTGATCATGCGACTTTCCTCGGCTTGCAAGTCGACATGAAATTAAAATGGAACTTGCACATTGATCGCCTCGTGCGCAAACTTAGTTCTGTTTGTTACTCATTGAGACTATTGACGCAACAAGTTGATACCAAAACTGCTTCACTAGTCTACTTTGCCTACTTTCATTCACATATGTGTTACGCTATTGCCAACTGGGGCAATTGTTCTCGTAGTGTGGATGTCTTCAAACTGCAAAAACGAGCCATTAGAATTATATCAGATTCAGATGCTAGAGAAAGCTGCAGGCCGCTGTTCAAAAGACTCCATATTCTGACTCTACCTAGCGCTTACATATTAGAAATACTAAAATTTGTTAAACGCAACATGAACCTTTTTGCAAGTAACGGGGACAATCATGGCTATGACACAAGAAACCGTTCAGTTCTTAGGTCTGACAAGCACAGCCTCAGTCTCTATGAGTCTAGCGTTCATTATTCCGGTATCGCACTATTTAACAGCCTTCCTGATCATGTAAAGAACATCAACAACTACAACTTATTCGTAAAGGAGTGTAAAACTTACCTTGTCAATGGAACTTATTACTCCGTACACGAATTTTTGAATCGGTCTGACATTCGTTGAACTGCCTTGCCTACAAAATTGCCGAATATGCTATAAATATGTAAATAGTTTGTCCAGTTTTCCCCTTTTGGTTCTGTTTTCCTGCCTCTGCTTTCTGTTTTAGTAAATATCTATGACGACATCCCTCCGTACCTAGCGACAGGAGATTAATACCAGGAAGTGATTTGTGTCGTGTGCGTGTTTCCTAAAAATAGTGTGTATGATTGTAGTGACTAGACTAATATAAACAGATATGAATTTTTGTGTGTGTTTTTGTGTATTATAAGTTTATATGCAATTTATCTACTGTACATTTGTGACGAAACCTATTTCCTCTTTAGAGGGCTAATGGTGAATAAATCTATCTATCTATCTATCTCTGGTTGGTGCACACGTGATTTGGTTTAATTTTTATCTAGAACACTATTTCTCTGACAGACCAGTAACTGACAGACCATAGTACTGATTCCATTCTCATCTCAATTTTCAAAACTTTGAAACATTTTCGGCGCCTTTCAGCTTGGCTGGATATCAAACTGTTTGCTGACTACATACCGCTCGCTGACGATGTATACTTTGACTGTTTCGTCAAGACCTCCAAAACCTCATTCTGCTCTCTGGAAATCAGAGTAACTCTGCTGACTTTTTATCGATGTGTTTAATAGTTTTTAGTTCAGATATTTTTGTGTGTAATTTCAACCATATACAGCATTGGAAGTCAGCACCACTCAAGGAGGGGAGGGTGTGGAGGATCGTTACATGATAAACGAGAAACAACCGAGATTGGTGTCAAATCCAGGGTTATAGACACCATGACTTTAGTTCACACATTCACTATGTCAGTTAAGTGGTAGTTCAGCCCCTAGGTGTGGCGCTGATGGAAGATGTGGATGAAAGCCTGCAATATGAGTAAACAACGAGGAGTGGTATTGAATCTGCGGTTATGGAAATCACTGACTTTAATTCTGATATTTACCATTCTGGATAAGATGTTGTTCAGCCGTTAGGAGTGAGGGTGAAAGGGTCCGAAACAAATTTCCTTTTATAATTTTAAATATAAAGACCTACTTCTACAAACTTTATACACATGTTACTTACGATCCTGGAACAAACACTGAGGCGTTTAAGTCACACCTACCGCCTCTTGGGATGGTGGTGGAGGGGGTGTAATTTCAAAACATTTCTAAATGGCCATTATAAGCGTCGAATAAAACACTTACGGGATCGCTGGAATTAATAGTGTAATTCTAGAATTTCTAAATGTCTAATTTCAACTCCAAAAGGCAAGGGAGTGAAGCACCCGTTCGGGAGGTGGTGGAGAAGGGTTTTACATAAAATGTAATAGAAAAATAACTAAAATTAGTGCCGATTCCGAGGTTATAGTAGTAGCTTAGTTTAATTCTCCATTAGTCTTGGTGGTAAATAAATACGCCGGCAAAACAAGGCACTCTGCTAGTATTTCTATATAAATCTCTCCAACAGTCATTTTAACTTCACCAATTTAGTAAATATAGTCGGCCTGTTTTGTTCGCTTCGGTGTATGTTCCGGGGTCGCAGACCTTGGGCATACGGTAAGAGTTGTTCGCTATTCCCATTGGAATAGTCGGCCAGCTGCCTCCTAAACTGGTCGAGGCACGGAGAAGGGAATGCTGCGTCCCCACAGCAAACTCCTCTCCCGCTATCGGAAGGGCGTGGGACAAGTACCCAATGCCCGACCTACCTGATGCAGGTTTTTCTATGGTTTGTCCTGCATTTCTTTAGGCGAATGCCGGGTAGGATCCTTAAACCATAGCCCGGGGGCCCTAGTAACCCTTGGCTACCTTCCTCTAACCTTCCGCATCCCCCCTTTAAAATCCCTTCCTATGCTATTAAAGGGGAGTTGCCCAATGTGGATCACCCTCATGTATCCTGTTGCCCTAAAAAAACCAATGGGAATACGGTAAGAGTTGACCTCCTTGGACCAGTCGGCTAGCTGCTCTTCAGAAAGGGCCAAGGCGTGGAGTTTTGTATGCTACGATCCCACAGCAGACCGAATTCTTGTTAAAGGAACTGCGTGGGACAAGGACCAAATGCCCAAACTACCGGATGCAGGTTTCTCTAGTTTTCCCTGCATCATCTTTAGGCGAACGCCGGGTAGGTTCCTTAAATTAGAGCCCGGGGGCCCTAGTAATCCCTTGGCCAACTTTCTCTACCTTCCGCATCCCTCCATTTCCTTCCCTTTTAACCCTCTTGCAGTCAGTTACATAAAAAAATCTCATTCCAAAGGAACAACACTACGTGAGAGCTGTTCTCTCGTAGGCAGAAAATTTCGGGAGAGGTGGTGAGGGCTACCTTTGGGGATACATTTTCCTCTCTCCGTTTTTTGACCAAGATACTCACAAACCGAGGAACGGCGGCCTGTTTTGAGAGGTGTATGTTCCGGGGTCGCAGACATTGGGAATACGGTAAGAGTTGTCCACTATTCCTATTAGAATAGTCGGCCAGCTGCCTCCGACACTGGTCAAGGCACGGAGAGGGGTAAGATCCGCCCCCACAGCAAACCCCTTCTCCCGCCATCGGAAGTGCGTGGGACAAGTACCCAGTGCCCGACCTACCTGATGCAGGTTTTTCTAGGATTTTTCCTGCATCACTTTAAGGCGAATGCCAGGTAGGATCCTTAAACTATAGCCTGGGGGCCCTAGTTAACCATTGGCAACCTTCCACTACCCTTCCGCATCTCCTTTTTCAAATCCCTTCCTATGCTATTAAAGAAGAGTTGCCACCATGTGGATTACCCTCTAAAAAATCCACTTCTTCGCATATGTATTAAATAATACGCTGCTTTTCTCTTTATCTAAATGTTATTTCACTATTCTCAGATTGTCATTAATTGAGATGATAATAAAGAAACAACGTTTACGTTTGTAATCGTTAGTACACAGACACTTCAAGCATTTTATGTTCAGGAAGTTCCTTTGTTTTGTGGAATTTCATTTGTTCGTGAGGCCACGACGTGTGCATATAACTGGGAAAATGTGTTTTGAACACACCCCGCTCACATTGTTCACTCGCAATTGTAGAACGGAGAGGGGCAGTTTCTTTGCGGAAGGCGAGTTGCCCGGACAACCGAGCGCGGGGGAAGCGAAGTTTCAGACGGGCCATTTAACGGCAATGCCCCGAGCATTGGTTTTGCCATTAGCGGGAGCTGCTGCTGTAAGTGGCAATCCTCTCATTGTTCCAGACCCAGCTTTCCGATACTTCCTTGTATCATCCGAGAGGGGGTGGCTCGAGATAGAAGTCAATACGAAACCCGCCCGGGAAGAAAATGCGCTTGCTTTTTATATCTTACTCCGTTCTCTACAATATGCTCCATAAATTATCTTTCAAAACTATAAATAATCATATTAACGTATTTGTAATGAATTTTTAATTCAGTTTTTTTTGTATTAGCTTGCACATTTGTTGACACCTTAAATCTTATTCACAAAACGGCAATATTTATTTCAGCTAGTATTGATATGTATTGTAACGGGTAAATAAACTGTGCCGTACTGAGTGAAGCACTATAGAGACAAAATTTTAGTAAATGTTTGTCTGGTCCTGGTATTTGTTATAAAATATTTACAATTTTAGTCGCGTTATGTTTTAATTGATGTGCAAATGACAGTAATTATTTGTTGCTGGGAAGCAAAACCAAAGTGTAAATAATGGAAACATTACTAAATAAACTGTAATGATCAATTCTCGACCTGCCAGCTAGTAATTATATACAAATATTGCGTCTCGCTATAAATAGCGCTCATAAAAACTTATTTTCATGCGTTTGATTTCAGAGTTTATCAAACTTTGATTTGATGTTGTTATATTTTATAATTATAAATTTCAAGTAATCCCCAAAAATTGTTCAAGTTCTCTTCCTTGAGCTAGTTGTGGTGATTTTTCACACCTCTCTCGAATATTCCAGTGTACTATTCTACACCTATCCCCCATTGTCGGCTGACAGTAGCCAATTCCGGTCAAAATCCTTTCGATGGGTCCCGGAACATTTCTTGAACCAGCGACTCTGCTTACGATTTCAACAATAAATATATTAACTTTACAGATGTGCTCGAGTAATTAACCGGCAGTACCCAACCGACCGAAGCGGAACATGAACCATCGTATACCACAACAGTAACTATGGTAATCAAACAACACAATTTACCTGTAATAACTCGAAGATCTAAGGACTGAATTGAAAAAAATAATAATTCAACGAATATATTTATGGAATTAACTTCGAAAAATTACAATAGTTTTCAATATAATAAAAAATTCCCAAATTCCCAAGTAAATAAAAAAAGGAAACCCTTCACACGTAGTATTACCATGGGGCTTGTAGAGAACACAAAAAGTCTATAACCTAGTCAGACCTAGTCATCAATGACTAATTAAAAGAGATCGTAATAGAAATATGACGCTGGAGATGCCAACGAGACGAAATGTCCCTAAGACATATTTACGTAAAAATATTACGTCTCTTTGTCGTCTTAAATTTTACTGTCAAACTTTAAATGCAGCTGATGTAACAAATGAACAATTGTAAATTCTTGGGCATCACTCCATTGATTATTTATGAAGCTTTTACGTGTCATCATGTACTCATGTTCTGTCTCTAAAAATTAGCGATTAATGGAAAACGAGACGCCATATTACCTCTGTGCAATCAGATGGCATTCTGTTTGAATTTTTCTTGTGTCGAAATTGTGACACGCAAAAGGCTTCAGAAGGACGTTGACCCCATTACATTTGAAACAAATTAATACTTGTGATATTCCACTATATTTTAATATATCCTTTCTATCGACGTGAACGTCTCACGACGTCCTTACATCAGTTTAACCTATGAGTTTCCTTGTATGTTTCAGAAATATGTATTATCCGGTTTCTTTGGATGAATTAAATATATTGTAGTAGTGTCTGTTTATGATTGATTTGAAAAACCATGTTCAGAATGGTGTGATTTAATAACTTATCTGTATGTTTATTTGTTTGTTTGTATGTATGTATGTATATATATTTATATGTTCCTTATACAAATTTACACCGGTGGAGAAAATTCACCAAATTTCGTACACGTGTTCTTTGCGACCAGAAAACAAACACTGTCAGGGTGACACGCGTCTACCACCCCTAGAAGCGAGGGTGGAAATATTTAAACATGCTAAAACAGCCGATATTTGAGTTGGATAAATATTTTTAGGGGTCAAAGATATTGATAGTGTTTCTACTGATGTTATCTGAATATAATTTTCATCCCCTAGACCCTGGGAAAATGGCACCATTAGGGTTTGGGGTGGAGATGCTTTACAGGAAATACCGCGAATACAACCGAGATTGGAGTCAAATAGAAGGTTATGGATGCCACTGAGTTTAGTTATGACATTCAACTTGCCGTTTAAATCCCCGAAGCGGGACTGGTCGGGGGTGGAAATTTTCAAACATGTTAAACGGTCGATATTTGCGATAATTATTTCCTGGGGTTAATTACTTTGATAGTATTTATACCGATGCTGTTTGTGAATAATTTCAACCCCTGTGAGAGGAGCAACCGAAATTAGAATCAATTCAGAGACTATGAATGAAGCTGAGTCTAATTGTGACAACCTGGGTAACGCGACGGGTTTTGGAGGTGGTGGGCTGGGGTAAAAATTTTAAGACAATGTAATCGGCGGATTTTTGCGTGGCTTAAATACTTTTTGATTATCGCACATTTGTGGGGGTGGTCATCTAACATGTAAAATCGGCCGACATATTTGGTCAATGACTTCAAACCCCCTTCGGCATGGGAGGTGAGCGCATTTAGGAATAGGGTTCGAGGAGCGTTACATTAAAATAGCGCAAAAGCAACCAAAATTGGAGTCATATCTGGGGTTATAGATAAATGACATCTCGGGCAACGCCGGGCACCCAGCTAGTTATATATAAAATATAATACAGAACATTTAGGAAGCCCCCTGCCCAATATCTATTTATAGAATCAAAAGGACGGTCCAAATTAGATAGGTTACATCTTAAATAAGAAGATGACATAACTAAAGAAGATAACGTTGTACATTTTGTTGGTAAAGAAGCATTCACAATTTTAATTTAAAGAGCAAAGTCCCATTATAATTAATTAAATACAGTTCACACCATAATGAGTTATAATTAGAATCTTCATCAACCAGTTCTGTACGAGAGCATACTTTATAACGTCTAAACTAGTCTTGGTATATACAAATATATAGGAATAATTAAAGGATCTCTTCCGGATCGAACCCAGGAGCTCCACTTTGTAAGTGACGCTCTTTCTTGAATTAAATTTAATTACAAAGATATCAACCCGAGCATAAAAGAGTCAAATATTTTCTGTAAGATCAGTTCTACGTCCAAATTCATGCATAATAGCTGCAGTCTCACCAGCTATGTATTATTGACAAATTTTGGTCTTATTTATAGAATACAGGAAATCGTGAAGATTCTAAAATATTAATTTATTGTACTTTACACAATAGATTTGAGTCGATTACATTATTACTTTTAAAAACTAACCTTAAATATTTTCAAGGTTTATTTTGCCGTGAAAAGATTAACATTTAGTAATTGTTTTATAAAATCCTGCGCTATTCCGACACTTTCAGGTATTTTTTCAACTCTTTGTTCGTTTTCCATTTTACTTCTTTCAAATTTGAAAGATCTTTATCAAATAAACCCGTGACAGTTTTATAAATCCTTATAAGAAGTTTTCATACACGACCATAAATATTTGAATATTATTGACAGGAATATGTGATTCACGTTTCGTAAGTTTATTAAATGAAATATTTATAAGGAATAAATATTTTTATGGAAATAAGTATTACAAGAATTAATATTTAGATACAGTTCTATTTTTTGCACCAAGTAACAATCTTTAAATTAATTCAAATTCAGAGATTTTAGGGAAAAAACTAATATACGAGGATTTGTCTGACATAATTACTCATTAGTGTTGAATATATGAATAAAAGTAATTAATATATAGGCCTAATGTTATAACATTTGACAAGGAATATCGTTCCGACCACCATATAGTTCAATTGAGTCGAATTAAAATCATTTAAAATACAATGAACAATTTCAGCTTGATTGAGGTTTAATGTTTCAGTGTAATTGCACAGTGTGGCAATTATTTTCTCATTCCTCCCAGTGGACATACAAGTGTAACAATAGCTATTTATTCATCGATAGACTCTAATATCTACTGGTTACACTCATTCCAATTTTTTTTAATAAGACCTAAATTTCTCAGTGTTTCATCCGCTTTACAGTTAATTAACATTTTCGATCCGATGATTAAACTGAAATTAATTAAAGACTAGATCAAGAGTTTGTGTATTCATGGAATACACATTTTGAAATCTCAATTATACTTTAATTTTCGTTGCGAATTGAAGCATTGGAAGTATAATTTAAAATTGGACTTTTCTTTAAATACAGTTACTATGTAGTCCATAAAATGTGACTTATTTTAAATTAATTATATTTAACACTCTTCCCTAATTTCACGTATATCTAATAAATAAAATAGACTGTACACGTGTTTGGTGTATATATGTTCTAAATACAAATCTACACCCCGTGGAACATATTTGGCCACAGATCAGAAATTACTTAATATAATTTCTTCGATTTAGCTTTATTAGATACTAGGCTCAACTGACGTCACTCTGACGTCATCAGCTGGCGAACGATCTTCCCGAATATACATAGACGGGGTAAGAAAACAAAAATAAAAGATTTAAAACTAATTTTATGCAAACAAATATATTAATACTTAATCATAATATCCGAATATGAATTCTTTTAAACAATTACCTGCCAATCCCTTATTTTCAATAATCCTTAGCCCCTACTAACATAATTTAATCAACATACAGACTATTTTATTTTTCTCCAATTACATATTGACATTAAAAGACATCCATAAAACTCTTTACTCATCGTCCATGATTTAATTTCGATTCCTCTCTCGCACCTGATATACACCAGAGGTAATCCGCCAGCGATAATTCTCCAGTACCTCTTAAAATATAATATTTCTTCGCATATTATAATGAAACATAGCTTTTTACTCCCACTTAGGATAATAGCAACCAACTAAACAGTGTCCAAGTACATGATGTTAATGCTGTTTAATCAATCTATCTATCTATCTATCTATCTATCTATCTATATATATCTATATACATATATATATATATAAATAACAAGGTCGGGTTTATAACTCGGGAACGACAGAACCAATTTCGATGATTTTTGACTTGTTGCACTGTCTCCATCCAGAATAGAAGAATAACTATTAAAAAATCGAAAAAATTCACGAAAATAATAATAGTGAAGAAAATTCTCTGACGGTGTTGCATACTGGTCCCAGTAATGCCTGTAGATGGCGTTGTGTGCATTATCTTTTAACAGCTGATGCATATCCGCGGTCCTTTTATTTCAGTTTGTTTGATGTTGATGAAGTGCATATTGTGAAAGGTTATGTTGTTTAGTGTTATTTACAATGCCGCGAGCCAGAAGATTTAAGCTTTCACAACGAAGCCGTAATTCAATTAGACACTCGGAATATTGCAAATAAATCCACTGCAGATGAACAAGAAATCGCACGAGAAAATGCGCCGCGTTATTGTGGCCCGTCTTCATGCTTTACAAACACAAGAACAAAGAGAGGCAGCACATCAAACGGATAAGATGGCAATGAGAAATCGTCGAGCTTATGCCACAGATCAACAACGTGATAATCTTCGAAGCGCAAGAAGAAGTTATTCAAGTGTTGATTTCAATCGAGTAGTAGTCAGTTCTCAGTTTCCAGTCTCCTGTTCGCAGTAGTTGTCAAGTATATAGCGAGGGAACAGTAAAACAATTAGCGTGGTCACGCAGTTACACCAGTTATTCATAGAGAGCGGAGAGTGAACGGTAAAAAGCAATTGGTCAGCCAGCGGTGTATGGTCTGTAAACCATTAGATATTCAGAAACAGAAAGACATCGACAGTGTTCCAAAGTGTTTGCAAACGATACGAAAGTAGAATCAGTGCAAATGGCATGTTAGTGAAAAGTGGGGTAAATAAAAAGAAAATCACGTGCGCATAAGACTCAGAAGACCAGACAATGGTATGTAATTGAAACAAATTTTAATCTGTAAATATTATATGTAAATATCACTTGCCGTCAGATTTCGATAACTGTAATAGAATTATATAACTTCCAGCTTAGTAATAGTTGTTTTTATTGTAAATTAAAATTCATTTTTGTTCTACCTCTATTTGAGGCCCGATAGGCGGCCCTGAAAGTGAGTTCTCACAAATTCCGAAGGATTAATTTAAAATGTCAAATTAACTTAATTTAAGTTTGTAAAAAAGATTTTTTTGTTATATTATTAAATGCTTGGATTAATTTCAACTTCCTTCCATTTTGTCCCTTAATTAAAAGTGTTTATTACATAATTTGGCGCCACAACGTGTTGGCATTCTATCTTTAAACAATACTCGCTTAGTGTTTATTACAATATGTATATATATATATATATATATATATATATATATATATATGTATATATATATGTATGTATATATATACATATAATACATCATATGAATTTATATTCAGACTATAATATATGACGAAAAAACGGAGAAATTGAGAAAATTAACTCTTGTTTATCAAAATTATGACATCTCTGACTGTGATCTTAGATTTGAGAGATATATTTTAAAAATTACAAGTTACTTGCGATAAATAAATTTATGTATCCAGTTTTTGTACGCAGTTACTGCCCGGACAAAATTTTTATTCCACTTCATACTTGGCGTAAATATCATGTGTGATACAGTCCATATTATTCCGGATACCATAAATATATAACACCTTTTTATTTGTAAACATTATCTGTCGTCTGCTCGTGACGTGCGGATCGAAACCTTGGAAACGAGCTAAGTATTGTTTTAGTGGGTATATAAAGACGCCGCTCCAGAGCTCGGAGTCCATTCCACCGGCGGGGATGAGACCGAGGTCTTGGGCGAAGGTCCCCTGGGGACGGTAATCCAACCTTGGTCTTGCCTCACTTGTGGAATGGAAACCCGTGTGCGGAACGGGTGCAAGACGTCGGGGCTAGCCCGGCGGTCTGTGCCGACGGAAGCAGAGGCGGCGGTAGATCTGGTTGGCCGTCATGCAGGGACCAGCGGGCGTGGGGCTGGTCCCAAGTTTTTAAAGAAATCGAAGACTGAAGAACGAGCTGCGTCACCCTGAAGCAGCAACAACTCTATGACAATATTTCGTCTGACGATATATTCCATCCTCCTCGAGAGCACAAATATTGGAGAGCTATTCTTACTCTACATCTATACGGCAAATACAGACGACGGTTCCTCAGATAATACAGCAAAATGGTGACCAGGAGTTTTTTGGTAGGAAAAAATATATGTAGTAGTTCATATTGTAATATAATAGTCTACACGTGCCCTCTTATCATAACGTCTCTTCAGCATAGCGGACCTAAGAGGGCGCAGCTGCAAGAACGCTGATGCATTTAAAGACATCACTTTAGATATAGTGAGTGACGATACGCACAACAACAACATAAATCTTCACCCCTTCCGCCTAGGCAGCTGTGAAAACGCTGCGTCAAATGAAGTCAGCATTTCAAGTGCCTTATGCAGACATGCACACGGCAGCAGAAATCATTCCACCCTGTAAGAGTTCTCATTGGAGACTTAAAATCATCAGGGAGGGGGAAAGGAGTCTTCGTATTGTTCAGAGCTTCTTGGTAACGACAGTCGTGATCCAACCTCCAGACGGGTTGGTGGCTCCTGGTGCTATCCGCCAGTTTGTCTTACTTTATTTTATTTCTAACTATTAAATCTCTTTATTCCTCATCAACTCTTATTTGACTGAAGTGCAGCGAAACACCAACCACTACGCCTAGGTTCAATTAGTTGAACCCGAACCCTCACGTTACCGACTTTCCTATTTCCTGTTCTTAATTCTTCCTTTATCCTCTAGATCGGTAGCCAGGTGAGCTAACGGAGGTATAGCTCGGTTGGTGAACGATCTATCTGGACTTCCCATTTCCAACTGCTGGAATGTTACATGTTCACAGTGGTGGAGTGTTACATGATGGCAGTTTGGGATGTTACAATATACTTAATATACGTCATGGTACGAGTATAAATTCAATCATTACAGATCCATGAGCCACTTCAACATAAAAACTTCAGTAATACAAACCAAATCTTCTAATAAATATTATTTGATGTTTCACATATAAATTTAATCTCGTCGAGCAATTGCGACCAAATTCTGTACACATTAGAAAAATTTAATGGTATATTTAAAATGAAAAAAATTACGTCTGATTGACAATAATGAATAAGAAATACAGCGAATTCAGACAAAAAAAGTGATAATATAAATACCACACAACGTTTCTGGGATCCTTGTACCTTTCGTCAGGTGCGAAGAAGCGACACAACTGAACTTGTCAGGGACAAGGATCCCAGAAACGTTGTGTGGTATTTATATTATCACATTTTAGTCTGAATTGGCTATCTTTCTTATTCATTAATGCTATATTTGTTAACAAATTCAGATAAGGGCTCTCAATATTAAATACATACATATATATATATTATTGTATCACAAAGAAGTTCTTTATGAGTGATTACACAAATATTCTTGTAAGAAACCAAACAGTAAACTTGACTGCTAAAAGTCCTTCACTATATAAATATAACTTGATAAAAACAATTTATGTCATCATATAGATACTTTTTATTTTTTATATTATGACGACGTGTCGATACCTTTTTGTAGCTTCTTCAAATATTAACCAAATTAACACAATAAAACGAAACAAGCTATTAAATTTACACAGTTTTGAAAAGGGATCCGAGGCAGACTATTCACTTGACGCTAACAAGATTGAAGAAAGACTTCGTCATAATATAAAAATAAAAAGTGTCGGTATAAGGTCATAAATTGTTTTGAATAATTCAAAACAGACGTTAAATTAAAACTTTTAAATATAACTTGATTTAACACAGTTCGGCTAGCCAGTAGAGAAACTTTCTGCTCAGTGTTCTTTGCCAAGCAAGATGGTGGGCAGACTATTGTTTCTGACAACCAAATAATGAAGTTAATACACGTGCCTTGTTTGTGCATTGGTATAGTGAAAAATGCTTTATACATGTGTACGTGAACTATATTGAGTTTATTTAGTTTATGGAATGATCTTTGATGTTTTAATAACAAATCGGATCTTGAGGTAACTTTTCCTTTTGGTGGTGTCAAAGGCCCAGGTTGTGGTGTAAAAAAATACACTTACTCTCACAGTTTATTGTAAATCTGTAAGTGTGTACTTACTTTTACCTTTTTATTATAGAATCATCGACACATATATGTTAATTACACATTCATTTTTTAAAAAACTATTCAAAACAACAACAGATGGTCGACAAAGATAATCACTTCCTAAGATTCCAACGTCAAAGATGTCACCTCAGAGATTATAGTATTTGTAATGCAAACAATTTGCCTTAATACTCACACGCAGTTGATTAATTTATTTTCATTCAAACGCTTCTTCATAGCAGAATTAGCTGTAGATGTGATGGAAATTTGTCAAACCACATCGAATCCATCTCCTGCTGAGCACTGTTACTACTATAATGTAATCTGTAACATTACATATATTCTCCCAAAAAATTTAGTTGATTCCAAGTTGACGTAAACTAAATTTAGTCACACAGTCCTTCCGTCACACGTTTCAAACTCTCTTTTCTCAGTTGCGTCATCCCCTCGTGTCTCCTCTGTCTCCCTACTCCTCTTCTTTCATGCAGATTCACTTTAACTTTCAGTCCTCCACCAAATGTTTATAAATTTTGCATGGTTTTTAAAAAACGTAAATCCCTTTTACGTCACTGGCTGTAATACTTTGTTTATCATGAACATATAATGTTTTACTTCAAGGATAAATCCGCTAATATAATTTATCATTTACTTGTATCATCAACAATATCTTCAAAGTAATTGGACATATTTGCTGCAATTATTTTATTAAATTTTTCTATAATTACTTCACAAATATTACATTTGTACTGGCCATTAAACTGTATTTCATAGTTTTAAGTCTTGTTGTCAGTGTTATCATCATAATGATCATAATACATGATTTAAAAATTTCCTTGCAACTATCTCAACAAATATTGCTTAATTTCAGCATTTATTTGAACTGTTAAAGTAACCATTAGTATGTTACACTTAAAGTTATCCTTATAATAATCTTCCTCATTGTTATTGATGTAATCACTTTTATCACAAATTTTTACTAATAGTGGACACAGGTATTTAATATTCAGACATATTTTTATGTAAACCAATATCTATCCCGTAGAATTAATGCATTTTCTGAAATCCTAAAAGCATTTTTATTGTTATTATTATCATTTATTTAGTTAAAATCATTATTTTCACATGAAAATATATTTGTATTTTCTGACACGTTTGTAATATTCTTGAATTTAATTTTTTATAAGATGGTCATCATTTTACTAGCAGCATATATTTGTTATAAGATCTTGCCTTGAAGTAATTGCCTCAGACAATCCACTTGGATAAAATTTATCTAAATGAGCGTCTAATTTTCGGTCAATATGAGTTATCATTACTGCTAACACACTGTTAAAAGTTTCATTGTCAGATTCAAATTGAATAAATTTCTCTTTAACTTCCAATCGCATGAAAACAACAAAACAGCATGTTTTTCTTTGCTATTCTGCTCACAATTATATTTATACCCTCAGATATATTTGACTTTGCGGACCTATTTGAAATAGTTTCAATTATTTTCCATCAGTTATGTTTTTCAAATCTAACTGAATTCTTATTCTCTTGGAACCCAGAAAAGTTGGTTCAATTATGTGAATTGTTGACTGCTTATGTTCATAGATTTAAATTTTAATTGATGGCATTCCTACGCACAATTATATTTAAGTTCTTGGTACTTTATGTAAGAGAAATGTGGAATTTCCAAACGGTCAAGTAATTCAGGTATTTCATAATTCTTAGAAGGTTCATTAATTTTGTTTCCCATAGAAATACTATAAATCTAATTAACACTGAAAAATAGTAATTCCACTCAAATATCGACCATTTAACATGTTTGAAATTCTCCACCCCCGTCCACCTCCGCCTCTGGGAATTAAATGGCCAATTGAAGATCATAATTAAACTCAGCTACATCCATAACCTTGGATTTGACTCTAATGTCTGTTTTATTCGCGTTATTTTCTTATAACGCCCGTCCACCCCCACCCCTAAGGGTGTTCCTTTCCAATGCCGTAGGCGGTTGAAATTATACTCAGATAAAATCGATAGAAACATTATCAATCTCTCTGGCCCCTAAAAATATTTATCCGACTCAAATGTCGGCTGTTTTTGCATGTTCTAATTTTTCCACCCCGTCCATCCCCGCTCCTGGGGGTGGTAGACGTGCCTCACCCTTATAGTGTTTGTTTCCTGGTCGCAAAGAACACGTGTACGAAATTTGGTGAAATTTGCTCCACCGGTGTAGATTTGTATAAGGAACATACAAAATAACATACATATAAACAAACACACTGCTTTGTTTGTAAGACTAGCAGGTGCCCGCCGTTGCCCGAGATGTCATTTATCCATAACTCCGATTGTTCGCTATTTTTATGCAACGCAACGCAACTCGACCCCTTTCCCTAAATGTGTTATCGGCCGGTTACATTGTTTGAAAATTTTTACCCCCCCTCCCCCCGCCACCGGGCTAGACCCCGCGCGTTACCCAGTTTTTCTACAATGAAACTAAGCGACATACATAATCCCTGAATAGACACCAATATATGTGATGTTTTCTTCTAATTCTCCTCCACCCCTACCCCTACCATTTCTCTCCTCCCATACCGAAATAATTAGTACAAATTTCTGCATTTATTAAGAGACTTTATCCGTTTAGTAATATTTTTTCTCTTACGTCGTATTCCTTATTTCTTTTCGTTCTTAATTGAAATTGGGTCGAATAACAACCACACATCGATAGAAAATGCGTATTGTTGGCTAAAACAAAATTTCCAGGTCATCGTAACAAGACGAAAAAATACAAATTCCGGTCATTAATAACATAATGGTGATAGGACAGCGCCGTTCCATTCCAACGGGTATAATGTTTAAAGTATGCACCGATTACGAAAGACACATGGAATACGTGACGACTTTCATCAGTCCCCTCAACATTTGAAGGGGTTGAATGCCATCTTTCTACGATACATGCAAGCACACGTACCTTGTATGGTGATAAATTAATTGCACAAATCCGTGTGTTGACATGCTGTAATTAATTTCTGCACGCTCGGCTAAAGATTGAATGGGCTGGTGCAGCTCCGTCGATGTGGAATAACGGCTGTTGCTGAAAGAGAGTGCCTTGCATAAAACATGGCGTTCCGTATCGGTCGGCTTGGTGATTCACTGCAGCAGATTTAACGCCTCCACGAACAAGCTTTAATAATTGAAAGTAACCGAGCAACATTGATGCGAGGCAAAAATCGCTGCCAACAACGAGGCTGGTGTTAATTTGTATCGCATTTCAGGTAGGAAACACTCTTCTCGGTCGGACGTTTCCTCCAAGAGGGTTATTTTCACACAGTATAATCACAACATATGTCTCATACTTACCACAGATCACTTCTAGCCTCAACATGATTACTATGAATTTTTTTCAGGGTAAACATACAACTAGTCCAAATATTAGGACGAATTTTAGTGGGTTCCGATCATAACTGTGATAATTTTACGAGTGATTCTTGAACAAATAACCCATTAATGGCGACTCTTTTTTAAAAAACATACACATTTTGGGATGTGAAAAGTCAAACAATAAAGTAACAATCCAATTATGTTGATCAGGGAACACAATTTCAGCTCTATGTTCTGAAATGATTCGGTTTCCGTAAAATTTAAGTCTCGAGTAACTGAATGCCACGAATTTCATATTTTTACATCCAATAACGATACAGTTACGTCATAATGAATTAATTTATTAAACAACAGTAGGTCCTAGATCTATAAAAAACTAGCCACATAAATCGTTACTGATAATATATATATATAAATCGTTACTGATAATATATATATATAAATCGTTACTGATAATATATATATAAATCGTTACTGATAATATATATATATATATAAATCGTTACTGATAATATAAATATATATAAATCGTTACTGATAATATATATATATATATATATATATATATATATATAAATCTTTACTGATAATATAGATATTGTAATGATTATACATTATTCACAATTAAATTTCCACGTTGAAGCGACAATTTTGTCGTAATTACTTTTAAATTATCAATAAATTAAAAGTTAATGATTGGATTTTAATTAAATATCAATATTTTTGAGCATACAAATAGATTAATTTATTAAAGCAAATTATTAAAGTTATATAACATATTAAAGCTTGTGTAACATCCCAAACTGCCATCATGTAACACTCCACCACTGTGAACATGTAACATTCCAGCAGTTGGAAATGGGAAGTCCAGATAGATTGTTCACCAACCGAGCTATACCTCCGTTAGCTCACCTGGCTACCGATCTAGAGGATAAAGGAAGAATTAAGAACAGGAAATAGGAAAGTCGGTAACGTGAGGGTTCGGGTTCAACTAATTGAACCTAGGCGTAGTGGTTGGTGTTTCGCTGCACTTCAGTCAAATAAGAGTTGATGAAGAATAAAGAGATTTAATAGTTAGAAATAAAATAAAGTAAGACAAACTGGCGGATAGCACCAGGAGCCACCGACCCGTCTGGAGGTTGGATCACGACTGCCGTTCCCTAGAAGCTCTGAACAATTCGAAGACTCCTTTTCCCCTCCCTGATGATTTTAAGTCTCCAATGAGAACTCTTACAGAGAGAATGATTTCTGCTGCCGTGTGCATGTCTGCATAAGGCACTTAAAATGTTGACTTCATTAGACGCAGCGTTTTCACAGCTGCCTAGGCGGAAGGGGTGTAGATTTATGTTGCTGTGCGTATCGTTACTCACTATATCTAAAGTGATGTCTTTAACTACATCAGCGTTCTTGCTGCTGAGACCTCTTAGGTCCGCTATGCTGAAGAGACGTTATGATAAGAGGGCACGTGTAGACTATTATATTACACTTGACAATATAACACGGCTAGATCTCAGGGCCCACTACCAGGCCTTCAATAAAGAATATTTATTGCTAAACAATTAAATTTACAAAGTTATTAAAGAATTAATTTAAACAATTAGTACAATATAAAATATGAAATCTGAACTCGGAAATCTGACGATAAGATATCATTAACTGGCGGGTTTACAGATAATAAGTTACGCAGTTTTACCTTAAAGTTTGTTGTGCCAAGAAATGGGCTCGTCCACACACACACGGTTATTATTAACACTTTAAAGACAGGCCATTATACACTGAAGTTAATAGGCAACACTTTTTGCTTGCTAAGTTTCAAGTAACACAACACTTGCTTTGCTGTTCTCCCTATCAAAAACTTATGACCATTCTCAAAGTTTGGTTATTTGTTGCATGAAATAACATGGTTTCCAATAATTGAAGAAATGTCTGTCTCGTGAATGTAGGCTAGACTTCGAATAACAGTCGGCGTAGTATCGTTGCAGTTATTTGTTCATAACTCGAAACCGTAGATCGCTCTGAATATTATAGCTGTTAGACTATATGCAACCTTTCCTCCCAAATGCACACTTGCTGAATTTATGTACTTTCTCTACCGGCTCCTACTACACACTCAGTCTTTCTCCGCTGTCTCCCCAAAACACACTGGAGCTCTGCGCGTCTCACGAAATGTACCTCGACAATCCCAGCAAGCATGCATTATCGCCCCATATTCTTGTACACAACTCGTGTGTTTACGCCGCCGACAATCCAAGTCCAAATTATTGTTTATCACTTACTTATATTTCCATTTAATTACTACAGTATATATTAGCAGTAACGATTCATTTATATATGTATATATATATATATATATATATACTGTAATAATTAAAAAAGTCTTTAATTAAAATAAATTCATAAACAAAAAAATTAATTAAAATTTAAATGATAGTTAGTCACACGTTGAAGACGCCAATTTATGTAATGATGTAAAAGGTGGTCTTAATTAAATAGGAATAATTAACTAAATTATTATGATTTAAAAATTCATTGTTGATAATTACACATTATAAGCCCTGCTTTGCACGCCGAATTCCATCAATTGAACAAACAAATATTTCAATATTATTTTATTAATTCGTGGCGTTCTATGAAAATACAGCTTTATATTTTAACAATCAACTACGTCGAATTTCTCTTTATCTCAGGGTCATCACTGGGTTTGTTAGTAAGAACAAATACAATCTAATGAACTAAAACATTAACAATCCAAACTCATTGAAGTTAACGGAATACAATATTAAATACAAGAAATAAAAGAAAACGAATGAAAAGAAAAACGCGAACGAAATCTGACCATACCCTTTAATTATCGTTTACAGTTATTAATACTTGTTTTGTACTCACGGCAGTGCTACTGGTACCAGTTTGGACTCTTGTATCTTGAAGTCAACACCCACTAAACAGGCCATTATTCACTGATTCTACACTTAAAATTTCGAACACACGCGGTCGTTACTCTCGATCTCTGCTATCCTGGATCTTGGATTAGCCGCCCCTCAGTCAGCTCTCGGACGTACGTCTCCTTGAAGTCTCTCTATGCGAAAATTAGTTCAGTTTGTGAAGCAAAACTTCTGCTTCTAAATTGCGATTTTATGAGTCTCTCCGTCAAATTAATTAGGAAAAAATTCAAAAGAATTAGGAAAGCTCCCAAAAAATTATCGAATTTGTTATATGGGTTAATTTTACGAATTTTCTGCGTATATCGTTAAAAAAATTGACATAAACCAAGGTTTGAATATTTTTTCTTCTAAATTTGCCTTGCGGTGGAAATAGGCGGATTTACAAAAGCGACATGGCATTCGGATTTAGACGCATGGACTATATCGTCCTCGGAAAATTTATTTCATATTTATATGCAGGATGTAACAAAACTCGACGGCAAAATTTCAGGAATGAATTAATCATATGGAGAGTCGTTGGTCTGGAAATGCATAATTACCGAGTTACCCGAACTTCCGTATCTGATCGGTTTATATGAAATTGAAATGACTAGTTGGAGCGCTCTGTTCACATTTCAGGTGCAATGTTCAAAGTGATCTCCTTTTGACAGAGTACAGGCAGCTGCCCTTCTTCGCAATGAGATTCGAACACGATCAATAATGCCTGGTGTAGTGCGTACTGTCTGACATGCTGCCAGATGCAAGCACTCGTAGTTAGTGCGCCATCCGATCAGATACGGGAAAGTAACGTAGACGTGAAGGGGAATCGTTTGCCGGTGCTATAAAGTATTGACGTCAACATCAGTTTCATTCATGTAACAATTGTGAGCTTAGTCTCGCATTTTATTCCAGGTAACAAGGCATGTCGGCTTGCACTAACATTCATAACAGATCTAATAACTCTGTAATAATTCATTGTTTTCTCTCAATATCAGTCGAGTTTTGTTTAAGCGCATATTATTATCGAGCAATTACATTCCTTAAAAATTAAATAAAATGTTAAAAGAGAAAAATTTTCATCAACCTCTGAAATAGTATAACCTCTTTTTAAATGTCCAACGTCACCCCCCCCCGACCCTGAACCAGGTTAGAAATCCTTGTTTCAGACGTTAATGGGCATCTATGGATGATCTTTCTCCCTAACGTGCTTTGAACACAGTATTGATATATTCTCTTTAGAATAAACCCCTATGTTTCAATTAATTTCTTCCATCTTACTAATGATTTTAAATAATAGCCTCTTGTTAATATTCGTAAATCACCGGTTCTAAGGCCTTTCATCCACGAATATGTTGTGAGACAGAATTATTCCTCTTTAAGGGTCCTTATATATTAATAAAAAAGTACAACGTCTTGAAATATGATTCAACTCAAGGGCAGAAGAAACGCTTTGAAACAAGGCCAAGGAACTAAACTAAATAATCCTGAGTATAGAATCTTGAAA
This sequence comes from Zhengitettix transpicula, assembly GCA_037074705.1. Taxonomy (NCBI): domain Eukaryota; kingdom Metazoa; phylum Arthropoda; class Insecta; order Orthoptera; family Tetrigidae; genus Zhengitettix; species Zhengitettix transpicula. The sequence continues at coordinate 17,027,903 of CM073593.1, read as the reverse complement.
TTGACTATCGATATTATTGTTAAAATAGACTTTTAAAATATTAAAAAGGCGCTATATTTCAGTAACTAGATTTGAAACTAATTTTATGACTGTTTCATAAATCACTGAATGAGTAATCTCTTCTAATTGTGCGATTTTGTATTTATTATGTATCATTAGCACTTCGCTACTACCTCGAATATTGCCATTTAATCAACGCAGCATTGCATAGACTACGCATTGTAATAGAAGGCTGGATCAAGCGTGTTTTTCTTTTTCCGTTGAGTTTCATAGTCATTGTTTGTCCGTTAATTGCTGTGATGTTGGATTTATATATGAATAATTTCTGACATAAGTCTGGAATGGTACCTGGCTGGTGTCTACGTCTAAAATCTTAGAATTTTGCCAATCAAACATATGTTTGGTGTGTACTGATGGTTCATCGTTGGGAAGTTTGATAATAGACATATGTTCCTTGATACGGGTTTTAAGTGAACGTTTGGTTTGCCTAATGTAGCAGGCATTACAATTAGATCAAGAGATTTTCTAAAGTACACAATGTTTGCTGTAGGTGTCAAGTGGGTCTTAGTGGTTTTTAATCAAGAAGGAACGTGTGTTAGTAGATATGTAAGAGAAATATTTGATATTATTTAAAAATTTGAACGAAGTTATTTTCTCGGTGAATTGTCTTTTTTTTAACTTTCCGTCAGTACTTATTGGCCCTTGCATATATCGGACCGGCATCGTACCGGCTTTGCAAGGATTATACATATATATATATAGTAATGATTAACTGGAAGGCTTTAATTAAAAAAATAATTAAAAAAACAATATTCTTCAAAGATAAAAATTATCAGCCTTACTTTGCACATTTAATTTCCTCAAATTCACAAACGAAATTTTATGTTTTTTTATTTTATTTGTGGCGTTCTAGGAAAATACAACTTTATAATTTTACAACAATTTCATTTAATTACTCTTTCTCTCAGGGACTTAACTGGGCTTGATAGTAAGAACAACCAAATTTAATAAAGTAATTAGCAAATCAAAAATGAAATGAACGAAATATAAATTCTAAACACAATAAAGAAAACGAAAACTAAACAAGATAACGAAATCTGACTTATACCTTTAATCCTCGTTTACAGACTTTAAATAATTGTTTTTGTACTCACGAATGTCTTTCTAGTACCAGATCTGATTCTTGGAGCTTGAGGGCACAACTCACTAAAATGGCCGTTCTTCACTGATTCTACACATCATTTTTAATAAACACGGTAGTAGTTCTCGTTGTTATTCCATCTGGAATTTTGGGATCAGCCGCTTCCTCCGTCAGCCCTCGGACGGATGTCTCCTCGATGCCTTTATGCGAAATGTTATTTCGCATCTGTGTGGTGCAAACCTTTTGCTTCCACTTTGCGATTTTATATCATGAGTGTCTCAGTCAAGAACTATTTACTTGTGTTTTATTTAATTTAATAGATCTCGCAGTTGAACTTTCTGGACCACGCTATTCGTACTTTTAGGTCAGCCTCCTCTCTCTCTCGAAACGTTCGCCGGACTGACTTCCGTTCGAGCGCGTGGTTTCCAACAACTATTGCTTACAAAGAGCCGTGATTGTTGCTTTCAAGAAATGTACCGCTAACAATCCAATTATATTAAAACAATTAATGACCTCTAATTAGTATTACAATATATATATATATATATATATATATATATATATATTGAGGGAGGGGGTGAGTAGGAGAGTGCGCAGAATAAACACATCCACCATATAATGCACGTGCGAAGAACGACTCTAAACTGGGCCGCCCAGAAATTTTACTCGCACTATAATTGGTTACTAACCTATTTTAAACACATTGGTATTTGGCTTTGAGTTGTAAATTAGCAGGAATTGTTTGTTATACGATAATTATAAGGTGTGAACATTTTCGTTTTACCTTGATACTATACCAAATATATACTACGTTTCTCATTATGCACGTTAAATTTCGCGATAAGCTGCATTATAAGTATTGCTACTTTTTTAAAAAAGGACAAATATTTGCTTTCATAAATTTTCTGTCATCTATTGGGTGAAAATTCTACGACAATGCGCATTAATTCGCCGCCTTATCTCTCCTACTGCGTCGTAAGGCGCGCTGAATTGATTTACGATCCTATAATTCGTTTGTCAAGGTTAGCTAGCGTAAAGTCTGTAATCAATTGGTATTGTTTTAAATAATTGCACTTATCGGTTTGACATGGCACACAAGCCTCATTAATTTCTCCTCAAGCAGGTGTTTAGATTTATGGGTTACCGCAATTGTGATTCTATCTTGAATGAACTAGCAGGCTTGATCGAGACCGGGGCCCCCTCTGTTCTCGCCAGATGTATATCCATTTAATGGGATGCCGCTGTTCAACCGCATCCGCAATCGAATTTTCATTCCGCCCAAATCGAAGCACTATACGCTTCATTCCAGTGAGACTAATTCACTTTGCTGTTTTTTTATTGGCTTTTATCCCTGTTAAGACTGGAAGATTATACCAGTTCGCTAAAGCGATGTTACTCACAGGGAAAAATATATCGACGGTTTGACAATATTTTTCAATTTTAATTCATAAATACAGCAACCTAACAAGTTGCAGTTGTAAGGACAACATAGCATCAATAAAACAAAACACAATGCAATGTAGATCACCCTCATGTAGCCTGTTGCCCAAAAAAAAAACAAAAAAACCCACTTTTTTTATTACACGAGAAGAGAGAGCTCTGGCGGAGGCTACCTTTGGGGATGCCTTCACATCCCTCTGGTTTTTTGAACTAAGGTTTCCCACATGCCGAGTCACCTTGGCCTGTTTTGAGAGGTGTATGTTCCGGGGTCGCAGACCTTGGGCATACGGTAAGAGTTGTCCTCTATTCTTATTGGAATAGTCGGCCAGCTGCCTCCTAAACTGGTCAAGGCACGGAGACGGGAAAGCTGCGACCCCACAGCTAACCCCTCTCCCGCCATCGTGGTGATGGGACAAGTACCAAATGCCCGACCTACCTGCTGCAGGTTATTTAGGGTTTTCCCTGCATCACTTTTAGGCGAATTGCTGGGTAGGATCCTTAAACCATACCCCGGGGATCCTTGTTAACCCTTGGCTACCTTCCCCTACCCTTCCTCATCCCCCCTTTCAAATCCCTTCCTATGCTATTAAAGGGGAGTTGCCACCATGTTGATTACCCTCATGTAGCCTGTTACCCTAAAAAAGTAATTTATTACACGATTATAAAGATCGTGTCAACCAAGTGGTCATTGACGACACATACATGATTTACAAAGATAGCTTAATTACATAAGATTCGTAGTTCTACAGTATTTATTCCAATAATAAACACGTAAATAAGCAGTTTAAAAAGTTTAACATGTTATGCTCAGAGAATATAAGAAAATATTTTAAATGCTTTTCTCTTTCAGATATTGTTACACAATTTTATGTTCAGTTACACCAATGGTGATCAATTATAAATTTCTTTCATTTTAGACAATAAGACTTGGCATTTAGCACAAATATGGATAATATTAAGTACAAATGATAAATTTACATTCATTAAATTGTTTAAAGCTTAGGAGATGGCGTCTGCGAAGCATTTTATTATGGTTTGAAATTGCCATTTGCCATGTTAAGAATAAATAACTAAAATACCAATACTCAAGGAAACGGGACTCAGTAAATATACCTGATAATATTTTTATTTATAAAATTAAATTGTTTGTAACTGAGACTGTTGCGATTCCATTGCCCTATTATCATTATTTGCCCTATGTAGCAGGAATTACAATTAGAGCAAGAGATTTTGAAAACAACTCTATGTTTACTGTAGATGTCAAGTCGGTCCTTGAGGTTTTTAATCAAGTATGAAAGGGTATTAGAGGATCTGTATATGATGGATACTTGATATTCTTGGAATATTTGGACAAATTTGTAATGTAGAAATTTGTAATACGATAAAAATTGTGTAGGGCAAACAAAACGTTCCCTTAATACACGTATCAAGGAACATATATCTAATATCAAACTTCCTTCTGATGAAAAATCTGTAATATCCAAACATATAATCAATTCTGAACTTACATTTGATTGTCAAAATGTTATATTTTAGACATTGACACCAGGTACAATTCCAGACTCATTTCAGAGATGCTTCACATTAAATCAAACATCACAGCTATTAATGCACAAACAGACACTATTAAAGTCAATAATGGCTATGATCCCTTATTATTACGCTAAACCTTCTGTTTTTCCATTGTCGTTGCTCGCTTAGTGTTATACTAACCCTTCGTCTCTCCCATTGTCCTTGAGTTTTCGTCGATTTTGAGTGTTGCCAACTGACAAGTGCAGTTGTGTCGCTCTAGGCTATTCTTAGCACCTGACGAAAGGCACAAGGATCACAGAAACGTTCTGTGGTATTTATATTACCTTTTTTGTTTGTATTGGCTATCTTTCTTATTCATTATTTTCAATCAGACGTAAATTTTTTCATTATATATATATATATATGTTCCAGGCAACTAATTTAAATTTTTATTTGTATTCTTAATTTTGCGAAAAAAGGAAGAAATCGTGGCAATTAAATCAATATTAATGTTTTCTTATAGCAAAGGTTTTAATTCAAAATTTGTCACTGCTTGTTATAATAAATATTATAAACTGATTTATTTATGATATTTTGCTGGCTATCTTACCTTCGACACATCCTTGAATCATCTCATTCATTTGTTCTGACGAGGAGTTCTAGTTCATGAAAAGAAGGTTACCGACATCGGCGGCTATGTCGTCACAATATTTTATTTATAGATACATATGAAGGAAATGGTAAGATACATGGTCGCCAAAACGGCCTTTGAAATGATTAATCTCACTCGACTCGAATACAGAGAATACTTTATTCAAGTTGAAAATGTATTCTTGATGTTTGATGACATTAGCCCTGCAATAACTAAAGTTGAATATTCATAAAAAATTGATTAATTGCCGTTCATTGATATCCTGAATATTTCTCTTCTTAGCACCTGACGAAAGGCACAAGGATCACAGAAACGTTGTGTGGTATTTATATTACCCTTTTTGTTAGAATTCGCTATCTTTCTTATGCATAGGAGTAAATATTGAAGCGTAGTATATACATTTTGTTTTTAGAGGTAGTTCATGTTTTTTTTGCTAACATGAATGGCTAATTCCCCTCTTTGCAGTGCTCTGCAAACTTGCGGCTGAAAACTTAGCTTATCATCCATTTATACTCGTAGATATTGTGCCGCTGGTATGGTTTTTCCATTTCTCATGATAACTGGTAGTCGGCGCAGTTTTTTCTCAAAAAGAATTATTCTACTTTTGCTTGTAGAAATTTTAAGTCTTGCTTAAAAATAGTTCCCGGGTTTTTATAACCCAGTAGATTTAAAATGAAAAGTTTACGTCTGATTGAAAATTAATAATAAGAAAGACAACCAACGTTTCTGGAAGCCTTTTGAGTTTTGTCGACTGACTAGTGCATTTGTGTCGCTCTAGGCTCTTGCGTTTTCCCTGAACCTGAAATACGTAACAAAAAAAGTTGTATGGCATTTATATTATCACTTCTTTTTGACCTCTCCGTTTTTGAGCCTCTCCGTTTTTGAACCAAGGTTCCCACAAGCCGAGGCACCTCGGCCTGTTCTGAGAGGTGTATGTTCCGGGGTCACAGACCTTGGGCATACAGTAAGAGTTGTCCGCTATTCCCATTGGAATAGTCGGCCATCTGCCTCCTAAACTGGACGAGGCACGGAGAAGGGAATCCTGCGTCCCCACAGCAAACTCCTCTCCCGCTATCGGAAGGGCGTGGGACAAGTACCCAATGTCCGACCTACCTGATGCAGGTTTTTCTAGGGTTTTCCCTGCATTTCTTTAGGCGAATGCCGGGTAGGATCCTTAAAATATAGCCCGGGGCCCTAGTAACCCTTGGCTACCTTCCTCTACCCTTCCGCATCCCCCCTTTGAAATCCTTTCCTATGCTATTAAAGGGGAGTTGTCCAACGTGTACCCTCATGTAGCCTGTTGCCCTAAAAAAATCACTTTTTTTGTATTTATTTGACTATATTCTTTATTTCCAGTAGATTTAAGGTAGAGCGACGTTTGACGAAGATGATGACGGAGAAAGTCATCGAAGTGTGGCTGTAAGTTAATTCTGCTCGGTTAGAAACCCGAGGACAGTTTACAGAATAATGTAATAAATTATAATTTACGATTACAGTACAGGAAAACGTGAACTTCATTGACGGCAAGTGAGGCGACGGTGGGGTTGATTATCAAAAGCTCACAGGCATCACACTTCCATATTATTTCTACGAGTGTACTGGGCAATGATCCCGCTGCTATGTGTGTGGAATGACGGAATGATCCTCCTGAATGGGTCGAAAAATTATTGAGGTGTCGGTGCTGTAAATCCCTAAACACCATCAGACAGATTACTGCCGCTTATTGATTCCGACGCAACGGTGAAATCGTAGTCTGGTAATGCACACCAGATCAGGGATTACTCGTAGCACTGTGAGTGACAGTCTCAATTAGTGAGCCCTCGCCAACACACGACTGCGTACGTTAGCGCTGCAGGACGCTCCAACTAATAAACCTTGCTTCGTGTTGTCCAAACATCTCCTCCGCGTCAGTGTCACTAACACGCGTCACCACTGTGACCTACAAATGTTTGTCAACAACAAAGTAGACATAAAGGTAACCGAACATTCCCATACTAGTTAAAATAATTATAAATAGATTGAACGGCTGCAATAAAACAACACATCCACCAGATCAGATACAGTAACAGCTTAATGGGATACTCTCATTATTTCCTTTCTGAGTGCTCGGTCATTGAAGCCGCCCTCAGTTCTCGGTCTTCCCTCAGCACAACTGCATAACTGAGGACAGAACTCAATAAATTACATTATAACTGAATGCAGACTAATTAAAATAATGAAGTAGCGGATTAAGTGATACAATAAATGCCATAAAACGTTTTTACAATCCTTTTTGGTATGGTCAAGTGATTCAAAAACGACACACCACAACAAGCTAAACTGAACTCAAAAGCAGATAAATAAATATAAAAACAAAGGAACTATAAGGAATCAACTATAAGGAACCAAAGGTATAGTTGAGATTAATAGTGTCGCTTTGTACGTAATTAGGAATGATGATACATTTCAGATATAATTCTGGAATAGTACCTGGTGTCAATTTATAAAATATAGATTCTTTATTTATTCTTCCAAATCCACTTCATCCCCTTAAAAGTAATCCCCGTCCGATAAAACGCACTTTTTCTAACGCTTTTTCTAGTCATCAAAACAGTCGGAATAGTATTTTTCGGGTATAGCCTTCAAGACCTTCTCCGATTCGGTTTTTATCTCCTCAATCGTGTCAAAACGGCGTCCCCGCTTTGGCATTTTAAGTTTGCTGAATAGCCAGAAGTCGCACGGAGCCAAATCAGGCGAATACGGTGGCTGCGGATCGATGTGAGTCGAGTTTTTGGCAAAAATGTCGCGAAGAACCAATGCAGTATGACATGGTGCATTATCGTGATGAAGGAACCAAGAGTTGTTCGCCCATAATTCCGGCCGTTTCAGACTAATAGTTTCACGCAAACGACGCATAACGCTCAAATAATATTTTTTGTTGACAGTTTGACCCTGCGGAAGGAATTCATAGTGCACCACACCACGACAATCAAAGAAAACTGCCAACATGACCTTTCGATCGACTTTGCCGTGGTCTTTTCGGTCTTGTTTCACCTTTTGCACGATATTCGCTGGATTGGCCGGTGGTTTCAGGGTCGTATGCGTATATCCAAGTCTCGTCTCCAGTAATGATGCATTTCAAGTGGTCCTGATATTCAGACAGCAAAGTTTCACACACATCAACGCGACGCTTTTTTTCCAAAAAATTGAGCAATTTTGGCACCAATCGAGACTTGACGCGTTTGAGACACAAAACATTCTTCAAAATGGTTTGGGCTGAACCAAATGATATTCCAACACTATCAGCGAGATCTCTAATTGTCCATCGACGATTTTCAAGCATCAAATCTTTGAATTTTTGGACGTGGGCCTCGCCGGTAGACGTTGATGGTCGTCCAGAGCGCGGTTCGTCTTCAACGCGTTCTCGGCCCTCTTTGAACTCGTTGTACCACTTGTAAACGTTTTTTTGTGCCATAGTTTGATCCGCAACATTTTCAACGTGTCCGCAAAAGAATATTCGTTCCGCAAACAAAATTTGATGCAAGTTCTTTGCTCAACAAAATCACCCATTGCAAAACTCGAAAAATTCACTTTTGGTTGTTTACAAAAACACGTGTAACTCGGAGATAATTAAACTTTTTAACAAAAAGACTCGCGGAAAATATTATAGACAGTCCTACCAACCTAGAATTTTTTTTACATGCCTTCCTAATTCCCGGGAGTTTTAAATGACAATTTCACCTTACTTTTTTATCACAGTGGTATGTTTCCAATTGGTGACTTTTATTAATGTGTCACATGTTCTTTGATTCGTAAATTTAGTGACCGTTTAGTTCACCCAATATATCGGGAATTATAATCAGAGAAACATATTTTGGAACTACCTAATGTTTGCTAAAGATGCAGTTTTATTTATCATGAAGTAAAGTATAATAATAGATTTAAACAACACATTCAAGAGCCAAAAACTTTTTTGTTATATATACTTGTTATGTATCAAACTCCATACTGTTCTAAAATGAATAAAGGAGCCAATACAGACAAAAAAGGTAATATAAAAACCACACAACGTTTCTGGGATCCTTGTCCCTTTCGTCAGGTTCTAAGATGAGCCTAGAGAAACACAACTGTACTGCACAGTTGACAACACTCAAAAGCAATGTAGTTGTGTTTCTCTAGGCTCTTCTTGGCACCCATACTGTTCTCCTCATATCTTTATTTTCTTAGATATATAAACTACAGGAGCTTTCGGTGTTTGCCATAATCATGTTCTTTTAAAGAATGTATGTATGTATAAATTATACATACATGATTTTACATACAACATACAATTATTATTTTTTACATTATATCAGATACAATTACATCAGTATTTTAATACTTGCCATCTACCGTAAAATGTCTTTAATGACTTTTATCAAATGTATTTCGTCAATTTTTTTCTTTCTTATAACATAGTACATGTCCGGTTAGTTAATTTCTCATACTTCACACTTATCACTCTCTTTCATTTACGATAATCGACTTAATATTTTCTAGTACATATATATTTTTATTTACATTATTTTACAATTTTCATTTATTTTTATTTTCTAAAAGTTCTTACAAAGCCTTCTTATTCTAACATATATTGCAAATACCACATTTTTTTCGCTACTCATTTTAAAATTCACACACGTACTGTCACCCTTTTCCCATTATTTAATTTTTTTTTCGATGATACTGATATTGAAAACCCCCATATTCCTCGCATCCATTCTTTTATTCACAAGTTCTTCTAAATGCTCTGGAATATAGAGCCCTTCCAGCAACCCTCTTTTATATCTTGAGTTTTAAAAATCTAACAATTCATTTTTAGTCCACTCACATTGATGTCCAGTGTCCTTTAAATGTTATGATAATGCCGTGCTTGTATTCGATTTCTCTTTCATATCCATACTATCCATACTCGTCATATCGTTATATAGTTTTTCTCGCAACCCATCATTTAAAATTAGCCACTACAGGACACACTTTGTAAAACTTGGTATCATGACTGTACCTGTCTTGTTTGTTATGCAATGCTACTGTATATTCAGGAGAATCAAGCGAGTTATAATCGCTAAGGTGATTCTCATGAACACTTCACTAGGAACAGAGATAATGTAGGTCAACTTAGGTGGAGTTATGCCAAGAGACAGAAAACTTTTTATTACATGTCAATTAAATTCTTTAATTCACTACCTCAGAACAAAGAAGTGCTGCCGCACAACACTTTTAAGACTAAAGTTAATTTTTTTTAGTCTTGTAATTATGTAACCTTTTTTGTGATTACTTTACTAGTTATAGTTTATACTGACGCTTGAAATGTCGCTCTGATGTAGTCAAGTACTTCTGCAATAAAAATTATTATTATTGTCATTAATGACCTAAAATCTCTGAATCAAACCAGTTTTAACCGAGTATTGCATGAAATGAATATAATTATATCTGTAAATTACGAAACAAAATAAAAATGGCGTTGAAATCAGTCACCCTAGACTACGGTACACATTTATATCTCTTATCCGTGCAAAATTATTGTGTAATTATTTTATTCATAATTTAAAATAACGCTTTATATAATCCTGGAATTATGTGTGCCGTTTAATTCATCTGGGAATTGATAACTCAATTTTTAAATAACAAATAAAAATTAATGAATTCGAACTAGGTTACCATGTATTTCTCTCGCTCCAACCAAAACGCAATTCAAAACGCGGAGTCCCCGTCTGACCCAAATATTGTTTTTGTTTTTTAGAGGTTGGTAACGAGTAGGTCTGAATGCTTACGCCAACATTGTGTGGGATGAGATTTTCCCGGATAAATGATTACCATGTTGGTGGCACGAAACGATGGACATGTCCATCGTTTCGTGCCACCAAAACGGTATATTTAAATTAAACATACTTTCAAATTAATCATTTAATTTACCATTAACAACGAGACTCATCGATATTTTCCCAACCTGATCCTGTAATTTTATTCCACAAAATTCTCAGATACTCTACAAGTTTAATTTTAATTTTGAAAATAACCTCTATAATTATATAACTCAAGAAATATTTGTTGTTTTTTTCGCAAAAATCATCCAATATTGAGTACACCGGTATCCAGTATATACCGACTGATAAAAACAATGTGTATACAATAATTTCACAGTATAGAAATGTTTTGTATATTACTTTGGCGGTAATATTTTTCTTTTAATTTTTCGCTACTGACCAGTTTTTATTTTTCTGTCCATTGCAGTATTTCGTATTTTAGTTCTTCAGTAGATCTTCTGTGTCTTTTAATGAAAGGTGAATTTATAATTTTAAAGTTTAGGAACCTGAGGTTGTAAAGTGTTTGGAAAGTAAACTAGCCTTTCTTTTAAAAATATAATTAACCGAAAATAACTATTATCTTTTCTTGAAAAAATATAAGACTACGTTTCTGACTTATTCGTATACGTTTGGCTAATTTCTAAATATATGTATTCGAGCTTGGTTTCAACTAAATGTTTTGTCATTTTACACCGGGTCCATTTTGACCTTGCTATTCTACGAACTTTAACGAAGCATCATTAATTATAAATCGTAAAAAGGTGATTTATTTAAATGCAAATGTATTTTTATGTTCGTAACTCATATTGCGGTTTTTGATTCGAGCAAAACTCTGGGAAATAATTAATAAATAATGTAGTGCCGCTTGACAATTTATTTGAATGTTAATATTAAACTTTGCCACCCATTAAAACCAATAATATTGACGTGGTATGTCTATATCTATAATTTATATGTAATTCCTTGATGCTATTAAAATAAATTATTAATAAATTCGTCAGAAAACTGATGTGAGAGCATGAAATTATTGAAAATTGAATTATTGTCGTAATTTAAATCGATATATTCATGGAAATTAAGCACTGTGAAATCATTTAAATTATCCGTTTGAAGGTTGTGAAAATTATAAAAATTAAATAAAGTCGCTAATTTTATGATCGACATATTAGCAGCGAGAACGTCTATAAAATTTGGCAGTTGATCCAGGGCTTTATTTTAGTTAATTTGAACCGTATTCCGAGGACCATATCAATAGATCGTAAACTGCTAAGCCTAGATCTCTTGAAAATATATTTGCTTAACAATAACAGGCTAATCGTTGTTGTCGTAACAGATTCACTTATCAAGCAACGTAACATTCTTGATTGCTTTTTATATTCATAAATTAAATTATTTCATTGGCTCAGTTTGCATAAATAAAACTTCAAAAGTTTGTTGGGTGATTAATCTTAAACAATTTATCTGAAAATATTGTTAACTTTTTTCATGGAATTTTATTATTATAATAAATTCACAATTCTTATAAATATTTGCTGTAGGTATATTTGTGTCACACATGAGACAGTAAATAAAATGAAGATAGGTTTTATATGTGAACTCGTCAAAGCATTTCATGTATATTTCCGTGAACGCGTTGCCGGCGTTTTATTTTGCCTCACGGGCTAGTATACATTTTCCTAGTATATCACAAATTCATAAATTTATGTCAAAACTTCACAGAAAATTTTTAGTTCTACGGAAACAAAATGAATGTTAACATGAGATGGGAGCTTTAGTAAAAGCGCAGAATATGAATTTATTACGTCTAAATTAAATAAAACACGAAAAAATTAAAAAAAAACACAACGAAACTTATTCTCCCTAGTCGCGAATTGGACATAAAAATTAAGAAACTTCATAAGGGAACTTGAACAACAATCACTGAAACCTGAATTATATGTCGGAATATTACCAGACAATATCTGCATACAGGGTGTTTCAAAATTCCTAATACAGGGGTTGCAGATGGAGCTTAGTAGATAAAATATTGGTTCGGAACCCATATCCGGAAATGTACCATTTAAATACACAATAATTTTTTACAACAGAAACCAACAACATCGTAACGGATAAGTTCTCAGACCATACGACTTTCCTCGGCTTGCAGGTAGACAGTAAATTAAAATGGAACTTGCACATTCATCGCCTTTTGCGAAAACTTAGTTCTGTTTGTTACTCATTGAGACTATAGAGGCAACTAGTTGATACCAAAACTGCTTCACTAGTCTATTTTTGCCTACTTTTATTCACATCTGTGTTACGGTATTGCCAACTGGGGCAATTGATCTCGTAGTGTGGATGTTTTCAAACTGCAAAAACGAGCCATTAGAATTACATCAGGTTCAGATTCTAGAGAAAGCTGCAGACCTCTGTTTAAAATACTTCATATTCTGACTCTACCTATCGCTTAACATGAACCTTTTTGCAGGTAACGGGGACAATCATGGCTACGACACCAGGTCTGACGAGTTTAGCGTTCATTATTTCTGTATCGCACTATTTAACAGTTTTCCTGAACATGTAAAGAACATCAACAACTACAACTCATTCGTCAAGGAGTGTAAAACTTTTCTTGTAAATGGAACTTATTACTCCGTACAAGAATTTTTGAATCGGCCTCACAAAAGTTGAACTGCCTTGCTACAAAATTGCTGAATATGATATAAATATGTAAATAGTTTGTCTAGTTTTCCCCTTTTGGTTCTGTTTTCCTACCTCGGCTTTCTGTTTTCGTAAATATCAATGACGACATCCCTCCGTACCTAGCAACAGGAGATGAATCAGGAAGTGATACGTGTCGAGTGCGTGTTTCTTAAAGATTGTGTGTATGATTGTTGTGACTGGACAAATGTGATCAGATATGATTTTTTTTTGTGTGTGTAACCTATTACTATTAATTCTATTTATATGTAATTTATCTACTGTACATTTGTGACGAATCCTATTTCCTCATTAGAGGGCTAATAGTGAATAAATTCATCTATCACGTCAAATCGATTTCACGGTACGTAAACAAAATGGGTTTGAGAACTACTGCTGATAGCGTCTGTACTTATAATCAGTTCTGCTGAGTCGGCGTTCACAACATATGTCATATCAGTCAGTAAATATGTCCACATTCGCAGGAAAAATCTTCTCGAAGAAGTTCGCATACCTGGCTGGACGCTATATTGTAAATGCAGACTCATTTGTGGTTTTTAACACACGTCGTTGAATTGCAGAATATAACCCGGGGGACATTAGTCGTCCTACGGAAGTTATATTTAATACGGAGATAATGCAATGAACCAAAACTGACGGAAAAGCACAAATATTTAATTTGGCAGAAGGTTAACACCCAAGCAGAGTGCTCTCGAACTGGTAGTCACATAGTGACGACATGTGAATACTGGGAGAAATTGAACGTCAATATATTGCACAATAATATTGACCGTCTGTAGATCATTTTTAAAGATTTCACTATGTATTGAGTTTAAAGGAATTAGATATTTATTGTGCAATATGAAAAATATTGTATTGTCTGTGTGTGATATTGCGCAGTTCTACCATGCAGTGAACATCCAACTACACTGAAGAGTTTCTCATTAAATATTTTACAATCTATTTAACGACATGGCTACGAATGAACACGAAGAATTTTGAAATGTATAGAGCTGTACCAAAAATTTACCAGCTTTGTGGAATACGATTTTAGTAATAGAATTTTTAAAAAATTGACAATAAGAACGTTTGCTTTGTAAACGTAGAGAGAAGTATCCAGATGCTGATAAGTTAATTCCTGGAATTCGTTGCGCACTAACTTTAGAAAGGAATTGAAGCGAGTAAAGGATTTTTAAAAACGAGATGCCGGAGTAGATGACGTTATTTTTAAGAAAATAAGTTTCTAATAGGACATGAAGATCCAAAATACCATTAAGACAGATGCTGAGAATTACATTGATGATGTGGATAATATTGGAATAAATACAGCTGGTTCACAAGTTCTTAGTTCAACTAACAAATTTTCATGAGAGTATTAACTTCTTATTTTTCAACCATTCAGTCATCCATCTGCGTATTTTTTCCTCGTTATTCTTTAAAGCTAGAATTACAGCAATTGTCACACAACTTGATTTATTTTTATTCTACATGTTGACAGTAGAAGTGTTACATTATTGGGCAGTAATGTTGCAACGGGTGCGTCGCCCCGGAAATATATTGTGCAATATTATTGACGATAATATTGTACGTCTACGGACATCTTAAGTCAGGTGTGGTGTAGATGGGGAGATGTACGTAAAAGACTACTCCATCTTAGTTTGTTGGGGTTGGAATTAGAAAGTACCTCTGCATCCTTAGAAGAGACCAATTAAAGTATCCTCTTCTTTTTCCTAATTTGGGCCAGATCAGAATTTTTTTCCCCAGGTTGCCATAAGTACGGTATATTAAATCTACGTGTTCATATTCTGCGAAATAGTGTGTTTGGAAAGTATTATGAATCGTTTGTTTATCGATAAGACTCTAATACTTCAGCTGGACCGTAATCTATATAAATAGAATAGTGTTTGTCAATTTTTAGCAGCCGGAAAATTGTATTTGTTCACGTGTTACGTGTGAAAATAGGGTCTACGACGTTTCGGCGCGAAAATTGACAAAGTCAAGGGCACTCATTCGAAAGAATTTTTTTAACAAATTCACAACTGACATTGATATTAGAAAATGAACAAATACTCATATTTAGATTACAAATACGTTTTATTGGTATTGTATAATAGTAAATGAACGCAATAGTAAATTAATTCTATACCATATAATTATAAGTTATACCACTCAAGTAGTCTATAGTATCACGGTCACCAAAATTTCTAACTATTAATAAAATTCTGTTGTCTGCATCACCATATTTTTTTAAAATTTACTTAAAGGTTTGTAACCAGCAACAAGTTGTTCTAAGTAAATGCCTCGTCCTTTCTGCACTCTGCGATATATATATATATATATATATATATATATATATATAAATTCATGAGCAATTGAATGTAAGCTTTATATTTGATAGGTCTACTAATTAATCAATATCTGAATAGGCTCTGATGTAATCAGCAAACTTCGTGTATGTCGAAAAAGTTTGTATGAAAAATTTCTTTGTTAAACATTTTATTCTGATTTATGTGGCCATTAAAATTTATATTATAGCTTTCAGGTTGTAAAATATATTTAAATTCTATATATGATTTACCACAGTCGATGACTATCACTATCTGTACTTGTGAGAATACAAAAATTCTATTTATTTTCTGCTAAAATCACTGATTCAGTTTATTAGAGATAAGAAAAAAATAATATACTGATTAACATATCAACGCAGAGACGGAAATTCTGAACCTAGATACGTGAAAATTCACATAACCCTGTATAAATAATTATTTTTCTCGGAGAGTTTTTTGTTTGAAACTTACTTTACAGGGTATAATAACTCTAATTTACATGTTATAATAACATGAATTTTATGCATATTTTGTAAATAAAATACTGCACTCATAGTAATGAAAAGTTTTATGTGATTTATTAAGTTATTTAATTATGTACAAATTAATACTATTAATTAATTGCATATAATAATTGTATTCTTAATTATTTTGTACACTAAAACTTAGTGTGTTTTGTGTAATTTTAAATTTCTAAACGCTAATTATTGTAGGTTAAAATATAATAGTTTCTATTAATATTTGTGATTTAAAAATATAACGTAAACTATTTCCTTATCCAGTGACTAAAGGAGTTAATAATAACTAAGTTTCAATCAAATTCTCACACCAAAATGATCAAATGCCGAAATGACTAGCGCCGAAAAGTCCCCGCGTCGAAACGTCTATTCGTCGAAACGCTCCATTCCCGTGAAAATATTGAAATACTAACACAGGAGAATTTAAATAATTTTAGGTTATTTTTCTGTGGTCAAAATAAACATTGAAATTTTTTATCAATATTTAATATCTATTCTGTATAACCCTACTCATAAAATATAATTAGATGTCCAATTAAACGTTTACAACATCAGAATTTTTGCAACACGGCGAGCGGTTAATAATATTATTAAAATTAACAATTTGTAAGCCTGCATTACTTTATTATTCTGTATTAAATTGTAGTTGTTAAATCTTAATTATGGTATAATCAGATATTATCAGTATCGTGAGGTATATATTGATAACGGGGGCTTTAAGCGTTATAACAATTTATCTTGATGAATTATTTCCTCCTAAAATCTAAGTAAGCCAGTTGGGGATAAAGCTGTCACTAACAGACTCCGACTCACGTGCAGCTCGACCGAGCAAAGGGGGAAAAGCCTCTTAAGATGATTTTCCGGCGGAGTTGGGAGTCATCGGTTCCGCAGGGGCCACGTAATTGGCCTAACGAGACACTGCCACTGCGGAAGACGTCCAGCTCGGGCCTCGCCGTGCCGTGTCGGATCGATCGCTCTCCAAATAGAACTTCTCTGCGGGCAGGGGAGAATTCAACAGGTCCTCTCCTCGGCCGCTAAGGGCAACAAAATCAACAATCTAATCTCTACGAAAGACATTTTCGTGTATCTTTTAAAAAAAGTTACAATTTTGTACCGAGAATTGTACATATCGATTAGAAGCTGCTAGTTTTATCTGATTAATAAACGTTCTGTCTGCACGAAAAAGTAATAACTTTAAGCAATATCGGGTTGCACTATACTATAAATTCTTCCACGCATCATACATTTCTTCCTTATTGAGACATTTATGCAAGAGAAAAACAACACGAATCGAATATTGAGGAATCAACATCGCAATTAAAGATCTATAGAATCATAGAAACTCACATATTGGATTCGAAAATATATTATTACAATTAAAAAATATTTGAGGGTATTTCAATATATTGTATATATTGTAAAGGCCCATACTTTCTTCAATATTAAGAACGTATGATAAATACTGCATACGACCTTTCGGCCTATCTGATAGGGGTAGCTGCACCAGCCTGGTCAGTCGATAGAGCATTTATATTTAGGTTTGTTGAGATTGACACACACAAAACAAAAACAATGCACCCATCAATACGATTAAACACAGTTAAAAAATAGAATATTAGTGGTTTTTATTTTATTAGGTTGGCATAAGATTTACAATGAAAATAATCGTTTTAAAATGGCGGCCGAATTATGGCACGGGCCGAAAGTAACCACATTAACTAACAACAACAGAACCAAATAAAAACAAGCAAAAAATCTCAAAAAGTATGTCCAACTGTATTCTTATTCAAATAATTCTTTTTTTGTAGACTCGCGCTCGTTAACGTTTTTCACGCGATAACACTTCACTTTATTCATCGATTCTCGGAGTTGTAAAGCCACCACTCTGCTATCTGTCCTGGCTATGATGACTCGGAAGAACTGTTGATTGATCCGGACGATCAGCTTTCGCGGTGGGGAATATGGACGACCGCCTTTACGCTTAGTTGATGTCCTGGAAACTTCCTGGCTTTATCTCAATGTTCGTGCCGTTTTATAACTTTTGGATGTATGCAGATCATGTTCACTGTTTGATGATTAATATTATTTTTTTTTAAAAAAAACGAATGATTATGTTGGGAGCGTGCTTATCTATAATAATTTATAGAAGGTAACCAAAGAGCACGTCTTAGCATTTCTGGAATTGCAAACAGAAGAAAATAACCTTTTTTTTTAAAGACGACAAGGATGGCAAATTTCAATGCGTCATTTGTTTCATTCTCCAAAGAAAAATCTGCCGCTAATTTATTAGTAAGAAGATGTAGAATTGATTACGTTTGTTTAAAGAATTAAAATAAATTACTTGATTACTTTTTTCATGCTTGAATAAAGGTCGAAAATTTTTCTTATTTATTTTCTGAATTGTTGTTTGAGAAGCGTTGAGGACACGTCGCGTATTGTTGAACAAAAATTTTGGAGAAAAATCTGAAACGTTCGCAAAATCGGCGAATAACATACGGAAATATATTTTATGAACAAAAAATTTAACTTCCGTGGAAAATAATAATTTTAAAATGATCTTTATAACAGACAAACTTAAAAAGGAAAGGAACTTAAACTAAGTGCATTTCAATTTAAAACTGCCGGACGTTTCGACGCGGATACGTGCGTTTTTCTAACGGTGGATAACTTAAGACTTAACTTAGTCTTAAGTTATTCGCCGTTAGTAAAACACTCAAATCCTCGTGAAAACGTCCGGCACTTTTAAATTCCAAATTATTTTATTTTACAACTTTATGTGCGAATATATTGTAAAAATCAATCTGCAATTGCATTTTACAATAGTTTTTAATTGGATTTGCCCCACGTTATGGCGTCAATTTCTGGTAATTTATTAAAGACATTTAAATAAGCTGCACGTTGGAGCAAACAATTTAGTAGTAAATGTTAAACAAATAATTAAAACAAAAAATTAAAAATGATTACGGACAATCAATTAAATTTACAAAAGTTATTAAGGCAAATAATTTAAATTATATTACAAAATAATATTTTATAATAAAATCACGGCTATTTCTCAGGGTCGCTTACTGGAACTTTAATAAAGAATACTTATTAAACAATCAAATTTTACCAAACTATCAAGGTATTAATTCAAACAATCAATAAATATTACAATAGAAAATATAAGATATGAAATTTAAAATCTAAATTCGGACATCGGAAATCTGACGATACGGGTTTACAGATAGTAATTTGTGAAATTTTACCTTAATGTTTCTGGTATTCAAGGAAATTGGCTCGTGCACACACACAATTTTTAACACTTTATAGACAGGCTACTTTTATAAACTGAATCAACACTTTTTGCTTGCCAAAATGACTCGCAATGCTTGCTTCGCTGTTCCTCTTAACAAATATTACTAACACGCTCCAAAGTTTATTTAACCTGGGCTCCCAATAATTTAAGAAAATGGTCTAACGTGATAATGTAAGTTAGTCTCAGAACTATAATAGTTAGCGTTGGATCGACGTAATAATGCTCACAGACGGGATCTTAGCAGTTAAAATATTTAAGAAAATGGTCTACATTTAATTTATTTGGACGCCCAATTACTACAAATTTATTTGCTCCTACGTGCAGCTTATTTAAATGTCTTTAATAAATTACCACAAATTGACGCTTTAACGTGGGGCAAATCAAATTAAAAACTATTTTAAAATGCAAATGGAGTAGTGGTCAGCGTCATTGCCTCGCATCATATATGTCCCGGGTTCGAATCCTGGCACGGGCTCGTTCTAGTCACGAAATCTGCGGTTAAGACTGAAGGAGAAACGACTCAAAGACCACGTGTCACTCCTAAATCCAGAATGTCACGGAAGTCGTCCTGGCAGACCCAGAAATGGGCTATTGAGCCATCAAAGAAAAAATATAAATTTATTAACGTAATAAAAACATTGAAGTACGAGGTATTTCCCGCTGAACGACATGTATAAATTGCTCTCGGGTTTCCAACCGATTGAAGTGATAATCAGTGAGGTTTCAATGGATGGCACCGCCATCGTCTTCGGACTGAAACGTCGCTGAATATCACTTCAACCCGGTTGGATACTTGGATAATTGAACACATAAAAATTAATATCTAAAAAAAACATAAAACAACTCGGAAGACAATCAAAATAAAAACAAACAAGAGATTAATTTGATAAGTTTCAACCGAAGCACCGTCGGACTGCTGTTGTTCTTGGCTTTATCGATGCAAGTGAATGGCTGAGAGAATCTGGACCACCCACTATCCAGACAAGACTTCGCCCCGTAGTGATTTACAGGTTTTCGGACCGCTGAATAAAGTTTTTTTAGGGAAAAGTCTGTAAAATAAAAGTGACTATGTGGGAAAAATAGTGTATAATACGTAGTAGTACGTATATTTGTAATTATCTGTGTGTACCTTATTTTGTCTAATACAAATAGGGGAAAAGACGTCCCGATTTGCCCTCGTATATTAAACTAAGGGTTCTTTCAGTAATTCATGTAACACGAATCGATGAAAACAAACTTAAGATATGATATGGACCTGGGAGGCAGGATGTCTGCGAGGGCTATTCTCTCGCAGGCAGAACCTTGTAGGAGAGACACGAAGGGGCTACCTTTGGGGATGCCTTTTCCTTTCCGTTTTTGAACTAAGGTTCCCACAAGCCGAGGCACCTCGGCCTGTTTTGAGAAGTGTATGTTCCGGGGTCATAGACCTTGGGCATACGGTAAGAGTTGTTCGCTGTTACCATTGGAACAGTCGGCCAGCTGCCTTCTAAAACTGGTCGAGGTACGGAGAAGAGAATGCAGCTCCCCACAGTAAACTCTTCTCCCGCTATCGGAAGGGCGTGAGACAAGTACCTAATGCCCGACCTACCAGATGCAGGTTTTTCTAGGGTTTTCCCTGCATTACTTTAAGGCGAATGCCGGGTAGGATCCTTAAACTATAGCTCGGTGACCCTAGTTACCCCTTGGCTACCTTCCGCATCCCCTCCTTTCAGATCCCTTCCTATGCTATTAAAGGGAAGCTGCCACCATGTGGATTACCCTCATGTAGTCTGTTACCCTAAAAAAAAGATATGGAACTACAACGTAGGTGTGTGATAAATTTAATACTGGCACGGAATAATTATTCTTTGTTAGCCCGTTTCCTGTTAGCATTCCATTTTTGCGTCGTGAAGTTCTTATCTGAGTTCCATATTAATTGCTATCAGTAAACTAAAACTGCATTGCATGTTACTTCAGAATATTTATCAAGAACTTATCTACTCGATTAAAACGTCTAGACACATCCGTGAATAATTGTAACACTTAGGAAGGTTAACAATTAATAATATTATTTCTGAATTAAATAGTTTATTTTCATCTTTTTCTTTACGTCTAAATTAACGAGTTAAATGTTTCCTGCTTATCAACCTTGAAAACTCTGAAAATGTTTCATTTTATGTTTCCAATTTCTCGTAACAAAGAGCTCAATTACAGAAACTACACCAGTTTATAACAAGAATTTTATTTAGGATATTTTTTTTCTCTTATCTTTGATATGTACACCATGCGAGGTGACTTCCAACGCACCACATCCGTATTTGTACTACTCCGACCTTCACAGAAAGATTAATATTTCTATAACTGAAATCAGAACCGTTCAATTTAAAAGCAAATAAACATTTAATTAACGTTGCTTCAATTCTGACAAAATATTATTAAAATCATTAAGGCGTCTCGCGATTGTTTCCATACCCTTATGTAATTGCTATTGTTGGATTCTGTAATTATTATTGAAAATAAAAGTAAATATTTGTGTAACTTGATTTGAGCCTATATCACGAGCATCCACACAATAGCAGACACGAGATAAAACTGAATTAAACCAATATTTGGAGGAATAAAAACTGCTCGTAACACACGAAAAAGTGACTGACATTTAGTTTTTTTTAAATCACATTGCATTTATTGTTTCCTTTAATAATCTATTGACACCACCCGTATACATATACAATTAATATTTAAAACAATGATAATATAAAATTAAATAAATAATAATATAACTGTTTAATTATAATAAATCATGGTATGAAGGAATGTAATTAAGAAAATAGTCTCAAATCTTAAAAATAAATTTATATAATTACAGAAAAATAGTAACATAGTTGAAATACAGAAATTTACGAATATTTCAGGAAATATAGTACATAAATGTAAAAAATTTCGTAGTTCAAAAGTAAAATATAAAATACATTAAATTTTGTTAGGGGAAATACATAAGTTATTATTACAATTCATGGCCTTATGGTTGAGGTTCGTTTGTTAGCTCTTTCTGTCAGTTCTTAAATTATTACTAAAATTAACTAAAAACGTACCTTTATAAAACACAAATTTGTGGTTTCATCATCTTATTCTTCTAATAAATAAAATAGACTGTTTGTTTGTGTGTGTTTCACATACAAATCTACAACCATGGAGAAAATTTGACTAAACTTCGTACACGTGTTCCTTTAACAGCGAAGAGGTAAGACACGTGTACCATCCCCCGGGGCGGGATGGACAGCGGTGAAAATTTTAAACATACTCCAACGGCTGATATTTGCGTCAGATAAATATTTTTCGGGGGACAATGAGATTGATTTTTTCTGTATAATTTCAACCCCTTTGGGAACTGAACGGGAGCACCCTTAAGGGTTGGTCGTGGATGAGCGTTACATAATAATAACGCCAAGCAACCGAGGTTTGAGTCAAATCCGGGCTTATGGATGTCGCTGCGTTTAATTATGACAATCCCGACAAGGCCGAGCAGCCTGATAGAACTAAATAAAATTGAATAATTAACATCGTTCAAAAATACAATGCAAGTACATCAAATTAAGTATGAGTAAATACATTCGTTATTACTACAAATCATGGCCTATATGTTTGAGATTCGTTTGTAGGCGGTTCTGTCTGTTCCAGAATTATTGCTAAAATTGTGTAGTGTATATATCAACTAGTAGATCTTTATTAGAAAATACATCAATGTAATTTCATTCTGAATAAAAATAAATAGTTAAAAAATTTTTATTGACCATGCATCATATACAAGCAGTCACATTTTTTGTATTCCAATTACAAAATTGTCTGTGTAACACAAACAGATGCACAGAGAAAGCTTTAACAAGCTCAAGCCATAAGAGGACATGAAAGTAAATTTAATTTAAGTATCTGGATGGAACAATCTCTACCGGAACAATCTAAACCGGGACCTCCACTTACCGGGCGGAAGCTTTACTAACTGACCTATCCGTGTCGACTCCAGATCCGGTGCGAAAGTTTTCTTCATCCATTAAAACCTAATGCAGACCAACTATAATTTTTAGTTAATCAAAATTCTTACATGGCTCACATTTTCATCACTCGTTGAAATCAAATTTCGCGCAGAATCTGAACTTAACACAGGTAGCTGAGTTAGTAGAGGTTCCGTATGGTAAACGGGGATCCCGGGTTCGATTCCTGGACTTGTCGAGATTTTTTCCATTCCCGGGAGCTTTTGTTCTTTGCAGGAAATTTTTTCTGGAAACAATACTGAGTGCGATGTATCATAAGACATTTTATAAACATTTGCATTAACATGTTAGTTTTACCTATGTCTGAAGTGTCCTTTTCATGCTATGTTATCAGTTTTGGAATATAAATTGTGAGTATTTTTTATGACTGTTTAATGACTAGCTACTGCAATAAAAATTATAAAAATAAAAATCGTAAGGCACTCACTAGAAATATATTAGTGAGGAGATTCTCTAAGTTAAGTTCATTTATAAGTAGTTAAAGTTCATTGTTGTGTTATATTTTCATTTTTTTATATTCAACGTTTTTTTTTTCGTTGTGTTGTCTTATTAATTTTATGAATAATTTTATATTTCAGAACCGATGAAATCTATTTCATCCTTCTTTCCATACTTTGAACTGTTGCTGATGCAATGCCTCCATACCAGCAGCGATACGGTAACACAAACAACGTAGTGGAACGCATAAATACCGTCAATCATACATATTTATGTCATGGAGGCTGCAATCAGAATGCTTCGGAAATGCGTTTCAAAAAAATAGATTTAGGCATAAATAATATTTTGCGGAACCCGCAATCGGCTACGAGCGCGAAGAGCTGAGTTTCCCAGCTACGGAGAAGACTCGCTTTCACGTGTTCGTTATTAATTAAAACTTCACCACCACCATAATTTATGAGCTTTAATTATAGGAGCATGTTACATCTAGAATAAGGGGAGCTACGTACTTCAGGCAAATATCACGGTCCCTCCTCCTTCCTGCTGCGAAATGCTTTGTGCTCTGCGCCTTGGATGGAGGCCCAATGTTTTCACAATGCTGGAATGTGGGTGGGTAATGTAATTTAGAGCCATGTAGGCATCTAAAGCAACTGCCACCTACGATAAAAAATGGTGTCTCGGGAGTTAAGGAACGTACTATGGCGGACGCTCTGAAATTTAGGGAATCCATACTTGTCTAGATAATCATTCAGACATTTCTTTGTTTTACAAAATCCGGTTTCTTAACTCTTAGAGTCGGTGAAATATACTTTTCAGCAGTTGACCGTAATGTCAAAGGCATCTGGCTAACCTAAAAATCCGTTAAGAATATACTTGAAGTATTATCAGTTTTAATTTCACGATATAAATAGATAGTATTTACACCATTTAGTTAAATTAAATATGAAAAACGACTGCCCTGAAGTAAACTAACAATAAATCGCATGTCTTGGCTTCATAAAAATATACAACTATTTACTTTCATTGAGTCATAAAACTATTAAAAGATTTTAAGCACCAATGCATTGAAAGAGTATAAAATAAATCTTCTGGATGCCCTCGACCAATCAGAAATCAGTGCAGCGTTCAAATCTTAATAAAGCATATAAAATATAAAGCTAAAATGTGTAGATACAACTAGGGCGATGCTTGTTTTAAATCAAAACAATATATATATAAAATTTTTTGGGTGTAGACAGGCTATGTATAGGGTAATGTACATAGTAGTAACTCCCCTCTTATAGCATAGGAAAGGGATTTGAAAAGGGGGGATGCGGAAGGGTAGAGGATGGTAGTCAAGGGTTAACTAGGGCCTCCGGGCTATGGTTTAAGGATCCCACACGGCATTCGCCTAAAAACCCTATAAAAAACCTGCATTTGGTACTTGTCCCACGGCCTTCCGATGGCGGGAGAGGGGTTTTCTGTGGGGTCGCAGCTTACCCATCGCCATGCCTTGGGCAGTTTAGGAGGCAGCTGGCCGACTATTCCAATAGGAATAGCGGGCAACTCTTACCGTATGCCCAAGGTCTGCGACCCCGGAAACATTCACCTCTCAAAACAAACCGAGGTGCCTCGGCATGTGGGAACCTTAGTTCAAGAAACCAGAGAGTTGTGAAGGCATCCTCAAAAGGCTTCCTTCGATATATTTTTTTTTGGGCAACAGGCTACATGAAGGTAATCCACGTAGGTCAACTCCCCTTTAATATCATAGGAAGGGATTTGAAAAGGGGGATGCGGAAAGGTAGAGGAAGGTAACCAAGGGTTACTAGCGCCCCCGGGCTATATTTTAAGGGTCCTACCCGGCATTCGCCTAAATAAATGCAGGGAAAACTGATATATATATATATATATATATATATATATATATATATATATATATATATATATATGGTGTAGACAGGCTATGTATAGGGTAATCCACATAGTGGCACTTCCCTCTTATAGCCTAGGATAAGAGGGGAGTTACCACTATGTGGATTACCCTATACATAGCCTGTCTACACCCCCCCCCCCCCCAAAAAAAAAAAATATATATATATCATTTTTCCCTGCATTTATTTAGGCGAATGCCGGGTAGAAATGAATTAAAGAATTTAACCAGTTGCGAATACAAATTAGACAGTGCGATTCTATTAATAAATTTAAGGATAGTTTATTCGAACACCTAAGTTTTTTTTGCTAAATAAATTCCTTCTTATTATTATATACTAAAGGGATCGCACAAAGTACGAATATCATAAAAAGAACCCACTGAGAGGATAAGAAATCCACGAAATAGTGGATGATCCAAAGTGACAAATAGAAATCTTAGAATTAATGAAAATAGTACATCATGTTTTCTTAAAATAAATTAAAGTATCGTTACGCAAATACATTGCAATACCACAATAAATGTAATTAAAAAAATTCTATTCAAATGTAAACATTATTAAATATTTGTAAATAAACTGTAGGTAATGACCATATCAGTTAATGGGAATATAAATTAAACAAAAATTAGTATGATTTTTTACGATATGACACGACGCGTATGTAAAACAAATTCTATAATTTATCAGTTTGCATTTGGACAGATCATATACCAGAGTATTTTAGTGTCTGTGTTCGAATTAGTTATTGATAAATAGGAGCAACTTTGCCCTTCATCTGCTGCCGTCTGAAAGTCTTGAAAAATTTTGCCAACATGTAAGTGATTTTTCTGACTAACGTCGAGAATTTTTAATTAATAGAATTAAATTAAAATCTACTGATATTTGTAAAGTATACAAATTAGTTACCAAAAAGGACGGTTCATTTCTCTGAGGTTTTACTGTTTGCAGTTTTAATAGAGAATTAAGACGAGGCCTTGGAAGAAATGTCCTGCTGAATTCAGCTATTTTCTACATTCATTTCTTTGTAAGTAGCTTATCAATCAATGGTGAGATATTTCAAACAAAAAAAACACTGAAAGTTGGATGATAAATTATATTATAAAAGACATAAATTCACAATGAAACAAATTAAGCTAACGTCGTAATGGAGTGAACTTATTGACTTGCGCTATAATTCCTCTAGGAACGAGAAACGTTCAGTAACAATTATAATAATCTGAGTTCTTTTTAAATTAAATATTAATAAACCACAGCCTTCTAGTCAGAAAAGAATTATTGTCCTATTTAAAACATAATATTTAACAGACACAACGCTTCGTACCTGATTAGGGACGTCTTCAGGTGTACAATTACAGTTCAATTATAATTTATTATAATGAAACGTAGATAAACACATTTCTAACGTGCGGTTTGCCCACACACGTTGCGATCGAAAATCTAATTGTTCACTTGAAGAGGTCCCAAATAAGAATGTATTGAACGTTAATGTTTTATGTTATTAAGATCATTTAAATCATTTGGTTTAATTTCATTTAATGTCTGAACTCTGAGTAACATTTTGGGGGAAGGACGTTACATATATATATATATATATATATATATATATATATATATATATATATATATATATATATTGTAATAATCAACAAGTAGGCGTTAATTAAATTAAAGGAAATGATTAATAAAATTACTGATATTTAAAGTTTTTATTTTATTTCTTGAATATGCACATTTTTAGCCCTATCTTTGTCCGCTGGTCTTTGGTCAAAATTTACAAAACTTTACTTTAATTATTTACAATTTATGTTGTTCTCGCAAATACACATCAATATTTACAATCCAAAATGTCAGGGTCATCACTGGGTTTGATAATTAGGACACGATAAATTTATAATTTGACTATTAACAATTCAAAATATAAATAAAATTAACCTAAAAGCAATATAAGTAGAATGAAAGCTGAACTAAATGAACTCTGAACGAAATCTGACTACCTTTTAATTATAGTTTACAAATTTATCAAAGTTATGTTACTTACGGACCATCGGTCTCGTACACTTTTACACACTTAAGTTTTTAATATCAGGCCTTGGTTTTCAATGATTCTACACTTCACTTTAAAATTTGGCAAGTTTGGCTGTATTTCGTTGACTGCTCCTCTCCACAATAATTTACCAATGTTCTCCTGGACCAATTTCTCCACGAAGATTTTGGAAAGTTCTAATCTGACAAAAACTGCAATTACGTTCCAATATTTACGATGCAATGCTTCCGTGAATGTTTTACTT
Organism: Zhengitettix transpicula; assembly: GCA_037074705.1. Taxonomy (NCBI): domain Eukaryota; kingdom Metazoa; phylum Arthropoda; class Insecta; order Orthoptera; family Tetrigidae; genus Zhengitettix; species Zhengitettix transpicula. Next base: position 16,999,850 of record CM073593.1, on the reverse strand, counting down.
TGTATTAATTCACAACTTTAACTGGTAATACATTAACGACGTCTAGTCTCTGCTCAATTTTTATTATTTGTTCTGCTCCTCGCAATGTTTCTCCGCCAACTGCCTATCGTAGTGCCTCCCGAGTTTTAGCGCGCATTTCCATTTCGGTTTTTTATCAAAGCAACAGACTCAAATACCAGTAACATTAATTTATTCGCTAACAATTTAACTTATTTAAAAACAATTAATGGCTTAATTAATTGTTATTACAATATATATATATATATATATATATATATACATATATATATACATATATATATATACATATATATATAAATATATATATATATATTTATATATACATATATATATATATATATATATATGTATGTTCACGTTTATGAGTCATTTGTGCTTCCTGTCTTACTAGAACTTCATATTTATCCGTATAATAGCCGGAAAATTTTTACAAAGTTCTAAAAGACTATAATTACGCACTCTAAAATACATGTAAACAGTGACGTGTGTCTATATTTAGATTTTGTTATACGCGTGTGTGAGATTGATCGATAGATTATAATCACGTTGCAGATCCAAGGTGTGTAAGCTAACTATTCATATATCAAGACAATTAGCCATAACGTAGTATTACCGGGTGCCTGTTACATAGTGGCTCTAATTTAGCTAATCCCTTCTGCCAGTCGTAATGAATAGTTCTGCTTAAGATAGAGCGGCGATAGTCCCTTCCCTAGCCGTGACTAATGTTCATGTCACCAAGGCCCACGCCTTGTTTGCAAGCAATTTACTTGCAGACAACAAATTGTGCTCTACTTGCAGACAAATGACTGGTGTTTTAACCAGACTTCGATCGGATCTTTTTTTTGTTCTCAGACACTACTTTTTCTTATCCTGACCTTCTTTCTCTAATTTTTCAGCCCTAGAATCGGGATATATCTTGAGACGGAAACCTCTGTAGTTGACAGAATTTGTACGTCAAGAGCAATAAATAAATAATGATTCTGATGAGATTTGGGAATAATTACGGTTATATCCTTCGTTGATAGAATGTTTCCGAGTTGTAATATTATTTATTGTAAATTATGTATTGTGAAAATTTAGGTACATATGTACTATATCCCATTTCCTTGAGTATTGGGATTTTAGTTGTTCATTCTTAATATGCCAATTTCAAACAATACTATGGGACAATATAAAATGCTACTCACTCGCCTTCTTCTAATAAAAACTCAGTTTCAAACAATTTAATTAATGCAAAATTTTTATTTGTACTTAATATTATTCAAATATGTGCTATATGATTCAAAAATGCCAACTCTTACCGTTTTAATAAAAGAAACCCACATTTGAAATGTATAATTAATCACTATGGGTGTAAATGAATGATATACCAATGAACATAAAATTGTGTAACAATACCTGGAAGTGAAATACTATTTACAATGTTTGCTGATGTTCTCTTTCTATCACATATTTCTATGTTTATTATTGGAATGAGAACTGGATCACAACAAATCTTATGTTAATTAACATTCTTTGTAAATCATGTGTAGGTCGTCAATGTCCACGTTGTTATAAACCTTCAATAATAAAATAATTGCTTCTATACGGAGTGAACAACAATAGTTTAAACTACACCAACACATTTTGTTCGCATTATTCCTTAAATAAATTTGTGAAAATTCTGAATATTTGCGTAATGTTATTTGTAACGCGCCTATTTCTCGTTCGGAACTAGAAACGATCGTTCTCCTAATTGCTTCTGTCCTATGAATCCGGACAATAATTTTAAATTAGCAAATTGATATTTAGATGACAGACAAAATTATATGTTAAAATAAAGACCATACAACGCAAGCCTGGTTGCTTTCATCAGGTGTTGAAAGTAGGAAGAGCTTTTAAGTTACAGATTATATCACGTACTTTTGTTTGTTTCTTGGCTACTTCATTATCTATTTATTAATTTTAAACATATTAAGTCGTTTAAACAAATTTTCAGTATTACAATAGATTCTCTCAATTAAATTGTGAGTTACGTTTTTTCGAATGCATATTAGTATCATTTTATACGTAACGTTAATTCATTCGTACAATTATTTTGATAGAATATGCGTCGTACAATATAGTTGATGTTTTCTTGAGTAACTTAGTACAAGTTAAAAACTGAGAATTGTGAAATTCAAATATTTACTGGTAAAATGGTGAGGTTTAATTGTAAGTAACAAAATCAATCGTTAAATTATTTTAATTCGAAACGTTAGGGGTCCAGTTATTTCTTATTCTTCTTTGGTTAACATCCGTTAAGCTGGTTGTGAGCAAGTCTCAATTTATGACGCTTCTCCGCTTTCCACTTGTGTTGACAGTATGAACCACGATTCATATGCACGTATTGATTTAATCTGCAAATGGGCAGTTTCCCCGGTGGTAGATGCATGAATTTACAATTTAAATACAAATTAAATACGGGAAGTTACAATAAAAGAAATAGAGTATTTTAATATTATTAGTTTAAAATTTGAGCTAGGTTTAGGAACATTATATCAACTATAAATACAGGTATAGAACATATTAGTCGAAGGTAAATTTTGAGTAAGGTAAAGAAGGAATTAATATTTTACTGGCCTTTCCTATGCTATAAGAGGGGAGTTGCCACTATGTGGATTACCCTATACATAGCCTGTCTACACCCCCCCCCCTGCGTCCCCTTAGCATACCCCTCTACCGTTATCGAAAGGGCGTGGGACAAGTACCCAATGCCCGACATACCTGATGCAGGTTTTCTAGGGTTTGTCCTGCATTACTTTTAGGCGAATGCCGGGTAGGATCCTTAAACTATAGCCCGGGAGCCCTAGTTAACGCTTGGTTACCTTCCTCTACCCTTCCGCACCCCCCATTTCAAATCCCTTCCTATGCTATTAAAGGGGAGTTGCCACCTTGCGGATTACCCTCATGTAACCTGTTACCCTAAAAAAAATCCAACCTATGTTTTTTGCTGCCTCGTAATTTAACTTCCAACATGTGGTGAGTCCTCCCGTACCGAGTAGGTTCTCTCAATCTATCTCGAATTCCTTATCAAAGTTTTTGACCTGCAAAGGCTTTAAAGAAAACGTGTCTCCTGGCCCTTTCCCTTCTCGTCTGTAGTGTATCTCACACCAGAATCTTTACTTTCTCGCTCCCAGCCCAGGTCCTATCTGTACGAATTTTACGGCCCTTTCCTTTGGATTCTATCTGATTTTTTCCTATATGTATCCCAGCATGCTGCACCATATTGCATTAGTGGGCTTACTAATGATAGAAAAGCCATTTCCTTTAATTTTGCATTTCCATTTTTGAGAGAACTCGTTACAAAGTGATGATGTCCTTGTAGCAAAGTTTACCTGCTCCTCCAACCCAAGCTTACTGTTAAAATAAATGCCTAGGAATTTACAATTCGTCTTCTGGGCCACTGTTTCCCCTTCTATTTCGTATTCCAAGGCATATTCTACGCGTATTTTGCCTTATTTTTGCCGTTGTTAATTTTAATTTTATTTCGCTTATAACATGTGTTCAGTGTATATAAGACGTTTTGGAGGACATCTACGTCATGTTTGCCACGTATTTTCCTGTATATTATACAGTTATCTGCAAAAGGTCGGATCTTGGAATTTATACCAATTGGTTAATGAATATTAAAAACAATAAAGGGGCAATGACCGATCCCTGTGGGACTCCCGATGATTCAGATTCGAGTTTCTTTCCCGACTTCAACTTTTTATAGCCTGTTTTTTAAAAATTCTTGCACCCAAAGAACTACTCTTTTGTCAATACCCGTCCCATATGACTTTTGAATCAAGGAACTACATCGAAAGTCTTTGCAAAGTCAATAACAATAGCGTCTATTCTATCCTCATAATCAATTTCGTCTGCTAGATCTTGAAATAGATTGAGTAACTTACTTTATTCTGTCATTTGTTTTGTTTATTCTCATCATAAGTCCCTTACGTCGAAATATGTTCCCCATTAATAGAGCTCGCCTTCTAATATTTTCTAATGTAAATCAAACAATTATTTTATAATGTCTGGAGGATTTACTGTGGCTGGCAGTTTGTACCAGCTTTTAATTCTGTCGTGTTCTTTTCTTCAGCGTAACACAACACCGTTGTCAGACATTTGGATTATAAATTTTCTAGGTATCCTAGAGATACAAATTTAAAATATTTCGAAAGTGGAATTATAATTATATGATAGAAGGATAATAAACACTTTTACAAATATTTTTACTTCAATACAAGGCTCAAGTGAAAGTGTTGCAGAATTAATACGGTGTTTGACGTTCTTACCCATCATTGGCAGTATGATGAAACATATTATTTATAATGTAACCTTCAGAATTCACTTTGTGCAATAAGTGATTACTTCGCTGTTTGTGAAAATAATCGGGTTGGCGAGATTCTGCTCGTTGCATATGGTCTGAAGATACTCTGCGATAGCACCGTTGACTGAATTACTGTAATAAAACATTTTCTCAACGATATAATGAGTCTTCGTAAAAGTGTTTTGGTCCGTCGGTCACGCTGGCCATCTTCATGTTTGTCGGCTGCGCTGTTGTTGGTACAGGGATGGTAAACGCAATTCAAAGAGCCCTCTCGCTATTGATGGAGCGGGCGAACTCGAGAGATCCTGTTAACGACCTTCGAAACACGAAGCGACCAAGCGGGAGAAATAAACGTCCTCTATCGTGCAATAAAAGGGATAGTCCGTCTTTATCCAGGGCCACAAAACATAGACTCTGCGATCGTCATTTTTAACACTTTAAGAGTACCGGGATCACAGAAACAAGGCCCACGGGAGGGAACGTAATACGTGTGGCATCGCTGGAAAAATTGACATTACAAGCATATATTTAATCAATATCATATGTCACAGTTCATGGGAGTGTGAGATCAGTTAACAATACTTCGCGAAGTAACCAGACTTGATATTGTAAAAGTTTATATCAAAATTCAATATTAAATTCTTTTGTTCTCTTAAATAGTTTATAGCAGTTTTTTCTTTTATTAGACCAAGAGTCTTAACCAATTTAAGTAATCTGATAGAATGATTTATTACTCTCCCATTCATAAAAATATCTACAAACGACTCCCTTTCTCAGATTCAAAATTAATTAAGAAAATATGAGTCCTCGTACTGAACCAAACACTACAACTGAAACTTCCGTAACGAATTACTATTTAACTCAATGATTATTATAGGTAATTTGTTAGGAATTAATTTATGTCACTCCAAAACTTGTCTCGTTTGCTGTATATTTTCCGACGCGCGACTTTCATCATCAAACTCCAATTTGATTATGTTGGATCTCTCAGTGACCTTCTGAAATTCATATAATTGTGTATTACATTTTTTAATTATATTTTAATATAATTTTCTGCTTATAGTCTTTATAAATTGACAGGAAATAAAAGCGTCGAGTTGTAATAGAGCGAGATACTATGGAATAAGAATAGAGAAAAAATAGGGAGTCTTCCGCACGACGTCACCAACGTTGTGAGTCATTATCAACTCAAGTCGTATCAATGTGAAGATGTTGTTTCTTTGAACTTTATACATTAGTAATTTATACATATATTTTATCGTTTTAGGAGGAATGCATAAGGCTGGCTTTATATTAGCAATAAATTTCAGTCATCGGTTGTAGCAAGTACTTGCAGGTCATTTACACTGGAAAGTGCAAGCCAGTGCAACAAGAGTCGTTGTTATTTTTCAGTGAAAATATTTACATATAGCATTTACACAGAAGTAGCATCTCGTGAATTGTGACGTCACATTTCTGTTTTCAATATGGCGATCAGAGGACAGCTGAATTGAGTGTGTTTTATGCCCCCGATATGATGTGTCATATATATGTAATATAATAGTCTACACGTGCCCTCTTATCATAACGTCTCTTCAGCATAGCGGACCTAAGAGGGCGCAGCTGCAAGAACGCTGATGTAGTTAAAGACATCACTTTAGATATAGTGAGTAACGATACGCACAACAACAACATAAATCTTCACCCCTTCCGCCTAGGCAGCTGTGAAAACGCTGCGTCTAATGAAGTCAACATTTTAAGTGCCTTATGCAGACATGCACACGGCAGCAGAAATCATTCTCTCTGTAAGAGTTCTCATTGGAGACTTAAAATCATCAGGGAGGGGGAAAGGAGTCTTCGAATTGTTCAGAGCTTCTAGGGAACGGCAGTCGTGATCCAACCGCCAGACGGGTCGGTGGCTCCTGGTGCTATCCGCCAGTATGTCTTACTTTATTTTATTTCTAACTATTAAATCTCTTTATTCTTCATCAACTCTTATTTGACTGAAGTGCAGCGAAACACCAACCACTACGCCTAGGTTCAATTAGTTGAACCCGAACCCTCACGTTACCGACTTTCCTATTTCCTGTTCTTAATTCTTCCTTTATCCTCTAGATCGGTAGCCAGGTGAGCTAACGGAGGTATAGCTCGGTTGGTGAACGATCTATCTGGACTTCCCATTTCCAACTGCTGGAATGTTACATGTTCACAGTGGTGGAGTGTTACATGATGGCAGTTTGGGATGTTACATATATTCCTGTTTTTATTAATTATAGTAATATATATGTGTCTGAAAATTCAGTAATTATAATGGGTATCAGTTCAGATTTGGAACGTGGCGCTTTTGCTCTCTTTTTTTAACTAATTTTTAAAAAGCTATAAAATAATTTTAATACAGCCGTATTAAATTTTAGAGCCTATCCTATGATTCAATGTGTAATAAATTCTTTGTACATATTTATTTAATTTGTCAATGGATTAATTTTTTAATATGAAGAATGAAACGTATTATTAATAATTAGAGGTTATATTTTAATGAATGTCTGAATCATGGACCATTTATTTTATTATGAAGTAAACATATTTCACATAAATTTAAATAATTGTAAAGTTAAATGATTCCAGATGTTACAAATAAATGTTCATAAGGGAAACAATTTTAAAATAACATTCCTTTAACGCCAAAACATTCTTAATCTATCTGCCATGATGCTTCTTCAAAACTTGTAAAGATATAGAAATTTTTTCTATTTATGAAAGAATTTGCACTATCTCAGGTGGCTGACAACTTCTTGCATGTTTACAAGCAAGAACTTGTACTAGCACTCAACACTTGCAATTTCGCATTGCAATAAGTGAATTACAGTAATTTCTTGATATTTTAAAGTCAGCCTTAAATTTATATTCTGTAAGGTTCACGATTTTATATAAAACTTCACAAACAGGCGTCACAAAAATTTCGTAATTACTGTTTATAATTTTTACTAAATACTTAATAAGTATAATTGACTTAATACTTTAACATGAGTGAAATTTTATCTTTAAAACTGTACAATGTTTGTTATAAAACTTTACTACATTCTAATCAGTCTCTTTGAGCATGTATCAGTTACTTTATTGAATTGACAATACAGTTCCAACAGTTCACAAACATCACATAGTGGCTTTATATAAATCACTATTCATTTACACAAATCCAAAATTTCATACCATTCAGTTTCAGTCGTGTATTTGTTATAAAATCCAATCTTTATTTTAAAAAAATTGTTTTCCGTAAGTTCAGATAGCTCCATACTCTCTCAACTACTGGAGTTTCGAATATATAGAACAATTTCGAAACGACAATTTCAACTCGCTGCTGAATAATAAAACTGTCACGCAATTATTTAGCCAGAAAGAAATAAAAATTCTCGCCACAATTGTGATATTTGCTATTACGAGTAATCAATTAAATTCCCAGCACCTCTGGTTTTATTTGTCGCCGTGGCAACGAATCAACGAGAACGGGGTCGGGTTGACAAAGGGCGTTAAATACTACACAAATTTCGTTATAGAATTGTGAAATGAAATTTAATTTTGTTTATATGCATAATTAGGAGGGTTGTATTTAATTCTAAAATTCTCTCCTTTGAAAGGTTGTTGTACTTACTATACGTTTTTAATAAATATTTTTTACTTCCTTATAACGGACGTATCTTATTATTTTTTATAATACAAAAATTGTTCTTCCATCCTCTCGTTTATTTATAAATTCACGTGGCTTTCGGCCACCTCCATTATCAACTAATTTGCAGGCCTCCAGTAGTCAATATAATTATGGGAATTTTGTTAATTACCCAACGTTATATTAAAATAAAGTAATTTTAGGAGGTAAATTTTAGCTGTAGGATACCTGTTATTTACAGCCCATATTTATATTGACAAGAGGAGGCTTTAAATTGGTTGATAATGGCTGCAGTCGAAAGCTACATGTATTAAATACATGAATTTATAAATAACCATGGTGAAGGACAGTTTTTCGTAATATAAATAAGAGTTTTTAATAAAATTTAAAGTACTTCATAGTCTTTTGAGGCGATTCAAGTATAAAATTTGTCTCGTCCTAAGAGTTTTAATGTAGCGTGAGTCGTAAACGGAACCAAATGTATTAAAATTTCTAAGTTGTATTAAATTTTATTAACTGTCTAAACTTTTCCTCTTATTATATCTGTATTCATTTATTGATTCTTCTCCTTTCTAATTTTCAATTAACTATTTTCCAATTAATTTAATAATGTGTGCATTAGAAATGATGTTTTTAATTTATATACTCCCTCATTTAAGATTTTTTTTAGTATTTTCTCATTTTTGTATATCGTGTGACCCAGATTTTGTAAAGTTATTGTTTTATTTCCGGAGGAGTGGATTATTGGAATTTATCTGCATTCATTTATTGATTCTTCTCCTTTCTAATTTTTTAATTAACTATTTTCTAATTAATTTAATAATTTGTGTATTTTATATAATGTTTTTAATTCATGTAATACATCATTTAAGAATTTTTTATTTTAGTATTTTCTCATTTATGTATATTGTGTGAACCAGTTTTTGTAAGGTTATTGTTTTATTTCTAGAGGAGCGGATTATTGGAGTTCAATAACTATGATCCTACAATTATTTGTGGTGGATGGACCAAAGATTTGTTCATGAATAAGGTAGTGTCGTAGAAAATAGTTAAATATACTGCGCGATCGGTTCTAGAACATTGAACTATTCTATTTTACATGTTGATAAAATCTTCTGCGTCTCCATACAGGCAAAGCAATGTTATTTCTAGTGCCACGCCCATATTCTCCAATTTTGTCGTCGAAGTCGACTTATTACCTGTGAAAGGATAAGCTTATCTCATTTTGAGGACGAGTGACTCATGCTTGAGGTCGACATACCGCGGCGGTTATTGTAAACGTCGACATCGACCTTCCAGTACGAGGAAGACAATCGCTGGACCGCGCCCGCCAGAGGGGCCTCGCACTTTCCACGCCTAAGCCACCAATTACCTGTGGATCAAGGAAACGCTTCGAAAATCATTTCACGGCAGACAGGTTCTGTGGCCCATACTGTCCGGGTGAAGAGGGGAATTTTTGTTCCGCATACTGGTACACAAAGAAATCCTTGCACAATAAATGGTTGCATATAGCAGATTTAAAAGGCGAAGTACCAAGAGAAGTAAAACCCGTAACCCTTTTATGAATATTAACGACAAACTTCCCTATAAGTTCTTTGGGCAGAATGACTTTAGCTTTTCCGGCAGTATATTTTGTTGATGGCGAGCTTCGGGCTCAAGTCGTGAAACATTTCTGTATTTATAGAATTGATTATGGATAGTAATATCTTGAGAATGTCCGACGTTGCCCGGGTGTTTATTTATTTATTTATAGAATTGATAATGGACGGTAATATCTTGAGAATGCCCGACATTGCCCGGTTGTTTATTTATATTAGACCGGAAAAGGAATTAATTCATCACTAACCTGGGTCAAAAAGTGAGTTAATAGGCATCGGGAGCCTAAACGTCCCCGAAAACTATTCCATAAAAACATTTTGGAGCATTTTCCACTTCACCTACACCGCCTACCCTCCTCCAAGCGTATGGTGGCTGAACTTCATCTTAACCATTAACCCATCCCAGCACCGCCTCATGTTCAATGACCTTAACCGGTTTTGGGAGGGTCATTGTATATCTCAGCGTCATATAAACAGCGGTTTCGACAATAATACGGGTCATTTTCTGCTATATTTCCCTTCTCACCACTCTCCCTCATTTCTGTGCCGTCGGAGCTGAACGTAAATTTAACAATCATGGGCAAATGTCTGCAATCAGCTCAACGCGAACCCCAATACCGAGTATTCGACGCCAAAATCTCTAGTTATATACCCTATGGTAAATCTCGTCTCCCTGCTCTTAACTGTTGAAATTAGACTTTAACTTCATCTAGAGTGACTCCATTAATGTCATAGATCGAGAAAACTAATTATTCGACAGTAATATTTTTCAGTCTTATAATAATTTCCACCCCCAGAGTGTTTGTTTCCAGCTCGTATGTGACTTGTTATTCTGGGATAAATATATACCATAGTCTTCCGGAAGAAATAAGACCCTTAACTATATAAGAATTGATAATCTTTGTTAATTAATGGAGTATATTACTTGCTGAAAGAGTTCGTAGTTAGGAAGGACAGATTAGATCCTCTTTAATAAATCAGTTTGCTGATATACTATGAAGCTATGCTATTATTCTACGATTATAATCTTGCAGAATTCAACTACCGACTTATTTTATTTTTCATGTTCGACGGGAATCGAAGTAAGATTTGCTGTTGGAAACTCGGTTGAATAAAATTGAAGAATAGGAACAATATGGCGTAAAAACAAACCTCACAAAAATAAAAACGGGTACAACGTTTTTATTTTTGTGAGGTCTGTTGTTCCTAATCGTAAATTTTAACATTAATAGTTATCATTTCTTTAATAACTGATATATTAGTATCTTTACCGTTGATTTAAATTATATAATTTTGTTGTTATGTCTTTGAACTAACTTTGTAATTGTAAAATTTTATTCTTTTCTTGTAATATTATATTATGACGTTTCCTATTTCCTCGACCGAGGACTAAAAATAGTAAATTTAAATGTGTGCCAAGCTTAGTTGAAATTTCTCTACACGTTCCAGAATATATATATATATATATATATATATATATATATATATTAATATAAGTAATACAAATTAATAATAGTAGAAAGAACACTTATTAAATTATTTTGAATTGCATTTTGCTCTCAGTAACAAGCACCAAGATTTTCCCCATATTTCAAGTTTCGTTTGCCAATTCTGCGTGGTTGACATTGGAAAAGATGTGATTAGTTTCTCGAATTATTATTCTTTAGAGTTTACTATTTCCATAGAAACAGTTTTTACCACACGAAACATTGATTCTTTATTCTAATTCATTAGTCTAAGTTCAGGAATAACTTTGAGAAACTTTACAGCTTGATTCGGAGGTTATTCGCAAATCGAACACAATTTTTACTCGAAGAATAATTCAGTCTTATAGTTTGAATATTTACCAGAGTTATTCCTGAAAATAAACGGCAGATGTATTAATCAAAACGTCGGAAATGAAACCCATTACGTGCCCCGCGAGGGTTTTCCTTGTACTCATAGTAATGGGGTTTACCTTTTTATGAGCGAACGGCATGTGTACTGTGCGTGAAGTTCTTATTTATTAGTAGGGGCTTATCTTGTGGTCTCTCGAGTCCCTGGTGCGCCGCATCAAAGGCGGTAATGTGATCAAGCCTGTACCATACTTGGCTTACTAGAAGCCACTTTGTCTCGGCGCTTCGTGGCGTGTCGTGTCGAGTCGTCGGAGGATTCTGCCCCTCTTTTCTGCCCCCTGTAGTCTCCGTAAACCCAGCAGCCTCTTGTAACTTACTTTCTCTCAACGCCAAAAATTATATTTGGCATCAAAGACTTGGGGAGAAGTGCACAAACCTATTGCGATATTGACCTTTAAGTCAGAAAACCACTTTTCAGCAATTTCATCAGTACGAAAGAAGAAGAAAAATTGATCGTTAATATTGTTTAACCACAAGGATAATAAATTAAATATTTATTATTTTTAAAATTTCATTTTTTAATTATTTATAATTTTAACAACTATGCAACGAAAATTTTGAAAGTTCCATCTGTCTGATTTGTATTGCATATTTAATTGTCTGTGATTGGAATAAATCGCTGTGGCAGCTTTATCATCATGTATATAATAAAATAATACATACAGACATTAGTAAAAGGTCTTTGTTAATTATTCTGAAAAATAAATAAATCCCACTTACTAAACACTTCTAATCGATACCTAGAAATAACACTGCACTGTATATGTTATGCATGTTAATTAATAAATAAAATAGACTTTTTGTTTGTATGTGTGTGTTCCGCATACCAAACTACACCTGTGGAGCAAATTGGACCAAATTTCGTACACATGTTCCTTTAGAATCGGGGAAAAAAATACTGTAACAAACACGTCCACCACCCTCCAGTGGCAGGGGTGAACCGCGGTGGAAATTTTCAAAACTGCTCTAATGGCCGATATTTGCGTCGGATAAATTTTTTTCTGGGTCAATTACGTTGATAGTGTTTTTCCCAGATTTTTTTTGCGTATAATTACAACCCGTTTTGGTTGGGGTTTATAGGGCGTTACTTAATAAAGAAGGTGAAAATAACCGAGATTGTAGTGAAATCAGAGGTTATGGATGTCGCTGAGTTTAATTATGACAAACCGGGAAACGCCGGGCAACCAAGAAAGTTATAAATAAAAAGAAACAAACACCCTTGAGTAACATAAATATTTATTAACAAGAAATTAAGTATACTGACTTTTCGTCCTTCTTTTAAGACCTCTTCAGGTTGTTTATAGAAATGGTGCAAAATATTGCCTCAATTCTTAAATCTAAAGAAGTCCCAAAACAAGGACAAAACGTTAGTATAGTTAATTTATTTTTATAATAAACCATTTTCTGTCTCATGGTCGTTTACTTACAGTATATGATTATCGTTTAATTGACAGAAAGAAAATAAGGTTATGAGTAATCTAAGAAATAAGTTTCCTATTCTCAGTAACATTAATTTTAGTGACACTGATTCAATACTTTCACTTCACTTCCATCGTCGAACTGTACGAGAGACCTTCTCATTCTATTCCACTATTAATCTATTAAGAAATGAAGTACTAACTACTTCAGTTTTTCGGACTTTAATTTTGTGTATACGATTCCCCTTGCCGAAGAGGCGGTCAGAGATTCGTAATCTACTGAAGAAGAATTTTATTAGAAAATCTAATAAAAGGAAGTAAGGCTAAATACAAGTGTATTTTATAATTATAATTATAAAAATATACCAACCAACACTCCAACTGTATAGTTTCAGTTACGATAATGAAATAGTTTTTTTTTAAAAAAAAACCTCCAGTGGAAGAGCATCCGGGGACGTTAACCGAGGTTTTCGTCCTATTTTTATCACATAACAGAATGCGGAACAAGCGCAGAGAGGATGTATGCAGGGTTTTTGTGTGGCGTATATTGATGGGAGCTCATGAGCATGTACCAGGTTCACGTCGTACGCGGTACTCATAAATATTTAACTCAGCCGCTGTCGCTTAGTTAGATTTGACGGCTCCCTGAATATTCAAAGGCGAACGAACGGCTAATATTGAAAATAAAACACGATCAACTGATTTGCCGAAATTGCCACTGCTTGAAAAATAAAAGAATTCGATTCGTATTATTGCCAGCCCATGAATATGTTGCCCTGAGCAATAAATTAATGATCAAGCATTTGTACGATGTATAATTTACTAAGATTATTCCAACAAATCAGAATGCCGAATTAAGTCTCAACTACCCGGATTAAATAACGATTTTAAAAGTACGCTATTCAAAGTATAATAGTTAAAAATATTACTACGTTGACACTTTATACTGAAATCTATGATTTATCATGAGAAATGGTTCCACCATGTTGAAAGCCTCAGGGTAACCCCGAATTAACTGTTTTTCAGTGTCTACACTAGGGATGTACTCATTCGTATCGAATATATTTTCCGGAAAAGTCCGTAAAGTTGCCTTGTAATTAGGGAACTGGAACTATGTGACTAAATTAAATGAAAAGCAAGGAGTCTCCGATCCAGTTACACTGTATATTTATGTTCGCTATGTTTGAAATGACATATTTTTTTATTACTGGGCGATAAAGGTCAAGAGCAAAAGAATCTAAGAAAGTACGGAAACAAATCCCAGTTATCAAGTTTTCAATTTGTCTTTAGTCTCCAAGAGAGTGCATCCATCTCATATCTCGACATCGAAACGAGGGAAAGAAACTTCACTGAAAGCCGTAAAACGATTCTTTGAAATTCTCCTACATACAGTTCCTGCGTGAATTCAATTTATACTTCTTCTGCTACATGCAATAAATTTGGTTCCATGATCCGTTCAACGTATCTGAAAGGGACGACTTTCCGAACTGCTACTACGATATATATGCAGGCAATCCTCCGATCCAGGGCGAGAGAGGACCTCCACATTTAAGTCGAACGCTGGGGCGGGGGGATCCGGAGACTGATGCGGGGAGTTTAATCTGATAAAGTTGGCCCTCCTGGCGAGGGGATCCACCGACGGCAGTTTGCCTTCTGGTCGAGCGCGTCGCAGTCTGTGCGGGAATGGAGTTGCGTCCATCACCGTCCCGACCCTTCCTCCTCCTCCACCTCCACCACCGGGAACAAACTTTTACGCATATCTGTCCCGGGCTCAGTCGTTACCTGTGATCAAAATAGCAACCACCGCTTAATGAGGCGTGCGAAAAAGACAGGACGGTTATTTACAGGCGTGTAATCTATTATGGTGATATTCCATAATGATTGTTAAATTATATAAAAACGGATTTATGTATTTAGAAATGAATGGATGCACCATTTTAAAATAACAATATGATAAACGAATATTTTATTCAAACACTTGATTAATCCTTCCAAAAACACAAATTCCTTCAGCAAGTAAATCTCAGTCAATAATATATATGGTATCCCCGGAGAGGTTGTGAGTGGTACGACCGTAAATGTGCGTGGATCTATATATCCTGCAATTAAAATATAATTTAGCCACAACTCCCCCATTTAGGAATTTTCATGTAATCAACAAATTATTGGGCCGTCATAAGACGGAATTTTTTTAACCTTCCGTTTGTTGCGCTAGGTACAGGAGATTTGATTTATTTTGATTATTTTAATCCATTAGTCCTCGTATGAGGAAATAGGATACGTCAATACATAAAATTAGAATACAATAATTGTATTCTACAATTATAAATTAATATAAGTCAAAATAAAAAAAAAACTAAAATTCGGGAACACAAATTTCCCTGTCCAACATAAGTAAAATATATTAATTCTTTAACTTTACTAATGGTATAATATAATATTTACAGTCCTAATAAAAATATTCAATACGTACTAGTAAATAATTAATGATTCGAGAATTAACTATCATAAAATATAGAATTACATCAAACGAGAATAAACACAAAACATGACACACGCACACTAGGAGGAAACACAAACGACACTTCACGAAACAGAGCGACGAGGAATCTGCTAACTCCAGGCCGTACATGCAACAAACAAATGGGGACCGACGCAATTTACTTTGTTATTTCTGGAGCCAAGTCAGGTACATCTGGATTTAAAATTGTTGAAATTGGTGAGGTAACATTATTATTTAGATTATTCGGGCATTCCTTTGTCGTGGTGTATAGATGTGAGCAAGAAAAAGTAAAAAAAAAATTGCAAAGAACAGAAAAACAAAAACAAAGAAAACAAAAAAGACAGAAAGAAAGAAAGAGATGACGTGAAATATCGTCTATAAGATCAGAACAAAGATGTAGTGATTTCCTCCAGAGAAGAAAATAAAGAAAACCCGAAAGAAAGAGGCGTTTCCTTTCTGTTTTTTTGTTTTGTTTGCTGTTCTTTTCTTTTTTTCTTTCCTTTACCTTTTTCCACTTTTTTTTCTAACTTTTCTACTTCAAAACAATGGAATACCCGATTAATCTAAATAATAGTGTAGATACAGGGATGATGTTTTATGACATCTCAGAGGAATAAGGCTACAGTATACTGTCAAGGCCACACTCCGAAAGCAACCGTAGTTTCTCGGAAAATGACGTTTGAATAAGGAAGTAGCGTATCTTCGACCAGGCGACATACTGCGACCACGCCTGTCAGAATTTTTGACATCCTTGCCCCAGTAGTAGATTTTTTCGTAAAATAATTGACGGTTATTTAGCTTTTCTATTAATTATTTATCTTTTGACACTTATATTTTTATTATAATAATTGGATATTATATTTGTGTTTTTTATTACAACTTTCCATTTGTCCCTTTGTAAACAATTGTGAAAAATGAATAAAAATATATACATCACGAAAAATCCTCAAGATGCAGATTAAATCGTCGTCTTCTTTTATAAGAAGATAATTATGACACAGAAGCTTAACCAGATGGCGATATTGGAGAATCATTGGAACAACTGAAGATAGGTCTGATGACTCGATTACGGATCATGAAATCGTCGAATTAGATTTAGAAAAAAAGGCGGGCCTTGTTTAAGAAAACTAAAAAACAATGTAACACACAATATTGTTGCGATAAGTGTGAAAGTGTTTTTGTCTTTGCGTATCCACATCAAAGTTGAAACAAACTCAGATCAATGTATTTATTTGACTAAAAATATAATTATTTAGGTTATGATATTATGTATATATATATATTATTTTTGAACATGTCATCAATATTTTCACAAAAATTGAGCAATACAAAAATTAAATAAAAATTAATCATATTAAGAAACTAACTATAAATTTTAAACAATTATGTTTGGAGCACTCTGGAACTGAAGTTTGGTTTACATAATTAAAGTCTCAGTATTTCATGATTATAATTCTAAAGGGTATTATTAGAAAATTAGAATTTTTTTGATAGTAAATTTTCTTTTACAAATATTTTGAATAAAATTTCAAGTTATAATTAAACCAGACTTTAATTGGCTGTCTAAATTGTTTATGCAAATGGTTACATTTAATGTATGTATAAAGAATAAAAATAATTCATTCAAAGTGATAAGGATAGGTCCCCCGGAATCTAGCGCAACTAATGGCATTCCTTTTTTGGGAGTTACTGTAACATTCTCATATAACTTACATTTTATTTGTATAATTGGCCACAGGTATAGAAAATATTTAATAAAATAATTACGAAACATACGTTTCGTCCTTAGTTTAGGACTTTATTATAAATTATTTACATTTAGATATTATTTATAAATAACCCTTACAAATTGATATAATATAAATAAATTTTGAGTAAAATTACAGGATGTCTGTCTATTTTAATTGAAAATACTCCTACTCCAATGTGCACCAATGTGTCCTAAATTAATAACGAAACGTTATCAATTGTTTAATTTTTTTTTCTGCCTCAATATTTATTTTCATATAAGATTCTACTAAAGAAAACAAAACAGATAATTTATTGCAAGCGTAATTAAACGCAGAGAAAGGGCGTATACGGAAGATGCTTTTTGTTTTAGGCATGGCGTTGGCGAGGCTGGTGTGGGTGGGCGGAACTCGATTCCGCGGCGTGTTTCACGTTTCTGGCTGACCTGTGGAATGCCGCGTTGGAGGCTGAGCAGGTGTCTGCACGAGGACGAGGTGAAAACCATTACGGTACAAATCTCACATCTCCCCGGCCCAATTGTGTTCGCTGCAAGGTCGGGCGCTCCCTGTATCTCGTGTATCACCGATACCTTCACTCACTAAAACTGATTTGAATGAAAGTCCAAGTTTAATGTACTGGAACTCCCGAAGTGGAGTGGGAAAATGACAAACATTTCATTTTTCACCGTTGTATCAATGACGTCACTATTTTCATTTTACTTAAACTGTAACGGCGTTGTTTTTATTCGCCGCAACGTCGTGCTCGTGGCCTGATCGATGGCCGTAGAATTTATGCAGCTTGTAATTATCCAACAATACTGACACTTTATTGACGAACACGGTTTTAAACTGAAACTGTTTCGGCTGTATCAAGCCTCAGCTACAGATCTCCACTGCATCATTTTCATGGACGATCCAAGACTTAAGAATACCATGTGATGTATGTAAATGTACTATTGTGACGTACCTCCGGTCAGGGTGACGATTTATACGACTTAACAAATAAATAACAGTCTTTGAAGTCAGAAAAAGTTTTTTAATAAAAATTACACTATGTTTCGTTTCTTAAATTAGCGGCAAAACATAGTGCAATTTCTATTAAATATATTTTCCTCACATCAAAAGGCTGTTGTCCTAATATACAATAAAAATAAATGCCTGTGTGCCCCCAACACGCTCCTAAACCATTCTTCCAGTTGCACTGACACTTTGGTGAGTTGTCAAGCGCACCCCCGCAAAGGTTTCCGTCGGGTTTTCGAAGCGGTAGAAAACTCCCAACGGGCGAACGGGGGTCAAATTTAAAAACATGCTAAAACGGCCGATATTATCGTTGGTTAATTACTTTTGGGAGTCTATGTGATGAATAGTTTCTATCCAGATATATTTAGTGTATAATTTCAACCCCTTCAAGGACCAATAAGGGAGGGGGTGTTACATAAAAATAACGCGAAACAACCGGGATTGGTTTGACACTATCCGGGGTTTTGGAAGTCAATGAGTTTAATTCTGACATTCAGTATGTCATTTAATTTGTAGTTCAGACCCTACGTGTGTGTGTGAGAGTGATGATTTTTGAAACATGCTAAAACGGCCGGTTTAGCGTATAATATTTATTTTTCGGGGTCAATGAGATTATTAGTTTCTTCTTCTGATGTTTTAGTGTATAATTTCAACGCCGTACAGCGTGTGAAGTCAGCACCACTAACGGACGGGGTGGAAAAACGCGAAATATGCGTCAAATTCAGTATTTTAGATGTCAATGAGTTTAATTCTGACATTTACCAGACTGTAGTTAAGCTCCTAGAAGTAGTGGTGGTCGGGGCCAAACAAATTTCCGTTTACAATCTTAAATCCATAGACAAATTTCTATCAAACATTATATACATGTTACTTACGATCCAGAAACAAACACTGAGCGGTTAAGACATACCTACCACGGCTAGGGTGGAGGGGATGGAATTTAAAAATCTTCAGCGACCATTATTAGTGTGGAATGAAACAATTTTGATGTCGCTTAATTGGATAGTATCATTTTAGAATTTTTAAGTGTTTCTCTATGTGGAGGTGGATGTGGTTGACAAAAGGTTACCCAGAGTAGTTTTGACCCTCATAGGTTACCGGTTGAGTGGAAGGAAATGTAATTGCGTAAATGTTAGTAACACTGGCGCTATTGATGCTTGTTAAATGAAATGTTTACCAAGAGGTTACCGTCGTATCAGTTCCTACTCTGGGGTTAATTTAAATAAATACCCGGATAACGCTAGTTTATTTATAATTTATGTTAAATATTCCGAATATATGTATCATTATTATACGACATTATCCGTATTCATGTTAAAATGCAACACCGCGCTAGCCAAGTTTCCACTGACGCTGCTTCCATTTCAGTGTCTGTTTTACTGTCCTCGTCTTTCGGATATTTAATGTCTTGCTTAATTTGGCAAAATTTAAATAGCAGACTGCATACCTATTTAAATTATTAGTTGGATTCTTGCTCATGTTATCCATTAGAATAGTTTATTTTTTGATGCCATTTATTTTTTGATGTTATATTAAACATTACCAATCCAATTTCCTTAACTTAAGACTAATGGCTAATAAAGAATCTAATATTATCTGATACTATACTCCAAAATTTGTGCTTTAAAAGTTAAAGTCATTAATTTATTCGCATCAATAGTGATCTGGTTATTTTCAGTGGCAATTCACCTTCTCATAAAATTAGAAAATAAATATATTTGGACCACAAGGAACCAGCATACAAACATTATAAACGTTTTTAAATACGAGTATAACATCGGCAATTAAATATAATCTATATTCCCTGATAATTAGATAAAATAGCCAAATTAAGAGACCAAATGTAGTTATAAAACAGCACAACGGTACCTGGAATCCATGTTCTCGTGGTCGTTGAATTTGATAGTATCATACTATAATATTTAAGTGTCTAAGTTAAACTGTGTGAAGCTCCTTACTATAAGGGTGGATGGTGGAGGAGGTTTTCATAAAACGTATTGTATAAAAGACTGGCGCTATTGTTGCTGGTTAAATGAAATGTTTACCAATAGGTTATCGTCGTATCAGTTCCTATTCTGGGTTAATTAAAATAAATACCCGGTTAACGACGGCACTCATCTAGTTTATTTATAATTTAAAGTCAGAATATATATATATATATATATATATATATATATATATCATTATTATACGACATTATCCGCATTCATGTTAAAATGCAACACCGAGGTGGCCACGTTACCACTGACGCTGCATCCATTTCAAAGACTGTTTTACTGTAGGATAATTAATTTAATGTCTTAATACTAGTAATGGTAAAATGTAAACACTATACTGCATATCCATTTAAATTATTAATTGGATTATTGCCCATGTTTTCCATTGGAATATTTGTTGATGCCATAATTGTTTTTTTTTTAAATGTCATAACTATCCGATTTCCTTAACTTAAGACTAATGGAAGTAATAAAGAATCTAATCGTACATGCTACTATAGTCCAAATCCTGTTCCTTAAAAGTTAAATACATTAATTAATTCGAATTATAAGTGATCTGGTTATTTTCAGTGGCAATAAATTATGGAGAAATTTTCTACAGAAAGTCAGCGGAATTCACTTCCCATAAAATTAGACAATAAATACATTTGGACTATAAAGAAACAGCATAAAACCATTTTAATTCTTTTGTAAATGCGAGTACATCATCGGCAATTAAATATAACTTATAATTATTGAGATATTAATTATATAATATAGCCAAATAGCAGATAAAATGTAGTTATAATATTATACAACGCTGACTGGAGTTCTTGTTCTACGTTCCTTTAAATTGACGAAAGGAAAAATAATTCCAGAAACGTTGTGTGGCATTATCATTACATTTGGTCTGTTGTTTTATCTAATTAGTATATTTTTTAAAACAGTCGTATTACATTTTAATTTCAATAATTCACATACCATTTTAACCCGAAAACACTCTGAAATTGATTCATTATATGTTATTGAGGATTCTTAATAAAGAACCCTGAAAAACAGTCGTCATTTTATTGACAATTATTTATTGCATTCATACGTCAGGATCGTTTGACTTATCTTAAGCCATAGGCATCTGTAAAAATTCTTAAATACAGCACTACATTTTGCTTACGTCACCAGACCTTAATTAATGATATTACATCATTGCGTCAAATCTTAAAACCATCCTTATAAATACTTTGCCCATAATGTCAAGAGCCACCCGTAATTATAACAGGGATGAAAACCCTGACAAAATTTTGAGGCAGCACGTCTATTGCGAATTAAAAAGCCGAAAACTCGAGTATATATTGTAGTAATTAGTAATTAAGACATTGTTCTAATTGGTAAGTTGGATTGTAGAGGATTCATTATTAGTGGATAAAACGGACGCCGCAACAAGGCGGCAAGGCAAAGAATGTATTGTTGATCGGCTAAGAGAGTTTACGCGCTCAAAATCTACGAGACGAAGTTAGACAGTCAGGCAATGAACGGCGTGGCATAAGGACCAGCAAAGTTTTTGTACAAAAGTTTTAGAGTCGGGCAGCGGACAGCGAAGAGTTTGAAAGCTGTGCAGTTGGGCAGCAGACGGCAAATAGAACAGTCGAAAAAGTTTTATAGTCTCAGAACGAAAGAATGTGGTCCAGTCACAAACATGCTTTAAAGTACTAAAACGTAAAGCAATCGTCAGTAGGGAAGGAGAGAGTGAAATTAACGTCGTAATCGGTGGCCGAGCGTAAATTCAACCCGGAGAACCATAGACAAACCCAAATGAAGTACATTTCCAACTAAAGCTACGAGAACCTACTAATGTTTGTTAGACTAACTGACAAACTACGCCAATTAAAATTCGTTGACATTTAAAGCCTGTGAGTACTTGAATCAGTGATATCCCCAAATTTTGTGCACGAAAAACCTAAAATGAGACCTGGGCGGCCGTAAGTAGAAAAACTTTAAAATCATATTGTAAACCACTTTTAAAAGATAAAAGTCAGATCGTTCTTTAATTTTTAATTATTTAATAATTACATTTAAATTCAATCTGTAGTGTTATTTTCTTCCACAACAAAGTTCGTTTCAGACGCATTAACTTCCATAAAAGCTAAATGTAATTTGATTGTAGAAATTCACCCATTTATCAAACCCAGTTTAAGACCCTGAGATCCCAAATATTATTGTGTATTTAAAATTGTTAATAAATTTGGTTAATTGTTTTCCCTTAATAGTTCTTTTCATTTAGCCTCAACAATTTGTAGTTTTATATAAATTATTACAATATATACATATGTATTGAATAAATGTTTCTGGTTTGTATTTGTATACGACTATATTTGAAAAGTCTTAGCCAATTGTTTTAATTATTTTGATTGCTTGAATACAGCGATTTCACGCTTATTTGCATCTACATTAGCCTGAAATATAATCCTAGTTGCATGAAAGCCACAGTTACCCTTTTATAATGATTACATTTCTGAGAAGCTAAGCAATAATTCTATAGCATTACATCGATTGGGAAATAAAACCTCCTTTCATGAATTTAACGAGGCAGCTTGCTCTTTGGAAATTCTCGCGTCTGTCTCCATTGTGTTGAATAACAGGGAGTCGTACTTCTAGATTTTAATTACCAGTGACGCAAATCCTGATTCTTACTCGAAGGATCGACTCGTGTTTTGTTGCAAGCCATTATCGCCTCGTTGGTATAAAATCACCCCCAACATTCGTTCTCTTCTCAAGATATATATAAAAAAAACTTTCCCTATTATCCAATTACAACGAGTTTAATATACATTTATTCGGCGGCGCGTATTTATCCTCCCAGTTGTGTCAACTCAATGAATTAGGCGCTCGCAGGGACGCGGAGTTTCTCTTAAAATATTCCGCAATCGAACGGGGCTTATTCAGTTATTAGATATGCAAACGAATACTTTAGAGGGGATATTAAAGTATTTATCGGATATCCAGTTGAATTGGAATAGGGAGGTGAGGATTCCCTTTGTTTGCAGATTCCGGATTGAATTAATTAGTATGGCGCAGATAAGCGCGTAAAAATTGCTTCAGAGGAATATATAACAGTTAATCATTGCCAAGCAAAGATGTATTGTGGGGGTTCATATAAAAGTTTTAATTTATGCTATTGGTAACAATTTTATTCGGGATAATGGAGTTTTCTCTTGTAAGCAAGTAAGAGTTTCCAAATTTATTCGTATGGGTGTGAATAAATACGATACTAATGCTGGATAACATCGAATATCAATTAATAAGCAATGGATTGTTCGAATTTCCAAGACGTGGAATCCTTGTTGTTGTTAAAAATTTGGTTGTGGAGACGTGTATTTATATTTTAATGTATATAGTTTTTAATGAGTTGGCAGTTGCGAACTTTAAACCATTACTGCAACATAACTTTTAGTATCACCCCAGAGGCTTTCTAAGATAGCTAAATTGTGAAAGGACATGCATTTATGACAATAGGAGACTTTTGACATCCGAGAACAGGTTTAAAAATGCCTATTCTAGCTTTCTGTGAGTCAACCTCTCAATCCAGATTTTTCTGCTCAACTTCAACTTCAGAATATTTATTTTCTGTCATTTTTTCTGTTTTTTCAAAAAATAAAATTTAAACGTCATTTCTAAAAATGACACTAAAATCGTAATTATCCAATTAAACTGAATTATTGATAAATATGTTCTAATTATATTTGTTGCATTTCAAGCGAATAGTCTGCATCGGATCCCCTTTCAAACCTGTGTAAATTTAGGAAATTGTTTCGTTTAGTTGTATTAGTTTTATTGCGTTAATTTGGTCAATACCTGAAGAAGATACAAAAAGGTATCGAAACGTAGTCATAATATAAAAAATAAAAAGTGTCTGTATAAGGTCATCAATTGTTTTTATTCATTCAAAACAGACATTAAATAAAAAACTTTTAAAATATAATTATGTATGATTTCTCAATAATTATCATTAATTTGATAATTATTATTTTAGTGCAATTAGAATACCCTCAGAAAAACGCTAAAAGTTTCTTTTTTAAAAAACATAAAAAACGCAGTAAATAATTTACTTTAACGTTGACCGTCGAACTGAGGGGTTGACTTACAGAAAGCTAGGACGGGCATGTTTTAACCAGTCCGCGGATACCAAAAGTTTCACGTTCTCCTAAGTGCATTTTGTTTCATATCTGCATCACAATTAAATCTTAAGAATTTAACTCGTATTTTATTAACGTTTCTCGTGATATATATATATATATATATATATATATATATATATTTATATATATATATATATATTTAGGGCAACAGGCTACATGAGGGTAATCCACTTAGGGCAACTCCCCTTTAATAGCATAGGAAGGGATTTGAAAGGGGGGATGCGGATGGGTAGAGGAAAGTAGCCAAGGGTGAACTAGGGCCCCCAGGCTATATTTTAAGGATCCTACCTGGCATTCGCCTAAACAAATGCAGGGAAAACCCTAGAAAAACCTGCATCAGGTAGGTAGGGCATTGGGTACTTGTCCCACGCCCTTCCGATAGCGGGAGAGGAGTTTGCTGTGGGGACGCAGCATTCCCTTCTCCGTGCCTCGACCAGTTTAGGAGGTAGCTGGCCGACTATTCCAATGGGAATAGCGAACAACTCTTACCGTATGCCCAAGGTCTGTGACCCCGGAAGATACACCTCTCAAAACAGGCCGAGGTGCCTCGGGTTGTGGAAACCTTAGTTCAAATAAGGAGAGGAAAAGGCATACCCAAGTACACAATGCCCGACCTACCTGATGCAGGTTTTTATAAGGTTTTCCCTGCATTCCTTTAGGCGAATTCCAGGTAGAATCCTTAAAATATAGCTCGGTGGCCCTAGTTAACCCTTGGCTACCTTCCTCTACCCTTCCGCATCACCCCCCTTTCAAATCCCTTCCTATGCTATTAAAGGGGAGTTGCCCAAAGTGGATTACCCTCATGTAGCCTGTTGCCCTAAAAAAAACAGAAACGTAATGCGTCCAACTTTTGTGAACTGCTACGTGAATCCAGAACTCCTGTTAATAAGTCTTTCTTTCTATTCCCGATCAACAAAAATGAGAGTAGTAACATAATGAAAAATTAAAATCTCCAAATGCATGTGACATGTATGGAGTCAGCAGTAAACTTATTAAACACTGCTGTAACGAAATCTCAGTTCCAATGCAGTTCATATTTAACTTGAGCATATCGTCTGGTATATTTCCGGATGCTCTAAAAGACGCGAAAGTTATACCATTGTACAAAAAGGGTTCTACAACGGACGTCTCCGATTATCGCCCTATTTCGATCTTGCCAATATTCTCCAAAATTCTCGAGAAAACAGTACACACGAGAACTCTGCAACTATTCTCACAAAATTTAAAATTATTTCCTCATGACAGCATGGTTTTATTAGAGGTAAATCAACCAACACGGCTTCATACGACTTGAAAGTATTCATGACGCACTCGACGAAAGACTTAAGGTGGCTGGAATTTTTTCTGACCTTTCCAAAGCATTTGATTTAATACATGATGACAATTTACTCCGAAATTTAGATTTCTATGGAATTAGAGGAGTTTCCTTTTCTTTATTGCGATCTTAATTGCAAAATAGGCGCCAAAAAGTTGCGATTGTAAACTCGGATGGAAATGAGCATCTGTGAGAATGGGAAACAATTACCTGCGGTGTCGCTCAGGGCTCAATTTTGCGACCCTTACTTCTCATCAATTACATTAACGATCTACCGAATTATTTGGATCCCTTAAAATCAGCTCTTTACGCTGACGGAAAGAGACTCGGAAACGTGGCGTGAGAAAGTAGAGATTGCGATGAGCCGTTTCAATCTGTGGTTCACTGCCAACAAATATTCTCTTAATCTATAATCGAACAAAAACAGTTAAATTTCTAATTGGGAGAACATTTCGGTGCACGTTGATTGACAATACATTGAAACGGAATCACCATATAAATAAACTGTCGGGAAAACTTAGCAAAATTTGCTTCACATTGAGAGTGTTAGCTCGAGAAAGTGATATATATATATATACGTCTAAAATGGTATATCATGCATATTTTCATTCTGTCATGTCTTTCGGCATAGCAAACTGGGTTCGTTCACATCACGCGTTGGAAATTTTTAAACTTCAAAAGAGCGCCGTACTAATCATATCGGGTGCGGATTGTAATGCTAGTTGGCAAGCCTTTGTTTCTGAATCTTGGGATTTTAACTTTGCCTTGTACGTATATTCTATTAATTTCAAAATTTGTCTGGCGATCCATCAATTTATATGCCCTAAACGGAGCAA
This sequence comes from Zhengitettix transpicula, assembly GCA_037074705.1. Classification (NCBI taxonomy): domain Eukaryota; kingdom Metazoa; phylum Arthropoda; class Insecta; order Orthoptera; family Tetrigidae; genus Zhengitettix; species Zhengitettix transpicula. The sequence continues at coordinate 16,973,372 of CM073593.1, read as the reverse complement.
ATCATTTATACAACACCTGAAATCGCTCTCAACTCCGCATAGAAATACATCGCCTAAGCCTTTTTGAGCCAACCATTCGTTATTCCGGGATAAATCAGTACAATAGTCTTCTGGACGAAATATAAACTTTAACTATAAAAAAATTATTTATAAAGAGTTGTAAATCTTTGTCAAGCATATTACTCGCTGAAAGAGTTCGTAGAAAAGAAGGACAGATTAGATCCTTTTTAATATAATAGTTGCTGGTATCCTATCAGAATTTAACTGCTGATCTTTTTCATGATCCACGGGAATCGATGTAAGATTTTCTGCTGGAAACTCCGTCGAATGAAAATGAAGATGAATTAAATCACTTGTCATTTATTTATTTTTTATTTTCTGGGTGTATACAGGCTATGTATAGGGTAATCCACATAGTGGTAACTCCCCTCTTATAGAATAGGATAGGGATTTGAAAGGGGGGATGCGGAAGGGTGGAGGAAGGTAGCCAACGGTTAACTAGGTCCCCTGGGCTATAGTTTAAGGATCCTACCCGGCATTCGCCTAAAAGTAATGCAGGACAAACCCTATAAAAACCTGCATCAGGTAGGTCGGGCATTTGGTACTTGTCCCACGCCCTTCCGATGGCGGGAGAGAAGAGGTTTGCTGTGGGTCGAAGCTTATCCCTCGACATGCCTTGGCCAGTTTAGGAGGCAGCTGGCCGACTATTCCAATGGGAATAGCGGACAACTCTTACCGTATGCCCAAGGTCTGCGACCCCGGAAAATACACCTCTCAAAAAAAACTGAGGTGCCTCGGCATGTGGGAACCGTAGTTCAAAAAACCAGAAAGTTGTGAAGGCATCCCCAAATGTAGCCCCCGCCAGAGCTCTCTGGTTTCTTTAATTACTAATTTATTACTGTTATATTAATATCTTTAACGTAGTTTTAACTTACATATTTTTTTGTAAAGTACAATGTTTTTTTTTTCTAAACTTTGTATTTGTATTAATTATTCTCTTCATGTTATCTTATATTATGACGTATCCTATTACCTCGTTCGAGGGCTAATGGAATGAATAATAAATATAAATCTTAGAAATAAACATATACCTATGGGGTGATACTAATAGTTATGTTGAATACATGCTAAACTATGCACTACAAGGGTTAAGGAGAAAATGCTTGCACGAGCTGGAGGGTTTACACGCAGTACGCTCTCGTTTGTCAGACCTGCTGTGACCAAGTCGCGGCCCTACGACTCGGACACACTACCACGTAGATAAGTCTCGCAGAATATTTTAAATCGATTATTTCCTAATTGTAGTGAGTAAATCCAAATTTTAAGAGTGACTCGAAATTTTTGGGTTACACTGAAAGGTATATGGACAACTGTGAAGATCAAATCGATAGCAACAGTGTTTCTAGCCGGTCAGATTTATCACTTTTTATACTGGAAGTTACATTAAAGATGAAGTTTTAATTTGGAACGGACTAAAGTCGTAAGAAACAAAAAGTTATGATTCTATGTTGTCGAATGGTAACATGGTGCGATATGGCACATAATGGAATAAAAGAATTCGATTTCTGGAATTTTACGTTTCCCTTTGTAACAAGTTTGAGACTACCAGGAGTCAGAGTGTCAGATCGTGAGTGTCACTTTTCACTTTGGTCTGTAACGTCAACGAGGCCGTAACTCTGGTTGCAAGCAAGGAATCGAGGAAGAGGAGCGCCCATAACTTGAGAGGAAGGCCTCGCCTCCGTAGATGACACCGTAACCCTGTGGGGGTCTTGCTTTTACGAGGGCGGAGGGCTTCGATCGCATCGGCGTGCTAGGTGCAGGGATGCTGTTTGCTTTATGGTGATTGGCTCCGTTCGTGAGTTGCGTTCGCAGGAAACCTTTCGACCAGATTTATGCGACTGCTACGTGAGGCTGCGACTATGGCGCTCCCAACATTAACCTCAGATTCCCAAGGACGACTCGGTCCGATATTTTGCCTTGTGCCTTCTGGCATCCAATTAGCAGATATGTACGAAAATGTTGTATCGCTGTATTGAAGGATTGTAGGCGGAGACTTATTTCCCATGACGAAATCGTTGCTGCAGCCGGCATTGGCGTCTATCATAGACCTCTTTGCCCACACCGGAGTACCCTATGTTTTCTGTGTATTAACGCCACTTAAGAAATACAATTTGTGCAGACGGCTATTATCAGCATCTAAAACAAACGACCGTAATCAAAGAACTTGTTACAAGAATTCATAATATTTTTCAAAATTATATTATAATATTCCAAGATCTCAATCAGTAATACATCTACGGAATTGCCTTTTTAAATTACCTTAACCACTTATGATGTAGAAAGACCGATTATATATTTTCCGGAAAGCAATATATATATATATATATATATATATATATTGTAATACCTAGTTAATAAGGCCATTATATTTGTTTAAATTTGATATTTTGTTTCACGTCACAGACTAGAGGTGGACGGCCATTATTTAAAATCTGTTTACCAACTCAGACTGCGGATCTTGGGTGGCTCATGTAAAAAAAATTATGATTGACAGCGGGTGAAGGCTCACAAAAGGGAAAATTATAAATTGGGAGTTTTTAGCGGCTCTTAGATCTGGTGTCTAACGGACATCGGAACAGGACCCCAAAAGGTACAATGACAACAGTTGTTTGTTGACATCCAATTATGGGATTAGGGAATGTTTATCTAACAATATTGAGTGGCTCTCTGAATGTGAGAAAATCGGATGAGGTCCAAACGTGGGAAATCAAAACTGTGGGAAAAATGAATATTATGGGGAAAGGGAAGCTGATCGAAAAGTTAGTTGGATGGCAGATCTCAAGTGAGAAGGATGTGCAAGCAGTCGGGTGCCAGATCTCAAAGGAGAAAGAAGTTGATGTCATAGCTGGAAGGAGAAAGGAGTGTTAGGTTGAACACCAGTTATAAACTCTGTCTTGGTAAAGGTTGAGAGATCCAGAACATTTTAAATAAGACAAAACGCAATCAATTTGTCAATCATACTAAACAAATTTATTGGTGGCCGCGAGCGAAACATCCATACGAGTAGTCGGAAGTCTGCAGTCTGGAATTTGGATACTGAAAGGATAGTTTTGTGTTGTGAAACGTGTGTATTATTAAAGTGAAGTGTGTTCCCAAACCAAAAAACATAAAACTTGTAAGTAGCGATTTAAAATAAATAATTTTGTAAACTGTAAACTGTGAAAGGTCAGATTTCATTACTAGTAACTTCAAGAAATTAAATTTCTATACTCTGTAAAATTCTTTCAAGTGTAATTGGATTTTGTTCTTTCTATCAGGCCTAGTGGAGACCATGAGATTTGAGTTTCATTTTTTGTAAAAGAAAAATATAGGTATAAATTTTCTTAAATGCTACAAAAGGTAAAATTAATTGTTAGTAAAATTTGATCTAAATGTGGTGAAATAAAGAGGAAATATAAATTGTATTTTGTGTGAATAAATTTGTTTTGTTATGTTAAATTTAAATTTTTGTTTAATTAAAATTTCTTTTCGTTAAATATTTAAAAGTTGGTTATTACAAATTTGGTACCACAACGTGGGGCAAATTCAATTTAATTTAATTTTATTAATAATTAGTTATTACAATATATATATATATATATATATATATAACACTGTCAAACATGGAACCAAAACTGTCAAGAAATATATTGTAATACTAATTAGAGGCCATTAGTGATTTGATAATTGGAAATTTGTGGTGGATTGTTATCGGCGAAAATATAAAACAACAATGGGTACACATGTACAGGCGAGCCTTTGTCGGCAGCAGGAATTCTAAAACTCCAGTCTAACGGCGTCAGTTGCGGGCAGATATTCATCAAGAAGAGTCGCGAGCAGAAATTTTGATCAAGTAAAAGTTTGTACATAAACTCATCGAGTAAAGTTGCAGTAAAGTTTTCTATAAGCAAAGCCACGCGCAGAAATTCAAATAGTAAAACTGTTCGCGAATTTCATCGAGAAGGAGTTGATAACAATCTAACCAATAGTTAGAACGAGAAATACCATATTTGCCGGCGAGAAAGAGACTTAATGCGTAGGATCACAGGAGCTGTACGGAGTAATGGTTCCAGTTGAGAGATACCGAAGTTTGAAAAGTGTTTTGTAATCAATTTAAATTCAGTGAAATTATGGGCTGTTAAATGTTAAAAGTGTAAAGTGCATCTGAACCTAATACGAAAGCCTGGTACCAGCAGAGACTGTAAGTAGAAAGAAATTCAATAAGGGTTTGTAAACGTTAAATAAGGATCAAATTGTCAGATTTAGGTTTCACGTTTATTTTATTGTATAACTTTAATGTTGTAAAAAATTTGATTGTTTAATTTAAATGTAATAAGGTTGGTTCTTTATTTAGAAGGCCCAAATAAACGTTCCTGAGATGAGAGTTGATAAAATCTGTAAAATTGCAAGAAACAAATGTAAATAATCACGTCAATAAATGTTATTTTACTTGGAATAAATTAATTGTTTTGTGAAGTTTAAAATTTGGTAAATTATTTTGAATCCTTTTCGTTTAAATTTAATAAAATAAAATTAGTCCATTAATCAATTCCTAAAATTAAATTAATATTCAATTCATTATATTTTGGCACCCTCAGCGTGTGGCAAATTAATTGTTAATTAATTAAAATCTTCAATACAATTTGGTGCCTCAACGAAGGCCGATTAATATTTAATGTCTTTTGTTTATTACATTTTGGTGCCTCAACGTGGGCTCATTCATATTTAATTATTTCTCATTCATTTGAATATTTATTGTGATAAGCACTTTTAATTAAAGGAAAAAAGGAAGGAAGTCGAAATTAAATCAAATATTTAAAAACAGATAAAAAGGTTATACTTTTGACAAATTTGATTTTAGTTGAATTTTCATTTTAGTATTTTAAGTTAATGCCACAGCTTTTATGAGAATCTTAATTTCAGGGCCGCTTATTGGGTCTCTAATGAAGACAGTGATTTATTTTAATATTCACCAAATTACAAAAGCATAATTAATTTAAAATTACAATAAAACAATTTTATATCATATACGAAACTACTAGTAATCTGAAAACTTATATAAATCTGACAAAGTTATAGAAATCTGGTGGTAAACGATATTTACATAAAGGCTCACAGATGCAAGTTTTTTGTTTGTTTATATGTACCATTTATTTCGAGCTTCTCTGGTTTGAGCACACATGATTTATTTTAATTTTTATATAGAACACTCCTTCACTGACAGGCCATTGCACTGATTTTATTCTCGTATCACTTTCCAACACTTTGAAACATTTCTGTTTCGCTGAATTCATATTGTCATGCTCTATTTTTACTGTGGAGAATCTATAATAAAAAAAGACTGATGTTTAGCACATATTTTACTGAATTTGGCCACCGTTGACCGACTGTACTATTTTTTCGTGCAGACCACGTAAAACACACACTACTCTCTGAACATTAGAGTTTTCCGCAACCTCCCAAACACTCGCTTACTAAATATCCAAGTAACTGACCACCGCTAAAGTTCTGAGCGTCTTATATACCATTTCGACAATAAACCGTAGCAACCATTATCGTCTCTGTATTCTTGCCAAACAATACTGTACTTAACAATGCTCTGCCCTCAAAGTTACGCTGCCAATAATTAACGAAACAATTTATTAGTATTTCATTACATATTTGTTATGTCTACATTTATATATATATATATATATATATATATATATATATATATATATATATATATATGGGGTGGTCAGAGAATATTCCAAGGGTCTGAAAATATTTATTGACAGTTTTGGTTTATATTTGTATGCTATATATATATATAACACCTTCGTGCCCAAGCCAACAGCCGTCAGAACACTTGGGGTGGCGAAGGTCTACTAGAGGGAAAGTCGATTTTTGATACATACACCAGTTTGAAAAAATCAGGAAAGGAAAACACTAACACAGTTTTATGCTAAATTTAATATTATATTGTTAATATTGATGGTTTTAATATATATATTGTAATACCAATTAAACAGGCTATTAATTGTTTTTAATATAATTTATTTGTTGGCGGTACGGGTGCTTAAAGACAACAATCGCAGCGGGTCTTTATTTGTTAACAATGGAGATTAGAGAACTCAGTCTACGGCGAGACGCGAAACGAAAAAGTCTACGTCTAGAACTGGGACATGGCAGTTCGGTCCACGTAGAGAAATAAAAACAGTAAAAGTCTGCGGATCTAGAATTATGAATAGGACTATCTAGGAAGACCAACGGCGAGATATAATAGTTTATGTAAAACGCACGTAAACAGTTTTGACGGAGAGACTCATAAAATCGCATTTTGGAAGCAGAAGTTTTGTTTCACAAACTGAACTAATTTTCGCATAGAGAGACTTTGAGGAGGTCTACGTCCGGCAACTGGCTGAGGGTGGGCTAACCCAGGTTCCAGAATAGCAGAGATCCACAGCAACGACCGCGTGTGTTCAAAATCTAAAGTGTAGAAACAGTGTCTGTTTAGTGGGTGTTGACTTCAAGCTGCAAGAGTTCGAATTAGTACCAGTAGCACTGTCGTGAGTACAAAACAATTATTAATGACTGTAAACGATAATTAAAGGGTATGGTCAGATTTCGTTCGCGTTTTTCTTTTCATTCGTTTTCTTTTACTTTTGTATTTAATATTGTATTCCGTTAACTTCAACGAGTTTGGATTGGTAATAGTTTAATTCATTGTATTTGTTCTTCCTATCAAACCCAGTGATGGCCCTGAGAAAAAGAGAAATTAGACCTAGTTGATTGTAAATATATAAAGCTGTATTTTCATAGAACGCCACGAATTAATTAAATAAAACTTGAAATATTTGTTTGTTAAATTGATGGAATTCGGCGTGCAAAGCAGGGCTTATAATGTATAATTATCAACAATAAATTTTTAAATACATAATAATTTTGTTAATTATTTCTTTTAATTAAATAATTTTTTTAATCATTTCATTATATATATATATATATATATATATATATATATATATTACAACAAATAAGTCAATGTTTATGGTGTTTAGCAATTGCAATTTGGAAATCCAAACACATAAATAGGGCGCCACCAAATTTCGGCACTAACAAAAACACAATTTTGGAGAACTACATCACCGTTTATGGTGGAGATTTGACCAGCTGAAACGCGGAAACCAGACACGAAGACGAAGGCAGGCATCAGCTGCGACTCCTCACAACCGGCGGGTCATGGACTATACGATCCGAAATCAGTCCACGTCGGTTGATGGCCCCAAGTGATCCTGTTAATTCTTTTTTCTGGAATCGTAATGAGATAGTAGGAATACTGATGTAATTATTATAATACTCAATTACAAAACCGGTCCGATGCTAAAAATGGTGGCTGGCGTCCTACCTTCGCCAGATTTTTTTTAATAATGTCTCTCCCCCCCAGTGTTGATTAAAAAAACAATCATCAGCGATGCTCCGCTTGCAACAATAATACCCTAAGTCAAAGCCAAGACAACCAAGAAAAAATATATTTGTATGTTCTATGGAAGAGAAAGCATGCGTATAAAAATACTTAAAATTATAAATAAATGAATGAAAATTAAACATACTTACATGTACGGTCCATTACAATATATATATATATATATATATATATATATATATATATATATATATATATATATAAATTTCCTTTCGTTCTGGAAAATATATAAGCTGTGTTTCTACATCATAGGTGGTGTAGGTAATTAAAAAAGGCATTTCCGTTAATGTATTAAAGATTGAGATCTTATCTTCTTATGAGGTTAAGGTATGAATTTAGTCGTACAAAGCTCTCAGTTTACCCAGGACTAAAAAAAAGGATTTTTGACTAGAAAAAGCGACTCAATTTCACTTCAATTTAGTGTTGGTCCCATCAGATAAATTCTTGTAGTAATGCGGGCGGAAATTGAGTGGTAAAGATCCAGAGGCTGTTCCCTGGAGATGTGCGTCTGTGTTGGGTCGGGAACTGATGTGCTGACAGACAAATGGCTACCTGCAGAGGGTTGGGAAGAACAATAAAGGATATCGATGATGCAATAAGCTGCCAGACAGGCGTAAAGCGCCTCCAGTGGCGGCGGGTGACACGCGGAAGGATAAAAGGACATCGACAATGGACCGACGCCGCGTAACGAATTGGACCGCTCTAACCAACAAAGATAAGGACGTTATTTTTGTCATTGATATGAACGGCGAAACAAGAAAAAGGTCCACATGTGATACAGAAAATTTAGAAAATTAATACCATTTTTAGTTACTTCCTTACCTGCGTCTTATGTTACCTTAACAAACATGAGGTTGTCGAATATTGTAATTGTTATCTGGAAAAAATGTCTAATGCATACATTTTAATAAAATCATACTAAATATTAGATAAATAATTTTACATAAATATTTGATCTTTCTCTAGATGGATTTTTAATTAGGTAATGAGCAACTATGTTAATAAAAATTTAATTCTAATAATAAAACGTAATATATTTTATTTTAAACTAGCTAGGAGCCCGGTGTCGCCTGGGGAGTCATAATTATACTCAGAGACGTCCATAACGACGGATTTGACTCCAATATTTTGTTTCCGCGTTATTTTTATGTAATGCGCATACACTCCAACCCCTAAGGGTGCTATCCTCCCGTGAAGAAAAGGGTTGAAATTATATACAAACAAAATCAGAAACACTAGCAATCTCTTTGATCACACAAAAAATTTCCGGCGCAAATATTAGCCGTTTAAATATATTATAAAAATTCGACCCCAACTCCTGGTTTTGGTAATTGTGTCTTATCCCCACAGTTTTTGTTTCTGGTTCTAAAGGAACACGTAATAAAAATTTGGTCACGGGTGTAGATTTGTATGCGGAACATACATACACACAAACACACACATAAACCAAGTTTATTTTATTTATTAGAAGGTGTATCAATTCAGATAGCTATTATAAACTATATACTTGAGCAATTACTTATCTAAGGGTTTGATCCAGCGAGTGTATTATAAATTTACATCCATAAATAGTCAGCTTCTGTATTCTAATGTTAACCTGTAGTATTCTAGTAAAACCCCACTTATTGATTTTTTGTTCGAATCTGTCGCTCCGTTGTCCAAACGCGTTTTATCCAGAAAAGTTTTCCTTCTGGCATAAATACATTCATTTTTCATTTCTTGTTCATATTGTTACATTTATGTCTTTCCTTACCAAAGTTTATTTTTATTTAATGACTGCTGTCGACCTTTCGTTTCGTTCCTTCCATCTCTCTTCTTTCCATCACATGACCTTCGTGGTAACGTCTGACATGCCTGCTTGCTTTTTTATTCTATTTCTTTTAACTGTGTTCACGATAATTTTGCCTGCTCCCACACAAACTGATTAAAATCTAGTTAAAATCTATAACTTCAGTGCATACATTTACTGTCATAATTCAATTAAGTTGCAGTCAGAAAATTAAGTGTTTGAGAGCTGTCCTTAAGGACTCTGGCAGGCTAGTAAAGCTTTTCCAAGAATCAAAAGTTAATTTAATTAGCGCTCGATCTAGACAACGCTGGGTTACGAACGTTCCCTTTTTCGGGACGCGATTACCTTGGCCCGCCTAACCACTTACGTATTTGGTATGAATTTACTGCGTAAATATTTTTGACTACGAATTTCAATTAATTAAACATTTAGAGGTTCGTACAGTACAAATTGATATTAATAAATTTGTCATGGCACGAGATAATGCAAAATAGAGAATAAAAATACAAATTTGCAGTGACAGTTATTATTCAGTTTTAATGCAAACATACTCCATTTAAATCAAGAGGGCTTAAAATCATTCCTATGTTGTAAATGTAATTATATTAGACTACTATTCACCTTCATTTCTTAATCCTTATTATTCTCGTAAAATTTATTGAATTAAAATTTGTTTAACTATTTCTTTATTTCCTAGTGTATCGTGGAAATAATACGATTAAATTAGTTATTACCTTTAAGTCGAGTCACAGAAAATAAACGGTTACAGTTATAGCTAATAATAAATAACATTCTAATATTAAAAAACCTTTCATACTGTCTCCGATTTATTTTAAAAAAAATTCAGTACGATTTCGACATCATGTCATAATCAGTATCTAAGTCAGAGTTGTTTGAATTAAGTTATGACATAATGTCTAAAGCTTCCTGAAGTTTTATAAATAAATCAAAGACTGTATAAAACGATCTTTTATTATAAGTAATATATTAAAAATTATCCAAAATTGAATAATATTCTAATAATAATGATAGAAAAAAAGATAATTATTGGTGTGATTTATTTAAAAAATAGGCCAAGGATATGATATTTCTGGAAGCGACCTTCTTGTTCTCTAACAATACATTGATTTTAAAATAAAATAAAAGACGGATTGAAATAAAATATTCGGATTTAGGCTCTGTCGCGCACTAAAGATAATATCGTATATTACTCTTATTTTCATTCCACCATATGTTATAGTATTGCAATATGGAGTCGTTCTCCTCGAAGCTTGGCAATTTTCTCGATACAAAAATGGGTTATTAACCGGAAAGTATTGTCGAGCAACTTGTAAAGCGCCATTTTAAAAATCTTTCAATTTTAACTTAAATCCGATAGGCTATATATTTTAGAGGTTTCATAAGTTATTACGAATATAAAACCAGAAATTAAGTTTTATCATCCCAGAATTCATTACTCCAGGATAAAGCTATTTAACAGTCTACGGACGGAAATAATTGTTATTTTTATTATTTAATTTGATACAATTTTTTTGGTAAATTCCGCAGAATCCTGAAACCCGCAGGTGGGAATGATTACTATGCCATGGACTAGCGATCAAACAAGTTCTAGCACGGCGGTGGCAGCCATGATCAGAAGTTAAAATATTTTAAGTAGTTGAATTTATTCAATATATTATATGCGATAACTCGCACGGGGCGAATTATTACATCCCGATCGCTGCGAAGGAGTCCGAACCCTGAGAACAGCACGTTGCATTTTTAGACAGCTATGTAGTGGAAGCGGGTCCACGTTGCCGTTTCCGGGAGGGAGGTGCGGGGGCAGCATTATTTACATCGAGCCGAGAACGTCTCAGATGAGAAATTCAACGAAAACTGTAAGCTAAAAAATTCACAAACATAATTGTTACGTTAACTACCGTCAAGAATATTGATGATATGTATTAATATTTCGAACGCTTTGTTTTGAATTGGAAAATATCGAAGTACAATACCTTGATGAGAAGGAGGTCTCATAAATTTTAATAGTCAATTTAAAGCAATTTTGAGTAAATTTATGTTTAAACTTTAAAAAATTATTAATTTATTTGCCGTCTAACTACAGGGGTTGAATAAACACTGTAAACATATTCGTAATTGAAGCTATTTTTTTGACTTAATAAATGTTTGTGTGAGAATTTTGTGTGCTTAAAAACATTCATTTTGTCGTCCCATCATCCACGTTATAAATCACCTGATTGTGTCCAAGCATAAGAATTTTCGAGCAGCTGATTTGTTTAACGAAATGTTCTTACGGTGAACTGTAACATTAATTTGTACTTTCTTTCCTTTTTATTCGTCACAATTAACTAAAGAATAGTTATTTTTTCTGTATATTACAAAACGTTGTATAGATGAATTTTAGTCTGTTGCCTCATTAATATTTTCCGGACTTGTGTCCGATTTATTTATTGATTATAATATTTCACGTTGTGTATTGTATTATAGTATTTGTTATCTGTGTATGTAATAATTGACTTGTCATATTTGCTCAGAACAGACTAGTGTAGTCCATAATATCGTATGTTTGTTTCTAAGACCTTGATTCTTCAGTAATACCAGATATTCGCCTTGTCCTCAATTAGGGAAATAAACGTAGCACAACTTCTATGGAATACGCGTTATTGGTACCGCTCCTGGGAAGCATAAAATTTTCCGCAGACTCAAGTTAAAGTTCAAACCAATTACCGGTACAAATTTGGCAGCGTCGGCGAGCACAATTGCCGTGAACTCTGAACCTCGCCCTGTACAACTGTGTATTATTCCGGGAGGAAAGCAGGCCATGAATGTCTCGCGCACTATCTGTTAGATAAGCTGTGCGTCAAACAATAGCCGGTAATTATAACCGCAATTACCGTGGTAATAGCCAGCGAGCGAGCAGCTCTGCCAGCTAATTGGGCGGAGACACAATGCCTGCCACCTTAGTTTTGGGGCGACGCGACGCACCGCGACGTCTCTCCTCTCTCCGTGATCCATGCAATATTGAGGACGTGATCACGGCCAAGGATAGATCTGTTTAAATGACATTTATCGCGGGAGGGCGTGGTCCGCACTCCATTGTGTTCGGTTGACATTTATCACTAATCGACATCAGACATAAATTGATTCTCCCCGGGGAATCGGGATTGCGTTTGCCAGAACGTTGTCTCGAACACAGTCTGCACGTTCATGAATGGTCGTGCAAAAGTCTCAAAATGATGACAAGAAAGGAGACTCATACAAGATTCTTTCTCTTAAATAAAAAACATGTATTTAAATAAAATAATCTAAGTTTAATATTTCCATTAAAATAAAAGACCCGATAATTTTGATAAATTACAGATTTTCTTTGTACTGTGGAAGTTCACCATTACCCATACTACTATAGATTATATTTTACCCAAAGAAAAATCAGAAGAATGGAGATTACAAAAGCACATGATAGTTTTCCAAAGAAATTAGTAAGGAAAACAAATCATTTAACTTGATTTCCGAGGTGATCTTATATTTATTTTACATTACTTCTCAGATGCGAAATATGGTAATCATTCCTGATTCCTGAAAGACACAAACATTTTCTTTACCTAATTAGTTCAACTTATTTAGTTCCATTTGTTATCAATGGAGAACATATTCCAACAAAACGTATATATATATATATTGTAGTAATTGGTAATTAAGGCATTGTTCTAATTGAGAAGTTGAATTGTAGAGGACTCATTATTAGTGGATATAGAGCGGACGCCGCAACAAACCGGCAAGGCAAAAAAAACATTGTTGATGAGTCGAGAAGGTTCTACGCGCTCAAAACTTGCGAGACGAACGAACAGTCAGGAAATGTACAGTCGGGCAGCAGACAGCGAATAGACCAGACGAAAAGTTTTACAGTTGGCAGTCAGAACGAAAGAATGTGGTCCAGTCACAAAAATGCTTTCAAATATTAAAAAGTAAAGCAATATTCAGTCGGGAAGGAGACAGAGCAACTAGTTGCAGGAAAGCATCGAGAACCAACCAATTTGTGTTAAACCAACTAACAAACAACGCCAATTAGCGCCTGTGAACATTTAGAGTCTGTGAGAACTTAGAATCAGTGATGTCCCCAAAATTGTGCACGAAAAGCTAAAAAGAGACCTGGGCGGCCGTAAGTAGAGAAAAACTTTAAAATAATTTGTAAACCGTGTTTAAAAGATAAAAGTCAGATCGTTCTTTAATTATTTAATTATCGATAAAATGAGATCGTTAATTCTTGATAAAATTGAAATTGTTAAATTCAATCTGTAGTATTATTTCTTCCGCAACAAATTTCGTCTATGTTCAGACGCATTGATTTCCATAAAAAGTAAATGTAATTTTGATTATATAAATTCTGCCATTTATCAAACCCAGTTCAAGACCCTGAGATCCCAAATATTTTGTGTATTTTATATTTGTTTTAAAATTGTTAATAAATCTTGTTTAATAGTTCTAAATTAAGTTGTTTCATTTAGAAACGCCACATTCATATTATTATTATATAATAAAATTATTACAATATATATATGAAAGAATTAATATTTTCTCTAAATAAGAAACAAAGTTGGCATTTAACATGAATTAATTTACTAAGAAAAATGTCTAAAACAAAAATTTAGTACTATGAAAATAGGAAGAATGGTACTGAACTTCATTAATCCTGTTTCTATATAAGAATAGCAATTATTGAAGCAAAGAATTAATAAATTCCTATACAAATATGGCTAGACTAAAGTTTGAACAAATTTCCAAAATACATAAAATTATTTCATTTATCGATAATATCCATGATTCTAATATCACTTTAAAAAGAAATACGCACAGATATCTATCAATCACGGGGATTAAAAGGAACAAAATTTCGACTCGCATTGTTGGCGGCATAAAACACACAAGTCGCATACAAGAATGTGGCAAGAATGCAATGCTTTCTAGGATTGTAAAAGTTGGTTCGCTAGCCGCGGTGTGTGCTCCAGTGTTCTCGAGTGTATAGCAGTAGACAGACGAGAAAGGACAAATATCCAGAAAGTGTTGTTGGATATATGTAACTTAACAGCTAAAATATTTAAATAACGGTCTACAGGTTGCAGTCTGTGAAAAGATAATTACGTCGATCGAACGCCAACTTTTAGAGTTCTGAGTCTAATTCATATTCTCAAGTTAGACCATGTTCTTCAATTTTGGGAGCCCAGGTAACTGCATCCAGCAGTTAATAAACTTTGGAGCATGTTAATTAGATTCGTTAAAATAAAAAGCGAACCAGGCATTGCAAATCATTTTGGTAAGCAAAAAGTGGTTATTATTAGAATCAGTGTATAAAAATGGCCTGTATATAAGTGTAAAAAAATGTATGTGTGTGTGCACGAGCCAATTTCCTTGAATACCAGAAACATTATGGTAAAATTTCACAAATTACTAACTGTAAACCCTTTAAGTAAATGATATTATCGTCAGATTTCCGATTACGTTCAGATTTCAAATCTCATATTTTATATTTTCACTGTAATAATCTACTGATGAATTAATCCCTTTGATAGCTTGGTAAAATTTGATTGTATAATAAGTATTCTTTATTAAAATCCCAGTAATCGACCCTGAGAAATAGCCGTGACTGTAAAATATTAATTGTAAATTTAATTTAAATTATTTGCCTTAATAAATTTTGTAAATTTAATTGATTGTTCGTAATAAATTTTAATTGTTTGTTTTAATTGCTTGTTTAACATTTCATATCATTGGATACCCAATTACTATAAAAATTGTTTGCTCCAACGTGCAGCTCATTTAAATGTCTTTAATAAATTACCACAAATTTGACGCCTTAACGTGGGGCAAATCAAATTAAAAGCTATTGTAAAATGCATTGTAGATTGATTACTACAAATGGACGCCCAACGGTTTTTTATTAAATTGTTTAAAATGGTAATTACCACAAACGAGGGGTTTTAACTGTAATTTAATTGTCTTTCAGTTTTAAATCACTACAATATATATATATATATATATATATATATATATATATATATATATATGACACCAAATAAACTGCGCTCTCAAAAAACTGAAGATGTTTCCTTCATTTTACAATTAAAAAACCTTGAAAACTCATCTTGCACAAATTCTTATTGAAGTTGAGACTAGATTTTGTATGTGTTTCATCATGGAAACCCTAGGAATACTTCGTGTTCTCTGTATAAACCTGACGTCATCGAATCTTTGGTATCATATTGGTCGTTTTGAGTGCGATGATGAAGTATTTTTATCGTCTCATGTTTTGATCTGATGAAATGTATTCCACGTTTTTATTTAAAAATAATTATGTGTGAATTAGTCACTTTGTACTTCAAATCAGTAAGTTCTCAACCATTCTTCATAAAGACTAACATGGAGTTTAGTCAACTTTTCACAAAACTGTACATACGTTTCCCATGATGTCTTGCATTTGGAAAGTACAGGACGACACAAGAATGTCCCTTTCAGGTATTACGATTCACTGACGTTGACTGATTGCTAGTACAGGTGCCAGTAGGTGGACTCAATGAATCATCCCATCGCTCAGGCGTAGGTTGCAACAGTTGGTAGGACATATGCTTGACTGAAATCTTGAATTACTTTAAGATGTCTGAGTACTGACTGTATCACAGTTAATCAGAAACAACCGTGGATAGAAATGACACTTTTCGTAGTGGTTGAATTTGGTATATTCATAATTTTGTAATATAATTCTGGGAAGGATGCTACTTTTATATTTAAATAAAATTTGATTTGATTTTAATTTATTTACCTTAATCCTTTACAATTGCAACAAGGTTATTAAAATTTACGCACTCTTGAGTTTAAATTTTTGATAATTCACTGTAACTACATTCAATATTCAAATAAATTTCTAATACGTTAAACCGGAAAACCCCAGGACGATTTTATGAGCCTCTGAACAGAAGCCATAAGGAAAAGGGTCGTATGTGAGGGCATCTACGTGCGGAAGAAATCTCAATAATTTACATCGCAGACAGAAACACACGTGTTCATCTCTTGTTATCGGCTTCCCCAGGCTAACCGGAAAATCTTCACAGGAATTTATAGCAGCTTCCTCCTTTACACTTTCTCGTCTTAGCTTCTCTAGATAGATTCTTCTTCCGTCGGTCGAGACTGTTTTCCTTTTTCAAGTTGTACATGTGAACTATACATTACACTCCAAGCTATAGATCTAAACTGCTACGTTTCACTCCAAATTGTAGCTTTGAACTTTCCTCTCTAAGAAACATCTTCAGAATTCTTACATTTTTACTCCTACACTTTCTCCCTTCCCAGACTTCCTCCATCTCCGAGTTATAGATAGGAATTGTCTTGTTTCCTCTCTAGTCAACCTTCCAGCTCGACTCTCTTCGTTCCCCACCAGAGTGTGAAAATGCATGTTTTATTTCAGACTATCTTTGTCGATTTTACTCTTTCGCGTTATTACTCTCACCTTTTGGAAGGGTTCACCTTCGGGGATTTTAGTCAGGTCAATACCCCTGAGGCAGGGTTCTCCCATAATTCGCCGCCATTGCCTGAAGGTTCGGTTTCTTCTCGACATCCAGTCACCTCGGCGCCAAATTTTAAGACAGTAATTTCCAGGAAGCCACAGTTTGGCTCTTGGCACACTGGCTTTTTTATCCATATATTAAAAATTAATCTTGAAATTATTTGGGAAATGTTCTTCTGCGCTACAATTTATAACTACAACGCATGTTACCGTTTATAATAATTTTTCGCCGTCAATGGTCTACTGGTTTGTTTTTGTTTCCATGACTGAATCAGAAACTTTCACTTCATAAAGATGAGAGGAACTTTAATTCCTATCATCAATTAAAAATATTAATGTTTCAATGTTAATATTATGGTCATAATAAAATTTCATTTCGTTTGTGTGATTAACGACAATCGTTCTCAATCATTATAAATTCTTTTATGATAAAATATTTTTATAAACTTTTTTACATACAGTTTCCTATTATTAAATATTTTTTTTACAAACAATACAGTCGAAGTTATTAATTAAATTAATTGATTTAAATATTTGGTATTTTTTTAACATAATCGAGAGCCTTTTCTTTTCTGTGGGCATATAAAGTGGCAAATTTTAAGAAACTTTATAACACATACATATTATTTTAAAGTGACTTACCAAATCTGTTCAGAGTGGTTGATGGAATATATTTTCCTGGTGACGGACAGAAATTTCGAACCTCACGCCGAAAATCGGTGAAAGTTTACAAAATACGGCCACGTCACTTTCATACAAGTCGTTTTTGTTTATAGATTATGATTCTGGGTTGTAAAATATGCTGGAGTACATATATTTATGTTTCTGGTACAAACGAAATATTTTTGGGATCGTACAAACTTCTGTATTGATTCTAGAAACTTTAATGACTTAATCCTCCGGCTCAACAATCATAAAAAAATGTCAAATTTGTCAACTTGTAATGTCGTTGCGACAGTGTATTAATTGAAAATGCTGTATCCCGAAAATGGATGCATCCAAGCTGCTATCTCCGTAGTTATGTCTCTTCTTTAATGCCCCATCCCTTCTATATTTCCTTTTATTATAGTTGTAGGAAACAATATATTCATTACTGTGTGTTAAAAAATACAAAATTATTATTATATCTCACAATACAGATTATATTTACATCTGATTTTTTTCCAGCGTATGAACGGCGAGTTACAAAAATCCATCCTCTTATAATGGGTGTAATGAAACTTTCACCCGATTCGTTGGGCCCAGGTCGGCCCTGTAATGACTTGAGATAGCCAGAGACTTAATGCCGGCGGAGTTTGATTAAAATGTATGAGCACGAGGCAATATCGTGGGGACCGCCTTAAGCCAGTTTGGTCACTTGACAGCGCTAATACCACCGTTACTCTTGCTGACTGCAATTCGGCTCCCAACTAACACGGCGCCCACACCCACCTTTATTATGAGCATAAAATTGTCTTTCTCAGTTACGTATCATTTGATATATATATACATTGTAAATTAAGTTGGACGCTCTGCTGCCTTGTAGAATATATGGTAAACATCTGCCGCGAGACAAACAGATTAGTTATTTAATGTCGTAATTATACGAGCTCAGAAAGTGCTGAAATATACAATCCTGAGCTATAAAAGTATTTTTGTTGTTGTTATTGAGTTGCCTTCGTAAAACGTGTGGGAAGTTGCTTATACTTCATTCAAAGGAGTTTGTTTCTTGATCTCAACTTAGACAGTTTGACATACTGAATTTGACGTGTGCAGTCATTTTGGCAGATTTCAACTGAATCGTCGCCATGAAATTTTAATAATAAAAAAATTTATATTTCAGATACTGAGAATGAAACCCTAAACGTAGTGGGAATAATATCAATTTTAATTTCGCACATTACGGACTCTAGTGTTTCCAGAATTTTATTTCACAGACTGTCCGATTGCTAAAAACGTTTATTTTTAGGTAACAGGCTACATGAGGTTAATCCACATGGTGGTAACTCCCTTTAATAGCATAGAAAGGGATTTGAAAGGGGGGATGCGGAAGTGTAGAGGAAGGTAGCCAAGAGTTAACTAGGGCCCCCGGGCTATAGTTTAAGGATCCTACCCGGCATTCGCCTAAAGGTAATGCAGGACAAACCCTAGAAAAACCTGCATCACGTAGGTCGGGCATTGGGTACTTAACCCACGCCCTTCCGATAGCGGGAGAGGAGTTTTCTGTGGGGACGCAGCATTCGCTTCTCCGTGGCTAGAGCCGTTAAGGAGGCATCTGGCCGACTGTTACAATGGGAACAGAGAACAACTCTTACCTTATTTCCAAGGTCTGTGACCCCAGAACATACAGCTCTCAAAACAGGCCGAGGTGCCCTGGCATATAAATTTTATTATTATTTAGGATAACAGGCTACATGAGGGTAATCCACATAGTGGCAACTCCCCTTTAACAGTATAGGAAGGGATTTGAAATGGGGGATGTGGAAGGGTAGAGGAAGGTAGCCAAGGGTTAACTAGGGCCCCCGGGCTCTGGTTTAAGGATCCTCCTCGGCATTCGCCTAAAGGTAATGCAGGGAAAACCCTAGAAAAACCTGCATCAGGTAGGTCGGGCATTGGGTACTTGTCCCATGCCCTTCCGATAGCGGGAGAAGAGTTTGCTGTGGGGACGCAGCATTCCCTTCTCCGTACTTCGACCAGTTTAGGAGGCAGCTGGTCGACTGTTCCAATGGGATCAGTAACAACTCTTACCGTATGCCCAAGGTCTGTGTGTATTTTTTTTGTTACTGAGTTGCTTTGATAAAACGTGTGAGAGATAACCTATATTTCCTTCAGAGGAGTTTGTTTTTTGATCTCAACGTAGTCAGTTTGATATACTGAATTTGACGTTTGTAGCCATTTTGGCAGATTTTAACTGAATCGTCACCTGAAATTTTTATTATAAAAAAAGTTATGTTTTAGATACTGATAATGAAACCCTAAACATAGTGGTAACAATATCAATTTTCTTTTCGCACATTACGGACTCTAGTGTTTCCAGAATTTCATTTCACATACTGTCCGATTGCTAAAAAACGAACTTTCTGGAATCTTTTATACCCGAATTGTAACTTTCGCCGTGAGAGATTTATTTGATTTGATTTAGCGTGACTGTTGATCCAATACATATTCCGCAAACCAACATTTGTGTATGTGCTAAAATGTTTATCTGTCATTGAAGTTGTGGCCTGCAGTGCTGTGTGTCATTGGTGGCCAGATAAAGCATCGATTTTCTTTTCTGAAGATACAGTTGTTTGATGTGGTGGAATTATTACATAAAGCAAACTTTGGAATTGTAATAATTTTGTGTTTCCTGCTAATTTATTATACTTATTCAATAAAACTCCTGGCTGAAAGGAACCTATTACATTACCCGGTGACAAGATTCTTTTCATAATTTTACTGTTAAGATGTATGAAATGAAATCAGTTTAATTCACTAAATAATAAGTGTAACAAATACAGACGGCAAAGTTACAGTAAAGTTTTCCTCATATAGAGGACAACATGCGTCACGAAATGCCTAATTATAGTTATCCGAACATCCGTATCTGATCTGCTTGTTTGAAGTTCAACTAACTAGTTGGAGCAGTATACTCATATATCAGAGGAAGTTTTTAAAGTGACCTGCTTTCATTTAAGTCCATGTGAGGAATCATGTCGTCATGCACTAACATTCATAAAAGTTCGGATAACTCTATGCATTTCCGGACTCATGTTGTACATGTTGTAATACACTTTTTCTTCTACTGTCATTATGAAGATTCCGTTCCTGAAATTATGCCGTCGAGTTTTGTTACACCCTGTATTGTACACTTTATTAATGGCATTACACACGAAAAAAATAACTTCCCTCCGCGAAACGGTTAGTAGAATTTAGACACTGTATGCAGCCACGTGAAACAAGACTTTTAATGTTAGTGGAAGTAGGAAAGTGAATTAAAAGCTTATCGAAGAAACGGGGAAGTCAGTGGTTTTTTTCATGGATAGAAACAAAAAAATTATTAAGATATAAGAGGAATAAAAAATCTGATAAATAAAATAGACTGTATGTGTGTATGTATGTTCCTCATACAAATCTGGAGCAAATTTGACCACGTTTCGTACACGTGATCCTTTCGAACCGGAAACAAACATTGAGAGGGTAAGACATGTCTACCGCTCCTAAGGGTGGAAATTTAAAACAAATGCAAAACGGTCTATATTTACGTCAGTTAATTTTTTTTCACGGTCAATGATATTGATATTGTTTCATTGAATGATTTGCACTTTAGGACTGGGAATGGAGAACGCTTCGGAATAGGAGTTGGAGAGGTGTTAGATAAATTAACCCCTAAAAACAACCGAGAGTTAAGTCAAATCCGAGGTTATTGATGTCGCTGCGTTTAATTATGCTAATAAACTTGCAGTTTATTTTAATTTCAAATGTAATAAATTTGTTACTAATATTTTCCTTACAATAGAATAAAGAAGCCTGCGTGAAGATTCTCTCGTAGGTGATCCTTCCCACAGAGCTCTGGGGCCTTCACATCTCTCTAGTTTTTGAATTAAGGTTACCCTCATGCCGAGGCACCTCGGCCTGTTTTGAGAGGTGTATGTTCCGGGGTCGCAGACCTTGGGCATACGGGAAGAGTTGTCCGCTATTCCTATTGGAATAGTCGGCCAGCTGCCTCCTAAACCGGTCAAGGCACGGCGAGGGAAAGCCGCAATCCCACAGAAAACCCTTTCCCGCCATCGGAAGGGCGTGGGACAAGTACCAAATACCCGTCCTACCTGATAAAGGTTTTTCTAGGGTTTTCCCTGCATCACTTTTATACAAATTGCCGGGTAGGATCCTTAAACCAGAGCCCGGGGTCTTACTTAACCCTTGGCTACCTTCCTCTACCCTTTCGCATACCCCCTTTGAAATCCCTTCCTATGCTATTAAAGGGGAGTTGCCAACATGTGGATTACCCTCATGTAGCCTGTTACCCTAAAAAAAATTGCATTACAATTGACTAAGGATTATAGCGTTCACAATTTTAATAGTCGAAAAATACCTTCCTGCCAGAGACAAAATTCTTGTTGTAAAACGATTACATCTTAAAATACTTGTATATTTCATAAATTGAAGCAGAAATCCTTCATTTCACGTTCTTCGCCCAACAGAAATAACTCACATGTCTTGTTTACCGACAAACATGACGAATATTAACTACGAGCGAGGGCACAGAAAGAGCAATATCTGTGGTATCTCATTATTACATTTAAAAGGACTGCGTTTGTGACGTATTTTTTGGGGAGATTGCTTGTCCCGGGGCGGCAGCAGCGCCAGGTCGTCTGCATGTTTTGCCCAAATAATAGAGCGTCTTTGTGCTCCTGTCTGGGGAACTCTCGGTGGCGCAGCCAATATCGATAGCTCTCCACAATGCTATCCCCTCTCTATGATTTATTCCACTGAATTGGCAGTCCCCAGTGACAGGAATTTGATTTCATAACTTCAGTGCCAAAAAATTGGCTTTATATAAGGCAATGCTGTAATAAAAAAAATGCATAGCTTGAAAAATAACAATTACGGGATCTAAGATGTAAAAATATCGACAAAAACGAAACACACTATAAAATAAACTTTATGAAGACCATACAGTAAATAAAAAATATTAATTTAACTAATATGTAATGTTTGTTTACAATCAATAAGTAATTTTTATTCTTACTGGGGTTTCATAAATAAAAATATTTAATTAATTTAATATAATAATTTAGTCAGAAAATAAACCACATTAGAAATGGAATTAATATAAAAATGACAATAATCAAAACAACGAAACACGGACTCCCCCTCTCAGGAATAATGTGGAGGAACCTACGACATGGCAAATTAAAATTATTGATATAAATAAACTGAGTAAATTTAGTTAACTGATTAAACACTATAAATTGAGGGACATATAATTACGATACTTGGATTTTTAACAATATAGACGATACCGTGCCATTGTGGTTTGAGATGATGCTGACTGGTTGCAGTGGAGGCGGCTCATTCTTGTTCTGGGACGCCCCAGTGAATCTGGATGGCGGCGGAAGGTTCGTGAGCCACCGACAATTTGCTCAGGGTTGGCTTGACTTTTCTGAGTCCGGCATCAACCGCTCCATTTGGTGGGCTGGCTACTCACTGCTAGATTAGACCTCCCGAAATCTGCAAATTCATCCTACAGATGTTTTTTTCATGCCCGTCCGGTAACAAGAATCTTTCGGAGCTCAATTACTCCGGCATACTAATTTTGACGTCCCTTGAAGCTGACGACCTCTTTAAGGTCTTTTGTCCCAATAAAGGGTCTGAGCCTACCGTCCGAGTCCACCAGCTGGCCAAACAACGGCTTCCACCTCGAAATTTCGCGCTTTTAAAGAAATGTTCATTACACGACACAAAAAAGTTCAGTCATATAAAAATATTTTATTAAATTTTCTTACTGAACAAAATTCAATAAATTCATAGTCTTAAAATATAGATGACTTTAAATAAGGAATAATCGTTTAGGTGTTCTTGTAGCGCGATAGTTTTATTATTGATATATATATATGTTGCATTTTAATATTATTAGATATTAGCAAGGGTTGAGAGCTTGGTAAGTTGGAATTTGAACAGGCGCCGCCGAGACGGGGAGATAATCCCTTCAGTCTGGAATTGGACACGTATGATGTTGACCCTCGGAAGTTACCTGGACTGTCGCACCGTGGGAAACGTCTCTCTGAAAATCCCAGAAATTTGAGTTAACACGTGGCTGCCTGAACCAATGACATTTCTTGGTTCAGGAAAAATCAATCCAAAGATGATCGAGACGATCGATTTTTGACATCCAGCGAGGGGGCTGAAAAGAAAGTATGGACACAGAAGGACGTGCAGCCCCAACTTGCAGTTTTCTAGAGGACCCGGAGAGATCGAGGGTGCCACACGACAACGGCCAGACATCAACGAAGGTAACTACCAAGTATCTCAATCCTTGACGGAATTACCGTAGACCATGTTTAACTGAGATTAAGGGATCAGATTGTTTTGTCAGGCTAACTGTACATTGTTGTTTTTTTATTTTAATTGTACAAGTTCAGTTAATGAATAAATTATATAAACTATCCGTTACTTCATCATTTAAAAACCTACCACTACATTCTAAATAATTTATTAACGACCAAGGAACATCGGAAATAGGTAACACACACACACACACAAAACACCTTCTTTTTGTCAGAAACTCGTTATTTACTCGCCCTGCTAGTAATACATTTTCCGCGCACCCGGCTTAACGAACCCCTTACTGGACTGGTAAATTTATGGCAGTGATATTTATTTATATGTTTCAGCGAGACCTAGTAATAGATTCTCTTGGGACTTGTTAAGGGAAAGAAACGATTTAAGTTTCCCCTCTGCTTCGTATATGATTCAGAAGAGTCGAACAATGAAGTCGTGACAAAAGCTTCTTTCTTCTACGTGCTAACCAACAGCCCAGAGACAGATGTATTATTTCATCAGAGAAATAATAGAGAAACATTACTTTTTTTTCTGAGGAATTATTTCGACTGAGATATAGGACACAATGCTGAGCTCGACTTGAAGCTGGAAATACTGATACAACATCCATGGTCTAGACGGGATTTGAACTCGAGACTTCTTTGAAGCTGATGCAGACCGTAACAAAACGTTATGCGCTTTCTACACGTAAAGTATTAAAAATTTATATTATTTTATAAATTACGTTGTTACGTCTTTTCCTCTCGTCTGTAGGGATTAAATGAAATTTTAAATATTTCGGTTTTAATGTTTGGCTTACATTAAAGATTTCAGATGATTATAATTAACGTATGATATTGTATTATGAGGGTGAAAAATGAAATCAATTTCATGACACAACTTTGAATTTGAGCGAGGTTAGTTTTGTAGCTCGTGGCCACGTTTGCTGCTATCTCCATGCAAATAAGAAGCTGGAAGCGACAAGTGGCGTGAAATGCCACGCACTGGAGGTCAGGCGGCGGGAAAAAGAAAATGAAATTCCCAAGCCACGGCAGATGCACACATTCCTCGACAATTTTCGTTTTTTGTTTGTTCATTACGTGAAGACTTCACAAGTTCCGCTATTCGTCCAACGTCTTCTTTAGTCAACTAAATGCAGTATGAAATTCTGTCATCTATTGCTGACCTTTCATTGGAATTAATGTGTGATGTGGTGTCAGTCATTTGAGAAGACGCATAGTCATCGAACTATTACTTGATATTTCATTAAAATACTAGTAGTGGAATATTTAACTTCTGCCTTACGTTACAAAGAGGAATTATTATGTTACATAACATACGAATGCGTAAAGGCGACAATAAAGGCGGTTTTTTTATCTTTGTTTAACAATGGAAACTGAAAATCCGCGCGCTTAGAGAACTGAGTATGCGCTTGGAGAACGGCAGTCTGGAATCGGCGATGAAAGATGAAGGAGTCTAAAATCTGCGTACGAGAGATAAAACAGTTAAAAGTCGACGGGGAGATATAATACAGTTCAGTTCACGTAGAGCAACAAACAGTAAAGTCTGCAGATATAAAATACGAATGGCGAGATCCTGTTTTTTTACATGAAAGCAAGCAAATATTTTTACGGAGAGATTTACATAATAATTTGCACACGGTGAAGCAAATGGTTGCTTCACGCTTATTGAACAATTTTCGCATAAAGGAGACCGGCATCCACTAGCTGACCAAAGGGGGCGGCTCATCCGAGGTTCCAGATAGCAGAGGACGAGTATTTCAATCGTGTGTACAAAAATTTCAATGAAGTGTAGAGGCAGTGTAAAAATGGCTTTTCAGTGTGGTAGTTTTCAAGATACAAGAGACAGATCTGGTACCAGACAGACATTCCGTGAGTAACAAAACTTTTATACAAATTTGTAAACGATAATTAAAAAGGTAGAGTCAGATTTCGTTCAGGTTTCGTTTCATTCAGTTTACTTTTCACTTATCTTTATATTGTTTTAAGTTAACTTTTTATATTTGAATTGTCAGTTTATACATTGCTTTTGTTCTAATTATCAAATCCATTAGTGACCCTGAGATATACAGATCCGACGTATTTGATTGTAATGATATAAGAATTGTATTTTCATAAATGCCACGAATTAATAAATGAAAAATTAAAGTACTTGTTGTCAACTGGATGAAATTTATCAACAATAAATTTTTAAATATAAATAAATTTTCGTTAATTGATTCATTAATTAACCCTAACAATGTATTTATTACATAAATGGCTTCACCAACGTTGGGAAAATTAATCGATAATTTGTTGTTTATTATAATATATATTGTAGTAATTGGTAATTAAGACATTGTTCTAATTGGAAAGTTGGATTGTAGAGGACTCATTATTAGTGGATATAGAGTGGACGCCGCAACAATCCGGCGAGGCAAAGAAGACATTGTTGGGCAGTTGAGAGAGTTTACGCGCTCAAAATCTAAGAGACGAAGTTTTACAGTTGGGCAGCGGACAGCGAACAGTTTGAAAGCTTTACAGTGGTGCAGTCAGAACGAAAGAATGTGGTCCAGTTACAAACATGCTTCCAGTTAATAAAAAGTAAAGCAATCTTCAGTCGGGAAGGAGAGAGTGCAACTAATGTTGTATTCGGTGGTCGAGCGAAAATTAATCATGCTGGCCATAGACAAACCAATGAAGGACCTTTTCAACTAAAGTTACGAGATCTTCAAATCCAGGTTGGAGTAAAGCATCGAGAACCTACAAATTTGTGTTAGACCAACTAATAAACTACGCCAATTAGAATTTGTTGACATTTAGAGTCTGTGATATCCCCAAATTTTGTGCACGAAAAACCTAAAATGAGACCTGGGCGGCCGTTAGTAGAGAAATACTTGGAAATCATTTGTAAACCACTTTTAAAAGATAAAAGTCAGATCGTTCTTTAATTATTTAAATATCGATAAAATGTGATCCTTAATTCTTGATAAATTTAAAACTGTTTAAATTCAATCTGTAGTATTATTTCTTCTACAACAAATTTCGTCTATGTTTCAGACGCATTAACTTACATGAAAGGTAAATGTAATTTTGATTGTATAAATTCAGCCATTTATCAAACCCAGTTTAAGACCCTGAGATCCCAAATATTTTGTGTTATAAAATTGATAATAAATTTTGTTTGTTCATTAAAGTTAATAGTGTATTTCATTTAAAAGCGCACAGCCCACAGCCATTATTAAATATTAATTATTACAATATATATATATATATATATATATGTATATATATTTATTTATATTGCACTACTCAATTATAAGAAATAAACATAGCCACCACGATGTGGCCAATTAATGTGATAAATTAATGATTTATAAATGAATTTAAACAATTAACTTTAAAATACGAAACGTTTATTACAAATTTATATTTAATTCGGATTTTGCACATAAATGTTAACATAAATCAGCACAGCTTTATTGAAATTCTTAATTCTTCAGGGCCGCTTATCGGGAATTTTAACAGTTATAATAATCCGCAATTATAACCGAATTAAATGAAAACAAAATGTTACAAAATAGTGAATTAAATCAACAAGAGAAATATTAACAAAAAAATCTATGAAAATCTGCTGAAATTTTATGAAGTTAAAAAAATCTAAGGTAACCGAAAGAAATCCGACGGTACGCAATTTTTATACTACGTTTACAATGGAAATTCTGCTCTTATAAAACACTACTTGTTCACTTCACTAATAATTGGCAAGGATTTTATTTAACAGGCAATGGTATTTTACTGTCGACAACCTAAACTAGCACAATAAAACAAATCTCCACATTACCACAGACAATGAAGTCCTATACAATGTTTTAAATCGCAGCTGAGTTATCTCTCTCGTCAAATTATTACCACTTCTTTATAAACTCCTCTCCCGCTATCGGAAGGGCGTGGGACAAGTACCCAATGCCCGACCTACCTGATGCAGGTTTTTCTAGGGTTTTCCCTGCATTTCTTTAGGCGAATGCCGGGTAGGATCCTTTAACCATAGCCCGGGGGCCCTAGTAACCCTTCGCTACCTTCCTCTACCCTTCCGTATCCCCCCTTTCAAATCCCTTCCTATGCTATTAAAGGGGAGTTGCCCAATGTGGATCACCCTCATGTAGCCTGTTACGCCCCCCCAAAAAATCAATAAGTTTTACTTTGCCAACTGACCACCGGACACGTTTCCAACATTCGTCCTAGAAATTTTCCATCCGACATCCAGCCGACTGTACTTTACTGTCCTGGATCTTAATGCAGACTAAACACTTTACTGTTTCATTTAATACGCAGGCTGGACAAGAGCACTACCACCCGGCTCCCCATTACGGACTGCTGTTCTCTCTTCAAAGCTTTTCCACATCACAAAATGCCGACAATAATACTCGCAAGCACTCCACATTCTTACACAACGCTGGCTGTCGTCTACAATACCTGAACCATAATTACCACGCCGACAACACTAATATTAAAGAAATTATAAAAAAATCATTTCATTATACACATTGGTGGTTTCACCACAATACATAACAAAACACATAAATAAAGTATACACAAATTTGAAAGTACATCAATAGTAAATAAAGAAAATGCGCAAAATCCCCCAATAAAATTAATAAAAAGAAGAATGAATATATAAAACAGAAAATAGGTAAGTGATTGATTAACAGATGAACGAGAAGAAAATGTAGTTACATAATTCTGAGTAAATATAAAAATGATAACATCGATGAGAGATAAAAGGTAGAATAAAGACAATAAGTTTTCAATTTAATGCATTATTATTAACTTATATTAAAGGATGAGGATGGAAAAAATTCGATCTGACCGGGAATCTAATTAGGGATTTCTTCTTGGGTGTTCTTTCCCATCTGATTTATCATATTCTAGATCCCATCAAGTGCGTACTTTCTCCGTCCATCGTTCGAGTCATCAGTCTTCGGTGGACATCAGTGGATTACCTGAGTGAACAAACAATACGACTGCATAGGTTTATACTATTTTGCCATTTTATATATATGAACAATTAAAATATATCTATATATATTGTAGTAATTGGTAATTAAGGCATTGTTCTAATTGAAAAGTTGAATTGTAGAGGACTCATTATTGGTGGATATAGCGGACGCCGCAACAAACAGGCAAGGCAAAGAAAGTATTGTTGATCGGTCGAGAAGGTTTTACGCGCTCAAAATTTACGAGACGAACGAATAGTCGGGCAGCAGACAGCAGAACAGACGAAACGAACGAACAGTCGGGCAATGAACGGCGAGGCATAAAGACCAGCAAAGTCTATTTTACAAAAGTAGTACAGTCAGGCAATGAACGGCGAGGTGTAAAGACCACAAAATTCTAATACACGAAAAGTTGAACAATTTAGTCAGTCAGCAGCGAGAATGAAAACGGTCTAATTTAAAGAACGAGAAAGTGTTCCAGTAACCAGTACGCTGTTATATCAAAAATGCAGAAATTGAACTAGTTTTCAGTCAACAGACAAAAACCAATGAGGGGCATTTTCAACAAAAATCGACGAGACCTACGAATCCAGTTTGCAGTAAATCATCGAGAATCGACAAATTTATTTTAAACCAACTAACAAACTACACTAATTAGAGTCTGTGAGTACTTAGAATCAGTGATATCCCCAAAATTGTGCACGAAAAGTTAAAATGAGACCTGGGCTGCCGTAAGTAGAAAGAAAACTTTAAAATCATTGTAAACCACGTTTAAAGGATAAACGTCAGATCGTTCTTTAATTATCGATAAAATGAGATCTTTAATTATTCAGATCATTTTTTATTTCTTGATAAAAATTGAAATTGTTTAAATTCAATCTATGTTCAGACGCATTGATTCCCATATAAAGTAAATGTATTTTTTGTGATTTTGATTATATAAATTCTGCCATTATCAAACCCAGTTCAAGACCCTGAGATCCCAAATATTTTGTAATTTGAATATTTGTTTTAAAATTGTTAATAAATCTTGTTTAATAGTTTTCACGTAATAGTTCTTTTCATTTAAAAACGCCACATAATTCATATCCAGAATTATTGTCAAAGGATGTTAAGCTATGTAAAGAAATTATTACAATATATTTATTCATTTACAAAATATATATCGTGAAATTAAAGTTAATATTGTTAATTGAATTTTAGTGTCCGGAGAGATGGTTCATAATTAATAAACGTTTCTGAGAAACGCAAGGGACCCACAGAAACCAGATCCAGTATTCTGTACGTGGTCGCATCTGTTTCTGCTTGCCGAGCAGAAGAGTCCTGAAAATAAGGTTGTAGTGGAAGTGCATCTGTGCGCGGGGTCGCACTGAAGCCATCGTGATGGCGAACACGTAGGGACGTCGAGCTCTGCCTGCGACAAGAGAACACTCGCACACGACAATTAGCGATCAACACGGTTACGTGCCATGTTCCTACCTGCTGCAAACAGCTTAAGCAGTCGCTGATTCAGGATTAGCGTAGCTAAATACGTTACGCAAACAAACCATTTTCAGTTGAACAATTATGTTTATTGTTTTACCCGAATTTTGTATCACAGTTGTATTTATATTTTCTATAAATATTATAAATAATAAAATTATCTATTAACAGTCTCATAAAAATTTTGTTAATTGTTACTTACTTTAAAATATGTCCGTATTAAAACTCAATAATGAGCTTTCAAATTATTTTAACCATATTTATCCAAAAAATTAGTTAACTAATTTACATAGGACGATTGATTACCAACCACAGTTAGTATAATATTTTCTATTGTTTGAAAATATAAACCTTCACGTCCTGTGGCCCTAGCATTAAATAACATTTATATGTGACTATTAGATCTTTAGCGCATAGTGTAACAAATATGGAACATAACTTTTAGTATCACCACAGAGGCATCTGTTGGTTTCTAAGAGAGCTAATTTGTGATGTAGACATGAAACAACACGCACTTTAGGAATTGTGAAATTTTTAGCATCCGAGGACATGTTATATATGCCTGTTCTCGATTTCTGTGAATCAACCACTTAAGCCAGATTTTTCTATTAATCGGTCAACTTTTGAATGTTTATTTTCTGTGGTCATTATGTTTTCTTCAAGAAAGAAAATTTAAGCGTCATTTTGAAGGTATTCAAATTGCACTAAAATAATGATTACCCAATTAATGTGAACTATTGATAAAGACCTAATTATATTTCTGTTAAATATGTGCTACATCATGTTGAAAATTGACTTTGGTCAGGTTTTATATTTTTTCGTTATTTATTCCTTATTTTATTCACAACTACACCTTAAAAAGTATGTTTAAATTTTTACAAAAAAATCATGTACTTAAGGGTTAATAAACGGGGTTTTATTTATAAAATTTTATTTAATTTAAATTCAGTAATAATTAATTTAAAGTACGTGATATAATTAATGTTTCATTGCCAGAGTCAGAGTTTATTAATTATATTTTACATTTATTACAATACACAAAGCGTTTCACCTCTGTAATCAGGGACGGGTTCAGTTATATATAATTAAAATGGACTGAATTGATATAATTTAATGTATTCTATGAATTCACTTAATATTCTGTTAATTTTCTTTATTATATACAACCAAAGTGTTCACTGATCATAAGTAGGAAACGTTTTTTGCATTGTAAGTAATGTAAGTTAAATTAATAAATTCTTATTTATGGCAATAACTCATTAATTATATTTATAATAATATTGATTAATTTTTCAAATTTATTTTTAAAACTCGAAAAATGTTTACGGAGAAGGGAATGCTGCGTCCTCAGAGAAAAACCACACGAGTCATCGAAATGGAGTGGGACAAACACCAAATGATGTAGTTTTCCAGGGCGAATGCCGTATGGGATCCTAGCCCTAGTAAACACTTATCTACCTTTATTTCCCCTTCCGAATAACCCAACCCCGTTTCAACACTCTTAATATACTATTAAAGGGGAGTTTCCACCACGTGTACTACCTTCATGTAACCTGTCACATTATTTTCTTTTTGGAAAAAGGACTTCAAATCGTAAATGTAAGGAACAATAAAGTAGTAAAGAATTCATCGTTATTCTGAGAATTCTCAGGCTCTTTATTGTGTGATTTGGAGATTGAAGAGTCTCTCTGAATTAATGAGAAGCGTCATTAAATTTGAAATACCAAAAGTCTTTGACTCTGTAACAGATGACTGTAACGTTTAGTAGGAATTAGCGACGGAATTACATCAACGAAGAGTTTTCATTGGGTGAAGATATGCATTGAGCGACGCTGGTACATTTTAAAATGACGCAAAAATTTTAAATTGTATTTTAAGCACACCAATTGAACGTAATTCTCGTAAAAAAACCAAGTACGTATGGTTATAAAAATCCTGTTCGAAAGTATGTACGTAAATAATTATAATAGCAATTTGATTTTCAAGTAGTGATTTTTCCCCTCTATTACAAAGGGCTCTCCTTAATCAAATAATATTCGCTACATTCCATTGTTGCTAGGCATCGGGAGCCCGCCCCCGAATGAGACTCTTAATAAGCTAAAAGCATTTAATAACTGTAGATCTATGGCGCATGGATCTGAGTGTGAGTAGCCCTTCGGGGTCTGTAATTGACCCAGCAATGCGAGCTTGCATAGTTGGCGAGCCATTCCCATCACATTGCTCAACAAGACATTACTCGAGGTGTACTTCACTTTGTTGTTTCATTTCACCGGCGATGCAACTGTTGCTATGTTTAACAAAATTAGTGTATATAAAATAAAAAAATCTTGTCTGTGAAGTTTCAACGCTACACGCCAAATTATCGTTTAAAACTTTCGTATAAATACGCTACCACTGATAATAAATGTACGATTTATGCTTGAAAGAAACAGTTAAAAATTATCGAAACTAAACGATCCCCGCAGAGTTATATTTTTTCTCACATTTATTGCCTTGGCTAATCTCGCAATTTAATAACTAATCAATCTCAGCGTTTGGATCTCCACGCACCCGGATCAAATCCACTAAACGTCTTAACAAGTGGGACTGGATTGCATTAGAACACTAAAAGCAAATATTAAAATGCTCGTCCAAATCAAATTTAAACCGAAATCGTAAGAAGTAAACATGATCGTACTTTGGGATTAGATATTAGTTATAAAAAATTATTACCAAATTTAAAACATTTTCTTTGACAAACACAACGTTTCATCTCTAATTAGGAACTCTTCAGGTGTAATATTTCAATTAAATTCAGTTAATTTTTTTAAAAATTATACGTTATTTTACACAATTATAATTTATAATAAATTATGTATAAATATAATTTATACGTCTTTTTATGATAATTTATAGGGTATTACTTACAATTAATTATATAAAAATTAAGACTAATATCAATTTCTAACGTGCGGGTTTTACACACGTTGCGGCCGAAAAGACATTTACACAGTTGTTAAGAGTATTATTGAATTTTTAAATAACAATGGAAATAATTTTTTTAACATCAATGGCCGAAGCATTGGATCTAATATGCAAAATTCATAAATTTGGAATAATAATTACGATCTCCTTCTAAAATCTTTACATGGTGCCCATCTAAATTATGTTTTTTTAAAAAATGCAGTAAATATGTTTGGACTTTACTTAATAATTTTGTACGTCATATTTCAAACATTTATTAGTTCATTGATTCAAGTTTTTAGACAGGGTTTTGTTTGCCCAAAATAACAAGAATTAAAATGTAAACAAATAATTTTATGATTAATAGCATAGGAAGGGATTTGAAAGGGGGGATGTGGAAGGGTAGAGGAAGGTAGCCAAGGGTTAACTAGGGCCCCCGGGCTATATTTTAAGGATCCTACCCGGCATGTCCTGCATTGTAAAGCAATCTTTGACCATTTACCAGAATAATTGCTCCTTAACTTTCTTTCCGGAAATGTAAAATTTCCGAGACGAGAGTCAATTATGAATTCCCATGTATGACGTCACTGTGATACTCCTTTACCCTACCGGAGGGGTGGAAATGAACTCAAATGAGCCTCATCTAGCAACGACATCTTTTGGCAATGTCTATAATTATTGGTGAAAAACTAATGTACAAAATTCCCATTTGTATCAATATTACGTAACTATATCATGTTAATTTATTAATATATTTATGCACAAACATTGACAATAATTTCTTATCCTCAATATGATTTTTAAATAATCATTACTTCTTATCGTAATGGGGGAGGGGGGAGAAGAAAAATAAATTGGGCAATTCGATGGTCATTCTGTAGTTGTACTGAACTGCTCCAGGTAAGATAGTCTTCAAATGTTTACGTTGTGTCCTTTACGTATCCAGTTTACTGAACATTTTCTTTCTTTCAGTTACCACATGAAAGTACTTGATTTGTTGAGTTAGTGGGAGATAAAAAGAAGTTGCAATCATGGAAATTTATTCCTGTGGAACCGACTTATAAGTGCGTAAAATGTGGAGGAAGTTTAAAACTTGGGAAGAAAGCGCAACATTGATGAAATGATGTGGTGTTGTGTAAATGAAGGATGTGTGTTGTGTCGTTTTAAATCATATTAATTTACAGTGTAATTAATAATTAATAGTTCCAAACAAAATCCGTGACTAAAAAGTGCGTCGTATTATTCGATATGGAATTATTCCTCATCACGTTTCGCCGATTTCCTGATTATCGCACGATGGGAATACAGGAAACTGTTTCAACATAATCCTGACGATACTTCGCTTCATACGGTAAGTGACGTCATCAGTTATAGTATTTTAAGGATTATTCTGGCAGAAACGCACAGAGGTTGGCACGATGTCACTATGACGTCACACCTGCTCTTGTTAGTTTTAGAATCTTTAAAATGAATATATGTTACACATTACTAGTTTTCATACAATTTTTTTTATTTAACAATATTAAAACTGTCATTTTTAACAAAATGTCTCCCCCCCCATTTGCATACCCTCGATTACTCCCGTAAAATTATTATACTATATAAAATCATATATACAATTGTTAATGAATTTTAAAATAATAATAGTAACAAACGACAGAACGTACCTTAAATGTATGCCAGCGCATCTCCACGCATGTCTTACACGTCCGTAGACGGGTTGTCGTCCGTTTAAAATTCGTTTGTTTACGATATCAACACACAATTATCGACTCGATTGGATATCGATTTCAATCTCATAATAAATGATTATTTATTATCAATGTGTTTTATGTACGACAATAATAATAATAATGTAATTCCCACCTATATAATCGGTCAATCATGTTGGTTTTTTCTGCACAAATTGCTTGAAAGTGAAAAGTCAGGTCTAAAGATTCCGACGAATGAAAAATTTTATCTTTTCATCGAGGATATTATTTTGATAACAGGTAACAGGCTACATGAGGGTAATCCACATGGTGGTAACTCCGCTTTAGTAGTGTAGGAAGGGATATGAAAGTGGGATGCGGAAGGGTAGAGGAAGGTAGCCAAGGGTTACAGGTAGGTCGGACATTGGGTACTTGTCCCACGCCCTTCCGATAGCGGGAGAGGAGTTTGCTGTGTGGACGCAGCATTCCCTTCTCCGTACCTCGACCAGTTTAGGAGGCAGCTGGCCGACTATACCAATGGGAATAGCGGACAACTCTTACCAAGGTCTGTGACCCCTGGAACATACACCTCTCAGAACAGGCCGAGGTGCCTCGGCTTGTGGGAACCTTAGTTCAAAAACGGAGAGGAAAAGGCATCCCCAAAGGTAGCCCCTTCGTGTCTCTTCTACAAGGTTCTGCTTGCGAGAGAACATCCCTTGCAGGTACTTCTTGCGAGAGAATATCCCTAAAATCTAACCTTTTATCGAAATTATTTTATTTATCTAGAATAATAGTATTATCTCAAATGAGAGAATGATTAACATCGAAAAATATTTTGTATTATGAGAATGTTTATGTTCCTTAATTCTAGTTAAAAAAGATCGTTTGGTCCGGCCGATCTAACAAAATGAGAAATTTTTGCAACTTATTTTATAAACAAATTTACGAAAATCCAAAGTTAAGATAAACTTTGTGTTTTTTTAACAAAATAAGACAAAGAATTACAGAGATATTTAGTTCTTTGAATAACATTTGAAATTTAGTAAATAAACAATCGTAATATAGTAAACCAATAAATTGTTAGCATAGATTTTTTGATGGAGAACAGTATTTTCCTATTATTATAAATGTGATTAATTCTGAGGTTAATGATTTTGACAATAAAATAAATAATATAATAATTAGCTATTAAATATTAAATACATAGTGAAGGAATGATGTGAAATAAGGGAGAACAAAATTAAATACCATAGCCTTTTTTGATTAATTTAGATTAGATAAAAAGTTTAAAAGTAACTTAAGTTTTATAAACCTTTTTTTCTCAATTCTCTTATGAATAATTTATCTGTTAATTATGACCTTGTAAATGTATTGGTTTCAATATAGGCCTTAATCATATTTTTCGGGTTATTTGACCAAATAAGTTAACACTGAACGACGGGTTTTATTATCAAGAATATTAAAAACGAATATTTGAAAGTTATTGAAAAAAAATTGTGTTTTCGTCGTCTCTCATAGATAAACTTACTCTCAATTCAAAAGTGTACCGTATCTGTCCGATTTTAATCTTAATTGAATTCCATGTTGACGATACACTCACTTGCAATTATAAGTACAAACAGGACCATAAAAATTCTGACATCATTCTGTTAATGTTGGAACTGAAAATGGATTTTTGGCGCAAAATTACAAAATGGTCATTAGGCAAATTATCAGAATATTCTGTAGATAGGTTTTGTTAAATATAACCGTTGGTTATATTAATTGGTTAATCTTAATTGAATTCCATGTTGACCAAACACTCACTTGCAATTATAAGTACAAACAGGACCATAAAAATTCTGACATCATTCTGTTAATGTTGGTACTGAAAATGGATTTTTGGCGCATAATTACAAAATGGCCATTAGGCAAATTATTAGAATATTTTGAGATAGGTTTTGTTAAATATAACCGTTGGTAACGCGATTTAATGACCGGTGGTATTCCTTTCCTGAAAAATTGCCATCCTTCCGCAGTCACTACACAAGATTCGAATTTGATTTATCGAAGCACGTGACGTGCCTGAGAGCATTGCCAATATCCCGTTACAGGTTGCCACATTTCCAGTGTTCATGTTAACTGAGTAGATCTTAACACAATCATAGGCTATTCTCTTGGCGACACGACGCGACGTTGCCAGAACGCCGAGCCGAGCTGAGCTAATTCACTTACCGCTCCTGCAGGTTGTTTGTACATTTAGTGCTAGTGGCTGGCTGTGGACTTTATTATCAGATTACACCAGTTGGCTGTTTGGCATGACGCTAAAAATTGCTCATAATCCGATTAAAAGTTTTACGTTGTTTTTTTTATAATGGTCCATTTCACACATATAGTCGCAAAAAAAAAGTAGAATCATGGGAATGGAATGGCGACGGAGCGGCTAAAACCAACGTGTTGCTTCGCTACTGCAACCCATTTGTGGAGGGATTCCATTTGAGGGGTATTTATTGCAACGACGAGCCTTTATTTGAGCAAACACAATCCAATCGTGACTATGGCGAATTTTCCCTCGTGAATTAATATTGGCAGAAAAACTCTTTGTAAAACTGGTTTTGTGTGTGTGTCATTACATATCACGAATTATCGAATATCACGCTCTTTGAGTTCTGATAAATGTACATTGCCTTGTAATTAAAGATATGTAAATTGGAAACATTATTATTGGAAGAATTATTAGCATAATCAGTAATCTTTGCTATACTATATATATATACAGTTCAGATAAGATTACTGATTACGCTAATAATTCTCTTAATACAACTTCTGCTATCGATAATAATATTCTAATAAGTTAATTTCGTTGGTATTTATTCCGTTTCCGAATATTTCAGATTCAAAACTATATTTAAATACTAGCTGAGTGCCCGACGTTGCCCCGGTATTTATTTACCACCCTGATTAATGCGAGAATGAAACTCAGCGATTCCTATAACCCCGGAATCGTCACTAATCTTCGTCTTTTATACATTACGTTTTATGCAAACCTGCTCCACCACCACTCTTATCTTAAGGAGCTTCACACCGTTGAAGTTAGACACTTAAATATTGTAGTATGATACTATCAAATTAAGCGACCACGAGAACATGGATTCCAGGGAACGTTGTGCTGTTTTATAACTTAATTTTGTCTGTTAATTTGGATATTTTGTCTAATTATCGGTGAATATAGGTTATATTTAATTGCCGATGATATACTCGTATTTACAAAAAGTTTATAGTGTTTGTATGCTGGTTCCTTGTGGTCCAAATATATTTATTTTCTAATTTTATGAGAAGATGAATTGCCACTGAAAATAACCAGATCACTATTGATGCGAATAGATTAATGACTTTAACTTTTAAAGCACAGAGTTTGGAGTAAAGTATCAGATAATATTAGATTCTTTATTAGCCATTAGTCTTAAGTTAAGGAAATAGGATTGGTAATTGTAATATTACATAAAAAAGTTAATGGCATCAAAAAATCAACTATTCCGATGGATAACATGAGCAAGAATCCAACTAATAATTTAAATAGGTATGCAGTATGCTATTTAAATTTTACAAAATTAAGCATGACATTAAATTAAATATCCGAAAGACGAGGACAGTAAAACAGACAATGAAATTGAAGCAGCGTCAGTGGAAACTTGGCTACCGCGGTGTTGCATTTTAACATGAATACGGATAATGTCGTATAATAATGATACATATATTCGGACTATTTAACATAAATTATAAATAAACTAGCTGAGTGCCGTCGTTATCCGGGTATTTATTTAAATTAACCCCGGAGTAGGAACTGATACGACGCTAACCTCTTGGTAAACATTTCATTTAACCAGCATAAATAGCGCCAGTGTTACTAACATTTACACATTTAAATTTACTCCCCCTTACCCGGTAACTTAAGGTGATCAAAACTACTCCGGGTAGCCTTTAGCCAACCACATCTACCTCCACGCGGAGGAACATAAAATTTCATTAATCATCATAGTTGATGCGAGAATTAAACCCAGTGACTCATATAACCCCGGAATCGACACTAATATCAATATTTTTTGGATTACTTTTTATGTAAACTCCTTCCAGGACCACCGGTACGGTAATGGTTCTTCCCTCACTTGCCATTTGGAGTTGAAATAAGATACTTAAAAATTATGGAATGACACTATCAAACTAAGCAACACTGAAATCGTTATTAATGGTCGTTTAGGAATGTTTTTAAATTCCATACCCACAATCCCCACCCCTAGAGGCGGAATGTGTGTGTTAATTATTCAGTGTTTGTTGCTGTATCGTAAGTAACGTGTGTATAAAGTTTGGTAGAAATTGGTCTACGCATTTAAGATTGTATAAGGAAATTTGTTTCACCCCTTCCAACCCCACTCCTAGGGCTGAAATACATCTTAAACAGTATGGTAAATGCAAGAATTAAATTTATTGACACCTATAAGCCTGGATTTGACACAAATTACGGTTGTTTTCCGTTTTCTTTTATGTGGTGGCTTTCCACCCCTCCATTAGTGGTTCTGCCTTCCCAGGCTGTACGGGGTTGAAATTATACGCTAAAACATCTGGAGAAGACGCTATTAATCTCATTGTCCCCGAAAACGAAATATTCTATGCTAAAACCGGCCGTTCTATCATTCTTTAAATTTTCTTCAGGACCCCCACTCTGAACTACAACTTAACTGATGTAGTAAATGCAAGCATTGAACTCATTGACTTCTACAACCCTGGATTTCACACCAATCACGGTAGTTTTGCGTTATGTTTATGTAAGTTCACTCCACCACTATTGGTGCTCTAAGGGGTTGACATTTTACACTAAATACAGCAGAACGGAAAATATTAATCACATAGACCTCGAAAAGTAATTAATCAACAATAATATCTGCCGCTTTAGCATGTTTTTAAATTTCACCCCTGTTCACACCTCAGTAGTTGCCTAACTCTTTGAAAGGCAGACAAAAACCTACGCGGTGGTACGCACAACTTACCAAAGTTTCATCGCAGTCTAATGAATGGTTTAGGAGTTCATAGGGGACTTTCAGACAGACGACATTAATTTTTATATATTTAGAGATATTACTGATTCAAGAATAGAGAGAAAGTTTTCAAAATCTCAAGCCATAGAGGCCATGAAATTAAATTGAATGAAAGCATCAGAATAGAAATTTTTTTGCCGGATCAGGAATGGAACTCGAGACTTCCAGCTCTACCAACTGACCTACCCATGTCGACGCCAAATTCTTGCACCGATAAGGCCTGATGCAGACTCACCTACAATTTTTTTACATGTTCTAAACTGTACCTGGTAAGCGGAGGTCCCGAGTTCAATTCCTGATCAGGTCGATATTTTTACATCCTGACACTTCGATTCAATTTAATTTCATGGCGGCGTATTCCTTGAATTTGTGAAATATTTCTTATTCTATCAATCATACTGAGTGCCAATTTCAGAGCCTTCTACAGTTTACAATATTCAATGTTTATTTTTATGTTAATAGATTCTGCTATGCTAATCTTAATTTTATAATGTAGGTTTTCATCATAATTCTTATCATGAGTATACACATTGCATGTGTGTTGACAACGATGTATTAATTTTGGTTTTATAATACAATTTTGTTGTAAATCTTTGAAACGAAGTAACATAAAAAATACCATTTTCACGCAGCGTGGGACTTTTGGATCGGAAAAAGGAATAGTAAATAGTACGAAGGTTTTTCGATAAGTCTGGTTAATTTTTTATGAAAGCGTGGAATATTTCACTTTTGTGCC
The DNA here is from genome assembly GCA_037074705.1 of Zhengitettix transpicula. Lineage (NCBI taxonomy): Eukaryota > Metazoa > Arthropoda > Insecta > Orthoptera > Tetrigidae > Zhengitettix > Zhengitettix transpicula. The sequence continues at coordinate 16,932,602 of CM073593.1, read as the reverse complement.
GTTGTTGGTAAACATGATCCTTTCAAATATATTCCTAAAAGTTTTAAACATGTGATAGTCGTAGTTTATTATTTCAGCCTTCCAAAGTGTTAGATGTGTAGTCAGGCGGAGACAATGCGCTGTCATTAAACACTTTAATTTGAAGGGTTGGACAGCTGCACAAACCAAAACCAAATTGGATGAAGTTCATGCGGACTCTGGACCAGCATTTAAGATAATTTACTTCCGGATTAATGAGTTTAAATGAAGATGAAACTCGTTCCGTCCCCCCAATTGAGGTCACCACTCAGGAAAACACGGAAAAAGTTCACAATATCGTAATGGAAGATCGCAGACTGAAAAAGCGTGTGGTAGCTGATGCCGTAGGCTTCTCAACTGAACGAGTGAATTTCATCCTCCATGAAAAAGCTTTGTTTCAGATTGATGCCGCTACTGTTGGCATTGGACCAGAAACGGATTCGGAAAAACTTTTCTACGCAGAAAATTGCAATGTTAAGCGTAACCCACAAGACTTTTTGCGCAGATTCATAAACGTGGATTAAACTTTGATCCATCACTACGCTTCAGAGACCAGTAAAAATTAAAAATTTGGACAAAAGTAGGTGAAAGAGGCGAAGACCATTTTCTCAGCTGAAAAGGTTTAGGCCACTGTTTTTTGGGATAATCAGGGTATAATATTCATAGATTTATTGGAAAAGGGCAAAACTATAACTGGGCTATATTATGCAGCTCTGTTAGATCGTTTGAAAAGGTTGTTGATTGAGAAACGACCAAGTATGGCGCGCAAGAATGTGATGTTTGACCTGGACAATGCGCCAGCGCACACAGCAGCAGTCTCAATGGCTAAAGTGTACGAGTTGAGATTCGAATTGGTTTCTCGTCCACCCTAGCACCAAGTGACTTCTTCTTGTTCCCGAACTATAAAATTTGGCTTGAAGTGATCGAATCCGTGACGGAGCATTCTGCACAGTTTGACAGACGACATTAATTTTTATATACATAGAGTTATTACTGATTCAAGAATAGACAGAAATTTTTCCAATCTCAAGCCATAGAGGCCATGAAATTAAATTGAATAAAAGTATAAGAATATAATTTTTTTTGCCGGCCCAGGAATGGAACTCGAGACTTCCAGCTCTACCAACTGACCCACCCATGTCGACGCCAAATTCTTCCACCACACAGCAGCAGTCTCAATGGCTAAAGTGTACGAGTTGAGATTCGAATTGGTTTCTCGTCCACCCTAGCACCAAGTGACTTCTTCTTGTTCCCGAACTTGAAAATTTGGCTTGAAGTGATCGAGTCCGCGACGGAGCATTCTGCACAGTTTGACAAAACCTATTTTTGTGATGGGTTGAAAGAAATTGGAAAGTCGCTGGGTCAAGTGCATAGCCAAGGAAGGAGACTATGAAGACAAATAAAGTAAGTCTTCTAAAATACATCTTTTTGTTACATTTTTACCAGACTTATCAAACAACCCTCGTATTAACGCATTTAAATCCGCTCCGCGAATTTCTCATGTCAATTCTGCTGTCTTTATTCGTATGTTCGTAAACATATGCTCGTGAATAATCTTGCGCAAAGAATTAGCGACTCCTGGCCTGTGAAGTAACTGCAAGACTTGGCGGACAGTTGAATGGGTTTGTGGAAGTAACGAGCGGAGCAGTGTTCTCCAGAGAGGAGGAGGAGGACCTCATTGTTTCCTGCGTGCGAGTGGCCGTAAGATCGGACGACGCGAATGAGGCTGTCGAGAAGCCAACGCTATTTTCGCCGTTGTTACCGGGAGAAGAGAGCACGTTCACGTTTGCCTCTTGGACTGCGCCTCCTGCATAATTCACGATGCAAGCCACGCCACGACTAATCGATATCGCATCTCCTGTCATGGCGCGCAAACAATTTCTTGCGTACGTGACTCCAAACATATCATTAGCAAGTGTTTGTAGTCGAAAATCAGACTGAGGCCGGAGAAATTGGAAGTGTAAACCGTTCGTTTGCACGCTTCTCGTTCTGTGCTAATCCGTGATTGGGAGGACAATTTAATTTCCTGCCCTCGGTGACTGGTTCGTTTCGCACATGCGTCCTTTATCAATTATCCTCGTCGGACGGGAATTGTGTTATCCGTCAGGTGAGCCCAACGGTAACTTCTATTAAATTTGATTTTACACATTCGAGTAATGAGTTTGAAGGAAAAATAAAAATAAATTGGTCGCCGTCTGTTGAACCTCTTTCCATTGTAGCTAAATTAGTTTTGGGGGCAAGACACTTGACCCTTCATTCATTAGAAAGCGACCACGTGCTTTGAGTATATTAGACAGGAAACGCTCCGTCATATTTCATCTTTGAACCTCCACACCAGGATTGATGAATTAGATTTTAATTAATTCCCCCTTCCCATTGTGCTCACTAGCCCTCTTATATGTAAGCTTAAATTTTATATCACTATGTTACATTTCCTTCAAAGAAGAATCAAACCATTGTTCACAATTCTTCTCATTACGATCAGCTTTAAGCTCAAAGATTCGCCTACGTATTTACACGTTAGCGTTACTTATTCCTCATTGTTCTAATCGATTAAATTATGTTTACTACCTCTTGTCATTGTCCATAAGATATCTTTCCCCCTACTCTTGAGTCTGAAATTTTTAAGTTTTATATTTTCGAAATGATGACTAACAATTGAGGATAGTCTGGATGCTCTTTACCGCTTGAAAGAAAATCTGGACAGACACTTTCATTTAAAGCAAAATAAAAATCTCTTGCCCAGGCAGTTAAAAGTCATTTTGTCTAAATTGGCAGTTTGATATTGCTTAAACCACTTTACGGACAATGGGAAAAAATATCTACGGGACCAGGAATCAAAACCATGACCTCTGATTTCTAGGTGGAAGCCCGGGTTTGATTCCTTCCGCGGTGTTCGAGATTTTGCCATCCTGATATAATGAATAAATAAATTAAATTAACGGCCCAAAAATAGAAATCGTTCATATTTAACAATTTCTTAATTGATTTTGAACATACTGATAAATTTCATTGCATACGTTCTAAGATTTCTAATGATTAGGTTTCAATTTTTTTAACATTATATAGATCCATTTTGAATAATTTCTAAATCACTAGTAACCTTAGAATCAAAAATGTCAGAAAATTAAAAATATCTGAAGAATTATACAGTATAATATTGATAAAGGTCTCTTCTTCTTTTAATCCTTCATCTGTTGAAGTCCAAAATTAGAAACGAAACGAAGTGTTACATTGTTTCAATTCCATTTTTAATTAGTACAGCTTTCCGATCTGTTTCGTCAATATGTTTATTTATATATTGTTTAACTATAGTTCAATGAATTTCATTATTAATAGGATAAATAATATAGGGTATACCTGGTATTATATTTATTTGAATCATGTTAATATATTTAAGAATGAAAATGAAAAAACCTCAAAAGCTTTTGAGTTTTGTCAACTGACGAGTGCAGTTGTATCGCTCTAGGCTCTTCTTAGCACCTAAAGATAAAATCACCACCTATTTTGCCTGTTTTTTACTATATTACTTATTATTGAAATTTATTTTCGTACATTATTTGTACACAATTTACTTTTATTTCGTTATCTTGTTAGCGTTAAGTGAACTGTGTGCCTCGCACCATCCCCTTTTAAAAACTGTGGGAATGTAATAACTTGTTAATCGTTTAGTTAAGCTTGTTTATTGTATTTATTTGGAAAATACCTGAAAAAGTTACAAAAATGTATCGAAACGTCATCACAATATAAATAAAATATGTAAAAGTGTGTGTATAAGGTCATCAATTGTTTTATTAATTCAAAACAGACGTTAAATTAAAACTTTTATATCTCAAGTATTTTGTTTCGTACATTACAATCTAAATTCGTTGAAACGTTATCGATATCGTGTCAATAAATAAATAAATAAGATTACAAAATTGGGTATAAAATGCTGAAATAATTCTTAAATATTAATAATAAGAAAAAATACAGACAAAAGAAGCTATAAATACCACACAACGTATCTATAAGAGCCTTGTTTCTTTCTTCTGGGGCATAAAAAAAACGTAAGACTCGTGCAGTTGTCTCTAGGCTATTCCTTTTTTTGCACCTTAGAAAGGAACAAGGCTTACAGAAACTTTGTGTGGTATTTATATTATCTCTTCTTTTGTCTGTATTTAGCTATCTTTCTTATTATTAATTTTCAATCAGACGTAAATTGTTTCATTTAAAAAAATCTTTTTAAAACAAAATGTAAATGCATGTAATTAATTCTAAGATTTTTGTAAATATAACATAAATGAGAATAATATAACTAGATGATATTTATAAAGAATTGATATATATATATATATATATATATATAACAATTGTTACTCCACAGAAAGAATATTACATAATCTGTAGAAAGCTTGCGAGTAAATTTATAATAAAATTTCAGACTGTATGTGCTTTTATTGAATCATTTTAAAACAGGTGGAAAATTCCTGAACTCGAAGGATCCCCTTTTTAATTTAAAGAGAAAACAACGCCACGCGAGGAACAATATGGATGAGTCAAGGGTCAGAGGCCTTACTCGGAGAACACAGCCTTTGCCGAGCATTACTTTGTGGAACTCTATTCAAGTGTCAGCAAGTAGCCTTTCGATTGCCGAAGGAATTTTCTCAGGTATCAAATTGATGATAATGATCTGCTCACTTGTACCGAAATATTCTGCAAATTTTATAATTCTTAGTTTCAAAATAAATCTGGTCTTAAAAATAATCCTTGAAAGTTGTATTTATATTATCACGTCAGAGGTGGATGATTATTACGAAAATTATGCTTATTACAAATACCGGAATAGTCATCCGATTAAAACTACAATATTGTACCCAATCATATAAATAAAGTCTGTTCACCGAAACTGCAATATTATTTCTAACTACTCAACTACCAGGCTTTTTACTGACAAACTGTTATGTTCAGCTCTTTCAAACCCGGGTTGTTACAATTGAACTCAGCTACGTCCATAACCTGGGGTTTGACTCCAATATCGTTTGTTTCGGTGTTATTTTTATGTTAGGCCCCTCCACCCCCACCCCTAAAGGTGCTCGCCTCCCATGCCGTTATGAGCTGAAATTATTGGCAGAAAACATAAAGAGAAACACTATAATTCTCAATGAACCAGAAATATTGCAAATATCGGCCGTTTTAGGGCGACTGCCAAGAACTACAAAGTATTTCATTCATCTACCACACCTGTCCGGAAGCCCACCGTCTTTGGATGGTTTTAATCTCGATTTCTCCATGTAAAGAAAATTTCTCTGAATTAATTACGAGATTTATTTAATTATTGTATTTTCCTACTTTGCTTGGTGAATCTGTACACATCATTACGAAGACTACGAAGCATTTCCGCTAATATTGCATGGGTATTTCCGATTTGTTCGTTTATCTGCCGATCCTGAGACCCAAATTGTACGCGTACATAACCCATATGAATCTACAAATTTGAATCTTCAATGAATTATAATAATTATAATGAAAATAATTAATTACACAACTTTCTCACTAGAATCGTACAGAACCGTATACGTATACATTTAATCATTTGTTCGACCTATTATTTAAAATTTCTATTTTTTTTCGGATAAGACAGTTCTGTATGTGTATCAAATATGAAAAATTCTTTACTATTGTATTTTTCTCATAAGCCTCATTCATAATTTATCTGTGGCTGTGTAACAGCTTTGTTCCTGCGTATTTATAACACCGAATGAGGTACACTATTAGTTAATAGTTCTACCTTTAATAGAGGTCATAAATTTTATTCTGAATTCAGATGGCTTCGTAATAAAATTAAGACCAATTTAATAAAACAATCCGAATTTTCTTTTTTTGTTTGTTAAACATTTTGGAGGTATAGAAAAATTTATTATCGCTTTTATTACATCTGTTTCAGTGGCAGGAAATGCGTGATCTTATAAATACATTCTAATATTATTCTATAATGATCTTTATATGTAAATGAGTAGGTTTATGAATGTTAGAATAGACTACTAAATTTTAAAGCTATGGTTTTACTCATTAGTGTTCTTAGACTACCGTGAAGAAAAATTCATATAAATAGGAATAATAATTTAAAATGAAGGTATTAGGATTAGTATAATATAGCAACTGACCACCGCCGCTACACGAAAGTCGAAATCGCGGATTGATGTATAGGGACCGTGTAAATGGTTCGCAACTGCGGTAAAATTTAAAGCTTAACGTGAAGTAATCAATCTGGCGCACATCCAGACTGCAGATAGCTATAGGCTATTATTAGATTCTGGGAAGCGTAGCCTGGTTATCCAGTACGCCTCATTTGCTCCACCGCAACGAACTAGATAGCGTTAATGCCCTCTTCGTGATAGTCCACGGTGGACGATCCAGGAAAGACCTCGGCTGCTACCGGCTGCGTCCTCATTACCGACCAAAAATATGCACCACGTGCCCATGGAACGAGCTGGTACATGCGTCGAACGAGCAGGAATTTTCTTGGATTACAAGAAAATTCATAGCACTGGATATCTGCCTCGGATAATTAAACCGTAAACATTTATTTATAAAAATACCTCCAGAGCTCAGACATTTTCCATATTAATATTTTTAACAATTCTTTTCTATAAATAATTGTATACATGGCTTTGACTACGAAAATTAAATTTATTAACAAATATTAAATATAAAGCGTTACGTTCTCTTTAAGGATTTTTCAGGTTTAATAAATTAGGTTTCAACAGACAAGGCAGTAGAACCTTTCCTCTAATTTTTCTACATGATTTATATACAAAATTATTAACCTTTTATTTATTTATTTTTGTTAATAACCTTAATTTTCTGACTCATGATATGGTTTCATGAAAGTTACACTCGTTTCAAATCATAGAGGCAGAGTGCTAATAATCTGAGATGATGTAAATATATAGGTTATGCTAACTATAAGAGTTACAATTAGATATTTTCCTATACTGTGCAATACGTAGTAAATACATCTAATTTCCTACGTTAGAAACCGGATTTAAAGTGTTCTGGGGTCACAGACCTTGAGCATACGGTAAGAGTTGTCCGCTATTCCCGTTGAAATAGTCGGCCAGCTGCCTCCTAAACTGGTCGAGGCACGGAGAAGCGAATGCTGCGTCCCCACAGCAAACTCCTTTCCCGCTATCGGAAGGGCGTGGGACAGTTACCCAATACCAGACCTACCTGATGCAGGTTTTTTAGGGTTTGCCCTGCATTTCTTTATGCGAATGCTGGGTAGGATACTTAAAATATAGCCCGGGGGCCCTAGTTAACCCTTGGCTACCTTTCTCTACCCTTTCAAATCCATTCCTATGATATTAAAGGGGAGTTGCCACCTTGTGGATTACCCTCATGTAACCTGTTTCCTAAAAAAAATAATCCTCTCCAGGTCAACGTAAAGGCGTGGGACAAGTAACAAATGCCCTGACCTACCTGATGCATGTTTTTCTAGAATTTTCCCTACATCTCGTTTTGGCGAATTTCCGGGTTGGATCCTTAAACTATAGCCCGGGGACTCCAGTTAACTCTTGGCTACATTGCTTTACTTTTGCTATGCTATAAGACTATGCGGATTATCATATATATATATACCCCGTATACACTTTCTTCTTCATCTTTTTCCCTTCCCGCCAATCTGTGAGAGCATTCTCTGGTAGGTGAACCTTCCCAGAGAGCCCTGGAGAAGGCTACCTTCTCTTCTCTCTGGCTTTTTGAACTAAGGTTCCCACAAACCAAGACACCTGGGCCTGTTTTGAGAGACGCAAATCTTGGACGTACGGTAAGATTTGTCCGCTATTCCTATTGGAATAGCAAACCTCTCTCCCATCATCGGAAGGGATTGGGACAGATACCAAATGCCCGACCTACCTCATGCAAATTTTTCTTGGGTTTCCCTGCACCACTTTTAGACCAATTAAATAGTAGGATCCTTAAGCTATAAGCCAGGCATCCTAGTTAACATCTGCCTACCTTGATCTACCTTTTCGAATACCCGGTCGTAATATATGAGGGGAGTGGCCATACCGTGAATTACCCTATACTGTAAGAAACTTATGACATTTATTAGTTGATGATAGTAAGAAGTGGTTTTTGGGTTTGTTGCAGGTGTTGTTTTATCTTTGTTTTAGTTAGTTGCTTTGGTGATGGCGATGTGTGAACAATTATATATATATAACAAAATATTAAAGGAGACTGAGATAATTTATCAAATATTTATACCCTGCTATATATATATATATATATATATATATATATATTGTAATAATTAAAAATAATAATATGAATGTGGCGTTTTTAAATGAAACAACTTAAGTGAAAACTATAAAACAAGGTTTATTAACAATTTTAAAACAAGTATAAAATACACAAAATATTTGGGATCTCAGGGTCTTGAACTGGGTTTCACAAATTTGTTCAGAAGAAATAAGACTAAAGATTGAATTTAAACAATTTTAATTTTATCAAGAATTAAGGATCGCATTTTATCGATAATTATATAATTAAAGAACGATCTGACTTTTATCTTTTAAACACGGTTTAGAAATGATTTTAAAGTTTTTCTCTACTTACGGCCGCCCAGGTCTCATTTTTAGTTTTTCGTGCACAATTTTGGGGACATCACTGATTCTAAGTTCTCACAGACTCTAAATGTTCACAGGCTCTAATTGGCGTTGTTTGTTAGTTGGTTTAACACAAATTGGTTGGTTCTCGATGCTTTACTGCAACCTGGATTTGTAGATCTCGTGACTTTAGTTGAAAATGGACTTCATTGGTTTGTCTATGGCCAGCATGATGAATCTACGCTCGACCAACAAATACACACTAGTTGCTCTGTCTCCTTCCCGACTGAATATTGCTTTACTTTTTAATATTTGAAAGCATGTTTGTGACTGGACCACATTCTTTCGTTCTGACTGCCGACTGAAAAACTTTTCGTCTGATCTATTCGCTGTCTGCTGCCCGACTGTACTTTTCGTCTCGTAAATTTTGAGCGCGTAAAAAAACCCGCTCGACCGATCAACAATGCTTTCTTTGCCTTGCCGGTTTGTTGCGGCGTCCGCTCTATATCCACTAATAATGAGTCCTCTACTATTCAACTTTTCAATTAGAACAATGCCTTAGATACCAATTACTACAATATACATATATATATATATATATATATATATATATATATATATATATTCAAATGAATTGAACCTTCATGTAGAAAGTTGAACAATAGTTAAAGAGTTTTTAACATATATTAATATATATATTGTAATAATCACAATATTTATTTAATTAGAATTTAAAGTGAAGATAAGCCTTACGTTATAAACAAATTAAAAGTTAAGATGAAATGATTTTAAATAAAAAACAAGAATTCAAATTATATCAACATTAATTTAATAAATACAAATACATATGTCAATTAAAATTTTACAAGTTGGTAATGTGCCACGGCTTAATTCTCAAGGCCGCCTATCGGGCCCCCAATAATGATTGTTACAAAATGACAATTAAAAACTTACAATGCAAAAAATTCCTGACTCAAATAATTATTGAAATACAAAATCTGCCGATAATTATATTTACATATTAGGTTTACAATTCATAAAATTCTTTTTTTTGGTTACTTTACCCTTAGCTGTTTGTCTGGGCTCGATCTCACTCTATTTTTGTTAAACACATCACAGAAAGGCCATATTTCACTGAATTTAATGGTTGTTGTAGTTTTCAAATAAAAAGCACGTCCTGCTCTTAACGGTTGGTAGCGTTGTTTTTTAAAACTTTAATAATTGCATGAATGTGCGAATAGACGAAATACTTCAGACTGTCGACACGTAATTCCTAAACCCCTTTAACATAATATGTCTAGGCTGGATAATTACACTTGCTCAAATATGGTACCAGTAACTTTGGATCATGGACTCAACAAAAAAACACCTTTCACCTTCCTGGGGCAAGTAACTCTGAATTACATACTCCTCAAAACAAACTTTTAGCCTTCATGATCCAATCAACTCTGAATATCTCCAGTTCTGTATCAGCAATACTTTTTGGGTCCCAGCGCTGTCTGAGGCAACAATGCTTCTTTAGCAAGCAAGCATTATAGGCTCCATATTCTTGTTGACACTCCTTAAGCTACAATGAAATGGCCTCATATTTACGCCGCCGATAATGAAAATCGTATAATTTAGTTTATTAAATAATTACGTATTTGTAATTACCACAATATATATATGGCCTATTTACACACAATTTTCTAACGTATGGGAGTCATTCGCAACTCTCGCATACTTACCCTTCCTGGAGAGACGGAATTTCCTTTCTATGCTATGAGAGGAGCGTGGTTCCAATCAATAAAAATTCACGTCATATTTTAAGAAGCAATCGGGGTGAGATTGCGGTATCCTAAAATAATTGCCCAACAATATATATTTTTTTCAGTTTTACTTTCAAACAATCTTCTAATAATTAAAACTGTATTGATGTCTGTATATGTTCCAAATACACTCTTAAATGCGTGGAGTAATTCCAAACAATAAACTTTGCACAACTGCGGTGATCTAGTTATGACGTTGAATTACGTTAGCATCATTGCAAATGACACGGAAACATAAATGTGTTTAATAAAGGCTAACTTTATTATCAGAGAATGTGTTTCACGCAAATTAATACTGTTAGTGATACTACGTAAAATTGTATCAAGAATTGTGCATTTAGTTATCCAGGAAATTCGTCGTTTTTTCAGATCTGTAATTGATTTTTCGGGGTCCGAACTCAACTGGCGCATTGACAAATTTACTACGTTGTAAGCTATGGGACGTTTTGTATGACATTTTTTTTTATGATGGTAGCACGGATAATGTTCAGGAAAGGCGCAATAATTCAAAACAGCTGGTATTTCATCTTGACAGGAAAAGGAGAATGTAGTGGTACCCTTCGTCACAGTCAACCGAATCTTGACTACAGATCTAACAAGAGAAAATTTTATGGGGGTTAAAGCTTTGACCTTGGAACAGCTGGGTAAAATGTTTAACGTCGGAACCAGCCAAATTTATTAAAATGTCTGAAAAATATATTGAGACACAAATGTCACAGACCTTTGCATGCGGTTCTACGACCTATTTATATTTCAGTTAATGGTACATCATTATTATTTATCTGTTTAGACTAATACTTTTTCTGGGTACTGTAATTATATTCCAAATCAAAGTTATGCAGTGAACGTCCTGTTAACTCGTCATCTCTTTGAAAAAAAGTGTTTCGAGACGTCATTTCTTCACCAGTATTTTGTATAAAATTCTCGTACATTTTTTTTGGTTTCCCATTGCCCATTTATTGTTTATGTTACAATGAAAAATTTTAATTCACAGTTGGAAACACTCCTTTTATGGTATTCTATCACATTGTTGTTATTTTATTTAAATACCATAATTGCGTCGTACCTTCCACAAAATAAGAAAACTATTTTAATTTGAAGTTATGGTGCAACACCTTTCTGTTTTCCTCTAAGATAGGAAGATATGAAATAATGATAAAATAATTATTAGCCTCACGTTGAGGACGCCAAAAATGTAATAAACAAATGAAAGAATGATAAAATTTAAAATGAATGCCCACGATAATGCATCCATTTAAATAATGGAAATTTTAAATGAAAGGATCATAAATAAGAAATTTATTTAAACTGACCAAACAATTAATTTATTCGGTGCACACAGATTTAAAATTACAAATAAGTATTCGATGACCTTTTACAACATTTATTAAGTACAAGCAAAATTTTTACTCTTAATCTCAGCGTCTTTACCTGGGTCTTTAAATAAAGAAAAGTATTACTCTGTTTAAACAATTAAATCACTGTAAAGTTATTCCAATACACAACTATTTACAATATTCAAAAAAAATCTAACGATTTTATCTTTAATCAAAGGTTTACAGTAATAATTTAAATGATGACTTACAGTTTTTATGGTACTTGGGCAATTTACTCTTTCAGCATCACTTACACACACTCAATTTTCTAAAAACAGGCCATTCTTTCACTGAATTTACACTTCACAGTTGGATTATCAAATGTTGGCTTTTTTTTTTTTAGGGCAATAGGCTACATGAGGGTAATCCACTTAGGGCAACTCCCCTTTAATAGCATAGGAAGGGATTTGAAAGGGGGGATGCGGAAGGGTAGAGGAAGGTAGCCAAGGGTTAACTAGGGCTCCCGGGCTATGGTTTAAGGATCCTACCCGGCATTCGCCTAAAGAAATGCAGGGAAAACCTTAGAAAAACCTGCATCGGGTAGGTCGGACATTGGGTACTTGTCCCACGCCCTTCCGATAGCGCGAGAGGAGTTTGCTGTGGGGACGCAGCATTCCCTTCTCCGTGCCTCGACCAGTTTAGGAGGCAGCTGGCCGACTATTCCAATGGGAATTGCGGACAACTCTAGACTTATGTTAAGTATTATTGAAGGTATTGAAGAATTAGCGATGAAAAAAAAAGGTGAAATCGATAACAATGGGAAATTTTATGGTGAATTTTTAAACAACATATAAATGAATAATTATATTATAGAAAATAATAATAGAATAATTGTAAAATAATTGTAAATACTGGTGTATATAACTAAATATTACTACGATCTTTGCAAATTTGATGTTATCTTTGTTTTGATAAATTATCGTCTTCTATGTAACTGATAAGGCAGTAGAATGTGTGGTAGACTTGAATAACAGTTGAGCTGTGAGGATGGGAATGTTTTCATGTATCTTGGAATGTATCTGTAATATTGGTTTCTTTAATTTTTACAGCTGAGGATGACGTTATGTCGAAAGCTTCTTAAATAAATGACGCAGTTCAATTAATAACTAGGATAATTGTAACAGTTTTATTGGCTTTTTACCTGTGTATTTTTTATATATTTTTCCTGTCAGGGGTATTTATGGTTCCTTAAAGGCAGAGATGGGTTCGGATAAAATTAGCATTTTATCTGCAACGGTAGGTTAAATCACGTTGTAACTAATAGATTGAAGTAGAATTATGTATTTTTTCGGGCTTATATAAATAAATTTCCGGGAAACGCCGGGAACCCTGTTAGTTATATTGTAAAAATCATGTTCCATAAAGTAAAGAGTTTTTATTTTAATAATACGTTATAATTTCTTATTTTATTAAATTATATTTCTGAAAAAATTTGCTGGTTTATTAATTTATAATTCAATACAGTCAGATAAATATAACTACTTTAACTGTTACTATATTTAAATAATACATAAAACCAGCAAAGAAATATCGTACGCTTGGGGGGGTACGTGAGTTGATTATTTAATAATAATTTCTCACGGAAAGCTTTACTGAAACAAGAAGAGAACATAATGGGGAATGGAAGAACACTTTTATCGCTAGCTGCTGGTCCGAGGTTAAGTGGCCGTTAGCTCTTCTCTACACCAGAGGGTCAGTGCCCTCAAGTACATGGTGGAGACAGCTAGGAAAATAAAGTAGCAAGTACTATGCCTCATGTCGGTTATGTAACGCAAAAGGAAGTGACCCTCCACTCTAAGAGTATCCAATATAGCAGACTAAGATAATGTAACCAAATAATCTGGATTCAGAGAAATTAATGTAATTTATTTTCGGAGCTAGGAATGTTTTTTTAGGGTAACAGGCTACAGAAGGTGGCAACTCCCCGTTAATAGCATAGGAAGGGATTTTAAAGGCGGGAAGAAGAAAGGTAGAGAAAGGTAGCCAAGGTTTAAATAGGACCCCCGGGCTGTAGTTTAAGAATCCTATCCGGCATTTGCCTGAAAGTGATTTAGGACAAACCCTTAAAAACCTGCATCCAGTAGGTCGGGCTTTCGGTACTTGTCCCACGCCTTTCCGATGGCGGGAGAGGTGTTTGCTGTGGGGACGCAACTTTCCATTCTCCGTGCCTCGACCAGTTTAGGAGGCAGCTGGCCGAAAGTCATATTAGCAAAATTTTAGCAAATGAAATGCTAAACACGAGTACAAGAAATGAGGATTCTGAAATAACGCCCCCAAAGGGGAATTAATTAACTTGTATTATTAATGCTTTATTAATATGGCACAAATAAACTTTTCAGTATAGAATTTGTTTTAAAACAGTATATTCGTTTTGTTACTCGAGCTTCCGGAAGAGACTTGACAAGTCCGCGGGCGCACAAGCAACCGTTCATTTGTTTGAAACGTCAGCCATAATATTAGCTTGTGAAATATTGTTACCTGCATGTTACCTGTTTCCTTAAAATTCCGGCTTTTATTTAATGTTTGTATTAAATGGCATGTTAATTATCTGAAATATAAATTCATTTGAGATTTTAAATTAATGAGTTGAACGGCAAATATGCAAATATATTTTTATACACAAAAATGAGGATAAGGTTACAAATTCTAAAAACCAATAATGTTCTGGTATCAAACTGCACTATATAAAAATTTTATTATTGACAACATAACGATTTATAAGGCAAATTACTTCATCAATTTCTCATTCCAAATTCGATACATATCGTAACAAAGAATGATACAAGTGATACATGAGGAACGTCTAATCCGTTACATTGATCAATATAAGTTATTAATTTTCGTCGTGATTGAAATTAGTTTAGGCTTGGCTAACTGAAACATGAAAGAACGGTTACAGCTTAATAAATTTTAACATCAATTTTAAATATTTTTTAAATTTTAAATTTGAAGCTCCATGGACCATGTTACAGAATATTCTCTAAACTCTTCAAGAATTCTAGACAGAACTAATTAACACTTTTTGGGAAAACCGAAAGAATTTAATATCGTCCGAAATACTGATGGATGAAATAATGTCATTTCAGGTACGTATCAATTAATATGATCACCATGAAATCTAATTATAACTTACTGTATTTAAATTCATAATTATATTATATCGGAGTCCAATTTATATTTTCTTGTTATACAAAAATGTTTTGAAATGTGAATATCATGACGGCAGTCCCCGCAAGCTTAAAATGAATGGTTTAAAGAAATTAACCTTGATATTAAAATAAACAACAGCCTTTTCAAGTCAGAAAAATATATTTAATTAGAAATTACACTTCGTTTCGTCGCTGATTTGCGACCTTTTCAGGTAAGAAGTTTTACAAAATTTTGATAGCAACTGCTGTGGCCAAAAAATGATAGAAATTTTGTAAGGATAACGACTCTATCAAAATTTTGTGAAACGTCTTACCTGAAGAGGTCGCAAATTGGCGCCGAAACGAAGGGTAATTTCTAATTAAATATATTTTTCTGACTTGAAAAGGCTGTTGTTTATTTATAATTTATCTTGAATAGTCAGAATATATATATTATTACCTTATTATTTATTTATGTGGCTAATAAAAAATATGATACTGTATAATTAAGAAGTTACCACCAAAAAATATGTCTTAGTAAAATAAACCAAAATTGATGATTTTATAAGCTTATGGTTTTAATTGGTGAAATGAATCGATATTTATACAAATTTTGTAACGAGTTGAATATCGCATGAATTAGGACCTGAGCCCATGTCTGAGTAATTTAAAACAAGGAAAAATGTTAAATTCTTTTTCCAGATTGTCTCCGGTGAAAGTTTATTAAAGGCATAAATTACGAACGATGGAAAATTTTACGGTCGAATGATGGCAGTATTGTACGGGAAACCTAAAGTTCAGCCTCTGAAATGTAAATGGACTGCTTTCGCTGTCACCGCGAACTGTCGAACGTGATTCACAAACAATGCGAATGTCCCTCCCCTGAGTCAGCTGTATTTGGAGCGCTAACGTGTCACTTTCCACTTCCTCGTTACCTTGAAATTCCAAACGGTCCCGTTGTAAATATTCGAACCATTTAAAAATTCACGAAAGGGGACTTACTTAATATTTTAATTCAAGTAATATTTCATTTTAACGCCCATTTAACTGAAAATAATGATTAATGATACAATATTTTTATTCAAGAACACTATGTTTCGGTACTTACTTTCAAACCTCTTCAGGTTATGGTCCGGCTGAAAGATGGGCTTAATTTCTCGTCATTACCGGAGTTATAATTCGTACGAACTAATTTAAGCCCAAAACTAAGTTTAAATGTTTGTAGAAATAATTATTCTGTTGCATATTTTTAAAAATTATTTTGTTAGCATAATTACTTATTTGTAGATATAAATCTTTATATAGATGGGTTCTGGGACGGGGTGTATTGAGAAGTGGGGGGGGGGGAGGCAGTTACACGCAGAATATCCTGTGGTTGTATCCGAGAGTACGAATTCTGCTGTAGCTCGAGCAGATACAATAATTGGCTTGCGGTCTGCGCAAGCAAACAGCACTATGGCTTTCGTAATTTTCTCGGCAGACATAGTTAACATTAAAGTTGGCTGCATAATTATTCCTTCAAATGTGAGATGTTCGTGTAGTAGGAAATAGTTGATAATATAGTTCGAACACGAACACGTCTTAACGATGCCTGGCAGATTATAGTGATTCAGATTAAGCTTGATTAATTTATTTTAATATAAGAAAAATTGACCATAATTGCAGACAATAAACGAGTAGGTAAGTAAAAAATTTAAATACAATGTTTAGACCTCCGTGTAAGTCTTGGTTAAACAATGGTTGATACACGATGGATATAAAAGCGTAAGATACTGTTGATACATTCAGTCCCCTGTTGATGTTAAATGTATTACGATTACGTTTAATGTGTACTATTTCTAAAAATTTGCTTTTTTGGTGGGTTCAATGTCAAAGACTGTTTTACTACCCAAATTAATATATGAATTTTTCATAGCCAATATTTAGTGTTACATTAAGAAAAAAATGTTTTTGGATATATCTCTTGTGATCAAGAACCGTTTACTTAGGACCATGTAACAGGAAGCAATGTATTTAATATTAATTCTGAAGAAAACGTTATAAAAATCAAACATATTTACAGGATGTAAATTAAGACTTAGATTGGCTAGATATCATGTTTTTTAAATATATATATATATATATATATATATATATATTGTAATGCCAATTAATTAGGACATTAATTGTTTGGAAATAAAATTTAATTGTAGCGGCAGGAGCTTCCAAAGCGACAATGGAGCTGGGCTCTGTTACTTTGTCGGAAAGTCAAAATGGCGTATGCGCGCTAAAACTGGAGATCACTCAGAGGCAGTTAGTGACGGGACATTTCGGAGGACGGAAAAAATTATTTTAGAGAGCAGAGACTAGCCGTTGTTTACTGTATCATTAAACAAAGTTGTGAATTTAAGACAAAGTAAAAACATTCACGGAAGTATTATCCCGTAAATATCGCTAAGTTAACAGTTTTTTTACGTCTATCAGCAGCCAGGAAAGGAGTGCAGTTTTTACGTATATAGCCAGCCAGGAATAGTAAAGTTGCTGTTTAAGTCCCAAGCGGTAAAAACACTAGCAAATCTATGAATCACAGGATTCATATAAGGCAAGCAGTTATCAGATATCTGACAAAAAGGAGGATCTTCCGAGTTCCTGGGAGCCTATCAAGGTGGATTTCAAGAGTGTAAAATCTGTGAGCCAATATTAGAATCAGTGTAAAAATTTTGCATTAGTGTACTTCCGAAAACAAAAAGGAATGCAGGAATCAGCTGGACAGATGTGACTAACAAAATACAAAACAATGATTTATGTAAACGTAATTAAAGGATAGAAGTCAGAGTTAGTTCTATTTTAATTGTCAATCAGAGTTAATTTCTTTTCTTAGAAATTAGTTTTTTTAAACAACTTGTTGTGTCTATTATCAAACCCAGTTAAGGCCCTGAGATCTAAAATTTTAAATTGTAATTGTTTGTGAGTTAAAGCAACAAAGTGAAAATAAATAATTTTATGTATTAAATTTTCTGAATTCTTTTATTTAATTAAACCCAACCGGATGATTATTGCAATATATATCGGTTTTAATTACTCAAAATTGGTATTGTAGAGATTACAAATGTTTAATGAAATGTTTTATAATGATTTGTTTCTTTAATTGTTGGCGGCGTAACTTTCGAGGCTATTGTAAAGAACAGCATTGTTTGGCGCGAGAATGGTTGCTGCGTTGTATACTCGAAAAGGTATATAAGACGCTCAGAATTTTAGCGGAAAAAGTCACTCAGATATTCAGAGAGCAGAGTGTGTGTTTGGGAGGCAAGCATGGTGTTTGGGAGACAGTCAGTGTGTTTTGGAGGACCTGGCCATGGTATTCCGAGCTAGAGTCTGTGATGGTCGAATTCAGCACATTATTGGCTGAATATTATCAGTTTTTCTAGTAAAGATTTTCATCAGCAAACAGAGCGTGACAATACGAACACAGAAAGGTGCCCAAAGTGTTCGAAAGTGAGACGATAATAAAATCAGTGCTATGACCTGACAATGAAATAAGAGTTCTATAAAAAATAAATTAAACACGTGAATACAAACCAGAGCAGCTCTAAATGAATGGTTTGTTAAAAAAAACTTTCTCCTGGAAACATTTACGTAATGTTCGTTTTACCGCCAGATTTCTATAACTTTGCCAGATTTCTATAACTTTTCAGATTTCTACAGTTTTTGTTGTTGGTATAAAATTTTATTATTATCAATTTAAATTATTTTTTCGGTAACTTGATGAAATTTTGCAAATCAGTCTTAATTAGAGGCCTAATAAGCGGCCCTGAAATTTTTATTCTCATAAAAGCTGAGGAATTTTACTTAAAAATATAAATTTAACAAAAATAAAATGTGTCAAATAAATAATTTTTGTTATCTCTCTTATTTATTGTGGTTTAATTTCAATTTCCTTCGTTGTTTATTTAATTAATAGCATATATATATATACGGCATTCGTACCTTTGTTTTAAATTATACTATTTACTTGAACTATAAATATTTTTCAAGTCGTAACCGTCCCAAAATATGTTTAATTGTCGTTTGGTTTTATCCGATTCGGTTATTATCTTACACTTGTTTCACCTGTACTAATACGTTATGCTACGATTTTTACGCTAAACTGAAAATTTCTATTTACGCAACATATTTGTTTTGAATGCGATTCACTCCGTGGAATTAATTAAACGGCGTGTCCTGTTGCTCTGTGCAGATAGCACGTCGCCTGCAACTGCCTCCTCCCATCAGGCTGCAATTCACGGCGGCTGCCTATGTGTCAGGCGAGACGCTGGCTCTGCTATAGCTATAGCTATTGTGAAGCAGGGCCAATCCCGCTTAACGACCTAATTGGACAGCAAGCTGGCGGGCGACGTGACAGATCGGGACCGACGTCCTTGCGAACCAAACAAGCGACAATTACGCTAGCCGACACCACGGTTTTTTTTTATTCGTCGCCCTTGTAATTTGTCTCACGATCCGAGGGTGACTCGTCCTGCAAAAAAAAGTAACTCTTTAGAAAATCCTACCTTTGAAGTTGTAATAAATGGAGGCTTCTGGGGAAACGCACACGGGGATACATTTGAAAATTCGGTACAGACCACCTGAAGAGATCTTATATTTTTCGGTCAGACAACTTTTCGGTCTTACATTGTTATAGAATTGAACAGCCGTGAGACATAGCTTATACGAGTATTTTTGTGTGGTCAAGCATAGAAAAATATTGTTTATCTCCCTAACCTATTTTAATAAAATATTCTTTTAGCAATAGTTTTCAAATACCTCAAAATGAACACGTAATATTGCGCTGTTATTTGTTTCTATTTCTTCTACGTACAAATTCAAGTAAAATTTATTTTATTTCTCACCGCTGATATTTTATTTCATACAAAGACTAGCCGATCGTTCGCACTGTAAAAATGCAGAAATCACCGTTCACCTTAACCTTCTATAAGAAATGTGAGATATAAAATAATTTGTATAAAATTATTTGTTGCATTTATTAAAGTCGTAACCTTACTTCTCACTTTGCCTCAAAAACAATTTTAAATAAATTACGTTCAACTTGATTGTTCTCGTATCTTTATAAATACGAGAATTTCGTTATATTCGTTTCAGATTCTCGTTGTTTGGCACACTGTTAATGGAGTGTGTAGAGAAATATATTTCACTAGCTGGGTGCCCGGCGTTGCCCGCGTACTTATTTACATAAACCCGAAAAAGTATTTAATTCTATACTAATCTTTAGTCAAGAAGTGATTTAACCTACCTATGCAAAGAATGATAATTTTATCAACCCTCCATCTACTCTCCCCCCCCCCCCCCGTCCCGGTGCCACTATAAAGTACATAGAATTTTATTGCATCAATGCCAACAAACATACTTTCTTTACGAATAGAATACTTAAATATACTTCTTGACTATTGCACGATATAGTTGTCCGTGAGTCTTCAGACTATACGAAAGGTTAAATTCTTAGCCAGATTCACAATGTAAACAAATGGTCGCCATATTGGAGTCACTAATATGGAAAATTAACTTACATTTTCCGTAAGGATCGTTAAGAGTTTCGTATTGTTTTTATTAACATTAGATGGAGTATTACTGGATTAAATTATAGTTTTTATACAATATAAATATATTTCTGCTTTATTTCATTACGGAAAAATGAACGATTTCCTTTATTCGTCGCGTAGTAACGTCTCTCTCTCTCTCTCTCTCTCTCTGTCTCTCTCTGCCTGTTGGCGCGCAGTAAATTAACAATAAATTATCACATTTTTAAATTATTATTCTAGGGGTTATTAAACTAGGGGTTTCTCACCCCACAATACCGTTTCTCGTGTTTTGAAGGATATGTGTACAAATTTTTGTTGCGATCTGACCACGCAATTAAATTTTCATAGAAATTAACGTAAATAGATTTACAGGAAAATCAGTTTTTCCCCCCATATCAACATACTTCATTCCTGGCAACTGCCTCAAATACGCAAATTTGTTTTGATGAATTCGTGAACCACTCAATAAGATAATCTTTATTCCGACAACTTGTGGTTCTTAATGAATCTACGAATCAACTCATTCAATGCACAATTAATCACTGTCTTGCTGCTTATAGCGAAAATTTATTATAAGGTGGCCCAAAGTTGGCTCTGGAAAATAATTTATTATTATACATAAAATATAAAATTTAACAGACACAACGTTTCGTCCCTGATGGGGACCTCTTAAGGTTAACAATTACAATTCAAGTATAATTTTTTATTTCATGTGTGGGAAACCCGTTAGAAACTTGTTAATAAATATTCGTATTATAGATTATAATTGAATTGAAATTGTATATCTAAAGAGATCCCTATCAGGGACGAAACGTTGTGTCTGTTAAATGTTATGTTTTAAATATAATAATACATTTGTCTCCAGAATAGGTTGTTGTTTTTAATATTTAATTTAAAAAGGATTCAGATTTTTTTTAATTGATAATAATTCAATATTTTCAAAGGTATTCTAGTAACAGTCTTTTGCAATAAATCTGTAATAAAATTGATTACATAAATTTTGTGAATGATTTATACATACATTTGTGACAAATCTTTAATTTCTAAACTATATTTACCAATTAAGCCTTTCGGAAGGTTTCAGAGTTTCAACGAAGCTCTTTACGAGTTGTATCAGTAAAATAAACAAAAACAAGGAAACGTTTCGTAAAAAAAAGCTGTTTCTAAATACTGTGTATCATTTATGATACCGTTGGAGGTAAGTTAAACTTTTTATTGAGTTTAACATTGTTCAGCGTGAACTTTGCAATTCGATTTCAACGAGGGCCTTTCCTGCGGTGTTTCATTAAAGAAAACCATCGTAAATTTTATTACTATGGTTGAGTATATATAGGCTTTATTACTACTCTTCTTACCCACGATACTCTAGTGATTGAAATCCACGTTTATTTATTTCGAAAGCTGGAATGAATTTTGTTCTCAAGTTTAATGAATAAATCAAGTCTACCATCCATGCAAAATTCACGCCATAGAAGACGCAGGCAACAGTAATTATAATTATTCTTCGTAATACAACATATTTACAGCTTATTTTTATACAGATGCTTCCAATAAAGACGAAATTTCGTCACGACGTACGTAATTCATAAGGTGAAATAACAAGTGTTAAATTATTTAAAATTAACTGATGTATTTTTCTTTCTCCTTGGTGAGCGTAGTGATTCTTCTTGAGCCGTAACCCAAGATTTCATAACCCTGACGAGCACAAACAAACACGACTGTGCCTGGGTTAGAATCTGAGAACTCAGTGATTGCGAGGTGTTGACGCTGACGGCTACGCCACAGCAGTATTAGAAGAATAAGTGATTATCCGACGATTTTCCAGGGCCGTACAATTTTATTAACGCACAGAAAGTTTATCGCCGTTTAAATAAGTTTGACTGCACACTTAATAATGTGACATAAAATAGGCAATAGTAAATTTAAGGGTAATTTACGAAAGATCCTCCTGATTAAATAAATAAAATTTATTAAAGAAGCTTTCGATCTCAGGCCAATTTAAACTGTAATGAAATTAAAACAATTCTATAATGAATAATAAAGATAGCCAATTCAGACAAAAAAGTGATAATATAAATACCACACAACGTTTCTCGGATCCTTCTGCCTTTCGTCAGGTGCGAAGAAGAGCCTAGAGCCTAGAGCTCTTCTTCGCGCCTGACGAAAGGCAGAAGGATCCGAAATGGACAAGGATCACAGAAACGTTGTGTGGTATTTATATTATCACTTTTTTGTCTGAATTGGCTATCTTTATTATTCATTATTTTCAATCAGACGTAAATTTTTTCATTTTAACAATTCTATAATTTTTTATACCGTGTAATAAGGACCAATTTCTGAATTCTACATATCGCGTATATTCATTATATAAACAAAGTAAAAAAATCTCTAGAATTTTTATGCTATGTGATAAAGATCAATTTATAGAGAATAGTTTAATTTTTTTACAGTAGAAAATAGTCTGAAGCCGATAGCGTCTTGAATTAATATTATTTATTTAATGAGACGGATCATTGGTAAATTACCCTTAAATAATTATAATATCCTTATCTGACTTAAATATCAGCAGTAGTAAATTTGTGAGGAACTGTAGCCGAGTGTCGAGACATTGCAACCCACGATTATTTCGGTGACTTTCATTCTCTGGAGTTTATTCAACTTCCGGCGAATGTACCGACAATTATCTTTGCTCCGTTTCTCTCCGAACTCATATGACAGTTATAATTTTCGTTCTAGTTGCGAGAACACGAGGTGCAAGGGTCCATTTTCGAGCATATTTGTCGAGCTTCATGTTTTTTCACGAGCCACGATACCCAATTTAAGATACGAGTCTGATCACCTGGTGTAATGCGGGTTGCACTCTACCCTCCCTCCCCTCCCTCGACGGGTGTTGTTTTTCTTTCCCTCGTTAGTTGCTTAACGAAGCGTAGCCCTCTGGCTGCACGCGATACTCTGCACGGTCTCTATCTTTCGAAACAGTTGCGCGAGAATCCACAAATGCGAGCTTTACGAAACTGACCACGTGGCATTATTCACGCGTG
Source organism: Zhengitettix transpicula (assembly GCA_037074705.1). Taxonomy (NCBI): domain Eukaryota; kingdom Metazoa; phylum Arthropoda; class Insecta; order Orthoptera; family Tetrigidae; genus Zhengitettix; species Zhengitettix transpicula. The sequence continues at coordinate 16,909,088 of CM073593.1, read as the reverse complement.
AATAGCTTAACACGCCTCTGGCCGGGGCTCGATGAGGCAATTCGGCTGTAGGGACTAATTGCAGACACCATTACCACAGCCCGGTCATCGGCCGCCGCAGTCATTTCGCGGACTTTACTCTGCCGGAGAAAGGGGCGGTCAAGGTGACTCGGCTCAGACACTTTCCACTATCAGTAACCTTGCGATACATACGTAACGCTCCGTGAAATTGGAGATGAAAGTGTCTCTGTGTTCCGATACGCGGCCGGCGTTCTTCAGGACCGTTAGTCCCGACTATTAAGAAGCTCTAATCCGACGTGTGGGTATGTAGGAGCTCCGCTTCAGTAGTCACCTTTGCGAAATACGGGGCGGGATTACGAAATTGTGTGACGTCACTACTCTTTCCCTGATATCATTGCCTAAGTAATTATAGGTTATGTTCTGGTGGATTGTTAAACCTCACGAGGAAATTGGTGCGGAACTGGACTGGCGACTAATCTTCGTCATTCACGATAAGAATAATAGCTTGGAAAAAACACGGGAAGAGCCACGCTCTTCTCAAATGTTATGAAAAATATGAATCTTTAAGTTTGAGAGAGAGTCGTTGGCACAACAGTACAATATTATAATTCAATATTAATATACTTTTAACGTAATATATATATATATATATTAGGAATAATTAAAGGTAATTAGAGAATTAATAATTGGGAAATTGCAGTAAATTGTTATCGGCGAGAATATAAACACACCAATGGGTAAAACATGTACAAGACCGTTACAAAGTTCGTCGAGTATCGGTAGAACTCTGGAGAAGGAGTGGTCAACATTCTGATTTACCCTTACTCAGAACGAGAGCTTCAATATTTGCTGGATAGAGAGAGAGAGAGGGACTTAAAGCAGAGGTCCACAGTGTTGTAAGGAGTAATTGTGTCAGGTGAAAGATACAAAAGTTTCGTACGGTGATTTGAAACAAATTAAATTCTGTGAAACGATGGCCTGTTACATGTGAATATTGTATAGTGTATCAAAGAGCCCAAACGAATGCCTGGTACCACTAAAGAAAACTGTAATAAGAGAGAGAAATTATATAAAAGTTATTGTAAACGTTAAATAAGGATAAATCTTCAGATTTCGGATTTAATTTCATTTATTGTTTTAATTCTAAACAAGTTGAATCTTGAAAAATTTTATTTGTTAATTTTGAGAGTAGGAAAAGGTTTGTTCTTTGTTTAAAAGGCCCAGTTAACGACCCTGAGACAAGAGTAAATAAGTTTGTAAAATAGTAAGAACACGAATGTAAATTAATCTCAACAAGAAAATTTGTTGCTATTACTTTAAATAAATTAATTGTTTTCTGATGTTTAAATTTTGTAATTATTAATCATCCTCAAAGATTGAAGCCTTTCCCGGTGCAGTTGTTCAATATATTGTTCTCGGAGTTCAACCGGGTTTTGCATAATTGTAGAACGCAACGTTTCGACGACTAAAAGCTCTGTCGTCATCTTCTAGGCGAAGTGTCGGAACCATTCTATTGCATATTATACATATCCTATATATTTATGGTTAAGGATATATATAATATGCAATAGAATGGTTCCGACACTTCGCCTAGAAGATGAGGACAGAGCTTGTAGTCGTCGAAACGTTGCGTTCTACAATTATGCAAAACCCGGTTGAACTCCGAGAACAATATATTGAATTAATCATCCTTTCACTTAAAATTTAATAAATAAATTCATCCTTTAATTAACCATAATAATTCATTTAATTATTTGAGTATTACATAAATTGGTCTTCCAACGAGAGGCAAATTAATTGTTGATTAATTAAAATCCTTTAAGTATAACAATATATATATTTATATATTGTAATGATTAGACTTTAGACTTTATTACCATATATAAAAAAACTTTATTACATAAAAGTACAAAAAAATACATTAAAAATTTGATTGGGCGCCAGCAGATATACATATAGTCTGCAAAAAATTAACAATAATTAGCTCCGGCTTGGTAAATAAAATCCTCCTTCTCTACAAGGTAATGTGGGCGGTTCGGTGAAAATTTATAAACACAGCTTAGTTCCGTACTGTGTAAAAAAATCTTTAACGTCTGAAGGCACTTTACATTAATAGTGCCCCTTTCTTTATCTCGTAGCATCAGCCCACTTGCAGCGGATCACTGGTCTTGTAGCACCCCACGATCTCCTTCTTCGGCATCCACGCGATGAACGTCCACACTCCAAACCTTTTTTCCGTTACAGCTCACCAAATTTTGCACCCTCTCGCCTCTCTCACTTCACTTTCAGTCCCCTCTCTCTCTGTCCACTTTCAGTCCTCTCTGGTCAGTCTCCCGGGTGCGGAGTATATATCCTTACTCCGCTCCCTCAAATGATACAAAAAACCAGGGACGCGTACCTTCATCTTCTTGGGGCCACTCCGGCACACGTGCACTTTTAATTAATTCCCTCTCAGGCCCGCGGACAAAGGGCGGCCACTTACCGATGTTATTCACTACAATATATATATATATATATATATATATATATATATATATATATATATATATATATAGAGAGAGAGAGAGAGAGAGTAACAGGCTACATGAGGGTAATCCACGTGGTGGTAACTCCCTTTTAATAGCATAGGAAGGGATTTGAAAGGGAGGAATGTGGAAGGGTAGAGGAAAGTGTTCAAGGGTTAACTAATGTCCCCGGGCTATGGTTTAAGAGTCCTAATCGTAATTTGCATAGAAGTGATGCAGGAGAAACCCTAGAAAACTTGCATCGGTTTGGTACTTGTCCCACGCTGTTCCGATGGCGGGAGTGTGGTTTTCTGTAGGGGCACAGCATTCCCTTATCTATGCCTCAACCAGTTTAGGAGTCAGCTGGCCGACTGGAAACAGCGATCAACTCTTACCGGACGCCCAAGATGCGACTCTCACCTCTCAACACAGACCGAGGTGCCTTAGTTCCGACTATGAAGAAAAAAGTGTAAGCAGGCTATGTATAGAGTAATCCACATAGTGGAAACTCCCCTGTTATAGCATAGGAAAGGGGGATGCGGAAAGGTAGAGCAAAGTATCCGAGGGTTAACTAGGGCCCAAACATAAATTTGGGACTAAAAAACAGTCCCATGGTGTAGAAGTCATTGATAAAAATTCAGAAAAATACGTAAGGAAGAATACGGAGAGCGGCAACAATCAAAATTAATTTCAATATTTAGGTCATATTAATGTCATTATTGTTTATTTAAAATTATACTAACTACGTAAACATGAACTCATTTAACTGCCAAAAGAAAGTGATAGAACAAATACCACAAAACATTTCTATTTTGACACCTGTTTTGTGCTGTATGCAGTTATTACGACTCCTGCGTTTCTGAATAACCTGACAAAAGCAACAAGGATTTAAGAACGTTGGTGTGGTACCTATTTTATTACTATATTTTGTCTGTTAATTGGCTACTTCTTTATCTAATTATCATAATATAATACAAACGATTAATATATATATATATATATATATATATATACATATTTCTATGTTTAGCGTCTGATGTTGATTTTTTAATTACAAACCAGAAATATTGGGCTTTTTTTAAATGTAGTTACGTTTGTACCTTTCAGTAGGTCTTTATCAAACACATGTTTTAGATATCTAAAAACTATTAAGTTTTTATAAATCAATATTTCTAGTCTGTGACAAAGGTCGAAGTTCTTAAAAATCTTTTATCTGATTTTTTAACATTTAAAAAATCTGAAAATTAAAATATGTAGTTCAAAAAATGTGTTTGTGACTGTATTGAAAATAGTTTTCTAAAGTTGTAACTAATATTTGAATTATGGGATGAGACAATAACAGATAATATGCCATTGTTTCAGAGAAAATATTTTGAAGTCTTAAGTAGCGTTACGCGAAGAATAGAATTTGTCTAATTTTTAAGGATAATTAATATGGCTATATAAAAGACCTCACCTGCAGCGAGTAGAGATATATTGATAGTTAAATTTAAAAAAAATATTTTCACAGTATATAACCAGATATCTTTGGAACAGCATATTATTTATTTTCACAAAAAAAAGATCATTTTCAGGATGTTCAGAGAAATTAGATGATAATCTTGACACTACGTTCTTGATCACCAACGTGTTTTTCAACTGGTGTCCGATTTGCCTTTGAACTAATTGGTCGCGTAGTCAAGTGCTGCTTGATTTAAAGACCTGTCGAAACGAGCATGAAATTCATATGATCAGCACGGAGCAGTGTTACTTAACGCTCTTGTTCTCGAGAATTTTTGATAATAGATACCAACTGCAGCAAGGAAACGAGGTCAAGCATCACCGTGTCCAAGAAAGCGGTCACCCATAAAATAACAATGTTAACCACCACCACATCGAAATGTGAGTTTGCGAAACGACCTGGTAAAGTGTTCCAATTGGAGAATAATTGCATGCGGTTCCGAGACACTAAGACTCAATGTTCAGATGTCCTGTTTCGTGAATACCGCACAGCACTTGTGCGATTCTGAATGAGATGTAGATTAAGATTTTATGATTATCAACCGGGACAATTCTCTGTGATTGCCGTCGTCGTGTAGACTACCTGGCGACGGTGGTAAAAAAAACTAGTCATCTCGCACAAAATTTGAACAAAACATCAGTGAAGGAAACATCCTCTGGAACAGTGCGTGTTCTGTCTATCTATGTGAAGTCATCGTCGAAACATAAATTTTTATGCCCTAAACGGAGCATATTTTTTATACAACACTAGAAATCGCTCTCAATTCCGCATGAAAAAATAAAGTATTCGTTTTTCCGGGATAAATCTATACAGTAGTCTTCCGGAAGAAATAAAAACGTTAACTATACAAAACTTCTTTATAAAGAGTTGTAAATATCTGTTAAGCCGGCCTGCTGTGGTGCCATTGCCTCGCAACAGAGAGGTCCCGAGTTCGAATCCCGGCATGGGCATGGATGTTTGTGTTCGTCCTGGTCAAGAAAGCTGCGGTTAAGGCTGTGGGAGAATCGACACTCTGACCAGGTGTCACTTCTAAATCCAGAATGTATCATGTAAGATGACAAGCTGGCAGTCGTCTCGGTAGGCCAAGGCCCTTCATGGGCTGTCGAGCCAAGGAGTTAGTTTAGTAAATATCTGTTAATGAATGGAGAATATTACTCGCTGAAGGAGTTCGTAGATAGGAAGGAAAGATTATATGCTCTTTAATAAAATAGGTTGCACGGTATCCTATCAAGTTCTGCTATTATTTTACGATTATAATATTCTAGAACTAAACTGCTGACTTATTTTCTTTTTCATGTTCGACAGGAATCGAAGAAAATTGAAGATGAAATAAAGCACTTATCATTCCATTAATTACTAATTATTGTTTCCACCCGGATAAAACATCGATTGTAACACGACGTTTCGACGACCAAATGCACTGCATCTTCTTCGCCTAGAAGATGACGGCGGTGCATTTGGTCGTGGAAACGTTGCGTTACAATCGCTGTTTTACCCGGGTGGAAACACGAGAAATTTTTCTTCTACAAACACCGGGAAAGCCTTTGATCACTGATACTGTTATATTAATATATTTAACGTAGTTTTAAATTATATATATTTATTTGTGAAGCACAATGCTTGTTTCTTAAACTTTGTTTTCGTAATACTTTTTCTTTTCATGTAATCTTATATTATGACGTATCCTATTCCCTCGACCGAGGACTAATGGAATGAATAATAAATCTAAATCTAAATCGCGTCGTGTTGACGACAGTTTTTTTAGAGTAACAGGATACATGAGGCTAATACACGTGGTTCAATAGTATAGGAATGGATTTGAAAGGGATCGGGGAACGTTAGGGTAGAGAAAGGTAGCCAAGGACCGTAGATTAAGGATAATATCCAGTATTTTCGTAAAAGTGATGCAGAAAAAACCCTATAAAACCTGCATAAGGTTGGTCGAGTTCTTGGTACTTGTCACACGCCCTTCCGATAAGGGGCTTGCTGTAGAAACGCAGCATTCCCTTCTCCATGCCTCGGCCAATTTAGGAGGCAGCTGGTCGGCTATTCAAAGGGGAATAGTGGATAACCCTTACCGTCGGCCCATTCTCTGAGGCCCCGAAACAGACAACTTTCAAAACAGGCTTGTGGTAACCTTAGTTCAAAAGTATTTTTTAATTTTTTAGGGTAACAGGCTACATGAGGGTAATCCACATGGCGGCTACTCACCTTTAATAGCATAGGAAGAGATTTGAAAGGGGGGATGTGGAAGGGTAGAGGAAGGTAGCCAAGGGTTAACTAGGGCTTCCGGGCTATAGTTTAAGGATCTTACCCGGAATTCACCTAAAAGTAATGCAGGTACGTCTTGCATTGGGTACTTGTCCCATGCCATTCCGACAGTGGGAGGAGAGTTTGCTGTGGAGACTCAGCATTCCCTTCTCCGTACCTCGACCAGTTTAGGTGGCAGCTTGCTGAATGTTCCAATGGGAATAGGGAACAACTCTTACCGTTTGCCCAAGGTCCGTGACCTTATTTTTTTTAGGGCAACAGGCTACATGAGGGTAATCCACTTTGGGCAACTCCCCTTTAATAGCATAGGAAGGGATTTGAAAGGGGGGATGCGGAAGGGTGGAGGAAGGTAGCCAATTGTTACTAGGGCCCCTGGGCTATATTTTAAGGATCCTACCCGGCATTCGCCTAAAGAAATGCAGGGAAAACCCTAGAAAAACCTGCATTGGGTAGGTCGAGATTGGGTACTTGTCCCACGCCCTTCCGATAGCGGGAGAGGAGTTTGCTGTGGAGACGCAGCATTCCCTTCTCCGTGCCTCGATCAGTTTAGGAGGCAGCTGGCCGACTATTCCAATGGGAATAGGGAACAACTCTTACCGTATGCCCAAGGTCTGCGACCCCGGAACATACACCTCTCAAAACAGGCCGAGGTGCCTCGGCTTGTGGGAACCTTAGTCCAAAAACGGAGAGGAAAAGGCATACCCAAAGGTAGCCCCTTCCTATAAAGTTATATATGAAATCATTGATTAAAATGAAAAAATTGTCTCTGAAAAATATTTTCATTTTTTTGGCGAATATGTTCGAAATTCTAAGTTGGATATTTGAAAATGAAGAATTTTTCGTTTAATTTGCTGACTGAATTAAAAACATTGCGGTAAATTAACAATTTATCTTTTATCAGTCTTTTAATAAAAATTTTATATTATTAGCGAAAATTAACTACAATTAGTGATATAGTCGATGCCCATATTATTTAATGTCTGAAAGTTCGTATCTTGTTTGATTTAAACAAAGAAGAACGTTCAGGATGAGATCATGGTACAAGCAAACTGCGTAGCAGTACGTGAGTCGTGCGACTGTTCACGTGACTGACTCCCCCACGCCTATGCAAAAGAATTCACGAAGGCATTCGTCTAGCTCTCACGTGCCATATCGTCCAACACCAAGGTCTTGTAGCAAACTTGACCTTTGCCGCTGTGCCAAATCTCTACATCAGCAGACATGCAAGTCACATACGCGTTCCGCTCATTGTTAATATCGGTAGGAGGGAACACGCGGGCCTATCAACGGCGCTAGTGATTCATATTTATTAATCTGACATTTCGGAGCGGGCGAGCGACATTGGGATCGACTATGCGGACAGACAATGGCAAGTTCACGCGGCGCGGAGGGAACAAAAGATCGGCGGCAAAGACGAACTATATGGCCGTAATTGGAGCGGCGTAGAGCCGTGGGAAACATACAGGGACTGAATAATATATTGCTACACAGACTGGGTGACTCAACGGTCGGTCTATAGATTTATTCATTTAGGAAGTTTCGACTTCGTACGTCACCACCTTAAATAGATTTATTTCACTTAAATTCCCTATAAACCATTTCTTATCCATTCAAGGTGAACACTTAATAGCTATGTCGTTATCAAATTAGAATACCTAAATAAAATAAATTTCTATTTTATAAAATATTAATATTATTTTATGAATTGTATGTATTATATTGTATAAACATACTATGTAACAATAACTCATTTTATTTTATATAAATTTGTAAAAAATGCATGGCAACTACGTAATTGGACAAATGCCTGTGTAGTATCTACAAATAAACAAATAAATTATATAAATAATGTAAAAATAACCAATCTATATCGACAGAATTTTTAATAAGCTAGCTGAGTAACCGCTGTTGCCCGGGTATTTATTTAAATTAACCCGGAATAGGAATTTATTGGATACTAATTTCTAGTTAAACATTTCATTTAACCAGCATCAATGCCACGAGTGTTAGGAACATTTACGGATTTACATTCTCCTAACTTCAATTAAACCAGGATTATGACTGACGGTACTTTAACTACTCGGGAATTCTCGTACTACATAAAATGTCACGCCGATTTAAATGTGAAAAATACTCGCTAACTGAATAAAGTCTAAAAATACTCCCGGGACCTTAAAGGAGTAATGAAATACAACCCTTAATTAAACAGAGATCTAAATATAACGGGTATATCAAAAATTTACCCGGTAACTTAAAAGGGTCAAAACTAGTCCTGGTAACCTTTTGTTATTTGCGTTCATCTACATGAAGTGGGACATAAAATTTCATTAACCACCTTGCTTAATGCGAGAATTAAACTCAGCGACTCCTATAACCCTGGAATCGATACTAATGTCGGTCTCTTACTTTTTAAATAAACCCCTTCCACAACCACCCGTACCGTAAGGGTGCTTCCATTCCTTGCTATTTGGAGCTGAAATTAGACATTTAAAACTTCTTGAATGACATTATCAAATTAAGCTCCACTGAAATCGTTTTATTCCACGGTAATAATGACCGGTTACGATTATTTTTAACACCTCGGTGTTTGTTGCTGGATCGTAAGTAACATGTGTATAAAGTTTGGTAGAAATTGGTTTATGGGTTTAAGTTTGTAACAGAAAATTTTATCACCCCTCCCAACCCCACTCCTAGAGGCTGAACTACATCTTAAACAGTATGGTAAATATATTAATTAAACTCATTGACAACTATAACCCCGGATTTGACACCGATCTTCGTTGTTTCGCGTTATATACGTAACGCCTCTCCACCCCACCCCTATTGCTGCTATAAGGGGTTGAAATTATACACAAAATGCATCTGGCTATAAACCGTTAATCACATAGACCCAGGAAAATAATTAATTAACGATAACATCCGCCGTTTTAGTATGTTTTTAAATTTCACTCCCGTTAACCCCTTGGAAATTGCATAACGCTTCGAAAGGCCGACACAAACCTTTGCGGGAGTGCTCACAACAACTCACAAAAGTTTCATCGCAATCGGATGAATTTTTTAAGAGCGCATAGACACATAGACATTAATTTTTATATATAGTGATATAAGAAACTTTATAACCACCCCATTAAAACATTAAAAATTATATTACAAGGAGCTGACGTAGTACGTATTAGCCTGTTAATCTCGACCAGTGCTCTGAAACTTCTTCATGCACAACCCCCTGCATCTTATTTACAAAAGCTTTTTCAGTAATAGGCGTAGCGTAGACCACAAGAGTAGTAAAATTGTAGGTGACACTACAAAAGGTTCAGATAATAATTTCATCATTAACTTAAAACAACTAAGGCCTGTAAAACACGTTGATATGAACTTAATCTTTTAACCACGCCGCAAACACTTGTAAAGGAACTACTAAAACCGTCTGTATATACGTAACATCGTGCTCGTTCTTTTTTACACTATTGGGGAAAAACTCATTAGTGCTATCGTTTCCTTTTCGCATAAATAATAAGCTATAAACCTGCAGTCTTAATTTGTTCTGATGTGTGAGGCAGTAGCGTCTGATATATAAGCAATAAACGTAATCCATCGTTTAAATTCCATCTTAGCTTCCGCCGGTTACGAATTTTAATTTGTAAAATGGAAGAAAAGGTGAAAATATAATAACACCTACAATTTTGATAAATTTACAAAATCGCGATAAAAAAAACACGTAAATGTAAGTTTCTAAAAGTTATTCGAAGCATCATAGGTTCACGAAACATGGAAACGTCGTATAAAATCGTGAGATACTGTTTTTATATAAATATTACATTTTAATACATGACATTCTAGCTGGGTGCCCCGCGTTATCATAATTAAACTCAGCAACATTATTAACCCGGCTATTGAGTCCTTTTTCGTTATTTTTCTGTAACTCTCCTCTACCCCCACCCCTAAGGGTGCTCCCCTCCCATACCGAAAAAGGGGTTGAAATTATACGTAAAAAGCATTGGTAGAAACATTATCATTCTCATTGACTCAGAAAAATATAAATATCGGCCGTTTGAGAATTATAGAAAATTTACACTCCTTCACATGTGGATGGTAGACGTGTCTTACCCACGCAGTGATTACTTCTGGTTTGAAAGGACCACGTGTACGAAATTTTCTCAATTTTTCTCCAGGGAAGAAACTTTGTATGCGAACATACACTAACGAACAGTCTATTTTATTTATTAGATATTCTCGGTTTATGAACAGGATCAGTTTTTTCATTGATACACAACGTTTCAGTGAAATTCATCAGGCGATGACGGCGAAAACCAATGATCCACTTGATAAACCGAGTATCTTTTAAAAAATCAATTGTCAATCAAATTTGTAAGCTTATATTGATTCTCATATTTCGTAACTTAGTTCAAAGTTCCTCCGTTAATGACCGTTTCTGGATAAAATTAAAAATTATTCATCAAAATGTCTGGAACCATTTTTGAAAGTTATTATTATGTAAACTTAGGTGGGAATGTCGAATAGCTTTGTCAAACATTGCGTGTTTTTTAAATAATGGGTAGTTGCAGAGACAATTAAGAACCCTTTTAAGCTTCGGTTTCACAAACCAACCTGTTGACAATTTATTACCTTAAACCGAAACGAAGACATTTAGAAAATTAAGGGAGGGTTCCTAAACTCACGTAATTTGTCAATAAAAACTTCAGAGTCAATTTGAAAGGCCGTGTGAGTTTTATGTGGTTGGGTTTGAGATCCAAGTACAGTAGAGCTATTCGCCTGGATTACTTTACTATTTCTGCCATGAGATTGTAACGCGGTACCATCCATAGCTATCTCAGCGGACGAAGTTTATGGTGTTAAGTAACAAAATTTTGTTTCACGATCCTGTGCAAACTCTTCAGGTGCAACCTCATTTATACGAAACTAAGTTATACACACAGACCTATGTATAACTACCGCAGCAGAAACAATAAACATTAATTAAAATAGAGTATAAACAACAATGATAAACCATCCAAACCAACTGATTGAAGACCTCGCCAGAAAACCCTCCACCTTCACGAAAATAAATAGAAAACGCCCTCAGGATGAAGTAGAGTAGTAAAGAAAACATCTACTAATAAGCAGAAACTAGTAAGGAGCAACCGCTGGGTTCCATGTATATATACATATATTCATGTAACAATATTATGCTATCATACCAACTGTAATATTCTAAATAAAGTAATAAAGTTACCATTAGTTAAAAAAAGTTTGTAACGCTTCAAACCTGCCTTACATGATCAATATTATTCAATCAATATACGTGCATAGGAATTGGACGTGCTATAGATTGCAAGGCCGGAAACCATAAATAGCAACGCATCTATAACTACGGGGAAAAATATGACATATCTATGGCAACAATACAATGGATGGAAGAACCAAACAAAAATAATTTAATGCAAACAGACCCTCTGGCTGCAATAAATACAATAACCAACCAAAAGACATGGAATTGTACCGTCAATAAAATCAGAGAAAACATTAAGGCTATCCTAAATAGCAATAATACGATAATGATAGGATGGATACCGGCACATAGAGGAATAGAGGGAAACAAAAGTGCGGACAAAAGTGCTAAAAACAACAGTCCAATATGGACTCAAAATGATGGGGGACCAGCGTATGCCAAATAGGGAAAATGGTACAATAGTAGAAGAGGAACGAATGAAGGAATTTTTCACAAGGAAGTCTACAACTTCAAGGAAATATTCTACGCTAGCAATCTGTCACGGAGACAGCGGGTGGTTGTTGCTAGGTTAAGAAATCTCCGCTGTAACCTCACGCACCTATCTATTCTCTAGATCACTGCAACCTACATGTGACGTATGCATGGCTGCCCTGACGATCCAGCATGTCCTCTACGACTGCCCAAAGCACGACAGGACTAGAAGAGCCACAATTCAGAAATACACTAGAAGGGAGATATGTACCTCAGCAGCGGCAATAAATAATCTTCTTTAGTAAGAAAACCGACATACAAGATCTAATCTAAATAGACAATGAATAGTTTATATGAATTAATTGCAATAATTTCATGTAATAGGTATGGAAAGTCGCGAATGACTGTTATGTTGACGCGACTATAAACAATAAATTAAAAATATATAAATTACAGAAACCTTGGGTTATAATTGCTGACCACATTGATTAACTAATATCTGCAGAATATCTGCAAAAACATAGAAGTTGAGAATCTAGTAGAGATTCGCCCGTTTATACAGCAATGAATTATATATCCTCATCGCACATTAACGTCTGTAATTTGCCAGGTCTGTTCACGGCCTATGATACTCCGCAAACCTAGCTCGTTTTTGCTACGAAGTTGCAAATGAAACCCCGTGGTCCATGTTTGAACCCTTCACCGCTTGAAAAGACACGTTGTCGTAACGACGCGGGTGAGGGGTTCACAGCGTCGACATCAATGAAACCGCCAAAATTGTGTTCCCGAAGCCCCTTGTCGCTAAACGGCAAACCGTGGAACTCGGGAAGAGTGATAAAATTATTAACAGCTGAGCTGGCCTATTATTCGGCGCTTTGCTGGGCAAGTGTCTCTTCCCCCGGTTTAATTATAATTGGTTGAATTTTAATTGGCGGGGCCCGGCGCAGGTGGCAGTTACTACTTGGAAACTCGGGCTAACAATATTACTCCCGTGATTTACGTTGCACGGGTCTGCAAACTTTTCGCGGGAGTGGAAGGGTCACGTGTACAATGAAGGAATTCCAGAACTCTTGCCGAACAGGGAGGCGGGCGAGGGGCCTTACACTTTATGATATCTGTCGTTAAGTCGTGAGGGAAGGAGAATTCCTCGCTCTAATGAAGAAAGGGGGAGCTGTGTCTGCTTGAGCATACAACACTCGCTTAATGAGTACGTCAGCCTTGCTAAGAGACACCTTGTTAACTACTGGAAATAATTGGATTGTTTATTTCGCATCAATGATACATGGTAACAGTTACTATGACCATACCTTCGTATTTTCTGTAGTCCCATTTCGTTGCTACTGACTTAGAAAAGTAGACGTGACCCATAAAGTCTGATGAGTTCCCTGAGTTAAATAATTCCAATGTTAAGTAGGAACATTAAAATTGAACCGACACTCACAAGGTCCAAATGCTGATACATATATTCTACTCGTTTACACATTAACAATGAAAGTTATTATTCGAAGGAAATTCGTGTTATGTGACGTACAAGAAAATAGCGATTTCATTAGTATTAAAACCTTCAAATAAATACTAGTGGCGGGGTTTTATGCGGTGCGAATTGAAGGCCGCCTACAATTATAGTAGTTTGTTACTCTACTCTAACACGGCGAAGGAAAGAAACTACGTGTTATTGCAAACATACTGTATATAGCAATCCGACGAACAGAAATGGCTCAGACCTAGTAACGCTTTAATTGCAATGTTAAATAAAGTTATCAGACAGTTATTAATGTGTACAATTCTCATACAGGAACTCGAGAACGTGTCAAGATCAACATCATAACTTCAGTAGAATCGTGTAGTGGGAGAAAACTATATTTTTAAAATGTTTTAGGGAATGTAAACTGACATAGAACGAGAAAATAATGCGTAAAGGAGTCTAATAAATAAAATATACTGTTTGTTTGTGTGTATGTATGTTCCGCATACAAATCTACACCAGTGGAGCAACTTTGGGATAATATTTATATTGAGTTGAGTTGACCTCACCGTGCTTCATCCAAACATAAGTTTATTGAATGTACTGTAGGATGAATTAACCCTTTAGTGCAGAGTATAGTATATATGCAGCATAACTTTTGGGGCATCTGTTGGTTTCCAAGAGAGCTAAATTGTGATGCAGGTATGAAACAACATGCACTTAAAGAAATTTGAAAATTTTGGCATGTATGGTTATGTTAAAACATGCCTGTTCTAGCTTTCTGTGAGTAAACCCCTCAGGTCAGATTTTTCTACCCCCCGGTCACCTTCATAATATTTATTTTGTGTTTTTCTAATGTATTTTTCATAAAAAAAATTTAAGCGAAATTTTCAGGATTTTCTAATTGCACTAAAATAATAATTATCCATTTAATGTGAATGTTTGATAAACAAGATCTTATTATATTTCTGTTGAATATGTGCAACATCATGTGGCAAATTCACTGGTAACGTTTGGTATTTTTTGTGTTAGTTTTTTCGTATTGTATTCATAAAAATACATATTAATAAATCTAAATTCAAAAAAAAACTATTTGCTAAATGGATTTAATTTATTCTTGCGATAACAGTTCAGGATTAACTTAGTGTTTTACAGTAAATACTTTATGCCATAGATAAAATTAATTTGTTTATTATTGAGAATAATAAGTACACGTCTGGCAATCAGTATATTATAAAGAAAAATTGAACACTGATATATACTTTCCATAGTAACCCGATTTTACATGAAAATAAAAAATAATGCACAAATTCACACCAAACCATATCTTGAGACGTCGGAAAAAAATATGTCGGAACATGACAAAAGTCAAGTGAGTGATTACATTATTTTTTGAGTGATGGGCTATTTGAGGGTTATCCGCTGTACTGGCTCTTGTCTTTAAGAAAATAGAAAGCACCGAAATAAGGGGTGGGGGGGGGGGGTGCGGAAAGCAGACACATGTCACAGGTAGCCAAGTGGCGACTAGGGCCGCCGGGATGTAGTTTAAGAATCTTACCCGACATTCACCTAAAAGTGAAGCAGTGGAAACCGTAGAGAATGTTGGTACGTGTCCCACGCCCTTCCGATAACGTGGGATTAGACCTCGCGCGATAAATTTTTGTATATAGACACGCTTTCAGAACAAATCTTCTCCCGTCTGAAATGGGATACGATACTTGAGACAATACTAAGAATTGTCTACTAATAATAATACGAGTGTTTATAAGAAAAAACGGTATTTTTACAGCTCTTTTTCCCTGACTAATTTTTTATGCTCGCAATGAAAAGCAAATTGTGTATTTTTCTTCTACGTCACGAACACTAAATATATTTTGGCCAGATTTTCAATGTTCTAATATCTTCTTAGTGGGTATTTTATATTCTGGATTAGTGACTTCCCACAAACTGTAAAATATTCTATTAAAAGTTAAACTTTCTTCGTTTGCTACATCTTGATAATAAACAAGAAAAATAAAATAAATTAACGGATGGTTCTCTAGAACTCATAGAGGGTAATTGATGGACATGTCTATAAAAGCGCTCACTCTATGAAATGTTGCACGACAATGTCTCAAGTCTCCCATTTCTGACGGGAGACCACTGTTTTGCGATTTTGTTCTGAAAGCGTGTCTATAGACAGCGTCTAGATAAAAAATCGCTCGACTTTGTATACAAGTGTTCCTTGGGGTTCGTTTTGGTGACGCATGCATAGACAAGATTTTGGGGGTAGATGGTCAACTGGTCTAATGAGAACATTAGATTAGATTAGATTTTATTAGTTCCATTAGCCCTCTTCTGAGGAGAAAATAGGGCAAGTCAAATTGATATTACGTATGAACGAGATTTACATAAATACTATAGATGTTTAAGACTATACATAAATAGTGATATGAAGAATTTAAAGTGTACATATTTGAAATTACATGAAATAGGTTAAGGTAGAATATAAGTAATATTACGTACATAAATAAGGGAGAATAAGTTATGATTAAACAAGTAATAAATCTAATAAATAAAGCAGAGTGTTTGTTGGTATATATATATTTGTATGTTCCTTAACAAATCTACACCGATGGAGCAAATTTCACCAAATTTCGTACACGTGTTCTTTGCGACCAGGAAACAAACACTGTCGGGCTGAGACGCTCCTACCACCCCCAGAAGCTGGGGTGGACGGTGGTTAAAATATTTAAACATGCTTAAACAGTCGATATTAGATTTGGATAAATATTTTTAGGGGTCAAATATATTGATAGTGTTTTTACCGATGTTATCTGAATATAATTTTCATCCTCTACACTCTGGGGAAAGAGAACCCTTAGAGTTTGGGGTGGAGATGCTTTACAGGAACAAAAACGCGATTACAACCGAGATTGGAGTCAAATCGAAGGTTATGGATGTCACTCAGTTTAGTTATGACATTCAACTTGGCATTTACCCCTCATATGCAGGGGTAGTAGGGTAGAAATTTTTGAACATGCAAACACAGCAGGTATTTGCGTTGAACAAATAATTTTCAGGGTTAATTATATTGATTGTATTTCTACTGATGTTGTTTGTGTATAATTTCAATCCCTTTCGGAATGAGAGGGGAGCACCCTTAGGTGTGGGGGTGGAGGGGCGTTTCATATAATTAACGGCAAATCAACCGAGATTCGAGTCAAATCGGAGTTATGGATGTCGCTGAGACTATTTATAACAAACTGAGAAACGAAATTGGAGTGTATCGGGGGTTACGGATAAATGACATCTCGGGCAACGCCGGACACCCAGATAGTATTAAATATAAAGTAAGGAATAAAAAATAATTGTAAGCTGAATTTCACTTCACTAACAGTACTAAAAAGGTTTTCCAAAAATAACACTAAAGTGCTCAAATAACACTCTTATTTGTATATCATCTGCTTGTACTGAGGAGCCTTCAAAGTGTTGGCGCCTCCCGGAAGAATTTATCTGGCAGCTCTTCTCAGTCGCTGGAAAACTCGTGCGGACGACATGAAATAAACAATTGTGAAGTATCAGTTGGACATACAGACAATAAGAATTTATATTAGTATTCCATAAAATAACCAGTATCTTCTACGCAACTAAAGTGAGTTTGGCTCGGACCGATTTACAAATTCGTCAACAGAGTAATGAGCAGAGTGAATGAACCAGTCTTACCGTACGCCCAACGTCTGCCACACCTGAATGTAGACCCCTCGAAGCAAGCCTGGGTGTCACGACTTATGAGAACCGTGATTTAAATTCCTTGGATTAGAACCAATGACAGGAAAATCCCAAAGGAGAAGAATAGTCCTTTTTACTGATTTATATATAATTTACATGATGAGATTTCTGTGGTAAGTTGAAAGACGAGTTTGGTTTGATGCGCACTTCAAGATTTTCTCTATTGATTTTACAATGCATTTGGGTGAAGGCTGTACTGCATACTTTCAGCAGCATTGACACGTATCCAAGAATAATCAACAGATAATTGAAATCTCTCAATTGTGTTCAAATTGTGCCGAAACAATGGCGGTAAATGAATTTCTAATGAAGCGTTGTCTTTATATTTGGCTCGCGATCTCTTGGCCGAGTAACAATGCAGGCATTCAGTATATCAAGCCGAGCCTTGCCCAATGGTTGACTGCTTTGTACTGTTGCAGTCAATAGGTCACGTGTGGGAGCAAACAACAAGGTCTCCCGCTGGGCCCAAGGGATCCAATGTTCCACCAGATGAAATACTTCATTAAAATACCAGCTCTTGACCCGGAAATTCGTCGAGCAGCGTGAACCTAATTATACGTCAGCATTTGCGTGCTTTATCGAAAATGGAAACATATATTATGGGACATCGGCAGTGCCAAGATGTCATTGTCCCAGATAACAATGAAACAACTCCTGTATGCGTAAACAAAAAGCGGAATAAGAACATAATGATACTTATAGAGAATTTTCGTTCGTTCCTATTGTCTACGTAATTAAAATCTGAAAAGTTGAGTCATGAATAAATTATTCATTAGTAGAAATAGAATTTAATATAAACTCTGAGCATATTTTGAAATAAATTAATGATTCAGAATTGCACCAGTTCTCTCTACGCGTGTTAACTAACCTATAATAAGCCCTTAAATCTTACTATTCATGAAGCGGGAAAGTTTTAAGCGCTGGCTGCAACCGTCTTGCAAAATTTTTTATAAACTGGCCGGGTATATAATGAGAAAACATCTTTCAATTTTTTATACTTCGTTGTACAGAAACCACATAATCAGTTTCGATTAAAAGTGGCAGTATAATCCACTCATTCTTTTCGCAAACGTATTCATACTTTGAAATTGAATATGAAAATTTACCCATTTTTTCTTCAATTATCTTTCGAATATCAGTTCCCTGTTTGGGTTGCTTTACTCTTTTATTTATAATGATCCGTAGCAATTTACCACTTCACAATAAGCTGTAACATTGTACCACGCTTTAGAAACAAGTATTTTCCGTCTTTTTTCTAATAATTGTTAACAACACAAATGAGATTATTCGTCAATCACTAATGTATCCGAAATGTATAAGTGATGCGTCATAAAATGGTGATGTGAATTTCAGTGAACAATTCTTGATATTGTTCTATTTTGATACGAATCTATGCTGAACTATTGTCGACGCCGATGCTTGGATTTTTTCTTCATTATATCCAAATTTGTTCTTCAAGTGAGACACTTTTTTCAGCGTAGAAAAAATCGGTTGTAACGCTCTAAATCATGATTACTGATTTCTGACATTTTCCAGAACTAATCTTAAATTTCACCATCTTAAGAAAAATATAGAGTCAAGAATATCTATTAATTTGTTTATCTCTTTACTAATGTCGTTGTATCCCTTAATTTTCGTATTCTTGGATTTTTTCTTCATTATATCCAAATTTGTTCTGCAACTGAGACTCTTTTTTCAGCGTAGGAAAAGTCAATTGTAACGCGCTAAATCATGATTACTGATTTCTATACTGATTTCTGACATTTTCCAGAACGAATCTTAAATTTCACCATCTCAAGAAAAATATAGAGTCAAGAATATCTATTAATTTGTTTATCTCTTTACTAATGTCGTTGTATCCCTTAATTTTCGTATCTCATGTACCTGATATTAATTTCAAGGCAGATCCAAAGAATTATAAATGTGGTTGGAATCCTATGAACTAGTTTTTAACTCATGTTATTTTATGGCATTAATGTTTTTTTAAAATTAATTTTAATAGTCAGATTTTCAGTTATCTATAACTGTATTGCTACTAAGCTTAATTTTGCATTTTTTTCAATATTATGCTTAAGATATTAGACTTAAATTTTCATATTTCTGCAATGAAAATATACTAAAGTCCATTTTAAATTAGAAGGCCGACGGCGGGTGTGACCTTGAATCAACGAATCACTAATGAGTTAGTACCCGGTTAGTAATTTTATTAAGAAAATCAGCTGCGTTTCTTATGAGAAGTTTCGTGTGCAAAGAGCTTAAGGTACTAAGAAAATTAGAGTAATATTCTGTTTTAATATTAAGTACGAAGTCGAACAGAATAATATCTAAACCGATGATGTAATTTAGAAACTATATTTTGCATTGTGTCACTGACGTGTCTGGACGACCAGATAAAAATCGATTGATTGACGCAGTTCCAAGAACCGCGTTTAATGAAACGCCGGATAATATGACATACGGAAAGTGATCAGCGCGTGACAATCAAATAGACATCTCTTTAAACTTAAAATTTAAACATAATGGATGCCAAATGATGGAACTAAACTGGCATCCATTTTTAAACAGTGGTGAATGTGCCTAAAAACTGCACATTATTACGGAAATAAACATATAGAAAGGTTTTGTACAGTGAAGGTAACGCATGCGGAAACGTGTTGACTCTATGGGATTGTACATTGAAGGTGAATAAACAAAGTTACAGCATTTGGCTCGTAATTTTTTTAACACTTATTACTTTAGAACGTTATTAATTAGTTCGTTAAATGATGTAGAACTTAAATACTTATTAACTTGAAAACTTGAAAAAAATCAGAAAGACCAAGTAACTTGAAAGTGCAGCACAACCTTGAAATAAGGTATTATTGACTTGTTTTATTTCTCAGTGGCGAGAGAAGGACGTGATTGATGTGGTCACGCTATGCGAACAGTCATAATAGGAATTGTTTAATTAACATAAACCACCGGTCACATTTCCAATGAATGATTGGCTTCAAAGTAACTCAAACCCGCTGAGGAAAGAAAAATATGGTCACAGAGCTACGATGAAAAGAGCTTCCAAGTTTAACTGCAGATCAATAATAATAATAAAAAAGTGGTATTTCGTATCGAAATTGAGATTTCAGAATTTAAATATTCTTTAACACAGAAATAAAGTTGCTACTAAGCTTAATTTTTCATTTTTTCATTCAAGAGTTTGTTAAGGAGTAGTTGGGAATATTCGTGTTGGAAAAACGTGGTCACAATAATTTTTAAAATCTTTAAATTATCTTACTAAGTAATTTTGGAATTTTTAAACGTAGTGAAAGGTAATATAATTTTTTCCAAATATTGGCAAGTTTCGTGAAAATGTTATTCCTTCTCCCGGGAAAAAAATGAAATATATACAGATCTGAAAAACTACTAAATGTTTGAATCGTAAAATATTATAGCTTTGTTACAGGGTTACCAAAGTAATTTCCTTCGAAAATATTGAATAAGTAATTAGTTAAAATAGCCTAATAACAGACAAAATAATATAAATATCACACAACGTTTCTGGAACCTTTGTTTCTTTCGTCAGGTGATTAAATCAGAAGAGCCGTGAGTACGTCACAACCGCACATTCCAGGTGACGAAGTCAATAAATATACAGGACGTGTCACTTAAAATGCTCTTTTAACTGCATGTAGAATCATAATT
Organism: Zhengitettix transpicula; assembly: GCA_037074705.1. Lineage (NCBI taxonomy): Eukaryota > Metazoa > Arthropoda > Insecta > Orthoptera > Tetrigidae > Zhengitettix > Zhengitettix transpicula. The sequence continues at coordinate 16,888,200 of CM073593.1, read as the reverse complement.
ATTTTCAGAATTGAAGGCTCCTGCTTTTACCACTTTAAGATTTTAGGAGTAATTTATTTGTCTTTAAATATTTTCGGAAGATGCAGTGAATGTTCTAAAGGTAAATAGTTTATGATTTTGCTTAATATTAAGTAGACACAGAGGTCGTTATTAACGAGACGGACCTGAGTGACTCAGCGTGATCTCACGCATTATATATTGTACCAGATGTGAAAGACGTCGAAGGGATACTAATGTATTTATGCAGCCTCCAGGACAAGGGCAAAACTGTCAAGCCTTTCTTGCTGTTCCTAATGACGAATTGAATGCTGAAGTAACCTTGGATCACCAAGTCATTGTCCATCATAATGCCTCTGAATGAAATTTACTTCTTGCGGTTCTATCCAACTTACTTAAAACTAGTTTAGAAACGTGAGGAAAAATTTGAACTAACTAGTTTGTGGCTAGAATGCATGACAGGATAGATTTTGCTAAGAGAAGTCCGATAATCGGACTTGCCCAGCCTCAGAAAACTCATTATTTTAATATAATGGCATTCACAGAACAATTCAAAATTTTTGGCGCTACACGATTCTAAAATTTAATCGGGAAAGTGTATTTCGTCATCAACACAGTCATATGGTGGTAACGACAATACAAAAAACTCCCATCCACCATTATGAGACAAAATGGCAAACGTTCCTAACCTTCACCGCTTAGTCAGAAAATATGTTCGCTTTACAGAAAAATGGCTGAATAGATTTTCTCTGAGCAGTTCAATAACTGCCGTTCACTAATTATTTTTACGAGAATAAAAAAACTTCAAACTGGTACAAAAATCTGTCTAATAAATTAGAAAAAATTAAAGAGTTGACGTTGACGTAGACGTAGACAAATTTTTGTAGTAAAATTAAAGTCTTACGAATCGAAGTGCTGTTTTTTTCATTCATAAATACTTTGGGTAAATAAAAAAACTCATAATGAATCAAATTGATTATGAGGATCTTACGCGGTGTTATATTGGACAAACGTAAGGTATTTAAAGATATGGATTAAATATAACTGTTTTATAATATACTTGTTATATATAGTTATGAACTTTTAGAGTTTATTCTTTTTAATATATAAAGGGCTGAAATTGTAACAGAAATGTATGCAATATAATTAATTTATTATTTTTTTCTCTGCCAGTAGCTTCACAAACCAATTTTAAACAAGCCTATTCGTTACGTGTGTTCTCTCTCTCATTTTCTCTCTCCTTCTTGGACCATTTAGTGAAAGGAACGTAGTAAATAATATTTTTACCCCTCCCTTTTTTGTTATGGAACACCAAACTCGACCACACGTCCGAAAAATATCAACCTATTAATTGATTATCTATATCGTCTAATCTGTCCATATCATTTTTATAACCAGATATCAACTACAGAATAACCTCACTCTCGTATAAATTATTGCCCTTTCTAATAAGAGTGGCATTGTAGGGTGCAGAATGTTTTCAGCAAGGCGCACCGCGCGGAGCGACCGTAAATCAGCGCCATCAACTGTCGACGTTGACTAGTTTGCAGCTCCAGCATCCTGTTACCCGCCTCTGCATCCCTTGAAAAATGCGAGCCAGGAATTCAAGGGAACCGTGCGACGTGGCGTCACGAGATTCTATCTCGCCAATATATTCACAGGAGCGCAGGGCTCTCAAATCTACTACTGTAGAGGGCTGTTTATTATTACCACTTCATAAGATTGCTCGTTTGCTTCAGCGAGGACCAGCGGAAGAGCGGTCATATATTACTGATTACATTTATTGTTACTACGAACACACAGGAACATTTTATTCATTTGTCTGTAAACATTTCATCCCATCAGAAAAGGTTATCGAAGGACCAAGGTTACCGTCTACCAGAAGGTAACAGCTGCGATTTCAGGAAATATTTTGGCAGAGTAGAATTATTACCATGAAAAGGTACTTTGTTTGGTTTTTTATTTATACGTTAGTCGGAAACTAAGCAATGGGATGGGAAATATTTCCTTCTTGGATAAAGTCAAGTAGAACACTGACAAACAAGGAACCATGTTAATCTATGGCTGGGGATCTTAATGCCAAAGACAAAAAAGGATAATAGTAGGAAATTTTCCTGTTGTACATGAATTAACCTTGGTATCGTTATTTCTAGCGTACTTTCGATAATGAGTATTTAAGACTTATCCCAGCCGAATTTAATCATATTCTATAGTTACGGGTCAGCGTGCTGATGCTGATGTTAATGAAAGAGAAAAATATTGATTATATTTGTCTTATTGTTAAATGCCAAGACGTATTTTCTAATAAATAAAATAGACTGTTTATTTGTGTATGTATATGTGTGTATGTTCAGCATCCGAATCTACATTGGTAGAGAAAATTGGACCAAATTTTTGATACATGTTAATTTTGACGCGAAGAAAAAAGACACGTCTACCACTACCAGGGGCGGGGGTGAACGGGGATGGAAATTTTCAAACAGGCACAAACGGCCGATATGTGGGTCGGATAAATATTTTTCGGGGTCAATGAGATTGATATAGTTTCTCCCGATATTTTTGTGTATAATTTCACCTCCTTTCGGCATGGGAGGGGAGAAGCTTTAGGGGTGGGGGTGGACGGGCGTTACACAAAATTAACGCGAAAAAAACCGAGATTGGAGTTGAATCCGGGGTTATGGATGTCGCTGAGTTTAATTATGACATTAAGCTTACCGTTTAACCTCCATGGGTTGGGGAGTATTGGGGTTGAAATATCCAAGCATATTAAAAAGGTCGATATTTGCGTCGGATAAATTATTTTCGGGGTCAATGAGATAGCGTTTCTCCAGACATGTTTTTTTTATATAATTTCAACCCATTTAGGCATTGGAGGGGAGCACCTTTAGTGATGGGGTGGAGAGACGTTACATAAAAATAACCACAAAACAAAAATGCGGTAATGGGTATCACTGAATTTCAATATGACAACCCGGGAAAACTGGACGCCCAGCTAGTAGGGAATAAAATATGGCCATTTGAAATAAAATATTAAGCCCTCAAATTCATGTTAAAATTTTTAATTATAATTGTCTTTTGACTATAAATTTTTAATCGTTGGAATCATATAAAGGGACGTAAAAACGAAACGTGTACGACTGTAAATAGAAACATAACTACGTCTTATAATTCGTATATGACTCCGTGACGCTAAATATTTTATAAACCATCAACGCTACCAATCCGTTTGGAAATATTTCAAATTTTTTATACACCAAATAACTCAGGATATTTCAATTAAGCCGCCAGATATCTATAGATATTCTAATTTAAACTGTAAAGTATCACAAGTTCAATTTTACCGTTCAATATCTTGGTAAAGTTAATTGATTTGGTATTTGTTCACCCATAACTGAACCTTGATTACTGAAAAATGAGAAAATACAAATAACTCCTAGCTCGAAATATATTATAATGGACGCGGCATATCTCCATTTTCAATGTTTTATATGGATGAATATGTACCACAGAAAAAAAGAAATAGATGTATAATGAAGAAATAAGAATTTTAGAGAAATATGGATGATAAAACTATATCCAAATTTGCAATTATAAATATTTCTGTTTTGTTCTGTAAAGAGAAATTACTGCTGAATTAACAAATTATTACAAAGTTTAATTATTAACAGAAACATGAGCTGTTGCTAATATATATACGTTTTTAAAAAAGATTAGTGCCGAATAATCACTTTTGGCCTTGTTATCCGAAAAATTAACATGTTCCCTTAATTTTAATGAATTAATTTCACTCAAATTTTTTCTACAAAATGAGAAGTATGGTTTCATTTTTCATGTTAATACTACCATATTAGAGTAATTATGTCGCACTAAGTAAATTCACATTAATGTTATAAAATTTTCCTCATTCTGTAATTAAATTCGTAAGAAAATTATTTAATTATGTGAAATTATATTATGTAAAGTAATAACTTCGTTGAGATATTGTCTGTATTCTCCGAAAACATTAACACACCTCGGTAAAATTAGCCGTGGAAACTGAAATTTGTACCCGTGGACTAAAACGTCAGGTGCTACTGTTTGATGTGATAAAACTTCTTTTAATTTACTTAATACTTAATAATAACATAATTATTTTTCAAGCCTGAATTTATACATGACTAATATCCCTTTAAATTCTCCTATTCATAGCTCTACTATCTTTAGATTTAAGTTCAAATTATGATTGTAATAATTTTCATTCGACGCCTTGTGTAATAATGTAAACCTTCTTTCAAGAATTTGAAACCGTCGGTTTCTTCTCTATGATTTTGAAAAGTAATTAATACTAAAATCTGTTTTTTTTTAAAAAAAATAAGAAATTATTTTTGTAGCAGTTACATCTCATTTCTGTAAAACATTTCATCTGTGGTGTGACAGTGTGTACCTCATTTGTAATTTTTGTACAATAAAATTTCCGTATTGGTCTTAACATTAAATGAAAAATGTCCACCAAAGGATCAAGAATTTGCTTTCGTAAACAAAGCACGATGCCGTCTTCTTGGGTGGGATAGTTTTTTTTGTTTAGACCACGCAGTGGGTGGTTCAGAGGAGTTGAAAAGATTCAGTGCAGTTCCGGTGTGGTCAGTTTGCATTATGACTGCAAAGGAAGCTGTTTATCAAACACGGACTTTGAAGAGTTAGTCAAGGTGCGTCTGGATGTTGTGGAAGAGTCTTAAAGATATTATGGAGACGAAATATGCTGTTATGTGCGTATTGAGTTCTGAATGTGGCAGTTTTGAAAGAAGACTGCAGAGGAAGTTGTTTGGCTAAAACTGACTGGACGATTGAAGAAGTGGATATAAAATATACGCTGAATGAGGACTTGGTATAGGAGAGAAAAGAAGAAGGGATGTCACTTGACATTTCCCGAAGACACCGGCTCAAGTTTATGTAAGAAAATCCCGTGGTTGTTTCTTATTACATTTCTAAAATTTTTTATTACCCTTTTAATGATTGTTTGGTATTGAACCACGAGATGTTTCCAATTTTACAGTGTGCACTTTGCATATATGTATGAATTGTTTAATATTTTTGCATGATTAATATATAAAGCAATGTTGTGCTACTAAAGTCAGGTAATTATATAAAGTCAAATATTACAAATGAATTTAAGTAATTATATATATTTGAGAGTCTCGTTAACCAACCTTACCACACACTTATAGTATTAACTCTGGTTACATTTTAATTAGTTCAAAAAATGGTTTAATATCAGAAATTGGTCAATAAATTTTGCGTCAATCAAATATTTTTCTCATTAAGGACAAAATATATCTTAGAAATTAAGTACAACGTGGATTTTTCGATTAGTTCAAAAAAATTAATAGTCATCATATAACTATTTATTTTTAGTTCAGAGGTATATAATATATAATAAGGGTGTCCAAATACTGAAACAATTCATTTCCGTTTGTGGATTATCTGCGAAGATGGAATTTTGAGACTTACCGATGTTTCTGCGTATAGTTCCATCGCACAGCACACTTTAGAAGTATACTTGAAACTTTTATGAAATATTTTATACATTCGTGTACACGCTCAGTAACACACCTATTCCATTTTGATTTATGTCTGATAAATTGTGCAGACAAACACGATGCGTATGAATTCTTGGAAAGAAATTTAAAGGACTTTATGTATCACGGGACGTTCCAAACAGCAGGGGAAAATTTCCTAGCCCACATTCAGAACAATCCATTGGACAGGGCGTTTACAGTTTTGAAAGAGAAGTCCACGCCCTGCGTAGTATTACAGTGTTTAGGGATTTAATGGCTCATTTCACGCCGGAACATACGACTTTTCCTCGCGTTTAACCGTCCCGGAATGTTGAAACACCACAATTGACAGCTGAATTTACAACACTAGATATCTGACGACAAAAATGGATACACTGAACATATTTGGTGCAATATTAAATACTAGCAAGGATGTTCTAACGAAGCTGAGGTATACATCGCTTCCATATTTCATACTAATGGGTGAATCCATGTAAAGTGGTACATCACTGATTGCTTCACCATCTCAGTAAAAAATCATATTTTGCTGGTGAATTCCTTCATGTGTTGGTTGTTCAAAACTAATTTTGTTTAATTTTAATTTTAGTTATTAAAAATATTTTTTAAAAAATGGCGGGAATTTTTATTGTTCACCAAATTCTGCTTTTCGTTTTTGCACATATCTACGAATTTTTTAATTACGCAACATCACTTTTCCTATTGTTTTCAAATAAGCAGCATCATGTTCAATATTTTAAGGCCTATAAATCAAACATGGATTTATTTACATAATATTAATTTTTAATTGTATCATTTTAACACTAATTTATCGATAAAAATGAAGAAAATTCCATTTTTGCAGACTATTTTCTGTAAGAAGAAATAGTTTGGAGCCTCTATATTTTTTGTGCTTTTAGATAATAGTGTATTCAAGTATGAGGATGGAAAAACATCGACAGTACTCATAATAATGACTATTTTAAAGAAGTGTGAATCTGATTGATGCTTGAAATGCGTCGGGACAAATTGTGTTCTGGGCCCGAATGTAGAGTTTATATTTATTTTTAATTACAGTAATATTATTAGTGAGTACTGTTATTATATAATATAATATCGTTACGGAGTGGAAAGTATTTGAAGAGCTGTCAAAATAAAAATTGTGATTACAGTTGCTGATTATTCAACAAATTATATATAATCATTAGTTATAATTTCATAATTACATCGACTGTGCTAAAATGGTGTTTCATTTCGTATACAATATTTATTGGCAATTTTGTGAAGAGTATTTGTTGCTATTTGACTGATGTCCTTATAGGAAAACCAGATACAACAAGTTTTATGAAAAGTTTACGAATAACAGATATAGAGAGAAGAAATGATAGAATAAAAATACGAAATATTTGCCGACGTTTTCTTTCCGCAGACAGCAGACGGTGAAAATTATAAAGGTCGTGATAATAGTGGAAATAATTTAAGTTTTTGTGAACGCATTAATAAGGTACTTGTGTGCAAAGAAAATTATTTTCTGTTGCATTTTAAGGATGATCATGCGCATGATTGAAGAAGGTGCGAGTACATATTCGTACTTATTGGAAATCGGACAGCTGTTTTTTTTTCGAAGGCCCCAGGCAAGGACATGGCTGCACGACGTCCGGGTCGTCCTAGGGGACTTGCCCTGCCCACTTTTGGGGCCATAATGGCGCCCACGCGCCCCGCCGGCGTCGGAATTCAATCCGGCGCCCTTCCTCGCATCCAGCAGTAAAAGCCAGGGATAAGGTCTTCCTCCACTCGGACCCGCCAGTTTACGATCGCACAGGAAGACCGGGGGCTGCGGATAATAGAGTCTCTATTAACACGGGCTCTATATCTCTGCGACCGTCTCACCGATTTAGAGCGTTTCGAGGGTCAACCTTTTACTGGCCGAGAGATTTTCCGTGAAGTAGCGATAAACGGTCCTCCCCTTCAAACAAACGATTTGATTCGTGGGTCTGCAGATAAAATTAAAGTTCAGATCAACTGAAGTTCTTCAACCTATATTCTCTGCGATATAAGTATTTTCTCTAAAATGTCTGTAATTATACTTCCGTATGGGAAGATAATGAACTATAAATGAACTTGTAATATCTGTCTGAATATTTAAACTTCAAATAGTAAAAATTTATTTACCACTTTGATAAACAGTTATCGGAATCATGAAATAAAATAATAGGAAAAACGTCCAATTTAGTTGTAATTAAAAAAGTAGTCCTTACAAAACTAAATATAATAATAGTTGTCATACAGTATTTTTTATTTTGTATTAATAAACAATTATATTTTAATTGGGATGATGAATAAAATATTACCTCAACATGTTTAATAGACCTGTACGACAATAACCGAACTTTGATGTTTCCATATTTTGCCGTTATTTTTATTAGGCGCTTTTATTTTGTCTTACTTTCTATGTCAGTGTTTAAATCAATTTTTTTTCACCCGCTTACAGGTGTCTAAATCCACACACTCGAGAATTTAAAATTAAAATGTCATACAGGACTCATTGCATTCTTCAAACTTCTTCGTTCACTCTATTCTTTGTAAATATTCATCTAGTATCTCAATTTGTATCGTTCTAATAACATATTAAAGATCATTAAATTTTGCAATATTTCGTAATGCATTATTACATTGATACGTTTTGAAGGATTTTAATACGAAAACGATTATCACCCGTTGGAAGCGTTTGTGGTATTATTTGTATAAATTGTGTGTTGAATAAAAAAGTCGCTGAACTTATGTATTTCAAAAATTATTTCAAAACTAAGGCATTTTTCTTTATTAATGGAAAATGCGTGCCACCGGTTATAATATTTTCTATATCACAGGGGTTAAGCTAAAAATAGCTGATATATAACACAGTCTAAGTAACGTATTGAAAGAATAAATTGCATGGTTTGTTTACATAACCTCCGTTTCCTTCTGGAATATTTTCAAGAGATTGGCGTCTTCAGGAAGATGGAAAGCGGTTTCTTCATCGTCCGTTTTCCTTGTTTCTGCCACTCTTTCTGTGGTTTGTCCCTGTTCCCTCAACGACAGCCAGGAGTCTATTTCTCACGCTTTTTATACATCGCTTCCCCACCTGGTAAAACATCACCTACGTTATCCACGTGATCTAGATGGTAAGGTTACTTTTGACCAGCTTTCAAAGAAATCCCAAAGTGTTTCTAGCGAGTTATTAAAGCAAACTTATTTCTAAATGTCTGGAGGATTTACGACGAAGGGTTTTTAGCATTTGAATTTAAATATTCTTTGCACTATCGTCATAGAAATTATAAATCGGACAACACATTGCATTACATATCTCTACAAATGAAAATTTAATAGTTTCTTAAACCGAACTCTTCATGTTCAGGAGCTATGCTGAGAGATACGACGACTGTGTGAAGCGCTACCGGGGCTGTTGCTGTTGGCTAATTCACCGGTCACTGCAAATTCCATGCACTGAGCAAGCGTGAGATGAGTGGATTACTCAAAGCTCACCCGTAATAAACCGTGTAACAAGTAGGCGTTGCAAGACTTATTATACAGCAGACAACTCCAGAAGTCAGTTAAGAAACTTAAGAAAAACAGTCGTTTCAATACTTAATTAAGTTTTATAAATAATTATTGTGTATTATTAAAAGTATGCAGGTTGAAAACATTATTTCAAGATTTTTAAACGTAAAATGTGTAATATATAAATAAATAAAAAACGCTTTTATTTCGAAAAAAATTAAATTATTTATTTTCTGTCTCATGAAGGAACTAAGTAATATTTTACGTTTAAAAATAAAAGCACGGGAGTGGTGAAAATATATTACGTATCTATAATTCATACGCACTATCAATCACAAAATTATATAACACTGACCAAGCAATGAAGTCGATACACACATATATACGCTATATTTTATATTAGGTGTGTGACAGCTTAAAATATTATTTATTTTGCAAATAAATTAAATGAGAATATCTGAAATCAGGTATATTTCCGATGAAAGTTCGCGAGACTCAGGAACGGGTCCATGAATTTGGCCCGGACATGCACCACTTTTTATTTCGGCGGGGTTGCGAAATTTCCCCCTTTATCAGGGTTGCGATGAGTCTCTCTAGTTTCTATCAGAGATCTCTAATCCGATTGGACGCTCATTTAGATAATTTAATCTGAAGTTAGAACAGGAAAAATATAAAACTAATGAATTTAGATATGTCGTACAATAAAAAAAAAATACAATTAAACTGAAATTTGAATTATGAGTTTCTTGAAAACGTCGAAACACGGGAAAAGTTGAAACAAGTGACTAACATTCGCTCGTGACGTAAAACACGTTTCTAAAACTAAATTAGTATAAGTATTTAGACAATGGTTCAGATATAAATTTAATTTTTTTGTTTAGTCTACATAAATATTTAACTGGGATTTTTCTTATTTTTCTGTTACATTTTCGATGGCGTTTTTATGCAGACGATACCGCAGGAAGATACTACCAGCAATGAACAATGGAAGACAATTATAATTTGTTCTTTATTTTCCTCCCCAACTGCTGGGCAAATTATAATAAATCGTCGTCATCTACCGTGTCCCAGTTTTTAATTTATTTTTAGCCAGCGAGACTCGCAAGCTTTTTACTGCTGCTGAAAATTAGTGCAGATGCATCGACCGCAGCCGGTCGGAATTTGCTCGCAACGTAAGCTATTTTAAATAGGCTTGTAATTGCGCTGTGCCCTGTCCATTAGAGGGAGCTGGGGAGGAAATGGGCTTAATGAGCAGTGAAATTGACGTCGGAAGAGAACGCCATGTTGGCTGCCAGTGTCTCTGTCTGTGGCATGTTTACATCTACTGATGTCGCATTGACACATGCGGATTAAAACTGAAATAGTCAGTCTACAAGCAATTCAGGTATGGACTTGCAAGGAAAATTTAGTCGCAGGAATTCGTAATCATTACTGTTTAAACTATTTATTAAGTCGGCTTTTTCCATATAAGAAATTAACAATAAAATCGTAAATAGTGAGAGAGGATATGATGAAAGCTGCCCACCAAATTTACAAGGCAATTCTGTCAAAACATTTATCAGTATATATTTTTATCTACACATTATTCAAGCAATAATATTGTGTTATTGTATGTCAATATTAACTAACGTAATTATCGAATACGATGTATATTTGGCTGTAACAGAAAGTCAACTCTTCTTATTTCGTTTCATAGTTCTATTTTTCTTTAGCGTTCTTTTTAAAAGAATATTTTTGGTAAATTCCAATAAAATGTTTGAAAAATTATAAAATAACTTATTACTCTCATATTTAGATTCGAAGCTCCACGCACAGATGTCGTGAAGTGCGAAATAATACATTCGATAGATCATACTTATATATTTATGTAACTTTTTTTCTGTAATGAAATAACATCAGCCATTAAGTTTATTAAGTTCAATTAAAACATTATAACACAACATTTCGTCCGTAAATTTTTGGGACGAGAGGTACACTTTTCAAAACAGAAACAGTACGGTGCCCCTTTCACCAATCCTCATATTATTAGGTATTACTAATTTATATTTTATTAAAAATTTTACAGTAGAAGAGTTCCTAAAATTTAGGGACGAAACGTTGTGTTATACTGTTTTAAATAGAAATCTTAATAAACTTTTGACTTGACGGCTGATGTTATTTCATTTTATAAATGTGTATAGTTTTGTATCTCTACTTACACCCAAAATAAATGCAACACAATAAATTGATATGATATCGTGTGCAAAGAAGAACAATAAATAAAATTATCTTATTACCAGGGCGATGAATTTATAAAAATTTATGAAGAAAGTATATGAAATATAATACATTTATACGACATCGTTTTCAAGAAGGACGATTAATTAAGTTATATTATTACTAGGGTGATGAATTTATAATAATAAATGAAAAATATATATTTTGTAAACGAAGTGCCACGATCGCGATGCCACCGCCCTCGTCCCAACAATACGGCGAACAAAGCTTAAATATTTTGTATCTAACTCGGCTTTCCATATGCATACCACTTTGATCAAAAAGTAAGGTGAAATTGTCATTAAATCTCCCGGGTATTAGGAAGGCAGGTAATTTTTTTCCTACGTTGGTATGACTGTCTGTAATATTTGCCAAGCGTCTGTTTGTTAAAAGGTTTAATTATCTCCGAGTTACACATGTTTTTGTAAACAACCAAAACTGAATTTTTCGATTTTTGCAATGGGTGATATTGTTGAACAAAGAACTTGCATCAAATTTTGTTTGCGGAACGAATATTCTTGTGCGGACACGTTGAAAATGATGCGGAAGGCCTTTGGTGATCAAATTATGGCACAAAAAAACGTTTATAAGTGGTACGAGTTCAAAGAGGGCTGAGAACGTGTTGAAGACGAACCGCGCTCTGGACGACCATCAACGTCTTCCGACGAGGGCCACGTCCAAAATATCAAAGATTTGGTGCTTGAAAATCGTCGATGGACAATTATAGATCTCGCTGATAGTGTTGGAATATCATTTGGCTCAGCCCAAACCATTTTTAGGAATGTTTTATGTCTCAAACGCATCAAGTCTCGATTGGTGCCAATATCGCTCAATTTTTTGGAAAAAATGCGTCGCGTTGATGTTTGTGAAACTTTGCTGTCTGACTATCAGGACCACTTGAAATGCATCATTACTGGAGACGAGACTTGGATTTACGCATACGACCCTGAAAACACCGACCAATCCAGCGAAAATCGAGCAAAAGGTGAAGCAAGACCGAAAAGACCACGGCAAAGTCGATCGAAAATCAAGGTCATGTTGACAGTTTTCTTTGATTGTCGTGGTGTGGTGCACTATGAATTCCTTCCGCCGGGCCAAACTGTCAACAAAGAATATTATTTGAGCGTTATGCGTCGTTTGCGTGAAGCTATTCGTCTGAAACGGCAGGAATTATGGGCGAACAACTCTTGGTTCCTTCATCACGATAATGCACCATGTCATACTGCATTGGTTCTTCGCGACTTTTTTTGCCAAAAACTCGACTCATATCGTTTCGCAACCACCATATTCGCCTGATTTGGCTCTGTGCGACTTCTGGCTATTCAACAAACTCAAAAGGCCAATGCGGGGACGCCGTTTTGACACGATTGAGGAGATAAAAACCGAATCGAAGAAGGCCTTGAAGGCTATACCAGAAAAAGACTATTCCGACTTCTTTCGAGGACCGGAAAAAGCGTTGGAAAAGTGAGTTTTATCGGACGGAAATTACTTTGAAGGGGATGAAATTGATTTGGAAGAATAAATAAAGAATTTATATTTTATAAATAAATTCACCTTACTTTTTGTTCACAGTGATATGTTTCCAATATATTAAATATCAAACACTAAACGTTGTTTCTAAACAATGTAAGAGACAATCTTCATTCGTTCGTATGCGCTTAAAAAATAATTGAATTTTTTATACGGTAATTTGTTGTTAGAACTTAACCATGCAGCCGTTAGGTAGCGACATCATTGATTGAATTTTTTTAAAAAATGACACTTTATTACAAAATTCAGAATTACTTCAGCAACCGCTGTCATCAACAGAAGCAACGAGATGTAAATATTTATCAACGTTAATTTTTTCGTAGATATTTAATGAATTTCTAATTTTGCTTGATTTTTTAAATTTTCCAGTTGCTAGCATACTTCTATGGTTACACTTTGAGATCAGCCCAAGCACAGAATTAGGTACCGTGGTGGGACTACTACTGAGAAGGACATATTTTTCTTTGCGACTCAAAATTTCTGCTTTCAAAAATGCATTCGTTTAAATTACCGCACCTAGCTTTACGTGGTGTCCCTTTTACGCGGCTATAAAAGAGTGTAAAAGGAGGTGCCAGAGCCAACCTCACACCTTTCGGTTCATAAAATGATGTTATCAGGACCTGTGTAGAATGTGTTCCTTCACGCCGCTAGAAGTGACCTCGTAAAAGAGACCTGACACACATTTTAAAGGGGCATGCAAATATTTTGAAGTGCGTGTGCGAGCCGCTGAATTTCGTAATTGAAACTAGCGGCCTTTAATCATGTAATTTCAAAAATGAGCACTAATTAGAATATGACTCTATGATCATAGGTTCGAAAAGAAGCGGATATTGAATTAAATATTCGAACACTTTTTTTATACTAATGAGAAATATTTTTAAGCATCGAAATTAATAAATTTTCCCCATTTAAGTAAAGCATCATTTTAATATTTTACATATACAGATAAATAAACAAGAATATTCGTACATCGTTTCTTCAAACAATTGGTAGATCTTGTCAAGTACTAATAAATTTTTTATGATTAATACACGAGAAGGTAATAATTTTTTATGATCGGTAGAAGAAACGTTGTACGAATTTTCTTGTTCAGTTGTGTGTTAATGGTCAATTATATGTCAAATAAATCTTGTTACGGACGTCAATTAATGTTTTTCAGTAAATTAATACTATAAAAATTAATAATGTTCGCACAAAATCGCTTTAAGGAAGCTTTGAATCTTAATTTAAAGGATTACTGTCGAAATGCTTTCGAAGCTTAAAGTTAGTTTTCCAATTCCTTACATTATTATAAAACACAATAAATACATATTTTGACAACTTGAATGATAATCGGAGCTTGTAACCAATCGACACGCTTATGGACGAGATAAGATGAGGTAATACAATAAAAAAAATTATCTTTAGAAGAGTATGTAGCCTGTAAAACTAGTTATTAATGTGAAAGTAATTCTCTAAATCAGTCACACAACTAAGAAATATTACTGGAGAAATTTCTTTCATTCAATTGTATTGTAATCTGAACAACTGCATTCTTTAAAACGTTCTCCGTTTTGAATGCTGAGACTTTATTTGCGTATAATTTACATAAAAAAATCAACCATTTCTGCTCGGAAATTACTGATAGAAATATAGTCCGTGTTCAGAAAAGAAATCCACAGTACTCAGCCATCACAATAACATAAATAGAAATGACAATTTTGGTTCTAATCCAAGTCTTTTTGTAAGGCAATATTGAATAGCATTACTCTTTGAGATAGCGATCGACATCTAGCTGAGTATGCATTATTCTTCAATGCCACAATAACGTCATGCACCTTATCTGTTCAACAATGAAACGAACAGTGGCTCAATATTTTTTTTAATTACACATCTAGAGTTTTATATATGTCAATAGTTATAAAGTAAATTAATGTCATATTTTCCCACGTATGAAATTTAATTTTCATAAAAAAAAATCTTTTTTACCTAACTCGCCTATTGATCGCAATTGATTACGCCAAGAAAAATTTAGCCCCGAATTATTACGTAGTGAATCGGAATTTTAAACCTTGGTCCAACAAACTCCTACGTTAATTACTTTAATGTGGACATTTAAACCTGATTGACCAACGAAAAATATTTATTTTTCGGGGCTTATCTGACAGCTTACCTGCATACATTTACGTATTTTTTTAGGATAAACTCAATCAGGGGTTTTAATAATTAAATTTAGTTGCAATATATTTATTAACAGAATACACTTAATTTTTATGCTGAATTGTAAATCGTTTAACGCCAGTATTTTTCATCTACAAATTTATAATAATGTGTGTTTAATTGCGGCGTATGTAATTAAAAAATTAGATTCTTTCTACTCATGTTCATGTTGGCAAGATTGATAGAAACTATTGACAAAAACAGCTATCGAAAAAAAAAGTTGACTTAACTTTGCTGCGCTTAATGAAGTTATTTACATTAAATTTGGTCGTCTTATAGATTATTGAGAAACCCTTACTCACACACGTCACAGTTCACGGGAATAATGTTGTAATAAGTTTACGAGGGTCTAGCACTGCTTGACTCCACCCTTTATGATGATTATTCGAGGGGTCCCATGGTTATTCTCGTACACAGAAAACTGACTAACAAAAAAACAGCCGAACAATAAATCTGTGACTTATAACTAAACGGAAAACCTAGTATTGTAACCTCGACTAAACTGCAGCAATACTAACTGCTCGTATTCCATCAATTAGAATATAATCACCGTAGTATAATAGCGATAACATCGCTTTGTCAGACGTGACCGAACTCAGTCAAATTTAGTGACCGAGAGCCTAGAAATTTCACTCGTCTCTACTCTTCGTAAAATTCACCCAACCACAAAATATATTTTTTCTGAGACATAAAATACTATGAAAATCAAAAGGCGGACTTTGATAATGCATGGATGTTGTATATCCCACCTAAAAAAGTTTCTTTTTAATTGACGCTCGAGTTGGTTACTCATTCTTATAATATAAATCTCACGACAAAACTTTCTTAAACGTGCAGTTATCACTGCAAAACGTTGCCCCCGTTTCAAATCCCTTCCTATGCTATTAAAGAGGAGTTGCCCAACGTGGATTACCCTCATGTAGGCTGTTGCCCTAAAAAAAATTGTAATCTCTCTGGTTTTTTGAACTAAGGTTCCCACATGCTAAGGCACCTCGGCCTGTTTTGAGAGGTGTATGTTTTGGGGTCGCAGACTTTGGGCATACGGTAAGACTTGTCCGCTATTCCTATTGTAATAGTCGGCCAGCTGCCTCCTAAGCTGGTCAAGGCACGGCGAGGGGAAAGCTGCGACCCCACAGCAAATACCTCTCCCGCCATCGGAAGGGCGTGGGACAAGTACCAAATGCCCGGCCTACCTGATGCAGGTTTTTCTAGGGTTTTCCCTGCATCACTTTTCGGCAAATTTCCGGGTAGGATCCTTAAACCATAGCCCGGGGGCCCTAGTTAACCCTGAACTATCTTTCTCTACCCTTCCGCATCCCCTCTTTCAAATCCGTTCCTATGCTATTAAAGGGGAGTTGCCACCATGTATAACGCTTCGTAGTTTTGAATATTTACTCTATTAATACAACTTCAATTATATAAATTTATCTGATCCAATTAAGATATAAGTAATTTAATGTACGTTTAATTTGTCAATAATTACTAAAATATATATTTTCTCAGAGTTGTTAGAAACGCACGTCACATTGTCACGTAATACGACTCCAAAGACGCTTGCTTTCCAAGGAATAGTGTCAAACCAATTTTGCTAACTCTAAGGGTTAAGGGTTAAGGTTACGTTCAGATAATTATGATGCAACAAAACAAGTCCAACAGCCCAGTTGATATTTCTTCCACAAATTGATCACAGTTGACATTATTCTTTGTATGTCAAAGAACATGTCGGCAATTTTGGCAGTTATTTTCAGGTCTAACTGAAGATGGCCATATTCATTTATCTGATTGGGAATTAATTACTTATTAACAGTAAGAGTCTTCTAGAGAAGTTTTCAGCTGATGTGTGTCTTCTGACGATAATAAATCAAAGTGGACTTATCTTATAGAGCACAAATTGTCTATAATATTAATTTAAAAAAGTATAATAAATTATGTTAAAATTCTTGTTATACGGTTTCACATTTAAAACTGATGGATTGTGTAAAACCTCACTCATCAATCTAGGAAACTATCTTAATTATTCATCTAACGTTATTACTTTTTACCAAATCAAAAATGAGTTTGTACACAACTCAGCCATTGTGACTCCTTTAATGCTTTTTGTATTAATTTATGCGGGTTTTTAGCGATCTTTCTGTTTGGCCTATATAACACACATTGATTTGCACCATTAATATTGTAAACTACATCATGTTTTTTAAGAATATTCATTTTAACTTTTATATTATTAGATAATTTATGTTGTGAAATGATTTAAATTTCATACCAACTTCAAAATTATCAATTTTTGTTTAATATTAGAGAAGAATGGTTCAGTTAGGAAAACAAAAATATTTTTACTAGCAAGGATTTATAACGGGAACATAATTAACTTTACTCTAAATATTAACCAAACTGATTATGATGTTTTTGTTATTAATAATAATGAAAAAAAAATTAATGAGAATTAATGTAATTTTGGTAACTTAATGTAAATTCTCTTTTGTGTAATTCGTATGAGACTCGTCTACAAGATTGTAAACTATTGCTTGTTTGTGGGAAATTGGATCGTCGGACATAGAATTAAGGGCTCTACCTGAATTATTTTATTGGGCTGGGTATTTTATATTAAAGCAAAAAAATTCGTCCAAACTACAGCAAACAACATTTCCGAAAATATAAACCAAATTAAATTAAAATACGCGCGTTACATAATGCCCCCGATTGTGGCTCGCAGAAACGCAAACTGAAAGGTGAACTTTCTTCGATGTCACAATCTAAACGCGTGTACGCATTCGATACGGTTACATTTATCATCATCTAATCTCTGTTATTTACATTATTACCGTATATTTACACTTACAAAATTATCCTTGATCAGTGAAATACATAAATATACAAAGACATAATACAATACACAAGACTATATTATAAGACTGATGACAAATAGGTAAAATAAAATAAAATTAAGTAATAGGAAAAGGTAAACAGTATTGTACAATATAATTTTTTTACATCAAACTGTTGAGTCTTGCAGTATCGTTTTTAAGCATGGTAAGTGCATATAGTAAATACATCTGCCCATCAGCTGGTTGTACGAGGTCTATCCGCCGAATATTGGAGAACAAGGACCGATTCAGTAAGGGAAAATCCGGGATCTCCAACTACAGCGGACAACAGAAAACAGGAATAGGCAGTACGTATTTGGTGCAGGTAGCTAATCTCTGCTACGTAATCCACAGGTGGCTAAGATCAGAGTTTTTTTTCCCGTGCTATACTAATAAAACAATTTCAAATGGTCAATAATTTTTTTGCTTTAATATAAAATACCCAGCCCAATAAAATAATTCATTACAAGGTAATTGATATAATTCTTATTACAGTTATAATAAATCATCTTATAAGCAACGTTTTATCATTCTTGAAAACAATTTTATCTTTAATTTTAAATATCGACTTAAAAAAAGATTATATTAAAATAGTTTGAAATGATTCTAGTTTCTTCTTCGTAAAAAATGATGTGCTATTTTATTTAAAAAGTGTTATAGTCAGTAATGTAACTTCGATGAACATAAAAAAGTTTAATTTTCTAAAAAATGAAGAATAATTAGGGGTTGAAAACTTTGAATGATTAGATTGATATTTTTATGGTTATTGGTGACCTTGGGCAAAATAATTTCTTTCTGTCACGGTTTGACTCGTTTTGTAACAATCGCAGCAATTAGCGAGGCATTCAGGACCTTTTTCACTTACGCCAAACGTGTCCTGGGACAGCAATAATCAATTTGAAATTTCGAAAATATTCAAGGGGAAAGGAAAATACGAAGTGACATGTTTACGCGTCTAATTATAGCGGGTAGATAATCTTGTCAATCGCAGTTTCAGGCAACACCTGGCGACAGGGCCACTTCGCCGAATGGACTTCTTTTGTCGGTTGGTTGGCAAATAAAGGCGTGCTTATTCCGCATGCTAATGGCGGTGACGCTGATAATCGCTTTATGCGTGATAAATGAAGTGGGCTCGGACAAAGCGTCGGAATCGGTCACACTCGGGCAACCTTGAGCCACAAGAGTGTGGGGAATGCGAGTGAGTGGACTCATATGTCACGGACGAGGAAGTCATCAACTTCCGGAGGAAAGGTTCTCACAAAGGATACCCAATTGTTATGCTTCTGTAATATCAGGGTTTGTCATGGTCAGCAAGATAAAAGAAAAAGAAAACAACTTTAGATCTTTTATCTGAAGGCTGGTGATGTCTGCGCAATACATTCTAAAAGTAGTGGTTCAAGTGTATGAAGATCATTGAAACACTCGAGTTAAATTATTACTTTTCAAACGGAAATATAAGTGGATTAACGTTATCTTACCGATGAATAAAGTAAAAGGACTACTGCACCGGTTCGTAGCAAAATTAGTTGAAAGGAAATCAGTGAAGATAGCAAGGAAAATGTGAAATGAATTTAAAAAATAGAAATAAATCATACCTGTGTGAAATATTCGTGACGTAGGGCAGTAAATTCACAGAATAACAAATTAAAAGAGAAAAATAAACGATTAATGGAAATTAGATACTGTATGGACCAAAGGTAGTCTTGCAGTTGTTCCAGTTATTACGTGTTTTTTTTTCGAAAACTGGCGGTTTTTATTATTTTACAAGATATGATTCAGGTAATATTATCAAACAATTTAAAATAAGAGCAAAGAAAGTTAGTGAAGCAGTTAAAATGGCGATGATACTATTGCCTCAAATTGTATACAAATATTAAATATTATCGTTAATTTTGGTAACTCAAAAATTAAACTAGTTGAAGTCCGAGCACGTTTTATCGCACGTGGTATGTCAGCACTCAGAATATTGATTAGACCAACGCTCACGGACACACGGATTAATTCGTTATATACCAATTGTATAGACCTATGTGAGTGTTTGTGTGTATGTATGATCCTCATACAAATCTACTCGCGCACTTTTTCCTTTAGAACCGGAAACAACCATCCACCGGGGGCGCAGGTGGAAATTTTCAAAAACATGTTAAAACGGTCGATATTTTCGTAGAAGTGAAAATTTTCGTAGTCTCGAGATATTTTTTGTATATAATTTGAACCCCTTTCGGTGTGGGAGGGTAGCACCTTTAGGGATAGGGTGAAGGGGCGTTATATCAAAATAACTTATAAACAAACGAGATTTGAGTCCAATCCGGGGTTATGAATGTCACTCAGTTTAATTAAGTAAACTAGGGCAACTCCCGATACTCAGTAAGTAATAAATAATGTAAAATACATATTAATCGGATTTAATATTTTTCCCATATTCAATGTATATAAAGACAAGCTTTATTACTATTTTCCTGGAATTTAATTTCGTATTAAGTAATTAAACTAGTTTGTCGGGTACAATTTTTAATAAATGGCTTCATACTTAAAATATCATCATTCGTGAATTATATTCTCGATCCACTAATTTAAGTTCTTTTGTCACAAATAACTGGTATTAAAATGTTTATAATTACAATTGAAGTATTAATTTTATATTTTCATACTGTATGTTTCAATTAAGTTATTATTAATGTTTCATGATCAAAAGTCAGAATTTATTACAATTAAAATTTACATTTAGTATAAACGTTTTCTTTCTTATGATCAGGAAAATCTTCAATTGTATATAATTAACTATGGATAAAATCCATTAAACAGAAACATTTTGTGACCTTTCATCTAAATTTGGCCCTATTGTAGATTATATTCACGTTATTTAATTTATATGCAACTGAAAAGGAAACTTTATGTGTATGATATGTGGATTTATTTAATACATTTCTGGTTTATGGCCATTATATTAATAAATAAGTGAGATTAATTTTCCTTTTTTTATTTATACATGCATAATGAAGAAAGTGTTATTTGAATTGGTATTAACAACTTAACACATAATTCTGTCGCTTATTCTTAATAATTTCAGGCCCTACATGAGGGAAAAGAACGTCAGTCAAATAAATAATAAAATTTATATTGATGCAACTTATTTTTTTAACTTTAAAACAAAACTTTCAAAATTTCAAGTAAACAATATTTTAGATCATAAGAACTGTGAAAAAAGACACACAAAATTACATTATATATATGATTCATACTTATAAAAAGTTACAGTGCTGTAAGTTTTGTTTTTTGTTTGAATGGCATTGTTTTCTCTCATTTCGGCCCTGAAAGTTGTTGGAAGAATTCAAAAGTTTCATTCTGTCCAATGTTTTATATAAATTTGAATCGTATTTTGTTAATTATGTAAGTAAGCATGTTATAGAAAGTGGATTACCCTCATGTAGCCTGTTGCCCTAAGAAAAAACAACCCTAAACTGGTCGGAGAGGTCTGCGAGGGCTATTCTCTCGCAGGCAATACCTGCAAGGGATGTTCTCTCGCAGGCAGAACCTTTTAGGAGAGATACGAAGGGGCTACATTTGGGTATGCCTTTTCCTCTCCGTTATTGAACTAAGGTTCCCACAAGCCGAGGCACCTCGGCCTGTTTTGAGAGGTGTATGATCCGAGGTCACAGACCTTGGGCATACGGTAAGAGTTGTTCTCTATTCCCATTGGAATAGTCGGCCAGCTGCCTCCTAAACTGGTCGAGGCACGGAGAATGAAATGCTGCGTCCCCACAGCAAACTCCTCTCCCGCTATCGGAAGGGTGTGGGACAAGTACCCAATGTCCGACCTACCCGATGCAGTTTTGTCAAGGGTTTTCCCTGCATTTCTTTAGGCGAATGCCGGGTAGGATCCTTAAAATATAGCCCGGGGGCCCTAGTTAACCCTTGGCTACCTTTCTTTACCCTTCCACATCCCCCCTTTCAAATCCCTTCCCATGCTATTAAAGGGGAGTTGCCCAAGGTGAATTACCCTTACGTAACCTGTTGCCCTAAAAAAACAAAAACCTCGGCCTGTTCTGAGAGGTGTATGTTCCGGGATCACAGACCTTGGGCATACGGTAAAAGTTGTCCGCTATTCCCATTGGAACAGTCGGCCAGCTGCCTCCTAAGCTGGTCGAGGTACGGAGAAAGGAATGCTGCGTCCCCACAGTAACTCTTCTGCCGTTATCGGAAGGGCGTGGGTCAAGTACCCAATGCCCGACCTACCTGATGCAGGTTTTTCTAGGGTTTTCCCTGCATTGCTTTTAGGCGAATGACGGGTAGGATCCTTAAAATGTAGCCGGGGGGCCTTGTTAACCCTTGGCTACCTTCCTCTACCCTTCCGCATCCCCCTTTTCAAATCCCTTCCTATGCTATTCAAGGGGAGTTGCCCAACGTGTATTAGCCTCATGTAGGCTGTTACCCTAAAAAAAATACCTGCGAGGGAGAGATACGAAGGGGCTACCTTTGGGGATGCCTTTTTCTCTCCGCTTTTGAACTAAGGTTCCCACAAGCCGAGGCACCTCGGCCTGTTCTGAGAGGTGTATGTTCCGTACCACAGACCTTTGGCATACAGTAATAGTTGTCCGCTATTCTCATCGGAATAGTCGGCCAGCTCCCTGCTAAACTGGTCGAGGCACGGAGATGCAAATGCTGCGTCCCCACAGCAAACTCCTCTACCGCTATCGGAAGGGAGTGGGACAAGTATCCAATGCCCGACCTACGTGTTGCAGGTTTTCCTAGGGTTTGTCCTGCATTTCTTTAGGCGATTGCCGTGTAGGATCGTTAAAATATATATCCCGGGGTCCCTAGTTAACCCTTGGCTACCTTCCTATACCATGCTGCATCCCCCCTTTCAAATCCCTTCCTATGCTATTAAAGGGGAGTTGCACAACGTGTATTACCCTCATGTAGATTGTTGTCCTAAAAAAATGTAAATAACAGGCGGAGGTATAAATAAAAAAATTACCTGTAGTGAAGTACGTAAATCACAAATAAACTAACGGAAACGCCTAAATCAAAATATTCTTACTACTTCTCCTTAGTTTTGTTTAATTATTTTGTCAAGAATTGTAATATATTTATAACGGAGATTTCATATTGGCACTCGAGCATATTTCAGTTACTATCTTAATGTCAAGCGGCTTATTAAAACATAACATAATTGCTAGGTTTGAAAGCGGAATTTACTGCTTTAGCCTTTCATTACAACCCACTTTTTGCGTTATTTAGAAATCTGTGATTTTTCTCTAGTTAATAATTCACTTTTTTGCATCTACAATAAATATTTAAGCGCTGTGTGCTTCTAGATCTTAATTCAGTCGCTTTAAACATTTATTAACTGTGTCCAAGTTAAAATAAATAATTTGAGTCTTAAGTAATGAACCTACAATAGCACAAGAAAAGGCACCATATTAATACTAGATTTATGAAATACCACGATTAAGCAATTTCTTGTAGTGTGCCTGTGTCTTGAATTTTCATTTGATTCACATAAATCAGACCAATCAATCACACAGTAGACGGTTACTCGAACAAGTGGCTGGCCTTGTGATGTTTCACTAGACTTAGCTTTCATGTCATAAAGCCGCTTTTGCAAAAGCAGATCTACGAGGTATTGTTTTAAGAACTGGGCCAAAAGTGCACGTGGATAAAGTCTGCGAACAATTCAGCCACGATCGCAAAGAAAGTGGTACAGGGATTTTGCCCTACTTATCCGAATCGCTAAACGGTTTTTTCTTCGTTCGAATTAATAATACGTAGAATTACTCACAAATCTAGACCTTCGATTCTTATCGTCTTCAATACATTTTATTTAGAGGTTTTGATGTTTCTCTGATTCAGTTGGGAGTTACTATGTAACTTATATAGTTTTATAAGAAAATATTAAAATTATTGGATCCTGAAATGCATTGAATAAACGCAATGTTGTGTACCTTCAATAATTGCTTAAATACATTAATACCGTACGGAGTTTTATTGTGGTAGATGGGAAAAATAACAAGTTACGTAAATAACTGTAAATATTTTTTTAAATTTTACTTCCGTTGTGTATATTCACGAGTTGGCTGACATGTAGCGCCCTTCCACGTAGTTGGTGACCGAAGCGAAGAGTTTAAATAAAATTGGAACAGAAACAACAAAAACATTTACTTCGATGAATGAATTCATTGAATTAAATGTCTATTCGAATAAGAGTTGAACAATCTCAGCCTTCTGTAAGGAATATTATGCCACAACAACGTAAATGTAAATATAAGAAGTACTTCTACTTAATTTTATTATTCTTCAAGAACACCTACTAATTCACTGTAGGGTATATTGAATCAGAATTGATACGAATAGTATATAAATATATTTTTATTTATACATTTAATGTGCTCATTTAAAAGATAAATATAATGCTCTTTTATTTACTTAAATATTTATATTTATGTCATTAATTTAAGGTTTTTCCCTATGACTGAACCGAGGATTGAGGCATATTATTATTCAATAATATATATATTGTAATAATTAAAGGGCAATTAAGGGTTAATAATTATAAAATATTGAACTGAATTGTTACCGCAAAACACACAAAGAAACAATAATGGACGAGAATATGAACAGTCAAGGTATTATTTAGACTTGGCGCGCGTAAGTTGATGGAGTGAGGCAGTCAGCTACGAGACATTGCTGAGTACGGAAGAAATTAAAATTTAGCAGTCTGCAAACAGAGGCGAGAGAAATTAGTTGTATTAGGAATAGTCGAGAGGATGTAAAACAATAATAAGTAAAGTAGAAGCAGGCAGCAGTAAAAACGACAGAAAGTGTTTGTAAGCTAAATCAACGGGACGTATTATTGAAATGCAAAGTTGGAGTGAATTAATCCAGATAGTCACTCAGAAAAGTCTCCGAGTATTACTCCAAATTATCCGGAAAATCGGCGAGGAGGAATTCTGCGAGGTTCAATAGTCCAATAGTTAAAAAAAAGTACGTAAACTCAGTGTAACATGGCCTGTTCGTAATATTGTTTGAAGTGAGAGTTTTTTGTTTTTTTAGGTAACAGGCTACATTAGGGTAATCCAAATGGTGGCATAGGAAGGGATTTGAAAGGGGGATGTTGAAGAGTAGAGGAAGGTAGCCAAGGGTTAACTAGGGCCCCCGGCCTATATTTTAAGAATCCTACCCGGCATTCGCCTAAAAGTAATGCAGGACAAACCCTAGAATAACCTGCATCAGGTAGGTCGGGCATTGGGTACTTGTCCCACGCCCTTCCGATGGCGAGAGTCATTAAAGGTAAAATATAGTCAGATTTCGATTTCATTTCGAATTTTATTAAAATATTTGTCAATAGTAAAATGTAAATTAATTGTTTAAAAGGAGAATAAATGTTCTTTATTTAAAAGGCCCAGTAAAGACCCTGAGTAAAGGAAAAAAATTCTGTTATTTATAATAAATTGTTGTAAAAAACACGAGTAATTCTTTTGTAAATTATATTTGTTTTTAAATAAATTAATTGTTGTGTCAGTTGTAATAAATGTTTTATTCATGCTAGTTCTTCATCATATTAATTTCCTTTTAATTAATTGTTTTTTATTACTGAGAATTACATAAATGGCGCCTCAACGTGTAGCCAATCAATTCATTTATATTTGGTATTACTTTTTGTTTATTACAATATACTTATTAAACAATGTCGTTTCGATTCTCGTATTTCATAGGGAACTTAAACACGCGAAGAGGAATGAATTGTGTTCAATTAAAAATAATCTGCCGAGAATTCGTGTAACAGGACATTTTGAACGGCCCACCAAGACGGAAAAAAATTTAATAGTTTCCATCACGACGTTTCCACTATAATAATAGGCATACTTTAATTGTTAAAAGAGATGTGAATGATTGTTTATTTAAAAACAAAAAATAATTTAATGAAGTATTGTGAATATTTAGTATATAATGCCACGGATCTCCCGTTTATATTTTCCAAAAAATAATATTATATAAATCAACAGACCAATCATTTATTTTACTCAAAATTTATTTATAAATTATTGCTTCGTCAGTTATTAATTTTTTCTGCATTATGTCCAGTAATATTTTAATTTTAACGTATCAGATAATTATTAATAGTCGTAGATGCACCTGTCCTTCCAAAATGTTGTGGGGCACCGCGTCACAGATGCGCCATCACCTTTAAATGCAAGATTGAGAAGCTCGTAGACTGGTTATCAGACAGAGAAATCGTAACGCTGAATAAACGTTGCATGCAAATGAGAGATTCTTTGTTTGTGGAAGAGGCTACGAGCTAAGTAGTCCTCGTGTAATAAATGATTGCGTGTTCGAAGGCCCCTGGGGGGGCTGCTGGTCCTGTATTTATGCTCACCACCGGCAATACTTCACTCCTAACATTGTGATTTACGGCTTTGCCACTTAGATCTCCTGAGTAAGTACTCTTAAAGCTTAATAATGAATTTTACCGTAACCACGCAACGCATTCTTCAGAAGTCATTAAAAATTAACCGACCGTTTAATCGACTTGTACGCATATTAATTGATCAAACGTGTTAAGAATTATCGACGCGGTGCCTTTAAAAAGAACAGAATGCTTAATATCATGTTACGCAGTAAAGAAAGGTTTCCTATGTCGAAATTGAATGGTGCACGTGTATGAAAATAATGAGGGTTGAAATGGAAAGTTTTTAGACAGTGAAATTTGTTAACGTAATAATCGTCAAACTGTTTTTTCTAATAAAATTCTAAATACGCCATATAGACAAATAACAACTAAGAACATATAATTTGAAAGGACTGTCGTTTCGACGCGGATTGACGTCTTTTTCTAACGGCGTAATTATTTTCTCTTTTTTGTTAATTATCAATGTCGATTAAGAGGAAAACAGGCAAACGGTCTTTTTAGCGTAATAAGGCTCGTAGCAATTACTGAGTCAAATTTTTTTCTTGTACTCCCTTATTACAAATTTCTACATCACAAATTTATCCAAATATTCAAAGAATATCAAATATCCATTAATTACAGATCCACTAATAAATACCCTTTAATACTAGCTTAAAAACCACAAGGACCCACTTGAAAGCTACAGCAATTTTGTTGTTTACAAAATCTCTTTCTCTAATTGTAATTCCTGCTACATAGGGCAAACAAAACGTTCTCTTAATACGCGTATCAAGGGACATATGTCTGATATCAAACTCCACATTGATAAATAATCTGTAGTATCCAAACATATTATCAATTCTAAACACACATTTAATTGGAAAAAATGCTAAGATTTTAGACATTGACACCAGGTACAATTCCAGACTAATTTCACTGATACTTCACATTAAATCAAACATCACAGCTATTAATGTACAGACACTATGCAACCCAATAATTGCTATGATTCCTTATTATTACGTTCAAACCTTCTATTTTTCCATTGCCATTGCTCCCTTATTGTTACGGTAACCCTTCGGCTCTCCAATTGTCGTTGCGTTTTCGTCGGTTTTGAGTGTTGTCAACTGACAAGTGCAGTTGTGTCTCTCTAGGCTCTTCTTCACACCTGACGAAAGGCACAAGGATCCCAGAAACGTTGAGTGGTATTTATATTATCACTTTTGTGTCTGAAGTGGCTATCTTTTTTATTCATTATTTTCAAAGACGTAAATTTTTCATTTTAAACGTTTTTTTGTTACTAATCCACGGATGATTTATTTACTACAGATTGTTAAGGAAGAAAGTGACAACTAAGAATCCATCCAACAACAGGATATATTTTACTTTAATGACATACCATATTCTTCATTCTAATAAATAAATTTGACTGTGTGTTTTTATGTATGTTACACATACAAATATACACGCGAAGGAAAAAAAAAGGACAAAATTTTGTTCACATGTTCCTTTTGAACCGGAAACAAACACTGTGGGGGTAAGACACGACTACCACCCCGGATATTTTTGACCCTCTTAAAGTACCAGGAGTATTTCAGACTGTTATAGGTTACCAGAAAATAGTTTTCATGTTCTTACTGCACCGAGATAACTTTTAACAGACTTATATATAATTTCGTCCTTCTTAAAGGAATATTTCTGATTGTATTTTTCTGAGGATTTTTTTAAGGCAACATGCTACGTGAGGGTAAGTCACGTTGGGCAACTCCCCTTTAATAGCACAGGAAGGGATTTGAAAGGGGGGTTCGGAAGGGTAGAGGAAGGTAGCGAAGGGTTAACTAGGGCCCCCGGGCTATATTTTAAGGATCCTACCCGGCATTCGCCTAAAGAAATGCAGGGAAAACTCTAGAAAACCCTGCATCAGGTAGGTCGGGCATTAGGCACTTGTCCCACGCCCTTCCGATAGCGGGAGAGGAGTTTTCTGTGGGGACGCAGCATTCCCTTCTCCGTGCCTCGACCAATTTAGTAGGCAGCTGGCCGACTAATGGGAATAGAGGACAAGTCTTATCCTATGCCCAAGGTCTGTTACCCCGGAACATACACCTCTCAGAACAGGCCGAGGTTCCTCGGCTTGTGGAACCTTAGTTCAAAAACGGAGAGGAAAAGGCATCCCCAAAGGTAAACCTTTCGTATCTCTCCTTCTGAGGAAAATATTTTTGTCTGGCATAATATACCGCGAGACTCTTTTAGACTAGTAGCGAGAGGATTTTCGAGTCTTTTAAGTAGCCGCGATTATTTTTCACTCTCTTAAGTTAATGGGAATATTTCTTACTCCCTATCAACCCAGAAGTATTTCTGTTTGCCTCATTGTACCGGGAGACTTGTATTAATGTACCGGAAGTTGTGTTGGCACTTTCAGAGTACGTACAGTTGCAGTGTTAGAAAAAAAGGCTTCCGCGAGCTAAAACTGACATATTTATTTTGCAACTGGCATCTGTTGGAAAACGTTGCTGTGGCTTAAAAACCACGAAAGTTTGCACCTCTTTTCAGTTTTTCGCTATAGAAAAAGCATTTTTTAAAAAACAGACAGTGCGTTTCAAAGGGAATTAAATTATCTAAAACATTTTTTCCGTCACAAAAGTGTCTACTGCCGATCATGTTGGAGATATCAGCACTTGAAGTATTCCAAACTTCATTCTCTTCGAAAATGACGTCCAATGTCAAAACTTTGACGAATCATTTCTTTTCAACGAATTTCTTACTCAGTTACACCATTCGATACAGTTTTATTCTCTGCAATTGATTACTGATCATTATTTTCAATATAATGCTTCATACTTTTGCTATTATCGAAAAACGGAAAAGAGGATTAACATTTCGTGGTATTTAGGCCACGTAAACTTTTCCCGAGGCCTTTCGAATTGGTGAACTTGGTTTTTCACTATTGTTGGAAAAAAAATACCCGGCTTTTTGCGCGGTCAGATGTATATAGTTACTGGGCTAATATTGGTCTTTTAGTAATTTATGACTGTCTCAAGATGTCTTGACTCGTTTAAGGTACAGTGATTCAAGATAACGGCTATGATGAAATCAACATTCCGTCTTGGTTTATTAAGGGGCGTAAAATGTAAATGTTCAAAATTTTTTATGCTCGCGATTTTGGTTAAATCAATGTTGAATTAAATACCTTTCCGGGATTATATAAATAAATACCGGGGTAACGCCGGGCACTCAGACAGTAGTCAATAATTACATTTATTTCTTTAGTAATAATTACTTACATTTGAACTGATGTTAATTTTTTTATTTTGTGTATAATGACGTACATTCATATGGGATGAAATATAACGAATAAAAATTTAAAATGGCGGTCGTTAATTACAATGCAAATTTGTTGGGAGATAGAATCAAAATTAACTTTTGTGAAATGAACGGGTAAATTTTTTAACAGATTCATAAATTACAGAATTAAAGTTATTTATTTTAATTACTAAGGATCAAAAGAAAATTTAATGCATAATTAAAATACAGTAGACACTTAATAAAATGACTCCGGTGCTATGTGAAAGTGA
Source organism: Zhengitettix transpicula (assembly GCA_037074705.1). Classification (NCBI taxonomy): domain Eukaryota; kingdom Metazoa; phylum Arthropoda; class Insecta; order Orthoptera; family Tetrigidae; genus Zhengitettix; species Zhengitettix transpicula. Next base: position 16,858,322 of record CM073593.1, on the reverse strand, counting down.
ACATTAGGATTTCCGATTTGAAATGTAGAAAAACGCATAGGTTCTCTACAAATAGGCATGATGATAACAGTTTCAACGGTCTGATTCACAAACTTTTCTTGAAACGTAAACGGAATACAACAAAGTCTTCGCCTTAGTATATCCACGCAGTTAAGCGAAACCACAGAATTTCATTAGCACTGACATCAGCGTACAGGGTAATACGGCCATTTAAACCCACTCAAAATTGAGCTGGACTATATTTTACGTTTGGGAAAAATTTCTGAGTAAGCATGTAGAAGAATTTACATAGCAGAAAGCCGCACGCGAGAATAGACGGCATTGGTGAAGGTTACATCGGTACTCAATATTAGCATAAATGAAGGTTAGATGCGTCATTTGCTTCTAGTACGGGCCCGTACAGTGCAAATACCTTCTAAAGAAACGTATCCATTAATGTATTTCCACTCCTACATCTGTGGAATTGAGAAGGTATGAGGGGAAAAAAAGCAAAGTAACGAACTTAATTAACGCAAACAATATGAAATCAGTTTTGTTGTCTGGAAGTGAAATTTCTCTTACTTTACAATGTTAATTTTTTCTGTTTCTGTCGTCCGTATGCAGATGGTACGTTCATTAATATTTTATGCCGAAAGTTTTAAAATTCAGTTTTATGAATTCCGCATTTCTCCAGATTTCCGCCGTTTATTTGAAAGGGCAAATTTTAATCATTGCTAATAAAATTTACCAGTCCTGTAATTCTTCTTTGGAGTCAAAACTTTTCTGAAATAAATTTTGTCAATACGTAGTTAATGCCAATTAGAGAAATATATTACCATTATTAAGTTATTGGCGATCCTACGTAACTAATCTTAAAAATCATATTTCATTAATGCCATTGAGTACAGGTTTTGCTCTTTTACTACAAGAGCCAGAGTTCAGGACCCTGTGCAGTTGTTTAATTGTGTAATTAGTGTATAAATTGTTTCTAAGCAGTTAGATAAATTAATAATCATCATAATTTTACACTGATATCTAAATAATTGGAAAAATTTAAACAATTGTGAGTTGATTGTTGTTGGCTTATACTGTTCAAGGTTTACAATACCTTTTTATAAGTATAAGTTTAACGTAATAAATTAATAGTCCCTTTTAAGTCCAAAATAAATCAAAATTTGTATCCACAATAATATAAATTATGGTGTCTTGTAAAATGTTCTCGTAAAAAAATCGTAAACCACTGTGAAGTAAGAAAAGCCTTTTTTGAGTATATATACTTGTAAATAGAGCAAACCACATATAAATTCTCTTAATTTATTTTATTTTCTTAGATATTTAAACTACAGGAGATTTCGGAGTCTTTGCCATAATCATCTGTTTGTTAAACAACTTGAACATACAACATATAATTATTATTTTTTATATTACATTTTAATTAGTATTTTCATACCTAAAATATCTTTCATGAGCTTTAAGTGTATTAAGTCAATTTTTCTTCCTTCACAAAATAACACTACTCTTGGGAAAAATAAAAGTTAATGGCGAGAAATAAAAATATGTTATTTGCAATATATGTTAGAATAAGTAGGCTTTAAAATTATTTTAGGAAATAATAATTTCTGAAAATTTTGTAATAAAAAATGTATGTAATAGAAAATATTAAGTCGATTATCGTAAATGAAAGAGTTTGATATAATTGAAGTATGAGAAATTTGACTAACCAGATACAGGGATAGACGTAATCGTATGTTATGAATGAATATCAAATTGACTTAATGTTCTTAATGAAAATCATGGGAGACATTTTACATTTGACAGGTTTGAAAATAGTAATGCAAATGTATTGTAATGTAATGTAAAAAATAATAAATATATGTTGTACGTAAAATTATGTATGTATGAGTGTTTTTTTATAAAAAAAAGACCAGATGATTTTGGCAAAGGAGCTGAAAGCTCCTGTGGTTTAAATATCTAAGATAATAAAGATATGAAGAAAACTTATATGTGGTTTGATATATTTACAAGTATAAAAAAAAATCTCTTACTAGAAACGGAACTGGTGAGAACAGAACTCGATGTATCTTGATCTACCAACACAATCTACGCTGTCTCCTTTCGATTTGAGATATACTCCCAGTTTCCAACATCCTATTCTTTACGCCCCTTGTTTGTTTTTCCTGAGAGACGCTCTCTTTTTCTCATGGAGGACGAATCTCAAGGTCTGTGAAGTCCGTTGTCTGGACTGAGGGACTAAACGACGTTCCGCTTGCGTGCTCATGAACGTCCGTTACTGTTGCTCGCTGCAGGCATAATTGTCTAGGTAAGTAATATGAACCGTTAGAGGGTTTCCACGCGGTTTACCGACGCTGACCTCGTCGCGCCGCACGTGAGTCTGCGGAGGAACTCCCTGCACGTGCGACGGCTCGTGCTCCGACGTGTAAACACAAGCATGGAACCGGATGCATGCTTCGGGTCACACGTGAGTAGAGCACGTGTTGCTTCACGACCAGGCTAAAGGCGCCAAGTAAGCGCGCCCCCCATGAACAAAGGCATTCGTCACGGTAGGGCGAGACTGATACATGCTTGAGTACATCACGCCGACGTCTTAACAGCTATATTAAGTAAGCCATCAAGACTTGCAGGGTACTACAACCTTTATTTAGATTACTCCTTCATCAGATTCATCCATATAATTAAGAATACAGAATTGCCAGTTTTGATGCTAAAAATGAAAAACTGTAGGACTTTTATTTCCGTCCTGCAGCAGAACGTTGAAATTAAATGGGCGAATAATAACACGCTAGAGAATGGACTAGAATTGTGCGACGAATTATTTGGGAAACAGATGAAGCATAAAAAAAAAGACCTTAGCAGACTGGAATAAGCTGAGTACAATATTTCCTTGCGTCAATGTTTTTAGAATAGTTTTAACACTACCAAGTTGCCGCAGCATAGGATCGTGTTGAACCGAGCTCCGGTTTACCCCCAACATCCTAAGCGTAAAGGACCTGTACCCATCGTTTGTCGACACGTCTTCTGAAACCTCTCGACCTATATGTCTTGGCAATTCTGTGACGTAGCTGTCCACATTGTTTATTTCTTCATATTTGTTTATTCTCTTCATTATATAATACGTATATATCAAAATTGTTCTTTTAATCTGGACTTGAAATTATTTGGCAATGTTGAGGTGACATTATAATTTAGATTTTTCGGATATTCCATTGTCCGTAGAAAGGTGAGCAAGAAAGAGACAGAAAGGTGAAAAAAAAAGAAAAGGAGAGAAAAAAAACAAAGCAAAAGTGTGAAAGAAACAAGCTAGGTTAAAGAGATGACGTGAAAAATCGTCTATAAGTTCAGAAAAGATTTCAAGATTTACTCCAACGTTTCGAACAGTAAAGAAAACTCTGTTCCTCATCATGGAGAGAACAACACTCAGACACGTAACATGAAAGTCCGTACATTCATTAGGGGACCATTCGGACTATATATACTAGGACAGCTGTCGCTCTTAATGAGTGTCTGAGTGTTCTTCTCTCCCTGATGACGAACAGAGTTTTTCTTACTGTTCGAAACGTTTGACTAAATCGCTACATCTTCTACTAAAAGTCTCTTAATCTCTCGTATTTAATTGCGTTGCGGAGGAAACTACATGCATATACGGTTGTGCAGTACACGAATTTACGGAAATGAAAATTGAACCGTCGAGATAATTACAAATTTGGTAGAACTACATAATTTTGGGAATTTAATGGACGGTCTAATTATTTCAACTAAGGATTTCGAATAGAATCCGAAGGAAGTAACACGGCCGTACCACCACCGTAAATTGTTCATATATTTTAAAATAATGTTTTGCTTTAGTAACAACATGTGTTGTCGATCAGTGGAGTTTTTGGGAATTTCATGGTAAGCTGTAGAAAACAACCTGACCGTTCAGTCAACGTGTGTAATATGGGGAATAGACGGGTGACGGTTTTCTAGGTAGGGGAACGTCATTTATAAGGGAGAAAAAAAACTCGCCAGTCTTCTTTTTGGAGATGTTGGAATGTTATCATAGTTTTGATCACACGTACAATAATAATTAAACATCATAGAGTACCGAAGAAAGCAGGACAAAACTTTACGTTACATACCTGTGAGTGTCCGTTCAGAAAAATTGACTTCGCGACTGGACGATCATTGAAGCAGAGAAACACCGCTTGCTATTTTTCCTGAAGTCACCAGTCACCGTAAAATATTCCGCATGAATGGCGAGGTTATGTAAGCAAACCTCGCGATTTTACTTTCATTACACTTTCTTGTAAATTGGAATTCCAACGACGGTTTATTTCAAGTTGTTTCTAATACCGCGATTTTTTTGCCCTACGTTAGAGTTTAACGTTTATTTTGCATTTCAAAACGGCGGCTCGCACCGACTAATTTATATGAAATATGTTACAATAAAATAATAGTTAAATATATCGTAATTTTAAATAATAACTTTTCACAGTTGGTAAATAAATTAATTCAATTTTTATACATACATATATATATATAAATTAACATTATATATTCAAATATTACCTCAATTCCTTTTTTTTCCTTTTTTCCCTTTATTTAAAATTAAAACCCTTAGATTTCGAAGCATTTTTTCCTGGGTCCAAATCCACTTATTCTTACACAGTCATATTACATTTCTTACCAACTGTAAGTCAAATGACGCTTTGGTTTAAGGTGTTCTAATACCACGAATTTTTTTCCCGAGATAGTGTTAATATTTTGAATTTTATATCATCGGCTCGCAATTTCCAATATGTAAAAAATTTGTTTAAAGGAAAAACTGGTTGATAATTTTAAATTTTAAATTCTCACTGATAATAAATTGCAAATAAGTTTTATTTGTATAATTTAAGAATCATTCTATCAATATCCAAGCCTAAAATATAACCAGGTATAAAAGTTATTGCAATACGCACGGTAAAGTAATATTCAACAGTTATATGTGCAATTAATCATAACACATACAAACTAAATTTGGATATTACTTCTTTTAATTACCCAGGATTAATTGAGGCATTATCCCAAAGCGAAATGCTCACCCTGACAATATAAAAATACGATATTGTGACTCCAGAGCAGTGAAAAACAGTCGCAGTGGAGCTTTTAGCACAAAGCACTTTGCAATGTACATTACCCGGCCATAACTGTTAGTTGCTCGAATGATCGTAATAATATCAACTCATGAAGTATTTTTAACGGCTACATTTTCGGCCGGAAGGCTCTTAATGACGACTCTGAAATAACTCATCTGATTACCAAAATGGATTTTTAATTTCAAAATATTTTTTGCATTACACCTTCAATTTTCTGAAGCTTAATTTGAGTAGAATTTTTTAAATACTACTATTAATAGAATTTAATTAAAATAATTATTACAGTTTATAATAGTTGTAATGATTGTTATTTTACGCAGACATATTTCCAAAAAGCGTTAAGAGGGTCACTGACGGGATTTAAAGGATCACTCCAGTGAGCTACCAGTGACGGCCAAAATTATTAGGCCGAACTAATTAACTCCTGGAAGCATGTAATAATTTTTTAAGCATCTGGAAAGAAATTGGACTTCCTTTATCAGGAAATGTAGTAGATTTCATTGGTGTCCATCTTCGCTCAGGGCAACCAATGAGATATAAAGAAAAATATCACTGATTGATTAACTTTGAAATGGAGAAGGAATTTCGTGATTTCTAGAGTCCAAATCGGAGGAAGGACAGAAAAATCTGGGAAATCGGTAACAAGTCGCGATACAGAAAATCATCCTCCGACGTCTGCCAGGAATTGAATAGTATCAATATGACTTGCAAAACACTGCTCGTACTAATTAATTTGGGAAATTTGGTAAGATCCATGATTATTCGTTATTAAACAATCACCCGATATATGAAGTTCAGAAATGCAGCACAGAAGAAACTCCATCCGATTAATTACTGAGACTTTTAAAAATTTAATTAGAGAAGTCATAATTCTGTATCCTTTGAATAATCTCCCAATACGAAACGGAAGAAATTTTTTATTCCTAAGTTTCTGAGACAATGTTTAAATTTTAATATATCAAGATTATTTTTTTTATGAATGGGTAAAATCTCTGCATAAATAACATTTTGCAAATATTAAATCTGGAAGTGAATTCTCGCAGGACGTTTCGGTACGTCCTGAACATTTTTTTTCATAGTAAATTTATAAAACAATATCGTTGAAAAATATTATCTTTAACATCCGTTAAATGATTGTTATTTTAATATGAATACTATAAATCATGCAACCCTTTTTTATCAGCCACATATAATTTTTTTATTTTAATGTAATTACATTAAAATGGGTCAAGATTGAAATACAGGAGCTTTCGCTTATATTAAACCATATTTATTTGATAAATTTAGCTAAAATCTTTTTGTCAGTATATGAAGGTAGTAACTGGACACGAAAATGTAATACGAACCATAACTTAGTAATCAGTCGGCAAATAAAAATTTATCAGGTGATTAAGGTTTTATATAACCGAAAGGTCTTGGATTTTAATGTAATTAACACTGAAGTAAAAAACTTATATGTGACTGTTAAAATCAGGTTCTATCATTTATAACTCCTCTTTGACTGCAGAAATTATGAGTTCTATATTTGATTGGATATAATATATAAAAAATTGTAAAGCAGAAATATCTTCCAAAACTATATAAAAAAAAGTTCACAGACAAAAGAATAACGTCTTCCAAAATTATAAAAAAATTTGGTTAATATCTACTCCACATTTAAATGAATATTGTTACAAATATATTATAAAATCATGAGTAAATATAACTTATCATTACTCATTACAGTAATTTAAGAATAAGTGTAATGATTAACGTCTTTTGAATAAAATTCAGCTATGTTCGTAGTAAATAAAGATTTTATTCTTCAGAACCAAAATTAAATCATATTCTAGATTCTATTAGTTCTTTTAATGGTTCCAGGTAAATGTATCAAAATTTAAAAATATAATTTCCTCGATTGTAAGAGTGTTATTGGTGCCGCCAATTGAATACTTATTTTCACTATTCAATTTACGTGTTTTCCAAAACGTCAATTATAACTTTCTAACTAAAGATTCATAACGAAGATACTAGTAATGTAAGACTGTTTATATGCATGGCACACAGTTTTCATTATTGCAAAGAAATTTGTCGTCTGACTACACGCGAGGTGATGGGCCTCGCGTGTGCCACGTGGCCGCCCGCTCTGCTGTGGGAGACGCGTGGGCCGTGATCTATGCGCGTGGGCGTGTCTGCTGGCAACTGCTCCGATAATGTTTCCGGTCTTCCAGTTACTCAGGGCTGTCGGCTTTCGTGTACAACACGCATCACTAAAAACTACCCCTGCTCGACAGTTTGACAAATAAGACATGACCGCCTACGCCGTCTAGTGGTTAGTCGATGACAGGGTCAACTTTGGCACTTCACTGAACACTGAAAAAATTTTAAAGTTTTTCATTTAAGAGAAGGAGGGAAATAGCTAATTTTATCAAACATTCCACGAACATAAAAATTCAGATTCGTAATAATTTGCAGATTGGACTGTAATAGTGATTATAGAGGTGTTAATGTCGTCAGTAAGTGATAGCGGGTTATTTACTTGACGAGAGTCAAGAAGGAATTAACGTTTTTTTGTTATATTCACTGTTTATCTCAGAAAAAAAAGTGCCCCTTCCAGACTGCAACAAGCAATACACATTTAGTATCCATAACATATTCCATTCTTATTGGTAATGAATGAAATAAATTCCCATTACTTGGTGTCTAACGAGTGTTTCAGTTTTCATACTTTATCCCAATAAAAACATTTACATGCCTTTCCTGTTCTTATTTTAAGGTTTCTATAATTCAAAAGAGACTTTTGAATAAATTGTATTTTATTTAAAATATTTATGAAAATAATGATTAGATATAAAATTAAACATGATATTTTAAAATAAATTGACCTCTTTTTAAATACGTTTGTTCGAAAGTACGAACGTTATACTCGCCTCTCACATCTACACATTTAGTTCGCTCCTTCCAAAAGATCAACAGTAGGTGGGAAGATTCACATCAATTGCTATCTCCACAAAAACTGTCCTATTTGATTTGATTTATTTTATTCCATTAGTCATCGTATGAGGACATAGGATACGCCATTACATAAAATTACAATACAATAATTGTATGCTACAATTATAATTAATTAGAAGTTAACATAAAAACACTAAATTTCGGGAACACATATTTCCGTGTTCAACATAAGTAAAAGAACTATATATTAATCATAACATAAATAATAATTCTTTAACATATTATTGAACTATACTAAGAGTATAATATAATATTTACAGGAATAATAAAAAAATCAATACGTACTAGTAAATAATTAATTATTCGAGAATTAACTATCATAAATTATAGAATTACATATCACAGGAGAATAAACACAAAAGTTTACACACGCAACACTAGGAGGAAACAAAAACGACGGACAATTCACTTCAGGAAACAGAGCGATAAGGAATATTCAAAATCCCGGCCATACATGCAACAAACAAGCGAAAAGACCAACAGAGACTCAGCAAGTTATGAAATAAGTAGTTATTATTGAACACTTTTGCAGTTAAGAAACATTAATTCTTAGGTGAACGATCAATAAATTTCTGCACTAAGTAAAATAGCGGCGCCTTTCAGTGTAATATTTTTACATTGGATCCCAAAACTCTTGTAGTTATTATTGTTCTTTACATCTGGAGCAAGACTATTGTATAAAATTATCCCTGAATGGTGAAAACTTCTCTGGTACATCGGTACAATCGTCTTCTTCCCCTTCCCTGATAAAACGTCTTTCTGTGCTTCCCTGATAGCATTTTTAAAACCTAGGTCGTTTTATGACAGGCCTCATAATTTTTATTTCTTCTTCTATTATCCTTCATTCACAATTTTTATTGAGGCGCAAATCTACCCTCCACATCCTTATATCATATTCAACCAATCGTTTTTGCCAGGCAGGTTCTCTTATTTCATGGTCTTTAACTGCTAACTTTTCAATATGCTCACTGGAAGTCCGCATTTTAATATCCCACGATAATGACAGAATCATTTGATTGTCGCCTGTTTACTACCCAAGAATCCCGTTCATCTAGCGCCCTGTCACAATTCCTCATTGTGACTAAACGCAGTTAAATCGAAAAATAAATATTTTTTTCGTTCAAAAAATACGCGTGTTACAAGAAAAACCATAAGTACCGAGTAGGTAACAAAATTGAAATTTCGAAAATAATGTAGTATATAAAGAACAGCGATTTGTAAGTTTCAAACTGAACAAACTATCAGTATTCAAATGTCACTACAGCATGCATGTGTTAAACTAGATAATCATCTTTAAAAGTTGAAAACATGAATTATGCAACGAGCTGTTGTCTTTCATAATAAATAAATATCAATATACGGAAAATGTATTGCTTTTAGGATTCAGGAAGCGTGCTCAATTTTTCTGACAACAAGCTCTCTGGATTCTGTCAAAGAAACGGAAACTGTACCTATTAATGCACATCATTCATATATATCAAATGATTTCAGTTACCTTCGTATATTTCTGCAGTCAGGATTATAAAATAAATTATTCATAATCGTATTTAATCTTAAATATGTAGATCTCATCCAAACAGGATAAGTAGTCCCTTTCAAATTACCTGTTGTAAGAGAAAATCCACAATGAATGCAACGTATGGATTCATACACACCATCCATAAGCTCTCAATGACAAACTAGAAGTGACCGATGTGGGGGAAGCTTTTGATTCCATTATGTAACTGCATAGTAACGGAGAAGTAGTATTATTATTCTTTAAATCGTTTCTCCACAACGCACAAAGACGTAAACTTCAAAAGCTCGTGTACGCTTTGTACGCTATTAGGTCTTATATAATGTTCTATGAATCATATTCCCTTTTATCATGATTAACGTCGAATAGATCAAATAGAATCGCCTTTCATCTATGTTACAAGTTTTTATTATCTTATTTATAACATATAAGTTTTTAAATATATTACTGGAGTAAAATGACTAACGAAATTATAAATTACTTGTGTAGTTGCTTCAATACTTGAAAAGCTCTTGATTATGATTCCATGTTGTTGTGTAGAAAGTTGAAATATTATTTCAGTTACTCATCATATAGTCAGTTATATTCTCATTGTGTATGAGTTATTTTGGTAAAGGAACTCGGTATAATCGTAAATCTCAATTAAAAAGGTTAAATATAAATATATATATATATATATGTAGCATTTTCATTCGAAAAACTAATATATGTATACAGTATTTTCATAACATGTTTAAGAATACGAAATAAATTTAAACATAAGTTCTAGAGTGGAAATGTCATTGTTGTAATAAATGGTACCAATAAAATAAAAGAATGTAAAACTATAAACAAACAACAGCCTTTTGAAGTCAGAAAAATACGTTTATTAGAAAATACACAACGTTTTATTCTTGGACAGAAATAATTTTTATATCCAATTTCTTAATTATAGATTTACTAAAATATTGTAATTCCTTTATTTTCATTTATATTTCTTTCACGACGAAATCTAGTATAATTTCTATTAAAATATATTTTCTTTCTTCAAAACGATGTTGTTCATTTATAATTCATAAATAGTCATTATATATATATCATTATCAAAAAGTATGTAAAAGTATTTAATTAATATTGGTTTCATGAAATGCCATTCTTGAACTAACCTTTTCGTCATCACAACTAATATCATATCATGTATCAGTACATAATTTATAATACATAGTTTGTAATTCTAATAAAGATAGTTGTTAAATAATTTATCAATAATTTAATTTTAAAAGTTATCACTATTTAGTGAATTATTTATTATGTACAATATGAACAAGGACAAGAATGATAATGACAAATTTAGCCGAAGGTCTCTTAATTAATAATAAGTAAAAAATATAGGTATTTTTTTGTTTATTTAATATCTCAAATAATATAACAGTATTGATAAAATATTTTCGAAAATTTAATATAAATTTTTAAATACTTAATTGTTTCATCATAACCGTTTACATAGTTTCCGTATTTTAGCATTCAGAAGATTGTACGATATGATATTATAATGTAAGTTAAAATTTAATAACTTCTCTGTTGTCTTAAAAAAATCCGTTCTGAAATATACAACTACGATTTTTTTCTCTCAATACGAGTCAATTTAGCGTGTAGTTCTTGATCTTACTGCTGAGATAAATTTAATTGAAACTCAAGGCTCCGTTGTTTTATCCAAGGTTTCGAAATAGACTCCTTGCCAATAAAAACTGTTGATATTTTCAATCAACAAAACTAAAATGGCAATTTAATTCCAATCTTCGTCTGAAAGAGTTTTCGATTTGCAACTTCATTGCTTACAAGTTCTTAAGCCGTTGCATTAGTTTTGTAACGTTTACGGTCTCTTCTGAGAATCACTCGGGCTGACTTGCACAATAATCGTAAAACGTAATGGAGTGCTGTACGCATTTTAGAGTCTAGCAATACATGACGACAATGGAACTTATGAACGGTTGCGATTTCTAAGAGTAAAAATGTTTTGAATCGTTGAAAGGTTTTTAATTAATATTAAACACGATATTAGCTCGTATTTTACATTCTTAGGAACAGAAATCTCCTGATATTCTTATTTTGTTCTTAGCACCACACGTCAACTTGATTTTCCATTACTTAAATTTTTCTTTTATTTTTAAAATATAAGCAATAAACTTGCGTTTCAATTTAACGATTCAAAAATTGTAGGGATTTTAAAAATGCTGCCCCGGTTTTGTAGTATAACTTCGTCCAAACATTCCATTCAACACTACGGGAATCTAATAAACTTTAATTATCAGGAACAATAAATATTTAAATACTATCGTTCATATTACTACGATAGAAGCCTACTTTTGATGTAAAGTCACTTCTCAGTATTTCTGTATTTATTAATACAGCAATTTTTGAAACTTTTACAGGTACCTTATTTAATTCATTTAGAAAGTAACAACGTTTTGATAGATATCCGTATTCCAGAAACGTTGTTTGGTATTTATATCATCATGGTTATTTTAACTTCTTTTCCAGGTTGTCATAATTAAACTCAGCGACAGCCATAACCTCGGATTTGACTCCTATCTCGGTTATGTTCGCTTTATTTTCTTTTAACGCCCCTCCACCCCTACCGCAATAAGGCTGCTCCCCTATCATACCAAAAGGGGTTGAAATTACACACAAAAAACATGGGAAGGAACACTATCAATCACACTGAACCCCAAATTTATTTATCAAACGCAAATATCAGTCGTTTTAGTATGTTTGAAAATTTACAGCCCCATACTTTGGGGCGGTAGTCGTGTCTTACACGCACAGTGTTTGTTTCCGGTTCTAAAGGAACACGTGTACAAAATTTTGTCAAATTATCTTCACAGGTGTAGATTAATTTTAAAAACAGACGTGTTAAATTTTCTTTACCATATTCCTACCTTCTTCAGGTTTTTGTCCTATAAAGCAGATATTTACCGATTGTTAAATTTGGAGACTAATCGTGTAACGTAAGTAAAGTAAAAAGAAAGTAAAGAAAAACAAACTTAACAAATAATTTTAACATCTGAGGACCAAATACAAATAACATATTTAATTAGATCACTAAATCTACGCAAATTTTACAATCTTCAAATATTTGTTTTATTACAGTAGGCAAGGCAGTAGAAAATTGCCTCTAAATTTTACTCACAGACTGTATAAATATTATTAAAAATTTTCATACCTGATGAGGTCCAAAAATCCCAGAAAGAACAGGATAGAAAAATAAAGAAATAAGAGAGGAAGTCGGAATTAAAGTGTCTTTAAGGAAAAAAATATCTCTGGCCAGACTAAAGTGTATGATAAAATAATGGAGGAGAATAAAACAGCAGTGATATGGTTGGTGAGAGAAATAAGAGGAACTGGACATAGAGGAAGTCCAAGAAGGAGGTGTACAGATCAAGTAAAAAGAGAAGTGGAAGAGTGTGAAGAAGGAAAAGTGGTTTCCGGACAAGAAAAGATGAGTATTCGTTACTACAGTCAGCCTGGATACTGGAGATGGAACAGGATAATGATGAGGTCCTACAGGAGGACTAAACGTGAATTTAATATTTTATATTTTTTTTGCAATGTACACTATAATGACTAGAGGCCATTTATTTATATTATTATAATTAAGTCAGATATTTTATTTATTTATTCATTTTGAGCATGTACCATGTTTGCTGACACATCAGTAAGAATCAAAGTTGTGTACTTGCGACGGACCGCCGCGCCACGAAGAACGTGACCTGAGGGTCGCCGGTTCAAAGACGCTCACGTGCACAGCAACGTCACGTGTGCCGGCACGATTCTCGGGTCCCGTTACTACTACTCGCACTTCCTACACCCAACTTTACGTCACACAAAACTATCGTCAAGCTCCGTTAAGCTGGTATGCGGCCATATTAAGTCTGCCATTGAAATAGAGAGTAAAAAACGCGGCTTTTCTTTCGCGGTGAGTAAGAGTGGGAGACGAAACCTATTTTTACGTGTGCATTCCAATGAAAGGGTGTGTAAACTTTAGGCGGTAGATTACTTTTATTTATGCGGTTATACAATTAGTATAACGGATCACCACGCTAAGGTCATGGCACGGACAATAAACTGAACAGAGACGTTTTTCCCGCTCAGAATCACCATTATCCCAATAGAGCAAGCATGGCTAATATGGTAACAAAGGAAATCGATTATTTTCGGAACTTTTTATCTTAAAAAAAATATATCTAATGAAGGTTACATTGTACTGTTGCATAAATCATCTAATTTAGTTAAAGGATTTATTTTTTTAGACATAAATAGTAAGCAGTACTTAAGTTGGAATAATAAAGATGTAATTTATTCGTAACATATTAATAGAACCAACAACGAATGGACAGTGATTTTTTTGTCGATTATACCTCCGAATGCGTTTATATTTTATATGAAAATAAATACCAACACAAACAAATACCTTTTACAATTTTATATTGGAATGGATCCGACCACATACAAGATATATTCCAAAATAAAAAATAAAAATGAGAACGAAGAGGACAACTAATGGAAGGAATGTGGAACAGTATCGTGATCGTCATCAAAACACGTGATCTTCACAAAAAAAAATCTACAGTTTCTAGAACAAAAAAGCCACAATACGTTTCTTCCCTATGTTCAAGTCAATTTTCTTTGTTAAATGGTTTATAGGTATTTTATTATTTATAAACCACTGATGAGGTCCTGGAACACTTTGTAGTAAAATTAAATTTAAATAAATTGTATCTTTTTCGCCTTGAAGCATCAATGACATTTACATTAATGCACGTCAGATTAAGTCTACAATTTTATTTATAACTATTTGGATGCCCTGTGTTCTCGGGTTGTCATAATTAAACTCATCGACGTCCATAACGCCGGATTTCACTTCCATCACGGTTGTTTTGGGGTTATTTTTACGTAACGCGCCTCCACTCTCATTCCAAATGGAGATCCATGCGGAAAGGGGTAGAATTATACACTAAAATATCTGGAGAAACGCTATTTATCTTATCGACCCCGAAAATTTTTTTTTCGGCGACAGTATCGGCCGTTTTAACATATTTGAAAATTTACATTTAAACGGCAAGTTTATTCAACCCCAATCTTGATTTTTCCGCGTTAGTTTTTTGTAGCACCACTCTATCCCATCCCTGATCATGCTCCCCTCCAATATACACCAACGGGTAGAAATTGTACACAAAAAACATGGAGAAACACTATCACTCTCATTTACCCTGTAAAATATTTATTCCACGCAAATATTGGCCGTTATAGGATGTTTGGATAATTTCAACCCTGACCTGAAGTTGATAGACGTGTATTTATTCCCACAGTGTTTGTTTCCGGTTCGAAAGGAACAAGTATACGAATGTTGGCCAAATTTTCTCCATGGGTGTACATTTGTATGCGGAACATACACACACAATCATACAGTCTATTTTATCTATTAGAAGAATAGATTCTTTGATGATTGGTCTAATTTAACATCTAATATTTCTGTCAACTTAAATTTGTATCAAATTTGTGAAATTTATAGTTTAAATTTATGAAGTTTAAATTTATATTTTTAATAATGTTATTTTTAAATTGTAATGGTATAAATTATAGCGATTTCACTAATTTGAAATTCAACTCCTGGCTAAGTTTTTCAAATAAATTGGTAATTATATTCGTAATACATAAAAAGTTTCCTCCCAATGATCATTGACCTCTTCAGTAGTATCTAAAAACAAATTGAATAAAAAGCTTACCAACTATTGTATTTTTAATTATATTTATTTTTATATACAACTAAAGAGGTCGATGATCATGAGGAGGAAACATTTTTTTTTGGTTGTAGACAGGCTATGTATAGGGTAATCCACATATTGGCAACTCCCCTCTTATAGCATAGGAAAGGAATTTGAAAGGGGGGTGCGGAAGGGTGGAGGAAGGTAACCAAGGGTTAACTAGGGCCCCCGGGCTAAATTTTAAGGATCCTACCCGGCATTCGCCTAAAAGTAATGCAGGACAAACCCTATAAAAACCTGCATCAGGTTTGTTACTTGTCCCACACCCTTCTGATGGCGGGAGAGGGGTTTGCTGTGGGGTCGCAGCTTACCCCCCGCCATGCCTTGGCCAGTTTAGGAGGCAGCTGGCCGACTATTCCAATGGGAATAGAGGACAACTCTTACCGTATCCCCAAGGTCTGTGACCCCGGAACATACACCTCTCAAAACAGACCGAGGTGCGTAATAAATGTAAATTTTAATAAATTGGTTCTGATTTATGGCCGCGAGACATTGATTCCATTTTTATTAATTCAAGTCCGATTAATTGAACAATTTTATTTATAGGGATATTGGATTATTTTGTTAATTTCTAGTTGAACCTTTTAGTATGACTCATAAAGACAAACACGATAGCGTTTTATTTAAAGAATACTCAGAGCATGTAGAATTAATACTCATGTATCACAGTTTTAAGTCCTTAAAAAAATTATTCTTGAAAAACGATTAGCACTGAGATTATATAAATGATTTTGATAACGATAAAATATTGTAAATTCTTCGTTCATTCTTGGTCTCAAATTTCTATAAAAGGCTATTTTACGTAAATTAACTTAACATTTGCTTACAAGCACTGTAAATTATGATTTATATCGGCAACAAGAGTCCAGATTTCTCCGACCAAATTATGTAAGCATTGATTTATGATTCCTAACACCTTCACTTTTGTATGATAAGAAATAATAGAGAACATTGCTTTGACGTCGGTTTTAGACAAACGTTTTTAGTGCTTATATCCTTGATTTAATTACAATCCATTGTCCGGATACGAGGTGGGAATGCCCCATTCATGGATCTGATTACTTCCACTTTATTGCGTGACCGATGGTGAGCCAAATGCCAAGGCAGCAACCTTCCGCCTGTAGCAACCCAAATATCCCGAATCCTAGTCACGTATTCCAGAATCAATAGCGAGACCGACTCTAGTGTTGTAAAGATACACTGGACGCATGTATCAAAGCTGCCCTGGAGCTCTATGCGACATTTTTTTTTTCGTACGGGAAGGTTTTGAAACGTGGCTTGTCTCAGTTCAGGCAGGGAGTAAAAAAATGCATGGGAAATGTTGCAGTCCAAAAAATTCTGCGTATGAATCTATAATATCAGCAGTACTGTTTTGAGTAGAACTTAAAGACAGAATACGATTATCTGTTCTCTGAATTTATCACGGAATGTCCGACGAGGAGGTTGTTTGAAAACAGTTAGCCCTGTACAGTACAGTCTTAACCGATTGCGGAGATTCGCTACACCGGTATTCGATACAATCATGACAGAGGGAGTTGCCGAAATACAGCCCCTGGGACATGCCAGTGAATTGCGGTTCTCCCAGGTCAATAGTTTCGATCTATTAACGTTCACATGCAACTTTCAATAACAAGAACAAAAATTGTAAAATTATAAATTTATGAAGACGTTTACGTTTCAATGAATAATTTTCATGTGCTTCGTTTTCCTCTAAATTTAATGAAACATTTTTTTACTTTTCGGAAAAACATAACAATGTTGGATTTTAACAAAAAAAATTGAAGCACCTTGCATTTTTATATGTAAATGATGTTATTGCAACATAAACTAGGTTTCCTCTATATTGTAACCCTTTAATACTTTTTGGTACTTTGCGGTACAATGCGGAAAACAATATAAAAAATATATTAAACGTGACTAAAGATAATTTGGTTCATTCTGTTGAACATATTAAACACAAATAAAAATTCACATTAACTGGAGGATAATTATTATTTTAGTGCAATTAGAATACCCTGAGAATAACGCTAAACATTTTTTCCTGAAAAAAAAACAACAACATAAATACCACAGAAAATTCTAAAGCTGACCGGGGAGAAGAAAAATGTTCACGGATGCCAAAAATTCACATTTCCTTCAGTGATTGTTGTTTCATATCTGCATCATAAATTAGCTCTCTTAGAAACCGACAGATGCCTCTGGGGTGATACTAAACTTATGTTGCATATACGCTACACTGAAGGGTTAGAAATGATTTAACTGTTGAAAGTTCCAGCTAGGCGTTAGTTGTTTACGTACATGATTTAAGTGAGACCTAAATCTAGTAAGTTGAAATATTATATCGGCTATAGTACACTTTCAGATTCCAGTAAGAATTATACATTACCTCTAATGAATACTTTGTAAATGGATAAGAAAGATAGCCAATGCAGACAAAAATGGGTAATATAAATACCACCTTGTTCCTTTCGTCAGGTGCTAAGAAGAGCCTAGAGAAACACAACTGCACTGGTCAGTTGACAACACTCAAAAGCGACGAAAACGTAACGACAATGGGAGAGCCAAAGGGTTGGCGTAACAACACGGGATCATAGCAATTATTGAGTTTCATAGTGTCTGTTTGCGCATTAATAGCTCTGAAGTTTGATTTAATGTGAAGCATCTCAACAAGGCTGCGGTCAGATATTTTCTCTGAGTTAGTTGAAAAAAATATGGGGTTTCTGTTACCGAACTAATAATTATAAACATCAATTTTATTTTTAATCCAGTACTTGTAAAGTTTGTATTTTTTAAATCCTTTAATTAATTTAATCTTAGGCTATATCTTATTAATTTCAGAAGGGAAATGGTTTCTAGTATATTTTATTTGTAAATTACTTAGTAAATGACTAGATATTCGTTAAGAACACAGTGAGGTTTATTTAACCCTTTAGTGAATAGTGTAGCAAATATGAAAACTAACTTTTGGTATCACCCCAAAGGCAGACGCCTTTGGTTTCTAGGAGAGCTAAATTGTGATGCAGATATGAATAAACATGTACTTGAGGAAATGTGAAACTTTTGTAATCCGTGGACAGGTTAGAACACGCCTCTCTTAGCTTTCTGTGAGTCAACCCCTCAGCCCAAATTTTTCTGCTCGCCGTTCAACCCGTAAATATTTATTTTCTGCGTTCTTCTTATGGTTTTTCAAGAAATAAAATTGAGGCATCTTTGTCAACTTATTATAATTACATAAAAATCATATTTATCCATTTAATGTGAATTAATGATAAATCAGAAATCATTATATTTGTTGCACAAAACTTGTTTCCATTTATTTCATATATAAATAGAGATGTAATTATTTTAATAAAGTTGTTTAATTTGAGTTAATTTCATTAAGACTTTTTAATTTTTACTAACTTTTAAAAATAAATTTTTGTTTTCTTATACATGAAATTGTATTTAATTTTACTGTAGCAAAATTTTATTTATAAATATATAAAGAGCTTAAAGAATTGAAGTGACGATCATACATGTGCATGATGTTGAATTTTTGCAACATAATAAAAATGTTCAAATAATATCATAAGAATTTCGACCATATGTTTTAGTAATTTTTATCGTATTGTATTAACAAACTGTCTTAATAAATTTAGTTTTGTAAAATATAAAAAAATCATGCACTAAAGCGTTAAAATTCACCTTTGAAAGAGTTCCTTCTACAATCAAATGGACGATATCAAGAACAATTTGTTTATTTCGTATCAGACTGCTTTATCGGACGGCGGTATTGGAGGTTGAAACAAAGCCATAATTACCATTCACATTAAACAAGATGCCCTTAAGAGATCGTAGCTGCATATCGCGGTCTAGCCGTCCATGAACTTCTCAAGTATTGACCGTGTAAGGCAAATGGAGGTGGACAATTAAAGTCGCCAATCGAAGAAACAATGAAGTGGCCTCCAGTTCACAAAGACGCGTGATTGTAGGAAATCCGTTCACCAGACCAATGACGGCCTTTGTTCAATACCGACAGCGAAGCTCAACAAATTTGAAGCTGACCTTGTAATAATTAGCAATGAAATGAACTTTAATAGCAATTTCGTGGGTAATAACTGAGGAACCAAAAATTTTGATCAAAGTGTATATGAAAATAACTGAAAACTTATATTACCACAGTAATATAATAATTAAAAAAAGAATCTCATAGATGACGTTGAGTGCCTTTATAGAAAATAGGAATTAAAAGAATTATAATATAATATATTTTTCCAAAGCAAAATAAAGATGACCACCACAACATATCAACCATTCAAAAAATGCTAATACCTTTTTTTTAATTACAGTTTAATGTCGCATTAACCTTTAGGTCATTAGCAACTTACATCTGTTAAGTTGTACATTTGTATAACAATTAAATTACTTTATACAACTCAGTTTTCATCGTAAAGTCTATTAGGTTGTTTATTGCTGCTGATGAGTTGCAAATTTCCATCATGAATGGGCGGCTATGGTTGATCTTCTTATCTCGCTATATTTGGGGAAGTCAAAGAGGACATGAGGAATTGTTGTGGACTCTTTGCATGAGCTGCATACCGGCTGCGGAGATCTGGAAATCAAGAATGAATGAGTGAAACTGGAGTGCAATGTTCTTATTCTGGCTACAACAACCTGTTGCCTTCGAGATAGTTCTTTCGGGTGCGATTTTTCTCTGATGCTGCTGACATTTCCGAGGATGACTCCGCATTCCTCTGGTTTCACAGGTCTACTCCACTTTTCCTCCAGTTCCTTGTAGAGCCCTACTCTGCAGTCCCTGCTGGTGCAAACTGGCAGGTTGCTGGATCTTCCTTGATGATCAGCTTCCATCTTCGCTATGAGATCTGCCCTGTCCTTATGCGCCGGTAGCCAGGCTATAGTGATCCGGTTTCCGTTTTCTTGTATTTTCAATAAATTCTCTCTAATTCGATTTATGCAACCACTTCTGTGCGCTGTACTGATTATTCTGTGTATTGCGTCCTTGGAGTCTGTTAAGATGATATTTTTGGCCTCCGGTGTTTCCAGACACAGTTCCGTGGCCATGAAGATGGCGTATAATTCTGCTGAAATTATCGATGCATTATGGTTTATAGCGATAGATTTTTCTTTGTCTGTTGTAACTATTGCTCACCCAACTCAATTTGAATTTTTGGACCCATCGGTATAAATGACTCTGGGAGAATTATATCTTTGTAGTAACTGGTAGACTTCAGCGTTCCAATTATTGTTGTGTGGGTTGATTACTTTAAGTTAATGTAGCGATGTATCGATTGGCAGTTCATTAAGCGTCCACGGTGGTATGCGTGCCGGGGTGTTGTGGTCAATCTCTGGAAAAGTCATTCCTTCCTTTCGTAATATATCCTTTAGTGTAGTGTAGTACGGGGTTAGGTTTCTAGGTGGTTCTTTCTCTGCATATCGAGGAGTGATGGTACCAATACCTTTATCATGGCGGATAAATAATATTTCTCCAATTACAGCTAAACGTACTTAAGGTAAATCTAGTAGAAGGAACAGAAAATCCATATTCTCTAATATTTTAAAACAACGCCGAATAAAATGTATTCGGTTTAGAAATTGAATTACCAGTAGTATCTCATTAGATATACCGAGAATAGAATAGTTGTTGAATTTTCACGTGTAAATCAGAACCTAATATTTAACTCATCGTAAAACTAAATCTATATGTTCTTCCTAGACGACATAAATGACACATTCTTGTTTTTTGGTCTCATTTGATTGCCTTCTTTAATTATCAGACTATTTATCATTAGGACATAATACATTTCAAGAGCTGAAGACCAAATTGAAATTAAGATATGTACAATGTTAAAGTTACAGAATTTTTAATTGTTACTTGTATTATTGGTTCTGAAATTTGAAATACTAATGGTGTAGTCGATCAATCACCCGTCGCTCTTTTAACACAAACGACAAACAACCTTGTTTGCCAGGGCCCATTAACATTACAGGTTCCCCGCGGTGTTGTGATCATGACAATGGTGCCCCATTGTGAAGGACATGGGTTCGAGTAATGTGTATAGCCAAATAAATAGATGTCTTTGTCGTCAACGTCATTCAACTGATGACGGACGTCGAGGATTGGGTCGGTCGCTCATCCCACGATTAGACTCTCCCATTGCAGTACTGACCTGTAAATTATGCTGAAGATGCAATGTTGGGAAATACAGGAATGTTAATATTGTAAGACGTAACCTTAATGCTTGGTTAACGATTTCTAGTTCTAGAGGTCCCAAATAATTTTCAAAAATTTATTAAAGATTTTTCTTCACAGATTATTTTACACATTAATAATCACTCTTAATCGAATAAATAAGAGAGAGAAGAAATTTTATCGTTTAATTACTCGCAATTTTAAGAATCAATTATATGAAAATTTTTCTGCCCTTGTCTCCTAATATTTTCCATATATTCAAATCAAACACAGAATTTAATAAATGGACGTTTGTAAATGCAATTTCTGAATAGAGAGATTGGGGTTAATAACGATTTGACAATTTAAGTACAACATTAAATTTTATCTAAGAAGCATAAATCTCTGCAATACAAACTTAAGAAAGTAAGCATTATTATGAAATAAATATATTATTTATAGTTAAAATTGAGTAGTAATTTTTTAAACTTTGTGTCTTAATTATGTGTCCCACTACAGCGACAAAAATGTTCCGGTTGAATGATACATAATCGTGGTTGTGAAGTGACGAATATAATAAATTATCATTTAACATTGTCTCAATGAGTGAAGTTTTTAATATTATGCAAGAAGCAATATTATTTTAATAAAATCAGGATAGTATTCTAGTTAGCTTATAATAAATTAATTTAGACTTCCTTTAATATATTTTTCCGATGTATCTATCACCTTGTGTTAATTGCAGAAGTAGTAACAATCTCGAAATTCAAATTACAGAATGCACTATTTCAAATACCCATAACAGTTTGATTTAATAACTTTTAATGTACTCTTAAAATATAGAAACGTCTGTATTCGATGGGAATTAGGAAATATTTTATTAATTACTGTTGTCGGGGTAATTGGCTACTTCATTATGTATTTATTAATTATAATGCCTGTCTCTTCATTTATTCCTTTCTGTATTTTTTTTCATTTTATTTATTTATTTAAAGGTGTAGACAGGCTATGCATAGGGTAATCTACATAGTGGCAACTCCCCTCTTATAGAATAAGAAAGGGAATGAAATGGGGGGTGCGGAAAGGTAGAGGAAGGTAGCCAATGGTTAACTAGGGTCCCCGGACTATGTTTTAAGGATCTTACCCGGCAATTCGCCTAAAAGTGATGCAGGGAAAATCCTAGAAAAACCTGCACCAGGTAGGTCCGGCATTTGGTACTTGTCCCACACCCTTCCGGTGGTGGGAGAGGGTTTTGTTGTGTTGTCGCAGCTTTCCCCTCGCCGTGCCTTGACCGGTTTAGGAGGCAGTTGGCCGACTATTCCAATAGGAATAGCGGACAACTCTTACCGTTTGCCCAAGGTCTGAGACATACACCTCTTAAAACAGGCCGAGGTGCCTCGGCATGTGGGAACCTTAGTTCAAAAATCAGAGAGATGTGAAGGTATCCCCAAAGGTAGCCACTTCCAGAGCTCTCTGAGATCTCACTTTATTACGGTATATATTGAACTAACTAATGAGATCCGCTTACGAAATAATTAATTTACTATTCGAATATAAAATGTTTCTAAAATTGAAGAATCTCCTCGAATTTTGTGCTGTGTCCAACTTGAAACTCTTTTTTTTAAAAAAAAAAAAAAAATACGCAACACATCTGAATGGAGCGGTAAATATTATTATTTTTTATTTTGTCTCAAATTATTCGTAAAATACTTATGTGAAGAATTAACACAAATTTAGGTATACTTTGAAAAAATGAAATATGACTCATTTTCCAGTCTTCGTTGTTAAAATGGTTATAAAATTCAATAAATAAATCCTATACACGTGGAGCAATTTCATCCAATATTTTTTACAGGGAGTATTTTTAATTCTTTTAAATTATCGAGATTATTTTCGTGTCATTTCAGGCACTGGGATTATTCTTCACTCTCTTAAGATATTGAGAGTATTTCCAACTCACTTCACATACCTGGAGTATTTGTTACTCTGAAATAGTACCTGGAGTATTTCTGACAGTCTTAAGATATATGATGAAATTTTGAATTGATTAAGGTCACCGGGAGTATAAATAACTCTATTAAGATATTTAGTGTATTTTTGACTGCATTATGGTACCGAGAATATTTTTTTAAGTCTCTTAAGGTAGCAAGATTATTTTTGACTGTCTTAACACACATTGAGTATTTTCGACGCCCTTTAGGTGCTAGGGAAATAATATATATATATATATATATATATATATATATATATATATATATATATATACTTATTGGTAACGTAATTTTGGTTCTCAAGTGGCATCGTTGGTTTATGATTAAATTAGCATTCCCTCTGCATAGGTAGGTTAAATTATTTCTTGTCTAATAGATTAATGTAAAAGTAAATACTTCCTCGGGCTTATATAAATAAATAAGAGAAAATGCCGGGCACCAAGCTAATTAATTACATAATTAATCTTCAAGGAAAATGGTAGTAAATTTACTGTTAAAGCTATAAAAGAATGAGAACAATTATTATTAAACAAACTTAATATTAATAATAGAGCTTTGAAAAGAATAATTTAAATCTATAAACGGTAGAAAATCTTAAAAATTTCTCAATGAGAAATGTTTCCAGAATATCTTGAGCTCCATTATAGTATATATTTATTTTTTGTGAATAAACATTTCTAGAGCAGACCATTATTTATGTTACAGAACTAGTTAAAGCGTAAATGTAGAACCTTCAACTGTATAAACTTGATATTGTTGGTTTTGCACTTGCTCATACAATGTAAACCGAACACATTGTAGCAAAATGTCAAGGAAGTTAGTCTTTTCTAGTATATGGAGCGTGCCTTTGACATTAGGAACGGGGGCAAAAGTACATGTTCTATTGGCTTGTATTTAGTTCTGTAACATGTAAGGGACGCGTATATAGTAGTTGATATTCTGTTTGAACACAGTTTAGTCTAAGTATGCAGAGAATTCGAGGAAATAACAAGAAAAAGGCAATGGCTACCTACCTAATTTAATATTAAGTTTTATTTGGTAATAGGCTAGAGGACGGAACTCCCTTTAATAGCACATGAAAGAGATTTGAAAAGGGGGGGGGGGATGCGGAAGGGTAGGGGAAGATTGCTGAAGGTTAAGTAAGGCCCCCGGACTATGATTTAAGGCTCCTACTCGGCATTCACCGAAAAGTGATGCAGGAGAAACCCTAGAAAACCTGTATAAGATTGGTCAAGCTCGTGGTACTTGTTCCACGCCATTCCAATTCCTGAAGGAATATTAAAAGGAAAAATACTTACCGTTTGAACGACAATCATATTTTATGATAAACGTGCAAGTATTGAATATTGAAATGATGGTTTTAGAAAATAGATGAAAATCTCTCGTGGGATTCCGGTCAAAATCGCTTGACCTTTCGACTCTCCGTGTCATCATATCCTTGTAAAGTGAATATTTAATTAAGGTTCAATATTAATTTGACTGTTGTGTCCTTGACTATAATTTTTTTGTAAAACTTCGCAAATAGCGACGAGACGTTGTATAATTTTTTTTAAATTTCATTTTGTGACGGTTAAAAGGCTGTGGATTATTTAATATTTATCAATACCTTGTTGAAATCATACTTTAATGAGTAATTAAGTTGTAGGTGTGATATGAACCTGTTAATTATTGGAAGCATGGTAGATCATGGCACAACCAGGGCTAGAATTGTTTTCTAGAAAATAGTGTATTGGATAAAGTGTTAAGAGAATTTATTCATTTGACGACTGAAATAAGAAGTTGTGATAGTTAGGAATTTAAAACTGGTTTAATTAAATTTTATTTAAATAAAAGTTTTAAGTCTCTAAACACTGGATAATCAGTTCTTGCGTTCAAGTGTGAAAGATGGCAGAGTCCGCCATCGAAACGTCGTGGCTTAGGCTACCTTTAACCCGGATGGAAACCTAAGAACTGTTTATCCCGAATATACGCCAGAAAAATCTTCGATATTTGATCTATAAACATTATTGATAAAAAGATTTTTAAATAAATAAATTATTATTATTATTATTGAAACATTCAGTAGTGTGCTCCGGTTTTGTCTTCTTACGATTATACCATATTTTTTTGCGTTTTAACTGACAACGGTATGGGAAATATAATGATACTATCCTCCACGCCTGATACACTTCAAATTTATATCAAATAATTTGCTTGCGTAACATAAATAATCACGTTCCACAGGCCGGTTACCGCTAGTAAAACATGTGGGAGCTAGGAGCAGGTAAATATTAGTAGGGAGTATGAAATGAAATAGAAGCACATAGAAGTAGCAGATGACGAGAGCTAATATATCAATTTGAACGGGCTCATTATGAAATCAAAGGCGGCACGACTAACTTCTTTCCTTGTTCAATAGTTAGAGCCTCTTGCTATTAATTACTGTCTGAATTTATATTGCAGTTGTGTGTGTGTGAACTAGTTTGATGACCTTTGATGAAAACTTTCCACAGCAATGTTTCTATTATGCTGAAACGATAATTTACATGAAGTTTACTGATCGTGTAAAATTGTTGACTGATGTACTGTAATTAAAAGTTATTTGCTTATAACATTCAAAGCATTTCTATTAGTATTGGACAGAATGGAGTAAAATCCAACCAGCGTATATATTTGTAAAAAAAATTATCCATTTCGTTATTGGAAGAAAAGTTTCGGAAAATCAATCTTACTTTGGTCAGTTACTGTGAATGGCCCTTTACAGGGATGCTTCTGAAGTGAAAGTAGTCTCATTCCCGTGTAAGATAAACCTTTGTCGTTTTCTATTGTATCGTCGTTCTACTTGCTTGACAGTTGATAAAACTTTCCACCAGGAAGGCGCCTTCCAAGTTCGGCTATTTCTCAGAGTTGTCGTCGAGCGAATGAGTACGCCAGGGGACACGTTACACGCTTTTTTTGCTACTTTCTCCCAGCGTCTGCTAATTTTCGGGCATGAATTCAGCGTTAACGTTTCTTTCACCGATAAACGGCGTGTCATGAATTTTGCTGGCTACTGTCTAGAACAGGTTGCCAGGCAACAACGAGGGTAGAGGTCACAACACACGTGACTTCAATAAAAATAAAAGTAATTTACCCGTGTCTGGTTTTTCTGAAGCAATGACGTGTTTTGAACGGCACGTAGCAGCGCTTCTTGTGTAAATTATTTAAATATTATGCTCCTTTGTGAAGGGAAATAGACGACCCGTAACACCGGCTAATTACAATTAAAATATGATTTAAATACGTGATAGAAATTTTGCGTTTTGCAGTACTTAATTGATCTTTAGACATGTATCGGAATTAAAACTTTATTTAGATTTCAAATAAAAAAATTCTAAGAAAGATGATTTGAGATTTAATTACTAATCACATTAGTAGGAAAAACACCGGCTTAATATAAATAATGTATTATAAAAATTTAAGTCATTATATTTGACAAAAACAACGTTTAATCTCTAATCGGGACCCCTTCAGGTGTAAATTTAAATTAAATTCAGTTATCTAAAAATATTAAGAAAATAAAATATTACACGGACGATAAATTTTAATACAATACTGTATAAATATTATTTACTGAGTATTAATTACAATTTTGGATTTCGTAAATTTCTAAGTTCGTTCGGAAATTTTCAAGTTTAAATAACAAAGGAAATAAAAATTATATAATAAGGCAAAATAGTTTACAACAATAAGGAATCAAAGATATATTTTAATTTATTGGCGTCAGTTTTAACATCAATATGAAATAATATCTACGTTACTCATCAAAATCTTTACATTGTGCCAATTCAAAATATGTTTTTTAAAAAAATGTTTGGACTCAACTGAATCATTTTTTAACGTTAAATTTCATGTTCACGGATTCTAGTTTTCAGAAAGCGCTATTCAAGTTATGGTTAAAGACAATTTTTTAATAAATGTTAAGGAGAAAATTCAATGTTATAGATCGCAGTCAGCCGTTTCTCGTCTCTGACGTCACTGGATACTAATGCGCCGGACACAATCAGCTGACTTAAACGTGAAATGTGGGATCTCAAAGTAAAGGTTTCGAAATACACAAGCTTATAAAGTTTTACAGAATTACTCTGAAGCCCGTGGAACAATTTCAGTCAAACTTGGTAGAATCAAGGAAAGTTATAAGAATGTGGCAAGTAGAATAATGCGAAATCGACCGGTATTGATCTCGAATCAATAGTTTTAGGAGTTTCTGAGATTCATAATGGCAGTGTTGAAGCAGCTGAAGACAAATTTCAGCCCCTGTAGAAATGGAGAGGGCGGGATAGACGATATTATCAAAATAAAAAAATTCTAAAAATAATTTTAGACGTAAGGTTAGTAATTGAAACAATTACCTCATATAATTTCATATGTGTTTCATTCTACAAAATGATTATGACATAATGTCGAAAGCTTTCTGAAGTTTTGAAAATAAATCGGAGACTTTATAAAATAATAATAATTAAGACTGAGTATGACGGCTAGGGTTTTAATTTCTGTTAGAAGGATCTACACACAACATCAAGCAATTTCACCGAGTCTTGATATCAGTGACGAAACGTGAAGGCGTTACTCGTCAAAGCAGTTTCAGGTGCACTATTTGTATATCATTTCGTCTGTGCAAAGACTTCCCAGATGTTTGTGACTGTATACAGTAGAAATTCCTTTGACACCGTAGAGGAGAGAAATAAACTGACTACACAATTCCTTTTCAGACTTAAACAGTCGATTGAACTTAAAATAGAAGCAGCGGCGATGTTTACCTTTGATCACTGTAATGGTATGTAACTTTCTCTTCATATAGGCCTACTGTATTTCAGGCAGCGCAGTGTTAGGAAATAGAGCTGCTCGTGTTTCACAGTACTGTAATTCTGATAATTTTTATTAGTGTCTGTTCCCAATTATTCTAGGCCACATTACAGATACGCTACTAACCTTTTTATACAGATGAAAAATAAAATAACTGCTTGTTGTTAAACGAACCCTCACTCTGTTTCGACTCAAATATAACGACTTTCATGAAAAATCCGAATTATTTTATATTCCATTTCAAATTTTACGGAGAAAGGACAGATAGAGCAACCATATGTTGGGGCTGAACTTGGATAAGAACGTTTATTACCATTCAGGTACAATCCTTGAGATATGCGAGAGAAGGACGAAGGAACTAGTATTGCAGGTCAGTTTTTGTTCCTATCATCGGTAATTACTGGCTTCATGTATCCCGTAAGGGCATTTCTTATGTTGAAATATCCACGCAACGCGTCGATATAATCCACGAAGTATTATTTATATCTGTCAGATAATTGCACGTCTCTTAAGATGTAAATTAAACTAATTGATATCTAACTGCGTAAAAAAATAAAATAATATAATTATATATAATACTTTTAATGTATGTAATTATATGATATCATACTATTTTATTACTGACATTCTGATTAGTTGGCTATAGTTTTATTTAATCAATCTTTTCATAATTTCATTGTTTCATCAAAGAAAGAGGAATTGTGTCGCTTATTTCGACGAACGTAATTAACTGTAGTTTAATGCAAATTTTAGAATTTTCGTCTAATTGCTTAGATTAACAACAACCAGTATAGGTTCTTCAATATTTTCAGGAATATAACTACATACAATCCTACTGACGTGTTTTCGGAAAAGGGCTCGTGACCGCGGAAATACCTTCAGATCTATAGCCAATTCAGATAGTAAATTCCAGAAAAATTTTTCCTCAACTACACAAAATTTACATTAAAAGACTGATAATTTTATAAATTGTTAATTTTCGTAATTTAAGACAAATTTTTTTAATCAGTGATCCATTCAAATGAAAAAACAAATTCTTAATATTAAAAATATTTAATTTTGAATTTTGAGGAGCTATTGGCCACATTTATCTGTACAAAGAAAACATTTTTTCAGAACCATATACATTTAAACAAGGATCACAAATATAAAAATCAATTTAACAATTTTTTATAAAATTAGAAATTTTTAAACCATTAATTTTCAATCATCAGCACACAAGGTTTGTCTACCGATGATTTTTGGTCATTTAGACAATTGAAAATTAATGGTTTTAAAATTGTTAAATATATAACTATAAAAAAATATATTTGTGGATCCTTGTTTAAAAGGTAAATAGTTCTGGAAAAAAAAAGTTTTGGACAGATTAATATGGCAATTTAATGAAAGATTCTCAATATTCTAAATTAAACATGAACAATATGTTTCTCATTTCAATTTCATGACTGATTAAAAACATTTGAGTAACTAAAGTATTTAATTTGGAATGTTATTACCAAATTTTCTGGAAAATTCATCAGTAATAGTTGGTATATTAAACTTTCCACAACTAGATGAAATAACCAAATATCGGCAAAATAAGCCAACCATAAATATTGTTAGTCAATACAATCTGTATTAAATAATATAGATTTACATATTTTTAAATTATTTGCAAAAAGAAATATTGTAACAATGGAAATGTATAATTCAATATTTATAAAAATAATAAACAATAAGGGAGCAAGATGAGTGCCCTGAGGTACGCTTGACAGAACTACGATTTATTCTGATATCAATTGTTTAAATTTTAAAAATGATATGAATTTTTTTTAACCATTGCAAAATATAAAATTAAAATATCACTTTAAAGTAATAAAAATGCAGATACTAATTACGACAAACATATTATTATACTAATTAAATCAACTATATTTATAACATAGTAAGTAAATATGATATAATAACGTAATACGTAAATGGAGCTTAATACTTTAATACAAAGAGTTGATAGAAAAAATAATTCCGGGTAATATTTTGAGGCAGATAATGATGTAGGGAAATTTATTTTTTATTTCTTCAGAATTATTTTCGTTAATATGATTTAATTTGTCTGTTACATGATTGAGTTCCATTACTGTCCGCAGTCAGACAGTGAGGATTTTTAAAAGTTTAATTAATACATTACAAAATACAACGTTTCCTGCACAATTTGTGGACCTCATACGGTGATATAAAACAATTTCTTATTTAATATAGTCTGAAAATTATCATTTCATAATTTTCATTAATTAATCGCAAAAAAACATTCATATGACGTTTCTTTAATAAAAAAATTATGACATGTTGGCTGAATTGTTTATCAATTTTTATAACAATTTACTCTAACTGATGACGTCAATGGGATGTGAAAGAAACCTTGTGTTTTGTAATGTATTATTCGTTGCACGAATGAGCTCTTTTCATTATAATAATAATAATAAAAGTATCGTTACCAATCATCATTTATAACTGACGCCCAACAATACTTAATTACTCATTATTACAATTTAATGTCTATTGATAAAAAAAATAGTCAGACACTCAAAAATCCAATACACAATGCGTTCTTTAGAGTATATACAAGGCTAGTAAGAATGATTGCCATAGTTACCCAAAATTCTTTGTAGACAAACGATTAAATGTTGAAAAAGCTTCGATATATTAGTATATAAGGAAATGCTCCAAATTCTTAAAATACCTTATATATGTACCATTGTTGTATTATTCACGCTTTGTCAATAAAAAATTTGTCTATTTAGGCCAACTATTTTTAATCGCCTTGTATTCGTTAAAGGTCTGCCAATAAATATATGTGCGATTTTCTATTGAAGAAGGGTGAGAAGCTGTCTGCGAGGGATATTCTCTCGCAGGCAGTACCTGCGAGGGATGTTCTCTTGCAGGCAGAACCTTGTAGGAGAGATACGAAGGGGCTACCTTTGGGGATGCCTTTTCCTCTCCGTTTTTTACTAAGGTTCCCACAAGCCGAGGCACGTCGACTTGTTTTGAGAGGTGTATGTTCCTGGGTCACAGACCTTGGGTATACGGTAAGAGTTGTTCGCTGTTCCCATTGGAACAGTCGACCAGCTGCCTTATAAACTGGTCAAGGTACGGAGAAGAGAATGCTGTGTCCCCACAGCAAACTTCTCCCGCTATCGGAAGGGCCTGGGACAAGCACCCAATGCCCGACCTACCTGATGCAGGTTTTTCTAGGGTTTTCCCTGCATTATTTTTAGACGAATGCCGGGTAGGATCCTTAAACTATAGCCCGGAGGCCCTAGTTAACCCTTGGCTACCTTCCTCTACCCTTCCGCATCCCCACTTTCAAATCCCTTCCTATGTTATTAAAGGGGAGTTGCCACCTTGTGGATTACCCTCATGTAGCCTGTTACCCTAAAAAAATCTATTGAAGAAATTATCTTAATGGCTGTATTTGTACATCGGATTATATGAAAGAAATAATGCAGTTTTCTGACCAACAACAGACAATATTTTTGATTAAGAAGATCTCCAACACAGACAAAAAAAGGTAATATAAATACCACACAACGTTTCTGGGATCCTTGTTCCTTTCGTCAGGTGTTAAGACGTGCCTAGAGAAACAACTGCAGTGGTCAGTTTACAACACTCAAAAGCCTAAAGCCAAAAGCATCTTCTTAGCACATGACGAAAGGGACAATGATCCCAGAAACGTTGTGTGTTATTTATATTACCCTTTTATTGTCTGTATTGGCTATCTTCTTATTCATTGTTTCCTACCAGACGTAAATTTTTTTCATTTTAGACAATATTTTTATTGATGTAAGACAACGTTTCGGTACGTGTTTGTACCTTCTTCAGGTCTTTCCTGCGGAGAAATTGTACAAAATACATTTGTTGTTATCAAAAAGCTAATTAGTTTACAAAAGTGGTTGAACAAAATATATTATACTATTAGCATAATGAAGCTGAGAAACATTCACCCAAATATGCTACATGTTAAAAACTATTTTCAAATCCTATGAAACAATTATTATTATTATGTTCTCATTTCCGCATATTGTCTGTTATTTGTCATAAAACTCCGTTATTTAAATTATCTTAATGATGAATTATAGAACTAAGAATGTTAGAATTTGGTTTAATTTTTATTGGAAATTATAATTTTGTTGGAATTCAATTCTATCCTCGTTCAAAGTAAGGAAGGTCAAACAAAAGAAAAAAATTAGTTTTTTGGAGGATAATTATAATATTGACGTCAAATACTAAATATGGACCCAATAGTTTGCATACCGAGATAACCAAAATTCCATTGCGAGTTAGGATGATGACGTTCAACTTATATTTTAGCAATGCTTTTTGCTTGTGGAGAATAATTTCAGAGTGAAAAAAGACCTGTAAGCAGTGTAATGTTTATTTTTAATGTTTAAACTCAAGAAGGCCGGCTGCATAACATTGATGATTGTAGGTATTAAAAAACGAACAATTTACTAACGTTAAGCAAGTTCACAGTCTTATTAAGTCCGCTTAATAACTCACTTTACTTAATAATAAGGTTTATGAGGGACAATAAAATTCCACGGTCGTTACGAGTTGAACCGGTGAAATTATGTCCTCCAATTGCAGTAAAGAAATGTAGAAGGCGTGTATAATCTGGAGACTGGTGACTGAATATTTATAGAGCTAATTAGAGGCGTGTGTCGAAGCAATTACAGAAGAGAACAAAGGGAGGGCTGGCTGCGAGATTGTCGGCAAGGATAGCCAGGCGGTGCTCCATAAAACATGTACGTTGCAGCCAATAAAGAGAGGACGCGGATAGTGCACCGGAAGATATTGCAGATAGCGTCAACTGTAACGCGCACGCTCACACGCAATACGCCAAAATGAAAGAAATGAGTGGCTGACACATAGAATGTGGCAGTAATATAATTACTGGAAGTATAATCTTGAATCTAAGTTATGACATTTTACTAAACAAACGATAAATCGATTTAATATTGTAATAAACAATATTGGAAGGCTTTTATTTAATTTAATTTGCCCCACGTTGTGGTGTCATTATGTATTAAACAATAATGGAAGTTTTCAGAAATGAAATAATAATCAAAAATTAACAAATAAAATATTTTTATTTTATTTTGTGGCAATAAAGATAATTACAACAAAATTTGAGATCTTTCTCTCTCTCAGGGCCTCTACTGGGTTTGATAAGGGACACAACAAATTGTTTTAAAAATCTTATTCAAACAGTTCACATTTTACCTAAAAAATATGTCGATAGAAAGAAATTTAAAAGTAAAAAAAATTAACTCTGATTGACAATTAAAAGAGAACGAAATCTGACTTTATCCTTTAATTAATGTTTACAATTAATCATTCGTTTTGGTTTTGTTACTTACGTAGTGTCCAGCTGGTACCAGCATTATTTTTGGTTTCGGAAGTACACTACTGCAAAATTCTACGCTGAATATGTCGTATGTCGACTCACAGATTTTACACTATGGAAGTCAAAATTGATAGGCTCCCAGGAACTCGGATGATCCTCCTGAATGTCAGCTATCAGATGTCTGATTGCCTTACCGGAACCCTATGATTCGTACATTTATTAGTCTTTCAATGAATTGGACATAAACTGCAACGTATCTCCTTGATGATTTATTTTAACTGTTTATTCTTTTCGGAGCGAACTAACTTTTCTTTAGCTCCTTCCTGTAGACTTAAACTGTCAACTTTACTATTCCGGGCTGGCTATAGACGTAAACTGCTTTTACTTAGCGATATTTACGAGGTAATACTTCCGTGAATGTCTTTACTTTGTCTGAAATTCACAAATTTGTTTAATAATACATTAACGACGGCTAGTCTCTGCTCTAGTAATATTTGTTCCGTCCTCTGAAATGTCCCGTCACCAACTGACTCCTAGTGCTCTCGAGTTTTAGCGCGCATACGCCATTTTTGACTTTTCGACAAAGCAAGTCAGCTCGATTTTCCATGTCGCTTCATTCGATCAGACCGCTATAATGGATTTCTCAAACAATTCAAATTTTATGTCCAAACAATTAATGAACTAATTAATTGGCATTACAATATATATTTCTGAGCTGATCATCTACACTCCGTTCTGATACATATAAATATATACGTAAGCATGGAAGGTCGAGTTTCTTAGATAATTATGCACATGCTACATCAGTACCAGTTTCAGCTCCCGCCGTTTTTCCAGACAGCTCTACTTTGTACGTATAATATTTTTTTCCTGAAATCGGTATCAATTTAAATTTCATCATCCCAAAAAAATCTAGAGAATGTATTCCTTTATTTGCAGTAGCTCGATAGGTTGTAACCCTGTGACACCTTGATATGATAATTAATTTTATAATTCATTTTTCAATTTGTGCCTATCACTAAAAAATCGTTTAACAATTATTATTCACATAGTTCTCTAATTATCATAAA
This sequence comes from Zhengitettix transpicula, assembly GCA_037074705.1. NCBI lineage: Eukaryota > Metazoa > Arthropoda > Insecta > Orthoptera > Tetrigidae > Zhengitettix > Zhengitettix transpicula. Next base: position 16,823,457 of record CM073593.1, on the reverse strand, counting down.
TAAATACGCCCAATTATTTCTTAACTACACCCGATAAAAGAACTTTCACAATTTAGGGTGAACCTAAAGCAAAATGGAACGAATTACACGCACGACATTCCCACATTGATACATTACGTTGTGGAAGATACGAAAAAAAATATTGGTACCATGTTGAAAAATTGAGTATTATTCTAATGTAAACCATTAATGTTTATGCGGATCTCGTGGTCAAAAATTGTCTAGAAACTGGCTAGTGCCAGTCCGGAAGAAATATAGGACACTTTGGCTTCAATAAAACAACATACAGTCTCAAATTCGTTTAATATACTCGAAAGATTTGGTCAAGACGTTTTATAGTCCTGAAATAGTAGTAACGAATAATTCTCAGTCTGCCGCTAAGTAATTATTTTCTTGCATTTTTATTCGTTATCGAATGTAGTTGTTTTCCCAATCAAATCGTTTCCATGATTATCACGCATTGAAATTTACTGGTATTAAAACAAATTCCTGTCTTTTTAAAAAACTATCACTGACTTATCATTACCTATGTAACAGCCATTCTTATTTTATGGGATGAAAAGCTATGTTACGTTACCAAAAAAATAAATTCGTCAATTTCTCAATTAGGCAACTATCTTCACAGGTACAGAAACTAAATGGCACAAATAGTTGTTCTAAACATATCCCTAATTTGACTCTCAAGTCGGGCAGGATTCTAAAGCAAGTTTAATTGAACACTTATACCAATAATAGATGAGAAACTAAATGGAAAACAGATAACTGGATAAAAAAGAATTCGCATCACGTACTACCGTGCTGTTGATTGAAATCGTGACCTCAGTTAAGAGCTTGATCCACAAAGGAAAAGGACGCTATTATTCAGCTATCACAGGATCGTGTAGGCTGTTGAGGGGGGTTCTTATATGGTCTCCTGTCAGTGGACACGAGTTTTTTATGGCGTCATATAAGAGGCAGCAAGAGAATGACTGAATTCATTACTCACGAACGGCGTAAATACTGCCACAAAGCGGACAGTATGTCATAACTGAAAAAAAAATTATATCTCAGGAAAATTATTACTCATGATCATGACACATACAACTGTAAAACATAAACAAATTTAATTTTAACTATGTTTCGTTTTGTTGAAATGAAAGTATGAAAGGAACGGGGAAAAACAAAAGCATACAAATTGAATGGTTCTACACATACATGATGGATCTTTGATGTACTGTTTCCTCAAAGTGATAACTGTGCCATGTCTGCCTCAGCCAAGTTGGGTAGACAATGAAATTTTCAGCTAAACTGAATTCTCACAGATGTCTGAAATTTTTCTGTGCCCATCTGCGTAACAGATGCTTCCGGGTAAGAATTTGTTCTGCCTAATAATTTTGATCGTCACTGGGAGCTGTTCTGATTTTTCGCTGGTTCATTGTATCCTGCTTCCTCAGTCCCAAAAAATTACGCAGGGCACTTTCCAGTCCCGTAATTACAATTGTTTCCCAACGGTCGATTGTCCAATCCATCTGTTTTTTTTTTTCGTATTGGAGACGTTTTCACTTGTTCGCTACAGGTAACAGGTAACAGGTAATTAAGAATCAAATAAGATTTTCGACCGAAATTCTTACCGAGACGCAGGTGATTTTGTTAGAGATCCAGCGTTGGTGCATGAGCCATTGCTCATCTTACCAAGCTCAATGGACATCGCAGTTCCGGTTCGACCTCAGTTTTTATGTGGTTCGTAGTAGTAGAATTTAATACCTCGCAGACGAAGGTCAGAAAATTTTTTTTTTAATTGTATGAAGTATTACGAATCTGAAAATGGCAACCCTGAGATTAAGTGGCAAATTCTATCGTATAACTGATGTATCCTGAGATCAATGATTTTTTTCAATTCCATAGTAAATGTCTTTATCTTGATAATAAATTTATATATTAATTAAATTTATTTTATTTTAAATTATTATTAATTCCTGTATTATAATTCAACACTTGCAATCATTATTACTGGAATATCATAGTAGTAAACGATTGCGTATAATGGTCTTATGCAATGTGGAGAAGGAAATTGATGACCCTGGACTAGACAATATCTCACCTCTACTTATAGATGTTATTATTTGAGATTACATTTGACTACGCAATTCCTTTCACGCCTGTAGCGAAACGATCTACGCGAACGATGGGGAATTTGAGGTCGAGCAAGGATCTCTTATTTCTTGATGGTGAGGTGAGGGTCTGACCGGAACAACGTTCTTCCGGGGGCTAGAGGTCGCTGTATACGTCACAGAACAGGGATGCCGTCCACCTTGAAAGTGCGCTTCGCCTGGCAGATCACGATAACAATTTCAGCGGCAAATGGTACGTGAGAATCTGACTTCGCGCAACGCTGATCACAGACCCGTATTTCAGGACGGCCGGCGAGAATGTCAGGGACCAAGCTGCGTTTGCTTTCCACGTCTTTTCCGGATCAGAGAGGGAGTCGGTCACGACTCAAAAAACCATGCCGGTGGGTCACTGGGTTCATTACAATTCCTCCCGCGAAAGAGATGCAAACATTCATTCTTTATGTTCGCCTGAAAAATATAAAATGTTTGCGTGTAACGAAACGAAGAGAGTTTAGGTGTGGCTTCTTATAATTTTCAACCCTTAAAAAAATACAACTTAATTTATCAGGAGCGGAGTTAAGTTTATAAAAGTTATATATGAATTTAAAATTACCGTAATTTGCAATTTAAATATTTTCAGTATTTATGATCATCAGCAGACACAAAGAATTTTTTTTGCTGTTGGTACATATTAGTTTTCGTCGTCATGGAGACTCTCATTAGGTACATAACAAATTATTATTTATAGATGTAATAACAATTGTCACAATATTAGTTTTTGTATGTTTATGTTTGCAAATATTAATAGTAATTATTTCTTAGTATTTAGTATACATAAATGGGAATGGGACAGCAAAATTTGTAATACGGGGGCCAGGCCACGGGCGAGAAATTAGGATGGGAATCTTTGGCAACCAGACGGAAGAAAGATAGACTGTAGGCTTTATTTAAATCATACACGGGAAACGAAGCGTGGAATGACCTAAGAGTTAAGATCGAAGAAACCAACTTACATTGGCAGAGGTGATAACAAATTTAAATACAAATCGATACAGCAAAATACAGATGTCGGGAAATTCTAATCTGTAAACAGATCTATAGGCGTTTAGAACAGTAGCAATTATTGAGGAGAAACGTCCAATAAGAAGGTTTAAGAATAATCTAAATAGATTAGAAAAGTGAAACGTATTTCTCCTATAAAAATAACTTTACGTTAATATTTTTCTGAAGTGCCTGAATGGTTGAAAGTGTGGTCAAATTTTCTGGAAAAATTTCTACGAAATATTTTTTATCTTCTTTCAAAATTGTGTTATTTATTTATTATGCTTTCGTTTATATATTTGTTTTGAACTGCAACCGGGATCGATCCAAATCACAGTTAATAATATACATACATATTTTAATTTTATGCAACACATGATAATCAGATGCAACAGTTTATAGTCAGTAGGGCGCAGTAATTTGTTAATAATAATGTCACTGTGGGGTCTTACTATCGGCAGCATTAAAAATCTTATATCGTAATTTATGAATTATATAAACATCTAAGTTTTGTAATTAAGCACTCTTACAAAAAAAAGGACCAAAAACTTTTTCATAAACGAACGCTTAAAGTTAACATAATCTCATTCCAGGATCGAGTTTCTTAAGTTTTGTCTTCATATTCCACTAATAATTGGCAGCCGAGTTTAAACATGGCCGTTAATGCGTCCAAGCTGATCTGCGTGAACGACTGCCGAAAAGTGCATGACATCATCGAAAAATAAATGTATAGTTATAGTTAGAACGCGCCGGTTTCATTTTAGACAAGGAATTGAACATTGGAAAGATTTGCCCAATATAGTTGACGACCGTGCGCATTCGGATGACAACTTTCTCATCAGTGTTTGGCGCATTTTACAAAATATAAGATAAAAAATTCTACGTCGATAATTGGTGTACCATTATGCACCATAAACTAACACGGTAGTGCATTCGGTGGACAGAAGGTGATTCTTCAGCTCCGAAGAAGCCAAAGACGTTTTTTTGGAGGGGGGGGGGGTTGCGGAATCAATTATGATTAATGTCTTGTACTGGCAAAACAACAATTGGGGTATATTTTCAAATATGTACATATATCAAATTGTGTAGTCTTTATAGAATTTCACATTGTTATTGTTCCAAATTATTAAATAATTTCAATGCAGTATAATGACTTATTTAAAAAAATTAATTAATTTTTTTGTATAATATTAAATTTGTTATTTGGTCGTTAAATATATCTTATATAAATGGGTGCCCGGCATTACCCGTGTACTTATTTATATTTATAAACCCGAATAAGTATTTAATTCTATATTAATCTTGAGTCAAGAATTGATTTCACCTAAATTTAACTGTTCCTAGTTCCGTTCAGAATTTCGACCTATAGTCCATTAATTGAACAGCTATAAAATACATGGAGTTTTATTGCATCAATCAGAACAAACATACCTCCGAATTTCTTTACGAATAGAATACTTAAATGTAGACCTGGAGTAATGCAGGATGATATAATTGTCCCTCAGTCTTCAGATATTACGAAAGATTAAATTGAAGAAATTTGTAGCTAGATTCAGAGTGAAACAAATGGTCGCCATAATGGAGTCACTAATATGGCACAAAAATTAACTTACATTTTCCGCAAGGATCGTTAATTATTACGTATTGTTTTTTTATCAGCATTCTATGGAGTAATACTGGATAAAATTATACTTTTTATTCTATGAAAATATTTCTGCTTTATTTCATTACGGAAAATGGAACTAATTCTTTTGTTCGTCGCGTAGTAACGTCTCTTGCGTGTCGTCATGGTCTCGTGGTGCGCAGTAGTTTAACACAAAATGATCACATTTTTTAATTATAATTCTCTATACCGTTATGGTAGGGGTTTCTCACCCCCACATTACGGTTTCTCGTGTTTTGAAGAATATGTGTACCAAATTTTGTTGCAATCTGTCCACGCGTTTCATTTTGTATAGAAATTAACGTAAATACATACATACAAACATACATCCTTTTTTACTATATAGATTAAAAAAGGTTCGTAGGACCGGGGAAGAAGGAATTAATTGTTACCATGCAGTGGAGTTTTACAATTACATGCAGAAAGTTGTGTACTTCCGTGCCGATGTTTAACTCCGCTCTTATCCTTGGCTCTGCTACAAAAGGGTTGAGAAAACGTTACGTTCCCAGAATTAACATTGAATTGGCAACTCGCGCTCTATTACCAAGCCAGCGACGGCCCCACACAATCACTACCTCATTAGGAAATGACAAGAGAAGTGTTGCGGGACAACAGCCACACGTATCCGAGAAAGGGAATGTAGTGTCTCATGGTTACATGCAGCCAACGCAGAATAATATACATTTAATGAAAATATCGGATAAATTCTGTGAGAATAACGAAAAAACGGCTACATTTTCAGCACAGGTTAATGTTTAAACTAGAACAATTGAGCGTTACGGTATTTAAACAAAGCAGAACAACATGTGAGTTGTGGCGCATTGTAATGCGTGACTTTAGACCTGGTCGATTTATTTAATTCTTATTCGTTTAGAAATGATATTTAGGAAATTTATTTTAATATTCAAATTGAAAAGAGTGTGTGACAAATTGGCCCAGAATTGCAGATATATTACGGGTCAGGAAGCCTGGCTTTAGTTGAATAAATGCGATATCAGGTGTTAGGCCATACGTAACTTTCACAATAACAAGAAACTTGTCCCATGATTCGTGAGTGAAAAAAGCGAAGAATTTCGGATCAACAAACCAAATGAACGGAAGGAAGGAGCAAGAACTGCTGGAAGAAATAAAAACTGTTAGTAAAATAGAAACAGGTCAGAGAGGGCGCTGCGAGGTAGAGTGGACAGAGTCGTCGCATGTTGGTGAGAGATAGTGAGGGTTGAACGGTTGATATGAAAGCGCATTCTCACGAATCCAGTTCAGTTTACCGAGAAACTACGTTCAATAAAAGTTGAAGAAAACTGTAATGTGAATTTCTTTTTCAAATAGAGTCGGTAGACCTTTTAGAGAATCAACAAAAAGTTTAAGTAAAATTTTATCGTTCAAGAGGTGAGTCAACAGTTATTTGCTTTTAACCGGTCGCATCAGGAGTTACAAAAGGTACAAATTTATGCACAACAGCTTTTCCTTACATTTAAGGCGAAAATGTTACTCATTTTATATAAAATATTGTAAACTAAACCTAGTACAAGTCATTGTTTAACCGTGGGAACGTTCCTTCAGAGAGTAAAGGAGAAGGATATTGTAACGCGTGTATTTAGGTTTAAGTTTTTCTTTGTCTCGGAAGTGTTGTTTGCTGTGGTCTTGAGAATTCGAAACCGTGCACGTGCGTGGGGATGGAGAAGATAAATATTTCCATCCAAGTAATTTCGTGTCCTGTCTCGATTTTGGGCCTCAATATGACAAAATAGTTTGTTGACTACGGAACTGCAGCTGCGTGCTATAAATCTTGTGACAATGGAATAATCAGTCAACTGGCATTTCGACGAAGTTTTCTAACAGTGAATAAAGTAAAAGAATGGGAGGATATAATGGAGGGGACGGAGATAAGCTTTTGGACACTGGGCAGTTGTTCTGCGCTCACCGAAGCTGGTGGATGTGATTAAGAGAGGCTCCGTAAAGTTGTTGTCTCTGAGATAGTTCGAGGCAGAATCGTCGTGAGAAAGGGGCCACAATTGGTTAGTGAAGAGTTCACAGAATAGCACCACACAATTTAGTACGACGGCTTGCCAGAATTCAATCCCGGAGGCCGACGCCTTAGCCAGTGATGAACCCCTGTCGACGCCCCTGTCGAGAGCTACAGCAGGCAACACAACACAGGATAGCAGTACGCATTTGGTACGGGCAGCAGATCTCTTCTATGTAAAAACCACAGTTGCCTGAGATAAGAGATTTCATGTTTAACTTTAATAAACTTATATAAAATTTCTTTATTGGTCAAATATTTATTTTGCATTAACGTAAAAACCCAGCCCATAAAAATAATTCCTTACAATATAGTAGTGGTGTTAGAGCAGAATAGGAGAATTAATATGTGGAGCAGCTTGGACGCCAATTTCCGCGCGAATTTTACTGATTACGGCGAGCAAAATCAGCATACGTAGGCCGGAAGTACAGCAATCACCAAGAATCATTACATTAGGTAACGACAGAAGCGAGTCATGGGTGACAAGGTTCACAAATGGTTCCAGTAACTTTGGTCTAGGTAAAACTACAATTCTACCGTCTCTACTGCATGGCTCAAAATCCTAAGAGGAAAAGTGTTTCAGGATTAATTTTTATACAAATTTCAATAGTCATAAGAACGATATAACATCAGAAATCTTTTTTAAATTTTTGTTGAAAGTATTTCCATTTTAATTATTTAATATTGTCCCCATAAATTATTCTACTACTGTGTATGCTTCATGCATTGCGTTTCAGTACCACTTAACCAGTTTCAGGTGATCTCTCTATTAGGTAAGCGAATGGGACACGTTAAACTTGCCAGATCGATCGATTTGCGTAAAAACAAATTACAAATTGGGTAAGAACTTTGGTTACTTCGTTCTACACGATTTATTTCAGTTCTTTTATGTGCGGACAGTGGTTCGTCGCAGACCCAAGACAGTTCATTTATCCTAACGAGGGCTCGAGACTGAATTGGCTGAACACATGAGTTCACATTAGTGGGAAATGCTAAATTTATAAAAATAGATATTTTTAGATTTTAAGGATTGATAAGAATTTAAGTGCTAATAAACGGAAGAAGAAATTAAAATTGTTAACCAGTAATATTTAATAATTAAAAGCAGGACTGTAAACATGATTAATAGAAATATCTCAGTTAATCGTATTTTGTATTTCCAATTTTTTTTATACAAAAAAAATGAAATAATTTGACGGGGAACAATTCTTATATCTTAATTACCTTAATTAAATAAATCATTATAAACGTATATGGGGCCTGCATAAGTTTTTTTCATGATTACAGAACTAACAGTACAATTTTTCTGTATCTGTAAGAAGTGTATGATCCTGCAAAACATTTATATTAACTTAAAGAACTGATACACGTAATTGGAACACATTACAAAAATCGATAAAATAAAATAATTAAAACTATCGCCTTTATGTGGTCTACAAAGGTTGTTCGTGTACAAAAAACACTTTGGAATAGTTAAAATATTTTTTGTTACTTGGATAAGAAAAAGAGTTTGCACTGCAAAGTCTGACAGAATGTTAAAGACGAATAGCTGAATGTTTGAAATTATAGGCCATAAATCAAAAGTTGATATGAACTCGTAACGACTGTGATCGAAGTTCATGGCGAGGAAAAGCTGATAATTTCGGGTACAGACAATTTACTTACGTACTTCGATAATTGGACGAGCGTAAGTAATGTTTTGATGGGTTTAAAATGTATTAAAAGTTATATAATAAATGCGATAATATAAAATTAAACAACTCGATGATGAAATATTACAAGAAATAAACTAATTTCTTTAGCAAATTAAGTGTTCTAATAAATAAGTTAAAATATTGCGACGAAAATGGGTTGTGGAATCAAAACCTCGTTTCACTATAGTGATTTTTTGTGCTATAGTAAAAAAAATAATATTATTACAGAACGGTGCTCAGAAATAATCGTTTGTAAAATTGTGCAAATCCAGATTATGGATTCTACGTTACAATAACGTTTTGCTTCCTAAAAAAATTCTGAATGTGCTGTTGAATAAATAATCTGTTTAATAAGAAAGATAGCAAATTCAGACAAAAAAGTGATAATATAAATACCACACAACGTTTCTTGGATCCTTGTCCTTTTCCTCAGGTGCGAAGAAAAGCCTAGAGCGACACAACTGCATTTGCCAGTTGACAAAACTTATAAGCGGTTAAATTTTTCTCGTACTTCCTTATTACACATTTCTACATTACAAATTGGTCCAAATATTCAAAGAATATCAAATATCCATCATTTACAAATCCACTAATACCCTTTCCTACTTGATTAGAAACCACAAGGACCCACTTGACACCTACATCAAACATTGTGTTGTTAACAAAATTTATTGCTCGAATTGTAATTCCTGCTACATAGGGCAAACAAAACGTTCCCTTAATACACTTATCAAGGAACATATATCTAATATCAAACTTCCCAATTGATAAACAATCTGTAGTCTCCGAACATACATTTGATTGGCAAAATGGTAAGATTTTAGACATTGACACCAGGTACAATTCCAGACTCTTTTAAGAGATGCTTCACATTAAACCAAACATGACAGTTATTAATGTAGAAACAGACACTATGAAACTCAAAAATTACTATGATCCCTTACTATTACGCTAAACCTTCTATTTTCCCATTGTCATTGCTCCCTTATTGTTACGGTAACCCTTCGGCTCTCCCATTGTCGTTGTGTTTTCGTCGCTTTTGAGTTTTATCAACTGACAAGTGCAGTTGTGTAGCTCTAGGCTCTTATTCGCACCTGAGGAAAGGAACAATGAAGCCAGAAATCTTGTGTGGTATTTATGTTATCAATTTTTTGTCAAAATGGCTATCATTCTTATTCATTATTTTCAATCGGACGTAATTTTTTTCATTTTAAATAATCTGTTGGTTGGCATGCATTAGTTTATATAGTTCATGGAATGTAAATATGTATAATAAGATATAATAGCCAAATAAAATTAAAAGAAGAGATGATTTAAATACCACACAACGTTTCTGAAAACCTTGTTCGTTTCTTCAGGTGCAAAAAAACCACAAGAGACAAGCGCGACATTACCGCACAATACAATTGAAAAACTTAAAAGCTTTTGAACTTCATTTGTGTGTATTTGACTATTTTTTCCTATTATTAATTTTCAAAACAGACATTTTATATCTTCACTTCATTAAAGATATATAAACAATGAGAAACATTATGATCAAGCCCCCCCCCCCCTTCCACTCCAAACCAACAGGCATTTGTACGTTTCCTTTCTCTCCCAAAGTTGGGACCCCTGCTGTAAGACTTACAGGTGCAATAATGAAGTTAGTTGTAACGCATGAATGATTGACGTGGTATTCAACTGTGCTCCTTTTTAACCTTCTCCTTAGAAACTCGCCATGGTATATTTTTCATGGCCGCGGTTTTTCGTGGCCGATAGAACAAAGCTCGATATCTTTACATAGTTGAGACGTAACTACAGGGAACAGTTTCTTGAAAAAGGAGAACAATGGTCGCCATACACAAGCACTGAGTGCTCCATTGTGTCAACTTGACGTTCCGGGCCGCCCCCACCTTCAACGAGACGGAACATTTCACATTTCATTCCGCTTTGAGATTGGTGAATGCAACTTCGCTCATTGGAACCTTAAAGCAGAAAGGCCACATCCAAAAGCAATATAAATTATGTGGATTTCGATATGCCTTCTCGATATTTCAATATGTGCTGCACTTCCAGGTAAATCTCCCATGGAAACTTGGCGGCACGACGTCTATTCATTTTCTGCTCCGTCTGCATCGATAGTGAATGAGTCTAGTTAAAACATGCCTTTCGCCGATGTGATAGATAATAAAAATACGGAGATTGAAATAGTGTGTAGCAGGGTGTGGTAGCTATCTACAGTATGGAAGTACAATAGTAGCATAAAGTTTACCTTTCTATTGCATATATAAAAAGGGAAAGTCGAATGATGACTAGTAGTTTTCTAGGTCTCATGTATTTATATGTGAAGCAAACCTGTAGATACTATTTTCACGCAATACAAATGAGCAGATTGTTTTTCAAAACTTCATAAAATTCAAAATGAAAAATTTACGTCTGTTTTGAAAATCAATAATAATAACAATAGCCAAATACGGACAAAACAAGTGATGATATAAATACCCCACAAAGTTTCTGGAAACTTTGATCCTATCTTCAGGTGCACCCTAGAATTCAGCCAACATAATTAAAAAAATTGAGTTGTGCTGTGCCGCTCTAGGCTGATGTCATTTTTTTAGCACCTGAAGAAAGGATCAAAGTTTCCAGAAACGTTGTGTGGTATTTATATCATCACTTATTTTGGCCGTATTTGGGTATCTATTTTCTCTTTAAACAAAATTCATTTGCCCGATCAAAATTGAACCCACGAGGCCATAATATTTCTACTGTTAATTAAATAGTATGGAGATTTGATTTACTATTTCCTTTAGTCCTCAGAAAACACGATGCCTCAATACAATATACCGCATTATATTTGAATGCAACGGCTACAAAAACCTTGGAGAAAATACCACCAACAAAGATATAATTTCGTCAAAAGAAGCCATGATTAAAACCATAAAATATTTAACCCAAATTAAAATATTTGAGAAAATATCAAATGTATTGTATGCAGATTACGAACATTTCAGATTGTATGAAAATTTCTTGGTCGCTAATAACATTTTAATATCGTTATAGCGACCTAAAATAGCGTAAATAATAATAATATTAATATTATTATTATTATTTAGATTGTAGAGTAACAGGCTACATGAGGGTAATGCACAAGGTGGCATCTATCCCTTAATAGCATAGAAAGGGCTTTAAAAGGTGGGATGCGGAAGGGTGGAGGAAGGTAGACAAGGGTTAACTAGGGCTCCCGGGCTATAATTTAAGGATCCTTCCGACATTAGCCTAAAAGTTATGCAGGACAAACCCTAGAAAACCTGCATCAGGTAGGTCGGGTATTAGGTACTTGACCTACGCCCTTACGATGGCGGGAGAGGGGTTTTCTGTAGGAACGCAGCATTCCCTTCTCTTCCCGCGACTAGTTTAGGAGGCAGCTGGCCGACTGTTCGAAACAGGTACAGCGAACAACTCTTACCGTATGCCCAAGGTTTCTTTTTTCCAATCCATAATTCTGACACTTCCATTTATAACTGCCGTAATGAAGCACCCAATCAGTCAAGTTTAATGATCCATAAAGTACAGTAATATATGATTTTTTTTTACTTATGAATACTTAAGTAATGAGTAAAAAATTGTACCTCAAAGAGAAATACTAACAATGAAATTATCCAACCTAGGATAATTGGAAACTAATCAGCCTTAAATAATTATTATTTAATACAAGGTAGATTTCCTTTCTCCAGCCTGAAGTTGGCTGTGATCTCTCTCGCGATTCTCACCCATACATCTATACTCTTGATTTCTTGAACAATTTTCCAACTGTCATAATCCTGAGGTCTTTCCGAAGTCTTGTAATCATCTTTTTCGTGGTCGTCGGCGTTTCCTCTCTCCTTCCATAGCTCTATCTAACAGCTTAATATGTGTGCCGTTTTTATAGATTAATTAGGTTAATTTTAATCCAATAATACACCTAATTGTAGGAACGATCAGAATATTTTTGAAATTATTACCGTAATTAATGCTAATTCCAGGCGTTAAATCATTATATCTGTGGCAGAACCCCAGAAGTCGTGCCTCTCTCCTCACATCCTTCCTGATAACAGTCGCTTCTAGCTGAGCTGTATTTACGGCTGAAGTTGAGACATCGGGGATTCATTACGAGCCAGACTTCTCCTCAACAGTCTTTAACGATAGGAGATAACGAGCTGGTAAGAGTTCTTCCAGCGTCACCTGGGGCCGAGTGTCTCCATTACGCTCAACTTCAGTGAAGGAAAGACCATGGGACGAGAACGCATTGCAACTACATAATAAATTAATCTGTTATTTACTCTCAAAAGAGAAACAAGTGAATAAATTTATTACTCGCATCTGATAGAATGGTCAAATTTTGAGTATTACTGATGTTGGAAAGACGAAGTTACATATAAAAAAAATTCCAATCCCTGTTGGCAATTTTACTACAAGTGCTGAGGGTAGATAAACTGATTATGATCAAGATAATTATGTAAATATATTTATTTGTCTTATAGAAATTATTAAGCGGTATGTATTTGTAATGTTTACTAATTAATGTTTTTAATTACAGAAATAATTAGTATTTTGTTACATAAAATTAAGCAAATAAATGTTGTAAATGCTTTTAATTACTATATATAACGCATAAATACAGTATTCACTAGTATTTCGTATTATCTGAAGAAAAACAACATTATTAATGCCAGCTATAAACTAATTTTTTAATTGAAATTTAATTTCCCCTGAAAATTTAGTTATATAGGATATTCTACATTATTAAAGAGTTTTATAGTATTATGAATACATTTTAAGGAAAATTTAATGTTATAGTGGGACGAAGACTTAGGGGCACATCCACAAAAAGTCGATTCATATTATTAGGGATACCAGATTCATTAAATACCATTATATGAAGTGTCTGAATCAGGATTCAGACGTATGAAACAAGTCACTACACTGAAGATAAAAAAAATTGTTTTAAGATATATTTTATTTACAAATATATAGGAAGTACGATATTAACAATTTACCAGTTAAGAAATGTAAGAATAAATTGTTTCTGCATAGGTCTACCTTTTTTGAAAAAACACAATATAAACTTATTAAATTGTCTGATAATTATATGTCAGCTATTTTTAAAACTTCCAAATAAGTTCTCGGGTTCGATTTGTTGTCCGGTAGACATTTTTCCCACTCTCATACTTCAATTCAATTTACAGCCTGATGTTTCTGAATACTTCTCTAGATTCCCTAATAAAAAAATTAAAATATAATCGTTCTTAATTCAGTTCCTAGAATTAGAACATGGAAGAACAGTGACTCCTAAATTATACGTTTAATGGATTGAGAAATTTTGCATCGGATTTGGAGTTGACTGGTAGACAGTGGTAGAGCGGCTGACAGGAAAACGGGTTCGATTCCTGGTCCGATCTACATCCTCATAATTTAATACTTCCAATTATTTAAATATAATCAAAATTATTAAATGCTGAATTAACATTTTTGGATAAATATAATTGCTTAAATGATATTTCTGAATCGTGTAGAGAGAGAATGATATAAAATTAAATATATGAAAATGTAAATTTTCTCAAGACTTATAAACGTTGTCACTTGACCTTATAATACGGATGGTTGTGCCTTGAAAAGATTTAATGTTTTCAATGTTCTTAAACTGTAAATACTAACTTTAATATCAACAATTATAGAGATAAATGTTCTGTAATATAAAATGAATGATACTAACCGCTCGATATAAATAACTAAGCTGTGTTCGTATTCATCGGAACAATAAAGAAATTATATATATATATATATATATATATATATATATATGTGTGTGTGTGTGTGTGTCTGTTTACGATAAAGCATTATAGAGCAAATTATTCTTCAAAGTATCCCATATAATAAGAATGTCTAATTTGGTTAATGTTTTGCATATTGTTTTATTTGAAAATAAATTATCTGATTTATTAATGCGGCTCGAATGTAATATTTTTATTTACGAATTATTGTAAAAAAATGTTTGCTAACAAATGAAATTTTATTTTAAGCTATATAATTTTTTATTACTTTTTGATTTATATAATATGGAATTTAGTCCGCAACAAATAAATAATGACGTTTCAGGTGCGTATGTGATACAATTATCAACGTTAGAATAACTAAATATTTAGATTTACATAAATTATCACCAGTGGAATATTTTAAAAAAAGTGTTTGGAATGAAAATGATTAAATGAGGGAAAACCTTATGGCTATTCTTAATAGCAATAGTTAGGATGGATACCGGCACACAGAGGAATAGAGGGAAACGAAAGGGCGGACAAAAGTGCAAAACTGGAGGGATCCAAACAGAATAATAGAAACAACAGTCCAATATGCACTAAAAATTATCGGAGACAAGCCTATGCCAGAATACTGGAGGAAAAATAGTGTAGAAAAATAGTGTAGAAGAGGAAGGAATGAAGGAATTTTTCACACGGAAGTCGACATCTTCAAGGAAATATCGTGTCACGGAGACAGCAGGTGGTTGTTGCTAGGTTAAGAACTCTCCATTCTAATATCACGCACTCTTATCTATTCTCTAGATCACCGCAGCCTACTTGTGACGTGTGCAAGGCTGCCATGACGATCCAGGATATCCTCTACGACTGCCCAAATTACGACAGAACTAGAAAAGCCACAATTCAGAAATACACGAGAAGGGAGATATGTACCTCAGCAGCGGCAATAAATAACCTACTTAAGTTTAGCAAGGAAACCGGAATTTAATATCTAATCTAAATAGACAATGAATCTGAGACCAAGAATAAAATGTATAGTTAATATGAACTAATTGTAATAATTTCATGTAGTAGGTATGATAAGTCGCCAATGACTTTTATGCTTTATATTAACAATAAATTTTAAATTTTTTTAAAGAATATGAAGTTAGCGGCAACAGGACAGTTGCTGAGGTAGAGGGAGATCAGAAGTAGCACTGAGCACATTGCTGTATGCTTGAATCCTGCGATGATGGTAATGTTGTGAAAAAAAATTGGCCTTGTAGATGATTGTTAATTAAATTTAGTCCTCGGGAAAACCTGCGTTTATTAATTAAATATATGCGGATATATAATTCACATATTATTTTAATACTGTCTTTTAGTCTTTAAACAAAATTCATCGCTGAATTTGGGTGTGCGTTGACTTACAAAACCTAGAGGATGGTCATACGTTGATTGGCCCCTGATCCTATACATAAATCCACGTGCTTAAACCTCAGTTTATCACACTGGCACTTCTTTGGTTCATGTCAAATGGCCTTCAACTACTCCCTGTCTTTCTCTCGTGAATGAATGGATGCATTATTATTGGCCGGCTGTCTCGTTGCCTAGGTGCGACGCGTTTATAAAGCGGCAAGAGAGTCCCTGAACCGTAGCTCGTAATAAATCCGAGCATTCATCACTAGTTTTGCTACGCTGAGACCAGCAATTAGTCAACATGGTCGACCTTGCTCCATACATCAAAACCTTGAAATTAACAACAGTCCCCATCAGGTCCAATAAATATCGTTCCGAGCCTGTTCGCTTCGAAAGTGTATTTTCGGAACACCTCTAATTTATCAGGGACACCTTCAACCATTTAGAACACTCTGAAGATAAATTGCATCTGTTAACTGATTAAAAGAAACGTGACTCCATAACATTCAGTGAATGAAGTTAAATTATCACCTTGATTAAAAATTGAAAGAGTAAAACCTTTATCAATAATATAAGTAATGTACTAAACAAATACGTGCATATCGAAACCCGAAACATTATTAAAAAATTAAAATAAATAATTGAATAAATTAGACTTATCTGTAAATAATGCTCTAATACTATACCATCATATACAAAATAAACTTGTATGCAAAACTTAACAGATCACTTAAAGAATTTTATTGAGACCTTCCGAGTTGAAATAATTTTACTTGGAACTTTTAAGTATCTTTCAAATATCCGTTAGTAAATATGTCATTTTGTTAATTGCGGACAACGTCCAACACTAAAATTATTCTTTCAGACGGGGCAATTAGTAATTAATCAGTTAAAATATTAGGTACAGTTATCGTTAAATTTATGAGACAACCTTGGGCCGAGGTATTCCCAGCATAGAACCGTAATACCATAATTTCTGTATTCCTGCATTCCTTGGAATAATTTGGAAAACGGGCTGCATAGATGAATGGTGAACAGCGGCCGATTCCTCCGATTGTCCTCTACGTGTGACTTACGGCATATTGTTCGAGATGAAATCGTTATGGCCGCGCATATCGGCCATTGATCCCTTTGCTACAAAATGCCTTTGAATTGCTGTTTCCTATCTGGCAGTTTTTGAATAACACATTTACAGTCGTAACTCCACATTCGGTACATTAGTGTTAATAAGAATCAGTAAATAGCATAAAATAATTTTTCGATTGTGTAATTTAAAAACTCATTTAAATCGTTACTAGAAATATTTGCATTATATTATTTATAACTACATTAAAGTATTAGAAATAATGACTGTATTACACTTCAATCGCTCATTTGGCTATCTTATATTATTATATTGTAATGCAAAAATGATTATTCAAGTATTTCCTCCGTAAGTTTGAATTGGAATCAGAGATTAAACAAATAATATCTCAGTGAGTCACAAAAAGAGAAATTAATCCTACCTAAACATATTGGATCGCCGACCGTGGCTCAGTTTGTTCCATTCAATGTTTTAACTGCTGCAGGTGTAAATAAACATTTAAATGGAAATTTATCAGACACACTTCAAAGACATATAAATATTAATGACTAAAATATAACCTTATATACTAATTCAAACCATCCAATGTTTCAAAAGAGAGCAATGGTATACAGTTTAAATGATGAGGCAATTAAATTAACTCATAGCAAATTCGTTAAAAAAATTTAATATCCTTGCCTTAAATTAATTCCGCACAAAATTTGTTCACACCACATGTATAATAACCGAATAATTTACATTGATTTTAAAGATAATAAATTTAAAGAAAGTTGGGAAAAAAACATGAGTTTCATTGTTTTACATTTTTGAAAATTTAAAATTTAAACTGATTAACATATTTACAGAATAAGGCATAAAAACTATTTTTCGATCAATTACAATTTAAATGTAAAGATCCAATCCAAAATTTTGCAAAACGTAATGGAATATACAAAATAGGGATTTGGACTATAATGCGTGCTACATAGGACAAGCGAAACGAGCTTTAAAAATCGAATTAAAGGAAAGCTTTTCTGACTCGAAACATTCTGTTCCAAATCGTTTAGTTTTGAATACTCCTGATTTAGTTACTGATAAAATTTTGGGTGACGAGAGGAAGTTATATTCTAGAGTAATGAGGAAAGTATTAGGCGTTAGATGCAATAGTAATGGAATTAATATTAAATGGCACTCAAACTTTAAACCATATATATGAAACTACATTACTGTAACTATGTAATTGTGTAATTATATACGTAAATCCTAAAACATTGAGATCCTGTTCATGTTCGAAAATGTCCGTTTAAATTTAACAGTTCCCTGGCTTTATGTTAACTTTGTTTACTTAAATTTTGTAAAGTATTAATTGACACGCGGCCCAGAGATGTATGTACTCTGGAATTTAAATTTATTAACTGCTGTTTTAGCATGAATGTAGAAGCAGTAATTTAATTAAGTTTTATAATTAAAATGTATCTTAATTAATACCTGAACAGGTCCTAATGTAAAAGAGAAACATTGAATTTTCTTTATTAAATATTTTATTCTAACTCATTTGGCCAATAATATATATATATTGGAAAACTAATTAATGAGGACATTAATTGTTTGGACATAAAATGTAATTGTAGCGGCAGGAGCTTCCAAAGCGACAATGGACCAAGCTCTGTTACTTTGTCGGAAAGTCAAAAATGGCAAATGCGCGCTAAAACTCGAGAATACGATAGTTTAGTTGGTGACGGGACATTTCGGAGGTCGGAACAAATGATACTAAAGCAGAGACTAGCCGTTGTTTAATGTATTATTAAATAAAGTTGTGAGTTGAAGACAAAGTAAAACCATTAACGGGAGCATTACATTGTAAATATTGCTGAGTAAAATCAGTTTACGTCTGTAGCCAGCCAGGAATAGTAAAGTTGCAGTTTAAGTCCCAATCTGTAAAAAAGACTAGAAAATCTATGAATCACAGGATTCATATGAGGTAAGCAGTTATCAGATAGCTGAAAAAAAGGAGGATCATCCGAGTTCCTGGGAGACTATCAAGGTGGACTTCAAGAGTGTAAAATCTGTGAGCCAATATTAGAATCAGTGTAAAAGTTTTGCAATAGTGTACTCCCGAATACAAAAAGGAATGCTGGAACCAGCTGGACAGATGTGAGTAACAAAATACAAAAATAATGATTTATGTAAACGTCAGATTTCTTCTATTTTAATTGACAATCGGAGTTCATTTCTTTTCTTTTAATTTATTCCTATCGACATATTATATAGGTGAATTATAAACTGTGTGTTAATAGAGTTTTTAAAACAACTTGTTGTGTCCATTACCAAACACAGTAGAGACCATGAGATCTAAAATTTTAAATTGTAATTGTTTGTGAGATATAGCAACAAAGTGGAAATAAATAATTATATGTGTTTTAAATTCTTGTTGATTAATTCATGTAATTAAAGCCCATTAATTGATTATTACATAGTGGCTACCACAACGTGGGTCAAATTTCATATAATTAACGTCATATATTTGATTATTACATATACATATACATATATATATATCTTATAAATAAAAGAGAGTGTATGTATGTTTGTTTGTATGTTTGTTTGTATGTTTGTTTGTATGTATATTTGTATGTTCGTTATACAAATCTACACCAGTAGAGCAAATTTCATGAAATTTCGTACACGTGTTCTTTACGACCAGGAAACAAACACTGTCGGGGTGAGACATGTCTACCACCCCCAGAAGCGGGGATGCACGGGGGTTGAAATATTTAAACATGCTAAAACAGCCGATATTTCAGTCGGATAATAATTTAGGGGACCAAGATATTTATGGTGTTTCTACCGATGTTTTCTGAATATAATTTTCATCCCCTACACCCTGGGAAAAGGGCACCCTTAGGGTTTAGGGTGGAGAATACAAATCTATATCGGTGGATCAAATTTCAACAAATTTCGTACACGTGTTCTTTGCAACCAGGAAAACAACACTGTCGGGGTGAGACGCGCCTACCACTCCCTGAAGCGGGGGTGGACGGAGGTGGAAATATTTGAACATGCTAAAACAGTCGATATTTCAGTCGGATAAATATTTGTAGAGGTCAAAGATATTTATAGTCTTTCCACTAATGATATCTGAATATAATTTTCAACCTCTACACCCTCGGGAAAGAGCACCCCTAGCGTTTGGGGTGGAGAGTACAAATCTACACCGCTGGAGCAAATTTCACCAAATTTCGTACACGTGTTCTTTGCGACCAGGAAAACAACACTGTCGGGGTGAGACGCGTCTACCACCCCCTGAAGCGGGGGTGGACGGGGGTGGAAATATTTGAACATTCTAAAACAGTCGATATTTCAGTCGGATAAATATTTGTAGAGGTCAAAGATATTTATAGTCTTTCCACTAATGATATCTGAATATAATTTTCAACCTCTACACCCTGGGGAAAGAGCACCCCTAGCGTTAGAGGGGGAGAATACAAATCTACACCGCTGGAGCAAATTTCACCAAATTTGGTACACGGGTTCTTTGCGACCAGGAAAACAACACTGTCGGGGTGAGACGCGCCTACCACCCCCTGAAGCGGGGGTGTACGGGGGTGGAAATATTTGAACAAGCTAAAACAGTCGATATTTCAGTCGGATAAATATTTTTAGGGGTCAAAGATATTTATAGTCTTTCCACTGATGATATCTGAATATAATTTTCAACCTCTACACCCTGGGGAAAGAGCACCCCTAGCGTTAGAGGGGGAGAATACAAATCTACACCGCTGGAGCAAATATCACCAAATTTCGTACACGGGTTCTTTGCGACCAGGAAAACAACACTGTCGGGGTGAGACGCGTCTACAAACCCTAGAAGCGGGGGTGGCCGGGGGTTGAAATACTTAAACAAGCTGAAACTGCAGGTATTAGATTTGGATAAATATTTTCGGGCTCAAAGATATTGATTGTGTTTCTACTGATTTTATCTGAATATGATATTCACCTCCTACGCCCTGGGAAAAGGGCACCCTTAGGGTTTGGGGTGGAATTGCTTTACAGAAAAATAACGCGAATACAACCGAGTTTGGAGTCAAATCGAAGGTTATGGATGTCAGTGAGTTTACTCCGGATAAATATTTTTAATTGCCCATTTAACCCGAAATGGTGGGGGTTGGAAGGGAAGATAAATAGTCAGTTCTTGCGCGTCCTTGGAGGAGAATTACGTGAATACTATTTCAACGGATGTTGTTGAAAATATAAATCCCTTTAGACATTAGTGGTGAGCTTGCTTAGGGCTGGGGATGAGAATTGTCTATTATTCTAAAACTGCCAAAATGTTATGTGTTTATGGGTAAACTAGATTGATATTGTTTCTACCGATGTGATATGAGTAAAAATTCAACAGTTTCCACCACGGGAAAGTAGCAGATTTAGGGGTGGTGTTGTTCATACTATTTTAACCTATGTTGTTTCCATTAATAACGACGTTTAATCAAAAATAAAAGTGTTTCAGAACCATTGCTTTTTGTACTCTTTTAAAAAGTTTTTATATTATAAATTGTTATAAACATAATTTTACATTTATTCCGTAATTGAAGTTGTATTATTGTGAAGAAATAAAGCAACAAATAATCACGGACAAATAAATGTAACAAAAACTCTACATGCCAACGTAGTTTATAATTTAGTTTACTACAACTTCAATGAAAATATTATCCACGTAATCTACATTATTAGAACAATTGTTCTCAAAATCCTAAACCATATAAATCAATCCATTAATAATCAGTTTTCTACCAGAACGAAAGGGCTTAATATAAATAATTATTACACTTAATCTTATAAATAAAAATGAGTGTATGTTTGTATGTTTGTATATTTGTATGTTTGTATATTTGTATGTTTGTATATTTGCATGTTTGTATATTTGTATGTTCGTTACACAAATCTACACCGCTGGAGAAAATTTCACCAAATTTTTTCGTACACGTGTTCTTTGCGACCAGGAAACAAACACTGTCGGGGTGAGACGCGTCTACCACCCCCAGAAGCGGGGGCGGACGGGGGTGGAAATATTTAAACATGCTAAAACAGTCTATATTTCGGTCAGATAAATATTTTTAGGGGTCACAGATATTTATAGTGTTTCCACTGATGATATCTGAATATAATTGTCAACCTCTACATCCTGGGGAAAGAGCACTCCTAGCGTTTGGGGTGGAGAATACAAATCTATACCGGTGGATCAAATTTCACCAAATTTCGTACACGTGTTCTTTGCGACCAGGAAACAAACACTGTCGTGGTGAGACGCGTCTACCACCCCCAGAAGCGGGGGCGGACGGGGGTTGATATATTTAAACATGCTAAAACAGTCTATATTTCAGTCGGATAAATATTTTTAGGGGTCACAGATATTAATAGTGTTTCTACCGACTGTTGGGGTGAGACGCGTCTACCACCCCCAGAAGCGGGTCGGGATTATCAGTAGAGCACTTTTAGGTGTTGGGTGGAGGAACGCTGCAATAAAATAACGCGAATACAACCGAGATTGTAGTCAAATCCAAGGTTATGGATGTCATCCAGTTCAATTATAGCACCAAATTGCCCGTTTAGCCCCAAGGGGCGGGAGTGGATGGGATGGAAATTTTCTAACATGTGAAATCATCGATATTAGCGTGGAATAAATAAATGCCGGGACCATTGACGTTGATAGTATTTCTACCGATGTTGTTTGTAGGCATGATAGGGTTGGGGCTGGAGGGGATTTCCTTGAAAATAACGGGAAAACAACCGAGATTCGAGTCAAATCGAAGGTCATGGATGTCCCTGAATTTATTTATGACAATCTGGACAACGCGCGGGTATCGGCCGGGTTGGGATGAGTTACCGGCTGTTTTTTGCGTCGATTAAATATATTTCGGGATGAATTAGATTAATAAAATTTCCCTACATGTTCTCTGTGTATAATTTCAACCCCTTTCGGACTCATAAGGGTGCACCCTTAAGGGTGGGCGTGTAGTAGCATTACATAAAAAGAAACCAGAAACTATCGGGATTGTCACTGAGTTTAATTAATTTCCTTGAAAATAACGGGAAAACAACCGAGATTCGAGTCAAATCGAAGGTAATGGATGTTGCTGAATTTATTTATGACAATCTGGACAACGCGCGGGTATCGGCTGGGTTGGGATGAGTTGACCGGCTGTTTTTTCGTCAATTAAATATATTTCGGGATGAATTAGATTAATAAAATTTCCCTACATGTTCTCTGTGTATAATTTCAACCCCTTTCGGACTCGGAAGGGTGCACCCTTAGGGGTTGGCGTGGAAGTAGCATTAGATAAAAATAAACCAGAAACTATCAGGATTGTCACTGAGTTTAATTATGACATTAAACTTGACCGTTTAAGTCCCCGAAGCGGGAGTGGTCGGGGGTGTAAAATTTCAAACATGTTAAACGGTCGATATTTGCGATAATTATTTCCTGGGGTTAATTACTTTGAAAGTATTTATACCGATGTTGTTTGTGTATAATTTAACCCCTGTGAGGGGAGCAAGCTTAGGGGTGGTGTGGAGGTACGTTAAATAAAATCCCGCAAAAACAACCGAGATTCGAATCAATTCCGAGACTATTAATGTCGCTGAATCTAATTGTGACAACCCTGAGGGGGTAACGCGATGGGTTTGGGAGGTGTTGGGCGGGGGAATAAATTTTCAGACAATGTAATCGGCCGATTTTTGCGTGGAATACATTCTTTTTCATTATCGCATATTTGTGGGGGTGGTCATCTTCTAACATGTAAAAACGGCCGATATATTTAGTCAATGACTTCATCCGCCTTCGGCATGGGAGGTGAGCACATTTAGGGATAGGGTTCGAGGAGCTTTACATAAAAATAGCGCAAAAGTAACCAAAATTGGAGTCTTATGGATGGTTATAGATAAATGACATCTCGGGCAACGCCGGGCACCCAGCTAGTATATATATAAACATTGCCTGAGTTGCACAAGTGCTTATTTTTCAGGGAGTGTTAGACCTTTGTTTTACGCAACTCGAATATTACTACTAAAAAGGTCTGGTTGTATTTCATTTTATGTGACGCATGAGTATTGAATATAATGTAAATATTTAATTTTCGTATAACTCCAGCTAATACGGATGATTTGTTTTACTGCTCAGATTTTTTGCTAAATTTTACATTTCCTTATGTATATTTTTGTCATGAATAGCTTAACAGCGTATATTAAATGACGCTACAAAACGCTTACTGAAAATTATTGAAGATTTTAATTCGAAGGACGTTATAAAAAATTGTTGCAGTTACTGCAAACTTTTAGATCTGCATATCAAGTGCTCGTGCGTTTAGTTTTCTGTTTGTTTCTGTCGCCCTTCCATTATACATCATACATGTAGATAACGTAGCACTGTCGCAAATAACTGCGGAACAACATCCCTCGTTTTTTTTGTATGTGTGTGTGTGAGTGTGTGTGTGCCCGAATATAATGAAGGACACCAATACTGGACAACTGTGCATAATGCGACTTTGCCGGTCAGCGTTTGAAGAGTCCTCCTCGGGCTAGTTGTTGTAGTACACGGAACAGCTGACTGGATACACGCCCTCGCCAACGACAAAAACATAGACGAAACATTGCACGAGGGAACCAACAAAAGTTCAAATACAATGTGCACAATCCCTTAACATGAAAGCGTCACAGACAAAAATAAATAAAAAAAGAAGACGGAGTGACCGTTGGGCTTCTGCGAATGATTTATGTCTCTCAACCCAAAAACTATGGTCACAACTGTTACAATTATTTCGTTGAGGAATATATATTAGCAAATGTAGGGTTATATATTCTTGACTAATGAAGCTATTTTGGAGTATCAAAATCCGAGAATGAGCGAAAAACGTAAATAATTTGTGTATATAGTACAGTCATTTAGTTTCATCAGCATTAGTAGGATGATATAATGATATACGTCAAAACAATCAGAAATAATTTATTCAACGAATTGATTAAAGGTTGCATTAAAAATTTAATATAATGAAGTTCACAATAAAAATTATTTGGGGCCTTTAGAGGTGTAAAAAAATGAAAAGTTTACGTCTGTTTTGAAAACTAATAATGAGAAAATAACCCCAATATAGAGTAGAGTAGTGATGATATAAATACCACACAACGTTTCTGGAAACCTTGAGCTTTTCTCCAGGTGCTAAGAAAACTAAAAGACAGAGGAGTCTAGAACGACAAAACTGCACAATTCAGTTGACAAAACTATATAAAATAGTGGAATCCTGTCGTATATATATATATATATATATATATATTGTAATGAGCGAAAATAAATCATTTATTAAATTGCCCCACGTTGTGGAACCAAAAATGTAATGAGCAAAAATGAACGTTAATTAATGGAATTACTTAACAAAATGATCATGATTAAAAAAACTTTTAATTTGCCAAAGATTAATTTAACAGGTGTTCATTTAGTTTTTTACAAATGATTTGCCCTACTTTGGCACGCCGAATTCAATAATTTCAAAATTAACAAACAAATATTTTTTTATTTATAATTGGTGGCATTCAAAGTAAAATACAATCTTTTATATTTCACAAATGATCAAATTTAATAACTCTTTTTCTCAGGGTCTTTAACTGGGTTTGATAAGTAAGAACAATCAAAAATTATAAATTAAAGAATTAAAAATTGAACCAAATTAAAACGAACGGAATACGAAATCTAACACACATGAAAAGAACGAAATCTGAATAATACCCTTAATTACCTTTTATAGAAGTTAATTAGTTTGGTTTGTACTTACAAATGTCCTGCCGGTACCAGACTTAGTTTTCGGAGCTTGGGGACATATTCACTAAAAAGGCCATTAATCACATCATGGTCAAAACACACGGTTGTAGTTCTTGTATTATTACTCCGGGAACTCGATCAGCCGCACCTCCGGTCAACAGTCGGACGTATTATTTCTCAAAGCCTGTATGCGGAAAAATGTTATTTCGGTACTCGGATGTATCTGAACGTGGCGCTAAACTTTTTGTTTCAGCTTTGCGGTTTTTATAACGTGTCTCTCCGTCCAGACCTTTATACTGGGATTTTTAAAACATACAAGTCTCTCAGTTGAAATTTTAAGCTTGGGTCACGCTGTTAGTACTCTTAAATTTTGCTCTCTCTCTCGACCGTAATATCCGCCAGACTGTCTTCAGCCAGTCCTAGCAGCTCGCAACAAAGACCGCCGACAAAGAGCCTGCCGTCATTGAGGTCTTTAAGAATTAGTACCGCTAAACAATACAATTATTTAAACAATTAATGGCCTCCTTAATTAGTATTACAATATATATATATATATATATATATATATATATATATATATATGTACATATATATATCCATTCGTTATAATTATTTAAAATAATTCTTCAGCCTCAAAACTGTTGAATGTATCGAAGATAAACTTCAGTTAAATAATTATAATGATTGGATATATTAAATCCATGAAATTAGATATATGGACAAGATATATATATATTGAATTTTCACCTATTTTAAACTGAATGTAAAAGTTAAATTTTCATTACCATTTTTTTTCATTTGTGTTGGATATAATGTGAGGCATTTAATTTATCAATGTTAGATATAAGTTATTCTGAACGTCTCAAATAATTTTCATATTTCAGAAAGTGTCGTGTTTATATTTTCAGCATATAGCAGTCATTAATGATGTTGTGTATGTCTAGTTAATGAACAAATAATTACTTGTTATAAAGTTTTAGGTTGATTCTTTGTTAGTTCCACTGCACTGTTTACCTAATCAATAAAAAGCAAATGAGAAATATTTTAAGGAAAGTTTTATATTCGCAATGTCGTCGAAGTGGCAAACTGCAGTAGGGTCTATTTCTCGAAGAAAGTTGGTGAGAATCAGGTGCTCATTTCCTCGAGCAGGAGCTGGGGAGGGATATTGAGAACCTGGAGAGGCAACGCCGTAATGAGACCTGCTTTACAGAGCTAGTCCCAATATCGAACCCTATCTAACGACTCCCTTTGTGTAGAATAGTGGTTGGTCCCCGAAGAGAAAGACAAAAAAAAGTACGTTTCTCTCAACTCGGAGGAAAAGCAGGTAATCCCTAAACTTTGAAATGGCTTTATCAAAATTAAACTCAAGGATAAATACGAGAATCAATATTTTATTCAATTATCAAAATTAGACAAAATGTTAAGCTTCTTTTATTCGTTGTAAGATTTATGTTAAATTATATTAATGTTATACATGTTATACATGTTGTGATGCAATAAACATATAGTTAAAAAAAGAATCTTTTCTATGGTAGTCCTGTCAACTTTCCTACACGGAATTTTGTACTAAAAAATTTACGATGTTTGAAACTACCTCATAGAAACTTATCGTGTGTCCTGGAATGTTTCTAGTGTCTCTATAAAATTGGTCATGGTTTCTCGACATTTATTTTCTTAGAGACATCTTCTTTTGTCTCTATTCTCATTTCTTCTTGAATATTGCCGTACCCTTTTCTTTTATATCTTCGTCTTTACTAATGTTGGTTCCCAATACTAAGTTTATAGATTTAATCTCCTTTTTATGAATATACCAGTTAAGATATTGTTCTTAAACCGCCCAAGTAATAATTTTTTTAAAATATTTATTGTATACAGTTGCGTCAATATAAAAGTCATTGGCGACTTTCCATACCTTCTACATGAAATTATTACAATTAATTCATATCAACTGTTCATTTTATTCCTAGTCTCAGTTTCATTTTCTATTTAGATTAGATCTTGAATTCCGGTTTCCTTACTAAACTTTAGCAGGTTATTTAGTGCCGCTGCTGAGATACATATCTACCTTCTCTTGTATTTCTGAATTGTGGCTCCTCTAGTTCTGTCGTGCTTTGGGCAGTCGTAGAGGATATGCTGGATTGTCATGGCAGCCTTGTACACGTCACATGTAGGCTGCGGTGATGTAGAGAATGCATAAGAGTGCGTGAGGTTAGAATGGAGAGTTCTTAACCTAGAAACAACCACCTGCTTTCTCCGTGACACGATATTTCCTTGAAGATGTCGACTTCCTTACGAAAAATCACTTTATAGTAATGACTGTTTTATATCAATTTATAGAATTATGTCTGCATTCCTTTTATGATCTAATAACAGCTATCCAAAAAATTACGCGAAAACGCCATTTATGAGTTAAATCTTTTGTTTTTACACCATAAGTCTATAGAATTGATGTATATAATTGTATTTTAACTTCATTTTTTATTACTTTACTTACTACGTAACACTAAATGAAGCTGTTTGTGTATAGCTTTTCCCGATTTTAGTTTTTATATCTCTATTTTATTATAGTTCCTAAATATGCGTAATGATCTGTTTCTTTTGGTATAATATTGTATGGATATTTCCGAGTTTCCTCTTTTCTTTCTAATACCATATCATTTCTGTTTTGGAGGTTTAAGTCTATCAGGATTTTAATGTGTTTATTTGAAATCAAAGTTACTCATTTAGACTTTTTATTAGTTATTAAGTTATTTCATTATAATTTCCACTAATTATTAGATATAACACGTCAAATGGTTTTTAACTTTTAACTGTGATTTATTAAATTTTTAATGTAACATTTAATAATTCAGTTAATAAATTTATTCTGTTTGTTTGGCCGTATTTGATTATCTTATAAATATACTGCAAAAATTTATAATTCTACTTTGAAATAATTTATGAAAAAACAAAGGTTGTTCCTTATTGTACATTTCTACACCAATTAGTTAGACTCAGTTTTAATTAATTATATTATTTTTTTAATTATTTCATGTTTTGTATGTACGAGTGTACGGGACTTTTATTGCATCCTAAGGATTTTTGTACTACAGAAGAATCACGATGCTTTAATCCCAGGTCAGAATCCAACTTTATTCCTAGGGTATAATAAGATTTTGGCAGAAAACGTGTGCGACGATAACTGCATATGTATGCTCAATGAGCAAGAACATGTATAAGCTTATTCGTGACTATTTTACGCCCATATTCGTGAGTTCAATTTCGGTATTATATGATTACTTTTTCTTGGCAAACGAATCGTGACTTAGTTGTTACCTTATACCAAAAATTTGCGATTGTGTATTGAAATTATAGATGATATTGTAAAGCACACGATTCAGCTCACAGAAGTTAATGTAATGTTTTATTAAAGATCAACAGTTTAGTCAAAAAAGTCTCGTCTGTTTCCATGTTTTTTCATTATAATATTTTAAATTATTATTCATAATTAATTACTTTCTGCCTTTCTGCATTTTTTTCATATCTTTGAAGACGTCAGTGAAATAAAACTGGTAAAATATTCTTAACTTAATTTATCATTTCGAAGCATATTTTGAAAACCAATCACTATCTTTAAAGATGTGAGAGAAATAAAACTGGTAAAATGTTCTTAACTTAATTTATCAATAATAAGAATTTTTTTGGAAACCTATCACTATCAATTGGAACACTTTCCATATTTTAGATATAGATAGCAGTTTTATATCCAGATAATTTTCTGAAATGTTATACATTAAGCAAATATTACATTATACTTCAGTGTTTTAACTATTATGCAATTTTAAACACAATGTATTTTCGCCAAATTGTTTATTTTTGATATTTAATTAACTTATGTTCATAAATTATATGAAAATAAGTTAATATATCTATAAATAAATATTTTTGTTTTTATATGCCTGTTAAAGATCCACATAAGGACCCAAAAGTGGTGTATTTTTAATTAAAATTTATTTACATGTTTCCTGTCGATGTATTGAAAACTTAATTTCCTATCTATTTTTCCTATTAGGAGAAATTCTTTTTATTTTTTAGGGCAACAGGCTACATGAGGGTAATCCACTTTGGGCAACTCCCTTTAATAGCATAGGAAGGGATTTGAAAGGGGGGATGCGGAAGGGTGGAGGAAGGTAGCCAAGGGTTACTAGGGCCCCCGGGCTATAGTTTAAGGATCCTACCCGGCATTCGCCTAAAGAAATGCAGGGAAAACCCTAGGAAAACCTGCATCGGGTAGGTCGGGCATTGGGTACTTGTCCCACGCCCTTCCGATAGCGGGAGAGGAGTTTGCTGTGGGGACGCAGCATTCCATTCTCCGTGCCTCGACCAGTTTAGGAGGCAGCTGGCCGACTATTCCAATGGGAATAGCGAACATCTCTTACCGCATGCCCAAGGTCTGCGACCCCGGAACATACACCTCTCAAAACAGGCCGAGGTGCCTCGGCTTGTGGGATCCTTAATTCAAAAACGGAGAGGAAAAAGCATACCCAAGGGAAGCCCCTTCGTATCTCTCCTAAAAGGTTCTGCCTGCGAGAGAACATCCCTCGCAGGCCTTTATCAGGAGAAATTCTACCAGGAGAAATTCTACCCTTTCGAGAATTTCTACTTTCTCGCTCAGCGTTCAGAACGTGAGAAAAAGTGCCTCCTGGCAGCCCCTGTACACTCATCGCACGTCCGCACGTAGCATGACACCCAGTGTAGCGAATTGTTGCTACCGGTTATTTCAGTACTGAACTTATTAAGATGGAAGAAGAGAAACCCATCATAGCCGCGTTAATTTTTTCTTCAACTTCTTTGTAACAACAGCGGTGATTGATGAAAAGATTGCTGCAAAACTACCCCACATCGAGCCCATTGGCTTCGTGACAAAGAGAATTAGTGCACCGATACTTTATTTTCCAATTCTACCACCCCGACAAGGGAAATCAACATTAACGAACAATATAACGGTGGATAACGATTACCATGAAATATAAAATCGAAAGTTCAATTAATTTTAAAACATATCCACCGGCATTCTAGCAGTCATTCAAACATTATTCATTTCATTTGTTTATAACTACAGGAAAAGCAGACATAATGTTTATTTTAAGAGTTGGAAGTAAACACTGCTGTATTTAGACGCCAGTTATAATACAGGGTATTACAATAATATTATTACAAACTTTTGGACGCAGGTTTCTCATAAAGAAACAAAGTTCTTGGTTTTTAAATTATCCATGAAGCAACATACTGGCACATGAACAGATTATTAGCAGTGTTGAAAAATGCCATAACAAATATTCAAACTGGCCTCATGGTTGCACTGGACGGATCATGACTATCGCGTCGTTACAAATACCCACACCATGCACAAGGTAACGAATGGTTGGGCAGGTGTCCAAGACGCGTTGATGAAGCGTCTGCGTTAGTAAGTTTGCTACTATTCGTTTAGGTGATACCCAAAGTAAAAATGGTAATGGTTGCACAGTAGGAACGTTCAAGCCACGGAACTGGTCCTTCCCTACCGATCTATCTGTCATGGTAGTTATAAGTTGGAGCATCTAAAGAAAATATGGCTAAAATGAACTGGAGACCAATCGTGTATAAACCACATGCATGAAGGGGAAAATCCTGATGCAGGTATCAAATAGGACTCTGATACAAACCCTGTAGACAGCGCCTGTAAGACGGACTGAGGTAACTTAATGTTCTTTCAGATCACTGTGGGTCTTTTATCTTGTTCCCCCCCCCCCTCCCTCCTAAGGAAAACGCCCTCCAAAAGTATGTAAAAATTATTAGAAACATTATGATTTTAAGAGAATAATACTAATCTAATTGATCATTCCGTTTTGAGATATAACATGTTTCCAAACTGTTCTTTATAAGAGTTAGAATATTTTCGGTGGGACAATAGGGGCGGTGCTGTCCCGCTGCCAGAGACAATCCAGATAGCTAATCCGGAGTCGTGTTTCTTGTCGCTGTTTGAGTATGACAGGTCTCGCTGTAGCGCCATATCTTGACTAATGCTGGAGGCCGGACACGCGCAAAACACGCAGGCTAATTACTAGAGCATTGTCGACCGGACAATGAGGGGAATGTAATAATCCAGGCTGAGCATGACTATGAGGCGGCGGAGGGAACAAAAACAGCTGTTTGTGGCATATGCTGATCAAGTCCCGACACTGGCCACTTTTGGCGAGGATTCCATATTGAGGTCAATTCAGATTTCGTATTCGGCGAATTAATGTCGTACAATATCTCTTTTCAGGCGGTTGTAATTAATGTTACAAATTCAATTTCTCTGAGGTTTAAATCCGGTAAAATTTGCAGGAATTTTTATCCAGCATACAATCCATTAATTTATATAATTAGCACCAGTGCAAAAGATGAAGTTTTTACGTACGTAGGTAGAAGTGAAGGGTAAACGGTTCTTTCACAACGACATTTAGAAATGTATAAGTATGCAGTGGCTGTTTCTCTTCCAGAGATAGAGTCACTATTCTGCTGAATGAAGATCGTAAGTGCAGCAGATGTAACTAGTAGGATATTTAACATTTTTAAAAAGAAATGGAGACATTCTGAATAGCTCTAAGCTATTTAACTGTCCTATTAAAATATTAGAGTTCTACCTCTCTTACTATATTTTAAAATTGTATTTTTGTCGTCCGCATTGAAAATCCCACTTTATAGGATGAAAGAATCTATATAAATCGTGCATATACTTGCAATCTCCCAACCAGATAAAATACTGTGTAACTTTTATATTCAAAGGTCAAACGTGTTCAGCAATATATATATATATATATATATATATATATATATATAGTAATAATCAACCGAGGGGTTTAATTAAATAAAATAATTAATAAAATATAATACATAAAACTATTTATTTTCACTAACTCAAAAACAATTACAATTTAAAATATTAACTTCTCAGGGCCTTCACTGGCTTTGATAATGGACACAACAAATTGATTTTAAAATATTATTAACAAAAAGTTCACATTTACCTAACAATATGTCGATAGAAAGAAATTAAAAAGAAAATAAATTAACTTTGATTGACAATTAAAAGAGAACGAAATCTGACTCTCTCTTTTCATTACGTTTACAGTTAATCATTAGTTTGGTTTTGTTATTTACAACTGTCCAGCTGGTACCAGCATTCTTTTGGTTTCGGAAGTACACATTTGCAAAATTATACACTGATTCTAAAATGTCGACTGACAGATTTTACACTATGGAAGTCAAAACGGATAGGCTCCCAGGAACTCGGATGATCCTCCTGAATGTCAGCTATCTGATGTCTGCTCGCCTTATACGAACTACGATTCGTAGATTTGTTAGTATTTTAACGCTTAGGACTTAAACTGCAACTTTACTATTCCGACTGGCTATAGACGTAAACTGCTGACTTCCTTTCCTGGCTGGCTGTAGACGTAAACTGCTTTTACTTAGCAATATTTACGATGTAATACTTCCGTGAATGTTTTTACTTTGTCTTAAATTCAAACTTTATTAATAATACATTAACGACGGCTAGTCTCTGCTCTAGTATTATTTGTTCCGTCCTCTGAAATGTTTCGCCACCAACTGACTCATAGTTCTCTCGAGTTTTAGCGCGCATACGCCATTTTTTACTTTTCGACAAAGCAAGTGAGCTGGCTTTTCATTGTCGCTTTGTCCATCAGACTGCTATAATGGATTTCTCAAACAATTCAAATTTTATGTCGAAACAATTCATGGCCTAATTAATTGGCATTACACTATATATATATATATATATATATATATATATATAGAGAGAGAGAGAGAGAGAGAGAGAGAGAGAAAATAATCGTATTCAACCGTAAACTACCTTGTTTTCAAATAAATATTTATAAATATTTATAAATAAATATTTCACAAACGAGTTTCGATAAAAACTGTTGAACACATGTATTCGAATACTGATGACTGAAAAACGAATGTGACGTCCAGAGTGAATTGGAGAATCATGTACAACATGTATATGTAAAATGTTATGAAATACTTCTATAAGAATATTTTCAATTCTCTCTCGCGAATACATTCTAAATTAATCGGTTTTCGTATAAAAGCGAAGATCAAAGCAATGCACTTTACTTCAGAAAGTCCGTCATCGAAACGTCGTTGCCTGAAAATTTGGCAATCCCCAGAACTATTTATCGTATCATTTATTAGATATCAATTTGTATCAATATCCAATTGGACCTATGCAGATGCTGCCGTCTCTGGGTATTTCAGGCAATATAATTATGAAAACACTTCTGAAGACAACACAGGAGGTGATTTTTAAGGAAAACGTGAACGTTTCGTTTATATTCAACGTAGAAAACTTTTTCGGCCAACATAGACAGAAGTGATTATATAAACCCAACGTTTCCTGTACAGTTGTACAACTACCAAGTGTTAACTACTTGAGATTAAATACAATTCCAAAAGTTTTCATCTCTATAATTTCAGGACTGTTTTTAACCTGCTGAAAGAAAACTTGTATCCACCTTAGTTCATTAACTTCCATATTTCAGGGGAGAAAATCAAATATTCTTAGAATTCTCAATGCAAACATAATACATCTTCCTTTCCATGTAGACTTACATCTACGCCACAATTTACTTTTCAAACGATTCAATATAAGCATAATATTCATATCCACCCACGCCTTACCTCACTCACAAATAAAGTAAAAACACACCGGTGATGTCTATTTCGTAGCTCTAAAACTAAGAGAACTCTCATTAAGGAACATTCACCTAATTTTTAACTTCCTGACGATATGCACTATACATACGGTATAATAATAAATTATTGACATTGAATGCTACTATAATTATATTAGATTATTCAAAGCAAACTCAATAATTTCAGTATCAACAACCAACTCTTTCAGCAACATTGGTGCTGCCTTTATAACCTCCTTGTGTAAGTCCTCGTTGCGTTAATCACAAGTTATTAATACCTGATGATTTCTACTGTTATTGTAGACGAGAAGTTGTGTTAATATTTTCATACAAACTGGGTGACCAGCGTTGCACGGGTAATCATTCTTTACATATTTACAATCAAATATTTGAAATTAAAATGATATACACATATAACATAAAATTTTCAAGAATCTCACTTCAAATAATTCGTCAGTTTTAGCACATTAAAAATCTATTAAATCGTAATTATTAACAAATATTAGTCATTGATTTTACCAGAATTCTATTTCTCCTCCAGTGCAAACAAAATTTAAAAAAATCATGGTAAGTGCTATATTATGCCATGTCAGTCATTTAAAAGAAAATTAGATTCACAGATCCTATAATCTTTCGTATTGTTTTTTTTATCATTATTCGATAAAGTATTGCTGAATAAAATTATACTTCTTATTCAATCAAAATATTTCTGCTTTATCTCATTACGAAAAATGGAACTATTTACTTTGTTGTGCACTATCGTCGCATGTGCTGTGACATGATTTCTTGACGCGCAGTAATTTAACACAAAATGATCACATTTTTTAATTATAATTCTTTTCACAGGTTTTTCACCACCCACAGTACCGTGTCTAGTCGTTTGAAGAATACGTGTACCAATTTTTGTTGCAATCTGTCCACGAGTTTAAATATGTACAGAGATTAACGTAAATACATACATACAAATATTCATCCTTTTTTATTATATAGATTTCTCTCCATATTGACTATAAAACTTTTTTATGTTTATGTATCCAAAAATAGAGATACATTTCACTGCCTAGTAATTTTATGAGTATTATAAATATATTCATTCCTAAAAGTTTAAATATTCGTTTATCTCATCGCCAGTATTCTATTTTTTTGTGGCCTCGTTTTTTTTCAAACGTTCATTGTATAGTAAGAATAATGTAATTTATAAAAATTACATTATTGTAGCATTAATTTGGATTACGTATGTATGGCTTACAGACCATAGAGTTCGAACATCTCGTGTAATTTCGGAGGCTATTTCACATCAATGATACTCGCTCTCATTTGTGCAATTACGGCTTTAATCAACACCATTGTCATTAGTTCATGAACGAGTAACAATGAAAGTAAACGAGTGTAGCGGCGGAAGCACTGTACAATGTGATTAAGAGTTTGGTTTCTCAATACAGCTACGTGCTGCACGTTTCTTCGTCGGGACCATCTTGTCTTTACATCAAACCACTGGGCGCCATAAATCTGCTTTGTCAGACAATTGGCCCTAAGATAAGACGGTGCAGGACTGATTGCAAAATGTATTTGATAATTGTTAGACGGCTTTCTTGTCAGGAATGTTTCAACAATACATTTCCTGTCCATGACTGTACTCCCGCAACCGATTAAGATCCCAAGGCGCCATGTAAGCAGAAGACAAATTACATGAAAGAATTCTTTTTCTGTTCTCCGGGGATACGAAAATTGGCATCTCGCCTATCAACACACGCGAAATAAATAACTTCTGTATTTGTTGAAACGCTGTGGTGTAGTTCACACAATCCAGGTACAGTTGACACAAACATTGGAGTTCTTTTACATCCATGTGTTCGACTGAGCTACCAAAAATATCTTGTATTTGTTAGTGACCCTGTGGTCACCGCGACTACTTTCTTCCTACGACACGTACGTTGGTCCCTTTCACACCAGAGATGCCGGAATCCGATTCTAGAACGAAGGATACAAACAAAACAATGAGGCAAGTGGTGCCATTTACACCGCGATTCCGGTAGGCGATAACGTACGGGATTCTCAAATCCTGTCACCAACGACTGTCGATTCTTTCAACAATCACATTCAGACTCTACATTACGAATCGTACGCGTCACCTTTATTTCCCATTGCTAAAAAAGTTCTATTTTATTAAGTATGATTTAATTTTTAATTAGCCTGATGGCTGTCGCCAGTCGAATTTAGGTTGAATGTGAGCAATAATTTCTTTTAAAAAAATGGTGAATGCTCCATTCCTTACTAAATGTAGTAGCCAAAAATGATATAATATGACTTTTTAAGATTAAATTAAAAATAAACCACAGCCTCAAACGACACAAAATTATTTTTATTAGAATTATACTACGCTTCGACCTCTTCAGTTATAGAAGTGATTTTTTTAGGTTAAACGCTGTGGTTTATTTATAATTTAATCTTAATTTGCTCTTTCCAGACAAATATGATCCGCACGTTTTCCCGATACAATATCCCAATTGACGTTTTCCCGACAGGTCATTTTCCCGAAAGGAGATTATTTACGGAATAAAGCATAAGTAATATTGTAGAACACTTTTAAATTAAATTATTCATTAATGCGTGCAACAATATCAACCAAACTTGGTACACGCATACCTTCAGATTCAGGAACAACCCCAGCGGAATTAAGTTAACACTAGCACCCCTATGGGTGGGGGCAGAAGGCGATGAAATTTTCAAAATACAAAATATGCGATAACTGCCTATTTTGACGCCAAATATATAGTTTATGGCGTCGCTCAGATTTATGCCACTCTCGATGGTTTTAGTGTCGAATTTCATCGCCTAAAGGCAAGAGGACAGGCGTGAGATCAGGTGGAAGGTGGTGACAAAAAATTAGATAGTGTCTAATCCACAGTCACTGAGTTTAATTATGGCATCCGGAATACAACATTTTGGACTTTAAAGGTACCTCAAAGATTATTAAAATAATACACAGTAATTCCAGACATATAATATATCGTACGAATCCACCTCACATCCATTTTAAAGATGAAAAAACTCTAATTATATAGACAATAACAGTATTAAAGTCAGTGAATTCCGAAACCATTTAAACGAAGTTGAATAAGGTGGTATTCTATTTGTTTGGTAAATTACAAGAAGACCACATCTTAGTTTCTATTAACCACTGAATTATAAATATTAGAAGAATCGTCATTTTTTTCCGGAAATCCCTAATATGCTGAAGTTGATTTATTGTACTCGGTCTAAGAAATCGCAGTTTCATTTTAGCAAGCATACGAGGCATGTAGAAGAATGATTTCGCGCTATAAATAATTGTGTGATTGACAGACAATTGAAATTTATAACTTAAGAAATACTTTTATCTGACATTTTTAATAAAGAGACAACATTAGCCAATTAGACAGAGATTTCTAAGAGCAATTTTTCACATTATAAATCGCAACCTTCCGTTCAAAAAATTTGGGACGTCGTCAGGTATACCATTCAAATATAAATTAGTAATAATTAAATACATGAAAATTGGCGAATAAGAATTACAAAGCTGGTATTTGCACAAACCTTGCTTTTACATGCATGTGCTCATCTAAGCTGCCAAACAACTCATGTATTTGTAAGAGACCCTGTGGCGTCCGCAAATAGCACCTTTGAAATTCGTATTCACGAATTGTCATGTAATTAGTTATTAGAAATTTATATTTTAATTAAATTTTACACCAGAAGGGGTCCCAAAATTTAATTATATTTATTTTAATAAATCTCTGATTAATCGGCTGTTTTTATTTAATTTTTTAAATTACAATGTTTATGTCGTATTTCATTTAATAATTTCTTAACATTCACTTCTTGACGAATATCTCAAGTTTGTTTGAGAAGCTGTTGTACTTGTTGATAAATTTTCTTATTCGACGATCTTTATTACTAATACATCAGTTTTGAAAACATTTAAAACTTAGGTGACATTTAGTGTAAATTATTATTGTAAACAAATTGAACTGAAGTATATGTAATTGCTGAACAATGTAAACAAAAAACGAATGTCAGTTAAAATAAGTAACACCTTCCAAATAATGCTTCCCTTAATAAAAATAAAATAATTGCACTTACATGAATATTATTGCAGATATATTTCTAAGGAAGCGAAGCCAATAAATATTGATGAGGATACCAAGTTTTTAAATGAATATTTGGTACATGCAATTTTTGGAAATTAATGGGACCCATCACAAAGATAAGCATAAAATATTTCTTGTGAATCAACAACAGTTCCTATTTTCAGCCACGGTTGGAATATATGTTTTAAAAATAAAGTTCGATTTCACCTGAAACAATTCAAAATAGATTAAATTCACTTTATTTTCACGAAATGTTAATGTAGAAATTTATTAAACAAAGACATAAAATGTAGAAGAAGGAAGCGTGACAAAGGGTCGAAAAGAAATTCGAATAAATGAAGAAAATTGTTTTTTAAGACGCTATTGAACTGAAGAAAATTAAATTAATTCGTGACAATTCTCTGAAATGTGTTGTTTCCTGTTAATTTAAATAAGGCTTGTTTATTTAAGTTTTCAACTATATTGTTTAATCATTCGTTACTTACGCCAAGAAATTTTTATATATTATTCGAATACAGGCAATAAGTATATTTTCTGGAAACATAATTTAGTTGACTAATCTATCAATTTTTGGCAGGACGTTTTAGGCAAGATTATGTACTCTCCCTTATCTTGATACGTACCTCTGTCCCTGCGGGCAGATCCTGTTGGCAAAGACGATGGCTGAATCATTGCCGTCAATCAATCAAGTGGTAAATGTCTTCAGCTGTCGAGTCACCTTGGTTGCGAGGCGTCTCAAATCCTTGACAACGACGGTTTTTTTATCGTGGAAAGAGAGCACACACTTCATTAAAAGAGCAACTATCTGATCAAAGAGAGGAATAATTCATCTTCCCTGCAGGAGAGCGACACGCGTTTGATTACCCAGTGGCATTAACGAGATCTTTTGGGGCGAGAAGAGAAGGGCATCTGCGCCTCCACTCAACAGTTGGCGTATATAATTAACGGGTATCAATATGTAGGAAGGAGTAATATATATTGGAGATTGCAAGGTTGCTCCAGATTACTACTTACATATGCGTCCTGTTAATTCAAGACACATTAAAAAAAACAATTCACCTTGACCCAAGAGAGATGCTAAATAAATATTAATACGTCATTTCAGATCACGTTCTTTGCAACTGAACGTAAATAAACGTGATCCGTCTGGTCTAACCATTACAGCGAGTCATGGACTGACAAAGAAAATGAGTGATTATTTCGATTGATGGTATCTCTGAATTTATGGTATTCTCGTATATTATTACAATATATCTATTTTTCTTTAAAGTATCCATTTCACCTTCATATAATATTTAGTATTTCTATTTTCCCGTTTCTTAAATTTAAATATAATGTAGAAACAGTCAGTGTCGGTTCATAATCTATCGAAGATTAGCCAACTCCAATTTTTAAGATGAAAAGTGTTTACATATTTATATTCAAAATATGTATCTTTAAACCACCAAAATTCTACCTTATGCAAAATATTATTATTAAACATCAACCATGTTTTTATATTTACCCATAAACAGTTCTGTGGTCAACTAATAAACAAAAAAAGAACTGCATCTACGAGCTCGACAAGCCAAGCTGATAAGAAAGACGCCAGTGATCCTGAACATAAGACAAGCACTAATACACCCAAGAAAACAAAACAAAACATTCAGGATCATAAATATAAGGCGCTTAGTCAATCATTAGGTCCACTAAAAATATTATATGAAGAAGAAACCAGGGCTCCACCTATCCCTTTGGAACAGTTAAAGACTCTTATACTAAATGCAATGGACTCAAAGAACCCAAGAACCAATTTTAGAGATTACCAAATATCCTCTACAACATTCATAAATATTGTAATAATCAAATGGAAGGCGTTATTTAAATGAAATAATCAACAAGAATTTAAAACATATAATTATTTATTTCCACTTTGTTGCTTCAACTCACAAACAATTACAATTTAAAATTTTAGATCTCAGGGTCTCTACTGGGTTTGATAATGGACACAAGTTGTTTTAAAAACCTTATTAACACTCAGTCACCTAGACAATATGTCGATAGGAAGAAATTAAAAGAAAAATAATTAATTGTGATTGACAATTAAAATAGAACAATATCTGACTTCTATCATTTAATTACGTTTACATACATAATTATTTTTGTTTATTTTGTTACTTACATCTGTCCAGCTGGTTCCAGAATTCTTTTTGTTTTCGGGAGTACACTATTGCAAAGTTTTTACACTTATTCTAATATTGGCTCACAGATTTTACACTCTTGAAGTCAACCTTGATAGGCTCACAGGAACTCGGATGATCCTCCTTTTTGTCAGCTATCTGGTGACCGCTTGCCTTATATGAATCCTGTGATTCATAGATTTGCTAGTCTTTTTACCGCTTGGGACTTAAACTGCAACTTTACTATTCTTGGCTAGCTACAGACGTAAAAACTGCACTCCTTTCCTGGCTGCTGATAGACGTAAAAACTGCTAACTTAGCGATATTTACGGGATAATACTTTCGTGAATGTTTTTAGTGTGCCTTAAATTCACAACTTTGTTTAATGATACATTAAACGACGGCTAGTCTCTGCTCTAGTATCATTTGTTCCGTCCTCCGAAATGTCCCGTCACCAAATGAACTATCGTAGTATCGACTTTTAGCGCGCATTCGACATTTTTGACCTTCCGACAAAGAAACAGAGCTTGGCTCCATTGTCGCTTTGGAAGCTCCTGCCGCTACAATTAAATTTTATTAAAACCAATTAATGTCCTAATTAATTGGCATTACAATATATTGGACTCTTTTTACCCACACTTAAATGATAAAACAGCAAATAGTAGAATAAAAAGGCTCATAAATTTGGTCAAGAAACAAGAGAGTGATACATATTCAGAAGCAGACGCCTCTTCCTAATAAAAACAGACTATGACCACAGTACAGTGGAATCTGCAACAGCCGCAGCTTCAAATAAGTTAATATAATTAATTATCCTATTATTATGACAAATGCGAATTGTAAAATGTAAATGTAAGAAACCCACATTTGAAATGTATAATTATTCTTTCAAACTGATCAATTGTATGTATATTATTGGAATCAATGTGAATCGCAGCATACTTATGTAAACAAGCACTATTTGTAATTTATTTATGGGTCGCCAATGACCAAGTTGTTAACGCGATTATTCTAAACCTTTAATTAAAAAAAAATTCTGTGGTCACATTTGTTAAGGCTATAAACGACGAAAAATAAGTGGACCCTGACCAACTCTCAAACCTTCTTCGGACTGTGTATAAGTTTGTCAGGTCTCCGCTAATTTAACGGTTATAAAGATGTGGGTTTCTTGGGATCAAGTAATACAGTGCATTTATCAGAAAAAATCAGCTCTGAAAATTCAATGTGTCCACAAATCTATTGTTAATTAATGATATCTATAACCCTGAAGTTGTAGTTCCTGTAACTTTAGTTCATTTCCTGATATTACTTTATTTTAAAAACTATTCCAAAAATATGTCATTCATCTAATAGCCAAATGAATATATACTAAAATTCTACCAATATACGAAAGACAGTATTTTGAGAGAAAAATTTATTTTAAGCAGTTGTGCCAAATGTATTAAAATAACACAGTAACCAAAACTGTGGTATATAAATAGAGGCAGTATTTTTCCCATTTTTCATTCAATCGT
Source organism: Zhengitettix transpicula (assembly GCA_037074705.1). Classification (NCBI taxonomy): domain Eukaryota; kingdom Metazoa; phylum Arthropoda; class Insecta; order Orthoptera; family Tetrigidae; genus Zhengitettix; species Zhengitettix transpicula. The sequence continues at coordinate 16,781,376 of CM073593.1, read as the reverse complement.
ATATCAGTGATATATTAACAAAGATAATAAAAATATTGATAAGATTCTATAAATTAATTTTTATTTGCCATGTCCTTTTTAATTCCTTAACATCACTATTATAAATTTTTGTTAGCATATGCCACGATGACCTATTCCACGGAATGTGGAACAACTCTTCACAGAGTTAATGGTTTGTTACGTAACTCTTTGTTACAGGTGAATCGTAAGATATTGCCTCCAACGCACATTCTTTGTTTACACGGGCATCGTGACGGCGTTTCAGTTGGTAGGATTGCAGCCGAACAAGGCTCGACCCTATGATCCTGAGCATGTAATTGCTCTTCAGTCACGAAAAGCCAAAGGGGTCTTCTCTCACTGTTCAAATATAACAGTATGAATACACTGTTGCTTTAAATAAACGCGAAGCAGTTATTGGGTCAAATGGGATATAATTTCATTTTTGGGACGAACTATCATTTAAGTGCTATAATCGACTTGAATACCCCACAATAATTTTTTAACTTAATGCGTTACTCTAGGATTTATGAAAAGATTAAAGAGATGGACTTTTTACTCCACTTTGTAGTGAATTTGAGGTTTGTCTTCAAGACCAATTATTCTTTCTGTGTAATTAACTGTAGAAAAAATATAGAATAACAGCTCAAAAGCAAATACTTCACGACACTAAGTAAATTATAAGTGTTATGTAACAGGAATGATACGTCAGTTCTTAAATCGGATTCTATGATTATTTTTAATATTTATAAATGTAATGTATATAATTATTTTCAACATTTTTATTTTTAAAATTATTTTCAAAAGAAAAACACGATGGCGTTAATAAAAAATTTGATAAAAACGAGACTACAGCATTTATTTGGCAAAGCTGTAGACCGATGCTAATTAATTACGTAAGCAATGGAGCCAATTTGAAATTATTTTAAAATATAGGTCGAGTGGTTGTGGGGGCAGGGTCCGTTAGCGGCGGAGTTAATAGTGGTATTTCGTGGTATAATTCTTCTGGACTAAGCTTATAAATTCTCGGAAGCAGGATGCGAACGGCTGTATTCTCGTTTCGGAGAAACGGGTGGGATGTTGAAGAGACGGAAGGGTGGCCGGGAGGTTTAGAGGGCGGAAACTCGAAATCGGATTTTCATTTTCGGAATGAGCACCGTGCGAGAGGGTTTTGGTGAAAATTGAGAGGCAGTTATGTTTTAGCATAAAAAGTTGAGTTGTATTAAAATTTGCCACACATACTAATTTCATTTCCCTGCAGGGTAGGGAATTCATTAAATAGCCGCAACGTTTTTTTATAAATCAAATTTTAAATTTGTAAATAATTGCTGTATTTATTCACTTATATTCATATTTTCTCTACTCACTATGCTAAAAAAATATTTAATAGTTTTTATTATTTTATTGGTTTTCAATCATTTTCCTAAAACCACACTATATATGTCTTCCTGTTGCGCTACAATTTCTGGAGAATATTTATTTTTAAGTAAATGAGGAAGTAACCGTCCCAATTTTTCTACTTTTATAACGAGGAATTGTTACGGAAAAGATATTACATAAATTTAATGAAATAACTATTGCCTTTTGGAGAATTCTGACCCATCTTAAACGGAAATATAAGCTTAAGGCATTTAATATTCATTATATCAGTACTAATACTCAGTTGTAAACAGGATTGTAGATTTACCTATATTGCCATAATATGTTAAAAGCTAAAATTTCATACTGAATTAAAAATGGGCATTTTGACAATATAAGTTAATTCTGGAAACATCCAAGCTAACAGACAATGAAGAAAAACAAGGGTTCAGAAAGTCCAAGTCAAAATTTAAGATTTATGAATATAAGACTAATGGTAGCGCCGTAGTTCTAAAAAATTTTACACGTCACGAAAAAAAACCCAACAGTTTAACCGTCTAAGAGGGAAGAAGGTAATAAATCAACAACTGGAAATGGAGATTTTTGGAATTATAACTGAGGACGGGATTATGAAGACTGCAACGGCAGAATAGAACAGCAACGACGATTAATTTTAGTCTTTCTATTGGTCTAACGTTCACCAACATAGTGAAGTAATTAGTATCAAGAGTGAGTGAAGACTGTTTATTAATGTAGGGACATTGGTGAAAACCAGCAAAAAAATTAGGTTTAGTTCTGACATACGGATACGAAATCGACGATTTTGAGAGTCAAATGCTAAAGTTCCTTACGCATTCAAGGGTCTTACATCCTCCGAAGTCTTCTGTAATCCTGCCACTGCTCAGGAAGAATTCCAATTAACTGAGCATTGCAGTGGAAGATCGTCCCAGAAGCATCGTAGTTGATGGTAAATAAACAGTATTGCCAAATTGCAAGTTTTCGTAAATTTTAATCAATCCACTCTGCGTATTTCCTGAAAGAGTGTGACAATTATTAAGCTGAGACTTTTATACTGAATTAAACAGAGTATTGGGGAATTCTGACCCATCTTAAACGGAAATGGAAGTTTAAATTACGTTTACGAGATATAACATGGTTTATATTATGATCCTATATAAAATAACTTATTTCTTTTTGATTATGTTTGTATATGTATAAATAGAAATAGAAATTTTATTACCGAATCCATACGGGAGTATAATAAATTATTAAAATTTTCCAAAACTACATTGAATTTCAATAAAATCGTATTAAAGAATATCTTGAAAGGCAAGAAGGTGAAATGCAATTAACACCACCTAAATGCAATGTAATAACCATTAGATATGTAACTACTAACTTTTATTGACATTGAATAACAATTTGATAATGAATACATGACTGAAAAAAGTAAATTCGCTGGAAGAGTGATTATATTGTACTATCTAAATATTGTTATTTAGAGATTATATTGTAAATACTAAGTACTACACTATGTTATAGAAATAATTTAATCACTTCTCAAAACATATGTATTTATGTGTTAATAAATTATATAAATTATTTTTAGCAGTCATATATATATATATATATATATACATATATTATTTTAATGTTAATTATATTAAAATAATTCAAGATTAATATCCAGGAGCTTTCGGTTATATTAAACCTTATACTAAAGGTAAAATTTAAGTGCATAGATTAGTTAAAATTATTTGTATTTATATGCTCATATACTACGTCACAGAGATTCAAATCTATTTTACATACATGATAAATTTATCTAATAAATGTTGGTAGGCCAACTGATTTATAAGTTATTGTTTCTGTATAACTTTTCAAATTAAACCTTCAGGCAATTGCCTGACAAGTCGTATTGAATCGCGCACAACATTCGTGTCGATATGTTTAGTATATCGATTGTAGACAGATTTTAGAAATATTAATGGTATTGCCACATGTGAATAGTATACATAAAAACATGTAATAATTTACATTGGGGATATTGGATAAAGTAATTATTGTGAATAGCATTAACGTAGCCCGACTGCAATTTCCGAAATTACGAAACGAATCATCTTGTCTTGTTAACCCTAAAATCACCGTAATCAGACGCTTGAGCAATATCCACTTTAAAGAAACGATATATTGTAAATGGTTTGGAAAGTAAACAATGGACAAACCGGTAGTTGCAACAGTTCTAGTACAAATTGCGAGTGAGTGCACGATAGCTGTCAGAACAACCCAATACTCTTGCAGATTTATTAAACAACGAAACAATAGATCTTTCCACTCGGAGCTTTATTCCCCCTTCGCACGCAGAACCAGGAGCAATATTTTCTTTTCTCTTTTATAATAATCACCTTTATATAAATTATAATGTTCAATAAATTGTGTTTCTCTAGAATGTGACAATTAATTCACAATGTATTTTAACTTGCACTATAATATATTGGCATGTAGCCATTATCACAGTTGTCCCAGCGCCAACTGTATGTATAAGTTTTTCTGCTCTACAATACAATGTCTTTGATTATTTAAATTTTATTTGAGTCTCATAAACGTCTGTCTTTAGCGGCTACGCATTTATATTACACTTGAATTATAAACTTAAATAAAATTATATAAATTTACCAGTAATAACTTACATAAGTTTAGAATATTTACACATACTTAATATTTATATTGCATTTATATAGTTGTCAGTTACATTATTTCTTTATTACGTATGTCTATTATTTGACAATTTATTTTTAAATGTCCATTAAAATTTAATACTATAACAAACTTTATTTATAACTATCTGGGTGCCTGGCGTTGTCCGGGTTAAACTCAGAGGCCTTCATAACCTATGATTAAACTTCAATATCGTTTCTTTTTACATTATTTTAATGTAACGTCCTTCTTCTCCACCCCTAAAGGTGTTTAAATTGTACATAAGAACATCGGGAGAAATAATATCAATCTCATTAACCCCGAAAAATATCTATGCAAAGCAGATATCGGCCGTTTTAGTATATTTGAAAATTTTCATCCCCGACCACCCCCGCTCCTACGGGTTGTTGATGTGTCTTAACCCCAAAGTGTTTGTTTCTGGTTAGAAAAGAACACTCGTGTACAATATTAGGTCATATTTTTTCCATGATTTGCACGAGTAATGTACACACACACACACACACACTAACGTACAGTCTATTTTATATATTATAAAAATAAGATTAAATTTTCGTTTGGTACGTCGGTGATTTAGTTGTGTTTTTTCCTCCAAGATATATTTTCTCTGCCTTTGCTCCATTTTTTTCAGTGTATTACGTGATATAATCAATGTGAGTACATATTTATTTAGTCACTATTAAATTCTTAATTTGTGATACGTAATATATATATATATATATTATGTTTGAATGTATCTATTTACGTTAATATTTATAGAAATTTAGACGCGTGGACAGAGAGCAACGAAACTTGGTACACATATTATTAAAAACACGAAAAACGATAATGTTAGGGTGAGAAAGCTCTAGCATAAATGTGTAAATAATTATAATTGAAAAACGTGGTAATTTTGTGTAAAATTACTGTGCGCCAAGAGACCGTGACGTCACGCTAGAGAGAGACGTTACCACGCGACGATAAAAGGAAATAGTTCCTTTTCTGTAATGAAATAAAGGCGAAATACTTTCATTGAATAGAAAGTATAATTTTATCCAGCAATACTCCATCGAATGATAATAAAAAACAATACGACATACTTTAATATCCTTGCAGAAAAGTAAATACATTTTCGCGGTATATTTGTTACGTCCAATATGGCAACTATTTGTTTATATTGTGAATACAGTTAAGAATTTCATCAATTTCATCTTTTGTAATCTATGAAGACTGAGGGACAATTATATCCTGTAATACTCAAGGAGTATATTTAAGTAATATTTTAATACAGAAATTAGGAGTTATGATTTATGATATTTATGTAATAAAATTCAATGTATTTTATAGGTGTTCAATTAATTCAGTATCGGTTGAAAGTATGACGGAATTAGCAACATTAAGATTTAGGTTAAATCACTTCTTCAATAAAGAATAATTAAGAATTAAATAATTTTTTGGGTTTATATAAATAAGCACAATGGTAACGCCGGGCATCCAGATAGTATATATATATATATTATAATACTAATAAAAAATTAATTAAAAGAAAATTAATATGATGAAAAAGTATCATGAATAAAACATTTATTACAACTGACCCAACAATAAATTTATTTGTAAACAAATACTTTACATTTACAAAACAATTACTCGCCGATCTTTACAACAATTTATTATAAATAACTGAAATTTTCTCCTCATCTCAGGGCCTTTGCTGGGCCTTTTAAATAAAAAACATTTATTCCCCTTTTAAACAATTCATTTACCATTTACTATTGACAAATATTTTAATAAAATCGTAATGAAATCGAAACTGACGATATTGTACCTTTAATATTAACGTTTACAATTTTAATTTAAATGTTTCCTTTTTTACTCACTGTTTGTACTGGTACCAGGGCAATTGGAAAGATTCAGCAACACACTTTCACCTCAAACAAAATTACGATCCGGCCATGTTACACTGAATTTACATATTTTTTTTAACTATTTGACTTTTCACTATTGGCGGCACCTCGCAGAATTCCTCCTTGCCGATTCTCCGGATAATTTGGAGTAATACCCAGAGACTTTTCTGAGTGACTATCTGGAATAAATCTGTCCAACTTCGCTTTTCAATAATACGTCCCGTTTATTTAGCTTACAAACACTTTCTGTCGTTTTTACAGCTGCCTGCTTCTACTTTACTTAATAATGTTTTACATCATCTCGACTATTCCTAATACAACTAATTTATCTCGCCTCTGATTGCAGACTGCTAAATTTTAATTTATTCTATACACAGCAATGTCTCGTGGCTGACTGCTCACTCCAACAACTTACGCGCGCCAGGTCCAAACAATACCTTGCCTGTAAATATTCTCGTTCATTATTGAATATTTGTGTGTTTGCCGATAGCAATTCAGTTCAACAATATATAATTATTAACTCGTAATTACCCTTTAATTATTACAATATATATATATATATATATATATATATGTGTGTGTGTGTGTGTGTGTGTGACATGGAAAACAATCCAGGGAACATACTAAAAAGATCGTCGAAAGCAATCAGGTTTGCAGAAATGTTTTGTCGCATTTTTTTATTTATTTGCTACTTCTTTGTATATTTGTTTATTTTAAAAAGGTGTATTACAATTACCTGTAAAAAATTATTATTTTCAAAACAATCAAGCAAGCTGATTTTGTGTATTTAAAAAAGAAACATTTGTATGCAATAGACAGTTTGGATAAAACAGCCGATTTTAAATGAATTATTATGAATATAATCTCTAGTAACTAAACAGGAAACCTAAATATATGTGGAAGGGTAAGAATGCAGACTATAGAACATAAAAATTATTATGCATATTTTTAAAATACGAGAAAGTGAGGCAAGTAAATATTCGAATTCAGAAATTAAGTGAAAATGTCATTACTTGCTAGAAAACCTAGAAAAATTAGATTATTTTCTGTCATTGCAAATCGTTGTACAATACACATAGATGGTTATAAGTGTGTTGCGTGCAGCATTCTGGCAGGGACGCTCAGGTTTTGTGTGCATCCCGACAAGATGCATGGTATATATTTTAAATGGAAACATTACAGTTCTTATATTATGGGCCAAAACATAATAATTTAAAGCAAGGCAGAGTGTTAAGTTACACTGTCCTAAAATGTGTTTTCTCGTTGTATAAATAGTTTTGATGAATTTAATATCTGCCTGTCCTCATAATAATTTTTCTTCTCCTGTTTTCTGGGGGAAAAAATTTCCAGCCACTTTGGCATCAGACCAGTATTTGTAATGCACAAATTGCTCCATGATTACAAGCTGCAGGAGTTGAAAGCTTGGCTCGAGAGTACGTAATTTGCAAAGAGTGTCTGTTGCGAGAGCTTTTCCCTGCGGAACCCGAAAATCCCCTTTCTCGCGAGCATTGTCAAAGCTGGAAGGGTGTTTGTGTAGCAGGAAGCCCAGAGTGGCGTTCTCCCCAGACGTGTGAAACTCTGCTTGCCATTGTCTGGTGCAAGGAGTTGGCAATATCCGGCTGCAGTTTGTGAACGCGGATGGCTCCGTCAACAGCAGGCTCCTACCTTGCGGAATTCACTCTCGGCAAATACTAAGAAGCCTCTCGTGCACTACTTGTTCGACGGAATTCTGCTCCAGGTGCGGAGTTTATATGTATGCTCACCCGCAGCGATTTGTATGCCATTATTACGTGATTACAGTTACCCCTTTCAAATCCTATGTTATTAAAGTGGAGTTGCCACCATGTGGATTACCCTCATGTAGTCTGTTACTATAAAAAAATCTTCTTAACAAAGGCCGCTGACAGTCGTAAAAGCTACAATTAAAAAGTTCCGAAAATAATATTAAACTCATCTATTACTCTGTTGTGCACAGGATATAAATATTTCATCAATTAAAACAATTAATAAGCAACACTTGTTGCAATTTTTTTTTCGATAATCAGCTAGTTAGCTCATTATTCGTAATTCCATGAATATGAAATATAACTGTCTACACCACTTTCAGCGCGTAATCTTCTTTGATCCTGTGTTCCTATTTTTAATGAATTATTTCCTGTTCATTGGACATTTCATTTCAGGATTTTAGTATGTATTTGAACACATCACTAAAAGAGCCGCTTATTAGAAAACTAGTCGTATTACTAGTTCTTCGTTATTTCGTTTCAGAAATAAAATATAAGCCTAATCTTCCGAAGCTGTAATGTTGATTATCTATCCAGTATCCGGTACATGTTCGTTAAATTTAATCCATTTTCCAATTCGAGGGAAATCTGGGAAAAGTTTCTGAAATAAAAGGCAATAAATTTGCTGTTTTGGCTAATATTGAAGAAATGGAACGGGAAACGAATAAAATATCAGCCACTCTTAAGACATTTCTGACCATTTACAAGTTGATTTGTTAAATAACTTTTTCTGCGGAAATGTTTACTTACGGAGATTGGCTTAATTAAAAATTATCAGGTAAAACGTCATTGTGTGACGTCATCAATGGGCACGAGGAACCAATGAATAGCGCTTTCCGAGGTTACTGAGGCATTCGCTTTCCAATAATGATCACGCATTTTAGAACAGCGCTATCCATGGATGATGAGGCATCGTCAGAATTATTGATATGGACTGATTTAGTCACGAATAATTAGTCTTATCTGAAATTGAGGGCTGGTGTCGCGATTTCTGACTGACAATGCCTAAATTTACAAGTTTTCCGAGTCGCGCGGAAGTATAATTTATAAACAGTGTTGTGGCCCAGAGGTTATAATATGCACGTCCGAAGCAGAAAACACGAGTTCGATTCCGGCTGGCGCCAAATATATTTCACCTTCTTTATGAGCAATGATTTATTTTGCAATCATCTTCATGAATTAACTTGAAATTTTTTATATTACTTGGTGCATTATATACAAATAAAAACCACCATTAATTTGGGATAATTGTTAATTATCAATGTTTTATAGATGTATAATGCCGTTCGTAACTATGTGGGTTCATACAGCGGGATAAATACGATGGGAAGATGAATGGATATAATCTGCAGTTAAATATTGTGATTTTTTTACGTATAATAATAAACACGTAGATGAGGTGTAACTTTTTTCGAAAAAATCGATGGCAATTTTTTATAATGAAATGTTTCCCACGTTACGCAATATTTATTCATTTACTAATCGAATTATTAAATAATTTTTTGCGTAAATTTAGTATATGGTTTCCGAGATAGACTAAAACTCATACGTAATTATGAATGTAAATGGATGTGATTCAAATTTCGACCATCGTTAAGAAATTTACATGTAGAATTATCAAATATTAGTTTGTGGACACGTACAGTTTCTGAGATACACTTAAATTTGTATGTAAAAATGTTTTAAAATTGCTGTTATTCAAATTTCTTGCAATATTTGATCAATTACCAGAATAATTGCTCCTTAACTTTTTTTTCCGGAAATGTATAATTTCCGAGATGAGAGTCAATTTTGAATTAACAGGTGTGACGTCACTGTGATACGCCTTTACACTACCGGAGGGGTGGAAGTGAACTCCAACGTGCCTCAACTAGCAACGACATCTTTTGGCAATGTCTGTAAGTATTGGTGAAAAACTAATGTACAAAATTCCAATTTGTATCAATATTACATAACTATATCATGTTAATTTACGAATATATTTATGCACAAACATTGACAATAATTTCTTATCCTCAAAATGAATTTTAAATAAGCATTACTTCTCATCGTAATGGGGGACGGGGCAGAAGAAAAATAAATTGGGCAATTCGATGGTCATTCTGTAGTTGTACTGAACTGCTCCAGGTAAGATAGTCTTCAAATGTTTACGTTGTGTCCTTTACGTATCCAGTTTACTGAACATTTTCTTTCTTTCTTTTAGTTACCACATGAAAGTACTTGATTTGGTTGAGTTAGTGGGAGATAAAAAGAAGTTGCAATCATGGAAATTTATTCCTGTGGAACCGACTTATAAGTGCGTAAAATGTGGAGGAAGTTTAAAACTTGGGAAGAAAGCGCAACATTGATGGAATGATGTGGTGTTGTGTAAATGAAGGATGTGTGTTGTGTCGTTTTAAATCATATTAATTTACAGTGTAATTAATAATTAATAGTTCCAAACAAAACCCGTGACTAAAAAGTTCGTCGTATTATTCGATATGGAATTATTCCTCACCGGGTTTCGCCGATTTCCTGATTATCGCACTATTGGAATACAGGAAACGGTTTCAACATAATCCTGACGATACTTCGCTTCATACGGTAAGTGACGTCATCAGTTATAGTATTTTCAGATTATTCTGGCAGAAACGCAGAGGTTGGCACGATGTCAGTATGACGTCACACCTGCTCTCTCTTTGGTTAGTTTTAGGATTTTTAAAATGAATATATGTTACACATTACTAGTTTTCATACAATTTTTTTTTATTTGACAATATTAAAACTGTCAGTTTTAACAAAAAGTCCCCCCCCCCCCGCCATTTGCATACGCTGTATTACTCCCGTAAAATTATTAAACTATATAAAATCATATATACAATTGTTAATGAATTTTAAAATAATAATAATAACAAACGACAGCACGTACCTTAAATGTATGCCATCGCATCTCCACGCATGTCTTGATTCTTCAACATTTACAGCCATCTTACACGTCCGTAGACGGGTTGTCGTCCGTTTAAAGTTCGTTTGTTTACGATAACAACACACAATTGTCGACTCGTTTGGATATCGATTACAGTCTTATAATAAATGATTATTTATTATCAATGCGTTTTATGTACAATAATAATAATAATGTAATTATCACCTATATAATAGGTCAATCATGTTTGTTTTTTCTGCACAAATTGCTTGAAAGTGACAAGTCAGGTCTTAAGCTTCCGACGAATGAAAAATTTTATATTTTGATCGTGGATATTATTTTGATAACACCCTTCTATAAGCAAACGGATTATTTAAGATTTTATTTATTAAACAATGTAATATAATAATTGTAGCCTATATGTCTTTTTTTAAAGGTAACAGGCTACATGAGGGTAATTCACATGGTGGCAACTCCCCTTTAATAGCATAGGAAGGGATTTGAAAGGGGGGATAAGGAAGGGTGGAGGAAGATAGCCAAGGGTTAATTAGGGCCGCCGGGCTATATTTTAAGAATCCTACCCGGCAATTCGCCTAAAAGTTATGCAGGGAAAACGCTAGAAAAACCTGCATCAGGTAGGTCGGGCATTTGGTACTTGTCCCACGCCCTTCCGATGATGGGAGAGGGGTTAAGTAGTATATTTATGTGTAAAATTGTGATAAATGTCAAGAGCTAATAAAATAAAAAGTTTGTCTCAAGTGATTAACTAAAAGGGTCTTTAAAATTATTAGAGTCTATGTGAATAAGTGGCTTATCAGATTAGTGCATTTCCCCTTTCCTTGTACATTTAGCATGAATTAAGTCCGGTAATTTAAAGAAGCAGAGCATTGTGCAAGCGCCTAGAGCAAGGCGACGTCAAATTGCGTCTAGAACTTTTAATTAGCCAACTGTTGCTTTTTGAGTTACAGTGAACTCTAAATCGATGCACTTTATAGCAATTTACATACAAAATGAGTTGTGATATCTAATTGGACTAAAAAGTAAGGCCATTCAGTGCGAAAATGTATTCTGGATAATTTCAAAGTTTGTATTCATTTTTTTGCCTCTAATTATAATTGGATCTCTTGGAAATGTAATTTACCAAATTGTCATCTTTAATTACATATTCATGTACTACAGTGGCGTCAATTAACGTGAAAAACTATTTTATGGATTAAAATATTATAATTAATGAAAATTTAATTCATTCGGAGAGAAGTAGCGTGGTTCTTATTTCGTCTACATAATCGTGGGAAACTAAAACTGATATTTTCGCGGGAAATCTTTTTTTTTTCAAGTACATATTTTAAAACAATTTTACACTGCTCTTTCAGGCTTTACTGCCACATTTACTACTGCCTTCGGTCTGTGCTAACATATTGATCAATTTACAGCGGCAAATAAATAAGTATGAGGTTATTCGGAAAGTAAGGTCCGATTCCTTACAAAACACAAACCATCGCAGATTCTTTAAAAAACTTTTTTATTTAATTTCTTATACCTTACTTTATTTTTCTTCATAGTTTTAATATTTGTTTAAACATTTCTCATAACGTTCTAAAAGTTTTTGTCTGCCACCTGTGACGTTAACCAGTCATTAAACTGCTTCTTTCACCTCGTCATCACTCTAATAATGTAAGAAGCCAACGACATGGTCTCTGTGGCAATCCTCTTTAAAAATGTATCACCTTCCATATGATATTGGTACAAAAAATCATTATCACAAGCAATTATTTTCATCTGCCTCAGAAAATTTGCAAATTTCACCAATTGGGCCCACGTTTGATTTTCAGGTTGCTTACTGAAGAACACCTAATGAAAAGAATGGCTTGAGCTCTTGATTCTCAATCTTGTTTCCTAATTATTTTTATGGCATATATATATATATATATATATATATATTGTAATAATCAACAGGTAGGCTTTAATTAAATGAAAAGATAATCAAAATTTAAAGCATAAAATACAATTTAATTATCAAATTGTTGCTTCAACTCAAAAACAATTACAATCAAACTTATTTATCTCAGGTCCTTTACTGGGTTTGATGATTAGGACACGATAAATGTAGAATTTGACTAATTTATAATTCAAAATATAATTTACCTAAAATAAAACAATAATTCAATCAAAAGAAAACTAGAAGGAAGCGAACTAACGAAATCTGACTTTATCCTTTAATTAGCGTTTACAATATTATTCAAAATTATGTTACTTACGGACTGTTACCGGAACAATCAAATTTTAGCTCGTTCGGATACTTTTACACTTTAATTTTTACTCATCAGGCCTTGGTTTTCACCGACTCTAATTCATACTGTTTAGTTTGCCAAATTTTGGTTCTCTGTTCATTAAGTATATGTTATTCACTCATTCCGACGATCATTAGACGCTGGATGCAATTACTTGGTCTTCCAAAATTGAAACAATGGAATAATTTGAGAATAGAAATTAGACTTCTGCACTCAAAATGTTTATCGATGAATATTTGGATGTTTATTTCCCAGACTGCAACTTATAACAAAATTGTTCTAACTGGTCTCGCTGTTCTACTGCCGGTATCTGGACTCTTTCCAAATACTTCATTCGTCCACAGCAATCTCTCAGCACCAACTCTATCCTAACCGGTTGTAGACGTAAAACTGACTGAGACTTTCGTGCGCGCAAACGCCATTTTGACTTTTCGACAAATCAACCGGGATCGCTTCTCCATTGTTGATTTGTTCGATCAGACCGCTATAATGGATTTATCAAACAATTCAAATTTTATGTCCAAACAATTAATGGCCTAATTAATTGGCATTACAATATATATATATATATATATATATATATATAGTGTAAAATAGTGAATTTTTTCTTAATGAAACAGTAATTTTTTTAGTCCAAAAGTAGTTCGTAAACTTTTTGAAAATTTCATGATAGTTGACAGTTTATTTTTATGACAGAAGATTAACATCGTATATATATGATCATTATAAAATTGACACACCTCTCATGTTTATTATTTTTACACATTACAATACACTGAGATTACTACGACAGAAAAAATGTTATTTATTGGTTAATATATATTTGTACCAATTATAATAAAGGTTTTACGTAAACTTAAAAATAATTGTGGTTTAAAATGCCAGAATCTTCATCCATCTAGTGATAATGGAAATTATCAATTGATTTAAAAAATATATTGTTTAAACGGGTGCAGTATTTTTTTTTTTGGAAAATACAATCGAATTTTTACATTATATACCATAAAGAAGATATATAATTTGCTTCTAATATATTCTGTGATATAACTCAGTATTATATCAGGTTAAGAATAATATAAATGAGAAGCTGATTGAGATTTTGACATTATTGTCTACAATATATTTTACCCATTTTCGTATTAACTTTTCATAATTAATACTTTTGAATATCTACGACTAAAATTAAAAACTAGCTCCCCATTATATTTTTTTAAGAATTGGTTTTTGTGTCGTACCATTTTTTCTCTATCATATTCATATAATCCACAAAATTTCCAAAAATATATTTCTGTAATATTAATTGTGTTACTCATCCAACTAATCTCTGCCTCGCCCCTTGATGATCAAATCCTCTTAATCGTGTTACTTTATGATATAATGCTTGTTTCGAATATTTAGTGACTATCTACGATATATACAGAGGGGGGGGGGGGAGGGAGGTGAAGGTAGATAAAAGAACGATTTTTTTAGGGTAACAGGCTACATGAGGGTAATTCACATGATGGAAACTCCCCTTTAATAGCATAGGAAGGGTTCTGAAAGGGGGGGATGCGGAAGGGTAGAGGAAGGTAGCCAAGAGTTAACTAGGGCCCCCGGGCTATATTTTAAGGATCCTACCCGGCATTCGCCTAAAGAAATTCAGGGAAAACCCTAAAAAAACCTGCATCAGGTAGGTCGGGCATTGCTTGACCGAGATGTACATGTTAAATGTTGTAATGATTAAAAATATTTAAAACATGTTGTGAAATATTGCTGATATTTGTATGAGCAATGCATATCAAATTAAAGGTTATTGGTTATAAAAAATTGAAATAATATATTTTTTTCGAACAAGTTTGTAATTGGCTTTTATTTATAAATTTAAATCACCTCTCTTGGATGTTTCATACCAACCAAATTTTAACTTGTAGAACGGCATAGTTAAAGGAAGAATCCTTTGTTAAGTATTTCCCGGTACATAAAATGTAATTATTAATCGATGAATTAGAGTAAAATTTAGTGTAGTTGGTGACTAGGAAAATTATATTATACAAAGCTTGACTTGACAAACTTGAATGACTCAAGCATCGTAGTCCCCAATGACTCCGAGAACTTTATGATTAAATTTCAGGAGAGTTTAGAGCTGGCTTTGGTATTGTATAACGTGTCTACATCAAAGAGCAGATTCGGATCAAGTACGGGGCTCCAACACAATTATTACCATATTGTGATCAATGATAAATGTACAGAATTTTAAACAATGAAATAACATCTAATATATTGCCCTTCTTGAAAATAATACTTACCGGAGGAAATAATTGTGTTACCAGACCGAGTGCTCAAGCTGGTAGTTCATCTATTAGTGATATGAAAATAGCGATTCAGACTACGACTTGTACTAACATTCAACCGCTTCGTAATATTGTTTGTTTCAAACATATGTTCATAACTATTAGAGAATTTATTTAATATAAATAAATATTTACGAAGATTTATTAAAATTTATATAACTCGAG
Source organism: Zhengitettix transpicula (assembly GCA_037074705.1). Lineage (NCBI taxonomy): Eukaryota > Metazoa > Arthropoda > Insecta > Orthoptera > Tetrigidae > Zhengitettix > Zhengitettix transpicula. The sequence goes on along the minus strand of CM073593.1, from coordinate 16,765,944 downwards.
TATAAAATCATATTTACTCTTTTTCTCACTTATAGTTGGGTGAAAAATAAGAACAGTGAATATTTAATATTGTCAAAAAAATACAGACATAAAGCGAAAATAAAATAAAACTGTGGTAATAAAATTGTACAGTCTGAATTTGAAATTTCAGGAGATTAATTCAACGTGCTGCGTCGTTGATTCTTCGCTGATGCTATTTTTCTTACGTTGGTAATGAACAAGTATCGCTGATCTGAATAATTACCTATTCATTTTGAAATTTTTCACATAAAATTGATTTATTGTAAAATTATATTAACTTTGTGAACATTATGTGTTAGACATTATTTGGAGATAGTACAAACAGGAGTTAAATGGCAATGTAACATTGATCTTGGCGCCACGACTATATTATTGTGCTGTGTGAATCAGTCCATTTTAGTGAAAGATTTATCCATTCCGCAAAATTACTTGATGTCGTGAGAATCCTGAAATTCAAACGGGAGCAAGATAACCTCGCGACGGTATTCGCCATGACAACTAAACAACCCGATTCAGCTGTGAAAATATATGCGTCATTTATCCAAGTACATCTATTAATTGCAATACAAAATTCTAAAACGTATCTGAAAGTCATAGGCTGGATAACCGAGGGATCTGCTACGACATGAGAAAAGTGTGCTGGGGCGGTCTACGCCATAATGCGCACGGGGTGACTTATTACATATTGTTCGCTGCAAAGGATTCCAAACCGAGAACAACAGGTTGAGGTTTTAATAAATATTTGTAATAAATATTTTGGTGTGTGAATTTATGTTCGTTTATGTATTTAAAAGCATGGGTTTTGTCGTAATATCACCCGTGTGAATAAATCAGCTGCTTGTGTATGTATAAGAATCTCCAAACAGTTGAATTCTATAGCAAAACAGCTGATGGTTAAACCTTAATTTTCCTCCTTTTTATTTCTCAAAAGTCCCATAATACTTTATAACAGTCAGTTGCTTGTTGACTATTAATTATATATATTATCCTTTTATACGATGCGACTGTCCGCAGCAGAATAAATATTTTAGATTTTGGAACAACAAACCCAGAATTATAAAAGAGTTTATTTTATTTGAATTCTTTTTCGAGGTTAATTTCCTTAGCAATTATTTTCAAAATGAAAATCTCAAAATTATTTCCTGCTAATAACATATGAACGTAATCTCTTTTTTCCTCAGCTCAAAGGCAATAAAAGTGATTGGTGTTATTCTGCACCGCTTTCAGGACTTCCGCGGGGTTTCCAAGGAAAGCACTTTTGTGTACACACGTGCATGGGACTCAAAATAAAATTTAACGATATTATAAATGTTACAGAAATTCCAAATAGTCCAATCTCATCAACTAGAAAATTAATTATATTTCTTCGACGATTTTTCGTAATAAAGTCGTAATTAGATTTCTAATACAATTTTCTCTTAAACGGAATGTATACATCCGAATATGGTCATATTTTATAGTACTGGCAGCTCATGCTATGAAATTAAAATTAGCTCTTGTCGTATTGGAAGACATATTTTACAATCATAATTAATTTATACCACATAACAGCCTATCATTATCGAATATTGATTTAATAAAGCCGATTATTTTATAAATATAATACTGTAAATTGATTCTCCAACAACAATTAAAAGTGAATGCGCATTTCTAATGGAAGCAGAATGAATTTATTTCCGTCCTCGCCCTCGATCATATACATATATTAATAGAATTTATTAATCAAGGGTGGAAAATGTATTCAATGGAAACAAAAGTCCCAGAGGGATTTATCGAGTAATCACCGTACGAATTTTCTGCTTTATCGGTAAAACGACACTATAGGCTTCATTTAATGCTATATAATGTTCTATTTAAACAGAAATAACCTTAAAATAGAATCAAGCGAAATAGTTGGATCACAACTGGGTATTCTAGGAGACATCTCAAATCATTTTAATATTTAAAATCCCAGCATAATAAGTCTCGATCACATAATATCTTAAAATGTTCAAGACTTTATATACATTCCATGAATCTTTAAGGGATAAAAATGTAATCAATTAGCAAAAATATTGTTTCTGCAGTGAATGTTGTGAACGTTGGACATTTTAAATGCTATAACGAAATTGTTTTATTAACATAAAAAGGATATGTGTTTTGAACATAGATATGTAATTTATTTGATTAAATTGTTCAAACTGATATGGTATAATATTTAAGATTAAAAGTGGTCAAAAGTTACAGTTTTCAGAATTGTAGTATTTTAAATCCCTGATATATTAAGAAAAAATTGAGATGTGATTAAAGACCTAAATCTTTTTATTTTTATTTAATTTTTTGTTTAGGGTAACAGGCTACATGAGGGTAATCCACTTAGTGGCAACTTCCCCTTAATAGCATAGGAAGGGACCTGAAAGGGGGGATGCGGAGGGGTAGAGGAAGGTAGCCAAGGATTAATTAGGGCACCTGGGCTATGGGTGAAGGATATTACCTGGCAATTCGCCTATAAGTGATGCAGGGAAAACCCTATAAAAACCTGCATCAGGTAGGTCAGGCATTTGATACTTGTCCCACTCCCTTCCAATGGTGGGACAGGGGTTAGTTGTGGGGTCGCAGCTTTCCCCTCTCCGTGCCTTGACCGGTTTGAGGGGCAGCTGGCCGACTATTCCAATCATTTTTTTATCCGATGTAGGTGAAATGACTACGAGTACATTTGACGTTACTAAATGTTACCAAAATACTACTATCATACATTTTTTAACTGTTCTACTATTAGTTTTCGATTAATTATAGTTATACAGTTACATATAAATGGTTCTGATTGGTAACACAATTAAAAAAAATTATAAAAAATTTTAGGACAAATAATTTACTGTTTATCACAGAATTTTTAAGTTAAGTTTACGACTAAATCTATTTATAAAAATTAATAGTCAGTACAATATGGTAATAAATGTTGTGTTTAGGATGAAAATTATGCGTGTGGAATAGTGCAGTGACATGTTTACAGCTATGTTTATGGATTTGTGGCTTACATTGCAATCAATAGTAATTCTCACATATTGAGCAAAACCTAAGCAATAACAAAGTTTATTTCCTACCTCACACTGATTGGACTAATAAATTTAATTCCAGATGTATTTATTATTATTATATATAATATTTACTCTGTAGTGTGATCAAGAAAATGATAAGTAGTACAGTTGATTATTAATATTTATAACATCATTTATTATTTCCACTCTTATAATTACATCGCAATTCTCGAAGTACTCAGAACTAATACTTATAAATTAATTAATACAACTATCTCCGAATGTGTCTGATTTACCGCAAAATATCACGGGATATTTTAGTTTTACCGCCTAATGTCACAGAATATTTCAGTTTTACTCTCAAATATAAATTATTTACACGCTCAATACGTTATTAATTTTCGACTTTTAACCTACTTATAAATTTCAAAATATACTCTTAAATTTTCCAGAATTTTAAGTGGTTTGTAATGCGGTATATATATGCAGTTCTGTAATTGACCCGACCAATATTGTAACTGATCGCTTTATTAAATTGAAATTTGAATAACAGAAATGATTTTTCGGTAGTAATTAGAAACTTAAATAATTGCATGGAATAATGGCATTTACAGCAGACTTAATTTGGTCTATAATTCGATATGGTGAAACCTCGTCGCTCTGTTTCGTGAAGTGACTTGTCCCTCGTTTGTTTTTCCTCTTAGTGTGTCAAGTTTTGTGTTTATTCTTGATTTTTGTGTAATTCTGTAATTTAAGATAGTTAATTCTCGAATAATTAATTATTTACTTGTACGTATTGAATTATTTTATTAGAACTGTAAATATTATACCCTTAGTATAGTTATTTTTATTATTATTAACATATTTTACTTATTTGGACAGGGAAACTTGTGTTCCAGAATTTTAATATTTTTATGTAAACTTCTAATTACTTATAATTGAAGCATGCAATTATTATATAGTAATTTTATGTATTGGCGTATCCTATTTCCTCATACGAGGACTAATGAAATAAAATAAATGAAATAAAGAAAACTATTAGTCATTATCCACAACAGCAAAAGCAATAATATTTATTGGAATACCCAATCTTTACATATATTTGCTTTTGAAAGTCTGGTGTAATACCATAGTGTAATCAATATTAGGTTTTCCTCGAACTTCTACAACTATTTAATTAGGTACGTGAAAAATTGCCGCATGTGGGAAATATTAATTTATTTAATTTATAATTATGTAAGAACCTGAGTGATGAATGGACATTATGTAAAAAAAATTCTGTAATTATTCACTTCAGGAATATAGAGAAGCTTTCACAAGGATCAGGTCGTAAGGGCCAGAATTTAATTAAATTCAAGTTTGATGGAAAAATGTCAACCGGACCAATAATCGAAACCAAGACCTCCCATTTACTCTTACCACTAAGCAATCCTTACGCGGGAGGTCCTGGGTTCGATTCCCGGTCCGGACGACATTTTTCCTACGCTTAAAATAAATACCCAAGATTATTAATATTATTGTCAAATATGCGGTCCTAGCGTCTCCCAATAATTTACATATCTGTCAGACAGACCGATTGGTGTGTCGTTAATATTCACATACAGGTTCCTCAGATTATAATAATTATTAATAAGCTACTGTTGGGAATTTACGCGGTGGTAGCTATATCTACAAAAATATCAATACAATTTTTTTAAAATTACCGTTTAATGTTGCATTAGCCTTTAGGTCATTAGCGACTTACATCTGTTAAGTTCTACATTTGTGTAACAATTAAATTACTTTATACAACTAAGTTTTCATCGTAAAGTCTATGAGGTTGTTTATTGCTGCTGATGAGTTGCAAATCTCCATCATCGAATGGGCGGCTATGGCTATTATATTATTACATATAATAAAAATATAACATATATAAACTTATATGGGTAACATAAAACAATTGTTTTTGTAAAGTTTATTATTATTTTTCTGAAAAAAAACAAACGAGAACCACCCCCTTATTTCTATTCACTGCACTTTACTTTTTTATTTAATATTTATTCTCACATAAATCACTTTCCTGCACTGTTAACTACGCTGGCCAGATGGAGATTAATTCGTGTAATAAGAAACAAACACATATATTGTAATAAACAAATTTGCATTTCAGTTAAATAGATGAATTGCCTCACGTTATTGAAGCCAAATTGTAATAATTAAATGGATTAAATGAAATTATATGATTCGGCCTCACGTTGATGAAGCCAAATTGTAATAAACAGAAGAAATTAAATAAATCAATTTTAAACCTCGGAAAACAATTTATTCAAAGTACAATAACAAAATTTCTTGATGTAATTTATTTACATTCGGATTCTTACTATTTTACAAATTTTATCTACTCTCATCTCAGGGTCGTTTATTTGGGCCTTTTAAATGAAGAACAAACCTTTTTTTTTACATTCAAATTAACAATCAAATTTTACAACATTAAAGTTCAACAAGAAAATAAACATGAATCCGAAATCTGACGATTTGATCCTTATTTAACATTTACAAACTTTTATAAAATATCTCTCTCTATTTACATTTCTTTGCTGGTACCAGGCATTCGTTTGGGATCTGATGCACTATACACTATAAACATATAACAGGCCATAATTTAACAGAAATTAATTTTGTTTCAAAATCACTGTCCAAAACTTTTGTATTTCTCGTTCTGAATAATGGTCAATCAGAATGTTATCGACTCCTTCTCGATGAAATTTATAACAGTCTTGTTGAATTTCTGACTGTGGCTTTACTTATTGAGAAACTTTTCTGCGACCTTTACTTGATCGAATTATATGTCTAAACTTTACTCGATGAAATTCTGTGTGCCACGCCACTCTTAATAAAGTCTTGCCTGTCAGTCGATGAAAATCTTCCCGCGACTGTCTCCTGTAAACCTCGTAGTTCTGCACGGCAAAGCCCGCCTGTTGTGTTTTTGTTCTCGCCGATAACAATTTACTACAAATTTCCAATTATTAATCTCTAATTGCCTCTAATTAGTATTACATAATACCCCAAATTTTGTTTCAAAAAATTTATTGTTTTCTGAGGTTTAAAATTTTGTAAATTATTTAGAATCATTTCATTTTAAATGTTAATCAAATAAATTCATCCATTAATTAACCATTTATTTATTTAATTTCTTCTGTTTATTACAATTTGGCTTCACCAACGTGAGGCAATTCATCTATTTAATTTAAATGAAAATTTGATTATTACATTTTGGCGCCCAACGTGGGGCAAATTCATTTAATCCTATTGTTTATTACATATTGGCTTCACCAACATGAGGTATTCAACTATTTAATATGTAATTTGATTATTACAATATATATAATACCACATGATTATTGTAGTTTTCTTAGCCTACATCTAAACTGATCAGCGCTATTCGGAAAAGTCGTCAGTAATTCTGCAGGTAATGAATTCCAGTCGCGAATTGGTCTATTAACAAATTAATTTTTGGCAACGTCTTTGCGTTGGCCTTTTTCTTTAATTTTGAATGGGTGATCATTTTTAGAAATATAAGTTGGCACCAAGAGATAATTTTTAATTTCTTTCCAGGTCGGTTGGCCTGTATAAGCGTTGTATATTGCGGAAAGCCTCGCGTAAGACGAAAAATATATTTAAAAAATCATCATATTATATAATTGAAATTATTTGCACGTATTTATATTCGTTTTCAAATGCAGACCTAGGATCGTATATGAACAATTACGCGCAGATTTCTTTACAAAGAGAATCTTGCGGTAATTTAACTTAAGGATGTTTTCGCTTTAATTAATATTTTACTGGTTCCGTAGGTTTACGAATAGTATTTTTAGTTATTTAATGTTGTATAATGTAATACATGGAATCTTTTTCGAATTCAAATATTTTTCATTATTTACAGCAGTAGATTTAATGAGTGTCTATAAATTAGTTGTAAATATATTTATGTTTTCATGAATTTGAGCCTTTTTTCTGCTTATAAAATTTAATCCGTCTAGATTTTGTATTAGGCATTTGAAACTGGTTATTTTATTGTCTTATAACAATGCGTCTCTTCCGCATGATTTTCAGTTGCCCTATTCATAAAGGGGATTTCCATGGGGTAATAAGACAGGATCTAAATAATTATAAATTGGAAACAAGTCCGAAAATTATTTTTCGAAACGTTAACCGACAAAGACGGATTAGGCTTTAAGTTGGCACTTTTCGAATGTGTTAATAGAGTGTGCAAACCGCGTCGGAGGCTCTAAATCACCGTTCAGAAGAGACAAAAAGCCAGGCACACATTCAAACAACGCGGCCTGTTATCCCCTACTTTTCACTTTCACCTGCACCGACGACCATAATGAAGAAACTCTGCATGACAATGGCGCGGGGCCTTTTCTTTGGCGTGTGATGCATTGCGAAGTGTCGCCCGCACGAGCAGCTATTGCGGCTTTTTTACTCGACTACCGACTCTTGTTATGCATTCCGCTGCTCGTTCGGGCATGGCGCCGTTTTCACGCCCGAACCATCCGCCCTGTACCGTATTAATTTTCAGCCAATCCATCACCCCACGAGGCGAAGCTCCGGGGGGTTCTGAAGGGAAGGGAAAAGCTGTTCTCGGAGACAATTTCTCAACTCAGACTGGAGTACTTTGTGTATTCCACTTTACTTTTTAGTTTCATCCCGATAGAATCGAGAAAAAGAGAAACGTCGATGGAGAAGTTGAAGCTGAAATTATAAAATTTGTATGTAGCAACGGTGGCTGTACTAGATTTTTAAATCAATGAAAGACATTAAAAAGGATAAAATTCGCAGAATGAAGTGACCTTGTTTCACCGCAAAATGCGAAATTAATCTTCTGTTAGTATTATTTAATGATATAACAGCTCTACCAAGTATATTACATTCTACTTGGCATTTTCGGAATAAGGAGAGGGTGTTCGGAACGTTTCTTAGCAGTTACGTTGTAGTGGTAGGTTTTTTTAAATTATGAAGTAAAGGGATCTTTTACAGTATTTAATAGTCATTTATCTGAACATGAGAAAATAAAATAAATACAAATTATACGTGTTCAGTCGGGCAAAACTATCGGATCCCTTAATCCCAAGTTAAACCATGGTTTACGGTAATTCCCCCATGCGCGTCAAGGATTGAGACACTTGGCAGTTACCTCGCGTTGATCTCTAGCCGTGATCATGTGGCACCCTCGATCTCTCCGAATCCTCTGGAAAACTGCAAGTTTGGGGCTGTACGTCCGTCCCTGGCGACGTACACTTGCTTTACAGCCCCTTCGCTGAATGTGAAATATCGATGTTCTCGAACAATTTTCAATCGATCATTCCTGAACCAAGAAATTTGATTGGTTCAGGCAGTCACGTGTTAATTCAATTTCAGGGATTTTTGGAGAGGCGTTTCCCACGGTGCGACAGTCCAGGTAACTTCCGAGGGTCAACATTCTACGTGCCTAAGACCAGACCTTAGGGATTATCTCTCCGTCACGACGGCCACTGGTCAAATTCCAACTTTCCAAGCTCTCAACCCTTGCTAATATCTAATTAAATTAAAATAAAATATATATATATATATATATATACCAATAATAAAACTATCGCGCTACAACGTCATACGTTGAAAATAACGTTCACGGGCGGCTATACAAGTTTCGAACTTCCAACGTAGATCTACGTCCGTTATCAGAACTCAAGTTTCCAGCGACTTTCCGGACGCCTTTTAGCCTTCAAATCCTCATTATCTATATCTATCTATATATAAATGAATGTATTATGGTTTGTCCCCTATACGTTCCTATACAACTCATCCGATTGCAGTGTAACATTAGTTGTTGTACACACACTTGTCGAGGCTTCTGTCGGCCTCTCGAAGCGTTAGGTCCAATTCTTTACCGCTTTTAGACCTCAACATATTCCCCCCTCAACATAATTTCCAGCAGTTGCGCGAGTCGTTTCAACAAGTGAATGTATATAGTTTAGAGGCACTTCATTTGTTTTTTCTATGTATGTATGTATGCGCACGTTTCACTGAATTGATTACGACATTTCAGTACGAGTGTAACACAGTAGAGCTGTTCATTGTTAAATTCCAACGATGATAGACGGATATCACACGTATCTTATTGGCTTTTTCACTAAAATTATAATAGTCGTCACAAAGCATTACTTTCACCGTCAAATTACTTATGCCACACAAACGACAAGCGGTAGGCCGATCGACCTTTCGTGTAGAAAAGAAAAAAGTAACTGGAGCTTCAGAAACAAACGATCAACGGGAAGGGGAGCTGGAAACCGTTCAAGCCTGTCGGTCAGAAGAACAGTTACACTTCAATCGCCTGTTAAGCCTCATGTTCATCGATATGGGCTACTTATAAAACAAAATAAAATGACCTGAGATTAGTGTCAAATTAATTCCTTTTTCGATATAATACGCGGGAAACGCTGCTTCTAACCGAGTGAAAATTGTATGCGCGATGTTTCGATGATTTCACTGTCATCGTCTTCTAACGTCTTCGTTACCTCTTTATTGAAGGCTCTGTATAGGTAGATAAGTTTAGTTCTCGTAATATTGTTGTAATTACAAAAAATTATACAAAATTATTAATGTAAAATCTTCTGGAGCTTCTAACCGAGTGACAAATGGGATGCGCTACCTTTCGATGACGTTCACTGACATCGTCTTCTAGCTTCTTCTTTGCTAGAAAACGATGAGCGTCATCGAAACGTCGCGCATACAATTTTTCACTCTGTTAGAAGCCCGATAATAATATTTATTCTTTACACCAAGAAATACTGCATTATTTACGAACAATTTCATTGTATAGAAATTCTAAATTCAAATAGGACGATGACTATTACTCTCTAGTTAACATTTATACATCCTTGCTTCTAATGACTAATGAAATATATTTAAGATTGATATTACTTAATGTTTTATCCACTATATAAATTTTATTTTCTGTCATTAATTATTAAAGCTTCTCTATAGGTAAATAAGATTAGTTCTCGTTATAGTGTAATTATAAAAAAATTATACAAAATTATTTACGTATAACTTATCATTTGTTGCTATTCACTCGTTTTTATTAATAATATTTCAGTAATTAAATGAGATCTATATTTATTAATTAAGCAGACTTGTCGGCAGTCAATAAAATAAATGTGCCAGAAATATTATTTTATAGTGGTAGTAATGGTTTTGTTTTAGCTTCAAATATGTTATTTCGTATTTGCAGTTTTCGCATAAAGCGTCTCTAGTTTCCAGTCGTTTTTCAGCCAAAATTATAATTGCGAAATGATTTTAGAATTAATTTAACTAACGAATATAGTTACACTTGATCCTTAAGTCTTCCGGGAGTACAAAGCAGAGGAAGCAGTGAGTAGCAATTACTGATAATAAAATTTGAGCACGCGGTCACGATAAACCATAACGTTGGTGCCCTTTGCGGGGGACGACTTGTTTGCTCAGTACTACGGTGGTTCGTACGTAGCATTCAATACGTGCAATTACACGCCTTGCAAAATTGAATCGTTACGAGAAGATGCTCTGTCTCGAATTTACGTGCACTATTCGCGGATTTCCCTTTTTTTTGTGTGCCATCGTGGCAAATCGACATCTGTCGGGGATGTTGGCTTCGTGGGAACGGCGCCATTAAGGACCATAAAAGTGGGACTGGAAATAATCTCTCCAGGGGGCAGCTAAATGCGGCGAGGTTAAACAACGACCGACGCAGATACGATGGTACGATTTTACAAAAGAAACACTCTTGGAAATGCTTAATTAACTGTTTGCATTTATAAATGAAATTCTTCCTACTTGAGCTAGACCACACTACAAGATGAACGGCATGACATTAGTAATCTAAAAGTATAAGATAATGCTATTTTAAGATAGATAGTGCTGTGTTTAAGTCTGGATGTTAACTGAATAAACTGACTTTGAGGTATAAAATTAACTTATTTTTTTCAATTAATACTTAAATTTTGAATCATACCTTTTAACACTGCAAGCTGACGAAACTGGAAGAAAAATGGACGTTTGATCAGGGTACCATTTAAACCTGGACGATTTGAACAGGGTTGTTCGTTAATACGGAACCTATATGAAGGTCCATGCCCGCGACATTTCAACAGAGAATATAAAAGAGGATGTAATATTCAGTGCACTATGGTAGTAATGAAACTGAAACGAAAACTTTCCAAAACTTGCTTTGAAGGAAATGGTAGTTAGCATAAAGTACTCGTTGAACTATGCATGTAGATTTAACGTGTCCTATGTTTAAAAAAATAATGCAACCTTAGTTTCGCGATACATTTATTCTTCTTCTCCCTATCCTCTGTCCTTGCTCTGATCCTATCTCTTTATCTCTTCCTCTGTCTCTTGTTTAGTGGGTTACGTTCCATTTCTTGTTCAGGAATTCGTTATGGCGGCATACGATGTAGACCTTCTCTCTATTTCTCTTTAAGTTGGATCGCTTTTTCTGTCATTTACTGCAATTCGTCTCGTTTGGTATCGTTTCTGATTCTATCTTCTCTGTTTCAGCCTTTAATTGATCTTATAAACTTTACTTCTGAAGATTGTAATATGAGAAGCAATTACGCAAAAAAAATTTAAAAAATTGCTGGACGTATCGATACTACTTTGCGTCTTTCTCTAACATCATTTTCACTTAGAATGACAAATAAAACAATGATCTAATTCCAACGATTTTAAAAATAAGATATTATACACTTTGTTAGGATTTTCAGTTCCAAGTTTGGTATTTCTGTATGTATTCTTGGTTTTAGATATTTGTTTTACTTAACGTTTGTCGTTCAAATTCTGTTCGAAAATGACGCAATTTAGCATCGATACTTACAGCAATGTTAAAAATGTTCTTTCATATCGCAGGCATAATATTTCTTGAGACACGTGGAGTGCTACCTTTGGAATTTTTTCCTGAATCACTTTTAGGCGAATTGCCGGGTAGGATCCTTAAACCATAGCCCGGGGGCCCTAGTTAACCCTTGGCTACCATCCTCTACCCTTCCGCATCCCCTCTTTCAAATCCCTTTCCTATGCTATAAGAGGGCATTGGGTACTTGTCCCACGCCCTTCCGATATTCCAATGGGAATAGAGGACAACTGTTACCGTATGCCCAAGATCTGTGACTCTGGAACATACACCTCTCAGAACAGGCCGAGGGGTCTCGGCTTGTGGGAACCTTAGTTCAAAATCGGAGAGGAAAAGGCATCCCCAAAGGTAGCGCCTTCGTGGCTCTCCTACAAGGTTCTGCCTGCGAGAGAATAGCCCTCGCAGGCCTACTGAGTTCCGATTCAATTCTTTTTTGTTTAGGGCAACAGGCTACATGAGGGTAATCCACGTTGGGCAACTCTCCTTTAATAGCATAGGAAGGGATTTGAAAGGGGATGTGGAAGGGTAGGGGAAGGTAACCAAGGGTTAACTAGGGCCCCCGGGCTATATTTTAAGGATCCTACGCGGCATTCGCCTAAAGAGGTGTGGATTACCCTATACACCTTCAAAAATAAAGATGCCTTTTCCTATCTCCGTTTTCGAACTAAGGTTCGCACAAGCCGAGGCACCTCGGCCGGCTTTGAGATGTGTATATTCTGGGGTCGCAGACCTTGGGCATAAGGTAGGAGTTGCCTGCTATTTAGAAATGTCGGCCAGCTGCCTCCTAAAGTGGTTGAGGCACGGCGAAGGGAATGCTGCTCTCCCACAGAAAACCCCTCTCCTGCCATCGGAAAGGCATGGGACAAGTACCAAATGACCGAAAAATCTGATGCATGCTTTCTAGGGTTTTTCCTGCATCACATTTAGACAAATTCCGGGTAGGATCCTTTAACTACAGCCCAGGGGCCCTAGTTAACACTTGGCTACCTTCCTCTGTCCTCCCACATCCCCACTTCTAAATTCCTTCCTATGCTATTAAAGGGGAATTTGCGCCCTCATGTAGGCTGTTACTTTTAAAAATAATTAAACTTGCGTGATAATTCTCGTGAGGTTTACGGCTCGCAATAACAAGCCTGATAGTTGTGGTGGGTACTACGGAAAGTACCTGTCTCCTTCATAATTAAGAAATACATTACTGCACTCGTGCTTGCCCGAAGATTAACAATGACCACCAGGGTGCTAAACATATATCTGTCCGTTTCACCCCACCCAGAGAAATGTTTCCCGAAAGCAGAAACACGTTTGTCTCCTGTACACGGGCAAAAATCATGAATTCACCAAACGTTTTTGAGGACGTGAAGGAACATTCGTTTTAGTCTATAAATATTGCGTCTGCCACTCCAGGTCCAGCTGGAACTGGGCACTTCAAAAGCCATTTATATTCGCTGGCTGTGTAGGAAAACATATTCCCCACACTATAACGTATTTTATCTTTGTTCTTAAATAGCGATATACTTTTAGGAGATCTATTGATTACAATACATGTATTTAACTTCATAATACCACAACCGGGAGGCTGAAACAAGTCACGCACTCATGATGGGGGAAAGTTAAAGTTAAATCATTTCTCGGTAACCTTGACTTGAATTTAGCACGTTTCCAGAAATCATTCAGACAGATATTTAAATGAGGGCCGGGACAATTTTCTTGCCTAAAAACGCCTTCCCCGGAGGAAATGGTTTTGACAGTTGATCACGGTCACTATATACCTAAATTTAAAACTCTAATTGTATACTAATTCAAGGAGCGTTATTCCAGTTCCCATTAATTTAATGACAGTTTTTTGTTTGATATAAATTGTTCCGTTTCAACCTCTTGTGGTATTATTAGATGAGGGACAAAGAATCAATGGTACATAAACAAAGAGTCGTTTCGTTTAATCCGTGCTTGCATGGTGGACTTTGGCGGGTGGCGCCAGTTTGTGAATTATGGAACTAAAAAACTCTTGAATCAACAGGTAAAGATCATTGTGCAGAACTTCATGTATTTTTTATTCTGCCTATCATATTAACTAAGTTTAAGTTATTGAAAGGTTTAAAAATAGAACCATCAAACAAGTCAATACGTTTTTATTGAATATTATAAAAAAATAGTTTAACTATTAAAATAACTTTTTTATAGTTTTTTAACCGGAGAAGTATTAACTTAGAAATTAATTATAGTCAATTTAATTTTTATATATATTAAAATAAAATTTAAATCATAAGGATTTAGTAGAAACTGAACAGATTGTATTTGTGAAACCAATAAATAATTTGACTACCTTATCTACCAGATTGTAAACATTAGGCATTTTATGGGAAAAGGAATGGTAAGACATTAGTTTTGTCAACTGACAAGTGCAGCTGTGTCGCTCTAGGCTCTTCTTGACACCTGACGAAAGGAACAAGGACACAAGAAACGTTCTGTGGTATTTATATTATCACTTTTTTTTGTCAGAATTGGCTATCTTTCTTATTCATTATTTTCAATCAGACTTTTTTTTCATTTTTTCATTTTAACGATATTTTATTTACTTCAAAGTAGCGAAGAAAGAACGATGCTCGTTAGGATTGGATTAATTCTTGGAAACCAACTCACTTCAACAGGATTTCGGCACTTATAATCAATACCATAATAGATATTTAATGGTGTTTTTTATACATTAAAACCATTCTCTATCTAATTCTCTATCTTTTCTAGTTCGTGAGAAATTGAATGTTTAAATCTGCGGTTTATTTTTGGTAGATCCTGTATATATAAACAAACGATAAATGTCGGTGCTCAATACTATTTTAAATATATTAAAAAAGGTTGTGATGAACCAATTAACATTTCCACAGGACGTAGTAAAACTTATCTGTCCAGGACCAGACGAGGGCGAGTTTATGACTCATATAAGTGTTTCTGCTAAAACAAGAAGCTTGTCGTTTCTCGTGAAGTGCGCCCGTGTTTACGCGGTACGGCTGATATGGACTTGATAAAGACCTTTAAAATAGCCTCTTGCAAAGTCTGGTTCATATCTTTTAGGCAGGCACGACCTTTTGCACGCGAAACTGTTATTAGCACTTTAGCTTATCTGCCGCAGGGGTGGCCATCCGTTACCCGATGACAGGGGAGATGGGATTGTCGCCGACTGACCAAGGGGGAGTGGCAGCACTGGGATTTCCTATGTGTCGTCCTCTGTAATAAATTGCTCTGTGCGGTTTTGGATTGTGTGTGTGAAATGTCCTCCAAGCATTCAGCTTGGTGGCGAGCAAGGAATTGTTTGTGCACCAGATAAAATAGGAACATGCTCATAAATTACTACGTGTATGTTCCATCACAAACCGGGTTTGGTTTCCTTAACATCTCAAAGTCGAAAATAAAAAAGGATATTCGGGAAGTATTCTCATATTTACATCTTTCTTAATACATTTTTCTACCGAACATATAACACAATGAATTGTGAAAACCACAGGCTGTAATAAAACGTTAGCACTGATCGGTTCATTCATAAATAAATACAATGATATTATATGAACGTAAACTGTAAACCCTTAACCAATTCAATGAAGTCTGTGATTGTACTGTGACTATGACCATATTTAATTATTTATTTTATTCATGGTTTGTAAATTCGCGCCGTGGATTTACGGAAGGCGAAGTTAGCATTATTGTTAATATATTTTAAATATTTTTACTGGTATACCATGGGAATAGTTTTGATATAATAATTAAACTGCAGAATTGGTTGAACGGGTAAATTTTTATTGGGAATTTATTTCTTATTAAATATCTCGGAAGCTTTTTATAAACAAAGTGTAAAATGAGCGGGCATGGTGAAACAATATTAATATATATGTACAACAAAATTGGTAGATTGGTGGTGGATAGCGATTGAATCGTTAATATCAGGTCGGAAAGTTTCTAACGCATGAAGACATTGGTGGGCCATTATGAATTAAATAATCAGACAAAGTATAACCGTAACATATTACCGAATTTGTGGAAGGTCTCTACAAACTATCAATATTTAATATTAGTAATTAATATGAATATTTAACCAGCTGAAATTAAATACCTAAATAATTAATGAATTTCGTTGATAATTGAAATGCTTAGAAGTTAATAATTGTGGTTTAATAATTATTAATCATTTGTAACATAATTCAATCGACAATATCTTAATGTCGACATATAAATAATATTTTCTTTTCTTTCTTAATTTAATATTCAATACTTTTTTCCATCGCTTAGAGAGACGTGACGTCAGCTGATGACGTAATGGCAGATCGAAAGTTTGCCCGTGTCTACCTACATCGCAGCCGAAGATGGTACCTGATTACCCAAACTGCAACATGACAAAACGCCAAGTAACTGGAAATTTGTATCAGAAAGTGTCGGTGGCAAAACGCTGAACAATCGTGCTAAGTGTAGGCTTAATTATAAACTTATACTCACGGCAGTCGGTGAAAATAACGAGATTCATGCACATTTATGTTTATTTATAATAAACGAATTAGCAGGTACGATAAATGCTAGCATGAATTAAAGGCCATTATATAAAGATGTATTTGAACGCTTGTAAATCAAGATCTTATATGTATATGAAAATAAAAGTTTATTTAAAAACATATTTTCCCATATTAATTTAATGATGTATCAGTATAACATTAAAGTACTGAAGAAAAAAATTAAGACAGTAAAATACAGACATCTGACCTAAAAAAAAATTATTTACCGTGAATTTTTAAAGTTCTCGTGCCTCAACATGTAATTTAGAAGACATTATTGGAAGGACATATTTAAAATATTTTATGTATCTACATATACCGGCTTACTTTTACGCAATTTTTAGAATAGACAAAATCACTATCGTCGATCAATTAATTTAATTTACATGGTATAACAAAAAAAATCGACATAAATTTCAGGAATGTATTCCTCATTTTAAGGAAATATAAAAGGGTATTACAAAATGGGCCCAGAAATGCATAATTACGTCGATTCCAGGATTTAATAAATGACCTTAATTTAAATTTCCGATATGTCCAAGGCAACGTTCATAATAGTTGAAACTTTCTATCAGGAGCACGTAGTTGTTATAAATAAATTCCCGGATTTCTGAGTGCATCAAGAAAAATATATTAGGGGAAAGTTTTTTCCGGATTTAACACTCGAGCTAATTGAAAATGAATTATTCATGTTCACAATGAAAGGGCTGCGCCTAAAGTGTCCGTAATTATCCCACGTGATACATGTTCCATGACTCCATTATAATTCAATAATTTGACTCGCATAATAAAAGAGTTTCCATCCATCAATCAATTTCTGATGTGAGCGAACATAATTACAGATGTAATTAGCCAGCAGTATTATTCCACGTAGATCTAAAAAGGTTTGGAGCGAAGGACGCCAAAACTATGCAACGACGTAACACGCTGCGGTGGGATAGGTTCTTATTAAGGGGAACATGTATCTGAAAATCTAACAGTTTGGAGGCAACAATAAATTTAGATTCAAGTTAATTCATTTGTCCTGTTGGAGATTTAAAGTTATTACAGCTAGTTAAATCCTGTCAATACTGTAATTAAACATTATTGACATCAATATAATACCAAAAATGTAGTTTGGAAAATGCAAAACATATTCAAAAAAAGAATAATGTTGAAAACATGTTATTTAATACAAATTAAAAGTTTCAATTTATCATTAAATTATTCTCGTCTAAGTAATCGGATAAAGTTGTTTTCCAAAATATTTCGCACATCTTTCAGGATTTTCAAAACGTTAAGTAGGCTTACGAAGTATGCATACTTTGAAAACTTTCCTGTATTTTTCATAATTTAGATATATGAAGTTCTTGCTTCAGGTAATATTTGAGATATATTTAAAAAAACATTATCTCAAGAACGTATTCTGGACTTTTATCAAAAAACTAAAATTATAACTGTCACTTTACAAATAAGAAAAATTTATTGAGAAGAGACATAACCACTACTTCACAGAAACGTAAATTCCCTGTCTATATTGGATCAGTACTTGGGCTCCGCTCACCAGTGGCACGCAGTCAACGACAAAATTCAAGCTATTCGCCTACAAATTAAACTTCCCAAACACACAAATTACCCCGTCACAAAACTGAAAGAAGAAATTGTAGCTGGAAATTTTAAACCAGGTTTTCTCACTCGCTATCCGAACTGCAATGTTGTCTATAAAAATACATATACGACGCCCTCAGTCAAATCATGGTTCCTTGTTTCTCCTTACATGGAAATTCTCAGTTCGCGTGTGACGAGGTTAATAAATGATAACAATTACTCGCCTCGGAAAAATTATCTATTTATAATTACTTTAAAAGTTATCATTTTCTGCGTCTTGATTTTACTGCAAATTTTATATTAATGGTATGGAAGGCGTGATCCCTGGATAGATAACAATTACTTCCACAATGTATAACTTCTACCTTCACATGTATTTTTAGTCGTTGATGTATCGCAATTCGTGTTCCCGAAACAGATATTAAAACTAATGATTTACAGAGAAAGTTTTTTGAATGTTCTGCAAAAAATTTTATACAATCTTTATTAATCTTGGTTTAATTATTTGCTACTTTAAAAATTTAAGTATATTAAATTAATAAATATGATAAAATATTTTAATGCGAAGCCAAAGACATTAGAGAACGAATAAATTTTAGTTTTGGCTTCACGTATTTAAGTTATTGTTCATCGTGCTTCAGCCTGTACAATATATAAAAAGCGTCTATCTGTATCAAATGAACTAATTGTCAGGAATGTCTCGCTTAGGGAATTATAATACATGTATGGTATCATATATAGTATATATATATATAATATTGTCCGAAATTTACGTAAATGTACTATCGTGACGCACAGCTGGTTAGTCATTATTATACAACTTTACCGTCTAATTAATCATATATATTTTAATACATGGACGCTTTAATCTTTCAAGACGTTTTCTCAAATTATAAAGATACTGAATTATAAATACAATTTAATTGCTTTAAAATTAATAAAAGCCAAAGCGTTCTGATTAAGATAAAGAAAATTTAAATGATCGTAGTGTTATATATGACAAAATATAGTATTTTATGAATATTAATAATCTAAATTTAAGGAAATAAAAACCCGTATCAGTTTCAATTTTATGAAATATAAGAAAATAGGTACATGTTGGTCGCTGTATAAATAGGATTTAAGAAACAACTTACAGTTGCGTGTACAGCTTGAAAACTCTTGCTTCAGATTGTGTTCGCATCGAAGGAAAATTAGGAGTGAATGTCATCAGGTATGCTGATAATCAGGAAATGGATTAAAATAGTATATAAATGTTGTAAGTGTCTCATAAATTAATTTTGCAAATGACTTTGTGTGTGCCTACATGGAAGCTTCTATATTTTTTAAATATCAAGTCCATAGAAAAAATTAATTTCTTTGCGTAGAAGTGGGGAATTATTTACATAATTATTTGATTAATATAATTTATTTAATTACTATAATTTATGTAATTTATGTAATTAATAATTTTTTATGTAGTCTTCTGCGTATGAATTTTTCCAGCACACAAGGCTAAGTTTTTCGTTTAGCTTTATATTATTTGCATCTATGAATAAAAGTATGCTAATAAACTTATTTTCTGGTTTTATAATAACCTTATTATGTTAAAAGCTGATAAAAAATTAAGGCCAAGATGATTTGTGGATGTAAGTCATACTGCTTTAAGTCGTTATTTATTATTTTCATCATGGGTTCTAGCTCTTGTATGTAAAATTATGATCTCGCTTCGACGAAAGGTTTTATCTTATAGAACCCAAACCTCGAGTTTGGGCAATTTAAGTCATGTTATTTTTTTAGTAATTTTCTGCCGTTGCCAATAAAAAAGCGTTCGCGGATAAACCATAAGGATTTAATAAGAAAACTTTTGAAACTATATCCTGATACATAAATTTGACAAAATATTGATTTTTTTATTGTTTTAAATTTTTTTAAAAATATTTTAAAGTGGATTTTGGGCATAATTTCTTTGAATTTTTTTATAAATCCGAATGAACAGAAGACACAGAGTTATTAATATTTTTCAAACAAAGTATTCATGTAGGCAGCAGGGGTAACAGGTCTGTCCCCTACGCGATCGGCAACCATTTGAACAGAGATGTGTTACGTGACTTTGGACGTCTCCGATGCCGATACGCTTACATTACAGAAAGGCAATTGTAAGATGGTCGGATTATAGTAATACTAAAACAATAAGGGCGTGGAAACATTTCTCAACAGTTTACGTCACATAATCAACTTCTATATTTGTTACTTTTCGCCATAATTGCAACGTTTATTTGACAAGGGAAGTGGATTGGATATAGCAGGCTAAGAAATAAACAGAGAACAGATTAACTGAGACAGAAACGTAATTTATGGACACAAAAAACGAATGTTTACTTTTATTCTTCCCCCCCCCCCTCCCCTTGTACGCAGATTCGAGTCTGTAGCCCAAACAAAGGGAAGTAATTTGATTCAGAATACCCGAGGGCTCAACTCGGAGAAGCAGAAATAACAACAAGCAGAGATAGAATTACGTGGTATAATGGATGAGGCAGCTCTGACACGAGCTCGGTCATGATAGCACAACTGCCCACGACTCATTTGCAGGAATCTGTTTTATGGTTGCTAATCTCAGGGTCCTTGTGAATTTCGGAGAGCGTCGTGGCCACTTTCATGTCTCGGAATTTATTAAGGTTGAAATAGATCACAATACCTGAAACCTGAACGTATTTTTTTCCTTTAAAGGTGTAGAACTAACTTTTTCATATATTTTTAATAATAGATTAATTTTACGGAGATTATTCATTATATGGCAGAAAAAATCGGACTATTGATTATGAATATTACGAAAGCTACAGTCGGCATTACATATACATTTCTAATCGCGATAAGTAGACTAAAGATGGTAATAATACGACTATAGAGCCTGTTTTTTTTGCGAATTGACAAACATTCTGTGTATTTATTCAATGGAAAACACCACTGTCATAATGTTACTTTCTCTAATACTTTTTATTAATTTTTTTTATCGTAAACATCCCATTATAACAGAGGTTCTGTCCAAATTAAAGACAGTAAAATATTCCAGTGAACCACACTGAACTTAGGTAATAGCTACAGATAAAGGAAGCAAATCATATTTTATAATAAATACTTCTTAATTTAATTAAAAGTATTATGTGGTATCAGCCTTAAAATTCAGCAGAAGCGTGAGTACGCCAACAAAATAATTCAGCTTTAAATTCCTCCGACGTCAGGTGATCTGTAAGTGGACTTTTATAGGTCTGCATTTATTTTTTTTACCTTAACACTTTGCATAAATAATACAATTTACAACGGTTACGTAGTTCTCAAATAGATGGAGAGTTCATTTCTACATATCATTCAACAATCTTAAAATTTTAGATTCGACAGTGTTGAATTTGTAACCTACCTTTTTTGCAAAAATAAAATATTGAAATAACAGCAATTAAATTTTAGCCTTCGCAAATAAATCTAATGGAATTATTTCGCTCTGCCGATCCATTTTTATATTAATAAATCTTTTTTTGTTGTCTTCTAGCAAGACTATTTATATTCAGAAAATGCATAAATAGCGAAAATGACTATAATTTTGCTATTTTCTGAAAATAACAGTTAGTTCTTAGCAATATGATAAAATAGTTAAATACAGCCAAAAGTATTGATGTACAAAAAGATTTTGAGTTTTGTCAAATGAATTGTTCAGTTGAGTCGCTCTTGGCTGTTTTTAGTTTTCATAGCACTGGAATAAATTAAGAAGATTTCCAGAAACTTTGTGTGCAATTTATATCACTTTATTTTGCTGTATTTGGCTGTTTCTTAGAATTATTTTCAAAACAGGCGGTTCTTATGTAAATTTTTGCAATATTCTGACCAAGACTCATCCAAATACTTGTTCGTTCTGCTGATCTGTTCCAAAATATTAGCATTTGTTGTGGCTGATATGAATGGTATAATTTTTTATCTCTTAGAATGACGATGTAATTCCTTAAATGATTTAATTATGTGTAAATGATAATGCATAATCAAATAATTTACGGACCTGTTCTTGTATGCTGTTAAAAAATCTGCGGTTGATTTTTACGTTTTCGGGTTATATTTTGTAATGAGAATATAATACGTCAGTATAAAATACAATAATTAAATGAAATAGCTAAATGCAGACGAAGTTAAGGGATAATGCATATACCACACAGTTTCTGGGATCCTTTATCCTTTCGTCATGTGATTGGAAAGAAACACGAGATCCAGGACAATTGATTGCCAAATAACTGTGCGGTTGTGTCGCCCTCCGCTCTAGTGTTTTTCCAATCACCTGACGAAAATAACAATAATCTCAGAAATTTTATGTTTATCACTTAATTTTATCTGCATTTTTCTTTTTCTTTTAATTACTTGTAATTTAAATTTCCTAGGCTTGCATTTATTTACTGAAGACGAAGCGTATGCATAGAAGTCATTAAACTAATTGCTTGAAACCAGCATTGAAAATCTTGCTAAACGGTAGAAAACTGATCTCAACGGAAGTTGCTCATGCATAGTGAGACGGCCTTTCCATGTTTCAAATGCACTCTCTCAATTCAGCATCTATTATGATTTAGTCCATGTCTGTCTGACTACTCATGTAGTAATAATAGATTGTTTATTCATTAAAAAATATAAAATATGCAATAAATGTCGGATGTCATATTTTCTCTATATAATTTAATTAAAGTAGGTGGGAGTTAAACTAAAAATTGATTAATTATATATTCAGTACTCCTCGTTGCATAAATATCCCCCGATATTGTCTGCGCTTAAAAATTCACTACTCCTGCAACCATGTCACACATTATAATGGGCGTTTTTAATTAGTAAAGAACAATTGTCGGGCTACATATGTTAAGGTATTGTATGTAGTAAAACTGTGATAAATGAAGTTTTTGTGTCTGGCATTTTAATATATAAGTATTCTATGAAAATAATTATTCTGTCTATACGATAAAGCTTAACAGAAAACTGTCAAATACAGAAATCCTATGTAAAATAATTTGAAGAAAAAATTGGAACTAAATTGCGTTTTAAATTCAAAGCCAGGATTGAAAATTGTCTTTTTCACTGCGATTCAGAGAAAAACTAAATCATTTATATATATGTTTGGCAAATGAAATAATATTTCGATGATTTTTATGGCTTCTTGAATTAGAATTAAAAAGTATGTTTCTCCGTCGATGGTAGGCCATATTAAGCCAGGAATTAGGTGTGTTAATGAAATATGCCCCGAAAGTATTACGTGAACCTGAACATTAAAAAATTAATAATTAACCGTTGCTAAAATGTTACTTTTACGAATATAATCCCCTATTGTAACTATGGCCAGCTATGTTAAACAAAATTTGATTCCGTAATAACTAAATCTTCCTGAAAAATAATCGTGAAATACATTTTCTTGAAAGCGTTAGCAATTTAAGCTTTAACCACTTTTCCGTCAGTCGCAACGCATATTCAGCAATAAAATTATATTTTATACCACGGGCTTTATCATTCAAAATTTTTTTACAGTTTCCTGTAAAATATAATTAAGAAATGATGGATTGCAACGGCGCCTCATGCAGATAATTAACGTTACAAGGAAGATGGTGTTTTTTTGGTATTGCTATGCAATTATATAAAGAAATTAATTACGCAGAAAGATGTCACACCACGTAAATTTTACCTTGAAACAATACATATTTTCAGGATTTTACCATAGAGGGTTTTAAAAATATTTTATAATCAATTCTCAATTTTTTAAAGTTTTTTTAATTTTAATAGTTGTAAAAATAATTTTGTTTCGCAGTATTATTGAGTATGCTTTAAAGAATAAGAGATAAGGTTATTTACAGTATATTTTATTAAATTTTCTTTAGAAAATAATAAAAGTAATTCTTATAATTTAATTATGTAAATAATAGAAATTTTCTTAAAATAATTATAAGATTATTGTATCTTACAACAGAGACTACGCTTTATATTTTGTCAAATTATTACCCGGTCTGTAAATGTTGACACATCGTTGAACTCAAGACCTCTATAAAATGAATGTCTTCGTGTTTTCGTTTAACCGAAAACCTTTTCAATTTCGACCCAGACGTGGGTATTTCACCACTGGATGACCAAAGAGCGTCACTATCGAGGTAATGATGGCTCATATACCATATTTAAACGCCCTCCTAAAAACTATATTAAGCTAAATATGCTAACGTTTTAAATTCTGTTTTATATTTAATTGATTACGATTATGAATATATATAATATTTCCTTTGAAATGGTTTACTTATGTTCATGTAAAAATGGAGTGGTCTGTGTTAATATATAAAAAATTTGTACAAAATGTAAACTTTGGCATTGAAAAACCATAAAAATTAATTTTAGTGAAACCATTTTTAATGGAAAACTTCATTTATCTTATTGTAGCACGTACACATTAAAAGGTTAATGTTTGTATTGAAACGAGGGAAAAAAGTGTGGTCAATCAGTAGACTGTAATGGTTTTCAGCCTATTTGACTTTCATCAGAAAAATAGACAAACGTTGCCACATTGTCAAAAATGAAGGAAAACAAAATCTTGCTATTGGTGAATGGGAAATAACATGAACAATGTCACACGAATTTACTTTGACGGCACAAGGAAGAGCTTGAAGGTAAAATCGGATCCCATGTGACAAGAACTATAGTTCAACGTGTCTTTCAGGTGCTTTCATTCTACAAATTGTAGCTATAGTTAATGTAAATATCGTCCATATATTAAATACTTAGACAAAATTTTAAATGAATTTTAATAATTTACGATATTTACTTTAACAAATAATAATATATTTCACGCAGTATTTCAATTTTCCTTAATGCTTATATTTCTTCAAATAATAATATAACGATTATCTATAAAGTAGTTTATCACTGTATCATTATTTATTATAATATAATGCGCTCATATACTTATTGTAGTAAGAAACTGTTGCACCAGTGTCTTTATGAAGAATTTTGTCTGAGAATGGAAGTGTACGAAAAACGTTCGACGTTCTACTTGACTACTTTCGCTTCCCACAGTAAATTAGTATGCTCAATACTAGTTTGAAAGAGACCGGGTAATAATTTGACAAAATATTAAGCGTAGTCTGTGTTGTAAGATACAAGAACTTATAATTATTTCAAGAAAATTTATATTATTTATGTAATTAAATTATAACAATTACTTTTATTATATTCTAAAGATGATTTAATAATCAAAAATTTTATACTATCTTCTTACTGTCAGCTGGCAACATTCATTCCGGGATAGCACCTACATGAATGAATATTAAATACATTGATGTTGTACTGTTTCCTACTACCTAATTTATCTAACATGTGCATCCAGTTTGAACCCAACGAAGGATCCCTAATCCATAGACAAAGACATTCTTTTGTCTGAAGGCCGTGAGGTGGTGAGATCCACGTGAATGGTCCGAGGTCACGTGACGCATTGCCGACGTGCCGCTGCCGAGGGCGGGGCAGGACAAGGGATGACGTTGTCGATGCTCTTGACCTTTTAGCCTCATTCCAAGGACATCTCGGCCGAAGATTCGACCACCCGGTGTCTGCAAAATATTTCTTATGAATAAGAATGAGGTTGTCATAAAGCGAAAACCTATTAAACTTCGATTACCTTTAACCCACAACAGATTATTCGCCAGAGATTCTTGTTGGCACTGTACAAAAGGTGGTGAAATTTTAATATTATAATATAATATAATATAATAAAGAATTATGACGTAGATATAATTGAAAGTAATTGAACTACTAGTAGTTTTTATGTTTCGACGACATATAATTATCATATTTAGATTTTGAAACTTACAACTCTTAAAATATACTTTATTCGAAGTCCATACTAATCGAATCGATAAGTGAAAATGATTAAATACGTTAATATTTCGACGGGAGGTCTCATTATCGTGATTAAGTGAAATGAGAACGATGAATCTCCTCGTATAAATTGTAAATAAAATACACTCGGGTTTCAAACCAAGTTAATTATTACACTAGATTTCATAGAAAATATTTGTTAACTTTTACGCAAGTAAGCGTCTGACAACGATGGCAGAGACCGAATTGGAACGTTTTGTAGAAATAATTAATATTTAAGCCGTTTGGAAACAACATATGTTTTATTCAAAGCGTAATATATTTCTCCAGGATCAGTGAATTCTGTAGATCAGTATAAATCTATTAAAATGATCATAATAGGCAATCTTTATAAAAGTAAGTGAACAAAAATTAGCCAATAAGCTATACTATAAAGGTCAAACGTGTCATGTAAAAAATTGCCCTTTTTCAACGGGATATCGTCCAAGCTCGATTGTAGTTTATAAATTATTTTCATTTACTCAGAATACCGTAATCTTCCGTGAAAGTAAAGGGGATTTTACATTATAATCGTAACTAAAGAAAGTTCGACATTAATGCCACCAAATACAAATATCGTTCAATAAATAGTTCTCGGAATTCACACGCGTTTTGCATATTTATATTAAGACGCAACGTTTCGACGACTGAAAGCACTGTCGTCATCTTCTAGATGTGCTTTCAGTCGTCAAAACACTGCGTCTTAATATAAATATGCAAAACCCGTGTGAATTCCGAGAACTATTTATTGAACAACTACACCGGGAAAGACTTCAGTCTTTGAACAATTATCGTTTGTAAATATTCGTGAACGCTAAGATATTCGTGCAGCAGCGGACCTAAATTGAATTATATTCCAGTAATTTACAGATATATTAGTAACTATGCCTGTTTTGTCTGCATGTTGAGGGGACGATACTTGCCAGTTTCCATCTAATTTGTCGTCACGACATCCGTGTGATCATTTGAACGTTAATCTACTTCTTCCCAGTTCTTTTTCGTATTTTCCAGAACGTAATGTGATAATGATAAAATGTCGTGTGAGAAATTTTCGTCATTTTCCTCACGTTTCAACCCAGAATTATACAGTTACTTCTGAGAACTTAAGGAATTATTTGGATGACTGGAACACATTCAGAAAGTTCTATTTTAATGTGATTAGTTAAACGATTTTTTTTACTGGAAAATAAATAAATTGCTTAATATCTTAGTGCTGGTAGAGAACGATAAGTAATATAGCGATAAGAAAGATTAAAGTATGTAGAAAAGGGCGAGGGGAAAGAAATAATCCGAATAGATTTTCAGAGAATCTAGAATCTAGAAAAAACAGAGTGAAACAGTCAGGGATAAGTTAAAGCGACAAAGTAGAAAATAATCTTTCTAGCAGTCTCCGGTACGTGAACCATATTCCCAGCTGCTTAAAATTTGGAAAAAATTGTTTATTTGATACCAATGAATTTTAAATATATTTATTTTTGGAAATAGACAAGATGAAAAATTCTACTCAGTCGAATTTTTATATTCAATTAATTATTTAGCTGATTTTAAAGTTTAAAAAGACTAAAAATGTTTCTTTGTATAACTCTAAAATAATCTAATTTTAATATACTAGAAACAAATGAGTTATAAATATAAAATTATTATAAATGATTAAAAAAAGGTCGTGTATTTAGAGAAAACCAACAATAGTGGTCGTCATTTAATGGAAAATACTACTTATCCAATACTAAGAAATCGTAGAAGCTTATATTATTTATAAATAATGAAAATTAATTGAAAATGCCCAATTACATAATATATATATAATATATACATTTTTGTACGTATTTATACCTCTTCATATCTTTCATTCAGAAGTGGTTAAACAATTATATTATACTACTAATTGCACTAAGAAACACGCCTAATTAGCACGAAATGTTTTAAAAAAATTACATACGATATTAAAAAACATCACAATATTTGGAAGTTCATCCGAGGCATTATTTAACAAGATACACACTGGTGTGATCACAGCAAAACTAGAGATAAAATCTAACCTTCAAGAAGGTAGAAACACGTACCGAAACGTTGTTTTCGTTAAATAAATAAATATTGTCTATAATTGGTCAAGAAATTGCATTATCTACTGCACATAAACAGACGTAAAAATACAGCAAATTAAAAAGCATGTCGAAGGGTTTTGAGAATCGCCTGTTGACTAACAGTATACTAATGATATAATTGTTATTAATTACTTCTTACACTTATGTGTAAAAATACAGAACTGGAGACATGGAAGGTTGAATCTATCAGACCATTTTCCAGATTATTTTTGTTACATTCCCTTAAATTGTACATGTTGCTAATGAAATAGTCGTCCCTTGTGTTGCGTCTTACAACAGTTTTGTTATTGATTTTGATTAACCACAAAGACGCCGACGTCTCAGACTTTATCGCTGGTGATCAAGATCCTGCTTGACTTGTGAGTTTATTCTCAGATTTCCCTTTCAGATGGACCCAATTCTGGTGTATGACTTTGTGATACTATCATTCCAACCGCTTACAGGGAAATAATCAGTTACAGATGGCCTGTAATCGTCTATGTAAATGTACAAAATAAATTGCTGTAAAACCAGTGCTGGCAATTCGAGAGAAGATTTCGTTGTCTTCTTAATAACTGAAAAGAAGAAACCTCGAATTTTCTCGTGCTTATTTGCGTTCCTTGACCCGAAACAGAGCGCGCCTCTCGCCACACGACCTTGTTTGCAAGTCTGTGAAAACTACAAGGGAAACATGGCAGACCTTGCGTACGTTGACGCATCTAGCGAGGTCGTGTCGCAAACATTAGGGATCGGAGGTGCTTGGGATTACCGACAAGTTGCACTCCGTCAAGATAATGCCACTTTAATGCTAATTTCCACGTTTATTTAAATATTTTTGTGTCCAAGTATCCGTTACCAAGTTTCTTGGAAAAGGAAATTTTTGACTCAAATAATCTTCAAGAAATTTAAATTTATTTTGAATAATTTATATTTTGTATTTTATCCGAAATATTTTAGTCAGTCATCAATTAACTGTAGCAAGAAATATTGTAAAATATATAAATTATAAATTTTTCTGGATATTTTATGAAATATTTCCATAATCCTCTGCAAATAAAAACGTAAATTAATATAATATAAAGCGTGACAACGAGAAATGATTGTTATATTTTGAATTTTCTTAAAATTGTATTTTTTATGTACAGATAATTGTGGCCATATGTCCGAGAAATCCAAAAAAAATTAAAAATTAAATATTTTAGGAACTTCTACTAGAAATGATTACTTATAAAAATTTCAGGATAAAATACAAAGATAATAACTTCTTTTCATATGACTTGCGAGAAGAAGAATATCTGACTTAATTGAATTGTAAAATGAATAAATTAGCCAAATTTGTCTGAAATATATTTTAATAAAATATTTATTTTGCACTGTGTGGTATAGAAGACACTTAGAAATTTTTTCTTTACAACATTTTATTGAAATTACAATAAATAAATTCAGCCTTCTAAAAAGTTTATATTTGCACCTGAAAAGGTTCCTAATAAGAACGATACGTCGGGCCCATTTTATTAATATGTTCTAATTCTTTTTAACTAAAATATATTTCTGAACAATTGGACTGGTATATTTATTAATCATTTATCTATATAATAAAAAAGGATGTATATTTGTATGTATGTATGTATGTATTTACGTTGTTCTTTATACAAATTTTATCGCGTGGACAGAATGCAACAAAAATTGGTATACGTATTCTGCCAAAATCGAGAACCGGTACTGTGGGTGTGACAAACCCATAGCATAAAGGTGGAAAGAATTATAATTAAAAACCGTGATCATTAAATATTAAATTACTGCGCGCCAAGAGACAATGACGTCACGCGAGAGAAAGACGTTACTACGCAACGAACAAAGGAAATATTTCCTTTATTAGGAATGAAATAAAGCAGAAATATTTTCTTTAAATAAAAAGTATAATTTTATACAGCAATACTCCATCGAATGGTTATAAAGAAGAATACGAATTACTTTACCATCCTTGCGGAAAATGTAAGTTAATTTTCGTGCTATATTAGTTGTGAGTCTAGCTAACAATTTCATCAATGTAATATTTCGTAATGTATGAAGACTGAGTGACGATTATATCCTGAAATACTCAAGGAATATATTTAAGTATTCAATTAAATACTTTTTCGAGTTTATATAAATAAGTACACGAGCAACGCCGGGCAACCAGCTAGTTTGAAAATAAATGTGTATTTAAATCGGATAGACTACATACAGATTATATCACAATTGTATGTAGCGTAAATTGAGGGAATAGTATTTCGGATAAGGTATTAAGTCCTATGTTTGTTCTTAAGTCATAATATTAACAAAATTTGCCACGGGATCCTGCTGGAAACAGTAAATATGCGAAACCACTCAAGTACGAAGAAAACGTTGTCAATTCCATTTAAACCTCCCAAAAATTCCCCTATAATTTCTACATTTGTTCCCAACTCTGTCATGTTCAATTGTTTCGCGACGTATATACTCCACCTTTGTCCCTCGTACCTAGCGACTTTCATAGTGTCCAAGCTCGTAAAACTCAAGTTCATTAACGGATGCAATAAAGACTCTCCACATTCCAAGAAAAATATGCAAGGTGATCTTGTTCACATTAAAAATTTTCCGTTTATTAACGACACCTTTACAAGACCAAGGTTACCTTTTTTTTAGTTTTAAATGTAATTAATTTCTAGAATTATGATAATTAAAAGCAAAAGTCTTACACCCAGTTTTCATTATTCTGCACGTTTGAAGTGAGATTAATTCTTGTATATAACAGTTATTTTGTGCTTTTCATAATACGTCTTAATGGTACTTTTGTAAACTAAAAATAATAATAAAATAGTTCATTTTAAGAGTTCGCGTGTCTTGAATTTAACTCTCAACTAATCATTATTTGCAAAACATTTTAACCGTAACACAATGAATGCTTAAATTGCCACGTTCAGGAAATAACTGGACCTTTCCGTATCACTTTATTCTGTTTTCTGGTAAATGTAAATTAATAGAATTATATATAAGTGATTTTGTATTGTCACTATGGGTTAAATGTACTCCATTCCGCTCTTTTAACTGGATTATTTAATTTACGTCACACACCATACGTTCCTCTGTGGCATTCCTGGATTGCTCGGTCGTCGTTCTATCCCTCATAGGTAGATTTAGTTAGTAACACGATTACTTGTTTCAAAGACTTAGTAATACTAAAATTGTGGAAGTCTCAAGTCTCAATGACATGTACCAAGTGTTCATAATTCCATTTTCCTTCAACCGGTTACCAATATCGAAATAATAAACGTAATAAGAAAGTTAAAATGTACCCAATCTGCGGATATATATGGCATCTCAAGCAAAGTTGTTAATCACTGTGCCGACGTCATAGCTACTCCCCTTCAAATCATATTCAACGCGTGTCTTTCTACCGGCTTTTTTCCCGACTCCCTTAAAGCTGCAAAAGTTTTTCTGATCTTCAAGAAGGGTTCGCCCACCGACGCATCAAATGACAACCAATTTCCCTACTTCCGATATGTTCAAAAATACTAGAAAAAATTATACACAAAAAGTTACTTGAATTCTTGACGAAGTATAAAGTAATTACTCTCGCACAACCCGGCTTCCTCAAACAAAAATCCACGAGCACTGCTATGTACGAGTTCATTCAAAGTATACAAAATTCCCTTGATGAAAAACTGAAAGTAGCAGAAATTTTTGCTGATCTTTCGAAGTAGATCACATCATACTCCTCCGAAAATTAGAATATTATGGGATCAGAGGAAACGCTTTGGCACTCTTTGAATCATACTTCAACAATCGAAAACAGAAGGTGGCCTTAAAAAACAAAGCTGGTGAGGTGCACTTGTCCAGGCATTGCTTGTGGCGTGCCTCAGGGCTCAATATTAGGTCCACTGCTTTTTCTTTTGTATATTAACGATCTTCCAGAATATATGGAACCTATAAAATCTGTCTAATACGCAGATGACACTAATTTGTTAATTACAAACATTGATTCAAGTTATCTCAATGCGAAGATTGAGACTGCAAGCGGAAACCTAAATACTTAGTTCGCCGCCAATAAATTAACGCTCAATGTACAGAAAACTAAGTTAGTTCGTTTTACAACAGAAACCAACAACATCGTAACTGATAAGTTCTCAGATCACGCGACTTTCCTCGGCTTGCAGGTCGACAGTAAATTAAAATTGTACTTTCACATTAATCGCCTCGTGCGCAAACTTAGTTCTGTTTGTTACTCATCGAGACTATTGATGCAACAAGTTGATACCAAAACTGCTTCACTAGTCTATTTAGCCTACTTTCATTCAGATATGTGTTATTGTATTGCCAACTGGGGTAATTGTTCTCGTAGCGTGGATGTTTTCAAACTGCAAAAACGAGCCATTAGAATTATATCAGGTTCAGATGCTAGAGAAAGCTGCAGACCGCTGTTCTAAAGACTTCATATTCTGACTCTACCTAGCGCTTACATGTTAGAAGTACTAAAATTTGTTAAAAGCAACAAGAACCTTTTTGCAATTAACGGGGTCAATCATGGCTACGACACAAGAAACCGTTCAGTTCTCAGGTCTGACGAGTCTAGTGTTCATTATTCCGGTATCGCACTATTTAACAGCCTTCCTGAACATGTAAAGAACATCAACAACTACAACTCATTCGTCAAGGAGTGTAAAACTTTTTTTGTAAATGGAACTTATTACTTCCTACACCAATTTTTGAATCACTAAACTGCCTTGCCTACAAAATTGCCGAATATGCTGTAAGTATGAAAATAGTTTGTCCAGTTTTCCCCTTTTGGTTCTGTTATCCTGCCTCTGCTTTCTGTTTTAGTAAATATCCAAGACGACATCCCTCCGTACCTAGCGATACGAGATGAATACCAGTGTATTAGTGTCGTGTGCGCGTGTCTTAAAGATAGTGTGTATGATTTTAGTGACTAGACAAATTTGAACAGATATGAATTTGTGTGTGTGTGTGTGTAACCTATTTAATATTAATTCTGTTTATATGTAATTTATCGACTGTACATTTGCGACGAATCCTATTTCCTCTTAAGATGGCCAATGGTGAATAAATCTATCTATCTATCATATATTCAGATACGGATATAATTCTGAAATTTATAAACTTCCCCTGATGTGACAGAATTATAAATTTACCTGCGTTAATAATTATTTTGTTCTCACAACTGTTGGTATGAACGCAACCCCCCAATTCCTCGCTAAAAATTTCGAAATAACAACAGCTAACCCCTGCGAATGTAATAGCACTACGGGGATAATAATGCCAATGATAATATAGTGCACGTGCTCATTGTGTTTGCTTAGTGAAGGAGACTTTATTTGAATGTTGTATTATTTCCAGTTGATTGGGTTTATTGGACTCGATAAGGTAGCAATTTACCGGTGTTTCAATATTGACATTCCAATCGTCATTTCATGTATTCCAATTTTTTTCTGCCAGTTTTATTGCCAATATCGTAATATATTTTTTTCCTTAAATTAAAATAACTGAGGGTAATACTCATAGAACATACTCATATTTTAATTACAGTTAATTAATTTACTTTTTAATTAAGTTTCAATAATAAGAAAAAATAGGCAAATACAGACAAAATAAGTAATGATATAAAAATTTCCATTTCTTATTTTCTTATTAATTTTTCAAAAAAGGGAAATATTTTTTTTTAATTAAGTTTACTCTGTTCAACTGAAGTTTTGTTAAAATTGAAACTAAATAGATCGCCTCTACACAAATTAGGTACAAATAATTGTTACATTTTATGAGCTCTACCAGTATTCGTGAGGATCTAATCCATATAATACAAGGTACAAGAAAAAAATAATAAGAAGGCAAGACTTTTGAAACTGTCGGAACGAACGTGTCTATAGTTCAACGACATATATCAAGTCTAGATCTTAAACGTTATTCTTTGTCAAATGTAATAATTTGAATACGCATCGCTTTTTCTAAAAATAAGCCAGTTAGTAACCGCCGATTAGACACAGGATCCATATTGTGGCCTGTTCTAAAATTCGTAGAAAATATTTTTCTCTAAAGGTCTACCCAAGAATTCAGCAATTCACGGAAACTTGTAATAACATTCAACTAGTAATTTAAGTTTCTGAAAGTATAATAACTAAGTTTACTGCTGATTTACATATCTATTTTAACGTAGGAACCAAATTTACCACTCAATTATCTCCAGTAAGTGCGTTCAATCTTATTTCGGTGAGTCAATACATTGACATACAAAATAAAAGAAATTTACCTGTTAGCTTAATTAAGTCTTTAGGACACACTCTGAATAACACATCAACTTCTAAAAACATTCTTTAATTGTATAAAGTTGCATTTTATTGTATAATATATATGCATATAATATATCAAGATTATAACTTGATATCATCAGTTGTGACACATAAATTTGAGTCAACAAACTTAAGTAATAATTTTTGTTATATATATATATATATATATATATATATAAGTAATAATTTTTGTTATATATATATATATAACAAAAATTATTACTTAAGTTTGTATATATATACATATATAAATATATATATATATATATATATTGTAATAACCAAACGTGGGTTGAAATAAAAAAAAATAATATTTATATTTTAACAAACAAATTTTATTAACAATTATCAGAATTTACAACAGAATTTAATATTTAATATTATAAAAAGATCTCTCTCTCTCATGGGTCTCTACTGGGTTTGATAACGGACAGAACACTTAAATAATCAAAGAACCCAACATTTACCTTTAAATTAAACAGAAGTATCGACGAAACTTATTAACGAACTTATTCTACAGATTGCTTCTAAATTTACAAGAGTTTATTTTATTAACACAAGAAGAGAACGATATCTGACTGTATCTTTTAATTACGTTTACACATGTTAATACCATAAATTTCAACTCACGATTTCTCAGGAACCTTTGGCTCGTTCATTAAACACACACTTTATAGACTGGACGTTTACACACACTGAGTCTAACACATATTATTGGTTCGACGATAGCTGGTTCTCCATACTCTGCGAAAGACATCCCCGTTGCTCGTGGTGACACTACTCGACGCTGGATGCTGTGTCCTGGTCTCCTACCATCGAAGACTAGTCAAATTTTGATACTAATACAGATTGAACTTCTGCATATGAAAATGTTTATAGTTGAATAATTTTCTATTTCTCTCGCAGGCTGCTTTCTTTCTCCATACCCTCCGCTCTGACACTCATCTCCAACTAACTTCCAAGTTTGATGCCCACAGCATCTCTCTCTTACGCTGACTCCTCTCCCTCGCTGACTAACTCCCACAATAGCTTATCCCTTGCATATATACTACTAGCCTCCTCGTTTCCTTTTGTTCCAAGACCCACGTCGCATCTTCGCGGTGACAGAATCTCCATTACTGAGATTTACAATCTGCAGCTGCAGTTCCTTAGCAAAATAGCTAGCCCCTCCGTCATGTCACATCGAGACAGGACCCGCAATTACTTTGCACCCTCAATTACTCTGGACTTGTCGTCCTCACAAGACTCGCGTTGACCCCTCCTTACAAATCCTAAGTAAATACGCCACTTGTCAGGCCATTAATCAGAGACAATAGCCTGCCCTACCATAATCACTTTGGGACCGGCTACTCGAATGCCTTTCTTAAACCGATACCTCTTGCGACCGGCCACCCAAGTGCCCTTTTTTTGCTGTACACGTCCTAAGTACACATTGCAACTTCCTGTGCCGGTCCAGACCCTTCATCCGAAATAAATGTCTTGCCGCTCTGTCTTGTAACATCGAGACAGGACCCGTAATTACTTTGCCCTTGGGTCCTCTTACCAACATGTGCGCTGTTCCGAAACAATGCATTCCCTCAATGCATTTCAATATATATATATATATATATATATATATATATATATATATATATATATATATGTAAATTTTATAACTTCTTTCAATTCTGACACAATAAATATCACCGAAGTGAACAACCAGTGGTAGATGGAGTGACAGCGGAAAGATCAATGAGACACTATCGATTATTATTGATTACGTAAAATATCCGAACTAGAACCAACCAGGGCTACTGAAAGAGGACACCCGCCTCGGAAAACCACCTATAGCTGGTTGGCTGCCTACTAGAATTTTTCATTGTAACGTGGACTATGAAGATCAAAAGTAATCACAATTATAACTCAAGGTGAAAACGGTGAAATGGAAATGATTGAAAAACCATTTTTACGGGCTGCGATGTGTGTTGCACACGGAACAAGAAATTGATACTGCTACTGTAGAAATTGTTCTTTCACAGGCTCATAGTCAGAGAACATAAAAGTAGAGATAGGACAACTCACTACTGAAGACCTCTTACGCTTTTTCTGCACCTCAAGAAAGGAACGAGGCTTCCGGAAACGTAGTGTGGTATTTATATTATCACTGATTTTGTCTGTATTGAACCGTCTGTCTTATTAATAAATACTAGAAAAGTTGTCAGTCAAACAAAAGTTAAAAATTTCGTGAACTCGATATCTCGAATCCAGTCTACATGAAGAAGCAGGTAAACACTGATAATTTTCATCTCGGGAACACCCGGTGGCCTACATAGTCTGAATATGACGTCGACATGACAAAATTTAACTTTGTTCAGAGTTTATAGACCAAATACCTGACTCACTGTAGAGTACAATTTATTATTAATATTGAATAACTAATATATGTGACAGTTTATGATTTATGAATAAATTATAATAATATTTTAAAATTGCCTGGGTGCTCGTCGTCAACCAGGTTGTCATAATTAAACTCACCGACATCCATAACCTCGGATTTCACTCCAATCTAGTTTATTTGCGATATTTTTATGCAACTACCCCCCACCCCATCCCAAAGTATTTCTCCGACGAAAATATCTCCCGTTGTAGCATGTTTGAAAATTTCCACTCCCGCCCACCCCACGGTGTTTGTTTCAGGTTCAAAACGAACAACTGTACGAAAATTGGTCAAATTTTCAACACGGGTGTGTATTTGTATTTGGAAAACACATATTTTTATTTATTAGAAAAAATATTTCATTATTAATATTAATTACTAAAAAGTAAAAAAATTATAGGAAGGAAATATATCTGAAATTACGAACACAAATATATTTAATAAATAAGAAAGATAGCGAATTCAGACTAAAAAGTGATAACACAACGTTTCTGGGAACCTTGTACCTTTCGTCAGGTGCGGAGAAAAAATTTGAGTTAATGACATTGTGACACAACCCCACAACAAGTAACAAAAACGTTACCTATATATATTTGCTGAATTTAAAATTTCTCTTGAATATTCCTAGTGTAGCTATATCAGACGTTCTATTACACGGACTATCTTCCATGACCAATTGAATTTGAATTGCTAATTTACTCGTTTTCAAAATATTTAATATATTTCCCCCACGTTTTACAAATTTTTACCTTAGACAGCCTTTGTTCGGGTTTATGAAACAATAGCTACAAGCGCAACATCAAATAGTTTATGGACTCTTCAGAGCATTCGCTATGCGCTGAGGGGGTATATTATCCTCGCGAAAAGTTAGATATAATGGCGTCGTTTGTTTGAATTGAGCAAGCAATTAATTCATTTCTATCCGTGGAAGCGTCGTAAATACTGGAGTCTAATTTGCATTTCTAACGATATTGTACCGCCTTGAAGCGTTTGGAAAGGAACCAGTGGCCTTGGGGGCGCAGAGGTGCGTATGAATTTACTGGCGGCCGAGAGCTACAATTTATCTTCGTTTCCCCGCACTCGCTTCGGGACCTGCGAAAGAACTGCCTCAACCTCCTTGCATAAAGGCCGTCTCACTTGCAAGACACACTCAGGAGGCTCTAAACTTGCAAACAAATAATAGAATGTGCATCTAGAAAATTTACAAATATTGTTTGTTCATAATCCACAAATAACTGCGTTCACGGAATCCTCTCTAACAATCTTAACTGATCCTTAAAATATTTTATTTTACGTTATTTAAATTATGGGTGATCTGTCCTCCATTCCCTTTATGGTTTTTTCCCACGATAATCTTCTAATAAATAAAATAAATTTACATGTGTGTGTGTTTTTGTGTGTACCGCATACAAATATACACCCCTGAAGCAAATTTTACCGAATTTAGTACTCGTGTTCCTTTAGAACCGGAATCAGTTGGGGGTAAAATCACGGATACCACCCCTTGGGGCGGTAGAGGACTGGGGTTGATATTTTCAAACATTCTCACACGGCCGATATTTGCGTCCGATACATATTTTTCTTGGTTAATGAGATTGATAGTATTCCTCCTGAAGTTTTGTTTGTATAATTTCAACCTCTTTCGACCTGGGAGAGGAGCACTTTTAGGGGTGTAGGTAATGTGGCCTCTGTCAAATCCGGGCACTCAACTAAACTTTAGATATTATATATTTTAGTTTACTTATCAATTTCCTGTATTTATAAAGTTTTTGTTTCAGGTATATCTGGACCATGTGTTTATAATTACACAAATACATTTTTATTTCAATTCGTTTTATTATTTTCTCTCTCTCTCTCTCTCTCTCTCTCTCTATATATATATATATATATATATATATATATATATTGTATTGCCAATTAATTAGGCCTTTAATTGTTTGGACATAAAATTTGAATTGTTTGATAAATCCATTATAACGGTCTGATCGAACAAAGCAACAATGGAGAAGCGAGCTAGGCTGCTTTGTCGAAAAGTCAAAATGGCGTTTGCGCGCACGAAAGTCTGGGTCAGTTTTACGTCTACAGCCAGCTAGGATAGAGTTGGTGCCGAGAGATAGCAAAGTACGGAACAAGTAATAAAACTTGAGAATTGATGCCGAAAGATTGCTGTGGACGGATGAAGTATTTAGAAAGAGTCCAGATACCGGTAATAGAACAGCGAGACCAGTTAGAACAATTCTTTTATAAGTTGCAGTCTGTGAAATAAACATCCAAATATTCATCGATAAACATTTTGAGTGCAGAAGTCCAAGTAATTGCATCCAGCGTCTAATTATCGTCGGAACTAGTGAATAACATATCCTTAACGAACAGAGAACCAACATTTGGCAAACTAAAAAGGTTTTAATTAAAGTGAGTGAAAACCAAGGCCTGATGAGTAAAAATTAAAGTGTAAAATTGTTCGAACGAGGTAAAATTTTGATTGTTCCGGTACCAGACCGACAGTCCGTAAGTAACAATTTTGAATAATATTGTAAAACGCTAATTAAAGGAGAAAGTAAGATTTCTTTCGTTCGCTTTCTTCTAGTTTTCTTTTTATTGATTGAATTATTGAATTATTTTAGGTAAATTATATTTTGAATTGTTAATTAGTCAAATTATACTTTTATCGTGTCCAAATCATCAAACCCAGTAAAGGCCCTGAGATATAAAAATTCGATTGTAATTGTTTTTGAGTTTGAAGCCACAATTTGATGATAAATTTTATTTTCCGTTTTAAATTTTTATTATCTCTTCTATTAATTAAAGCCTACGAGTTGATTATTACAATATATATATATATATATATATATATATATATATATATATATATATTTATGTCTAGGTATGTATGTATGGTATATTTAGCTGAAACACTGAATAATAATAAACCGAACTAAGAATAAAATTACAATTGTTTCTGCTGACTCTTCTCCAACACACTACATCAATATCAATTTACAGTTAAAATGGAAAAAAGATCTACTCTTTTATATGTCCCAGAACCTGACTATAGATATGCTAACCAACTGGCAAGTTCTCCAAGGACGAGTGTTCATTTCTCAGTACCGTATAAGAGCAGAAACAAAGCGAAGACCTCCGTTATTATGCCAAGGTTGATGGAATTATTGTAATATAGAGTGCTCCCTGTTGCTTGCCTCCAACCACAATTCTTAACATAAGGAAATTATAATAAGGTAAAAATTGCTTTAAAGTGTATAACGGTATTTTTTCAATTACTTTCCAGTGTAGTACGTTATTGTTACATCTGTTTTCCTTAAAGGCCTCGATAATTTCTAGGGTTAAAAAACAACATGAATCCAAGAATAAATACCATTCAGTTATCCTTTGGTTGACTGAAATTTCTTTACGCGCAGAACGTTTGAGACGAGCCAACATTAAGAAACGAATTATGACCAAGTATGACTGGTTCTGAAAGGTGAAAATTATTCTAATTAATTTAGGAGATTTATTCAGATGAGCGGAATAAATTTATTCGAAGAAAACCTCCATTATCATTCTAGAAATTTTGCAACTGAAAGATAAATGGTAATTAAGGAGAACACGCCTTAGAAAAAAAACTTTCGTGTCTTTGTGTCGGCCAGTACTAACAGGGTAAACAACTGAACAATTTTTTTTTTTACAATTATATTAGTTCTTTATCAAGGTACGACAAATAAATTGCTGTAATCAAGTCAAAACACATTTATATTAGTATCGACGTATAATAGGATTTTCTTTGACAAATAACACGTATTACGAGATGAATATTATCGGTGTCGCATGTATGTGCGTAAAGTAGGAGAATATCTAGAAGATATTTATTGATAAATTATTTGTTTTCCTGTTTTCCTCATGATTGTCAAGGATGAAATTGCGAAGTATATGAAAACTGTGTTAAAGTAGGTTTATATTAATGAAATCATTTCGTAATTGTAGCGGAAAAATGTACGTTTTGTAATCAAAATTATTTCATGACTTTAAATTAATATGAGACAATGTTTATGAAATATAAATATATACAACGAAGCATGAGACTCTAAGAGGTATTTACAGGATATTTGTTGGTCTTTTAGCAAAGTACCTTACTTTAAATTAGTTGATTTGGAAGCATATGCGACCTTTTTTCATCTTTACACGTGTGGTTCGCACATGAGACAATATGAAGGACGGAACGTCACCAGTAAGTGGGACACCTGGAGTTGTTCTGAGCATGTCTGGATGTCAATTTAATTCCTTCCTCTATCTTCGGTCTTCCTTCCTGACATTCAGATAGAAACCATACTATCAACAAATCAGTCATTCCCATCTCTGTTTATGTGCAGCAATTTTTAAAACATCACCTGTTTTAAAGTAACGCTTCAATATTTCAGTACTTCTTCCCTCCTCCAATCATAGCTCTCATTACGGCCAAAATCCGCCCTGATAATTTGTTCTAGGTTAGTGCCAAATTGTTTTTCACTCAACTACAAGCCTGTGGTCCAACAGAATTAATTACAATCACCGTTATTTCACGAAATGAATTTCCACAGCATGCATAAATGAAAGTTTACAATAAAAATATTTTTGTGGCGTAAAAATGCGCGCGTTAAGTGATTTAGAAGGAGTCATTATAATTAATATTTAATAATAAAAATAATAGGCAAATACAGACAAAACAGTCATGATGTAAATACCACACGAAGCATTTAAGTTGTTTCAACTGACTTGTGCCGCTCTAGGATCTTCTGTTCTTTAGTTTTCTTAGCCCCTGAATAAAGGAAAAAGGCTTTCAGAAACGTTGTATGGTTTTTATACCCTCACTTCTTTTGTCTGTCTTTGGGTATTTTTCTTATTCTTAATTTCAAAACAGACGTAAATTTTTCATTTCTTATTTAATATTACTTCAAGACGGGTACGCACACGTAGTTGATATTGAACTCGTCTTAGAGAAATTTAGTTTTATTCCTTTACATATATCAGAACGTAATATAGCTAGACACCACTCTACATACGGTGAAAAATACGTTGACCACGCGAATTACCGTTAGGGTTAGGTGTTGCCCACTGTGTAGACAATTGCGGATTACTGTCAAGGTTGATTGATTATTTAATAATAACTGTTTACTTCGTTAACAGAAATTATTCAAACAACTCTGTTATTAAAGATATGAAAAAACGTAATAATTGTAAAAAAATTACCTCATAAAGTATTTCTGTGCTCCAGGTATGTTTCAATCTACAGAATAATTATGACATAATGTCGACAGCCTCTCAAGATTTTTAAAATGAAATTAGAGATTGTACAAAAGGTTTTTTATTATTAATATAGCAATTATTTTGTTTGTCTGCATTCTACGTAAAACAAAAATTTAATTTGGTAGCCTTTTTTTATGTTTTAACTTTTTAGTTCGGTGAATGACAACCCAAAATAGCCTCAAAGTTTTTTACCGCTTCAGAGAAAAATATTGCAATTGTTTTTCTCGAAAACATTCTTTGCGGAATATTTATTAGGTGGAAATATCGAATCACTACACAAACCATGTCACGAAATCAAAAGCAACGATTTTTTTAGGGCAACAGGCTACATGAGGGTAATCCACGTTGGGCAACTCCCCTTTAATAGCATAGGAAGGGATTTGAAAGGGGGGATGCGGAAGGGTAGAGGAAGGTAACCAGGGGTTAACTAGGACCCCCGGGCTATATTTTAAGGATCCTACCGGGATTCGCCTAAAAGTGATGCAGGGAAAACTCTAGAAAAACCTGCATCAGGTAGGTCGGGCATTGGGTACTTGACCCACGCCCTTCCGATAGCGGGTCCTTTCGACTCTTCCTTTACTTGAACCGCCTGTCGAAAGCAACAAGGATCGCAGAAACTTCGTGTGGTATTTATTTTTGCACGTAGGAGTTAAAGAGAGGATTTCAACCAATTTATCACAAAATTGTGAATATTTCGGAAACCCTTAAGATGGTTTTATATAACAACGGAAAAACGTTTAACTGAAACTGTTTCGACTGTTTACTTATTGGTTGACATAATTGTAATTGTCTCGGATTGGATAATAAATAAATCCTATAATTAAATTATGCTAATTCTATTACGATTTATTGAATTGTAAACTAAACCCATTTAAAGTGTTCATAAACCATTTATTAATCCATCAGAAATTTTTGGCAACTGATGCCGTAGTCATTGATTACATAATATAAATACAATTAAATAGTCATGCCATATTCAGATAAAAATTATGCGTTTAGTTATATTAAAATCACTGGATTCTAAGCAATGTAGAGTCAAAAGTGTTATTTCATTTATATAGATAATATATATTTAACAACATTAATTTAATTATATGGGTCTTATGTTTAATTTGTACTACTTGGAATTGAGAGGATGGTTGTATAGCACTGAACTGAAAGGCCTACGTAATTGTAGCATTCGTCTTTGTGGGCTTACTGTATCGTTAATCCCGTGAAATAGGCAAGATGTGGAAAGGAGGTGTTCCCATCGGAGCGCATTTACGAGTTTAGTCTATTGCCGTAACGTAAACTGGTCCTGAGGGGAGAAGTCATCTATCAGACGTAAGAGCGACGTCGCGGTGCTTAACTGCCACTTCCGCCCGGGAGCACAATTAAAGTCAGCACCGGGCTTTTAAAGCGGGCGGCCAAAGGCTTCGATAGCCTCCAGTCTCCATACCCTCCAGGTGCTTTATGGGGCCGCAATCCCAGGAGTGTCGTACTGAACGGTTTTCTGGTACGGACTCGCGTGGCGCCTACAAGCTTTACCCGACATTTACAATGTATACCACACATAAAACACATGTCAATCAGGTCGTTCATATATTTGTGTGGTTAAAATACTGCTACGTTTAAGTGGAAAATGTCTTAGAAGCAGTTTCTGGCCGATATAAGTGTTGTGGTGACTCGTTTCCCGCACTTCAATTTTATATAACGTTTCGAACCTCTGCCGAGTATAAAGTGATATCTATTGTAATTATCAAATTATATCGACAGAGTTATAAAAAAAGGAGGTGAAGAATATATATAACAACGATTTCACATAATTCCGGAAATATTATAGTGATAACAAATGTTTCGGGGACATTGGTGAGGAACAACAGTTGGATAGTCGGAACGTAGCATTCTTGAGAGAGAGCCGGAGAATTATATAAATTTACTAGAGAAGCTACGGAGTTCTCTAATAAATACAGAAACATTTTATATCGAATCGAAAGAGCAATTATATCCGAAAATATACCTTCCAGGCATTTCTACGATATAGAAGGTGGTTATACTGTGCCGGAGTGCGTACGCCGCCATTCGAGACCTAGATGTACACCCGTTGGATGTCTCCACCGAGTTGCAGCAAGAGGAAGACATTCAAAATGATCGGCGTCGTCTACGTTCCTGTAGCCACGATGTTCATATTCGTCGAAGCCATTTTATCCACATATATCGGTGCTTAAATTCACGGCCAGAGTGATCACTTAAAAGCCACAAAATAATTAATTCACACCCTGAAGACTAAAGTCGTGGTAATAAAAGTTTAGTTAATTCTGTTGTCAGTCAAAAAAATAATTTGATTTGCATATGACATTTAATAATTTTTTCCAAAAATAAGAAATTATAATTTTTAATAAATAGAATTGTCTGTATGTAAAACACACGGCCGATTTTTAAGTTGGATAAAAATATGTATCAAAGAGATTTATAGTATTAATAACGATTATATCTGTGTATAATTTCACCCATGGGAGGTGAGGGTGGAGGAGCGTTACAAGAAAATAACGTGAATGCAATCGATATTGGGGTCAAATCCAGGTTAATGGCTGTCGCTGAGTTTAATTATGGCATTCAACTTGCCATTTAAGCTCCAGCGGCAGCGGTGGAAATTTTGAAACATGCAAACACGATATTTGAGTTAATAAATATTTTTCCGGTGTAATTAGATTGACAGTATTTCTACTCATGTTGTTTGTGTAAAATTTCAACCCCTTTCAGCATAGGAGGGGAGCACGCTTGAGGGGGGGGGGTGGAGG
This sequence comes from Zhengitettix transpicula, assembly GCA_037074705.1. Classification (NCBI taxonomy): domain Eukaryota; kingdom Metazoa; phylum Arthropoda; class Insecta; order Orthoptera; family Tetrigidae; genus Zhengitettix; species Zhengitettix transpicula. Next base: position 16,721,103 of record CM073593.1, on the reverse strand, counting down.
GGCGTTACATAAAAATAACGATAAACAACCGTGATTAGAGTCAAATCTGGGATATGGATGTCGCTATGTTTATTTTTTTACAACCTAGGAAATGTGTGGGGTTGGGAGCGGTTGGGCGGATTTGGGCGGTGGTCGAAATTTTCAAATATGTTAACCACCCTGGCGTTGTCCGGGATGACATTATTAAACTCAGCGGCATTCATAACCTAATATTCGACTAAAATCACTGTTGTTTTTGCTTTATTTTTATGTAACATCCTTCAACCCCCCCTCTCTAAAGGTTCTCCCCTACCATGCCAAAATAAGTATTAATTATACAAATAAAACATCTAGAGAAACACTATCAATCTCATTGACCCCGACAAATATTTGTCCGACGCAATTATAGGCCGTTTTAGCATGTTTAAAAATTTAGACCTTCCTCCCTTGGGAGTGATAGACGTATCTTACCCCCCGCAGTGTTTGTTTCCGGTTCAAAGGAACACTTGTGCGAAATTTGTTCAAATTTGCTCCACGGGTGTAGATTTGTATGCGGAACTTACGTACACACACACACACACAAATTCCATTTTATTTATTATTTTGTTATTTCAAAATCATGAAATTAAATTTGGCTATTCAATTCATTAAAATAAAATCAGAAAAAGTATAACTAAAGAAATTAACTGATTACAATTACAACGTTTTTCTTTGTAAACTGAACGAAATATATTGGCTAAATTGACCCATTAATTATTAATTACGCTTAATAAGCATGTGAGTTGTTCGGTCTACAGATTGGAGCCGGTGCGAAACCTCACTGTCCTTTTAACTCATCGTTTTTTATTCATCTTCATGATCTTAGATAATGCAGGTAATTATGTTTATGATATGAATCGATTACCATCATTTCAAAATCCAGATCAACCTTGAATATTTATTTTCTAAAAAAAGGCTGAAGTGCACATAAGTTTTGGTGAGTCTGAACACTTCTCTATATCTTACACTCCAATTTGAAGGCGAACCTAATCAATTTTCCTGGAGGGAGGGCCGAAAGTGTGATTGACTCGTTACAGCGCTACAGAAAACACGTCGTTACGCATATCGGAGTACTTAATCGACTTTTTATAGGTTAGGATCCAAGGTTGGTCAAAACTAGAACCGTCTGAATAGTGATGAAGGTCGAAGACAATAGGATGAAAAAACTGTCAGGCTCCATTGAAGGCCTGATTTTTCTTCCTTTTGAGATATTACATTGTGTGGGAGTAGCCAAGCTCAATGCATGATAAACAGCCATGTATTAGTATTATAATTAAATTATTTGAAGTAATATAGTTTATAAGTGTAACAATTAGAAAAAGGCTTAGGGGAGCTTGCGTAATAACTACAGAAATATATAATCATCCTGAAGTCGTTAACATTCTATTCTTTGTTATTATTTCCACTTTTAACACTGATACTTGTGTAAAATATTCTTAAAATAATTTAGTCCTGCTTCGTTGGTCAATTTTTATAATTTCATAACCTAATGCTTTCGTACTTTATATACCATGAATTTAATTTTTTATACATTAGTTATAAATTGTAACAGTATTACATACATACATACTCAACATAGGAACAACTGTTATCACTGTCAAAAATAAATTGTGACGTCTGGCCCAATGCAACTAATAAATCAATAATTTTTACAGGAGTGTATTTTGGAAAAAGTTTAAATTTCGAAGATGATAACTGTACGCCAAAAGTAATAAATTCTAATAATATTTACTATTGAAACCTAAAATTGGGTTACAAATTTCAGATAACGTTAGTATTTCCTCATGTCTCAGTAATTTATTGTTTATAATATTTATCAACAGTCAATATACAATTGAGAGGTAGACCTTTCATGGAGGACGCTTCATTTAATATAAAACTAATTGAGTGAACGTGATGCATTAGAATTAGAAGAAGATCCTGAGAAAGTGAACGGAGTAAGAATTAAATAAAATGAAAATTTATAGTAATAAAATAAATGGTAATGAAAAAATTTAAAAAGAAGGAAACCGGATCACTGTAGCCTGGCTTCCGGCGCATAAGGATATAGTAGGACACGACTGGGCAGATGTCTTAGCGAAGATGGAAGCTGATCATCAAGGAAGATCCAGCAACCTGCCAGTATGCACCAGCAGGGACTGCAGAGTAGGGTTCCACAAGGAACTGGAGGAAAAGTGGAGTAGACCAGTGAAACCAGAGGAATGTGGAGTCATCCTCAGAAATGTCAGCAGCATCAGAGAAATATCGCACCCGAAAGAACTATCTCGAAGGCAACCGGTTGTTGTAGTCAGAATAAGAACAGTTTCACTCATTCATTCTTGATTTCCAGATCTCCGCAGCCGTCATGCAAAGAGCTCACAACAATTCCTCATGTCCTCTTTGACTTCCCCAAATATAGCGAGATAAGAACAACCATAGTCGCCAATTCAATGATGGAGATTTTCAACTCATCAGCAGCAATAAACAACCTCATAGACTTTACGATGAAAACTGATTTGTTTAAAGTAATTTAAATGTTATATAAATGTAGAACTTAACAGATGTAAGTAGCTAATGACCAAAGGGTTAATGCGACGTTAAATTGTAATTTTAAAAAAATTGGGCACTGTCAAATACGATTTTGGATTAAAAACTGCTGGGGTTGCAACTATTGCAGTATAACGAACAAACAGTGCGATCCGTTGAACAGTGCATTCTTGAACACCAAAGAATGTACTCAGGAAACATTTGCCAAACACACGTTGATGACAAGACACAAGATGGATTTGTATAGATAGTGTTCTACAGGAAGCCATATAAATTAAGGAACATGAGATCAATATCATCAAAAATTCCGTTTTCGATACTATCACGGCATTCGATCCGATCGTTATCGGCCATTACGTAGGATCCTCCAGCTACCAATACACGGTATTATAATATCATTAAATTCAACACTAAGCCTTATTTTAAATACTCCTCATTCCATGCGTGTTGACGTTTTTATCAACTTTTAGTATTTCCGTTTTCCTTACTTGATATACCACATTTCTGCATTAAATCCATCAGAGCTCCCAGGTTTCTAACTTAGTTTAGCCTCATTCCCATCATTCAAAACAATCTGTCCGAGCATTTAAGTTCTTAAGCCCGATTTTGACAATAAATGCCTTTCAGTTTGTAAATAACATTAGGTTCATAAAACTAGTCGTTGATTGCATTTGAATTGGGATATTCCAAATATTAGAATTTGCATGTCACAAAGAGTTTACTTCCAGGCATAATATATCTTTTTATTAAATCGGTAAAAAGTGGTTTTTGAAGTACATTATTTTGCAGATGCGAATGTGACCACATACTTTCGATTCGGTAAGAATTTTTTGCGAATATTATACTGGGTCATATTTTGGAAATATAATGGTTAAATTGAAACTGTTGAAATTAATGTTTTCTGTCACCTCTTTCAGTGCCATTTAAGTTTCTAGAACGATGGTTAAAAATAGTTCTACTTATTCCTTTACCATCAACCTAGTCCAATAGAATTGCTGGCACGTTTTCAAATATGCACCGTTTCCGTACATGTGGAAAATAATGACTTGCTTTATTGCAATGTATGCAGAGCAACGTGACATTCTCCTAGAATATTAGTTAACTAAGACAAGATTTAATCACATGAAAAGAATTTTTCCGTTCCTATATTACATTAGAGATTAATTTCTTTGCTTCTCTGACTACAACAGAAAAAAAATTCAGCGTAAACTCAGTGTTTATTTTTATAATTAATTTCAATGTGAGTTGGTTTATACCATTTACGTATTTAAGCTACAAGAATGAACTATTATATAGGTATTAATTATGTTTCTAAGTATTGTTTTACTGGTTAAATAAAATTAAAAACTGACTTTACTGTAATAGTCTCCATCAGTTTACACCTCCCATATGTAAATATATTTTAGTTACAAAGAAATGAATAACCTACATTAAAATAACAGAATTTTAAATATTATTTTATCTATTTATATGCAGGGGTTTCATTTATTAATCACGTATGCGAATAACGTCAACTACGTTTATATCCGATAGAATATTTCTTTTCTAAATAGTTGTTATTATTTCTGTGAATTATGAAACTACAACAGTTATGTAACATCTTGTTACAATAGCTAATTTGAATTGAAATTCAAACTAAATAAATAATTGTAAATGTTGGTTAATTTCACTATGAAATTAATAATTCAGAGTGACAATAGATTTTAAAATCACTAGGTTAAATGTTTGTGAATAAAGTGCAAAATTAATAACTGATAGTTTGTCTGTTATGATCAGTAAAGGAAATACTTTCCAATATCTGTTATTTCTTCACGACTATAAACGCCTATAAACTTCCTGTAAATTAGTGATTGCCTCGAAACGCAATACAATAGTATTGTTAAATATGTAATAACCACATCAGCTAAACAGTCGTAGCGGTAACAAATAACAGTATAAAAAAAAGAAATAAATAGTAATCCTGGCGAGTAATAGCAGTTCGAGTAAGAAATTCAGAACCGAGCTATGTAATTACAGTAGCAGAATTATACATGGAGGATTTCTGTTAACTCGCAATTGTACGTGCCGTCGTCCCAACATCTATTAGACAGTAACCAAGAACCTGCAGACCATTAATCCTCGTATTCAGACACATGGGCCTTGTAAAAAATGTCGTTTCAACATAGAATGGTTATGGTCGATATTATCCCCTTCAATCATCATATATATTATTTCTCTAACGCCGAAATGAGGTTCTAAGGTCTCCGATTTTTTTCTCATGACTAGGAGCTTATAGAAACATGCCACTTTGGATTCAAATACTGTTTTTTGGTTGTTTTCTTTTTGGTGTAGACAGGCTATGTATATAATCCACATAGTGGCAACTCCCATCTTATAGCATAGAAAGGGGTTTGAAAGGGGGGATGCGTAAGGGTGGAGGAAGGTAGCCAAGGGTTAAGTAGGGCCCCCGGGATATAGTTTAAGGATCCTACCCGGCTTTCGCCTAAAAGTAAAGCAGGACAAACCCTATAAAAACCTGCATCAGGTAGGTCGGGCATTTGGTACTTGTCCGACGAGCTTCCGATGGCGGGAGATGGGTTTTCTGTGGGGTCGTAGCTTACCCCTCGCCTTGCCTTGGTCAGTTTAGGAGGCAGCTGGCCGAATATTTCAATAGGAATAGCGGCCAACTCTTACCGTATGCCCAAGGTCTGCGAACCCCGAAATATACACACCTCAAAGCATACCGAGGTGCCTCGGCATGTGGGAACCTTAGTTCAAAAAAATCACAGAGAGTTGTGAAGGCATCCCTAAAGGTAGCCCCCGCCTTTGCTCTCTGGGAAGGTTCACCTGCGAGAGAATCCTCTCTCAGGCTTCCTTAAATACTGTTCACATGTATTACAGCACTTTACATAGCCCGGGGGGGGGGGGGGGGCTCGGTAGGAAGTCTGCGAGGGCTATTCTCTCGCAGGCAGTACCTTGTACGAGAGACACGAAAGGGCTACCTTTAGGGATACGTTTTCCTCTCCGTTTTTGAACTAAGGTTCCCACAAGCCGAGGCACTCGGCCTGTTTTGAGAGGTGTATGTTCCGTGGTCACAGACCTTGGGCATACGGTAAGAGTTGTTCACTGCTCCCATTGGAACAGTCGGCCAGCTGCCTCCTAAACTGGTCGAGGTACGGGAATGCTGCGTCCCCACAGAAAACTCTTCTCCTGCTATCGGAAGGGCGTGGGACAAGTACCCAATGCCCGACCTACCTGGTGCAGATTTTTCTAGGGTTTTCCCTGCATTACTTTTAGGCGAATGCCGGGTAGGATCCTTAAACTTAAGCCCGGGAGCCCTAGTTAACCCTTGGCTACTATCCTCCTCCCTTCCGCATCCCCCTTTCAGATTCCTTTCTATGATATTAAAGGGGAGTTGCCACCATGCGGATTACCCTCATGTAGCCTGTTACTCTAAAAAAAAAGAACCAACACGTTAGTGGATGCAGCGAGAGAGTGGAGTGTTTTTAGTACCAGTAATGGTGACGATTTAATTTCAAGAACAACAAGAAACCATAAGTTTTTTCGTGGTGTCACTCCTATTTAAATTCATCGCAATTTCAGTCATACGAGAGGTAACGGTGTCCTTAATGTGAAGAATGTGCGATTGTCGGCCCGACTGGTCAAAGCGACCTATGTACAACAGTACTTTATCTTAACAATACAACAAGATGACTTGTAAATTCTGGAAGTATCGTCCTGGTGGGTGCCACGAAAGGTAACGGACGAACTATACTTTAGAAGGGATTTAACATGTTACTTATTTAAGTGAATTGGCTCTTTGCACCATTTTGTTTTTAACAACGATTAAAGTTATTCTCCGGTCGTGCTCTATTACGTTAGCTACTTTTTCAGTGTTGATAACAGACTTTTAAAGAATCATGCGTAGAGGCAATGGTATCCTGATATAGATGTTATGAGAAATTTGTATGACAGCACGGACAGTAGGATAAGAAATGGCAGATGTTTCAAATGATTGCGTGACTATTTTGTGTAAAAATAATCCGGAGAAATTCGAACTTGAACCTAAATCATGTATTAACCCAGAAAATAAAATTAATGGGACACCAATCTCGTGGTCAAAACGTGCTTTAACGGTGTTCATCTGAACGACTGAGAAAACTAGCCATATACGAGCCATTTTGGACAGTTGCTGACTGATAATTATGAATATCACTATCCAACTCAGTGTATCGGAAAACTCCCAATTCGACACCAATCGCGATCCATTTGGACATTGAAAGTGGTGAACTTGGAGTTAACCAGCATGATGAATGTCAGAATTCAACTCAGTGAGCTGCAAAACATTGGAACTGACACCAATCTCGATCGTTATGGTCTCATTATTATTTATTTTCCTTCAGCCTCAATTCCTAGAGATTCCATTTCGTCAATGGTGGACGAAATAAGACACCAACTACGTCAGGACAGATACTATTGATCTCAGTGATCCAGTAAACTATTAATTCGACATTCAGATTACCCCATAATTCGGAAGAAAACTCTGCAGGGGTAAAACATATGATACCCCAAGGTGTGGTGGATGATAGGGTAATATTTTAAAAATATGCGTAAATTTTCAATAAATAGTTTTCAGTATTCACACGTGATTTGCATATTTATATACGCAACGTTTCGACGACTAAGCTCTGTCGACAGAGCTTTTAGCCGTCGAATCGATGCGTTTAAATATAAATATGCAAATCCCGTCTGAATACTGAGAACTATTTATTGAACAACTACACCGGGAAATACTTCAATGTTTGATCATGCGTAAATATTACTCATAAATAAATTTTACTTTGATATCTTACGAGCTTGAAGATGCCTGATCAACGGTAAGACACTTAGTGTCTCAATATGCATGTCCGAATAAATAGTTTATACATCAGAAAGGCTACATATATTTATAGATGCTAATATTTTACAGTCACTTTATCTACTGAAAGTGGAATAGAGTATTTGGTGGATATATATTGTATCAGTAGTTTTGATTAAAAACTGACTGATCACTCACAATAGATTTGAAACGAAAAATCAGTTATACTGAATATTTCATACCATGAAAATAAGGGGGTTCAGAATGAATGTTTAATGAAAATAGAAATGAGGGTTACTTAGCATGAATCGTAAGACCAATAGAAATGCAGGTGTAATTATTAATTAATTAAAATAAATAAGTTTAATTAATAAAATTCCTGTTGGAGCGTTGTACCTAACCAGAGACCAGTGCGTTTACCACTGAACCAACAGCAGATGTGAACTTCACGCATGTCCAACAGTAATTGTGGAATAGTGAGAAAGCTTAAATTCAGAATTGGGTCAAAGTGAACTATTCCAAATTTTCTGTTGTATATTTTTATAGACAAAAGTTGTCAATCCTGCAAAAATGGTTGATCTGAAATTATCTGAATCGGACGTGATTTTGTAAGATTGGCTAACCTAGAAAATTTTATCATATTATAAAAAAATTGTAAATAAATTTTATATTTTTTATATTTCGTCTGTATTTTAAATCATCATAAAATCTAAATTACTTTTAATTATGTTTAATAATTCTAAAATATGTTCCAAATTTTTAACGTTTGTTGATGGTCAGCGATATTTTAGTTAATCATTTTGATATTTTATTTACAAAAAAAATCGTATTTTAATAAAATCTTAAATTTGTTAACTTAGAAGAAAAATACAAAACCAGATAAAACTACAAAAATTCACTCAAACGTCGGGGGTACTTCGAATATTTTCCGAAATAATTATTTGTCGGAATATTCGTTGATGCCAGGACGAGTCTTCAAGATAGGCATGATCGACGTGCTTTTTAAATTTGTAGAATCTTTTAATAAATGTGGTTGTGTTATTAAAAATTGAAAAAATAATTTACTGATTAAGAACGACCCTCTATAGAATACCTGTGTGGATTGATGATGCGGAGGAATCAACCGAAGTAACTCCAACTATGGTTTTTAGTTTTGACAAAAGTCGGTACCATCTATTAGTGTATAATAAAATAAGAATTGCGCGACAGCGTGGAATAAATTAAAATTTGCAGAAACTCGTTTTCTGGCGGTCACCTCCTCGTCGAGCGATCTCCACGAGCGGCGACACCGACTGTAAAAGCGATGAGACCGCGCGCGTCATCCGAGCCGGATGCGATGCCTGGGGAAGACACTTTGATCAGAAATAATAGAAATACGATCGGCGGTTGCCAGTGAGCGGCATTCCATTGTGCGCAGCGGCCATGACATATAGATGGCAGCCACTCCACGTGAGCGCGCGGATTCGCCAGCCTTGTCACAGTCGCGTGGTCGCTGCACGTGAGTCAATCAGAGCCTTTCCCCATTCCAGCGGGAAGTTTAACCTTTCTTTGCATTACCTTACAAAATACCTGTTATTTTATAGATCGTAGTATAGCTTGACAACGGGTAATCTTCAAAACATGTTGACCTTTGTTAGATAAAAGCAAGGGTCATGATCGAAAATACAAGAAGAGCAAAAATTGTTTACAAAATTAATTACCAAAAATCGTTGAAAGCGGTAAGGCCAAATTTATATAAATTATCAGCTCTGCTGAGGATATTTCATCACATGCTCGGAGAAACAACTGCATAAATAGTGATACAGGAGCCAATTGCATACGAAATGACGTTTATGAAGTAACTAAATTGCCATTTTCTGTTCAAATGTGAGTTGCTGTAGACGCGATTTACTGAACATGAAGGTAATTAAGTAGTTACAAGAAACTTTTGAGCCTTCCACAAATGGAGGACCTACTGTGAGTGAAACAACTGTGGATCAAAACTACAAAATCAACTCGTATAGCATGACGTGAACTGAGAAATATCGCAGACAACCATGGACAAAATTATACATAAAAGACTTTCTAGGTAAGAATAAATTACAGCCATTTCAATAGTAGGCTACCAGTGACACACGATTCCAAGCATCTGTATTTTAAAAAATTAGTCCGAAGCTTATCACAATAATTAATTGTAACGGTAAAAATTATCTAAAAAAAGAACAGCCTATTAGCTAGACAAAATTTTTATTATTCTATTTGAAACACAATATATATCAAACACGACGTCCATTTAATTCGGCCACAACGTGTGGGAAAACCGCACGTTAGATATTTTGTCAACTGAAAATTTTCCTAAAATAAATTATAATTGAATATAACATCTGTACACCTGAAGATTTCCGAATCAGGGACGAAACGTTGTGTTTGATTAATTTTTTTTCTGACCAATAGGCTGCTATTTTTATTATATAATGTAAATATGAAGTAATATTGTTATAGTTGGTAAAAATTACATTAAATTGTAAAATATAACTGTTAATATATTATATAGTCCAGTTAAGCCGTTTTGTAGGTAATAAATTAATACACGAACAACTTACTAGAATATTATTTGCTAAGACAGTTTTTTGATGATTAAAAATGTCTTTAAAATCATGCAGCAGTCATTATAAGCTTTGGTTATTAATAGTTGTAGTTTTATCCAGTATCTATAACATTACCCAAATAAAGTCAACAAATTATGTGTCGTATTTTTTTATTTGTTCCTTATGTTGTCTTCAAATCACAATTCTATTGCAGAGCATTCAAAGTAATTAATATAATTTATTTTATTTCGTAAATGATTAACTCGCTTGTTATCTAATAATTTAAAATGTATGTTTGCGTGATGTTATTTCAACCAAATTTTAGAAACACGAAACATACGGTCGAGGAAAAACGCAGCTGTAGTACGGCTCCCATAGCACACCAAAGGGTGGAAGGGGTCTATTTTTCAAAATAAGCGGAAACGGCGATATTTGAGTCGAATAAATAATTTTCTGAATAGCCGAGATTCATAGTACCATTCTCGATGTAATTAAAATCGAATTTATCGGGAGCGCCAGTAGGGTTAGGGGTGGATGGGGTGACATAATGCAAAAACACCTGTATTATCGTCAAATTCAACGGTTTATGAGCCTCTGAGACTAATTGTAATATTCAAAATGGCGATTAGCTGGACGTCAGCCTCATAGGATAATTGCGGCAAGAGGGGAGGGAATAGATAATAGTCTAAAATTGCCCGTGTTAGTGTCGCAGAAATGGATGATGACACTCGGGATGTCTGTTATGACCAGGTTCAGTGCTCTGATCGTGGCGTATGGTTTAGAAGAGGTGAATTATAGAATACTCAAATATAAAAATTTTATTTATTTATTCTTTTTAGTCGCGTCAACATATTAGTCATTGGCGACTTTCCATAACTACTACATTTGATTCATATACATATTATTCTTAACTTAACTATTTCAATTACAAATTGAATGCCGTATACCTTATAAAATTTTACCAGATTATTGATTGGCGCTGCTGAGGTACATATCTCCCTCGTGTATTTCTTAATTGTGGCTCTTCTAATCCTGTCGTACTTTGGACAGTCGTGGAGGACATGCTGGATCGTCAGGGCAACTTAAGTCACGTGTAGGTTGCGGTGACCTAGAAAACAAGTAGGAGTGCACGAGGTTAGAGTGAACAGTTCTTATCCTAGCAAATACTACCTTCTGTCTCCGTGACAGATTGCCAGCGTAGTTTACGACTTCCTTATGAAAAATTCCTTCATTCCTTCCTCTTCTACGCTTTTCCATTTTTCCTCCAGTATTCTGGCATAGGCTTGTCCCCCGTCCTTTTTAGTGCATATTGGTCTGTTGTTTTTATTCTTCTGTTGGGATGCCTCCATGTTAGCACTGTTGTCAGCCCTTTTGTTTCACTCTATTCCTATGTGTGCCGGTATCTATCCTATCTTTATCTTATCATGACTTTATAGGATAGCCATTATGTTTTCTCTGGTTTTATTGACGGTACCATATATATTAGTTTGGTTATTAAATTTATTGCAGTCAGTAAGGACAAAATTATTATTTTTTGTTTCCTTCATTCATCAAATATATGACATATATTTCTGCCGTAGTTATAGTGCGTTACTATTTATGAATGCCGTCCTTGCAAACTCATCCGAAACTATAGCGCATCCAACAACTTCGCAGCTTATTGACGCATCCGTGTATCTAGGTACGTTGTACTTCACCAGTACGTTCTTCAGCTCCATCGCCCAGTCCCTGTTTTACATGTTCTTTAATCCCATCCTGACGAGGGAAGTGTCTGTTGGTAGCTCATGGATTTTCCAGGGCGGTATCCTTGGAGTATAATTATGGTCTATTACCGGAAAGTCCATATTTTCTATATTTAGAAGTATTTTTAACGTAGTGTGAAAAAGTATCAGGTCTATCGAAGAGTTTCTATTTAAGTGTCTTGGGGTGGATGCTTGTCCTCTCATGTATTCGTTTGTTGACTGCAGCGCCTTATATTGCATATTTTAATACGTCAGTTTTTTTTCTGTGCCATAAGGAAGTTTCTTTTCCCTCTATTAAGATGGTTCTGATAATCCAGTAATTATCCGTAGTGCCTTATTTTGAATGCTATTTAGCTTCTTTAATAGCAAAAGTAACTATATTGTTGTCATAAATCGATGTTTCAGTATACACTTAGTTGTATATTACGATATATATAGATATTCACGGCGTCTAAGTTGACTTACAGCCCCCATTGTGAAATGACCCAAAATTGTCCATATTAGTGTCGAATCCGTCATTAACGATGCCGTTGATATGATCAACAACTTTCCCGATGTCGGTTACGTCTTGTGTTCACGTGGGGTTCATAATAAAATATTTAAAAAGGCTATAATATCAGTCTTGAATTACTTCATTGTTAGGTTTAATGTACTCAACATCTTTTTAATACAATTTAGTCTTGTATGAATTCATAACATACGATCTCACTGGGAATAAGCACAGATAATGTTTGTAGTCTAATTTTATTTTGAGGTATTTCGTAACTGGAACAACTATTTCGCCTTTGTTTATCACTAATTCTGAAAGTATCCCTTCAGTTCGCCAATTTTTTTTATAAAAATTATGCCAAACTTGAATATTTATAACAACTTAGTGGTAAGTACTTTATAATACGGTAAACAATAATAAGAAATGTAGACAACAGAAATGATAATATAAATGTGCAGAAAAAAATTCAAAAGACTTGCGAGTTTTGTCAACTGACTAATAACGTTGTGTCGCTTCTAGGTTCTTGCGTTTTTCTACACCTGAAGATATTAACAAGGCTGCCAGGAAAGTTTTGTGGTAATTATAAAATTACTTATTTGTCAGTACATGGCTATTTTATTATTAATTCTCAATCAGTCGTAAATTTTTCATTTTAATACGTTAAACATTTAGATCTTCTTAAGTGCCAATTCCTGATATTAACGAGACCGGAAGTAGAAGGAACGTAGTTTTTTTAAATAATAAATCGTAAGAAGTCGAGCATTCCTGAAGTTTTCATGACATAATTTTCTCTACTTTTACTTTATTATAGTTCGCTTACCGCAATCCTCACAACACATTCCTTGGTTTTAAGTGTCCTTGCAGTCCTTTCACCTAAGCCTGGAAGACTTCTTATTGTGATTTTATTCTGCCACGCTCTAGTGGCTTTAGCACTCACACGTTTCCCTTGTTAAAACGATTCTGCGGTTCGGAGAAACTGTCCCCGGAAATATTTGGGCGTAGAGCAGTCAAATTTTATGTGCTGCCGAGTAACATGTATTTATTGGCGTACAATAGGATAATCACGCCGGAATGAGGTAAAATTCAGGACAGGACTTCATAAAGGTAGTAGTCAAACAAAAAGTAATATAAATATTTCTATTTTCATTTACTTGTGACCGTGACTACTGATCACTAATCTAATATTCTGTTTATTTAATTATTATATATCCAAATAGCAGGGAATAATTTTGATCCTCATATTTTAAATTAAGATTGAAATCATCTCATTGTTTACTTGGAGTGATTTGTAATAGATACAGTTTAAAAGTCTACAGATATTAAATGTGGTAAATTTAATAAATGAAAACCATTTGTATCCATGACTCATTTTTACAATTGATATAATAAATTTATTTTCCATTAAGGAATGCTTCAAGGAAATGGAAACAGTTTCATATTTTACATTGTTTAGGACCTACATATAATTAATTTAAAGTTTAATAACATAATAATTTATAAAAATACAACAATGCGTACTATTTTTCTGTTTATATAGTATAAGTCTATATACGATTACAATTATATATTTAAATTATGAAACTAATCTAATATAAAAAATGAACTTCGTGTGTTTGTGTACTTTTTGCCTATAAATCTACACACTTGGTGTCAATTTGACATAAATGTTCTCCGTGTATAATTTCAAACCCCTTTCCGGCTTTGGAGGGGAACACGCTTAAGAGTGGGGATAGAGTAGCTTTACATAAAAACAACGCAAAAAATCGAGTTTGGAGTAGTATCCGGGGTTATGGTTGTCACTGAGTTTAATTATGATATTCAACTGGCTGTTTAACTCCCACAAGCGGGGATGTTCGGGGTTGAAAACTTTCAAACATGTGAAATTGTAGATATTTCCGTGGAATAAATATTTGACGGGGTCAATGACATTGATAGTGTTTCTCCCGATATTGTTTGTGTATAATTTCAACTTCTTTCGGCATAGAAGGCAAACATTATGGGTATGGGTGTAGGATTGTTATATAAAAATAAAGTAAAACAACCATGATTGGAATCAAATACCGGGTTATGGTTGTCGCCGAGTGTAATTATAACAACTTGAGCAAGTCCAGGTACAATTAATATCTACATATCATTTAGTATAATTGTAACTTTGACTCTAAAATGTCAATAATGACAAACTGCATTTAGTTTATGCTATTTACAACAACGTACAAAGATTACAAATAATCGTTTACAGACGAGAAAGAAAGGCTGAGTAAAAAAATTCAAGCTCTCTTTTGAATGCAAATGGGATGTTATTTCCAACCAGCTTCAAAACCAGATTCTTTATTATCAGGGAGTTAGATAAAAATTAATATTTTTATATATTCCACTCTTTTTGTGCAACCGACAGATACATTACTCTTATATAAATTATTTTTATTTTATAATATGTATTATAAAATATAATATATTCTAAGAATCAATTTTGTTAAACTTTAAAAACTAAATGTTCCAGCCTTTATGTCTATCAGACTTCTAAAAACTTTGGCTTTGTAAAGTAGTTAATTTTTTAAGTCATATTCCTCGGTAGTCTAGATTCCCGTTAGTTGTCTCTGGATTTATAAAAGAAAATACTCAATGAATCACGTTTATGAAACACATTTTGTATTTATTTGTTCTTTTATCTTTACTGTGATAACTATTCTCATAGTGTTCTATGATAATGTCTTCAGTTATTAGCTTTTATTAATATATCACTTTCTTTGTACTGCAACATCATTTTGTGGTTAATTCGATTTTTGTCAACAAACTCAAAAGAATTGTTTCTTAGATTTTAAACTGAATTATTTAGTCAGCACAACATTTTTAATTTCCACTTATACAACTCATAATTTGACATAACCTAACACAACTAATTTTATGCACCCTATGGTTAAGTTAATAAATATTTTGTTTTCATGTGTGTATTCCTAAACCATTGCATCAAACTTCAAATAAAACAGGAAGATAACTGACGATATTCGGAAATTCTCCTACTACTTAAAATAAAAGTAAAAAAATAACGACGAATTAAAGCAGTAAAAACTACTCGCTCGCTTAATAATGTCTAAAACTACTCTTGGTATCTTAAAGGAGTAAAGAAATGCCTTTAACTAAATAGAAACTATTATAAAGCTGGTACCATAAGTAATCAAAAATTTACCCGGTAACTTAAACGCGTCAAAACTACTCCGGGTAACTTTTTGTCAACCGCGTCCACCTACACGAAGTGGAACATAAAAGTTAATGGACCATCATGAATAATTCTAGAATTAATGTCAGCGACTCCTACAACCCAGGAATCGACATTAATATCGTTTTTTTTTCATTCTTTTTTATAAAAATCCCTTCCTCGTTACCCGTACGATAAGTGTGATTCCCTCCTGTGTATTTTGGAATTTAAATTTGACAATTAAAAAGTCTAGAACGACACTATCAAATACAGCAACCCCGACAACGTTTTATTCGACGCTAATAATAGCTGTTTAGGAATGTTATTAAATTCCACTTCCTCTAACGCCCTCCCATAAAGATGGTAGGTGTGCCTTAAACCCTCGGTGTTTGTTCCGGGATCGTAAGTAACATGTGTATAAAGTTTGGCACAAATTGATCTACACAATTAAAATTGTAAACTTAAATGTGTTTCACCCCGATTCATTCCAATTTCTTAGCAACTGAGCTACACATTAACTCGTATGGTAAATGTCCGATTTAAACTCAGAGATTTCAATAAACCCAGATTCAACACCAATCTTCGTTGTTAAACATTGAGTTTTTGTAACATCCTCCTCCCCCACATCTAGGGGATGAACTACAACTTAACTGACATCGTGAATGTTAGAATTAAAATGATTGACTGCTGTAACCCTGGATTTGTCACCAATTTCGGTTGTTTCCCTTTATTTTTATGTAACGCCCCTCCACTCCACTATTATTTGTGCTTTAAGTTTTTGAAACTATACACTAAATATATCTGGATAGAAAGTATTAATCACATAGACCCTGAAAAACAATTAATCAACGCTAATATTGACAGTTTTAGCATTTTTTAAATTTCACTTCTTAACAGTTTCTTAACGCTTCGAAAAGCCGACAGAAACCTTTGCGGGGATGTGACAAACAGCTCACCAAAGTTTCATCGCAATCGGATGAATGGTTTATGAGCGCATAGGAGACACACAGACAGACATTTAATTTTTATAAACAGAGATATTTCCTTAATGGCCAATTGTGTCATATATGATAAATTATTTTTGATTAATTTATTAGTTTGAGGAAACTGTAAAACTAAATTGTACCTGGACAGCAGGATACTAAATTTCGACAACCACCAACTAATAAACATACAGCCTTAAACATAAAGACTCACTGGTTCTTGTGAATAGAAATTAGTTGATACATACCGGTTCTATGGTCAATGTGAAGGACAAGAGACGTCATTTTGGTTCGGACATGTGAAAATCTATTAGTTATTTTGGACAGCTTATCTACTTTCCAGACAGCCTTGTTAGCTCGCAAACAACAAAATATGCCGGTTAATTATATTGACATTGACATTCAGATCCCGCCGTTACGCGGGGCTCTGCATTGTGTCCTTGCTAATGACGGCAATTTAATTAGCAAAGCAATCACCTATTTCACTGCAGGTGACACAGTGGATATCGATAATCCATCACCATTGACAAGCAGATAAATATCGGCAGAGGAATTCCGATATTACCATAGGCATCTGCTAGGCGCTTCGTAACTTTGGATCCATCACTCTTCCAACCAAGGGCAATCGTGAATTACTCGCAACGAATGCCAGAGAACATTTAGATTGGCGATTTAATCGTGCAACAGTTGTTTGCTGTAATTGTCAAGGGATTTATGTTCACAGCGGGAAAAAAAAGGCTTTGCCGGGAAATCTCAATTCACTCGTCTCTGAATTAACTAGACTGTTTTATTGGAATCTCATGATCGACGTATTAGATTCGAGGCAGAGATAACTGCACGTTTCCAACGTCTTAACCTTGTATTTTCCCAGATGAAGACGAGAGGAACTGATACACTATTTTGTCCATCACTGGTTAATGAGGATCATTACAATGGTTTTCAAGATAACAGAAATGACGCTTGTAGGCATAAATGTAATTTCATAGTTTTTTCAACCAAATTTATTCAATCATAAGACGTAAACGAGTTTTGTAATGACAGGTATGAATAATTTCCCATTTATATAGAGCCATTTTCATTTTAAATTAATTTGTTTTAAAATAAAACGTTATAAACGTTATCAATTACACATTTTTGGTGCAATTTGATCCAACGACCAATAATGGAATTGTTAATATGGCGCCACGACGAAATTCTGTGAGTGACAATGTATTGGAAAGTTTTTTTCGAAGCCGGGATATGTTAGAAACAAACGTATTGGCCAATTCTTCAGATTCTTCAAGAGCCTGCTTCAGACTTCTGTGGTGGACCGGAAACAAGTGACAGACGCCGGGTTCTGCTGTGAAAATATTTTAATAGTGCATTTATTTAGTGTAAAGAGGAAATTGAAATACAACATTCTGAAGCGGAGGTCCCGGCTTCAACTCTTGGTTGATTTTTTCATCCCGATTCTTTACTTCAATTTAATTTCATGGCCTCTGAGGTATTTTCACATTTATGGGGCTGTGAATAAACAAAATTTCATATACTGGGCTGTAAATAACCCCTGAAAAAGACCAGTGAATTCCCACTAACGGTGTCGCAATTTGCATGATAGGCCCGTACTTCGTTTAGAGGAAGGAGTTACTGTGACCGAGAATTCCCAATATTGTGTCTCAAATTTCTGCAGCCAATATTTGATGCGATTGTTGATAAATGGGGGATATGTGGTTTCCAACAGGATGGAACTACATCTCGAACAGCTCGTAATATATGAGATAAATTTTCTCTGGCGTCCGGTCTCTCATAGGGTGATGCGGGGTGGCCTACACGGGCAACTGATTTGAGAAATTGCGATTTATTTCCTTAGGGAAATCCAAAAGTAAAGAATGCTTACACATCGCCCATCACGTTATAATGGAGCTAAAGAAGCAAATTATTGAAGAAGTTAACACTACATTCCGCGATGTTTGTGAACGACCTGTAAAGAGCTTCAGAGGTCGTCTCCAACGTTTTGTTTCTGATAACGAACGCCATCTTTAATTCATTATTTAAAAAAAACTTAGAGATTATTAAATAAAATGTACTGTTAACTTAAAAAATGGAAATATTTTAGTAAAGTATCAGGATGGAAAAATGTCGCCGGGATCAGAAATCGAACCGAACGAAACTACTTAATATGTTCTGCCGCATCCTGAGACGTTATCTGCAGTTTTAGGAGCTAAATTCGATTCACCATTTTGATTATAGTGTTGACAACTGAATTTTATTTTTAATTAAAGAATTTAGTCTAAAGTACTTAAAGCTTTTACTCACAAAATAGTTAGGCGAGAAGTCGAAAGACCGTCGTTATTTAATTTTGTTCAGGCTTAGTTTGCTCGCTATTTAGCTTTTGTCAAATATATTAATAGACAAAAGAATTGTATACAAAATTATTATACCTGAAGAGGGTTCGTAGTAGAACGAAACGTCGTCGTCGTTGTTGTTGTTGTTGTAACACTGATTTTTTTAGTAAATTGTATAAATATTCTTTTGATTCAATCGTGTTTTTCATAACTATTATGAATATCTTCCAGTTGTCGCTCCAAAAATTCTGCGCCACACTTTCCCATAGCACGTCCGTCAACCGCAAAAAAATAAAACTTTCCTATGAAGATTTCGTTCACTTTATGTTGCCTAATGTCGAACAAGAAATATATCTGACGAAATTTTCCAAATAAGCTTGTTAAGGATGGGCTTAAGAAGATCGTTCGTTATAAATACATAAATGGGCTGCTGCTAGACTGTGAAGCAAGTTGCTTATTACAAAACATTTGTTGGTATATTTGAGGCTTGTTATTTAGTTACTAAATAACACAACTCCCAATTATCACATGCGTAACAACACTTAATTTTCTTCCAAATTTACGACAACTGTGTTTTTTTTCAGTTCCCGCTATAACGACGCGTGTAACAAATCATAGCTTCGTAGATTATATTACCACAACGTGATAGTTAGGATCCTGAACGTAAAGGTACACACAATCGCTGTGACCTCGCGTACTTCATTAATTACACATTCCACGCCTAGTTTATCTCCGAGATGAGCTGCTCTCAGTGAGTTTATGTCCTCGTACACGTGGAGGATTTCTTTCACAACGCCATTAACACACTTTTAACAGCTGAAGAAGACATAGTTTAAAAATTCCTCAGCTAAAATAATTACAGTGTGTTATATTATCAAAACTACTTGAAGACAACCTGTTAATTACTTAATTTACTAAGGAACATGTATTAACACCATTGCAATATAATTCATTCGCAGATCCACTGCAGAATTTAATGACTGTAAATTAGTCCCATGAAATTTATCGTTTCAAGAGAAAACATCTGATAATGGAGTAAACAAATATAAAACAAATTTTTAAAAAAGTCTGTAGATTTGGCTGAACTAACTAATATAAAAGGTACTAAAATTTCATTATTTTAAAACAATAATTCATTAATGTTAGTTCTTATATTGCTTAGGATTTAATGTTTGCTACGTACGATTTCATATTTCCATATACTTCAATAACCCATTTACAGAATATATCCGGATGTGTCTGTTTCAAATAAATTAAAAATATTCTTTATCAGGATAGAAAAATGTCGGCCAAACCAGGAAACGAAACCGGGACCTCCCGATTACCTGGTGAACCATTTTTGCACTGACCTATACGTATCGACCCTTGATATGGTGCGAAATTCCTCCACCTATTCGACCTGATGCAGGAATACCTACAATTAATTTTACAATCACTATTTTTCATAGCTTAAATTTTAGGACCTAAAATGAAGAACGGACTTTATGTGATTTAATCAACCGTTTTAGAATTTTCAATTTAAGAATATATGTATCGTAAGACGTAAATGCCATGGTTAACTTGGATTGAAGTATCATAATGGAATCGAATCAGAGACCTCCTGCTTATGGTCCAATGGATGAAGATCACACAGGATCTGCAGTCGACAGGGATAGGTCAGTGGTTGTGAAAGTTCTCTCTCTCTCTTTCTCTCTCTCTCTCTCTCTCTCTCTCTCTCTCTATATATATATATATATATATATATATATATATATATATATATATATATATATATATTGTGTAATTAAGAATATGTAATTATTTAGTAAACATAATTTTACGATTTTCATTATCGGCGGCGTAAATATGAGGATTGTCTACAAGAATATTGAGCCTATAATGCTTGCTTGCTAGAGTTGCATTGTTGCCTCAGGCAGCACTGAGACGTACAGAACTTGAGAATTCAGAGTTTCTTGGACCAGGAAGGCGGAAGGTGTGTTTTGTGGAGTCCCTGATTCAAAGTTCCCGGTAACATGATTGAGCAAGTGTGATTAGGCCGCAGAGAAATATTATATTAGAGTCCCGCGTTTTGAATTTATAAGTCGACAGTCTGATGTATTTCGTCTATTGCCATATTCATGCAACTATCAAAGTTTTAAAAGCCATCGTTATCAACAGTTAAGAGCAAAAAGTGATTTGTGTTTGAAAACTAAAACATATTTAAATTCAGTCAAATATGGCCTTTTTGTGATGTGTTAAAAAGTTAAGTGAGCGAGTCCAGATGAACAGCTAAGAGTAAAGTAAACAAAAGGAATTTTATTAATTGTAAACCTGATTTGGTAATATAATTATCTTCAGATTTCGAATTTCATTTCAATAATAATTTAAGTTAGGAATATTTTGCATTGTAAGATTTTAATTGTCATTATGTAACTATCTTTATTGGAGACCCGATAGACGCCTATGAAAATTAAGCCGTGACACACAAGTTCTCCTGTGCTAAAATTTGTTTTTATTAAATTAATTTTGTTATATTTTGAATTCTTGTTTTTATTTGAAATCTAATTATATAAATTTGTGATTATTACATTTTGGTGCCTCAACGTGAGGCTTATCTACATATAAATATAAAAATATAATTAAATTAGTGTTTATTACAATATATATATATATATATATATATATATATATATATATTGTAATACCAATTAAAGAGGCCATTAATTGTTTTAATATAATTGGATTGTTGGTGGAACGAGTTTTGAAAGGGACAATAATGGCTCATTGTCGGCGATAATAGTTGAAAAACCACGCGCTCGTAGGAAGTCAGTCTGCGGCGAGAAGTGAAACAGATCAGGCCACACGGGAACTGAAAACGTAAAATGTGGATCCTGATCTAAAAGTATGAATAGCGCGGTCCAAGAAGTCCAACTGCGAGATCTATTAGTTTACATAAAACGCGAGTAAACAGTTTTGACGGAGAGACTCCAATAATAATCGCAAAGTTGAAAGAAAAAGGTTTTGCTTCACACAGACTGAACTAAATTCCGCATACAGGCATCAAGGAGACCTATGTCCGAGGGCTGACTGAGGGGAGGCTGATCCAAAGTTCCAGGTGGCAGAGAACGAGCACATCGACCGTTTATATTAAAAATTTAATGTGTAGAATCAGTGATTAATGACCTTTTCAGTGAGTGTTTTCCTCAAGCTCCAAGAATCAGATTTGGTACCAGAAATATATTCGTGAGTACAAAACAATTATTTAAAATCTGTAAACGAGGATTAAAGGTGGAAGTCATATTTCGTTCGTTTTCTTTTCATTTAGTTTCTTTCATTTCGTTTTTTTTTCATATTGAGTTTGAATTGTTAATGTTACTTTGTTAAATTGGATTGTTCTTATTATCAAACCCAGTATTGACCCTGAGATAAAGAGAATTTCGACGTATTTGATTGTAAAATATAAAGTTGTATTTTTCCTAGAACGCCAAGAATTGCAAAATTGAAATAAAATTGTGTTTGTTAACTTGATGAAATTCGGCGTATAAAGAAGGGATTACAATTTGTACTTTTAAAGAATAAATTTTTAAATCTTAATAATTTTGTTAATTATTTTAATTAATACAACCTTTTAATTATTACAATATATATATATATATATTTGAACATTATTTATGTTAAAGAATGAAGGTCAAACTTGTTTCAATTTTTGCCTTTCGATACATATCAATTACGCGACGTATTTATGTTACTTTTTGGAGTCGTTAAATCAAATCCTTTTTTTTTACTTTGCACATCTACCCCGTAATAGATTTTTTTCAGAGGGGGAAAACGAGATGTATACGTGTGTAAAATTGAATTATACCATCGTTTACGTCACGCCTTAACTGTTGAAATGTAAGGGACGTTAAGTGAAAAATTACCATAGGCAGTTAGATTATTGAATCTGATTTCGTATTAAAATGAGCGGTTGTTCTTTAGTACGCAGCTCACCTGAGGATATAAACTCCAGTTCAAGGATAACGATTTCTTCGAAGTGGGTCCATTTCTGGGGAGTCACATTTGAGAATTCGAATAAAAATGTTCAATCTTTTCAACAAACTAGGAATACATAATGAATGTTATTTGTTACTAGAATGAACCTTTCAAGAAGTTAGTTTTGATTCAATATTTCCCTGTAGATAATCTAGTTTCTAACTTCGGAAACTTATAGTAAGTGTGTTTTCTATTACTGGAGAACTAAATATGATCACACTATTTTAGAATTATATCTAAGTTAAACAATAAATTGTTTTATGGCACTATTTACGGTAAACGTCTTAGAATTTCAGAGTGCCGAAATTCTCGACATTATCTTCTACAAAAAAATATCAGATTATTTGTGTATATATTCCACATACAAATCTACACGCGCAGAGACAATTTAACCAAATTTCGAACACATGTTCCTTTCGAACAGGAAACAAACACGCCCAGGGGCTCGGGTGGATTTTTTCAAACATGCTAAAACGGCAGATCTTAGCTTCGGATAAATATTTTACGGGGCAATGAGATTAATATTGTTTCTCCCCTTTCTTACTGATTATTTAACAATACGCGTTTCCTGTATACAAGGCTGTGAAAATTTCTCTAAAAATATTGACATAATAGACTAACAACATATACGAATTTTTGTATTTTACAAGATTTAAAGAAATAAACTTTATATACTTCAAATTTTTCGACGATTTTATTTACGTTCGTAAATAATTTTTTCAAAAGCTTACGGCCTAATTAATTTGATTATACGCATCTGTCAGTTCACTCCTTTAAACAATAAAATTATTTAAACATCTAATTGTTTGACCGAACCATAGAATGTATTAGATGTTTATATTAATAAGAAAAATAGCCAAATACAGACAAAATAAATTATGAAGTATCATTTGTCTGTATTTGGCTAGTATTCATATTATTAAATTTGCATTATAATTAGATGTTTAAATAAAATCTTCAAAAAATTGACACAGTATAAATAACAACATTTTTAACGCAAGGGTAATATATTTGATTTATGTTCAGTCGCATAGGATAAGAGAAATTAATTATAATATTATGTAATAATTAATAAAGGAGTAATGGATTTAAATTAACCCCACGTTGATGAAGCCAATTTATGTAATTTTTAACAGGTGGTCTTTCTTAAAATAAATAATTAACAAAATTAATAAGATTTAAAAATTTATTCTTTGAAAGTACAAATTGTAATTCCTACCTTTTACGCAGAATTTCATTAGTTAAGAGACAATATTTTATTTAAATTTTGCAATTCATGGCGTACTAGGAAAATACAACTTTAAATTTTACAATCAAATACGACAAAATTCTCTTTATCTCATGCTCTACCGACCGAGTTTGATATACCGAACAATCCAATTTAATAAACCAACATTAACAATTCAAACTCATTGAAGCTAACTTAATACAATATGAAAATAAACGAAATGAAAAGAAAAACGAACGAAATCTGAGTTCTACCTTTAATCCTCGTTTACAGATTTTAAACCATTTGATTTGTACTCACGAATTGTCTTTCTGGTACCAGATTTGATTCTTGGAGCTTGAGGACAACACTCACTAAAAAGGCCATTCACTGATTCAACACAATAAAATTTTACTACACTCGGTCGATGTTCTCGTTCACTGCCATCTGGAACTTTGGATCTTCCGCAGCTCGGTCAGCCCTCGGTCCTTGGTCTCCTTGATGCCACTATGTGGAATTTAGTTCAGTCTGTGCGAAGCAAAACCTTTTGCTTATAACTTTGCGATTATTATTTGAGTTTCTCTGTTAAAAAGGTTTACTCGGGTTTTATGTAAGCTAATAGATCTCGCAGTTAGACTTCTTGGGCCGCTCTATTCATACTTTTAAATCAGCATCCACATTTAACGATTTACGTTCCCCTACGCAGACTTTTCTGTTTTGCGTCTCACCGCAGACTGCCTTCCCACGAGCGCGCGGTTTTTCAACAAAGGCTCCGCCGACACACAGTTAGCGTCCATTTTTGTTCTTTAGCAACTCGTACCGCTAACAATCCAATTTAATTAAAACGATTAATGGCCGTTTTAATTGGTACTACATAGGCCTCTCTCTCTCTCTCTCTCTCTCTCTCTATATATATATATATATATATATATATATATATATATATATATATATATATCGGAAAGCAGTATTATTGTTATTATTATGTTCATTTCATGTGGCTGTAATAACCAATTTTTTTCTTCCTATTAACCCAGAATTTTTTTATTCTGTATAAATAAACTTTATTAAAACGTCAGAAGTTGACTTGAATATATCTTGCTATATTTTAATATATTTAAACAAAAAATTCTAATAACGTTATCAAGTGTCGAGAGAAACAGCCTCAAAAATTTATGTCCAATTGTTGTTTCGGAGAAAGAGTTTGAGCAACGAGGAAAACGGGCATCACGACTGGACGAACATGGAAGAAAAAGACGTCTCTTGGTATTTCCTGAAGACACCAGTCACCGGAAAATATTCCACAAGGATTCCGAGGTCATTGAAGTAAACTCCCACCATTTTTCTTTCCTTACATTATATTACATTTATTATAAATTGAACCTCAAACGATATTTTTTTTCCTAGTAGGCCTACAGCGTTTATTTTACTATTAGTTAGAGTTAAATATTTTATTTTGTAATTTAAAACGTTGGTTCGAACTTTAAAAAACAATGAAAAATGTATGGATGATGTTAATGATTAGTATATTAAAAATTAATAAACCTTGTACGTACATAAGTTATATTTTAATCAACAGTAACTTTATACCAATATCAGCACAATTGTATTTACTAATCCTTGGATTTCCAATGCATCATCAATTTGAACACGGCTATTTTAAAATACCAGGAAGTACATAAATCCTACTTTTTAAGTATCACAATATACCTGATCACTTTTCGTATCCGGTATTTTCCCCCGTAGCGTAAAAACACAATGAGAATCAACTGATCACCCACTGAAACTGAGTCGATCAATCACGTTGCAGCCTGTTGCCTTGTAATAACACAGAATCAGTCTAGTTTTTTTTTTTTTGTCACGGTATTCTACGCAGCATAAATCTGTTTCCAGTCACACCTTAGCTTCATCAATACCGTTATTGGATGCTATTGACTGCACACATTTTTGGTTTCCGCAATTAATAAACAATCTAACGGATCATATAGTTCGTCTTTAATGACAAATATATAGGTTGGAAAAATTATACTTGAATTAAATTATTTGTAATGTTTCTCTTAATTCGTTTTCTTAGTACAAGATGAATTGATAGAGTGAAACAAATTCATTCATTACCACTCGGTCTGCATGGGTAGTTACAGTAATTATTCAGCAGTACTTTGAGCCACAGAACTGCTTTAAATATAGCAAATCTTACCGCGCAGAAGGTCGGGTATTTTATTATTTCTTCCAAAATATATATGTTGTGACCATTAGTGAAAAACCAAGTTTTCCAATTCGAGAAACCTCGTGAAAAGTTACTGTGGCCTAAAAACCACGAAATTTTGCGCCTCTTTTCACTTTTTCGCTAATAGCAAAAGCGTGAAGATTTGTATTGAAAATAATACTCAGTAACAAATTGTAGAGCATTAAAATTTTAATTGAATGGTAAATTTTATTACTAAATTCGGTCGAAAAAAGTGGTAGAAATCTTTTGTCAAATTTACGACATTTTAAGTCCTTTTCGAAAATAATACAGTTTGTCATACTTATAGTGCTGATATCTCAAAAATGGACGGCAATACACTTATTGGTGAAAGAAGGAAAGGTTTAGACAATTGAATTCTCTTTCCATCGCATAGAATGTTTTAAAAATGGGAATTGACTAAAATACACTCATTTTGCTGTACGGTTGCGTCCGGACCGTCTGGAGTCACATTGTGGCACTAGAGATGGGAGAGATCGTTTTCTACTTAGTTATTCACCTTAAATAAATTTATTAAGTATTTATAACTTTGCTTTGAGAATGCATGTGAATATTGGTCAATGATACATATAATAAGAAAATTTAAGTTGAATAGTTCAATTTACAACTCCGAAAATCACAGCAATTTACCTATAAAAATGTTAAACTAACCAATCCATTCTCTGCAGACTTAATTACACGGTTGTAGAATTGTTTTTGTCCAATTACTAACCACTCAACACTGCAATTAATATTTGTACGATGATCGCTCGACGGCTGTATGAGTCGGCAATAAAGACCAGCAACCTTGAAGATCTTACGCATCTGTTGCTTCACCAACTGGCTTCTTAGGAAAGGTCGCCGGTGTCAGCCACTATTGATCTTCTTGTTTGATCCCATGTAAACAACAGTTGCTCGGTGTGACCGATTTTTTTTTTCCTTGAGACGATGTAGCAGACTTTGGGGCTGCGAAACAGCCACTTGACTCGGCGAAGATTCTGTCATCAGTCACCCTTAACAAGGCTACGTGCCGCGGTTGGTGACTCAGCTTCCTGATAACGGCCGGCTGATTGCTCCAGGAGCTGATGATTGATGACACATTGTGGCTGACAGTAGGTAGCCTGCACGACCGCGTGAATGCCTCCTCAGTCAGCCGTATTTGCCAACATAACCAAACACTACCAGCAACAAAAGATTCATTCATGTCCACGTCACGAGTCTTGCACCAGAAATTGCTTACAATAAAAATTCTTTGTTGGGAGTTGCTCTGAAAACGTAAATAGTTGTCCATGTAACTAGAACACCATGCATGGAATATTACACGTCGTTGAGTTTTACTTACTCTTTTCTTTGTTTCGTGGCTTGGCATTTTGCTCAACACTTCGAAATCCCAGCCACACTAAGAATTTCCGGTATTATCTAACAGTAAAAAACTAAGACTGATTCGATGACTGTTTTGCGAGCTCGCCTGTTCCGCTTTTCTCAAAAGTGTAAAACCATAAAATATGTTTCAGTATTTTATACTGATTTTTTGGCTTTTTATGGCGCGTTTCGTTCTGACGTTCTTATCGACGTTTCGCTCGTTATCTCCGAAGCATTTTCAAGGCTAGACCAAGACTGTCGCCTTCTTCGTCCGTGTGACTTATAACGAGAAAAACGTCAGCAAAAACGCCAGAACGAAACGTGACCTAAAAACCTAAGAATTGGTACAAAGTACTAACATAAATATAGCAGTAGCTGTAAAAAAGACATTGGTGTTAAAATATAAACATCTGTCAAAGTATTTAATTCCGATTTTTCATTCACGAATTTTATGCTTCTTCCAATTTTTCCGAGGCTAACTTCCGTGAGTTAATCACAATATATTTTGTGTGTCATTAACGCTGACATACTTAGAAAGTCCATTATTTTCTGGCCAGTCTCCGGTTCATTGTATTGTTGTTTTATAGTAACTTTTACTAATAATTACTTTTAGCTATATATTTATTAATGACTTAAGAAATTCAATTAAACAAAAAATTTGCTTATACAGTTCGTCTAAATTAATCGTAATGTATCAAAAATGTTACACATTTAAAAACACAATAATTTATTAAATAATAAGTAACTATTTTTAAAACTTTTGAAATAATTATTTACCAAATTTTTTTAACAAATTTGTGGTTCGAAAAATTATATTTTTTATAATTAATTTATAATTTGAAATAGTTTACTTTTAATAATGCATTTATTGCTATATATTACAACATTTGCACAGAAATTTTTTTATCTTTTTGAAATATTGTTTTGGGAAGTTTTTTTATATTTATTTTTTATACCCCCATTTGAAATCCCTTCCTATGCTGTTAAAGTGTAGTTTCCACCACGCGGATTATCTTCATGTGGTCTGTGGTAAATTAACTTAGAAAAATGTTTAAAAATGAAAATATGGAATGAGATAAATTATACGGTTATATAATGTTATATTGGTATTGAGTAAATATTTATAAATTTTATTTCAAAATAAATCTTCATGACTAATTAATGAATCGGTTAACTGATAGGTAGCACCAACAAAATTATTCTGCGAGGTTTGTTTAATGAATTGCGATAGATTTGATATCACCTCACTGATAACGCTGATCTACCCTAATAGTTTCAAGGTTCTGGGTTGGACGAGGTTTCTTACAATTAAGATTTAATTTATTTAACATACTAATTTACTAAGAAAAATAGGCACATTAAAATTGAATTTATACAAAAATGACAATAATTAAAAAGAACGAAATATAGGCTCTCTGCCCTTCAGGAATTTCGTGAACCTCAACATGGCAAAATTGAAATGATTGGTATAAATAAATTGAATTTACCGTTTTAATGGAGGGACCTGGCATTAAGATTCTTGGATTTATACCATAACATCGATACCATGTCGTCGTAGTTACAGCTGCTGCAGACTGGCTGTGGTGGTAGTGTCCGACGGTCGTGCTGGGACGCCCGAGTACATATCGATGGCGGCGGATGAATCGTGTGAGCACTCCCACATTTCGTCAGGCGCTGTATTTTTCTGAGTCTAGTCAGTGACCGCTCAAGTTCGTTGCTGAATACTCAGTGCCATATTTCGACCTCCAGAAATCTCTAACTTACTCCGGCAGTTGTTTTTAATATTTTATATACGTCAGCTTTATATATGTAAGCTTCGGAAACTTAATAATTCACGCCTAGTAAGCTTGGCGTCCCTTGGAACTATCAGCCTGCTTAAGGTCTTTTGTCACAAAAAATGTCCGAGCCCGCCGTCAGAGTCCGCCATCTGGACAAATAACAGCCTCCGTCAGAAATAGCGCGTTTTATAAAAAGAAACGTTCATTACAGTACGAGACTTATTAATTTCAACTATAATTTGGAACTATTTTGAATCTGATATTTAATGGTAACGAATTATTTCAGAGATAAAAATGTTTTGGTTTTCCACTGTCTTGTATGGGGAAGAATTATGTGAAATAGCATGGGCATAGGAGGACATAATAATAAATGGCTAGCCTTATAGGAGAGATACGAAGGGGCTACCTTTGGGGATGCCTTTCCTCTCCGTTTTTGAGCTAAGGTTACCACAAGCCGAGGCACCTCGGCCTGTTTTGAGAGGTGTATGTTCCGGGGTCACAGACCTTAGGCATACGGTAAGAGTTGTCCGCTATTCCCATTGGAATAGTCGGCCAGCTGCCTCCTAAACTGATCGAGGCACGGAGAAGGGAATACTGCGTCCCCACACACAGCAAACTCCTCTCCCGCTATCGTAAGGGCGTGGGACAAGTACCCAATGCCCGACCTACCTGATGCAGGTTTTTCTAGGGTTTTCCCTGCATTTCTTTAGGCGAATGCCGGGTAGGATCCTTAAAATATAGCCCGGGGGCCCTAATTAACCCTTGGCTACCTTCTCTACCGTTCCGCATCCCCCTTTCAAATCCCTTCCTATGCTATTAAAGGGGAGTTGCCCAACGTGGATTACCCTCATGTAGCCTGTTGCCCTAAAAAAAAAATAATATATTGAGAAAATGATATTTTGTCTGTGATACTGTAAAGCGACAAAGTACTCATGGAAAAAAATTTCAAATAGTAAAAATTATGCTCGTCTACTGTGAACAAGTAGCATTACTTTTGAGCATAGATGTTGAGTGCAGTAACCCTTAATTTATTTTTCTTACTGTAATATTGTTTACAAAACACTACTGTAAATGGATTTAGTACCACATGTGCCCTGACAGGTTCGAATTTATTACCTCAACCTAACATTTTCTTGCTCAACAATCTCTAGGTTTAGCAATGATTTTGTTCTGCACGTTGTTCCGATTATCGAGTTATGTAAGAGAACGTAAGTATGAATATTTGCCTGATTGTGATTATCTAGGTTTGTTGTCGATTATTTTGGCATATAAAGGACTTTGTTAGTTTACTTTTGTAACGTTATGTAATTATTTTATTATGATACTGATCTGCTTACATAACTATTCCAGAATTTTCAGCTCTACACATCTTAGTTTTCCTAATCCTCAAAATCAAATAAATTACGCCAGCTCTGTTTTTTTTCTTCTGTAGCGATCATAATAGTCAAATACGTAAATTCTGATTTATAGTAAAAGTACAACAAAGTCGTCTAAGTTATGAAGTTTGTTTGAACCATGAGCATTTATTTGTACTAAGTAAAATGTATTTCATTCATGCTTTATTTTGAATTAGTTTTACTGCTGTTTATATTTAAAGCTTTAAAAACATCAGACAAAGCTATAAGGCGTTCATAAATCTACAGTTCTGACGCTCCAAACATTTGTTGAGCCACTTGTGTTTCATAGGTGCATATTATGGTGTACATAAATTAAACGTATAAATGTAGGCCTTGGTATTTATTGTCTTCGCTTCATGTCTTTCCTATTTTAATAACGGCACACCCCTTTGCAATTGTTTGAGCACTGCCTACGCTTCCACTGAAGGTTACTAGTCTTAAAGACGCTCTCTTGTGCAGTCAAATATTTTTTTCATTTTTTTATTGTGTCGCTCTCGGCTCTTGTGTTTTCTTGGCGCCCGAAGCAAGGACCAAAGTTTCCAGTCAAATTTGTATTGTATTTATAGCATCACTTATTTTATCTGTATTTGCCTATTTTATTTTATTATTAATTTTCCAACAGACGTGTTATATTTTCATTTCAACTTCTTGTTGTTTTAGTATATTTGAGGGCTTTATTTAATATGTGTTTTCGATTAACCCTTTCTACGTAGTCCAACTGTCTTCATTTGTCAGCAACAGTACTTGGAATTACGTCTTCTTTTTCCCCTGATACTGAAATAGATTCCCAAAACGGAACGCATTAAAAGGATAAAAATAGTACAAAGTGTAACTACGAATTGTAATTGTGACACGTAAATTTACCTAATTCTGGAGTGTTTTAGTTTTTATGCAGAACTTGATAGAGAATTATGAGGAGTAAAAAACTGAACACAGGTACACCAAACACTACATTTTCATAAGCTCAATATCGTTGACAACCTCTCTGTAAAATCGGTGTTTCTAATACTATTATCGTGAAAAGCTTTATAAATACATTATTAAATAGCTCAGTGCGTGGCGCTGCCCGAATATTTATTCAAATTAACCCAGAATTGGAAAAAAAAGTGTTTGGATCATTTACCCATTTATATTCCCCTCCCACACCTAACCCTTCCGCATCTAACTTCAAATAAACCAGGAAGATGACTGACGGTATTCGGGAAATATTCTACTACATAAAATAATAGTGTCAAAAAAGTCACGACGAATTAAAACAGAAAAAATTACTCGCAAACTTAATAAAGACCAAAATTTAACTGGACCCTAAGAAAATAAAAAAATTACCTTGTAACTTAAAAGGGTGAAATCTATTTCGGGTAACCTTTTGTCAACCATGTCAACAACATAGAATTTCATGTAGCACCATGACTAATACGAGACTAAAACTCAGCAGCTCCTGTAACCCCAGAATCGACACTAATATCAGTCTTTTTCGCATTACTTTTATGTAAAACCCTTCAACGGTAAGGGTTCTTCCATCCCTTGTTTTTGGAGTTGAAATTAGACAATTAAAACTTCTTGTATGTCACTATTAAATTAAGCGACACCGACACAGTTTTATTCGACGGTAATAATGGCCGTTTACGAATATTTTTAAATTTCCACCCCTTTCACAACCTCCCCCTAGAGATGGTAGGTGTATATTAATCCCTCAGTGTTTGATACTGGATTGTAAGTTACATGTGTATAAAGTTTGGTAGAAATTGGTCTACGGATTTAATATTTAAACGGAAATTTGTATCACTCCCTTCCACCCCCCACTCCTACGGGGTGAACTACATCTTAAACAGTATGGAAAATGTCGGGTTGAAACCTATTGAAATCTACAAACCTGGATTTGACAGAAATATCGGTTTGCTTTGCGTTTTTTTTGTGACGACTCTCCACCCTCTCCCATAGCCCTTAGTACTGCTGACTTCCCGTGTTGTAAGGGGTTGAAATTATAAACTAAACATCTGAAGCAGAAACTATAAATATCATGGGTCCCAGAAACTAAATATTCTATGATAAAAACGGCCGTTTTAGCATGTTTTAAAATTTTTCCTTACCCCCACACGTAGGGGCTGATCTAAAACTGAATTGACATAGTGAATTTCAGAATTAAATGACATTGATATCTATAACAATGGATTAGTCACCAATTTAGGCTGTTTTTGCGTTATTTTTATATAATGCCAATCCTCCCCCTCCCTTATTTGTGCTGGAAGGGGTTAAAATTATCCAGTAAATACATCTGTATAGAAATTATTAATCGCATAGACCCCGAAAAGTAATCAATCGACGCTAGTATCGGCCGCTTTAGCAAGTTTTAACATTTCACCTTCGTTAACACCTTTGGAGTCTCCTAACGTTTCGAAAACCTGACAGAAACCTTCGCAGGGGTTCGCACAACAACTCACCAAAGTTTCATCGCAATCACATGAATAATTTAGGAGCGCATGGGAAAAACACTGGCGCACACCCACGAACTTCATTTTTTAAATACACATATACTAGCTGAGTGCCCGGCGTTGTCCGTGTACTTATTTATATAAACCCAAAAAATGTATTTAAATCTATATTGAACTTTAGTCAGGAAGTTATTTAACCTAAATTTAACTGTTCCTAGTTCCGTTCATACTTTCGACCAATAGTGCATTAATTGAACAGCTATAAAATACATTGAATTTTATTGCATTAATCTCAACAAACTTACCTCCGAATTCCTTTACGAATAGAATACTTAAATATACTCCTCGAGTATTGCAGGATGTAATTGTCCCTCAGTTTCCAGACATTACGAAAGATTAAATTGATTAAATAGATTCATAAAATGAACAACTGGTCGCCATATAGGAATCACTAATATGACCCGAAAATAAACTTACATTTTCCGCAAGGATCGTAAAGTATTTCATATTGTTTTTATCATTATTGGATGGAATATTAAAATTATACTTTTTATTCAATGGAAATATTTCTGCTTTATTTCATTGCGGAAAAGGACCTATTTCCTTCGTTCGGCATATAATAACGTATTTTGTTGCAATCTGTCGACGCGATTAAATTTGTATAGAAATTAACGTAAATAAATACATACATATAAATATAAATAATTGTTTATTATATATAAGGTAGATAAAGATAAAATCGGAATTAATCAAATGCACCGCACTGAGTTTAGTTTGACCTTCTCTCTACGCCATCAGTAAAGCGATTTTGCTTTTGAGCATTAACAAATAAAGCATGCCTGTGAACTCTTTACTATATCGTTATATAAACTTAAAGACAAATTTTCATACAGGGAAACCTCCATTCAAAGGTATTAACACCATTAGCCAAATATGGGCATAAAATACGCATAATCCTTAACGTAAAAGAACAAATTTCTATAGAATGTATTGATGTGTATCCTTTGTAAAAAGCATTTATATCTAATTCCAAGTATTATATTCGTAGTGGCAAGTGCTGGAAGCTATACGTTTCATCTGCCTCCGCTTTTGTTTTGTGAAAATACTCATATTTATTCATCTGATTCACAACTCTCGCATCTGCTGTACACATTAATTAAAATATTACAGAGAAATACAATGAAAATAAATTCATAATTATAAGCAGAATAGTGTTATTGGAAAATAAGGTCTGCAGTACTCATAATTTCGCTCTCTCAAACCTTGTGATTCTCTTAAATTTAAGAAATTCATTTATCCAAACTAAGTCGAATTAATTTCTTCTTTTGGTAACGTCATTCATTTATTTGAAACAGTAAATTCACGGCGAAAGAAGATTTAATTCCTTGCAGGTTATATTAGCACTATGTAATACTGTAACGTGTCAAAGTTACTCCCCCGGGAAAAAAACACACATTTAAGTGGGGTGAAATGTAGAAAGTAACTGCTGAATAGTGGGGAATGTTATTTTAAGGCGGAGTAGTGGACAATTGAAGTTGGAAGAGACAAAAGACTGGGGATATGTTACAAAGTGGATATAAATTAATAAATTCTGTAGTGATGCCAAAAAGTGTCATGTTCCAGTCGCCGAGGAAGGTTCGAATGACCACGCGGGACGTACAAAACGTCACGACAAATAAAATTGACACTATATCGGACTTGGTTCATATAAAGTTTCTGTTTGATTGGGTGAAAGTTTCAACACGATATTGGTAATCACTCTTGAGTTTTTACGATCACCGCCTTCGTCTTTTTAAATAAATATTTGAATAGATTATTTTTGTTCTTCAACTAACCCCCCCTGTTGTTGCAAGATGTGTTTTATTGCGACATCCCATCAGTGACACGAGGGTTGAGAATTTTGCAAAATAAGCGCCTTTATTTATAGCTGGACCCAAATATTTCTGAATAAACGTAAATTTAAGAACACTCAAATAGTAGCATCCTTGAATTAAATCCATTATTAAAAGCTATATTTCTCTCACTTATCGTCTTCAAAACAATTGCGGCTGAAATGTATAGGTAAACACATAATTACAGAATTTTTCTCTACTATAATTTAATTATGTATTGGTATATTCAAGAAATATAAATTTTACAAGATTGAAAATAATTTATAAGCACCTTAAGAGATTTAGAAAACGAACTATACGTCGTGTCCATTTTTATTTAATTCTACATTCTAATTTTTTATTTTATTAAAATATATTTCTAACAAATTTGGTTGCTTTATGCATTTAAATACATCTTATACTTACGATGATTATTGATTTATAAGTGGACTCATAATGTAGATCTGCTTTCAGCGAAAATCAGTAGAGCTTGTTATTCTGTTTAGAACATTAACAACATGTTAACATCAACAAATGACAGTGGTTTACTCTGCGTATTTTGATTCCCTTATGTGTTATGGCGTCGCATATTGCGGCAATTCAAATGTTCAAGTTTCAAAAGCGTTGCTATTGGAATACTTTCGATTAAGGATTATAAATTTAGATGTAAACAGATTTTTGAATAGTTTTCAAATATTAACGTTACACAGTGTGAATATTCAGGAAATTTTAAAGTTTTTAAAGAGAATCTGTTTTCAGGAATAAAGGAATTTCTTTATCATTCCCCTAATAATTAAAACTTTTGCATTGCAAAAGTATTTCATTACTTGCCATTTTCTGTTTAGCTTTTTGTGATGTTCTTTTCTTTGTTTGTTTCATGTACGACCTATTATTTTCTACGGAAGGGCAGATTCTTCGTAGTTCAGTTCCGTGAAGTGACTTGTCCGTCGTCAGTGTTTGTGCGTCTGTTCAGTACGCGTGTGTCAGGTTTTGTTTTTATTCTCGTGCGTTGTGCAATTCTATATTTAGTCATTTGTTATATTTAATTGTTTAAATAATAATTATACTGACTGCAGTATACATACAGTCAATGTATTATTATACCTTTAGCAACGATTTTTAGTTATGTATACGTAAACTTCTGCTATTCTTTGGAGCTTATAATAATTATTTTGTAATTTTATGTAATGCCGTATCATATTTCTTCATTCCAGGGCTATTGGAATAAATAAATCATATAAAAATCACGGGAACCTTTGTACTTCGGGTTACATAAAATTATACTTCTCAAGGATTTTCCCGATTACCCACTAGAATTCCTGCGATATCACAATACGAATGAGTTCCCAAAAATTATTTTCGTATATATTAAGCGTTCATGAATTTTATAATGCTTAATCCAATAATTCAGTAATTGTGTGTAATTGTACATGTATCTGGGCAGAAATTGTGATTACTATATTTAATAGAAACCAGATAAATATGAGTAGTTAAATAACAAAACCACCACAAGGAAGTTCCAGAATCGTTTAAAAATTTAATTGTAGGTTTACCGACAGTTTGTGATGGAAATCGTGTACATACATAAGTATGAATTTAAAATGTATTAATTGGCGTATTTGTTGATGTCATTCACCTATTTTATCATGGAATTATGATTGAAACAAGGAGATGAAGACCCAAAGCATTAATTATTAATCTTAATAAGTCGTGACAGGATGTTACAGGTTTGAATATAATGCGGAGGCTGTCCCGGTAACGTTTTATTTGAATATTAACTACGAGTGTGTGCGTTTCGACCCTCAAACACTGATACATGGTTCGTAGTATCCATTATCCAGATACGTCGACAGTGGCTCACCTACGATCAAGGACCTTTTCCAGGTCACGGATCGTCTACTGCTGTCTGAATAATCGACGACGCTTCAACTCTGTGACAGCTGACACGGTCATACTAATCCAGTGTGAGGTTCGCGCCCATGACGAGGTCAATGTTAGATGACACAGTCACACTTACCTCCAATAACCCAGTCCAACTTCTGACTCCAAGTATCTTCTATGACTAAAACAGAACGTGAAAAAATAAACAAAAGCGCTAACAAGTCGGCAATTTGGCAGCTTTCACCCAACCGATACATTTATTCAGCTGTCAATAACGTACACAAAGAAATATAGTCAAATTTTAAGCAGGGTTTGTAGAATATTTACTTGCTGAGTGCAGGGAATTTATTTAAATTACCCCGGAGAAGAAACTGATCCGATACTCTTGGTAAACATTTACTAGAACCAGCATCAACAGCGTCACTGTTTTAACATTTACCTATTAACGTTCCCCTCCCCGACCTTTCCCATCGGCATCTAGCTTCAAATAAACCAGGATGATGACTTACGGTACGTTAACGGGAATCTTCCTACTGTATGAAAAAGCTGGAAGGCTGAAAAAATCTTCGCTAACAATAAAGTCCACAAATACTTCAGGTACCTTGAATAAGTAAAAATATAAAGTTTTAATTGAAAAGGGACAAAATAACTGAATGTGTCGAAAATACTTCGGGTAACTTTTCTTCAACCATGTCCACCTCCACATCGAGGAAATAAAATTTCTTAACCACCATGGTTAACAGAGGATTAAACTTGTATAATCCCAGAATCGACACCAATCACTTTCTTTTGCATTATTTTGTATTAAAAACCGTTCCACCTCCATCCTCCCCACCCCCTACCACCGGTATGAATGCTTCCCTCTCTCATGTTTTGGAAAATAAATGATTACTTTCACACTTCTAGAATGACACTATCAAATCCAGCGAACCCGAAAATGTTTTATTATACGTTAATGATGGCCATTTAGGAAAGTTTTTCAAATGTTACTCCATCCTTCCCTACCCCTAGAGGTGGTTAGGTGTGTCTAAACCCACGGTGTTTGTTCCTGGATCGTAAATAACATGTGTATAAAGTTTTATAGAAATTTCTCTAAGCGTTTTAATTTTGTATGCGGAGAATTGTTTCACCCTCACTCCTGGGAGTTAAACAATATTTTAACCAGTATGGAAAATGTCAGAATTAATCTCAGCGACTTCCATAGCCTCAGATTCCACATCATACTCAATGGTTTATTGATTACTTTTAAAAAGACCTCCCACACAGGAGCTACTTCCATTAAATTTATCATGGTTACGAGTATATAATTTTGTTCTTGATACTACACATGCTTTAGTCCAATTACGTGGAAATTTGATACAATGTTTAAATTAAATAATAAAATGTGCTATTGTTACATAATAAGATGTTTGATAGAATATAATATGTTATTAATTTGGTAATATGATATAATTTGAATACGGTTAAGTACTCTAGTTAGATAGTAGACAAACAACAGACAAAATAAGTGAGACGTATAATATTTAAATACTCTTAGTTCATAGTATTGAATGGAGATGAAATAATTGCTGTGAAATTAGATTGGAATTGAGGTCGTTATTGATTTAATGTTTGTTCTATAAAATAAGTTCTGGTGTCTGTTTGTAAACGATGGAACACGAAAATTAACTTAGGATAACAATGTATTTTCATCGATTTTACCATTACAAAGCTTTTAGAAAAACAGTATTGACGTTCGTCGCCATTGGGACTCAGATGACGGTAAAAGTATTACTTTCTAAGGAAAAGAAAGCCACTGAACGAGTTATGGCATGAAGTTCATCTATAACATAATTTATTATATATTTATTTATTATCTAACCGAAAACTGGTTATAAACTAAGAAAATTAAAATAAATTTAGCTGATATTAGCTAATAATAATTTTTTTTACACCAAATAATGTTAATTTTATAGTATTCTCAGACGGAGAGAGTGTAGAATGTTAAAGGATAACAAAAACTGTCAAAACAAGCACAAATCAAATATGAGATCTACGAATGGGATTAAAATTTGTATGATAGTAGAAAAAGAAAATTTGCACCTGTGAGGACGGAAGTTGAACTTTTTATTTGAAGGTTCAGACTGTCGGATAGGTGACGAGGCCATGGGACTGGCCAATCAAAGGACGACGCTGCCATTAAAATGCAGTTATTTAATTTAGTTTAAATATACTCTCAGACATATATATATATATATATATTTAATATATTTCCAGAATTGTAAACTACATGACGTACATTAAATTTATACAACTGCTTTCAATTTATTTGATGTTAACATAGAAATTTCTATAGTCATAGCTCTGAGAAATGTAGCTCTCTGACAGATAAAAATTTTCGGCATTCGTATTGAACGGTTTAATAATAAATTATCGAAGACTATTGAATAAATAATACCTATCTATTTAATAGAACTCGTTCATGAATACTCTGAATTTTTCCGATTACATCACAGAATTTTTTTCAACAACAATATATATTTTAACTTCTGTCGTTCATAATTTTTATACAAAAAAAATTAATATTAATATTTAATATTTCACATTTCTTGGATTCCTCCCTTACTAATAAATTTTTATACGTTTTATGCTAACATTTTGTCTTCTCTCAGTTGCAAACAAATGACAATAATAGCGCTATAAATCGACGTTATCTTACTGATTTAACAAATAAAATTACCTACCAAAATATTTTAAAGGAGTTTAAATATCTATAATTATGTATCGAAATTGCTTTATATAATCTTCACGTATTTGATGGTGAGCGTAATGCAACAAAATATTAGACATCAGACATAATGATCTTTCAGATTTCGCATGTATTTGAATTTTTTTAAGATACATGTTCTTGTTTTATTGTCAATATTGTGCTAGTATCTGACGTTTTATAAAGGATTTAATAAATATTTACGTGCAATCCTCGCATTTAGTGGCGGAAAAAATAATGTCTGACATTTGACGTGACGTCTGATTCCCACCTCTCCTTATTCACGTCTTCAAAAACAACAAAGTTTTATTCTTTCCGACTCGTATTTCCCGCAAAATTCTCTTTTTATTCGTAGACTTAGCTTTGTGATAGCGGAAATGTGAATTGTTGCCCAGAGTTACGAGTTTCTCTTTGTCCTAATACAGAAGCTGGGAGCGCGCTTTTTTTTTACAGCGAGGCATAAAAGGCAAGTAGTGTAGGTGTTCGCTATTGCTTCTTTAGAACCGCAATAGTACGCGATTGAGGTGCCAAAAAAGGGACAACACAGTTACACGGCATTTCCGCAGATAAGCATCTAATACAACGCAATATCAACAATAGCTGTTAGATGCGAGGAGCGTGACCAGCTCTGATGAATGTCCCACGAGGTGAGGCGTTCAGCACAAATGCGAAATCCATCTACTGCAAACAGACAAAAAAAGAGCACTTCCTCCATTACTTTCAACTATCACAAAGGGATACAGAGAAATTGACGGCTGCCATATTTAGCATTGCGTAATCTGAAAGCATCTAGATTACGACTCGATGTAACTCGTTTCCAACAACAATAAGGACGCTGTTGGTGGCTACAGGATTAACTACTCCATTAATAACACGAGACGGAATTGTCCTTTGTTCAAAAAAGACAAACTATCTAAACATTCTTTCTGAAAAAAATAATATTTAAAATGATAAATTTCGTGACTGTGATAACATAGCTAATATAACCCCAAAGGTTTTTAATTTTAAAAACAATCACTTTATATAATGTTATTCCAAAATTTTTGTATTAATTTTGATTGTCTAAGAAACTTCCGACTATTGTCATAGTTTCTAACATGAAAATTACCTACATTTTTTAAGAAATTTTTATATTTCAACAATATATATCTATGAGGATATATCTATATATCTATGAGGATTAATATAAATTATAACATACCTTCAAGAATGTCCATATTCCTTACATTTATATTAATTTAACGCGTTCCAACAGCAGTTGTATATATTATGGCGTGTTTTAATGCATTATAAAGTTTACGAACCTTTAAGATTATTTATTGTTAATTATTGAATTGAGTTAAGGAACATATTTACATTGATTCATACTAATGCTATGGGATTCCTATATTTAAAATTTTTGGAGCCTTCTCATCCCCGCTTCGTAGGCACAGATCCACAACTAGGGTAAAACCAGGTGCCTGTCTGCTTCGTGCTTATACTCAGACTTCAGGGGTTATCTCTCCGAAAAACTGGCACCGTCGACAAGCGCGTCAAGTTCGCAATGCTTACTAAGGTCTCTAATAAAGTTAAATTGAATCATGTATACATAATATGTATGTGTGTATTTGAAACGTAAAACACTTAATTCGTTTAGCTTATTTCGGCTACATTTAAATGTGAAATACAAAAAATATATATTCAGGATATATTGCTAGTTAGAACAGCGGAGCCGTGATAAACTGAAATTACAAATTAGTTCTACGAGAGAAAATATTAACGTATAATCTGCTACCATAGATTAAAATTTATATAAACAATAATATATATATATATATAAATTTATCTAATTCAAAAAATATAATGGCCAATAAGTCAGTATAATATTAAATATGTACTTCAATGTAAAAATTGATATCGAAATTTTAAAAAATAAAAGACTACAAAAACATAAAGTTGCGTCACTAGATGGCTTTAGTGCTTGATGCTTGATGCAGAAATTCATTCAATAATGTTTAAAATATTCATTTTAAAATTTAATTTTCAAACAATATAAATACCGATTGAGGACTTAAATGTGCTTGGATCCTACTTATATTATTAAATAAACTTTTAAAGTTAATTTTGTGTCCTATTATATTATTATTATAAATATATATATATATCATTCCTGCCTTATTTTGACCAAGACAGCAAGAATTTCAGTGTGAACATGTTATCTTCATA
Source organism: Zhengitettix transpicula (assembly GCA_037074705.1). Classification (NCBI taxonomy): domain Eukaryota; kingdom Metazoa; phylum Arthropoda; class Insecta; order Orthoptera; family Tetrigidae; genus Zhengitettix; species Zhengitettix transpicula. Next base: position 16,679,306 of record CM073593.1, on the reverse strand, counting down.
AAAAACGAGTGACGTAGTTTAACCGTATTTTGCAAATATTATAAATTCCGGACAAACGTAGTTTTTGTATGAATGTTTTCAATGTTAATGTAATCATTGAACTTAAAATTATTTTTTAATTGACTTTTTTTGACTAATGGGCTACTATATGCCTTTCAGTTTATTTCCGACTAGTTTAATATTTGTCTAAAAAGATTGCTAACTTTAACTGCAGAGAGATATGAATTTCGAGTAAATAGGAATAAATGTTTTGAAAATATATTTTTACGTTTTTCAGTCGTATTAGTAATCAATAAACTTACTGAAATTTTATTTTACAAACACGAATACTTAAATACTTATATTTCGTATTAAATTAAAGAATAATATTACATTTTTACTTCGTTTCAAACGTTGAAGGTGCATCGAAAATGTAAATATATATTTCTCGGTAATCTTATCTGTTAATATTGTTTCTGAAAGGAAGTTATTGTACACTTTCACACACTATTAAATTACTTGACGTGCAGCTACCAATAATATTGAGTTTCTGAAGGTTCTGAAACATTCCATTTTGTGGTAAAATCATTCAGTAATAAATATTATAATGTTCAGTTTATTTTCTCTGCTAAATAAACGAGCTGATTTATTTCAGAAGTCATTTATTTCCTTAAAATAGATCATATTTCTGAATTGTTAATGACAAAATGTGACTGGTCGTTCTGGAATCCTAAACCTTTTACACCACTGTGTGTTGATAAATGAATCCCTGTAATAGTCGTGTCAAACACATGTCACGATTCGCAACAATTTTTTATAGTTGAAAGCACGTCATTTGTCTGTATGCGTGATAAAATGAATACGTCATTTTGCGCCTGCAGTTGTCTTTTATATGCGTAGTTTTAAAAAAAGAATTAACAACGAAAGCCATTATTATTTTTACAAACTCATAATAAAATAATAACGGTCTAGTTACCTAAATATTAAAGAGAAAGTTATAAAACTGAATTCATCAATGACAGTCGCTTTATTGCTTACACTAAAACAGCGATTTTTACAAACTGTTTACCAACGGATAAAAAATAATTATTATGATTGAAGTACGATAAAATAAATGCATCATAGGTGAATCCTTAATTTTAAAATTGTACAGAATATCTTTTGCAGTTTAAGACTTTGCCAGAATTAAATAAATTTGGGTCTTATTCCTTATGCCTGCAGTCGAGATAGTGGCAACATAAATCCGCTTTTTCCTTAATCTTTTTAATGTCTCATAATTAAATACACACATTAATTAATCAGGGATCAAAATCGCTTATTACGAATCGCGTTTTCAATGCCTTATACATATATTCTTTTCTACTGCAAAAGACTTAGCAGCCCATACATCAATCTCTTAATATACGAAATTTAATTATCATGCGTTGGGAACGTAAGCCATTTAAATTATTCTATATTTTCAACTTTTCGATTTATAATTTAATGAACCAAGGCACCAATGATCCAAATTTCGTTTTTTAAAAATGTTTAAATTGGTCTCTCAGACATTACAAGGGAATGAAACAGAACGTCTTGAAGAGAACACCAAATATGGTATCAGGAAATATATTTGTAGTGTCCATGACTGGAAAAAAAGTAATAAAAATTATAGTTAATGATGCATACTGACCTAGTTACACTTTGATGATATTAAATAATATTACTATGGTTGTTTGGATTAGAAAGTACAGTGAAAACACAATTACACCACGATGATGACGGTCTCAGTTACGTGTTAGTTATGGTAATAACTACAATACAGATATACTGTGTTACTGTTTCCATTATCTTAAAATCAAGAGCATTCCCTTGGCACTTCAAAAAGCAAAATTTCTTCATTTTATTTAGTTCACTAATTATTTCGAATATTTACAGACGAAAAATTGCACAGTTTTCAGTTAATATTCGCATTCATTCTTCATAAAAAGGGTCCTTTGTGGTAAAAATTTCCATGAATTGCTGGGTTACTTGCGCCGATAATAGTCTGCATACAGTGCAGGGCGAAGTGAATCACATTCACAATAGGACTCCAAATGACATAAAAATTGTGCTCGAGGATTGGTAATTTTGCTGTGAAAATATTTCAAATAAATGAAGGCGAAGGAACGACATTGCATAATCCCAATCCACATTATACTCCTAACGAAATATATTTGGGTTCTGTAAAAAATCTGCTTAAATCCCGTAAAGAATTCTATAGTTGTATAATGGTAGCCGTTTTGTCAGTGATGATCTTCCTTGCGCCGTGGAATCAAATACGTGCTACGTCGTCACATATGAATGTCAACGCAGCTGCAGTAAGGGTTGTCGTCATTCATTATTGACGATGTGGCAACGTTTGTCTAATTCTCTACTCTAATTTGCTGACAGCCAAAACGACTCCCGTTTAATCCATTATAGTCTCCCATAATTTATTAAATTTTGGCTTCTAAGTTATTAAGGATTCCTTCTGGAACCTGTCAAAATTTTCACCGCTAGATACGTGAGGGTAGACGACTTCACTTCTGGCGCTATCGCTTACGCCCCCGCGACAAGGTGTCCGGATCAATGATGCGTAGGGAGCGCTGGGTCGCACCTGCGAAATGGGCCTTAACTGGGATTAATGCGATCTGCCACCGACGCAACGACGTAATCGAGCGAGATCCCCGGAGGTTCCGAAAAAAATAAGTCTAATAATATATGAATAAAACATATAATTACGAAACTTAAATGAACGGGAAAGAAAAGTTTATAAAATTAAGACTTACCTGCTAATTTTCTTTATAAAGAACTGAAATTTTATAAATAAAAAACAGCCAATTTAAAGTCAGGAAAAATATTTATTTATAGAAAATTGTACTACTAATTCGCTAATTTGCGACTTCTTCAGGTATGAAGCTTAACAAAATTTTTTTCGTCAGGATGCTCTCCGATGCCTGCAGTGGCAGAAAAAATAGTACAATTTTCTACAAATAAATATCGTTTCTCTATCTTTAAATTGGCTATTGTTTATTTATAAGTTATCTTAAATAGTAAGAATATATATATCATTATTAACTGAATTTTTACTCGTATATTTGGTTTTGTTTCAATTTTGAATGACTAATATTGTTTTTATTTTACGTGAACGAAGTCAGAAATGTAACGCTCTGTTTTTAAATACAGAAATTGACAACAGACAGGTCCAACCAAACTTTCCCGGGTACAGAATGCAGTTAAATAATATGCTGTAGTAAATACAGCATGTGGGTAGAGTAACCCCGTACTTAGCGGATTTCCTTGGACAAGACTTTTATATCCTACTCCGTTGATTTACTACTATTTTAACATGGGTAGGTAAAGAAAATCTTTGTCTTCAAGAGTAGGCGATAAGATAGCTGCACAATAAACTTATAGAAGTAACAAAAGGAATTGAAAAAGAAAACATTGAGGTTGGAACAAGTCATAAATGTTGCGTTACAGGGAAAAGATAGATACAAGCTCCATCCGATTAATAGTATACTTTTTGTTCTAATAAACAAAATTGACGTCTGTGTGTTAGTGTGTATGTTCTGCATACAAATTACCCGTGACGATAATTTGAACACGTGTACGAAATTTCTAAATTCTTCTATAACATTATTGTGCAACTATCTTATCGCCTACTTTTTAAAACAAAGCCTTTCTTTACCTATCCATACACACACCTGTTAAAATAGTAGTAAATCAACGGTGTGGGATGTAAAAGTCTTGAGCCAAAGACCTCCGCTAAGTACGCGGGTACTCAACTAAATTTTAACAAATTTCGAACCGGAAACAAACACTGTGGGCGTAAGAAACGACTACCATCCCCAGGGGCGGGGGAAGAATGGGGTGGAAATTATCAAACACGTTAAAACAGCCTATATTTGCGTCGGAATAATATTAATCTGGGTCAATGAGATCATTGTGTTTTCCCCGATGTGTTTCGTGTATAATTTCAATTCTTTTTCGGATGGGAAGGGTCTTAGGAGTTGAGGTAGTGGGAAGTTATACAATGTTAATGCTAAAACAACCGAGATTGGAGTCGTATCCGTGGTTATGGATGTCGCTGAGTTTAATTATGATAATCCTGACACCAAGATAGTTTGAAATAAAATTATTTAAAGTTAATAAATACTATAAATGATATAACCCTTCGATCACAGTCACATATAAAAATTATTTTATTGTTATTTACATTAAAATGTCAGGAAACAAAATTTTACGTCAGGAGCTTTAGGTTACTTTAACCATATTCGTCTGTATAATTATCAAGCACAACATTCGTTTAAATGGTTTACAATAGGATTTACGTGTTCAATGAGCTAGCTCGGACTGACTTGTCGTGTTGTATCTTCCACAACAACTTCCATATCCATATTTCAAGTATATCAATTAACTAACTAACTCCTTGGCTCGACAGCCCATGAAGGGCCTTGGCCTACCGAGACGGCTGCCAGACTGTCTTCTTACATGAGACATTCTGGATTTAGGAGTGACACCTGGTCAGAGTGTCGATTCTCCCACAACCTTAACCCCAGTTTTCTTCACCAGGACGACCACAAACATCCATGCCGGGATTAGAAACCGGGATCTCTGTGATGCGAGGCAAAAGTATATCAATTGGAGGCAAATAATTGAAAATACTTCCACTTAAATACAAAATTTTAGCGTAATTCTTAGCAGTGTCACCTATTTCATTTATAGTATTTTTTGTATGTTTATATTAATACAAAAAATTTTCATTTTTGTAAAAAAAAAAATATTTTTTGTTAACGGTTAACTTATTATCTAAAAGAATTTATAGTTATGACAAATATATATGATGGTTTTATACAGTGATATTTACACGCATGGTATTATCGTTATGATAAACTTAGAGTATCTTTGAATTTGTCCTTAGTTGGTTAAATCCACAGGTCTTTAAGTCTTCCGAATATTCTAGGTGGGGGCATATTGTCGATGGTTTGAGAAATTAATGGATTAGAATGTAGGATGGATCTGCTATTGAATGCTTTTTTTTTGCAACTTCTACTATTGTGGGAATATTCAGGTCTGAATGGATTCGGTGGTTGGGGAAATACCAAGGACGTCTATGCAAAATTTTTATCTTATCAAATTTAATATTATGTTTCGTTATTTTATAATGTATAGAATGGGCAGCATTTGTTTTCGTATTTAATGTTATTTTTATTGCTGTTTATTCTTGTTTTGATGTTAGTTCGTGTATGTTCTATGTAAATGGATTTGCACCCATTCCAATCTATTTAGTAATATCCTTCTGACCGTTAATCTGTATTTTATCTTCTGTTGTCGTTAACAAAGACTGTAATGTAAAATATCTCGCCGAACATGTTGCAGAAACAGTTCTCGTTCTTCAAAACTAACGAAATAGTCGTTATATTGCTACAAAGCTTAGATTATTTCCTTTGTCATCGTCTTCTGGTGAATTCCATTTTTTAATTGGAGATGTATTTCTAAGGAATTGGCGAACCTTTCCCCTTCCTTGCTTATGACCCGTATCTTTGGTGATATGGCGCGAATCATCACGTGCTCATCACTGATGTTGACAATTACAAAAATAATTATGGGGGCATATAAGACAATTAGGATGCTATAAGGTTAAATGGAGAAAACGTTTCCCATCCACATGGTTCGTAATGGACGCTAGTGTCATTAATATATAATCTATATTCCACCTAATAAATATTTCTAGAATATATTTAACTTTAAGAAAAGTGCAAAATATTATAAATAATAAAACACTTTATTAACAATCACAAAAAAATTATTTTAATGTTATTTTCATTAAAATATGTCAAGATTAAATTTCGTTCAAGTTTCTTTCGGTTAATTTTAACCACATTCATCTGATAAATTTAATTAAAACATTTACGTAGGCAAATTTAATATTGAACATGGTTTGTGTGACAATTTGTATTGTTTACAAATCGAACCGTGATGTTATGTGTTTAGCACTGACTATTATTTTATTGTAAATAACAAAATATATTTGTGACTCTGAAAGTGTTTGATTATTTATAATATTAATAGTATTGTTTAACATACTTTTTTAGGTTAATTACACGTGCATAATATTTTAATTCCCGCTATCAGTAATGAATTTAACTATCAGTGTCGTGAATCCGAGGATAAAATGATTTTTCTTTGTGAACAAGGTAGAAGTTTTTACCTGCTTAATTGGCTGACATCTATTATAGGTTTCTTTTATTATGAGTGTATAAACGTTACGCCTCGAAACGTTACTCCTCTACACCAAAATTCTCATAAGAATCGTATTTTCATATTAAAGAATGAGCTTATCCATCTGATGGGAAGTTACTGCAATCTAATTTCCAACTCTTATTCTTAGACTATACCAGTACAAACAATCTTGAGAAACGGTGGGGGGTTTGGAGCCTACGTAACTCTCCGCTACCCATTACCACACAGGGTTAAGGCTACGCAGGTTGGTTCAGGCAATCTTGAGAGCTTACTTGCTGACACGTCTAACGAGCCAGGTAAAAATAGATGCGTGGAAGAGCCACAGAAAGAGGCGCGTAATGACGTCATTAGCGCCGAAACATGGCCACTGTTTCGCACGGTCCACCATTCATTTCCGGGCATGGCGGCAATTTCGCACTCGGAAAGCTTGTGCGGAGAACGCTCAGCTTTCAATAGCCACAAAGAGCCCACAGGCGGCATGCGACCATTTATAACTCGACCTCCGCTATTTTCGAATAAAAATTACAATTTGTGGTTCCCCCCTCGCTGCTCGGTGATTGTGACCATGTGTTGACCAGATTTTGGTTTAGCTTCACAGTGTACAAGGCAAGAACGACATATTCATAAGCTGAAGTGTTCCGGGTCATATTATGTGTTGATTACCGTCGTTAAACCCATTAAACTCTTTGATGAAATTATGCTAGCCTAAGTGCTAAATGATATTGCGTTATTTAGATTACACCTTAACTGTTCAATAAATAACAATCATAAAATTTTACTAACATGATTATGGGAAAAAGTTAATTTTTGAATATTTTTATCTGAAGATGAAATTGATTTATAGATTACGTTTCAATTTCCAACACTATTAAGTCTGTCGAAGCCTTGCAAGTTTCTCATTCTGTGACAATGTTTAGTTAAATAAAGACGCACTACGGTCCATATCTCAGAAAAATTTTTAAACCAACAATTCGTTATAATACAACGTTTTGTCCATAGTTTTCGGATTTCATCCAATAATTTTGCTTAAATTGTTTGAAAAATTTATCTTCTTGTATCTAATAAATAAAATAGACTGTTCTTTTGCGGGTGAGTTTGCATATTCCAAAAGAAAAAATTACACTGAGGAGAAAATTTGATCAAATTTCGTACACGTGTTCCTTTATAACAGGAAACAAACACGGTGGGGGTAAGGCACGACTACCACACCCAGGGGCTGGGGATAAAATTTCCAAACATGTTCAAACGTCGGAGAAATATTTTTCGGGGTCAATTAGTTTGGTAGCAATTCTCCCGATCTTACTTGTGTATCATTTTAACTCCATTCAGCATTAGAGTGGAGCGTCCTTAGGGGAGGGGGGGGGGGTGGCAGTGTTTTACATAAAGATAACGCGGAAAACCCTGTGATTGGAGTCAAATTCGAGGTTATGGATGTCTCTGTGTTTTAATTATGACAACTCGGTCAACGCCGATCACACAGATACTTTTTAATAAAATTATTTGAATGAAAATGTAGAAAAAAATTTGAACAGCCAATCGATATTTTTTTAAAAAATGTGAAGTATTTTTTTTGTAATATATTGTTTCTTAAATAATTGCTGGAATATATATGATCCGGAGTTAATTTAATAATTCGTTTCTCAAGACAGATTAATGCAGAATGTCTCATGTTTCGGAAGAAGAAGTAGGTGTTGACAGGCTAGGTATAGGGTAGTCCACATGTATCATGGGAAAGGAAATGAAAGAGGGGATGCGCAAATGTAGCCAAGGGTTAACTAGAGTCCCCTAACTATTTAGTAAGGATCCTACCCGGCAATTCGTCTAAAAGTGATGCAGGGAAAACCATAGAAAAACTTGCATCAGGTAGGTCGGGTATTTGGTACTTGTCCACACCATTCCGATAGCGGGAGAAAGGTTTGCTGTGGGATCGTAACATTCCCTTATATTACCTTGACAAGTATATAAAGCAGCTGGTCGACTATTCCAGTAGGAATAGCGGATAACTCTTACCGTATGCCGAAGATCTGCGACCCCGGAACATATACACCGCTCAAAACTGGCCGAGGTGCCTCGGCTTGTGGGAACCTTAGTTACGAAAACCAGAGAGAAGAGAAGGCATCCCCAAAGTAGTCTCCTCCAGAGCTCTCTGGATATGTTAACCTGCGGAAGATTACTCTCACAGACTTCCTTGCCTCGTATTTATATTATTCCAGTTTTAAAAATGCGTCCTATGCTTTTAAAGGGGAGTTACCACGTGAATTGCCCTCATGTAGTCTGTTACTCTAAGAAAACCTTGGCTTTTCCCTTCATAAATGTGAGAAAAAAATTACTCGCGGAAAGCGTACGATATTTCTGAAGGAATAACGAATAATTTTGGTTAAATCTAGTGATAATTCTTATTAAACGAGACGCATGGAAGACCTAGGTTTATTATATTTTCCCTCTCTTTCTTTATCTGTCAACAAACTAAAAATTTACCGACAGTCTATTAAAAGTGCGGAATGAAGTGGATTTTACTGATATTGATACATATTCCTGTAATTAAAGCTTATATTAAAGTGAACAAGTATATTTTTATTGCTAGCAGTGGTTTGGTATACGAACATAACCTTATTCACAAGTGTCTGTGCGATATTTTAGGATACTTATTACCCATATTTACAGTGCGTAATATTTTAAGCCGTCCACTTGACCGCCCGTGGTCTGCACTCCTCAGATAGGCTTTAAGGCTTTTTAATAGCTCGCAAAAGCCAGACCCACGTTGGACCCGATTTGATGATGGCAATGCTCCCTTCCCGCACTAATGACGCAACCCGATCGCCGTAATTGCGGAAAAACATCATTTGTTGCGGCCATGACAGAAGTTCGATTGTTGAAGCGAGGGGGGTCGTTAGGGGCCGCGTGTTTTTAAATGCAGCGCAGCTTGTCCTGGAGAAGAATAATGACTCTCGTATCAGATCCTCGGATTAGTTCGTGCTTGGGGCGCGTAGATTAGGTCGCCGTATAAACAGCCCTTCGCTTCTTAAGAAACCTCGCGCGCACATTATAATCGTCCGCAAGCGAAAATAATATTTAAAATTCTAATTATGCTTAGCGGCAAATTTCTTAAATCATTACGTTCTTCTTTTTTTCCTGCGAAAAGTATCAACACTTTCACATAATGTCTCAATATTATTTGTAAACATTGGCTTCGATAAATTAATACGATAATTTTACCAGTGGTCTGCCTTGTTTATTTGATAAAAATTCTAATCTTCTTAATTGGTTGTCAATTGAAGACACTTATTAATCACAAATAGCATTATTTTCTGTTAGTACTGACATATAAGTTTAAAAATGAACAATTTTTTGAAAACCTCTGCGTAAGGATCTGCAAAATTTGATAAGTTTAACAGCACATTTGTGGAGATAAAAAATTTTGTCTTTTTATAATGAAATTGTTAGCGGTGCAAATGCGTTAAGGCGACAATGAAGGCGGTTTTTTCCTTTGTTCAACAATGGAGACCACGCGCGCTTAAAAATCTGTATGCACTTGGAGAAGACCAGTTGGCTGCGAGAGACGGAACAGTTCAGTTCAAGTGGGGAACTGAAAAACTTAAAAGTCTGATGATCTAAAAGTCTGGAATCGGCTATGAATGGTGGCGTACGAGAGATGAAACACTTAAAAGTCGACGGGAAGATATAATACATTTGAATTCACCTAGAGCAACGAACAGTAAAGTTTGCAGGTATTAAGTACGAATGGCGAGATCCTGTATTTCTACATGAAAGCAAACAACATCTTCACGGAGAGATTTACATAATAATTTGCACACGGTGAAGCAAATGGTTGGTTCACGCTGATTGAACGATTATCGCATAGAGGGGACCAACAACCACCATCAGACCAAAGGGGGCGGCTCATCCGAGGTTCCAGATAGCAGAGGACGAGTATCATAATCGTGTGTATTAAAATTTTCAATGAAGTTTAGAGTCTGTGTAAAAATGGCCTTTTAGTGTGGAAGTTTTCAAGATACAAAGAGAGAGATCTGGTACCAGACAGACATTCCGTGAGTAACCAAAACTTTGATATAAATTTGTAAACGATAATTAAAAGGGTAGAGTCAGATTGCGTTCAGTTTTCTTTTCACTTATTTTCATATTGTTTTAGGTTAACTTTTATATTTGAATTGTTAATTGTCAGTTTATAGATTGATTTTGTTCTAATTATTAAACTCAGTAGTGACCCTGAGATATAGAGATCCAACGTATTTGATTGTAAGGATATAAGAACTGTATGTTCATAGATGCCACGAATTAATAAATAAAAATTAAAGTATTTGTTTAAATGGATGAAATTCGGAATAAAAATAGCTTTTGTACATTGTGAAATTTATCAACAATAATAAATTTCTTTTAAGCTTAGTAAATGTTGTTAATTGATTCATTTAATTAACCCTTCCAGTTCTTTATAACTATATATATATATTGATTAGAGGCAATTAGAGAATTGATAATTGGAAATTTGTGGTGGATTGTTATCGGCGAGAATATAAACACAACAATGGGTAAAAACATGTACAGTCGAGGCTTTGTCGGCGGAAAGCGTTTTAAAACTCCGGGCTCACGACCGCAGTTGTGGGCAGAAATTCACCAAGGCAGAAATTCATCGAGTAAAAGTCGCGGACAGATCTTCATAGAGGAAAGAGTGGCAGGCAAGACTTTATAAAGAGTGGTGTGGCACATAGAATTTTATCGTGTAAAGTTTATTTAACGTTTACAAAACTTGTATTAAATTTCTCTCTACTTACAGTCTCTTTACTGGTACCAGGCGTTCGTTTTGGGTTCTCTCTCTCCAGCAAATATAGTATTTCTCGTTCCGATTAAAGGTCAATAAGATTGTTATCGACTCCTTCTCGATGAAATTTGCAACAGTCTGTACTTGTTGAATTAAATTCACAGTAAAATATATATATATATATATATATATATATATATATATAAATATATTACCGTAATTAAGAGAGATCTGAGCGTTATTTTTAAATGGGTCTTGAAGAATCATGGATATTATTAATAAATTATGATTTTTATTTAATTTGGCCATTTGTTAAAACTTCAGTAACCCCAGTGTTTTTTCACAAGTAACTTTAGTTATTAAAGAATGGGTGTAAAATATAGGTGTTTCATCTTAAATAAAAGATGAAACATTGCAAAATGATCAATGAGTTCTTTGAGAAATTTGAAAGCCTCCGATATGTTTGGACAAAGAAGATTCCCTCAAAAAAGATTCTTGCAGATTTCTTCAATATGAAAGTGGTAGAAGGAAAACATGCAAATATTTCAAATCACTATGACATAACGCATTTTATTCCTAAAACTTTTATGAGCGTTATTTTAACTTGACAGCCATTTTCAGCTACGTACCTTTAATAGAAAACTATGCTGTCACATACCTTTAGCTAATATGCAACACACAAACGTATTCAATATATGCAGGAATCTGTGAGAATCTTGTTCAAGTAGTCGTTTGTGACAGGAAACCAATGAATGATACACGTTTCTTTCCAATGTTTTTCTGAGTCAACAATACACAATATTACGCCCTTTAGGCGGTAAAAGCATCTGTATAAAAAGTCCTTGGCGTTGCTGAGATTTTAAGTCAACAATATTTTACTTGTAACCTATAAAAGACGTCCTTGGCTTCGCATAACCGTTTCTTATATTGTTGGAAGATAATGGCAGCTAAAGGTCAATGTATTCTCTGCATCTTCATGCAATCTACCGCTTCAAACGGATCGACTACAAAAAAATTCATACTAAGCCCAATTAGTTAACATTTATAAATGGTTAAACTCTTTAGTCAAAATTATGGTCCGTTTTACTCCTATAGGTTTGGATGTGGAATTTTTTCTTCAAATAATCAGAACGTACAAAAGTTTATTCAAATCATTAGCTGGGTTTCCGGCGTTGTCCGGGTTGACATATATCCATAATCGCAGATTTGACTCCGATTTCGGTTGCTTTTGCGTTATTTTCTTGTAACGCACCTCCACCCCCACCCTTAAGCGTGCCCCCCTCCGAAAGGGGTTAAAATTATAGATTCAGAACATCGGTAGTAATACTAGCAAACTAAGTATGGCTCAAATAAAATCATTCAAAGCAAATATCTGCCGTGTTTCCATGTTTAAAAATTTCCGGCCACCCCCGCACCTCGGGGTTAAGTGGCAAATGAATATCATAATTAAACTCAGTGACTTCCATAATCCCGGATTCCACTTCAATATCTATTGTTTTTGCGTTATTTTTATGTAATGCCACTTCACCAACACCCTTAAGGTGGAAATACAATCAATATAATTAATTAACCCTGAGAAATATTTATTACACGAAAATCTATGCCATTTTTTAATGCTGCAATATTTCCACCCGTGTCCAATGTCACCCTTGGGGTTAAATGGTAAGTTGAATGTCACAATTAAACACGGCACTATCCATAACCCCGGATTTGACTCGGTTTTATTCACGTTATTTTCTTTCAACGCCTTAAGGGGTTGAAATTATACACCTATAACTTGGGTAGAAACACTATCAGTCTATTTGAAACCGAAAAATATTCCTCCGACTCAAAAATTGGCCATTTTAGCTTGTTTTAAATTTTCCACCCCCGTCCATGCCCTTCCACCAAGGTTTCTTGGGATGGTAGGAGTGTCTCACGCCCAACTGTTACCGATTCTCGTGTTTGGAAGAATATAGGTTCCAATTTTTTGTTGCAACCAGTGCAAGTGTTTAAATTTGTATAGAAATTAAACATACGTACATATAAACATACAAAGGTATATACATACATATATACATTCTTTTTTATGAAATAGATTCCAAATAACCGTCTATTTTCTAAGGAAGAAATGTTATGCAAATTTGTTTTTATAATACAGGACTTGTGTCAAGTAGTTATATTTAATAGTAATATAAAATAATCTTTAAATATGTATTCTATCGTAGTGTCTATTCAAATTAATATTAACCGTAAGTTTGCATGATTTTAATTTAAATTAAGCTGCGATTGATAATTGTAGTTTACTTGTGAAACGAAAAATATTTTAAAGACATGCCTATAAACGGTTATATTTCTGTGTGTTTTAATTGACTCTTTTCAACAATTACAACTGCCACGACGTTTATACTTTATTGCAGTAAATTCGTTTAGTATTTATTAATAATCTAAGAGAGGTTTGCTCAATGGCAAGTGCCACAAAAGCTGGGTTCACAAGAGACAGCCACAAGCCGAACGTTTTCTTTTCAAGATGGCTCCGCCATCATCTGCCGATGATTAATAGTTCACAGAATTACCATTCACACTTTCTTTCGCGAAGCTCGCCTTGGTGGGTGTAACGTGGGCGCCCCTCTCGTACAAGTATAACCTCTTTATTTAACCGAATGCTCCTACACGCAAAAATGTCCTTCTACCAGACGTTTATTTTAATATCAGGCCAATAGATACTATTTTCTATAAATAATAACCTGTTTAATTAGCCCCTGTGTGGACGGGAGTATATTGAAATATTTCAAAGGACCTAGAGGTTCATCATAAAATCTCTGAATTAATTATGCCATCACCAAATTTCATGTCACTAAAATGACTTATATTTCTGAATGTTCTATTTAGAAAAGCGAAAAATCAACGTAATTTTGGTCGCTATACAGACAGAGAATATATGTTTTTAGATATTTTACATTATATGATGTTCGTACATACATATTAAGTAAGTTCACGGAAATCCCCTTAATTGTGTACCCTGAATTACATTTAGTATAAGGACTATATTATAAATTTGATGACTTCAGTTGTAATGAATGGTAAATCACGCGGGGTATTTTGAAAGTTTAGTTTTTTAGGGATTGTGACTAGAAGGAAGTCGGCCTGCGTCTCTTTTGGAATGAAAAAAGAGTGTATCTTGTAAATCCTTCACAAAAGGTGTTAAGAGGGTGTCTGACAGTTCGCAGTGTCTGCCTAAATTATTTGGCCAAACTAATATTTGTTTTATCTTAACAACACCAGCCACAACAACTAGACATGGCCTGGTATCGTGACTATTATGTTTGTTTATCAAGTATAGTAATGCCAGGTACTTAAGCTGATTGAAACGATACATTAAATAATTGCCATGTTTTTGTTGACCCCACCATTTGCGTAACCCTGAAAAAAGAGTTAATCGTTATTACTTGAAATTTTGATGTTATACTATTATTTTTAAGTAATTAAATTCTATTATTTTTTTTATAAATTAAATCTCATAAACATAATGTTATCCTGTTATAATAGTATATTTAACGTTGCTTACTTTTTTGTAAAGTATATTGAATGTAAATTTTAATATTTTATTATTTTCTTGTTATATTATATTATGACGTGTCCTATTTCCGCGACCAAGGACTAATTGAATGAATAATGAATATATATTTAATAAGCACAATCCTCGCCTAGTGAGTACACAATTTTACATTTTTCACAGTTTCAAATTAAAGTTTTGTCACTTAACTAATTATGAAAACTAATTTTTGAAGCAGAATAAAAAGCACTTTAACAATTCAATTTTATAAGTTTAATTTTTTAAAAAATGAGATAAGCGGAACACTAGGAAATTACTGGAGAATTTATGGAGAAAACCAGTAAAGTTTCGTAATTTCACTGATAACTTCAATCAGTTCTAACGACTTTGTTTGCCTACTAACATTTCATGATACATTATTTAATTTTATATTATTATTTCTACTGTAAGTACGATTTAACAAACATGATATTATATCTTGTTATCTATAAAGTTAACCTAGGGGAATGATCTGCGATGGTTTTTCTCTCGCAGGCAATACCTTCGAGGGATGTTCTCTCGCAGACAGAACCTTGTAGGAGAGACACGAAGGGGCTACCTTTGGGGATGCCTTTTCCTCTCTTCGTTTTTGAACTAAGGTTCCCACAAGCCGAGGCACCTCGGCCTGTTTTGAGAGGAGTATGTTCCGGGGTCACAGACCTTTGGCATACGGTAAGAGTTGTTCTTTGTTCCCATTGGGACAGTCGGTCAGCTGCCTCCTAAAATGGTCGAGGTACGGAGAAGGGAATGCTCCTATTTCTCCTATTTATTTCTATCCTTCCTCACTATCCAAGTTTAAATGTGAATTAGTTCCTTAATGGATTCTCCTAATATTGTATTTATTCCTTAATGGAAGCTCCTAATACTTCATTCCCTCTACTCTATCCATTCCTCCACTAAAACTATTAATTGTCCACAATAAGACTGTCTATATTTGCCTCGTCAGGAACTTGACCCGGTGGCCGGGATGGTTAAGGCGTCTGTGTACTAAGCAGAATACGTGGGTTCAAGTCCCGCCTGGGTCAAATATTTTCAGTCTTTCCTTCTTCTTCCATCCTTCTCTCTGCTTTGAACATATGCTTTTCTATGTGCGTAATTCTTCGCCCGAGCATATGAATTAACATAAAGCGCAATCCTCCTATTTCTCCTATTTATTTCTATCCTTCCTCACTATCCAAGTTTATATATATATATATATATATATATATATATATATATGAAGTTAAAATTATATGAAACGTAGAAACTGATTGATTTTTCTTATAAAGATACCGAGCAATTGTAACATTTTTCATTATATTTTTAATAATAATTTTGTAATACGTGATAAATAACTTTGAACGAGAAAATATCCATTCGAGAAAAGCCAATTAGGAAACTTCAGACGAACAATAAACCATAATGCATCGGTACTTTATTAGTTCCTTGCGTGAAGCTGACGATACATCATTCACAGCCAAGAGAGTATTCATTCATATATGCTGAGACTCTGGTAAGGAAGCCTTGATGAATAAGCCGCAGCCGCGTTAACAGCCTCTCCAGTTTTTTTTTAAATTTTTTATTTTAGAAAAATGCGCCCGGGAAATGGGTTCCTAATGGAGGCGCCCCTCTTAATGTTATTTTCGTTAATATCTTACTTTGAATGTTCCATCCCTCTTGTAGACGTGGCCCATTTATCAGGGCTCTAGGCGGCGAAATAAATGTATCGGAGGTTTTTTTTTTTCCTGAGACGTCTTGTTGCATACTGCCTCCCGTTCGATTTCCGTGGTCGCGGAATTGGTTCCCAGAAAATGTGAGAAATGCGATGCGATACAATATTTATGGAGAATAAATTTCACTTTTTATAATCACTTTGTATGAAGAATGGCGTCAAGTCTGAATTCATTGTTTCGTAAAGTTTCGAAGTAACAATAAACTACTTAAAATAGGGGAGTAATCATTATAGGTTTATAGTAGTTCATATGAGATAGGATTCGTCATTATAAACATAATTTTTATTTTTTAAATGGAAATAATTGTTACTGTAATGTAAGGCATTCGTAATTTCAGTCTCGCACTCAAAAATACTTAATTTCTTACACTTTCACATGCCACTATTGCTTTAATTCTGACTATAATGTTCTTATATATATATATATATATATATATATATATATATATAGTAATGATTATATAACAAAGGATGGCTTTAATTAAATTAAATTGCACCACGTTGTGGATGCCATAATGTAATGATTATTAAAAACAACTTTAATTAAAAATTTAATTAATTAGTAAAACAAATTTATTCTTTAAAGGTACACTTTATCAGCCTTACTTTGGCGCGCCAAAGTGAATCAAATTTACAAACCAAATTTTATTTTATTATTTATTTCTTTTCATAAATTGTGGCATTCTAGTAAAATACAATTTTTCATATTTTATAAACAATTATATCTAATTTACTCTTCTTTTCAGGGTCTTTACTGGGCTTGATAGTAAGAACAATCAAATTTAATAAACTAATTAACAAATCAAAAATTTAAATGAACGGAATATAAATTTAAACACAATAAAGAAAAACGAAATCTAAACATGATAAGGAAATCTGACTATACCTTTAACTATCGTTTACAGACTTTAAATACTTGTGTTTGTACTCACGAATGTCTTTCTGGTACCAGATCTGATTCTTGGAGCTTGATGGAACAACTTACTAAAAAGGCCATTATTCAGTGATTCTGCACCACATTATTAATACACACGGTAGTTGTTCTCGTTTTATTCCACCTGGAATTTGTGGTCAGCCGCTTCCTCGGTCATCCGTCGGACGTGTGTCTCCTCGATATCTTTATGCGAAATGTTATTTCGGTCTGTGTGTTGCAAACCTTTTGCTTCCACTTTGCGATTTTCATAACATGAGTCTCTCTGTCAGAACTATTTACTTTTTTTATATAGAATTTATAGGTCTCGCAGTTGAACTTCCTGGGCCACGCTGTTCGTACTCTTAGATCAGCATCCTCATTCTCCCGTAATGTTCGTCGTAACGCTCAATTAGCCTCCTCTCTCACCCCAAAATGTTCGCCAGACCTCCTCTGTCTCTCAAAACTTTCGCCAGACTGCTCTCCGTATGAACGCGCGGTTTCCAACTGAGATTGCCGACAAAGCTTGCCGCGATTGTTGCTTTCAAGAAATTGTACCGCTAACAATCCAATTATTTTAAAACAATTAATGGCCTCCTTAATTAGTATTACAATATATATTTCTTCATTTTGTGATATTGTGATGCTTTCAACACCAATCAAAAGTAAATCCTTGTTCTTGAAGGATTATGATTATGTTTAGAAAATGGATATTTCAAATATAATGGGGATTTTATAAACAAACTTATGGCGTAGCTATGGGTGTTTATGGGTAAACGTGGCTGGAATAATACTGAATTACCTAAGAGATAGAGTTCGACTGATATAGTTGTTTGATGAAATATGTAGACGACATTTTGGCGATTTACCGAAGGATAAATAGAGATTTTAATCATTTTTGAATCATCTACCATTTAGGGCGACCGTTAAAATCTCTATTTCTCCTTCGGTAACTATCGCCAAAATCTCTTACTATATAAAATACATACTAGGATAGTATTCACTGTGGAAATACAGCAACATGGTAAAATCAGTTTTATATAGTTACTTATAGTGAGGAAGGATAGTAAGAGTTTAACATGTTGGTTCAAAAAAGATTTTGCATGTGATGTTTTATTGAATTATAAATCTAACCATCCTTTTCATATGAAATATAATGTCTTGTTCAACACTATAATGAGAGAAATTCGTTTTACTGACGCAGAATTTATGAATATGGTGAAATGTATTATTTAATAAAAACTGGTATCCAAAAGGCATGATTCAAAAAGTATGGGATGAATGTTTTAATATTAATAAAAGTAATAATTTTAATAAACAATAATAATTGTTTAAAATAACTTAAAATACAAGCAGTTTGAAAGGGATGGAAAATATAAAGAATGTTGGTTTATATAAATAATTCAATAAACTAAAACAAAAAAGATAATAGTGTAGAAGAACTGAATGTTGACCCCAGCAATAATATAGTTCAGAAAATAAAACGTGTTTTCTGAAACTGATATCGTTATAAAACCAGATAACGAAATAGCGAAATATATAAATAGTTTGAAGGACCATATAGGTAAGCTCAAATGTAGTGGTGTAAATTATAAAATAAATTGTTTAGATTGTAATAAAATATAAATCGGTCATACAGGAATGTCTCTTGAAAAGAGAATTTACTTCCATAATAATCATTTTCTAGTCTACGTCTATAACTACTATCAGTTTATCGACCCTTGTAAAAAAAAATTGGGGCACACAAACATTATGATTGTACATGAGATTTTGGAAGGTATATATTGTAATAAATAACCAATTTAAGAATGAAATTAAATTATATTTACCCCACGCTGTGGTAGCAATTTGTAATAAATAACTTTAAAATATTTTATGAAAGGAAATTTAAATTTAAAAATTTAAATTTAAAAATTTAAATTAATCAAAAATTTAAATTTAACAAAACAAATCTAATTTATTCACACAAAATACAATTTAAATCTCTACTTTATTTCACCACATGTAGATCAAATTTTACTAAGAATTAATTTTACTTTTTGTGGCTTTTAAGAAAATTTATACCTATATTTTTGTTTTACAAAAAATGAAACTCAAATCTCAGGGTCTCCACTAGGCCTGATAGAAAGAACAAAAATCCAATTTACACTTGAAAGAATTTTACAGAAAATAAAAATTCAATTTATTGAAGTTACTAGAAACGAAATCTGACCTTTCACCTTTAAATTAACAGTTTACAAAATTATTTGTTTTAAATCGCTACTTACAAGTTTTATGCCTTTGTGTTCGGGAACACCCTTCACGTTAATAATGGCCACTCTGTGCATAAAATTTACACAGAAACTTTTACTGACACACGTTTCACAACACAACACTATCCTTTCAGTATCCAAACTCCAGACTGCAGACTTCCGAATACTCGTATGGATGTTTCGCCCGCGGCCACCAATAAACTTGTCTAGTATGTTTGACAAATTCATTGCGTTTTGTCTTATTTAAAATGTTCTGGATCTCTCAACCTTCAACAAGACAGAGTTCAAAACTGGTTTTCAACCTAACACTCCTTCCTCCTTCCAGGTATGACATCAACCTTTTTCTCCCTTGATATCTGCCATCCAACTGCTTGCACCTCCTTCTCCCTTGAGATCTGCCATCCGACTAACTCGTTCATCCACGTCCTTCTCCCTTTCTCTCTGCCATCCGACTAACTTTTCTATCAGCTTCCCTCTCCCCAGAATATTCCTTTTTGCCTCAGTTTTGATTTCCCACGTTCGGACCTCATCCGGCTTTCCCACACTCAGAGAGCCGCTCAATATTGTTAAATAAACATTCTCTTATCCCATAATTGGATGTCAACAAAAAACTGTTGTCATTTTTCCTTTGGGCCTCCTGTTCCGATGTCCGTCAGACACCAGATCTAAGAGCCGCTAAAACTCGCAATTATAATTTTCCATTTTGTGAGCCTTCATCCGCAATGAATAATCATTTTTTTACATGAGCCACCCAAGATCCCCACCTCTAGTCACCAAAACGAGGAAAATGTTTTAAACGAGAAAAAGGAAGTAGGTTTCGTTGGAGTAGCGTACTCTGATACATTGAATGTTATTAAATGAAATAAAAATTGATATTTTGTAAATAATTTTATGTAAAAAGAAAATTTGTAATATAATGTATTGTCATTAAATTGCAACTGTAGAGGCGCTAGTGTAATGGAAAATTCGAGATTCACGCATGTTCGAGTTGACTCAGGACTGTTGTTGAGGGGCTGCGTGTTTTTTAATGTACACTCAGATGAATGCACGAAAGATCCTGAGGTTTTATGTATTTTTGACATATGAAAGTTTTTTTCATAAATTTTATCGTTTCTGTTTTATTTAAATACAGAATATGGTTAGTTTACATGATTGTAATGTGTTGTAATGTTTACCCCAATGCATCAACATTTTAGTGGTAATTAATGTAAAGACAGAGATTTTATTATACATACATATTTCATTAGCCACCCTTCAAATTTATAAAGTGTGTATTATATAATTATTAAGGCAAATATCGGTTCCCTAAAAAGTCCTAAATGGTGAATTTACTGCAATAACAACTACATCACGCTTTTATTTACCTTAAATTTCTTCAGTATAAAATTAAAATATTTTAGTTTGAATATTTCGTTTCTAGAAAATGTTATCTAAATAAGTGAAAAAGGGTGAAAAAATTTGATAAATTTCTGAACTTCCGCGTATATTTATTTTTAAATTGCATTCATGGATATAACCTTTAAATACTTATTTAATATTTTTCTACAAACAGTATCTTCATCTATGTACATTTCATCCTATAACGTCAATTACACACGACACTCACGTTTTCAGTTTTATCTCCTGAAATGAAGTATCTGTATCTAGTTATATTACCTATTAACAGACTTCTGAATTCATGTAGAGCTCAACCAGAAGGTAAATATATGTATGTATGTATTTAATCTACAAATGGGCAGTCTGCCCGGTGGTAGATGTGTGGCTGTCATTCACAGACCAACGCAATTGATTCAGAGAGATTACATCGCAGATGACGTCATCATAGCGTTGCGTAGTAACAGATATAAAAATAACAAACTTCTGTACAGAGCGTCTTAATCTTTATGCTCGTCCGACCGAATCAGAACTTATACTTGTGTTCTATAAAGTTATTTTAATAAATATTTAATAGTTGGAGTTCAACTTATTATTCATTTTATGTTGTTGAGGTGGAGGTGAACAACATAAAATGAATAATAAGTTGAAAGATTAAGACTCTGTACAGAACTTTGTTATTTATATATTTGTTACTAAGCAACGCTATGTTGACGTCATCTGCGATGTAATCTCTGTGAATCAATTGCGTTGCTCTGTGACTGACAGCCACAGATAAAAGAAATTACAATTAAATTACAAATTAAATAAGGGAAGTTACAATAAAGGAATATAGAGTAAAATAATGTCATTATTTTAAAATATAAGCTAGGTTTAGGGACATTATTTCAACTGTAAATACGTGTTTATAACATATTAATTGAAGGTTAATTTTGAAAAAGTTAAAGAAGGAATTAATATTAAACAGGCATGAAAAGAAGTAAAGTGGAAAGATATCTGAAAATAGAGATTAACTAACTATTCAACTATCTAAGGAGACAAGGAATGTTATCTTTTTTCTTTTTAGTTTATAACGGAGCACTATCACTTCACTATCCTATATTCACTAGAGAGTTCAGATTAAGTCTAAATTTTCCTTCCAAAAAATCTTGCAGGTAAATTGTCCCAATTATTTATTGTCCTATTTAAGAATTAGATTTTTTCCCAACATCTATTTTTTTCCGTCTGGTATTTAACTTATACTCCCGTAGGTTCTCTTATTCTAGAAGCTTTACTTTTTAGCTCCCATGCCCAGGTCCTATCTTAACTTCATTGAATTTAGTTTTTCGCGTTACTTGATATCTGAAAGTTTTTTGCAAGAGTTTAAAATCAATTTGCCGTTAATGTGTGTAACATATTTTCTGGCAAAGTGTTTTTAATATTTAATGCGTAACATTTGATTTCCATTTATATTATTCAGTAATAATGGTGGGGTAGGTTATTAATATTTTAACGTTTATACAGTTTAAGATTTGTAACTCTTAATTAAAAACACGAAAAATTTGAATGCAGTCACTTAATTACATATAAAATTTTAAAAAAAATTAATTTTAAGTAACTTTAGAGGAAATTTTACTTTAAAATGGGGTAAACTTCTCTGGATATTAAAATCAACAGTCAGGTAGGCGGTTTCTTCCTCCAAATACAGGATCTATGTTGACTAAAATTCAGCTACATAAAAATCTTTTACTTCCTGACAAAATCTATTTTACTCTGACTATAACTTACTGTCGGCTACTTGTTAATGGCATAATACGCGTAACTACTCGACGGTGAGCAACTGATAATAATTTTAACTTAACTACCTTCCATGTCTTATGTAATTATTTTTAAAATCTATCCCTCGAATCTAGTTTATCTTGATAGGGTCCGATGGTTCTCCATGGCTGCAGGGTTCAGTGTCTATTGTCAAAAAAAATCAGACCCTTAACCAAACAGGGGAAAAAAATAGTGTTATTTGTCTAGATGTAACCCCAGATATTTTCCTTTTAAACTCCCCCTTATCCACCTGCCCCTTTACTCCCGTAATAGGCAATCTTACAAAACCAAACGTAGCATTTCAACACAAATTAATAATTATAGTCATTACATTGTAATTAACCTTTAGGGCGACTGAGTATTTTTGATTTTATTTTATTTAATTTATTTTATTCCATTAGTCATCGTGTGAGGAAATAAGACACGTCAATACATAAAATTACAATATAAGGATTGAATGCTAGAATTATAAATAATTAGAAATTGGCATATAAGTACTAAAATTCGGGAACACAAATTTCCCTGTCCAATATAAGTAAAATAATATGAATAATAACAAAAATAATAATACGTTAACTATACTGAGGGTATAACATAATATTTACAGTTCTAATAAAAATATTAAATATATAATAGTAAATAATTAATGAATCAAGAATGAACTGTCATAAAATATAGAATTTACACATCACACAAAAATAAACAGAAAACTTGACATACACTAGGGGGAAACACAAACGACGGGCAAGAAACAGAACGACGAGGAATCTGCAAACTCCACGGCCGTACATGACCCAAACAAACAAAAGAGCAGAAAAGACCAAAATAGAATAAGCAAGTTTTAAATTAGTGGTTTTATTAGCAACATGTTGAACACATTTGCAGTTTTTTTTAAAAAAAAAAATATTATGAGAACGATCTAGAAACCTGTTCTGAGTGAAACACCTGCGCCTTTCAGTAGAATATTTTTACATTGAATCCCAAAACTCTTGTAGTTGTTATTGTTCTTAACATCTGGAGGATTAATCTATATAATAAAAAAGGATGTATATATGTATGTATGTATGTATGTATTTACGTTAATTTCTATACAAATTTAAAAGTGTGGATAGATTGCAACAAAAATTGGTACACAAATTCTTTAAAACACGATAAACGGTACTGTGAGGGTGAGAAACGCCTAGCATACATGTGGAAAGAATTATAATTAAAAACCGTGATCATTAAATATTAATTTACTGCGCGCCAAGAGACAATGACGTCACGCGAGAGAAAGACATTACTACGCAACGAACGAAGGAGATTATTAGGAATTAAATAAAGCAGAAATATTTTCTTTAAATAAAAAGTATAATTTTATACAGCAATATTCCATCGAATGATAATAAAGAATAATACGAATTACTTTACCATCCTTGGGGAAAATGTAAGTTAATTTTCGCGCTGTATTAGTTGTGAGTCTAGCTAACAATTTTATCAATGTAATATTTCGTAATGTATGAAGACTGAGTGACAATTATATCCTGAAATACTCAAGGAATATATTTAAGTATTCAATTAAATACTTTTTCGAGTTTATATAAATAAGTACACGAGCAACGCCGGGCACCTAGCTAGTATTGTATAAAACTATCCCTGAATGGTGAATACATATCTGGTAGAGGAGCAAAGATCTTAGACCTGAGCGATTTCTAGCCTCGTAATCGTGAGACTCGCCATTCCTTTGAAAAAGATTCATGTTCCGTATAACAAACTTTAAAATTTCGTGAATAAACACGCTGGGAAGAGTTAATATTCTCAGACTTTTGAAAAACGGTTTACAACTGGATTTATTATCAGTATTAGAAAGTATTCTGATTGAATATTTCAATGCTTCTAATATATTAAAGGTACTTTTAAGGTCTTAAAAAATATTCTGCGTTATATGTGACTTAAAATTGAAGTGTCAACACAGAATAATGTTTAAGTTGACATTATTTACTAACGTGACTAATTAAGAAAAGATTATATTAAAAAGTGAGTCTTTCTCGGTGCGGGGACTGCCCAAACGTTTTCACGATAATATAATATACTTGTTTCGCCTGATGAGTTCTACAGATAAGTAGAGAAAACTTCAGTCTGAATTTTGGCCATTTTATTAATATTAAATTTTTAACCGGCATGAATCATTAAATTTAGATACTAATGTCAGGGGATCATTCTAAATTAACACAAAAGAACGTGACAACCAAAACATATGACATTGAAGCACTTCACTTTAAAAAAATTAATGTGTATTGACCTTAACATTTCTGACAAAATTAATACGGTTAATTTTTATGTGAGCAAGAATTCATAATGCTGTAAAGTAACTGTAAAGGTTAAACCTGAAGCAGTGTGCTGACTGGTTTATTGATGCCTACGCGCGTGCAAATGCGAGTTTTATGATAGCACAGACTAAACTGAATCCTGTTTATTTTCCCCGAAGCGCAAAATTTAGCTTGTTGATACCAATCTAAAGCTTGTTAAAAATGTTCATGGTTTGTGGGGAAGTATGTACTTGCCCGATGGCTTATCGATCAGATGCTTTTATGCCCCCTCGAGTTTGTTTACTTACTCGACTGTTTTAGCATATTATGGTTGCAAAGAAGTAATTCCAGTGTAAAAGAAAAACAATTTTTTTCGAAATACATGTTTGGAATACGCAGTTAATATAAATAACGACAATTCCTGTATTCCCTTAACAACGATCGTGGGTAATAGCAATGTCATGATTTGTATTTTTAATAATCAGGATAGAAAAATATGGCTTACTCGTCTGAGAGAGGGCTGACATGACCATGAATCCACAAAATCAACAAAACATGTTTTTCTCCGATCTAACAGGCAAAGAAGCATAGCCATTCGTTTTAAAATTTATTCACCATTATTTTATATATTATTAAATAATTATTGGAATGTAATCATTTGAAATATTAGGGTTGTATAGAATCTAAGTTATCAGACTATTAAAGATTTTCGAAGATATTTTTTATTATAATATTAATTACGGTCTCATCTTACTAACAATGATAATTAATAGACCTTTTCTGGCTGTTTGGCGAATTTTTTACGGATACCATAAACTCAAAAATTCTTAACAAATGTCAAAAATGGCTCACGGCGTCTGTCATGCTATTTTTCAATACCCCGATACTATAACACAAGTAATTAACGACCTGTATAACAGACAATAATGGAAATTAATTTTGAACAATGCATATTTTGAAAGTGAATAGACGTTTCGATCAACTGTTCCGATCCTTGTCAATACTACAGTTAATAAGAAAGATAGCCAATTCAGACAAAATAAGTGATAATATAAAATATTTATGTTGTATAATATTGTATTAATCTTTCGGATTTACACAATGTTGTTTTTATAAAATTAGTTGTAATAATTGCTCAGTTTATTATATCGGCCAGATCAAACGATCTCTGTTAACTAAAATTAAGGAACACACATATATATATATATATATATATATATATATATATATATATATACATATATATATAATTATTTACAATCAGACGTCATTTTTTTCATGTTAATACTACAGTTAGAGAGAAATTATGTTGCCAAAGATACAAAACATTACAAAGATTATAAATACAAGATGTAAACTAACGAAGTTTATTTTACAAACCATCATAAATCGCATTTAAATTAGAAGAGTCTTGTTTTACATTTAACGAAATTTTGTTGGACTTAATACGGAGCATTTTTGAAATCAATCTTTCCAAAAAAACAATCAACTTCCTTTACATAGAATAACAGTATTGTCAAAATTGAACAATGTTTTGTAATAGGACATTAGAAATTTGTTCCTTAATTCCAGTTAACAAACATCATTTGATCTGGTCGTTATAAACAAAAATGAGAAATTATTGTAGTTAATTTTGTAAAAAAAACATTGTGGGAATCCTAAATTTCAATACAATTATTATGTTTTTTGACAAAGATGAACAGATTTGAAAATTACAGAGATATATGAGTCAATGAGAAATATTTTGTTACATAGGGCATACAAAACGATCTTAGTCAGATAGAACGAAGAAACAAATGTAATGTATAAATTTACGCCTTATAAACATTCTGCTATACCTGGCCGATATAACAAAACAGGCAACTAATTTTAGAAAAATAAACATTGTGGGTATCAAATCTTAATACAATCATTATGTTTTTTTTAAAAGGAACATGAAAAAGTATGAACAGATATGAAAATTACACAGATATGAGCAAAAATTGCTTGTTTTGTTATATAGGCTAGATAAAACGAACTTTGTCAGATACAATGAAGGAACAAATCAAATGTAGAAATTTCCATCTTATAAACATTTTGCTATTTAAAATAATAATGTTCAGTTTTAATTAACTGTTATTCTAGATAAAATGAAGATTTTTTTTTTAAAAAAAAGGTTAATCTCACAGATGCTCAGTAGAAGTCCAACAAATTCTCTATGAATGTAATAAAAGACACGTCTCATTTAAATACGATCTATGACGGTTTGCTAAATAACCTTCATTAGTATTCATATTTTTTGTCATGTATTGCACCTATGGCCATATCACTTCAATCTGGCTTGGTATTGACAAAAAGCAGACCAGTTTATCGAAACGTCTACTCACTTTTAAACTACGTATTCTTCAAAATTTATTTCTGTTATTGTCTTTTATACGGATCTTAAATTACTTGTGATATTCGTCTTTACAGAGCGTTAATTTTGTTATTTTACGATCTGGTCGACCCTCAGACGCTGTTGAACTGCGTCCAAAACATGTCGATTAAGTTTTTCTGCATTAATAATGTGTGCTTCATAAACAGATTTTTCAACGTGGTTCCACTGATAAAAATCCACCAAAAGATTGAGGTCCGAAAAAAGTGCTGGTTCATGGAACTAGTTCTCATCTACCAATGCATCTATCATAGTATCAGCCAGTGCATCTCTAAGTGATGTATTCGCAATGACACATTC
Source organism: Zhengitettix transpicula (assembly GCA_037074705.1). Taxonomy (NCBI): domain Eukaryota; kingdom Metazoa; phylum Arthropoda; class Insecta; order Orthoptera; family Tetrigidae; genus Zhengitettix; species Zhengitettix transpicula. The sequence continues at coordinate 16,651,688 of CM073593.1, read as the reverse complement.
ATGGAAGAGTGGTGTGAATAAAGTCCCTGTAGACAACATCAGCAATAATAATCTTAATAACTTGAAAACGTAGGACTGTCTGACATGTATAAATGGCCTTTTGTTTGGTTTGCGAGATACTAACTCGCCCCCAAAGTTTGCAATTATACTATTTAACCACCATATATACAGCTAACTATTAAGAGACTTCATATCAATAAAAAAACTGTTTTTAATTCAGATGGCCAAGACCTTTCCGACAGTACGACCTTCCTTCAAAATACGTTTTCAGTATCAAATGTTTCCTGAAAACTGATTGTGACCAAATCCACTGACAGTTTTTTGGACGATGGCCAATTCAGAATGTAATTAATCGGTTGATTAAATGTAATGTTGAACTCTCCATCACAGTAATAATTGCATTTCCATTGGAATCAAAATACCAATTGCACCGCTGTTACTCCATAACGGAGTGAGGCAATGAGGCTTTCTCCTCAGTACGAGAAGAGTTCCCATGCGGAACGCATGCGTATCAGATGGGTTCCAGTGAGAGCAGCTCAATAATGTGGAAAGTAAAAGTGGCCAACACTGCAGATTTATTGGTATTTGATTTGTTGTGCACTGAAATAGAATGAATTTGATATAGAGAAATTGAATAAAAGATCAGTTACTCAACGTTATTTCAATTCTCCGAGCGTCTGGAAGATGATCCTGGTTTCTTACAACCCTGGAATGGATCTGTATGTAGACAATCTTTATGTTCTAAGAGAAAAATTAATTACGTGCAAATTAAACACAACCTACTACTCCCAAAATGGTAACAACCACTTACGACTAAACCATATTTTTGTAACTGAAAGCGAATTACTTGTAATGCTAAATTACATTCTTTAACTTGGCGGAGTTGGGAATTAAAATAATTATTAAATTCAAATCTTCTGAATAAAATATCTTACATTCATTACTTCCTTAAAAACATGACAAATAAAAAGTTCTGCTGTAAGTACAAGGAAATATTAATTTCTCTTAGATTACTCATTGTCATGTTTCTGGACCTTAAATAAGACAGAGATAATAAGAGAGAGATCTTTTAAGATGGAAAAAGATATTGCCAAGGAAAGATTATGCTGCAGCTTACATTATTTAAAATTGTCAGACTTTCTGGAAGTAGCTCTACATGGGACTTCTCAGGCAGACTCCGCTGACTCTGGTCGTCGCGCGTTCATACATGGATTTGCCCGACCCGTATTCCGGCTAAGAAACTGGAATTTTTGTTTCCTGATGTCCGGGTGTCTGTTCGATAACGTAAGCAAAAGAAATGGTGAACTCTGCCTTTCTTTCGCTCAATACTAGAATGATAACATACCCCACTTCCTTCATACTTAGAGTGTCTTAGAACTTATAACTTATTTGAAATAAATAAATGTTAAAATCTCCCTTTCATTAATTTAGCCACACTTTCTCATATTCACATATTTCACATCATCTTAGTTTTTCTGTCCACCTAACCTACTTATTATTAATCAATAAATAACCAGGATTTCCTGTATTTACATTTGAGAACCCTTCCATATAGCATTAGACAACCACCCTTATATCATTCAGCCCTTAATTCATAATTTAACACTTATTTTTCACGCTATTGTATAACAACTATACATTACGTACCAGGACATCACTACAGATTTACAAACATTAAACTGCATCAATCCCATTTATTATATCGTTAGTATTAAGTGCTAGCGTAATTCTATTTACCTGTCGTCCTCGTAGCGTTCGACAATTTATTTATGGCGCCAGGTAATTTTTTAATATTAAATTACCAAAACAATAATTTATATGCAATTTATTCATCGAGCAATGAGATACCACTGTGAACAAAAAGTAAGGTGAATTTATTTATAAAATATAAATTCTTTATTTATTCTTCCAAATCAATTTCATCCCCTTCAAAGTAATCCCCGTCCGATAAAACGCACTTTTTCCAACGCTTTTTCCAGTCCTCGAAACAGTCGGAATAATCTTTTTCCGGTATAGCCTTCTAGACCTTCTTCGATTCGGTTTTTATCTCCTCAATCGTGTCAAAACGGCGTCCCTGCATTGGCCTTTTGAGATTGCTGAATAGCCAGAAGTCGCACGGAGCCGAATCAGGCGAATACGGTGGTTGCGGAACGATAAGAGTCGAGTTTTTGGCAAAAAAAGTCGCGAAGAACCAACGCAGTATGACATGGTGCATTTTGGTGATGAAGGAACCAAGAGTTATTCGCACATAATTCCGGCCGTTTCAGACGAATAGCTTCACGCAAACGACGCATAACGCTTAAATAATATTCTTTGTTAACAGTTTGGCCCGGCGGAAGGAATTCATAGTGCACCATACCACGATTATCAAATAAAACTGTCAACATGAACTTGATTTTCGGTCTTGCTTCACCTTCTGCACGATATTCGCTAGATTGGTCGGTGGTTTCAGGGTCGTATGCGTAATTCCAAGTCTCGTCTCCAGTAATGATGCATTTCGAGTGGTCCTGATAGTCAGACAGCAAAGTTTCACACATCAACGCGACGCTTATTTTCCAAAAAATTAAACGATTTTGGGACCAATCGAGACTTGACGCGTTTGAGACACTAAACATTCTTCAAAATGGTTTGGGCTGAGCCAAATGATATTCCAACTCTATCAGTGAGATCTCTAATTGTCTAATTGTTTAATTGACGATTTCAAGCACCAAATCTTTGATATTTTGGACGTGGTTCTCGTCGGTAGACGTTGATGGTCGTCCAGAGCGCGCTTCGTCTTTGAACTCGTTATACCACTTATAAACGATTGTTTGTGCCATAGTTTGATAACCAAAGGCCTTCCGCAACATTCTCAACGTGTTCCGCACAAGAATATTAGTTCCGCAAACAAAATTTAATGCAAGTTCTTTGCTCAACAAAATCACCGATTGCATAAATCGAAAAATTCACTTTTGGTTGTTTACAAAAACACATATAACTCAGAGATAATTAAATCTTTTAACAAACAGACGCTTGGCAAATATTATAGACAGTACTAACAACCTAGGAAACAAAATTTACCTGCCTTCCTAATACCCGGGAGTTTTAAATGACAATTTCACCTTACTTTTTATCGCAGTGGTATGTACATGTCTACAGGGAGTGGCCATTATTTCTCGAAGACAAACATAATTTACAATATTTTACGCTCAAATGGTTTCAGCTATATCCCTGACGAGGCCTACATGGCAACTACCTTTACAAATCTTTGAGCGCGCCATCCACACAACAATAACAGACAAAAGGCAAGAATCCAACAATGACACATTATCATGTTACAAAATATACTAGCTAGTAGCGCGGTGTTGATCGGGTTATCATAATTTAACTCAGTGATATTCATAAACCCGGATTATCCTATCTCGGTTATTTTCGCGTTATTTTCTTCTAACGACTCTCATCCCTACACGTGCTCCGCTCCCATGCCGAAAGGTGTTGAAATCTACATCGGTAGCAACACTATCAATCTCATTGACTCTAAAAAATATTTAACTGACGCAGACATAGGACGTTTCAAGATGTTTGAAAATTTCCCAACCCGCTCTTCGTGTGTCACCTCCCACAGTGTTTGTTTCTGGGTCGGAATGAACATGTGTTCGAAATTTGGTGAAATATGCTCCATGGGTTGAACATACATACATTCACACTAATAAACTCTATTTTACTTATATATATATATATATATATATATATATATATATATATATTTGACTCGAATCTAGGATAATTTTGTGTTATTTTTACGCAACGCCCCGCCACTCCTTTCCTATGTTATAAGGGGTTGAAATTATACACAGATAACATCGGTAAATATACAAAAAATCTAATTAACTCTAAAAAATGTTTATTGAACGCAAATATGCGCCGTGTTTGCATTTTTTAAAAATTCCATCCCCGTCCCTGGGGGTAGTAGAAATGTCTCAGTCCAACAGTGTTTGTTTCCTGGTCGCAAGGAAATTTGGTTAATTTTGCTCCACGGGTGTAGATTTGAATGCGGAATATACTTACAAACAAACACTCTGTTTATTTATTTATCTTACCAATTTTGCATAAATTAATTTTCAACTCTGATTTAAATGTTTGAAATTTTCTGAATTCATTGAGCCTGTAGACGGAATTACTGGACTGGTCCTATTTTCTTTTTGTTCAATATTTCTTATCAATCAGTTTTACTTGCTGGGACACTACTCTTTGTGCAATGAATTTTACAATTTTAAAATAATGGTGTAACTCATTTACATAATTACGCAAAGACATGATGCAAGTATATTGGTTTTAGTTCAAACAATAACAAACGAAAATTGTTTGAATGAAGCTATAAGAGTCTTCGGTATTACAGTTCAATGCACATTATATTACAGTATTTCGCATATTTATTCGTCCTTTTGCTTGATATAAGTTGCATATATATATTTATGAACTTTACTAACGTTAGTGAATGGGAATTTCAATACCATCAAACTTGACTTATAACTCGAAATTCTGGGAATTTTCTAAACATCCAAACAAAACATGCACGGTTTCATTATGTTTCCAGTGTGACAAAAGAGAGCTATTGTATTACAGTGCGTTAAAATTAATTAAATGCAGGTAACATACAAATAAAGTCTGCAGGGAATTCGAATTACTACTTCTGTTATTAGGTTGAATGCAGAATTCACAAAATATGTTCTATTACTTTGTGAGAAACAGAAAATCTCAGAGCTTGTGAATTAATTGGTCTCCAAGAAAGTGGAAAGTAAGTAAAAAAAAAGGGCTGCATCTAAATCTAGTGGCTCGTGAAGATACTCTCTTACCCTCTCTTCATCACAAACTGGGGTCTAATTAAGCAGTTTGTTAAAGGCATGGAACTAGCTTGGCAAAGGGTTAGAATATCTCGCTTATAAATTTCCCCCCGGTCTTTCACCAGCTCAGGTAAAGGGAAGTGTATTTATGGGCCACTGAATTAGAGTACTTCAGAAAGATAAACAATTTTAAAGGGATGTCTAACAGAAGACGGGAAAGAAAGAGCATTGATATGCTTCAAAACCGTAACAGAAAATGAACAGAAATGAATTAAATAAATTATTGTGATTTATAATAGCGTTTCAGTAACGTTTCATAAACTCAGTCTGAATTTTATTTCTTGCTTTCTGATGTTTCAAAACGTCATGATGTCAGGTGGCCTTAAGACATTAGAATTTAAGAGGAGACGTAACGGAAGAAATTATTAAATTATACAGGTATAGTGTACTTATCGAATAGAATTATGTATCTACTCACCAATTTTCTAAATTTAATCCAATCTAATGACGTAAAAAATTAATCGTATAATGTTTTAAAATATCCATTTCCTCATAAAATATCCAATTTAGAGAGAAATTAATATCTGATCCGACTAAGTAGTAAGGAAATAACCTACCTTCTGTCCATAATTTATTTAAAAATTATTTATAGAGTGTTAGATTAAAGTTAGAGTGTTTTAATAGTTAGGTTACTCTTCTAAGAAATTTCATAAAAATGCGTTCAACATCTGAGGAAGCCCGGTATTTTCTGTCCAGCGCTGAGAAATAAAAGTTTTAGGGTAGAACCGGAAAAATAATGTTGCAGATGAATATCCTGCTGGACTAGTACTTTGAAATCCAGCTAAACTTTATTGACAAAAATATCTACGAGGGTATACTCTTGATTTTGTCTCCACCAATTAAGCCTAATTGCTTGTTTTGGAAACCTCATAGAATTCGATTTTTAATTTTAAAAAACGACAATTACTGCAAGATATATCACGAAAATAATTTATCTACTTATTGATAAATCATTTTCAATTACTAGCAGGTAACCTACTTACCAGCAAGTAATTTATATTTTGACTCGTCATCAAATTTTCGATAGAAACGGTGCAAAAATTTGTCTATCTTGGACTTTTCTAGATTCCGAGTTAACTTATTTCACTTTTAAAAATCCACTCGTCATCGTCATTGTTTTTCTGAGATTATCACATATCAGCAAATAAGACGGATTTAAGTTAGTTGACACGATTATGGAGGTATTTATACATAATATGAATACTAATTGGCCTAAAATTGACCCTTGTGGAACTCCAACAGACAAATAAATTATGAACTTGTTATGTAGCGAATCCAATTATGTAAATATGACTTTAATGGCAGTAAAGCATTACCTGTAATGTAATAAAAATCGAGTTTACGTAACAAAATATCGTTTACGTAATAACATATCGAAAATATTTTACCCAGTCACTTTCAGCTTAATAATTTGGATATTAATAGCCGCCCGTACTCGAGGCAGAATATGAATAGAGGAAGTAGAATAAACGAATATAAATGTTTTTTATAGAAAAATAGTCAAGAAGGATGAGATTGTAAAATATTTTAATATTCTGGTCTTGTAGAGATTAGAGAAAATATTCTCCGTTTGTTTATAGAGACACAATTCAGGTGTTGTGTTTGTAGAAATCTATATAATAAAAAAGGGAGTATATTTGTATGTATGTATGTTTGTATTTACGTTGTTCTTTATACAAATTTTATCGCGTGGACAGAATGCAACAAAAATTGGTATACGTATTCTGCCAAAATCGAGAACCGGTACTGTGGGGGTGAGAAACCCCTAGAATAAACGTGGAAATAATTATAATTGAAATAAGTTACGAATTAGTGTTAAATTACTGCGCGAGACGATGACGTCATAAGTTTTCAAGACATTGACGCATCCTAAATATAGTTCTGTATTTCGTAATGAAATAAAGCAGAAATATTTTTATTTAATAAAAAGTATACATGTGGAAAGAATTATAATTAAAAACCGTGATCATTAAATATTAATTTACTGCGCGCCAAGAGACAATGACGTCACGCGAGAGAAAGACGTTACTACGCAACGAACGGAGGAGATTATTAGGAATTAAATAAAGCAGAAATATTTTCTTTAAATAAAAAGTATAATTTTATGCAGCAATATTCCATCGAATGATAATAAAGAAGAATACGAATTACTTTACCATCCTTGGGGAAAATGTAAGTTAATTTTCGCGCTGTATTAGTTGTGAGTCTAGCTAACAATTTCATCAATGTAATATTTCGTAATGTATGAAGACTGAGTGACGATTATATCCTGAAATACTCAAGGAATATATTTAAGTAATCAATTAAATACTTTTTCGAGTTTATATAAATAAGTACACGAGCAACGCCGGGCACCTAGCTAGTAGCTAATAAAATAGTCTCATATGTATAAATGATCTTTTAGAAATACAAGTTACCGTAAATTTGAAAATTATCTGAAATTAGACACGCATACAACAAATATGTTGATAGCCTGTAATAAATAGTGATTTTATGCCCGTCATGGACGAAATTGTCAGCATAATATTCTATTTAATATTTATATTCATTAAAGTAGCTATAGTATCTTAAAATTACAATAATATATTCGGCATAATTGATATGGATTTCATATCCCAAAATATTCAGCGATCCTTATTGAAACGTAGAGATTCACTTACTCCAGTACAGAGTCGTAGCTTGTTTGTTTTCCAGGATATCTTCCTTATTTATTTTATAAAAAAACTCTCTTTACGCAAACAAGCTAAGTGTTTGGTGTCCTTCTCCGAGTTCGTTTTCTGTAATATTGCTCATCACCAAACAAACACTCATGTGAGTTTTGTGAAATAAAAGTGCCGAAGTTAAGTACGAGCAAATAAATAGTTGATTTAAAGTACTGCAAAGGCAGACAGCAGCCATTACGTTGTCTGCAGTGGAGCGCTGCAAGTGAGCTTTTACTTCGGCAAAACAAACCATAGATCTGTAGAGAAGTGAGCAAACGATGTCACGCCTCGCCAACCACCTCTGGAATAGTCGTCACAGACGCAGATATGCACGATTACCCATTGAGAATTCACGGATTCATTTCACTTCGCCAAAGCTCCGTTTTATTCCTACGTATAATCAATCAAGCACTTCCAAGTGAGTCAGTGAACATATGAAAATAAAATATTTCACTTTCCACGTCTGGAATCAACTAAAATAGAATGCAAAGGAACTTATTGAGTTGCGTAATCTTAACGTATCGATTACACGCAATACGAATTGGTTATAAATTTTGAACGTGGTTATAAAACGTAGAAACCAAATCTGGGGGGAAAAAATCCAACTGGACCAATCGAAAATGTTGCATTCAAACTTTTTCATTCATTCCTCAAAAATATTTTCATTCATTTTCATTAATTTAGTTTAATTTAATAAAATTACTAGACCTCATACAAATATGAGTTAGTTCCGTTTAGCACCAAATGGCGTTAGACTCGATTTCGGGTTTGTTCAGTTCAGTTTATCGTCACGCCTCATAGAGTCATCATAATTTGCCTTGAGCGGTTAGGCGAGTTATTTCGAGATCATTTGAATAGGGCAGTCGAATAATTAGCGTGTACCGTTAATCGTCGGGTGTTAAATTAGGTAATCTTTTTTGGTCTTCAAGTGTTGTCTGTATTATCGTGAATGTTATCAACGTACAGAAAAACCGACTTATTCGTTGGATTCTAGGCCAAAGACTGGTAATGGTTTCCAGGGGTTGCTGAAACATGAGAAATATACCATCTATCTAAAGATGGCTCTACCAGACAACCCTATCTCTCATGCCCATTGTGGCCTTGGGCAATTCAGCTTCGCCTGTAGCAAAGAGAACTTTAGTTCTAAGTTTTTAAATGCTGTTTAAGACAACGTTGCAAGTCGATCCTCTTCTGTAACGCCTGTGTAAGAGTTTCCTAAAATACAGGAAACCAAACCATAATTTGACCTGAGTTGCAACAACTCGTAACAACAAATTAAAAGCATCAAATGAAGCTCAATCATATAGGGCATCAACCTGAATTAAACTTCAGGATGGAAATATATCGACTGGACTGGGAATCGAACACGGGACCCTCACTTGGTATGTCTGGTGATCTACCGCCTGAACTATCCCAGTCGACTCCATTGTATAAGCCTAAGCACAGGATCACCAATAGGTAACTACAATAGGACGTGAAGAATGTGATCTAGTAAATAGGAGGCGAGTCTGTACTCAGGCTTATAAAAGTCTCGTCGTACCTGGCCTGAAGTCGACTCGGGTAGCTCAGACGGTTGAACACCCGCGTAACAAGCGGGTTAAATTGCCGGTCCGGTCATTATTTTTCCATTTCATCCCTTATTTCTAGTAATAGAAAACAACACATAAAAGACATCCAACTAGTTTTCTGGTTTTTTAAAAATATATTCTACTTTCCTCCCTTAAATCTCTGAGGAGAAGAGACAACTAATTTTTAACTTCAATTCAGTTCTATTTTTAATCAACAAATCTTATCTAATAAATAAAATTTACTGTATGTTTGTATTATGTATGTATATGATCCGCTTCCAAATCTAAACGCGTGGAGAAATTTCGTCCATATTTTGTACACGTGTTCCTTTCTAACCATCACTGAGGCTGAGGTGGAAATTTTCAAACATTCTCAAACGGACGAAATTTTGTTCGGGGTCAATGAGATTTATAGGATTTTTCCCGTTGTTGTTTTTGTATATTTTCAACCGCTTTCGTCATATAAGGGAAGCACCCTTAGGGTTAGGGGTGGAGGACCGTTACATAAAAATAAAGAAAACACTCTAAATTGGAGTCGAATCTGGGGTTATAGACGTCGCTGATTTTAATTCTGACATCCCGACGAACGCGTGACACACAGCTATTAGTGTTAATCAGACTAGTTTCGGTTTACATCACAAGGATTTATACGGCAGAAAATATATCTGTATTTATATATTTTTTTAATGAGAAGTGCTCACCACATTAAAACAATTGGTAACGGTGACACGTAAACACTAAAGCCCTTCCACCACTACCAAAATAAATTACTACAGCAAATCCAGAGATAATTCTTGTATCCCGACAATAGAAAATTTTCAGCTTTAATATTCAGCGTTCAAGCTCATTAACATGATTTTATGCCCTCACATTTAATAATAATAATAAAACAATATAATGCTGCTAATTATTTTATGAAGTTGTTCACGTATACGACGAGGCTCACATTATTTACGAGAAAATAAAACTACGAACGAAGCATAAGATGTGGCTTTTATTGTCTTTCGCTCTAGCGGTTTCCTCTCAGTTACTAACGCGCTAGCTACCTGCACGATCATCTGGATATTCAACGCTATTTTGTGTTTAATTTTGCACTCCAGTGATCCGACAAAGCGGCAATGTTAAATTTATATATTTTGTATTAATTACACGTCAATGATCCCGAACGGTGGATGTCTAGAGAAATCATACGCTTCAAAATTATCCGTCAACCGAAATTCTTACTAAGCAGTTTCCTTAATGATAGAAACGGGTCTTAATTACTGACATGAAGTGAAATACCACTGTGAACGATGTCAATTGCTGTGTGAATAATTTTTTGAGTTCTGCAAAAAGCCAGATACAATCAATTAGAGCCGCGTTTGTTAACCAACAGAGTGCATTCGGGTCAGTGTAAACCCGTTTCAACATTCAGGAATATTGGACAGACTGTGCGGCCACGTAATTAATACTTCGGAAGTGGCGTGTGTCGTTTATGACTCAGCTACGCCGAACTACGCGGACAATTAATTTTAAAAAAATTGTTATGTTTATTTATTGGCAGGAAATGTTATTTAAAATTAATTTTATGGTACTGCAGTAAACGTTTATATGATACGAATTTTGAGGTTGTTGGCTATAGTTATATAGTAAAAAAATTATTTCACAGTCTTCTGTTTTAGCCTGTTGGAATTTGACAGTAAATAAGAAAGACTACAGACAGTTAGGTGAAAGCAGATGATAGGTTCGTAAAAAAAAGTTAAGAAAGATAAATAACAAGGAAAAATGTATTTTATTTAAAAAAATCACATTTAGATGTCGGGAGAAATTAGAAAAAAAATTAAAATAAAATATACAACTGTTTTGAAAAATTAATAATAAGAAATATTTTCTTTCTGGAAGCCTTGTTCCTTTCTTCAGGTGCTAAAAAATAAAAAATAAAAACAAGAGCGACACAATTACTACTCAACCTAACCCGGCATCATTTATATGTATTTACTGTATATTTCATTTAATGTATATGCTAATGTTCTTAACAAAATAAAATTTTCAAAAAAACTGATAGATAATATGTATACAATGATATAGTCGGGTGCATAGAAAATATGCTTTTGTAAATATTAAATAATGATAGGCAGGTTTAAAATAAGGTATCGAAATTATGTGTGTGTCTTTCTCTGATACTAGATTGCGTATTTTCATATGATGTACCTAATTCTTATGTTTTTTTTTTATCGAGGTATATAATAATTCATTGAGAGTCGAATTTACTCCATAGAGTCAATGATGAAATTATACGACTGAGTTTGTTGATCAAGATGCTTGTGTGTATAACATCAGCACCTGTTTAAACTAAAACAGTATAATAACGTAAAGTTGTGGATAATGTAACCGACATTTTACTGCATATTTCAAATATCCTTCATATTAGACACCACGTTCTGAAAAGTTCAACGCATTTAATGGCACGTCTTTTGAGGCTGCGATTTGCAGCCATGCGGCATTAATGCCTGTAAACTGCTCGTCCCCCTACTTTTTACAACTCTTTAAGAAGAATCAGCAACCTCCAAAAAGCTTTAGAAAATTGGATTCCGAAATGACTAAAGGATTTGTAAGAAGATTCCATCGTCACTGATTTCCGTCTTCGATTTCCCTCCCATTCTGCTTTAAGACGGAACCTCGAATCTCTTTCCACATTATCTCCTCAAGAACAGATGACAAGGACCTTTTTGACGGAAGTGTGCAGAAAGAATTGCAAAAAAAAAGGGGGGGCGACGAAAAAAATGCTCCTCTCCAGCAAGGAAAGGCGCATGCGCGTTGTGGTATTCAAATCTCGAGACAATGGAAGGCGCGGCGTATTTAGCAGACAGCTCGTCCTCCGTTCGCAGAATATCCGCCCCCGTAAATCCCGGAACTCGCGTCTCTTCGACACCAAGCTTCGAAGCTTGTACAGATTTTAGTATTTTACCTTCATGACGATCAACTTTTCTAGTAAGGTAGACGTGTAGTCAAACGTTCTCACGACGAGAAACAATTAAATTCTTGTAATTTAAAGATAACTTGCTCTATTTCAAAACAGAAGCCATTTTTCTGGGAATAAACACCGCACGTTTTTATCCACTTAACTCGTAAATTTGAAAACAGCCACAGCCTTAATTAAATTTTCTTGGAATCGGAAATGCGTTTCTCCGTGGCAATATTAACAGGAAGGAAGGTAGTAATTAATAAAGCGTACGTCGACACACACACACACACTCCCCATACAAGGTTTAATAGAATCAAAATTAATATCTGTAAGACAATAACAAAGAAATTAACGACACGTATACAAACTAACAAACAGGAATTAATTTCGAACAATATAATTTAAAAATTTGTAGACGTTTCGATCGACTGATGTGATCTTTCTCGAAATTATCGATCAAGCATCGAAAATCCTGGAGTTAATATTGATAAAGATCACAACATTTGATTGAAACGTCAACATATTTTTATATTATATATTTTAAAATTCATGTCTGCTTTTTTTCTATATATGAGTCTTTGTAAATTCAGAGTAAACTATTACACGGGATAATTTCTTGTGTGTAAGTGCGAGTGTACTTAAATCTTGTTGCTGATTAAAAACGAACGTTGAATAAATGTTGGTTACAATCTAAGGGAATTATTTCTTATCTTACGAATATAATTTCCCTGGATTTTTGGGAGACCAATTACATTTTCGTCAAGATATTATATTACGTTTTATTACGTTTGAAAATGTAAATTCATAAAAGGAACTCTTTTCCTCGTCCTTCTACTTATATATGACTATATATGAGTTTTCGTAAATTCAGAGTAAACGTCGTGGGCTTAACAAATTGTCACTGTACATTCTTATTTATTATCGTCTCTGCGTAAAATACGTCGTTTATTGAGGAATTTTAATACACAAATATGAAACTGTCTTTATCAATTACCTAGTTTAACCAGTCATATTAATGATGACGACAAACTATTCGGTCGTAATTCAATACGATCCACAATTTATAGTCAGTTAGTGTTTTTTAAAAAATATAAAATCTGGAATAGCCCTGGGATTAAGTCTCAAATGGGGAATTTTTAAACTCTTCCATAAAAATTTGTGACTATAGCTAGGCAGTAAATTCCTTTTTCTGATAGGTTTCGTAAGTTTTTCTTCCTAATTTTAATTATGCAGTTTGCTGTATTTTCTTTCGTCAACCCTAATTTCGAAACTCATTTTGGATGAAAATTCCTCCACTATTTCTGGTTATACGATGTTCTTTCTACGCTTGTGTCCAATTTAATTTTCTTAATTGAAAGAAATGCGCTCTCAGAGTATTTTAATATTCTGCTTATTTAGATACACCCTGCTCTTTATTTCCATATTTTCTATCATCCGATTTTTGGTGAACTAATTTAGTTCACAAGTTCATTTTAAAAACTTTTTTTTTTAAAAAAAAAATAATGCTATCGTAGTCCATCAGTAATATCATTCACGTAATGGATATTAAAACAACTCAACTTTTCCCTCGTTCTCAGAATTGTAATATAATAAATAGTCTACACGTGCCCTCTTATCATAACGTCTCTTCAGCATAGCGGACCTAAGAGGGCGCAGAACGCTGATGCAGTTAAAGTGACTAAACACAGCAACACATAAGTCTTCACCCCTGCACCTAGGCAGCTGTGATGACGCTGCGTCTAGACGGTCGTCAGCATTTTAAGTACTTTATGCAGACATGTACACGTCAGCAGAAATCTCCACCCTGTAAGAGTATTTCTCATTGGAGACTTAGAATCATCAGGGAGGGGGAAAGGAGTCTTCGAATTGTTCAGAGCTCTTGGGAAAAGTCAGTCGTGATCCAACCTCCAGACGGGTCGGTGGCTCCTGGTGCTATCCGCCAGTTTGTCTTCCTTTATTTTATTTCTAACTATTAAATCTCTTTATTCTTCATCAGCTCTTATTTGACTGAAGTGCAGCGAAACACCAACCACTACGCCTAGGTTCAATTAGTTGAACCCGAACCCTCACGTTACCGACTTTCCTATTTCCTGTTCTTAATTCTTCCTTTATCCTCTAGATCGGTAGCCAGGTGAGCTAACGGAGGTATAGCTCGGTTGGTGAACGATCTATCTGGACTTCCCATTTCCAACTGCTGGAATGTGACATGTTCGCAGAGGTGAAATGTTACATGATGGCAAGCGGGATGTTACATGGCGCCCGCGGTTGGAAGTATGTTACATGGTGGCAGCACGTTGAGATATTAGGCTAGTGGGTGTTACGCAACATTGGTCAGTCGAAGCGAGTGAATTGTCTTTAACACTGTGAGAATGGCCAATTCACAGTTGTGACGGACGTTCGACTGCGCGTGGAGTTGAGCGACGCACAGGGGCATTCAGACTACGACGATTAGCTAGACCTGGTAGCTATTGAGTTGGAGCAAGAAATGCAGTCGGGATTGCTGTTTTAGGTCAAAGAAGTGTTAACGCGGAGCCTTAAACAGCTGGGCATCACATCGCAGAGACGTACAGACGACACCACCGGTCAGCAGATTCCAGAGCTACGAGACTCAGCGAATTCTTCTAGTACTTCACATCGGCGGGCGAGGTTACATCTCATCGCAGAGACGTACAGACGACACCACCGGTCAGCAGATTCCAGAGCTACGAGACTCAGCGAATTCTTCTAGTACTTCACATCGGCGGGCGAGGTTACATCTCATCGCAGAGACGTACAGACGACACCACCGGTCAGCAGATTCCAGAGCTACGAGACTCAGCGAATTCTTCTAGTACTACACAGCGACGAGCGAGGCCTCAACGCGGACACGCGAATCCACTTCCGGAAGCAGACAACGGCGATTCTTCCCTGGCGTACCCTACATCTTCAATCTTCAAACGGTGAGTCAGTTCCTTATTGAGAGGGGTTTTGTCTCATATGTCGAAAGGCACTAGAGGCCAAGTAAAAGCTTCGAAGGGCAAAATTGAACAGGGTATTCAGACAGACGATAACATGTCACGAGAGCCTCCTGTTATAGACGATTCCCAACCTGACGTACTTGATGACGACCTATATTTGTCAGTTGTCAGTTGCTAAGTTAATTACGGTAACCTTCGACGGGACACCTGGCTTATTGCGAAATTTTATAGAATGCGTAGAACTTGCTCTGGGTGCAGTCAAGCCGGCAAAACAGGGGTTAATTTTAAAATTTGTTGAATTAAAAGTAATTGGAAAGGCAACCTATAGGACATATAGTTATAAATTGTAGAGCAGTGATCAGATGTACCAAGTGTAATAGATATGGCCATTTGGCTAATGCATGTGGAATTGCAAAAAAAAAGTTGAATTAGACGCTGAGGGTTCAGGTGCCTTCAGCGTTAGAAGAATCGCGAATACCGACGAATTAAGTGTACAGCGTCGTGTAAGCGATAAATTATTAAGCTCGTGCCCCAACTCCCAAAATGAGAAAAATCCGCGGTGTGTTAGGGTGTGTCCTACGGAAGATCGACTTTCCGTACAGTGCGCACAAATTGGTGCGGTAAGGCGACAACGTAAGGTGACGCACGCCTTTGCGACGGACATGGCAGGAGTTCATGTGAAGCATAAATTTAAAAAGTCCGCTAGGAACGTAGCTGATCAGATCCCGAGGATTCAGAGAATGGGCCTTGAATCGTATATGTCAACTGATGTCGCGGTTTCTATCGAATCAGATGGGCAAAAACGTCTTGGCGCCAAAATGATAGGGGATGTATGCGGTTTTGACGTGACGCGGCAGCGGGCGTTTCCAGAGGTGCTCGATTCCCATAGAAAGGACGAGGCACGGGACGCTGCATTACATGGCAGGAGTTCATGTAATAAGGGGAGTGATCTTGGGGGCGAGAGGGCGTTTCCAGAGGTGCTCGATTCCCATAGAGAGGACGAGGCAAGGAACGCTACATTCCATGGCAGGAGTTCATGTAATAAGCGGAGTAATCTTGGGGGCGAGAGGGCGTTTCCAGAGGTGCTCGATTCCCATAGAGAGGACGAGGCAAGGGACGCTACATTCCATGGCAGGAGTTTATGTAATAAGGGGAGTGATCTTAGGGGCGAAATGGCATTTCCGGAGGTGCACGATTCCCACAGAGAGGACGAAGCACGAAACGCCATATTATTGAAAGAAAAGGGGGAGTGTTCTTGGGGGCGATATTGCGTAGTAGTGAGCTCAAGACACTTAAAAAATGGGCAAGGGTTGGCATTAGTGGACACAGGGTCCACTCCCAACCTAGTGAGTATTAATTCCCTTTCAGGTCTAGAGGGATTACAGGAAAGTAAGGTGGAAATTGAAGGTATAACAGGAAGCAGTCTGGTAGTGTATGGCTCCATTAAGATGAAAATAGATAATGGGAATACAAATATAGATCACGTGTTTTATGTAGTGCAGGAGTTACCAGGAAAATTGAATTTAATCTTAGGTCAGGAATTTTTGACAGCATGTAATTTTGTGTTAACCTGTGACAATGTAGCGCCACCGTATAGCGAGACGATTATTGAACGGAAAACGGAGGAAAGAGGGGTGAGATTAATCGAAAATCAGTTGTTACAGCCAGGACTCCGGTGTGCTTGTTGTTTGGTAGAGTGTCGAGATAAGGTTTTTAAATGTCTAGTGGTAAACACAACACCTTACCCCATACTAGTCAATACTAACCCAGATTTAGTAAAACCTCCCACTAATTTGAAGCAACTTCCAATTGAAAATTCCAAGTTGTTTACGGAGAAAAGGCGGAATTTATTATTGTCTAAATTGCGTGTTAACGGCGAAGGAAAGGCCTCGGAGGAAATAGTGAAATTATGTTTAGAATTTATGGACATTTTCCACCTCCCTGGGGACTATTTGAGTACTACAACCGCAGCCGTACATCATATTCCCACTCCAAATGTTGTTACATTTCAAGTTGTAGAGAATGTCAGCTCTTTAAAAGCTCCAATCAACAAACTAAGCAACAACTTCAGGTTACTGATACTCCAGATCATCTATGGGACAAAGTCGAACTCGACATATTTGGTCCCTTGAATACTACTGAATCCGGTTACAAATATGTACTGACATTGCAAGACGTTCTCTCAAAATATTTAATCGCAATACCTCTTATTAACCAAACCGCGGAGTCGGTCGCAGAAGCATTTGTAAACCGAGTTATTTTAGTGTATGGCATTCCTTCGATAGTTTTGACAGATCAAGGTACTAATTTTATGAGCGAAGTTTTTAAACGATTATGTAAACTGCTTAGGATACAGAAATTGAATAGCACTGCATATCATCCGCGAACAATCGGTTTGCTCGAACGGAGTCATTCCAGTTTAGCAAATTACTTAAGAATCTACGCGGACCCATTGAAACATGACTGGGATCAGTGGTTACCATTTGCGGTTTTTGTCTACAATACGACACCCCATTCTACAACTAAGCACACCCCATACGAATTGATGTTTGGAAGGGTGTGCAACATTCCGGGAATTTTTCAAAAATCACCCCAACCCCTATATAATTATGATGACCTAATATTGCAGCTGAAGTACAGATTACAAACTAGTCACCAAATAGCTAGACAGAATTTGATTGCCACTAAAGAAAAACAGAGAGATGCGGTTTCATTCCATTCTGTCGAATTCAAACCCGGTGATAAAGTGTTGCTAAAGAAAGAGAACCGCAGAAAAATGGATGCTAGGTACACTGGACCATATATTATCGAAGAATCAAGCTTCCCTAACATGAGAATTAGACCTGAAAGTGGAAATACGAAAATCTGGGTACACTCCGATCACTTAAAACATTATAAGGAAAGATCACTTAAAACATTATCAGGAAAGATTAGATCCTAATAAAACGACGATAATACAGAAAGAGAAATAGGTAGATCTAAACGTTGGGGATAGTTAACAATTACCATAAGGAATGTGAAGTAATAATTTTGTATTTATGTTGTAATACGTGTATTAAATTCTATTCACGAGATAAGGCATGACTTACTGACCGTTCAAGTGTTTCAAGGACAAAATCTAGAGCAAGTGAGTTAAATATCATGTAAGGTCGAGCTAAAGATAATTTCTTTGAAGCGCAAAGTTATTAAAATTTTTTGAATTTATTTGTTTTAATAGGTTTAAACCCTTCTAATATAAGACGTATGAGACAAGAACTCATATATGGTGTAATAGGAACAGACTCATTCACTAACCTTTCCTTTGAACTATTAACTATCATACCTCCTACTGTATATATGTTTAACAGACAATTAGTGTATAGGATTAAAGTACCGCTTCATGGAGAAACCGTATATCAGTTGTATAGACTTGTAAAATTTCCATTTCAGTATAACGCAACTCATTATGCGTGTGTGGATATTTCCTTGAAAGACGAATACATAGGGACTGATGCGACCCGATTAAAATATGTAAAATTAACTTCAAATGATTTACTAAAATGTTACACTTCTAGAAACAATGTTTATTACTGTGATAAAAATGTAATCATTTACACATTCACCAGTGAATCAACGGATTGTGTTGCGTCACTAATTCACCCTTCCACGTCTTCATTACCAGAAAATTGTAACATTCATTTTATCACTTTGGCAGAATTGTTAGTTTTACCTCTTAATACTAATGAATTTATATATGTGACTCCAGTAATGGAAAAACTTATGGTTAATTGTAATAACACCAATACAATTTTGAATTTATCGGGAGCCGGTAAATTATCGTTACCACCTAGGTGCAAGGCATACACGAGAAAGATGATATTGTACTCTTTAGCAGAAACTGTTATTGAAGAAAACCTAGACTTTACACCTAAGTTACAAACGTTATACTCAAAGAATGTTAACCATTACGCTGATGTTGTGTCGCAAGAACCATCAGCTAAGTGGACATTAAAGATGATAATAAATAATACTGAACAACTGGTAGAAATAGAGAAATTGTCAAAACTTTTAGATACTACTGAAACAACTGATGTAACTGATCCAATACTTTTGTTTAGTGTAGTAATTGTAATTGGAATTATGTGTGTGGCAATCATTTGTTATTTTATTTGTAATTGCTTATATGTAACCTTTCCCTCCTTACGGCAAAAGATAGCACCCTTCTATAAATGTATCCTACCAATGAAATATATAGAAGCTATTGTAAAGGAGTCACCCCCGGAAGATGTAAATATACATATTAATCAAAGCACTAATACCTAAATAGGTAATGGAAACTTAAATAGGGATTTGAATCGACACCGGCCGATTCCAATCCTGTTTAAGGGAGGGCGTGTAATATAATAAATAGTCTACACGTGCCCTCTTATCATAACGTCTCTTCAGCATAGCGGACCTAAGAGGGCGCAGAACGCTGATGCAGTTAAAGTGACTAAACACAGCAACACATAAGTCTTCACCCCTGCACCTAGGCAGCTGTGATGACGCTGCGTCTAGACGGTCGTCAGCATTTTAAGTACTTTATGCAGACATGTACACGTCAGCAGAAATCTCCACCCTGTAAGAGTATTTCTCATTGGAGACTTAGAATCATCAGGGAGGGGGAAAGGAGTCTTCGAATTGTTCAGAGCTCTTGGGAAAAGTCAGTCGTGATCCAACCTCCAGACGGGTCGGTGGCTCCTGGTGCTATCCGCCAGTTTGTCTTCCTTTATTTTATTTCTAACTATTAAATCTCTTTATTCTTCATCAGCTCTTATTTGACTGAAGTGCAGCGAAACACCAACCACTACGCCTAGGTTCAATTAGTTGAACCCGAACCCTCACGTTACCGACTTTCCTATTTCCTGTTCTTAATTCTTCCTTTATCCTCTAGATCGGTAGCCAGGTGAGCTAACGGAGGTATAGCTCGGTTGGTGAACGATCTATCTGGACTTCCCATTTCCAACTGCTGGAATATATATGTTACAGAATAAATACAGGCTGAATTATGAAATTTGTAATAGATTCCTCATTTTTTAATTAATACTTTCTGATAAAATTCTGTTATGAAGTGTAATATAAGGGGATAACATTTTTTATTACATTAACTTATTGAAGTACGCCATTGACTTCTGGGAGGTTCTTTGAGCGGCCCGAGAGCGGGAAAGCACAAAAGTGTTTTCAACTGAAACTGGACGAAGTAATAGGATCAAGGGTCTCTATACAGGAATTAAAGAGAAAATTCCCTACTAATGGCGTAAAAGACTGCATTGCTATAACAGTGGTCAAGGTTGTAAAACCATACAGCAGTCTCACAAGCAGATGGTTTGTGACATTGTTTAGCAAATTTTAAAAGACAAATTTAAGCATGCTGTACATAAAAACATGATTACACATTTACGAAAATAAACATTCATTAAAGCCGCGATGTAAAATTAAGCTAAAACACACGAGAATACTTAAATTTTTATCTTTATTTTTTTAAATTAAATTATATGAAAAAAAAAAAATCAAAGGTAAATATGAACACAATAGTCCATTCATTATATTATTGGCTTTGCCACTTGATAACTACGATATAAACAGCAATTATCACGCGACCACATTGCCCCTTCGCAAAAATGGTAGACTGAAATGGTAAATATGATATATATAGCAAACAACTACGAGTATAATCCGTGGTCAGTTAATACCCTTGTACTATATAATGATATCTAGTCCAATATTAACAATATATATTAATTTCCATGACACAGAAACTTTCGACAAATATTTGTACATGTCGGTGTGAGAAATCCAAAGCTTCAAATAATGTTAATTATTTTCCATAAATTATTAATATTTTTTATCTAATTTTGTTATATCCAAATTGAATTAAGAAAACTTTATACTGTATTTTCCCACCCTCGTCGTTCAATTAAGTTTCGTAACCCTTAGTGCTCAGTTTCTATTAAAAGAAAACTAATTAATTTAACTATAACAATATGGTTGGTTTTACAACGTGTTTAATGACATCAAGAGTTTCTCCGTTAATGGCAATTTATCGTTTCAACCGTACGAAATACTAAATTCAACAAATATTGTCTCACTGTAATAAAGATCCCTTTTTCCAAGTACGTTTTCAGCTTTATCAAATAGAATATTTATGCCTCTGTTATTATAAACTATTTAACAGGATAACGCCGTCTTCTAAATTATATTTCCGTGGTTTTAAATTTAGAGTACTACGGAACAAAGCCTGTCAGTAAATGATTGCAGATGTTGCCCAATAACGATTTCTTTTCTTTCAGTCCTTTTCAGTTTCTCGGCGATCCGCAAGTTCCAAGTTACGGTGGGGTTTTCAAGTGAAACCTTTTGTCCTAGCTCAAGGCTGTTATTCCGGTAAAAAAGAGATACTTTCCTGCGCCGGGAGCGTCATTACTCATTCGATTCGGCTTTACTGCCTATACCCAGGGGCTCACCCTGTTTTCCTTTTTTTTATATTATTATTTTTCTCGCGTTTACCCGCAGCAAAACTTTCGCGGCTGCCATTGTTACAAGAATTTACGAGAATCAGCTACATTTTAAACCTGGTTCCCTTTCCTTAACACTTTCTATCTCGTTCCCAGAGCATATGGGAAACAGCGAACCTTCTGTAAAATTGATTTAAATTAGAAAATCTGCATTAACACTGAGTGTTCGGTAATTTTTGTAGAGGAGATAAAAATTATGTCTGGTAATTTAATCTTCAATGCGCTGTTGCATTCACAGAATTTTGTAATAGAATTCACAATTCCCGGTAAGGTTGTGATTGGATTGTTGACGTCACTCTGCCGCAAGTGTTCGGAGTTCTTCCTGTTCGTAAAATATTAGCGCTGTTATATTATAAACAAGGTGCTCTGTGTGGGGATGTTTAAATAGAAACGAGAACGAGATCTATAATGGTCAAGATCCCGCGTTCGAATCCCGACGAGTGCATGGATGTTGCGTTTGTGTGTGTGTTTCGATCATCATAAGTGATCCTCTCATTGTGCAAGGCAGAACATTAACCCATAGAATACTGAAAATCAATATATAATAAAAAATTTAAAAAAACTTCGTGCTCTGTCTCGATTTCAGATCATGGTAAGTAACCAAGTAACAACTGAATAACGGTCTAACGTGATGAAGAACGATGGGTATAACATTGACAACTAAACCAATACAGTTTCAAACAAAAAAAAACATTTACGTCTGATTGAAAATTTTACTAAGTAAGATAGCCAATTCAGACAAAAAAGTGATAATATAAATACCACACAACGTTTCTGGGATCCTTGTTCCTTTCCTCAGGTGCTAGAACGACACAACTGCACTTGTCAGTTAACAAAACTCGAAACCGACGAAAACGCAAAAACAATGGGGACGCCGAAGTGTTAGCGTAACAATAAGGGAACAACGACAACAGAAAAAGGTTAGCGTAATAATAAGAGATCAAAGCAATTATTGAGTTTCATTGTTTGTACAATAATAGCTGCGGTGTTTGATTTAATGTGAAGCATCTCTGAAATGAGTCTGAAATGTCAATGTCAAAAATCTTAGCATTTTGCCAATCAAATGTATGTTTCGAGTTGGTGATATGTTTGTAGACTACAGATTGTTTATTAATGAGATGTTTGATATTAGAAATATGTTCCTTGATACTTCTATTAAGGGAACGTTTTGTTTGCCCTATGTAGCAGGAATTACAATTAGAGCAAGAGATTTTGTAAACAACGCAACGTTTGCTGTAGGTGTCAAGTGGGTCCTTGTGGATTTTAATCAAGCGGGAAAGAGTATTAGTGGATCTGTAAATGATGGATATTTGATATTCTTTGAAAATTTAATGATAAAATAAAGCACATCACCGTCCGTCATGACTACTCTTTAATTTCTCTTAATGTCGTTTCCTTATTCAACTCAATTCCCTATGATTTAGTCATAAACAGTTACAAAAAAAGATGTCCCAGTTTCAGTCAATATACTAAAATTTCATTTCATGAAATTTCATGCATTTTATATCTAATCCTTAATTCCACTTATTTCAAGTTTAATGAGGTTCACTATCATCAAATCAAAGGTTCTCCCATGGGAATCCCTCTTAGTTCTTTTTTTGCTCAGATAGTCATGAGAGATTTAGAAAATTCTTGTCTTTCTCTACTTCCTGCCCAACCTCTTTGCTACATCAGATATGTAGAAGACATTTTTTGTATTGTTAATATCTCTAAAATCAACCTTAATAGTCAATACTTTGAATAATTATCATCCCAACTTGCAATTCACACATGAACTTGAATCTAACCATTCTCTTAATTTCCTTGATGTCACTACCCATTCACAATACTTCCATTCTATGCAGTTGGGTCAGAAAACCTACATACTCTGGACGTGTTCTCAATTATCTTTCTGAACATCCTCCAAACCAAACGAGACCTATGGTATACAATCTTGTAGACAGAGCTATATTACTTTTTAACTCAAACTTCCAGCAACACAATTTAAATATCGCCCGAAACATTTTAATCTCCAAAGAGTACCCTTTAAATTTTATCATTAAACAGCAGATTGAACAAAATCCAATGTCCTACTGTAAATTGTCCCCAAACACCTCAAGACAAATTTTTTCTCGTACTCCCTTATTTCAAATTTCTACATCACAAATTTATCCAAATTTTCAAAGAATATCAAATATCCATCATTTACAGATAATCTTTCCGACTTGATTAAAAACCACAAGGACCCACTTGACAACTACAGCAAACATTGCGTTGTTTATAAAATCACTTTCGCTAATTGTAATTCCTGCTACATAGGGCAATCAAAACGTTTCCTTAATACGCGTATCAAGGAACATATATCTAATATCAAACTTCCCATTGATAAACAATCTGTAGTATCCAAACATATCATCAATTCTAAACATACATTTTATTGACACCAGGTACAATTCCAGACTCATTTCAGGGATGCTTCACATTAAATCAAACATCACAGCTATTAATGTACAAACAGACTCTATGAAACTCAACAATGTCTATGATCCCTTATTATTACGCTAAATCTTCTGCTTTGCCATTGTCGTTGCTTCCATATTGTTACGGCTCTTCCATTGTCATTGCGTATTCGTCGTTTTTGAGTTTTGTAAACTGACGAGTGCAGTTGTGTCGCTCTAGGCTCTTCTTATCACCTGACGATAGGTAAAGGATCCCAGAAACGTTGTGTGGTATTTATAATATAACTTTTTTTGTTTGAATTGAATATCTTTCGTATTCATTATATTAAATTTATATTTTTTATCCCAGTGATTTTTATCAGTCGCAAGATCAAAAAAATAACTTTTTAATACATTTCTAAACAAATGAGGAACTAAATATTTTCACCAAGTTGAAGTTTTGAATATAACTATGTATTGATATTAGTGATATTAGACTAAAATATTTCAAAGGGTCGTCAAATATTGAAATTATTTAAATGTATAAATTGACCTTATCTCTAATTTATGTTTTATTATAGTAGAAGAATATGGAAAATTTCCGAAAGCTTCGGCTAAATAAAATTAATACATAAGTTTGGAGGAATTTAGGATAAAAAGTTTCTTATAAATTGACGACTGATAAAATAACCACTGAATTATTTCAATATGTTCAATAGCTACTCATTCGATTATGGGTGAAAAGATTTCACTGTGAGTTCATTCTCTCGGCGCGTTCCTTGGAACAACACTCAACTTGTCGCCATGTTGCAAAAAACACCGTGGCACCCAAGCGTAACCTCGTTTCGTGAATCACGAATTTGACTTTCATCCCGATAAGATGGCCATCTGCGTGCCGTTAAAGCTGCATTTTGACATAATTTAGACTGATGCAACCAACTCTCTCACGATGAGCAATTTTCGAAACAGACTTCGATTTCATTTATTCATCACGTAATGAGGAAACTTTCGAATACAGCTCTTCACAGATCGTAATAATATATTTTGCTGTAAGCATGAAAAGCACTTAGAAATAATTTTCTTTACAAATTTCAGTTAACAATTTTAGAAACGAAGTCCATCCTTATATTTTACACACTGCTCACAAAATTTAAAGTTGATTAAAAATGTCAGTAACTGTCCGGATAATTCATTATTAAAGATTTGATCCGTCCTGGAATTAACTGTTGAAGTTTAATTATTAAAGTTGGATCCACTGCCTTCTTTGTTGTTGATATTGTATCAGTAAACAAACCTACGACAGTCTCGACAAAAATAATAAAATAAGGTGATTCTTGTTATACGACTCAATGGAGTCCCAACTGAGCTGGACTACAAAATTAGTTAAGCTTAATTGTTTCTTTTAATGTAAAAATATGTTGATTTAAAATTCAAGATTTCCTGCGTAATAATTTCAAACCAGAATTCTTGAAAATTCTTTGATTGAATAATCTTTCATCAGTTCTCCGACTGACCAATAATCAAATACGTGGTGGTTATTGAATCGCCTCAAGTTATATAACGGGAATATTTTTTTTTCTATATTTAGGATACCTTCTGTCTTGTTATTGTGGAATTCTATTGGAACGTTTCATCTCGTCAAGAAACACAAACACGTTCTTCACTTATATTGTAAAATGAATATTTCGTGATTGTTTTGATACAAAAATATTTATCTATTTTAAAGAATTAAGAGATGTGCTGAACTAGGTATAGAATAATGGTTGGAGAAATCTCGTGCCGATGGCTCAAAGGTTAGTGCGCCAGTGTACCAGTCGGGAGGCCAAGGTTCAATTCCCGGTCCTGTCGTGATTTCATCATTCTTATCCTTTAATTAAAATTATATTTTATGATATATATGGCTGAGTTTCAGTGTTTGTTCTCTATAATGATATTTGGATCATACGAGACAATAAGAATCCAATACTCTCGTTAGAAACTACATCTACCTGGTTATATAGCTAATTCAAATTCCCTACGACCCCACGTTCTTTTACGAGAAATATTCCTGCGAATATTTGGCGTACCTGCTAAAATATTCCTTTAACTACCTAACTTCCGTACAATGACCAGTCTGGACGAGCGAATATTATTTGTTGAATATTTTTACGTAAATATATATATATATAAATATAAACCCCACTTAGTTAATTTCACCCGTTTACATCACACTTCATTATCAACAACCGTGCACTTTAAGCCTAATAATATGGTCTTGAATGTATATAAGGGCTTTTAAGTCCGTCAAAAGTTCTTGAAAAAGAGTCTTTTACCATTTGTGTTTTTATGATCCTCCATAACTTCAATCAATCAATCAATATATATATATATATATTGTAATAAACAATATATTAATAACTTATCTGAATTGCCCCACGTTGGTGAATCCATTTATATAATAATCAATAAAGCCAATTAAATTATGTAATAAACTGATAATTTACAATAATTGAAAGGAAATTAATATGATGATAAACTAGCATGAATAAAGCATTTATTACAACTGACCAAAAAAATTTTATTTATTTATATACAAATACTTTATATTTACAAAACCATTGCTCGCCGATCTTTACAATTTATTATAAATAACTGAAATTTTCTCCTTATCTCAGGGCCTTTACTGGGCCTTTTAAACAAAGAACATCTAATCTCCTTTTAAACAATTATTTTTACAATTTACTATTGACAAATATTTTTAATAAACTCTCGAAATGTAATCGATTAAAAACGAAATGAAATCGAAATCTGACGATATTCTGCCTTTTATTAACCTTTACAATTTTAATTTAAATGTTTCTTTTTTACTAACTGTTTGTACTGGTACCAGGGCAATTTGACTGGTTCATCAACACACACTCACTTCCATCAAATTATGAACAGGCCCTGTAACACTGAATTTATTTTTATAACACTTAAAACTGTTGATCTCTTTCTGATTTTCTATGTTTAATTGTTGTTCGATCACACACCGCACGCTAACAAATCGCTGTTTACTGTTCAACTTCTGAATATCTGTATTAATACTCCTTAGATTCTGTGTTCCAAAAAATCATGAGCCTCTGATTGAAGACTGCTCAATTTTAATTTCTTCCGTACTCAGCAATGTCTCGAGGCTGACTGCCCACTCCACCAACTTACGCGCGCTAAGTCCAAACAATACCTTGTCTGTTCAATATTCTCGACCATTACTGTATCTCTGTGTGTTCGCCGGTAACAATTCAGTTCAATAGTTTATAAGTATTAATTCTTAATTACCCTTTAATCATTACAATATATATATATATATATATATATATATATATATATATATTGTAATAAAAACTAATTAAAAGGGCTTTTTTAAAGAAAAGAATTTATATTTACAAACAAAATTTTATTATCAATTATTTAACACAATTACAAATTTAAATATATATCATTCTCTCAGGGTCATAACTGGGTTTGATAATGGCGAATCATTTTATTTATAATCTTATCAACAATTTACAATTAAAGAAAAAGAACAGTACTTGTCAAATAAATCAGAATGAAATTTATTTGTGAATGAAGTTAACCTAAAAGATTGACTCTAATTAACAATTTTTAATGAAAAGAAGAGAACGAAATCTGACGGCTATCTTTTAATCAGGTTTACATAATTAGTTGTTTTGTAAATTTTTACTCACGTCTGCCCAGCATTCCAGGATACCTTTAATTGTCGAAACACTATGGCGGGTTTTACACTGCTTCTACTCACAGATTCTGTACTGATTCTAACTCAATATGTTATAACAAAATCAGGAACTAGGATGATCCACCTGCGTCCTCTCTCGGTTGACTTCTGCCAACTCTGCCCGGCTATGTGCACGAAAACTGTTTTGTGCTTAGCAGGTTTCGTCGTTATGCTCGAGTGAATAGTGAATATTCTTGAGAAAAATTTTCAGGGACCAATCAACTCTGTTGAATGCTAATTCTCAATATTTCTCTGCAAACTGTTTTTCACCACATAATAATGCGACCTGCACTATCGTTCTCCAATTAACAGTTATTATTCGACGACGTACCACCGCAAACTTTATCTCGTCAAACCTTGCTAACTGTTCTTCACAATATCATAATGCGAACTGTATCTGACCAAAACTTCCTGCCAACTAAACTAACGTCTCGAAATTTGAGTGCGCATACGCCTTCCGACAAAGGAAACAATGCTTGGCTTGTCTATTGTTGCTATGTTCTGTACCGCCGTAAGAATAGATTTCTCTAACAATTTAGATTTTTAATTTCACAATTAATGTCTTTATTAATTGGCATTACAATATATATATATATATATATATATATATATATATATATATATACGATGTATGTACATAAAAAATATGAATGGTAAATGACTCTTTTCAAGCGACTTCGGTGGACTAGAAAGCCTATATGAACACTCAAGACCATACTATTAGCTTAGAAACTGTTCAACTCAAGATTTATGACTGATTTATAAATTACTTCAACATAATTATAAAGATATGTGTTTTTTTTGCAAAAATGCTGATAATCTAAATATTAGTTTTAAATTATATACTTTTCGTATAGATTGGCCAAATTTAATAAATTAATCAACTTTATTGGCTCTTATTAGAACATTTATTTAAAAAGAAAGACTATGAATAATATTAATAAATATGATTCTCATTTATTTAGTTTGAATTGTGTAATATAGTTCAATGAGATCATCGAATAGCTTGAAATAGAATTTAAAAATCTGTATACATATATGTACGGGGTTTCGCGGCTGTGTTCCGTAAGAAACCGTATCGTAAAAATCATACTTACTCCAGTTTCAGAAAGAAGACGAAAAAAATTATTTTATTCTTCCACCTTACAAAATAAACCGCATTTAATACTCTTTTACTGGAACTCTCCTCATACGTGTCACTCGCATTATAGAATCCAAAAAAAAAATACACTCGTTGAAAATAATGTTTCAAAAAGTCCTGGACGTTTTTGATTGGTGTTTTCTCGGCTGGTAACGTGACTCAGTAACTGCTCTGATTATTCACACGGTTCTATGATACCGTCTTTCAGTTTTCCTCTAACCACCTTACTCATGTCTCTAAAAAAGTCAGAATATGTAGTTTATGTTGTACCTCAAGTAGGAATCAAATATGAATGTTCTTGGAAATTTCATTCGGTTTTAAATTATCACTGTTCAACACGTTAGTGTTTATTGTAGCATTTGTAAATTGATAAATGAATTAAAGAGTAACCCTTATAAATTTTCCAACATCTTTATTTAGTTCAATGGGTCACTTAAGTAGTTAAGTTACAAATATTAAGTATATTTTGGCTATAATTGTATTTCTGGGACTTGTATTTTTTTAGAGTGCATAATAAGTTATATTTATATCTCAAACCAGAAATAATTAATAAAATGAAAAATTAACGTGTCCACGCTGTTTGTATCTTCAATTAGAGGGCTTTGAAATTCCGATCCATACTGTTCAACGAGTGGTGGTATCAAGTATAGCAGAAAGTTCCTTAGCTCTTGTATTATAATCTCGCGAATCGACGTTAAATAATGACATATTGCAGCATTCGCTATTAACCTGATTACGAGACGTTGGCGAGACCTCGAGGCATATATATAACAACGGATTGTCACAGGCGTATCGAAAATCGTATCATTGCAGTGCAGTGAAGTTGAACGCCCTCCTATGTGGATTTCTCCCCCATGCAGCTACCGGTTCCACGCTCGCGGGTGAAATATATATCTCGCCTTATGCCGCCGACAATCTCGAATTATTTTTGAAACCGAAAGTGCGGCAGGTGTTTCGCCACTCTGCAAGAACAATGGAGCCGTTGAAGCCCCAAAGCCTACGGGCGCTTTCCGCGTCTCCGAAGAACACGGGACGTAAAGTAGCGCCTGTAGGCTCGGGAAATATGACAGACATGAAACACGGGGAAAAGCGATACGTTTAGTGCCACACAAAGGACCCATTACACGAATAAGTAAAGCTGAAATTCAGCCTTATATATAATATAATTCAATTTATATGTGCTTCCGAAGTAAACAAGTAAAGCAACATTATTTTCCCACGATTAACGTCACTGATAATTCGCGTCTAAACGTCCGGCACTTGAAATTTTTCTATGTTTATATTTGTCTATTATAAGTTTGTCCATTCGAATTTCGTTTTCAGTATTACCATTTCAGGATGAATTCTAAGAAAACCTTTTTTGATGAGTACAGGAAATTTAATGATCATTGAGAAAGAAATGATTTCCCCAGAACTCCAAATGAAACGTCTTTAATTTGGAGACACAAACGCTGTATTTAAGGACTATAATGTTAAAATCATGAGACAAAACATATTAAATATTTAAATTTCAGTTAAGGAGTAAAACGTTTTAACTTAGCTGCGCTGAAGTTCAACATAAGACATTTACATCATTACAACAGCCATCTAGCATTGTCAAAGAAAAGTTTGATTTCGACAATGCACATCGTTTTGGTTTTAATTGGAGTTAAGATGTTATTCAAATTTTCATTTATCAAAGTAATACTTAATTTAATGGCTGTATTTGTAAATAATACAGTTACAAAGAAACTAGTCAGTATCGCATTATTTTCAAGATTATTTTTTTAATTCTAAAGAGTTGTTTATTATATACCAACTATTTTTACTATAGGAGTCCAATGATTTCTTTAAAAAGTTTGAAATAAGGCCTCATAAATTGCGCTCCTGCAATTTACCATCCAAGAAATATTTTCATGGATTTGGATTCCACCATGGCAAAATTCCTTATCCGGTCTATCCAACGCTCGCGTCCAGTTTTGATTCAAAGTTCTGCTTTGTTGGTCCATCCAGTCGGTTTGCGTTGTGTTCGACCCACTAGCCTTACTACTACTACTATATACGCTCCACTACATCTGTAACGATTGTCCCATATGTCGCCTCGTCCAGTTTACAATCTGTTCGAGTGATTGTCCTGACGAGATGACCGTGTAACGCGTTTCGGGACGTACAATTGCAGGACTCTGATTCGAAACTGCTTCTGGTATCACGTTAACTCCAATCGTACCAGAATTTTGTTCTAATTCTAGGTCAGTGGCCCTAACAAAAATAGAATAAATATCTGAGCGTAGGAATGAAAAATAATAGGCATATTTATTTTTTTATTTTTTCGTTAGTGTGTATAATAATTGTTCAGGAGGTAGATACGGTATATCTTGTCAGCTGGCTAGAAATGTTAAAGGTCGATCACACATTTAAAATCAAAACGAGACCGCAAAAATTCCTATTCCTAAACAGATCGATAAGCGATTGTAACGATTTCCCCGCAGTAGTGCTTGAGGAGAATTTTCCAATAATAATGTTCAAGAATAAAATAAATAAATTAGTGAGGGGAAGAGAAATTCGAGAGAATCTCTCGCAGGTGAATCTTTCCAGAGAGCTCTGTAGGAGGCTACATTTGAGGATGCCTACACATGTTTCCGGTTTTTTTGAACTATGGTGCCGAAGCACCACGGCCTGTTTTGAGAGGTGTTATGTTCCGGGGTCACAGACCTTGGGCATACGGTAACGGATTTCTGTTCCCATTAGAACAGTCGGCCAGCTGCCTCCTAAACTGGTCGAGACTTGGAGAATGGGCTGCTGCGTCCCCACAGCAAACCCCTCTCCCGCCATTGGAAGGGTGTGGGACAAGTACCCAATGCCCGACCTACCCTGGTGTACGTTTTCTAGGGTTTGTCCTGTATCACTTTTAGTCGAACGCCTGGTAGGATTCTTAAAATATAGCCCGAGGGCCCTAGTTAACCCTTGGCTACCTTCCTCTACCCTTCCGCATCCCCCCTTTCAAATGCTTTCCTATGTAATTATGTGGATGACCCTCAAGTAGCTGTTGCCCAAAAAAAAATAATTTTAAATGTAATTTAAATAATTTAAGTCTATATTATTCTTGAGTGAAGAGAAGTGAAGTGTGGGGGGAGTGAATAAATTTTCAGAACAAATTTCTGAGACCTATTTTATTATTATTTTTTATTCTTCTTTGAAAATTGTTTTATTTGTAATACTTTCGTTTATATATTCGTTTTTGACTGCTACCGGAAACGATTCCAGTCGCAGTTCGTAATATACATACATATAGCAAGACGTACTAAATTAGCAGTAGCAGAAGTGAGAAAATGGAGGTGAGTATTGTCATCAAAGAGGAACACCTCCTTAGAGAAAGGTTCGGAGCAACGCTACTACCATTCTTAACACTATCAATATTCCCAGGAACGGGATTGACAAACAGCTACAAGGCTATTTTATCAAGCCTATTAATTATTCCCTCTTTAATTTAATGGATGAGTTTTTCGACGTATAACATATCCTGAACAAATCACGATCTTTTTCCAAGAGTTAATATTTTCTGAATAGAATTAACACTACCATGTTGCCGTAATAAAGGTTCAATTTAAAGTGATCTGTGGCCTTCCTCCACTAAAACCCCAGGCCAGTGGACGACTGCTCATCGCAGTTTGACACAACAAGCTGTTTCTATCCAGTTATAGTTGCTACAAAAAGTGCCAATCGATGTCGGAATAAATATCAGAAAGATTTTTGAGGAACATTAGGCTCAAAAATGTTATCGTCAGATTGTGTGATACATTCCACAACGGCATAAACTGCAATTGAACACAGTATTGTAATGCCCATAAGTGCATTAAAACACTGTAAAGGAGAAGAGGCGTGTCGGTGTCAAGATATTAAGTAAAAACAGCCAATTACTGAAAATACTTGGGGTGATCGAAAAATAAAGTTGTAAACCCTGCAGTGAAGAGTGTATAGTTCATTTAATTCTACCAATACAGCCACCCGACACAGTAAATTATTTTTCAACATAGTCTCCAAATTGGTTTAGGCACTTGTCGCTTCGTACGATGAGTTTGAATATTCCCACCCGGTAAAAGCTTTTGTCCTTGCGAGTACAAGCACGTTGTCGCTAAGTGTTTCACCTCAACATCTCAAGCGAATTGTCGGTGTCCTAGGTGCTCCTTCAAGAAAGGAAAAAAAGTGGAAAGTACTTCATCTTCCTTCACGAAAAGGCGCATCGTGTTGAAGCAGTTTCTCTGAGACATCATCGACCACCCTCACTACAGCCCGGACCTCGCTCCAAGCGACGGCCACATTTTTTGATCGCAGCCAGCATCTTGTCCAACCCATTACAGTTTTTTTTTCTTTATTTAGTACCATGATATTAACAGTACCCCTTAACCTAGTGTCATATTAGTGTTCCACATACTTTCGTCATCTAAAATTAGCTTGCAATTTTTTGCTTCCGTATTTACGATCAATAAATAATATTACAAAAGATATTTTGTGGTATTACGGGGAAGTTGAACGCAGTTTGCTTCATCGAAGAGAATTCGCTGATGAGGTAAGGAGTGTTTCGCAAGTGCAGGAAATAACTGCACCGTAGTCCTTGCTTGAAAATCAGTGACGAAGCTCTCTTCCGTGTAGCGGCTCTCGTCCTCTGTTTATTACGGGAAGAATCTGCGTGTACAATCCCCGCTATCCTTGTAGTGCGAGAAGGATGCTGTCCTCTCCGGTGACCATGTGTTGCTCACGTAAATAATCACGGCCATTTCTCATGTAAATACACCGCAGACAGTCTTGTGTTACCCGAGAGCGGAGTCTTATACCCTTCATGTAACATAATATATCAGGTGGTTCATATAATGTTATAAAGACGACCAATTTAAGAAACTCATTCTGCTACAGTTACTGTTAACCTTCTGTGAATTATTTTTCACATTATATGCAATTGATGATTATTAAAAAAAATTAACCAGTCATTTCTCCATTATCAAAAATCATATAATTATTTTTAAAAAATAATTTTATAGTCATTATAAATACGATAAATTTATGAATACATTCCTGACATGTAGGATTGTTCGATATTTATTTTACAAAAAACTAATTGACAGAAATAATAAAGCCTCTAAGTGATCTTATATGGTCGCTGATGTTCCTTACTTTTCTACAAAATAGAGGAAACGCTAAAATTTTAGATAAATCTTTATCGCTCTTTATATATCAATATTTCAAAGCTTGTAGGTTTTATAGCTGAAGTCTATCGTTTCGTTTATTCAAAAATGCTATCAGAACCACCAGCTGTCACTTAAAGGTCAGCTTCGTAAGGAACGTTTTATCCAGAAATTTATAACATATAAAATATAATACGGAATGTAAAATAGATAAATAAAAAATGATTATAGAAATACAGTATATATAGTCTTTCCTAATTATAAAAATCCACAATTCTGCAATGAATCGATTAAAACCGTACAAAATTCAAGAAATTACTTGTATTTATATACTTTAATTTCTTACATTAAAAATTTAAAATCTAAATCGATACATGATGTATTATATATAAAATACTGGAAATATTGCCTCATTTGTTATACATGACAAACATTAGATTTGTAACAACTGGAATCCAATGACATTTGAAAATCGTTCAATTTTTACAGTACAAACTAAGCTTATTTTAAAAACTAACGATACCTTTTATTAGTTCAATTTTGAAGTTATTGACAACGCAAGCAGATAAAAAATTTCGAATAATAAAAATAAGATTCGTTGAGTACTTAAATACAGACACTTTTAGTGATCTCATATATTAAAGAAATTAGGATTTAATTACTTCTACAAAATATTATATAATTATTTGTATTTTAATGTATTAGATTTTTATAATAATAAATTAAATGAATATCATTGTAAAAATTTCATTAAATATTATATTTAAATTCTGTAAAATTCTCAATTTATGTAATTATATTCATCCGAAACTAATTTTCCGCTTTCAATTTTTAATATGAAATTTACGTCATTTTTTTAAAATATAATTTGATAGAAATAGATTTTTCTGTGCGTACATATAGCATTCAATAACTCATTTTGATTTTTAAATTGGCCTATACTCTGAAGAAGAATTCAAAGTTTTTTTAACTAATGAAAAATATTTACACTTATTGGGACTACGTTAAGTCTAGCTATTTCAAGGAGAAAATTAACAAACGTAGCCTAGTACCAAGTAAATAAAAAATGAAATGTAACGCAACACAACGTGAGAATTAATTCTACAAGAATAGAAATATATCGGTCTGCAATATTAAATTATAATCGGACGAGGTCTATTACTGCATGTAATGAGTAAACGATTATATAAACTCCAATAAATGGAAATAATGACTGGAAAGCGTAACACACGGATGTTGTACTCTAAGTCGATAAAATAAAATATTTATACAAGGGGAGAAATATTTGCAACAACCCATAAAGACGAGAAAAAACTCAAGTAATGAATGATAACGAAGGAGCAACACGTACAGTTTCAGAGATAACAATGAAGTGTAAGAATGCTGATATACGAATAAGACTATTAAGGATGTTAATGTGTCAATTACCGATATAAGAAGAAGCATAGAATTAATCAAATAATATGGAGATCATACGATCGAATATTAAGACAAGGCTAAGTCACAGACTTGACAGTTCAACGACGTAACGTTCTCCAGGACCTTGTGACGTCATTGATCAAACAATGGGGGACCTGTCGAACGGGCGTCACCCGAGCACCGCTTTCCTTCGAGCACCTGCTTATCACGAGTTCGCCAAATTGAAAGTGAGAGTCGTTGGTATGCGGAAAACTGCAATTGCTATGTGTATCGGTCATAAAGCTCTCGCACGCCGCGTGGACAAAAACAATATCGGCAAATCAGGCCATAAACTTCAAACACTTCATCCACTAACCTGAATAACACAAATCAGGAAACCTGTTATATTAATATTACACGCCAGATTCTAATATCAAAAACATGAGTTCATCGATCGACTGGTGGAGACTGAGAAAGGAAACTAATCAGAAAGAAAGCACTGGGATGAATATATTCCTTAGACTGAAGATGTTATTCATAATACTTAAAAACATTGAGAAGAAAGTCTAGGATTTTCTTAGCTTTCAAATTAAACTTATTTTGTGATTCTTGTTTTTAATAATAAAAAAATAATATACAATAATATTGATAACGAAATGTTTTGAAAACGTTTAAAAAATCAGATACAAGTTTAACGATAAACGGAAGATAAGACTCAACTAAAGAAAGCGAAATGGATCGTAGAATGCTAACCAAATTTATAATTAATAATTGTGTGACATTTGTTACGTCGCATATAAGGTAAAATTGATACAGCTTCGTTTTTATTGTCTGGCTAAAGAATGTATATTTTTTTAATGTTAGCCTTAGCTAACCCCTTGATGACAAAAATAAATTCCAGAGTTCCCAGGCTTGTTTAGAAACAGCCAGCGGACATCGCATGGAACAGGAAATTTATTGTTTCTTCACCAGCAAATAATAAATTGAGGTCATGGGGACTTTTACTACATTTATAGTGAAGAAACATTATATAAATTTTGGATCGATACCGGGCAGCACAGAGATAATCTGGGAGTGACCACGATCCGTTTTGTCTTGATGAACGACCTGTGAGAAATGAGAGTCATCGGTAATTCATCGTCGAAAGCTTTCTACGAGTTCGGACACAACGCAAGAAGATTGAATGGCAGAGGAATTAATAAAAGTACTACAGAATCATCACAGGTGTGAGGGAAATCTGTTTGAGTTGTCAAATTTATTCATAATTAATGTCACAGGAAAAGAAAACCTGATTGAATATTAAAATAATAAAATACGAAATATCAAAAATATTAATTACAAAACTAAGAAATTGAAAATTTATAAATGAGAAAAAATTTTCAAATAAAAAACAATTAACGCATAAGTAAAAAATATTCGTTAATTAATTAAAATAATTGTAACTCACTGTTCAGATGAACACAAAAGATAAATTACATTGTAAAGAATACTGGGTATTTTTATGAATTAATTGCAGATTGGTTTAAAAGTCTATCCCTCACAATATAATTAATGTACAATGATTAATACATATTTAAATGTTACATTAATTTGTTACATATTCCATGATAAATAAATTATACATTTTTGGGGTATTTTTATGAAATTATTACGGTTTGATTCAAAAATTTATTTATATCTTACAATATAATTAATTTACATTCATTAATAAATACTTGAAGATATTTTAAGTTGTTACATGTGCATTGATAAATACATTGTATTTGTTAGGGTATTTTTTAAGAATAATTACGGATTAATTTGAAAATTTATTTATAAAACTCACAATAGAATTAATGTATATTCTTTAATAAATATTTAAGTTGTTACATATTCCATGATAAATGCATTGTAATTTTTTGGATATTTCTTTAGAATAATTACGGATTGATATGAAAATTTATTTATATACCTCACAATTCAATAAATGTACATTTATTAATAAATATTTTAAGATGTTACATAGTCCATGGATGGCAATAAAATAGCATTATTAAATAATAAAAACTGGGCTCAAAAAGTTTAACTCTATGTTATTTGATCTAAGACATTGCAATTAAAGTTTTTGGTTAAAATACGATAATATCTCTGAGAGGACAGAAAACACAATGAAATAAAATTTATAGTGTTAAGAAAGTATATATTCATTTGCCTACAAGTACTTTTAATAATTATATTTCTACAAATAATATTTAATAAATTCTATCTTCTTACTGATGCCAGTATTATGGGAAAATATTCAGTATTAGGTACCGATGCTTCCATGTCCGTTGAATAGGAATAATTGCCTCTTCCTGTCAGCTCTTATAATTTGTAAAATTAAATCCATATTAAAATAAAGTTTTGCTGAGGTTAATAAAATATAACAGAATGAACGTTGCCGCGTTGCGTGTATTCGATGTACGTCAGTTCAGGATTTTTCGTGCCATGCGAGAGATCTATTATCGCCATTTCGAAGCCGGAGACTCTCAACGCTGCCTGCATACTTGTTCCATCTGTTTCCTCAGAGTCACGAGATATCAATCATCGGTAGCTATTCTTGTTCCACGCCACTGGCCACCCCCCTTACAGTGGCTTCGCACGCTTACCCTACTTGCCAAGGGGAAACTTATCTGTCACGCTCTCTGACTATAAATTCCGGCAATTGTTTCAACTGTGAAATGTGTTGGGCTTTAAGACTGATGACAGGTCTCACTGAAGGTGGTTTACCTTTGTCGTTAAAGTCTACATAATTCTTCAGATATTATGCTTTACCGAGTAATACCTCACATAACCTCGTGTAATATCATTACTGCGACTTTCCACTAATATTTATTGTAATAATCAAAAGAAAGCCTTCAATATTATTATTTAATTTAATTTGCCCCACATTGTGGAAGCCACTATGTAATAAACAACAATGGAGCTTTAATTAATTAAATTTATTTAATGAATTTACCTCTCGTGAAGCGCCAAAAAGTAATGATTAAATGGAAGGTTTTTATTAAATGAAAAGATAATCAATTAACAAACAAAATATTTATTTATTTTGTGGCAATAACTCAAAAACAATTACAATTTTAAATTTTAGATCTCAGGGTCTCTACTGGGTTTTATAATGGACACAACAAGTTGTTTTAAAAAAAACTAATTAACACACAGTTTATAATTCACCCAGACAGTATGTCGATAGGAATAAATTAAAAGAAAAGAAATTAACTCTGATTGACAATTAAAATAACGAAATCTGGCTTCTATCCTTTAATTACGTTTACATAAATCATTATTATTTTTTATTTTGTTACTTACATCTGTCCAGCTGGTTCCAGCATTCTTTTTGTTTTCGGGAGTACACTATTGCAAAATTTTTACACTGATTCTAATATCGGCTCACAGATTTTACACTCTTGAAGTCAACCTTGATAGGCTCCCAGGAACTCGGGTGATCCTCCTTTTTGTCAGCTATCTGGTGACCGCTTGCCTTATATGAATCCTGTGATTCATAGATTTGCTAGTCTTTTTACCGCTTGGGACTTAAACTGCAACTTTACCATTCCTGGCTGGCTACAGACGTACACGGCTTTTACTTAGGAATATTTACGATTTAAATGCTTCCGTGAATGTTTTTACTTTGTCTTAAACTCACAACTTGGTTTAATAAAACATTAATCAACGGCTAGTCTCTACTTTAGAATCATTTGTTCCGTCCTCCGAAATGTCCCGTCACCAACTGAGCTATAGTAGTCTCGAGTTTTAGCGCGCACACGCCATTTTTGACTTACCGACAAAGTAACAGAGCTCGGCTCTATTGTCACTTTGGAAGCTTCAGCCACTACAATTAAATTTTATGTCCGAACAATTAATGTCCTAATTAATTGGCATTACATTATATGTCATGAAGTTTTTAAGTCACAGCGACTTTAGTTTTCAAGTTGCAATTTATTATTCAAATTGCAATTTTTCTATGTCTCTCTTTGTCTTACGCTTTATTCAAATAGATATATCGATATTTCAGGACTCATAGCGATTACCGTCTGTTTCTTTTCCACACAATCCGTTACGTTTTCAAGGATGAACCTTCGTCGTTGGTTATTTAAATTGTTTGGCGCGAGACTGCTAAGTAGCAACCCCACTCCTTTACAACCTCCTGTGGTTAAGTGTTCTCTTGTTTGACATCGTTAGCAACAGTCTTATATTTGAATGTTAGTACATTTCTCCGCGATTAGCAAGAGATGTTGTTTCGTAAAGCATTTTGAAATATGTACTTTAAAGTCAAGGTGATGTGACGCAGTACTATGTAATGTTCATTCTCGTTTCTATGGAGAAATGTATCTGAATATTTTTCATTTTGAAAATGATAAAGCATGCGTTGAAGTTCATAAGTAGAATTAATTGTTGTCTTATAAAAAATATAATTAAGCT
Organism: Zhengitettix transpicula; assembly: GCA_037074705.1. NCBI lineage: Eukaryota > Metazoa > Arthropoda > Insecta > Orthoptera > Tetrigidae > Zhengitettix > Zhengitettix transpicula. Next base: position 16,611,795 of record CM073593.1, on the reverse strand, counting down.
TTGTTAGGACAGTAAACGGGCCATTTATAGAGCCGGAAGCTAATTTCCCACATATCTTACTTAATACTAACAATAAAATTATTTTCAGGTCTGATTTATTAATATATAAAACTTAAAAATGATACTTCAAAATTTATTTGGGCAGGTGTTAAAATATGAATTGAAACCGAAATTAAATAGCAAAATTAAGTTTAAAAGCTATTAATCAAATACGATTTTGCTCCTTTCCTCTTTACAATCATATTAAGATTAAATTAACCTTAAAATAATTAATTATAAGAATAATATTAATAAACCATTTCACTCAGTTCTCTATGCTGTTGCTGATCTTTAAAATTGGTTAATACTGCTTCAATCCACTGTTTTATCGCTGTCACATTTCGCCGAACTGTCTCTCAGTCATCCTCTATCAAATGGCTGATTGTAATGACTTCCCATTCGGCTAACTTCTTTGGTATCCAAGTAAACCAAAGAAAACATAGTTTTAACTTTTTCTGTCCACTTACTTCTCAACCTCCGTTGGTAGCGTTGGCCAGTTGCCCTTATACGAATCAGGGCTTTATTCACCCTGATATAATACTTACGGTAGCTGTCTCGTAAATGCAAGAATAAATTTATGTAATCATTGACACTTCGTCCCTATTATCGCTGTCAGTTTTCGTATTTTGACCATCAATTTCTTCCTTTTCTCTTCGTAGTGGTATGTTTATTAAATGATAAAGAAAAGGGTTATTTTCCAGGTTTTTTAATGATTTAAGAGAACATGGACAATTAAAATTAAAATACAAATTATGAGTGTTCAGTTAGCCGGGCAAAACAATCGGATCCCTGAATCCCAAGTTAAACCATGGTTTACGGTAATTCCCCCAGGCGCGTCAAAGATTGAGACACTTGGCAGTTACCTCGCTTTGATCTCTGACCGTGATCATGTGGCACCCTCGTTCTCTCCGAGTCCTCTGGATGATGCACGTATGGGGCTGTACGTCCGTCCCTGGCGACGGTTCGTCGAGGAGTCTCTCTACACTTTATTTACAGCTCCTTCCCTGGATGAGAAACATCGATGGTCTCGTTCATCTTTCGATCGATCTTTCCTGAACCAAGAAATGCGATTGGTTCAGGCAGTCACTTGTTAATTTAAATTCTGGGGTTTTCGGAGAGACGTTTCCCACGGTGTGACAGTCCAGGTAGCCTCCGAGGGTCAACATTCTACGTGCTTGAGCAAGTAAAAAGCTTTCTCTCGATTCTTTAAGTGAAAATTCTGAATCCCTGGATCAAATCACATTTAAATTATTCATTTGAGGTCCATTTAGGGTATATAAGGAAACGTAGGTGAGCTTGAATCAGGTCTAATGGATTGAATAATTTTGCACCGGGTCTGGAGTCGACATGAGCAGGTCAGTTTGGTGAACCGTGTTCGAGATTTTTCCATCCTGATAATTTAATTCATATATGAATGCGGTAGTGTCTGTCAGCAATAAAACTGGATGTGATCTGAAATAAAATATTTTGGCGATTCTTGTTCGTCGTTTTATTTTCTGATTTTTTCTGCTAAGGATTTTCCTTCTCTAGAGGAACATAAATACATAAGTTGAAGATTTTCATCCAATTCGATGACCTCCTCGGAAATTATTTACGTTGAAAATTATTCTGCGGACAAAAAATGTATGACAATACTGACGGATTACTCCAATAAATTATTAACAGGAAAATTAAAGCTTTGTAGTTTATTTTTATTCTTAAATTTATAAACGGTTCTAAGGGAAAACTGTAAGTTCTGCAATAGTCTTTGGTTACGTCTATATCTAATTGTTGTTGATTAGGTCGTAATAAATGTCCCTTTACACGTTTGTTAGAGCATTTTCAGATCACTGAAGCTTGTGTTCTTGGCAACCAGTCGTTAGTTTGCTAATCTCCGTTACCGTAGGAAACACATGACTCTTCATTCTCTTTGAACTGTTTATGTCGTGACAACACTTTCGTTATTCACGGAACTGTCGCGTGAACAATGGGCCGGACTCTTGTCTCTCAACCACGAAACAATCCCCAAGCAATCATAACAAGCAGATGAGCTTACGTCTCCATATGTATGAGACGCGATTCACGACTTTCTACTTCTGAAATGATACGTGACAAACCAGAGAGAGCAAGGGACTTTCTCCCGTCACAACTCCCGCACATATCTGTTTCGTTACAAACTTTAAAAAAAATTGAAGTTTTTTGCGGGGCAGTGAAAAATTAATAATTAAAGTCATTTGCTGTAATGAGTTCCGGCCTGTTTAATTAGTCGAAAGCATTAACTCTGCAATTAGACCTGCGTTGATCATGCGAGAGAGGAAAAGAACATTTTAATCACATTTCCCCAGGGCGCGACTGCGTTTGTAATGAGAAGTGAATCTAAATGGTAGCGCTTGGTTATTCGTCAGCTACTCCTCGCTGCAAAGGAAGGCGTATTGAATGTAATTATCCAAATCTAATAAGGCTATGTCATTCGATTTTTAGATTTATTACATAAATGTACTAATATCAATAGGACAAAAAAAATGCTCCACAGGATGGATATAGTATAGCATGTACAAATTATACAACTGTAAAATCTTTAGATTGTTAACTTTCATGAAGTAAAAAAAACTATAGAAAAGTCTGATCTTGTCAACGGGAATAAAGTTTCCTTCACCTGGAACTAAAGAGTGTGATTTCAGAAAATGAGCGTCGAATCCCCAAACCTATTGACCTACTTAGTTCAATTACAGAGTGATGGTTGAGTTGACCGGCGGAAAGAGGGGTTTGAAGATTTTATCTATGAACGACGAACAAGGGGCAAGTTGACGATTACACCCTCTGCAGCACTCACAGAACTTCCCCCTCCCCCCGAACTTCAACAGCGTCAACGCTGCCGTCTACTCCATATTCTGAATAAAAATAATTAATAGGGAAAAACGTCATTTTTACCATACGAAAATGACATAAATAGTTTTTAGACTTATTCTACCTTGCGTATAATTTTCTAAGCAACCTTTTAAACTCATGATAAAGTCAGATTAAATGTTGTCACAAAAATATAATTTTTTGTAATTAATTTTATTACTCCCTGGCGTAATGAGAAAAATAATCTATTTGATGCTTGATACTGCCCTTCACCTCGGCCTGTTCTGAGAGGTGTATGTTCCGGGGACTCAGATCTTGGGCATACGGTAAGAGTTGTCCGCTATTCCTATCGGAATAGTTGGCCAGCTGCGTCCTAAAGTGGTCGAGACACGGAGAAGGGAATGCTGCGTCCCCACAGCAAACTCCTCTCCCGTTATCGGAAGGGCGTGAGACATGCACCCAATGCCCGACCCACCTGATGCAGGTATTTCTAGGGTTTTCCCTGCATTACTTTTAGGCGAATGCCGGGTAGGATCCTTAAACTATGGTCCGTGGGCCCTAGTTAACCCTTGTCTACCTTTCTCTACCCTTCCGCATCCCCCCTTTCAAATCCCTTCGTATGGTATTAAAGGGGAGTTGCCACTATGTGAATTACCCTCATGTAGCCTGTTACCCTAAAAATAAACTATTCATTATCAATCGTAGGTCGAGAGCTACCGTTTCCCATGGCTATTCTCTCGCAGGCAGTACCTGCAGTCTAAACCTTGTAGGAGAGACACGAAGGGGCTACCTTTGGGGATGCCTTTTCCACTCTCCGTTTTTGAACTAGGGTTCCCACAAGCCGAGGCACCATGGCCTGGTTTGAGAGGTGTATGTTCCGGGGTCGCAGACCGTGGGCATACGGTAAGACTTGTCCCCTATTCCTATTGGAATATTCGGCCAGCTGCCTCCTATGCCGGTCACGGCACGGCGAGGGAAAAGCTGTGCCCCACAGCTAACCCCTTCCCGCCATCGGAAGGGCGTGGGACAAGTACCCAATGCCCGACCCACCTGATGCAGGTTTTTCTAGGGTTTTCCCTGCATTACTTTTAGGCGAATTTCCGGGCAGGATCCTTAAACTATGGCCCGTGGGCCCTAGTTAACCCTTGGCTACCTTTCTCTACCCTTCCGCATCCCCCCTTTCAAATCCCTTCCCATGCTATTAAAGGGGAGTTGCCACCACGTGGATTACCCTCATTTGGTCTGTTACGCCAAAAAAAACTAATACATTATCAGTTATTATCATCTAAATCAGTTTCACTTAATATTTTCGAGAATCATTATAGTCTTATTTAAATCCACTAGGTATAGAAAGTTTAACTCTTAATGCAAGTGTTAATATTGTTTGTTACCTCAGAAATTAGTTTAGCTAGTTCATTCTCTGGAAAGTGTACCGACGTATTGCAATCACTTTTCTTCGCCCTGTACGATTATGATTGAGATTCTCATTAATTCAATTAGTCGCAATATATGTCAATCCAATTTATATTAAATATTATATAAAATTATTTAACAGGAATATTAACTAGGATCCATAAAAAAATTTCTCGAAACTTATTCGCGCCTTCTGCCTCCAGTCCAACATCCGATATTAGCCTCTTATAAGTCCGTCTTCAGTATTAAAATCTTTCTGCGAAATCTCAACATATTTTCCTCTCTTTCTTTACTTTTCAACTTCCAATGTTCTGAAATGATTTCCACGTTCTGCCATAAACAAATTGTCTAATTTGGGGGTCTTTTGACGGTAATTTTAGTTGTTTATTACAAATCGCCGTTTCACTTCGTCATCCATAGCAAAAAAAAATCGCTTTTCTAGTAACATACTTAAATATTATTGTTTATTCAATGTAATTAATATATTTATATCGTCCCATGGTTCCACCACACAACTTAAACTCGCATGATGCCAAAATTGAGTCGTTACGCTGTGCATGTGTCAGGTTTACTGTTTATTCTCGTGTGATGTGTAGTACCATATTTTATGATAGTTAATTCTCCATATATTTACAGTACTTTTAGTAGTGTTGGACAGGAAAATTTGGATTCCCGATGTTTAGTTATGTTTATGTTAACTTATAATTCAAATGAAAAATTTTACAGCTGATAGAAAATTAAAACTTTATCAATTAAAATGTTAACAAAAGTTTTGTCTGTATTTGGCTATCTTTCTTATTATTAGCTTATAATTCTTATTAATTGTAGCACCTAATAATCACATTTTCAATTTCATGTAATGACGTATCCTATTCCCCAAACGAGGACTAATGGAACAAATCAAATCAAAGTTTCCCAGACAGTTCGTCGTAGTTTGTTCTCATGTTATTTCAAAGACCTTGCTTCAAAAAGTCTTCCATCATTCTACTCGATCGGATACGGATGTATGTATTCATGGCGTACCACAGATTTAAAAAGTCTCCTTTTCGTAATAATATCATAAATAAATGTATGGAGTTCCACGATTTCCTACTGTCGATTATCAACCTATGTTTTTCTCAAATAAACGAGAGTAAGCCAATAAGTAATACCTTCCATTTTTTCTCTTTCTTTTGTGAATACAATTGAGTGTAATTTACACAACATAAACCCACAATATTAATTATTAAATTTCCACTTTTTCGAATAGTCACCATACTTTACCACAAATTTCATCCAACTTTTAACACGGATATGTATTTCACTGCTTCCTAAGCAATCGACGCACGGAAGTTTTCAAGGTGTTTGTCCTTCAGCTTCGTTACAGCGACGGATCCATCGCCTAACAGTGTAGTCGCATCATCATACACATTTTTCAGCCTTTCATGAACGCAAATGGACGTTTCATCTTCCACATTTAATTCAATCACAGAACGTTGTCTAATACGTGGGTGCTGTGCTTGGGAAGTTGTTACTGCAGTGGATTGGGGAAGAATGTTTGAAGAATTGCGCCGAATTTAAAATTTTCACATAACTTACTTATTTAAGGATAAAAAGTAAGAGGCATTACTCATTGAACCACCCTCGTTGACACAATATCTTCCAGCAGCATACTTTAGAATTTCTTCCTCACCAAGTTCACAGTGCAATGTTCTTGTTGTTAATTTAAATATTATTATGGGGACCCAATTACTTTATTCAAATTCCCCGGTACAATTCGTAACTTGGCGATTACATTCTTTGTTATTTTCAGCATTTAAATAGATGTAACGAAGAAAAGTTTAAGGTATTGGAGAAAGTAACGTATCTTATATAAAACTAGATGCATATGAGCGATCAGTTGTACATTGCATTGTGTCAATCGCAAGAGTTGCGACAGTGTCCGGCTTCCATTGTCCAGCACCTATGATGGATATAGGACAGGGCGGTCCAGTTAGTATCTGGATCTGCTATCGGGGCGAGCACACTTCATCGGATCAGACTTATTTCGCAATGCTCTTTCTCCGTGACAGGTTCTTGTCACGACGGGAAACCTGGTATGCCACTATCACCATGACCCGATAACCTCTGCATTCCGTCTGTATTGAGGTTATATACACATTACACGCGTCATTGCGGAAATTGCGCTGATCATTATTTATAATATGATATTTGACTCTATAAAGAATCAATTTGGAAGAATACCGGTCTTTTATTGTTAAAAGTCTACTATTCCAACACTAACAGAAGCCAGAATGAAAAACGTCACCCTAAATCAGGCGAAGTTCAATAATACGAAGATTAATCTAGGTCTATTCAAGAATTGCCATGAAATATAATTATATGGATCTTTTGAAAAAATTATAATAAGTTCAGTGTAGGAATTCAACGTTTTTCATCAAGTATTCCCATATCTTCTTCTAATAAAGAAAATAGACTGTTTGTTTGTATGTATGTATGTATGTATGTTACGCATACAAATATACACTCGTGGAGTAAATCCCACCCAATTTCGTACACGTGTTTCTTTAGAACCGGAAACAAACACTGTAGGGATAAGACACGTCTACCACCCCGAGAGGCGGGGGTAGAAAGGTGTGGAAATTTTCCATCATGCTCAAACGACCGATATTTGCGTCAGATAAATATTTTCTGGGTCAATGAGATTGATATTATCTCTCCAGATGTTTTTTTGTATACAATTTCAAACCCTTTCGGTTTTGAGGTGTAAGGACGTTAAATAAAAATCACGCGAAAACAACCGACATTGTAGTCAAATCCGGGTTTATGGATGCCCCTGAGTTTAATTATATCATTCTACTTTCTGTTTTTGGGGAGGACGGGGTTGGAAATTTTCAAACTTGTAAAAACGGTCCATACTTTCGACGGATAAATTTTTTTCGGGGCCTATGACATTGATAGCGTTTTTCCAGATATTTTTGTATACTATTTCAAACCCTTTCGGTTTTGGGGTGGAGATGCGTTACATAAAAATAACGCAAAAGCAACCGAGATTGGAGTCAATACCGGGGTTATGGATGTCGCCGAGTTAAATTACGACAACCCGAGCACCCAGAAAGTATATCAATTTAATATTTAGACGTGACTAAACGTGTCAATTATTGAAATTATTTTCTTGCATAAATAAGACCGCGATGGTCGTTACCACCTCATTCAGGATGTCTCAATCAGCTTGGAATTCCAGCCGGTGTGTTAAGACTGATTTGGTCTTAGTTATCCATCAAAAACAATTATAACATATATTAATTGATCGATGATTTTTGATTTAGTCCGAAAGATTTTTGAACTAATTTATTTTGAATAAATACGGTGGTTTTTACACACGTTAGAAATTTATGTTAATGTAAATATAATACATTTTAACTGAATTTAATTCAAATTGTACAACTGAAGAGGTCCCAGTTAGGGATGAAATGTTGTGTTTGTCAAGTATAATGTTTTACATTTTATAATAATTTTTTTTCTGACTAATAGACTGATGTTTTTCATATTTATTTACAATGTATTTTTTCAAATTTAAATACTTCCAATATTCTTCTTTATATACTTTTTTATAATTGAAATTTCTGCAAACATTTAAAATAATTATATTTGTTTTAATTTCATGAATTTGCCACCGGTAAAAGAGTTCATTTCTAGATTAAATAAATACATACATGCAAATACAATAATTTTTATCTATTTATTGTTAAAGCAACATGCCAAATAATAACTACTCTTACGATGTTTGATCTAGACCATGACTCATAAAAAAAATTTGCTGCACAAACAAACGTCTGCCATTGTTCTAGAAATGACACTTGACAAAGACAGTTCTAATAATCCAAGGCAAACTCTGTCCTTACTGGTGAGTGCAGGGCTGAGGCGATAGGACACGTCTCCGACCAGAGTGAAGGGTTCGTCTTAGCCTGAACCTGTAGATAAGGACTGGAATCCATCCTCCCTCTGCGCCGAACTGTCACATGCAGGGTCACTCCAAAGTACACACAATGAACCACATTATTCACATAAGGTAACTGCGGATCGTCTGGTTTAAACGGAGATTGAAAATTAGTCAAATCAAATTCAGAAAAAGAAACAATTATTGTACTACCAATTAAATAGGCTTTTAATTGTTTTTAATATAATTTAATTGTTGGTGGTACGGGTGCTTAAAGACGACAATAAGGGCGGGTTTTTCTTTGTTAACAATCGAGACTGGAAACCGTGCGCTTAGAGAACTCAGTCTGCGTCGAGGACACAGCAGTTCGGTCCACATAGAAAAATAAAAACAGTAAAAGTCTGCGGATCCGGAATTATGAATAGGGCTATCTAGGAAGTTCAACAGCGAGATATAATAGTTTACATAAAACGCAAGTAAACAGTTTTGACGGAGAGACTCATAAAAACCGCAATTTGGAAGCAGAAGTTTTTCTTCACAAACTGAACTGATTTTCGCATAGAGAGACTTTGAGGGGATCTACGTCCGGCAACTGGTTGAGAATGAGATGATCCAGCTTCCAGAGATCCAGAGCAACTACCGTGTGTTCAAAATCTAATGAGTAGAATCAGTGTATAAAGGCCTGTTTAGTGTGTGTTGACTTCAAGCTACAAGAGTCAGATTTCGTTCGCGTTTTTCTATTCATTCGTTTTTTTTTACTTTTGTATTTAATATTGTGTTCCGTAAACTTAAATGAGTTTGGATTTTTAATTTTTTAGTTCATTGTATTTGTTCTTCCTATTAAACCCAGTGATGACCCTGAGATAAAGAGAAATTAGATGTAGTTGATTGTAAAAATATAAAGTTGTATTTTCATAGAACGCCACGTATTAAGTAAATAAAACATGAAATATTTGTTTGTTAAATTGATGTAATTCGGCGTAATTAATTTCGTAATTATTTTTTAATTACATACTAATTTTGTTTATTATTCGTATTAATTAAGACCCCTTTTTAATCATTACATAAATGGCCCAACAGCATGGGGCAAAATTTAATTAATCATCTTATTAATTATTACAAAATATAATCAAGACTACGAACTCATTATTGTTATAATATACTTTCTATACTAGAATAATAGTGTTACGTCGAATTCTTATCCCTCACTTTTTGCAACACCAACTACAATATATTTAAAATTCCCACAGTGTTTGTTTTCGGTTCTAAAGGAACAAGCGTACAAAAATTGCTTACGTTTTCGCCACGCGGTGTATATTTCTATGCGGAACATACATACAATATTTTCCCCTTCCACCTCTCACTCATAGAGGTAGAACAACAACTGACTTGACAAGTTGAATGTTATAATTAAACTCATCGCGACATCCATATCCCCGGATTCGACTCGAATCTCGGTTGTTTTTGTTTTATTCTACGTAACGCCCCGCCACCCCTCACCAATAATGCCTAAAGTTGTTGAAATTATACACTAACAACATCGGGAGAAATACTATCAATCTTATTGACCCTGAAATATATTTATGCTACGCAAATATTGGCCGTTTCATCAGGTTTGAAAATTTCCACCCTCTCCCACAGTGTTTGTTTCCGGTTCGATAGGAATACGTGTACGAATTTTGGTCAAACCTGTTCCACAGTTGTAGATTAGTAAGCGGAACATATACACAAACGTACAGCCTATTTTATTTATCAGGTTTCATCGATACATGAAAATGAGAAAAAATTATGCAATTCCTTCAATGACATTTATGTCGTTATCTGTAATTATTGATTTTAACGAAACTGTGATAGGAGTTTTATGTAAAACTGAAAATCCAGCTCATAGAGAATTATATATCGTTGGTTCTTGTTCCTCTTTATTTCTATTTGTACAACACGCATTTAACTGTGATGTTTAAAACTCTAGAAAATATATTCATAGTTATCATTTTCTTATATTCTGTACAATGAAGCACGTCCTAATTGTATTTACTATATGAAACACTAATTTCTTAGAAACTGATTGTAAAAAAATAAGAAATGAAAAAATGAATTCACTCTTCCCTGTCATCAGACTTTTTGGGCATGCATTTAAATAGTATTTACATATTTAAAGCGCATTTCAAAACACAAGGTGTGGTGAGCCGTTAAAAAAATGTCCCGAATTACACTATTTATGGTTTATTGTTTGTTTCCGGGATAATGAGGTATCTGCTGATTAACTCAGTCCAACTGTTTCTTTCGTCCTTTACAAACTCGTTCAGTCGCTCTCCCTGACAAATTAAGGGTAACTGTTTTATAACTCACACGAATTCCGGCTTCAGAATGAAGTCTCCGCCTTCTAGATCTTGTGCTTTCCTGCCAGTCGGGTCAGATACCAGAAACTGGTGGACTGGCAATCGAATTTTTTATTCAAAAAAGAATTATGTATTATGTTTATAAAAATAATTTGAGATTCAACGTCCAATAAAACGTATTTATTTTTTTAGAAAAATCATAATTTATATTTGCATACTATAAATATGAAGAATGCAAATATTATCCCAGATTGAGTAGCGAAATGACATGTATAAGATTAAATGAATCAGCCATTAATGTGAAACATAATATCAATAATTTAAATATATTTTACGATAATGATATATATATATATATATATATATATGTGTGTGTGTGTGTGTGTATGTGTATGTGTGTGTGTCTGTGTTCTGATTATATCAGATAAATTATAAATAAACACCAGCCTTTTAGCGTCAGAAAGTATGTAATAGAAAATACATTATTGAATGGCTCTTGTTCACACCTGACGAAAGAATCAAGGATCCCAGAAACGTTGTGTGGTATTTATATTATCACTATTTTGTCTGAATTGGCTAACTTTCTTATTCATTATTTTCAATCACACGTAAATTTTTTCACTTTAGAAATTACATTATTATTAAATATTCATGGAAGCTTGTGAGAGCATTCTCTCGCAGATGAATTTTCCCAGAGAGCTCTGGCGGAGGCTACCTTTGGGATGCCTTCACATCTCTCTGGTTTTCTGAACTAAGGTTCCCACATGCCGAGGCACCTCGGCCTATTTTGAGAATTGTATGTTCCGGGGTCAAAGACCTTTGGCATAACGTAAGAGTTGTCAGCTATTCCTATTGGATTAGATGGCCAGCTGCCTCCTAAATCGGTCAAGGTATGGAGCGGGGAAAGCTGCTACCCCACAGCTAACCCCTCTCCGGCCATCGGAAGGGCTTGGGACAAGTACCAAATGCCCGACCAACCTGATGCACGTTTTTCTAGTGTTTTCCTTGCATCACTTTTAGGCGAATTGCCGGGTAGGATCCTTAAACCATATCAAAGGGGGCCCTAGTTAACCCTTGGCTACCTTCCTCTACCCTTCTGCATTCCCCCTTTTCAAATCCCTTCCTATGCTATTAAAGGGGAGATGCCACCATGTGGATTACCCTCACGTAGCCTGTTACCTAAAAAAAAGATACCTTCTCTTTTCTCTGTTTTTTGAACTAAGGTATCCACAAGCCGAGGCACTTCGGCCGGTTTTGAGAGATGTATATTCCGGGGTCGCAGACCTTGGGCATACGTTAAGAGTTATTCGCTATTCCTATTGGAATAGTCGGCCAGCTGCTCCTAAACTAGTCAAGGCACGGAGAGGAGACTTCTGCGACCCCACAGTAAACTCCTCGCCCACCATAGGAAGAGCGTGGAAAATTACCAAACGCCCGACTTACCTGATGTATTTTTTCTAGGGGTTTCCCAGGATCACCTTTAGACGAATCTTTAAACTATAGTCCGGGTTATCGCTTGGTTACCTTTATTTACCCTTCCGCATTCCCCTTTTCAGTGTCTTTCCTATGCTATAAGGAGGGAGTGGCTAATACGTGGATTACCTTATATTGCCTGTCAACACCTTCTTTTTCTATTAGATATTTAACATAAATTACATTAGATATAGAAAGTCCACCAAAATTATATATTATTACGTCTCCAAAATATTTAATAAAAATATTATTTTAGTTATTTATTTATTTGATTCTTACCTGAAAAGGTCGCAAATTAGCGTCGAAACGTAATGTAATTTGTATTAATTTTTTTTTCTGACATGAAAAATCTGTTGTTAATTTAAAATTCATGATTCTTTGTTATTGTTATCCATTTAATCGTCTTATTTATTGTTTCCATCTTTATTTTTACAACTGTTTAAATAAGTGATTTCGAACGCAAGATACTCTAGAAATTTATGTTAATATATATTTACGAAATTAATTGTAAGAAATTACATATGTTATTTTTTACATAATTGTATTATAAATTATCATGATTGTAAGAGATGAGTTCCTAGGAAATTTTAGCTGACGAATTTATTTGAAACTTACATCTGAAGCGGTTTGACTTGGGGACAAAACGTTGCGTTTGATATATTATAATGTTTTAAATTTTACATTAAACTGCAATCTAATAGGTTGGTGTTTTTTTATTTATTTGTGGAAGTTAGATTAATATAATTGTAAAATAATTTTCAATTAAGGTACAATAAAACTAGATGTAGCTATCTTCAACATTTTGGTTGACAACTTGGTTGGCCCATGCTACTAGACAAATTCATGAGCAAGTATTGAGAAACAAGTACGCAAACGGCCTCTTGAGTCATGAGTGTAAAAATACCCATGCTCGTCCCAGCGACGACAAAGCACGGGATTGTGTGTCGCCTGTCCTTGAGGGTCAGAGAAGTGCGCCATAAACGTCGATCTGACGGACGGTATTACTGTATGTAAATGCCATTGTGTAGCCCACGCTTTTCCGTGATCCATCCGTGTCCATGACCAGCTTATCGCAGGGCGCTTGAGTTCTTCGATCGCGTCGATTCTACCAGGTTTCCGTTCTGATAAATAGATTTTTAGCATCGTTTGCCCCACCAGCCGAGCAAATATACCGTGGTATACCGTTATTTAAATATAACTGCGTAATTAATTTTGAACATGACCTACTACACATTTCATTCTGATATTTTTCTGTGCGTGTTTCGAAAAACGAAAATTTGGATTGCTGAATCGTCCATCCAGAATACTAGCCAATAGTCGCATTCGTGGCGTTTTCAGCTAGTCACAAGTTTGTTCTAATTTGTAAAATGTGTCAATTAAATTCATTCATGGTTCAAGGTCGATCACGTCTGTTAAGTTTCTCTGATCGGAAAATCATGCGGCGCGGGATTTTGATTATATTGATTAATTATCATGAACGTCACGTATTTTGGCAATTTTTGGAAGAATAGTTTTAGTTGGCTGCTATAATACTGAGTGAAGACTATAAGTAAATATAATAAGCGACCAAAATATTATATTGTGAGAGGTGTTATCTGTGAGATACATGAATGATCAGTGAAGAAGTGGTTTGAAGAGAGAAGTAAAGATAATATTAAAAAATTGAAAACTGTTTACAGAAATCTTGTAAGTATTGAGACAAATATTAGAAAGTGAATATAATGAATACTCGCTGCCGCATATTGTGATTAAAGGTGAAATACATTTGGTCTGTATGTTTATCAAATTCTGTTAAAAGATCAAGGAGGCTATAGGAGATATTATTAAAAATAATTGTTGACTTGTTCATTGCCTAAAAAGTATATTAAGTATTATGTTGGGAAATTGTTATTAAATAGTCATTAACTATTTGTTCGTTATATTAAAATTTGTTTCTCTGATTGCTAATTATAAGTATATCCTTCATACGTGTCCCGGGGAAAAATATTCGGCAGATGATGACGTCACAGTGACGTTATTTAAATCTAGTCTGAAGCTTAACAGCCCAAACGAAGAGTAGTAGAATATTAGTGTATCGTTAAAAACAAATATTTGCGGTGAATTTTGTTTGTTTTTAAGCGTTGTTAACACATATATTTCGTTTATACCTTTAAACTATAAAGTGTAGTGCTCTATTCTATGAAAGAAGCTTAAGTATGCATAATATTATAATGTCTGATAAATTTTTTTGCAGTTGTAGACAGGCTATGTATAGGGTAATCCACATAGTGGCAAATCCCCTCTTATAGCATACAAAAAGGAGTGAAAGGGGGATGCGGAAAGGTAGAGGAAGGTAGCCAAGGGTTAACTAGGGCCCCCAGGCTATGTTTTAAGGATCCTACCCTCAAAGAGATGCAGTGAAAATCCTAGAAAAACCAACATCAGGCAGGTCCGGCATTTTGTACTTGTCCCACGCCCTTCCGATGGACGGAGAGAGGTTTGCTGTGGGGTCGCAGATTTCCCCTCGCCGTGCCTTGACCGGTTTAGGAGGCAGCTGGCCGATTATTCCAATAGGAATGCCCAAGGTCTGCGACCCCGGAACATACACCTCTCAAAACAGGCCGAGGTACCTCTGCATTTATTCATCAACTCTAAATTATGGATTTAAAATTTAATAGTTTAAGATTGAAAAGAGTTAAATCGCATACTTTACATAGTATTGGAGTAATAAAAACAAAATAACCATGACCCAGTACGTACCACACTGCTGATAAAAGTAGCAATTTAGTTGTAATACAAAGGGCAGACAATAGAATATGGTACTGATTTGTTTTAATCGTTACATATTGAAAAATTGTGCGGTGACGTCTGTGCTTACAAATCACAGTAACTATAGCAATTTAAAAAAGTATTGGACGAAGTTTTGTAGATTTTAATCATATATTTATTTACATATAACTATATATTGTAATACTAATTAGAGGCCAGTAATGATTTTAATAATTGGATTGTTAGCGGTGCCAATTCTTCAAAGACAACAATGTGTCGGCGGGCTTTGTCGTGGGCTACGAGCGCTTTCTGAAACGGTTGTCTGTCTGATATTGTAGGCGGGAGAGGAAGTAAAATTTGGAGAGAACGAACAGCGTGGCCCAAGTATAAAATTCAGCCGGTTTTTTTTGATTTTTTAGGGCAACAGGCTACATGAGGGTGATCAACATTGGGCAACTCCCCTTTAATAGCATAGGAAGGGATTAGAAAGGGGGGATGCGGAAGGGTAGAGGAAGGTAGCCAAGGGTTACTAGGGCCCCCGGGCTATGGTTTAAGGATCCTACCCGGCATTCGCCTAAAGAAATGCAGGGAAATCCCTAGAAAAACCTGCATCGGGTAGGTCGGGCATTGAGTACTTGTCCTACACCCTTCCGATAGCGGGAGAGGAGTTTGCTGTGGGGACGCAGCATTCCCTTCTCTGTGCCTCGACCAGTTTAGGAGGCAGCTGGCCGACTATTCCAATGGGAATAGTGAACAAATCTTACCGTATGCCCAAGGTCTGTGACCCCGGAACATACACACCTCAGAACAGGCCGAGGTGCCTCGGCTTGTGGGAACCTTAGTTCAAAAACGGAGAGGAAAAGGCATACCCAAAGGTAGACCCTTCGTATCTCTCCTAAAAGGTTCTGCCTGGGAGAGAAAAATTCAACCTTTTTTTTTTTTTTTTTAGGTGTAGACAGGCTATGTATAGGGTAATCCACATAGTGGCAACTCCCTTCTTATAGCATAGGAAAGGGATTTGAAAGGGGGGATGCGGTAGGGTGTAGGAAGGTAGCCAAGGGTTACTAGGGCCCCCGGGCTGTATTTTAAGGATCCTACCCGGCATTCGCCTAAAAGTAATGCAGGACAAACCCTATAAAAAACCTGCATCGGGTAGGTCGGGCATTTGGTACTTGTCCCACGCCCATCCGAAGACGGGAGAGGGGTTTGTTGTGGGGACGCAGCTTACCCCTCGCCATGCCTTGGCCAGTTTAGGAGGCAGCTGGCCGACTATTCCAATAGGAATAGCGGACAACTCTTGCCGTATGCCCAAGGTCTGCGACCCCGGAACATACACGTCTCAAAACAGACCGAGGTGCCTCGGCATGTGGGAACCTTAGTTCAAAAAAAAAACAGAGAGATGTGAGAGCATCCCCAAAGGTAGCCCCCGCCAGAGCTCTCTGATGAAAAAAAATTCAACCGAGAAAGTTACAAGTTTTTAAATCCAAGTATAAAGTTTGGACAGCGAGAGACTTTGTAAAAAACTGCAAAGAGTAATCAAATATTTGCGCAACATTAAGATTCCTACGCTTACTGAGGTCAACCAACATTTTCCACATAAAGACAATGTGTAACAATATGGTTGGCTGATTATTTGGAGGTGCTGCAGATCCAGTTCCCGGAGGAAAATTCAATAACTACGACCGTGTGTTTGACAATCAAGTGTAGAGTCAGTGATTCTTGGCGTTTTTAGTGTGCCCAAGCCGAGGAATCTAAGTCTGGTACCAGCCGAACATTTTTTGCAAGTAGAAACCAAGTTAATTAAGTTTGTTAATGATAGTTAAAGGTATTCGTCAGATTTCGTTCCTGTCGTTTTGGTTTTGATTGTAAAATTCTTAATTTATAAATTCTATGATTGTTCTTTACTTATCAAGCCCAGGTAAACGACCCTGAAAGAAGAGTTATCAAATTTCTAAACATTGAATCTTTAAATGTATTTATCCTCAGAGAAAATGTTATAAATTTCTATTAAAAAATAAATGATATCGTAAAGTTTAAAGTTGTAATTATTTCTCGATCCTTCCTGTTAAAATAAAATAAATTTGTTCCAGAACGAATTATCAATTTAATCAAACTGCGAATTATTTTTTTAAATAATTCAATAACATTTTGTTTGATAATTAATTAATCTCCTCTTTTTAACTTTTACATTTTTGGCTTGCACAACTTGTGGAAATTCATTCATTTAATTAACTTCTATTTATTTATTAAAATATATTTATATATACCTATTTTATCAGCATTATTTTAATAATTATGAGGTCTTCAATTAATATTAGATAAGAATATTTTGCTGTTGATTTAACTCACAGAATTTCAATTTTATGTTTTGATATTGCAGTTAAAACAGTGTAAGAGTGAATTCATTACTAACGCCGAAGGAAAACGAGGCTTCTTTCTCATTGCGCGTAAGATATTCCGGAGAAAAGCAGAAGAAATACGGGACAGCTGTCTATTTTTATTTGCGTAGTTTACAATCTCGCTCCGTTTTGCAGTTGTTCGCGAAGAGGTTGTTTTGCCGCAGCCCTCTTGACAAGGCGGAACTGTTTACTGGTGCAAGAACGTGAGGCAGCCGTAAAGACGGGTGTGGTGCTTCTGTCTGGGCCAACATCGTCATCATCATCAAGCAGTCCGACCCTGCGACCTGGACACCTGTGTGTGTGTGTGCACCGCCTTATCTCCTTGTGCAAATTCAACGTGCTTCAGGCTCGTAATTAATGGCTATCGGTAATAATACTTCCAAAAGGCTTATTATGTCAGGTCGCCTTTGAAATTCCTGCAGTCAGGAGAAAGTAGTTAGGGATAGAAACTGTAAATTAATGACCTGGAGATTATCTGACATGACGCGTTTCATTTCCAATCCGCCCATCACACTACATTTTATGTAGAGATGTTTAAAATTTGGTTGACAAAGCTATATTTATTAGCCAATCTCGTCCATCATCATGAAAACCTTAACTATGCCAAAAATATTTTCCTGGTCAACCTCGATCTTATTGAATTTATTTCTAAGTAGATAAATTTTAGATTATCTCAAATTAATTTAGGAGTCAACCAATACAATTTTATAAGGAACAATATGTACAATGATACCTTTCTGAGATATGTTATCATTTCATATATATATATATATATATATATATATATATATATATATATATATATATATATGTTTATTATATACAATTTTCTGTAATTTTTAAGTGCAAATATTCTTTTTCTGATTTCTTCAAAGGACACAAAGATCCTATTAATAAGTTTTCCACTACAAATGTTGTTTGTAAAATTAAGTGTTCAAATTGTGAATTTTGTTATGTCAGCCAAACAGAAAGGACAGTACTAGGATTAAAGAACATAAATCAAATTTTTAACTGTCATATAGTAAACATAGTTCAAACAACAAACGTTGTATTAAATTTAATCATGGTTTCGAAGTGAGATACAATTAGGTACAGGTTAGATTTAAAACAGAACAGTGTATTTATAAAAGGAATAAAATAATTTAACCAGTTGCCTATACAAATTAGGCAATGTGATTCTACTAATAAATTTAAGAGTAGTTTATTTAAACACCAATGTTTTCAAAATGTAAATTTGTGAAAAAGTGAATAATGAGAAACTGAGTGGCATTTTTTGATAAATAAATACATTATTATTATTATTAAAATATTAAACCCCTATGTGGGGTTGAAGAGGGAGGCATTTTAAATATATACGATAACGGCCTATATTGGCGTCAAATAGTTTACCGGGACGTAATTACAGTGAAAAATTTCATCCCCTAACGTCATAAGGACAGCTTTAGGTGTGGGGGTTGAAAGAGGGTTATAAAAATTGCGATAACGACCAAGATTGTGGTGTCGAATCCGGTGTTTTGGTATTCGCCAGGAATATATCATATTATTATTATTATTATCACACCCTACCATACCTATCCACAGAGGCTAAACTTTAACTTAACCCTGCTGCAATGTAATTATTAAACCTAGCAACTACAATAACACCGGATTCGACACCAATCTTGGTCGTTATCGCAATTCTTATTTAATTTTTAATGTATAATCCATACTAAATAGATATTTGATTTGACTTTACTGGATTTAATGTATAAATTTCTACAATTAATTTTATAAATTATTAAAAAAAATTTTCTTAAGTTTCATGATTTATTCTTCTTGAGGAAGTGTTCTAATATGGTGTACTCTGTGATTAGTTATTTGATATAATAATTAACTGAAAAAGTTATCCATCGTATGTTTATTATCAGTATGTGTCCTGTCGAAAATGTTTACCTCAGCCATATTTTGTTTGTGTGATAATTACAGAAGTGTTTTACAATATCCACGTATTTGAACATGCTAATTAAGTTGCACATAAATCAATATTAAGTACATGTAGGAGTTGTACTGACCGGCAGAGCTCTGAATAATGCATACATTTGTCCGCGGTTGATGTTTACCATGAAGTATACCTCACATTTAACCAAGTGAACGAATGTGAATTATTACACCCTAACACCTAGTCGTCAATCCGGCACCGATTGCAATTTAACTCAACTTCGGGAACTCAATTATTTCAATGTGATTGCTGTTGTTCCGAAGTGAAACATTGCCGCAATATAAGTCTACGGTCATCATTGCGATTTTTTTATAGCTAGAACTCGCAAAAAAAATCTCCCGTAGACGACAAAGGACTGTGTGTTAAATGTTATCAACCATGAATCCGATTAAAAAATAAATGTGTAAACACTGCATTAAGGTTTTTAAGTTAATGAACTTCGCGGAATATCGTTTGTCAAAAGTTGGCATAACAAGTAAGGTGTTTATAAATATTATAAATGAGAAACCCTTAAATCACAGTCACGTTTAAATTTTTTAAAAATGTAATTTACATTAAATTGCCAGAATTTAAAATTGTACGTCAGAAGCTGACTCTCGGAGACAGTCAGAGATACGCCATTGAACATGTTCATATTGAACCATGTGGGGAAATAATTTGGCCTAAGTAAATATTCAAATTAAATTATCAGATGAATATGATTCAAGTAACCGAAAGCTTATGACGAACAATTTTGAATTCTGACATTTTAATGTAAACTTCAGTAAAATAAATTTTATATGTGGTTGTGATTTAATGGTTTTCTCATTTATAATGTTAGTAGTAAAATGCAACAGTCTTATCGGTTTATTAGGTTTTTATAAATTAATTTTAATAAAAATTAACAAAATACATTTATTATCTAATTCAATCACAGAAATTTTAAAAGTAACTTAAAAGCAACCATACGTGTTACACTCTTGAAATCATTGGATGTTGGGCCATGCAGCAGTAAACACACAAATGTTCCGTGACTTTATTTTTTACAATTTTTTTTCAAACATATGCAGGTAAACCTAAATTTTTTTCTCGTTGAATTCTGCTTATGCTAGGTTTCAGGCGGCTCTTTGTCCGTCGTGTTTAACCCGGTAGCTTAAATGGCCGTGCGACGTAGGCCACTGCCCTCCTCGCAGACTTCTCTACGTAGTGAGTCTAAGTCAAACAATCTCGTTTTGTCTCATCAATTGCGACCCAGGTTGAGTGTTCCACAGCAAATACTTTGTCCAAATAGCATAAATTTAAACCATTGAAATTCAAAATATTGAGCGCGAAAATATTACGATCAATATAGAAAGACGAATAAATAGCAGGGTATCAAATTATAGACAAATTTCTCTGCTTCCTATTTCTTCCAAAATTTTTGAAAAAAAAATTCAAATTAAATTACTTAATATCTTGAGCTAATATATAGTATTTTAAGTTCATCCCAGCA
Source organism: Zhengitettix transpicula (assembly GCA_037074705.1). Classification (NCBI taxonomy): domain Eukaryota; kingdom Metazoa; phylum Arthropoda; class Insecta; order Orthoptera; family Tetrigidae; genus Zhengitettix; species Zhengitettix transpicula. The sequence goes on along the minus strand of CM073593.1, from coordinate 16,591,190 downwards.
TGGTTTCCTTAAAGGAAAATCCACGTCTTTATTCGAAATATTAAAAAATTCATTGGATGAGGGATTGAAGGTAGCGGGAATATTTACTGATCTGTCAAAAACATTCGACACGATTGTTCATGAAATTTTACTAGGAATGTTAGAATATTATGGCGTACGGGAGGAACGACTTACTTCTAAAATAATATTTAAAAAATTATAAGCGAAAGGTAACAGTCGAAACTAAACATGGACATATTTATTTATATGATTGGGAAATTGGAATAGTAGACCAGCTGCCTCCTAAACTGGTTGAGGCACGAAGAAGGGAATGCTGCGTCCCCACAGCAAACTCCTCTCCCGCAATCGGAAGGGCGTGGGACAAGTACCCAATTCCCGACCTACCTGATGCAGGTTTTTCTAGGGTTTTCCCTGCATTACTTTTAGGCGAATGCCGGGTAGGATCCTTAATATATAGCCCCCTAGTTAACCCTTGGCTACCTTCCTCTACCTTTCCGCTTTCACCCTTTCAAATCCCTTCCTATGCTATTAAAGGGGAGTTGCCACCATGTGGATTACCTTCATGTAGCCTGTTACCCTAAAAAAAATAAAAATAATTACTTGCGGTGTTCCTCAAGGCTCGATTCTTCGGGCTTTTACTTTTCGTTCGTTATATTAATGATATTCTAGGTTTTGTACATCCTCTAAAATCTACGCGGAAGATACAAATGTAGTGATTGCAGATAGAAATGTTGAGAATCTTGTTACAAACGTATACATCACTCTGGACGAACTAAATGTGTGGTTTAAAGGTAATAAATTATTACTAAATATAGATAAATCGAAGTTCGTCCAGTTCTCAGTGGATGGTAGTAACAACCTTCTAGAGAAGTTCTCGACTGAGGCGCCTTTTCTGGATTTTCATATTGAAAGTAATTTCAAGTGGACTTACCACATAGATCTACTTGCTGGGATAGTCAGTTCGGCTTGTTATTGTCTCAGATTCATAATCCAACAAGTTGACATCAACACAACGAAAATGGTGTACTTTGGTATACTTTATGTGTTGTGGCATTGCAAATCGGGGCATTTGCTCCAGGAGCATTGAAATATTCAACTTGCAAAAGTGTTCCATTAGAATACTTTCTAAAACGGATAATATATCAACATGTAAGCCTTTTTTCAAAAGTTTGCGAATATTAACTCTTCCCAGCTGGTTTATACTCAAAATTTTAAAGTTAGTTAAGCGGAATATGAATCTTTTTCCAACTAATGGCGAGTCTCACGATTATGAGACTAGAAATCGCTCAGGTCTAAGATCTTTGCTCCTCTACCAGAGAAGTATTCACCATTCAGGGATAGTTTTATACAATAGTCTTCCTCCAGATGTAAAGAACAATAATAACTACAAGAGTTTTGGATTTCAATGAAAAAATATTCTACTGAAAGACGCTGGTGTTTTACTCAGTACATGAGTTTCTTGATCGTTCCTCTAATAAATAATAATTTTATAACTGCAAAAGTGTTACTAATAATAACTACTTATTTCATAACTTACTTAGTCTCTGTTGGTCTTTTCTGCTATTTTGTTTGTTTGTAGCATGCAGGGCCTGGAGCTTGCAGATTCCTCGTCGCTCTGTTTCGTGAAGTGACTTGTCCCTCGTTTTTGTTTCCTCCTAGGGTTCGTGTGTCAAGTTTTGTGTTTATTCTTGTGTGATGTGAAATTCTAAATTTTATGATAGTTAATTCTCGAATCATTAATTTTTTACTAGTACGTATTTAATTGGATTTTTTAGTGGTGTAAATATTATATTATACCCTTAGTATAGTTAAATAACTATTTTTGTCGTTATTACTATATAGCTATTTTACTTATATTGGCCAGGGAAATTTGTGTTCCCGAATTTCAGTAATTTTATGTTAACGTCTAAATATTTATAACTAGCTGGGTGCCCGGCGTTGCCCGAGATGTCGTTTATCCATAACCCCCGATTTGACTCCAATCTAAGTAGCTTTTGCGTTATTTTATGACACAACTCGACCCCTATCCCCAAATATGTTCACCTCCCATTCCGAAAGAAGTTGAACTCATTGACCCTGAAATAGTTTCATTCAACGAATATATCGTCGTTTTAACATGTTTGAAAATTTCCAGCCCCGCTACAGTAGGTTAAACAAAGAAAAATTTCCACGCAAAAATCGGTCGGAAACATCGTTTGAAAATTTCTACCCCCGTCCAGGCCCCCTCCCTCCCACACCGCGCGTTATTCAGTTTGTCACAATAAAACTCATCGACATCCATAACCACAAAATTTTGGTCTATTCGCGATATTTTCATGTAACGAAACACCAAACGCCACCCCAAAGCGTGCTCCCCTTCTATGGCGATAGAGATTGAAATTATTCACAGAGAATATCGACCTTAATATAATGAATTTAAATTATACCGAAAAATATATATTGGACGCAAATGTGGGCCGATTAACATGTTTGAAAATTTTTATTTCTCTTCAGTCCCACTCGTGGGGGTTAAACTGCAAGTTGAATGTCATAATTAATCTCAGCGGCATCCATAACCTCATATTCGATTCCTATATCGGTTCTGTGTGTTATTTTTATGTAATGAAACCTATCCTTCATGGTTCTTTCCTCTCGAGTCGATAAGAGTTGTAATTATACACAGAATATATTAAAAAATATTATTAGTGTCATTAACACCGCTAAATATTTATTTGACGTAACTATCGATAGGTTAACATTTTTTAATATTATACCCCCACCTACGTCCGCCCAGCCCCACTCACTCTCGCTCGCCTCTACGCCTTAACCAGGTTGTCATAAATAAATTCAGCAACATCCATAACCCCGATTTTTCTCGAATCTCGGTTGTTTTCGCGTTATTTTCTTGTAACACCCCTCCACACCTACCCGTGCTCGCCTTACAAACTGAAAGTTGTTAAAATTATACAAAAATAAAGTTGTAGAAATACTATCAATCAAATTAATGCTAAAAATAAAAATTAAAAGCAAGTACGGAACTCGATTACATGTTTCAAAATTTCCACCCTGACCACCCCGTCCCTTGGCGTTAAATGGCGAATTTAATGTCATAATTAAACTCAGCGGCAACCATAACCCTGGATTCGACTCTAATCTCGATTGTTTTTGCGTTATTTTTTTGTAATGCCACTCCACCACCAACCCTAAGGGCAGCTCCCCTCCAAATCCTGAAAGGGGTTGAAATTATACACGGATACCATATAGAGAAATTTTATTAATCTCATTGATCCCGAAATATATCTATTCGACGCAATAAACGGCCTAAAAACATTATTTACAATTTCTACCCCCGCCCAACTCCTCTCACCACAGTCAACCCTCGAGCGTTGCCGAAATTGTCGTAAATAAACTAAACGTCAGGCATTACCTTTGATTTGACTTGAATCTCGGTTGTTTTAGCGTTATTTTCTGTGAAACTCCCCTCCACCACCAACCGTAAGCGTTCAGCCCCTCCTGCTGCAAGTGGTTGAAATTTTACACACATAACATGAGTATACTATCAAACTAATTAACCCTAAATACATTTATTCAACGCTAACATCGGCCGTAATTTCATGTTTTTAAATTTCAACCCCCGTCCCCCTCCACCCCTCGAGGTTAAATGGTCAATAGATTGTCAAAATTAAACTCACCGACATTCATTACCCTGGATTTGACACCTATCTCGGTTGTATACGCGTTATTTTCTACTAACACTCGTAAGAGTGCTCCTTTCCTATAGTAAAAAAGGGTTTAAATTATACTTATATAACATCAATTAACCCTAAATACATTTATTCAACGCTAACATCGGCCGTAATTTCATGTTTTTAAATTTCAACCCCCGTCCCCCTCCACCCCTCGAGGTTAAATTGTCAATTGAATATCAAAATTAAACTCACCGACATCCATTACCCTGGATTTGACACCTATCTTGGTTGTATACGCGTTATTTTCTACTAACACTCGTAAGAGTGCTCCTTTCCTATAATAAAAAAGGGTTGAAATTATACTTATATAATATCTGTAGAAACAATATGAATCTCTTTGACCCCAAAAAATTTTTATCCGCCTAAAATATCTGCAATATTAGCAAGTTTGAATATTTCCACCCCCACCCGTAAGGGTGCTCCTTTCTCATGCCGAAGGGGGTGAAGTTATACACAAACAGCATCCATAAAAACACTAACAAATCCAATGACACCGACAAATAATTACTCAACGCAAATATTGACTGTTTTAACCTGTTTTTTTTATTAATTTACAACCCCGCTACCCTCGCCAAGTCTTATCCCCACAGTTTTTCCAGATTTTTAAGAATATGTCTACCCAGGATTATTGCAATTTATCCACAAGTTTAATTGTTTATAAATAATGTACAAACATACATGATTTTTTCTTACATAGGCAACTGAGTGCAGGGTTTTTATTTATATTGCCCTGGTAGAGAAATTAATTCTATATGGTTAATGGTTAACACGTGATGTAAATGGCATAAGACCATCACATATTAACCCCTTTATGGATAAAACCCAACATATTAATGAATCTGTCTCTATTTCCTATCCAAATGACTTAATATTTTTGACTATGACATATCTCAGAAAACAAAATTATCACCATTTGGTTCTATATGTATAGTTAATTATGTTTTTACTCTTCAGTATGGATTTATCAGCTTCAATAATTAGAACTGACTTACCTAACATCACATATATTAATCTCAATCAGATGAACTTTTGACGTAGTGCACATTAATTTAGATTCCATATTTGGGAAGAGCTAGTTAAATTTACATATGTAATATTTTTCCATTTATGAGCTATTATGTAATATATATATATATATATATATATATATATATATATATATATATATATGTGTGTGTGTGTGTTTGTATTTATACAAATTTGGGAATTGTTTTAAATAATGTGTATGAATAAGTTATATGAGAAACATCAAGGCAAAATCAGCTGTAAGCCCTATTTATTAAAAATGATAATGACCCTACCTAAAAAATATATAAATATATATATATATATATATATATATATATATATATATATACATATTCAATATTATTATTCACTGTCAGCTACTTAGAGAAGGAAAAATACATCAAATTTAACAATGAACATATACATACAATACACAACAATGCCATGATATGCACAGCAATTATGCAAAAAACTACAATTATATGAAGAGTGTATTAAATGTTGGTAAAAAGCTCTATATTATAAGCTTTCCATTTAATTTAAATATTTTGATTTTAATATATTCAAAAATAACTTTAAAATATTCCTTGTGAAGAACTATAATTATATATATATATATATATATATATATATATATATATATATGTGTGTGTGTGTGTGTGTGTGTGTGTGTGTTTGTATATATACAAATTTGGGAATTGTTTTAAATAATGTGTATGAATATGTTATATGAGAAACATCAAGGCAAAATCAGCTGTAAGCCCTATTTCTTAAAAATGATGAATGACCCTACCTAAGATATATATATATATATATATATATATACATATTCAATATTATTATTCACTGTCAGCTACTTAGAGAAGGAAAAATACATCACAAAAAACTACAATTATATGAAGAGTGTATTAAATTTTGGTAAAAAGCTCTATATTATAAGCTTTCCATCGAATTTAAATATTTTGATTTTAATATATTCAAAAATAACTCAAAAAATAAAATATGTTATCACAATTATTCCCTCACAAAGAATTTAATCAGAAAAAATTTGTGTTAACCTAACCTGAAAATTTTGTTTAACGACACAAATTGCACGCAATAATTTGTTTACATTTATACAAATTTATAGAAATACGTTGCGTAAAGTATAATTATTTGTACTTTTAATTCAATTTAAATGTTCCTATTTCTGTACATACCTTTGACTGATGGTGAATAACGACCATAAAAACTTTCGGAGTTCCGTACGTCATTTTTAATACTTTTATAGTTACAAACAAATAATTCAGCAGTCGTACCGTAGACAAATCTTATTATCTTCTGAAATATTATACAGGATACAATAGTACGTTATATTATGAAATTTTATAAATCTCGACCGACACACATTTGAATGTATTATAAGGCGCCATATTGGCTTTATCAAAGACAGCGAGATAATTAACTATTCCAAATTAACTTTGCGCAAGTAAAGTGTTTCGTATGTTTTTCATTACTATTCGATGGAGTAATACTGGAAAAAATTTTACTTTTTATTCAATCAAAATATTTCTGCTTTATTTCATTACGAAATACAGAACTATATTTAGGATGCGTCAATTATTTGAAAACTTATGACGTCATCGTCTCGCGCAGTAATTTAACACTAATTCGTAACTTATTTCAATTATAATTATTTCCACGTTTATTCTAGGGGTTTCTCACCCCCACAGTACCGGTTCTCGATTTTGGTAGAATATATATACCAATTTTTGTTAAATTCTGTCCACGCGATAAAATTTGTATACAAAACAACGTAAATACAAACAAATATACACGCTATTTTATTATATAGGAGAAGGAGATTGCAGCATACAATTATTGCATTGCAATTTTGTGTAATAATATTTCCTCATAAGAAGCCTAATTAATTAAAATAAATCAAATCATAAAATAGAAGACGCACAGTAATGTTTTAATGAACAGATAATTGCAGTTTCCTTCTCATCATACAGCTGATTTATTGTAGAATTTCACCTTCGAATTTTTAATTCAATTGTCAATCATAAACAACAATATTATTATTCAACCTACATCCTTCTAACTATACTTGAAATCAAAATTACTATTATTGTCTTTAAGGATCATGTTATTCATAAGACTCAACAGGCAAACGGGATGATGGTGATTTGTGATGATAATTTCTCAAGTCAATGAAAATATGAATTTTGGGTACAGTAAATACTGTTATAAAAAAAACGTTTCACCGAAGAAAATCACAGTTAAGCATTTTTTAAGACAGAAAATAGGATAGTATAAAATAAGTATTTTCAAATTACAAGTTGATTTTTTTTCTTCGAGAGATCAGTTAATTATAGCCCCTAAAATTGTGTAATGTTTGAAGAAATATTTTGACGAAGGAGGGGGTTGGGGTCTCCGTGAATTCTGGAAAGTGGTAGAAAAGCCTTTATTTAGCCTATATATAAATTCGCAATCATGACTGGTAAATGCTGTCGCAGAAGGGGGGATGGAAAATAAATTTACCACAACTTAGTAGACGGCTGTTAACGCGACTTAAATGAGATTGGGAGTGTTTCTGTGAAATTAGTATTGGATGCTGGATGTGCACGTCCAGCTCAGCAGATTGCGCTGTTCTGACAAATTTGTTGTTCGATGCATGAACGTCACTCCGTAAAGAGATAATACGACCTATCTCATCAAGAGATACTGTGATCTGTGCCACACCCAGGCCTCGTTATCCTCTACAACTCCGTCTCCGTTAATGAAGCACGAGGCAGCCTTTTGACACTCGAGTGCTGCTGATGATGATTCCACTAACAAACTCCCATCTTTAGAACTCTAGAAAGCTACATCGGGGACAGGTTTTTCCCCCCCATCAATAACTTTCCTGGTAACATTTCGCTTAAAATATTCGTCCCTAACGAAGTCATTAATTTCAAGGATTTCATTAGTTGTTTATTTATTGCTGTTTTTATGCAAGTGTGACGTTTTTTTGTTGAAAATTTTCGCGTCAGATTGTTTCAATTATTTTGTGAGTTGATTTGAGTCATAACGTCGTATAAGTTTCCATCACGTTTCACCTTTAATGTCGCAGAAATGGTTGATTGTTCGTAATATGGAATATTTTTTGCAATATGTATAATAAATTAATTAATGACAATAATAAATCTATGAAACTATTTCTTTGTCATTGTTATTTTCGTTCATTGTTTATAATTGAAACAAAAGAAAGCAAACTCCTCTCCCGCCATGAGAAAGGGCGTGGACAAGTACCAAGTTTTCTAGTATTTGTCCTGCATCACTTTTATACGAATGCTGGATAGGATCCTTAAACTACAACTCTGGGGCCGTAGTAAACCCTTGACTACCTTGCTCTACATTTCCGCATCCCCCGTTTCAAACCCCTTTCTATGCTATTTAAGTGAAGTTCCCACCAATTACATGTATTCAGAAAAAAATCAAACGCAAGAACCATGATTCGATCTAATTACTGGAGAGAGATTAAAGCACCTAAGGAAGGGTATGCAAATGCTGACCTACGTATTTAACGCAAAAATCACAAGCTGGAATGTTGCGGAAGTGATCGTGCTGTTAAAATCAAGGTAAAGAACTCAGAGAACCTTTTTCTGCTCCCAGTAATCTCAAAAAACTGTTTTCAAAACTACTTGTCAAGGGGATGCCTTCAATAATTGTAATTAATAACTTTATACTAGATTTCCATTTTCGGATTCAGCTGAAAGCACTCAACAATAGATCAAGTGCATAGTAAAATCGACATTATTGAACGTGCACTGGGAGGGAAAACAAGTCTGCTCAGAATGGTTCTTGGATGCTTCACGCTTGACACATAAACTAAACTAAATGTAAACAAAGCATTATGCAGTTATATTGACATCGTAGATCATAGACAGACTATTCAGAATTGAACAAGACGGATCTGATGGTGGTAAGAGCGGGAGTGCCCGAAGGTAGCGTCCAGGGCCCTATCCTCTTCTGATGTCCCAAAATTGGAGGGAATAGAGAGATTACATATGCAGATGACACCGCGATACTTGCGGTAAAGAAAAACCCAAATTTGTCAACCAGAAGATATGAGCCAGCGATGAAATAGCAGACTGGACTAAACAATGCTGCATACAACTCAAAGAACACCGTTTGTAGGAGATAAAAGTGGCACTACTCTATCCTATGAGAACGCTAAACAGTCTAGACACAAAACTAAGGTGGAAATAGAAGGTTCAGAGGGAAATCGGAATCAAGCATAAAATATAGACACTGTTATTGGTCAATTGGAAGAAACCGCGAACTTTCAATCTGCAACAAACTACTGATATAAATAAAATATTTTAACCATTGTGACTGTGCGGAATCCAGCTTTGGAGCTTTGTCTGCGTCACAGACATTAAGTTTATCTAAGCATTCAGAATAAAGTGTAACGAAACGAGATTGTCCAACAATTAAGGAAGATATAAAAAGGTTTTCTGGAAAGTATCAAGCTGGACTTCACTTCCACGTCAACCCAGCGGTCCGTCAACTCCTTCTGGATAATCAACACCTTTATAGAAGACTGGAAATAAGAAAAACAGCTGATCTTGTGTAATATGCATTGTATAAAAGCAAAGAACAGGGCGTGAGTAAAGTGCACTCTCTAAATTACCTGAGATTAAAACCTGAAAGGAGAGTTTATTATATATATATATATATATATATATATATATATATATATATATATATATATATATTGTAATAAACAACCGGACGTCAAAATAAAAAAATTAGATTTATATTTTAACAAACAAATTTTATTTATCAGAATTTACAATTATACAATTTAATATTATAAAAAGATCTCTTTCTCTCATGGGTCTTTACTGGGTTTGATAACGGACAGAACACTTAAATAATCAAAGAACCCAACATTTATCTTTAAATTAAACAGAAATATTTAATCGTCTAGACATCGACGAAACTTAGAATTACCAGATTGATTCTAAGTTTAAAAGAGTTTATTTTATTAACAAAAAGAAGAGAACGATATCTGACTGTATCTTTTAATTCTGTTTACACATATCAATACCATAAATTTCAACTCACGATTACTTAGGAACATTTGGCTCGTTCATTACACACACACTTTATAGACTGGACGTTTACACACTGACTCTAACACATATTATTGGTTCGACGATAGCTGATTCTCCATACTCGGTGAAGGACATCCCACTTGCTCGTGCTGAAACTACTCGACGCTGGATGCTGTGTCCTGGTCTCCTACCATCGAAGACAGTGGTCAAATTTTGATATTACTACACATTGAACTTTTGCAAACAAAAATGTTTATCGTTGACATAAATTTTCTATTTCTCTCGCAGGCTGCATTCTTTCTCCATACTGGGTGCTCACAGCTCCCCCTCCGCTCTGACACTCAACTCCAACTAACTCCAACTCATCCTATCTTCCCTTTATATATGACCGTCCCTGCTCTCTTCTCCTTTGTTCCAAAACTACGTCGCAACTGCTCAGTCTGCAACAGTCTCTCCATTTTCCCGAGATTTACACTCCGCAGCTGCTGCTCCCCAGCTAGCAAATATCTAGCCGCTCTGTCTTGTCACATCGAGACAGGACCCGTAATTACTTTGCACTTGTATCCTCACCCCCACATGTGCGCTGTTCCAAAATTCTTCAGACCGCCCAATTTACCCTTGATCCTAAGTCAACACGCCGATGGTCCAGTCCATTAATCAGACACAAATGCCTGCCTTAATAGATTTATCTTGCGACAGGCCACCCGCGCATGTGCCTTGCGCTGACTCCTTCATACTGATCCTAAATACACATTGCCACTTCCTGTGACTGCCAAGACCATTAATCCGAAACAATGCATTACCTCAATGCATTACAATATATGTATATATATTTATATATATAATGGTGATCAATTTAAATATATAACAAACATTGTGGCCAATTAATGCAATATTCAATTTAGAAATATAACAAAGTATCCCACGATGTGGTCAATTAGTGTGGTAAATTATAATTTAATAAATGAAATAAATTAAACAATTAAATTTTATTAAAAAATCGTTTATTACTATTTAGTTAGATTTTATACAAAACTTTTACATAGATGCCAGAACTTTATTGAAATTCTTAAAACCTTCAGGGTCGCTTAACGGGCCTCTAACAGTTATATATACAATTATGTAACCAAATTAAAGAAAAACAAAATATTGAACTAAATTTACATGAGTAATATTGACATAAATAAAATATACAGAAATATGAATAAATGTGATGAAATCGTAAGAGATTTTAAGAATTATTAAAAAATATGAAGAAATCTGACAGACGCAATTTTTGCGTTACAATGAAAATTTCGAACATACCAATCATCAGTGCAGTTCTCATATAATACCACTTATTCACATCACCAATAATTTAAAAGATTTAAATTAACAGGCCATTGTATTTACCTTTTCACACAACCTACATCAGAAAATACGTATGAGTGCCTTATCACCACAGATGAGCAACAGTCGATTTCCAACATTCAATAAACCCAGTTCTACGTTCTTTAAAATTCACGCGTAACTCGTTTAATTTTTCATTCCAATAATTTTAATAGCTGTCGTTGCTTTCGTCGACTTTTAATTTTACAACCTTAAAAACTCCTTTACTTCTTCAACACACACCGGGCACAATTTCGCCCACCTCTTCTTCGGCGAGCTCTCTCCTCAAACGCAGACTGAACTTTACTGTCTCAGTTAATATCGCAGACTGCAGTGTTCTCTCGTCAAATATTTTTACCTTAAATCGATGCAGACAATAATACCGTCTGAAAACTCCACATTATTTCATAACGCTGACTGTTGCCAACAATACCTGAGCCATAACATTACGCTGACAATATCATCGTTAAATAATTTTAAAAATCCTTTAATTACATATATTGGTGGTCACCACAATATATATATATATATATATATGTATATATATAGTAATAAAAACAGATTAACGATTAATTTGCCCCACGTTGGTGAAGCCATAAATGTAATAAACACCTTGTTAGAGTTAAATTAAATAAATCAATTAACGAAAATTTAGTTATATTTAAAAATTTATTGTTGATAAATTTACATTATTTAAGATCTATTTTGCACGTTGAATTTCATTTATCAATTCGTGGCATTTATGAAAATACAGTTCTTGTATCATTATAATCAAATTCGTCGAATCTCTTATCTCAGGGTCACTACTGGGTTTACTAATTAGAACAAAAGCAATGTATAAACTGACAATTAACAATTCAAATATAGAAGTTAACCTAAAACAATATGAAGATAAGTGAAATAGAAGTAAACTAAATGAAACTAAAACTGAACGATATCTGACTATACCTTTTTAATTATCGTTTACAAATATGTATAAAAGTTTTGTTACTCACGGAATGTCTGTCTGGTACCAGATCTCTACCTTGTACCTTGAAAACTACCACACAAAAAATCCATTTTTACACAGACCCTACACTTCATTGAAAATTTTAATACACACGATTAAAATACTCGTCCTCTGCTATCTGGAACCTCTGATGATCCGCCCCCTTTGGTCAACTAGTGGATGCCGGTCTCCTCTATGCGATAATTGTTTAATCAGCCTGAATCAACCATTTGCTTCACCGTGTACAAATTATTATGTAAATCTCTCAGTGAAAATTTTTGCTTGCTTTAATGTAAAAGTACAGGATTTCGTCATTCGTACTTTATAACTGCAGACTTTATTTTTTGTTGCTCTAGGTGAACTGAACTGTATTATATCTCCCCGTCGACTTTTAACTGTTTCATCTCTCGTACGCTACCATTCATAGCTCATTCCAGACTGGCGTTCTCCAAGTGCAAACTCAGTTTTCTCCGCGTGGTCTCCATTGTTGAACAAAGGAAAAACCCGCCTTCATTGTCGCCTTTACGCATTCGAACCGCTAACAATATATATATTGTTAGAGCCATATATATATATATATATATATAAATATCTAGCTATATATATATATATATAGCTAGATATTTTCTGACCCCAAATAATTTTCTCGATAAGCCCAGCTTTGCAAACCAATATATTCATAACATGTCAAGAAGGATTCGTCGTGTCTTCATAACCACGGCTTCATCCAAAGTTGACGTTAATTTCGGTGGGTCGCAATATTACGATAGGATTACCTATTTTTTTGCGGATGATCATTCGCTGTTGACATCGGTGTTGACTGTTTGTAGTGAATTAATTAAACCAGTTCTTCGATTTCAACTTGCAGTAATACTCTACGAGAGCAGAGCTGAACGGGATTTGGAGGGCAGCCGCATTTGGGACACGCAAGTTTCTCGTGAAACCAGTCACACCAGAAGCTGTTGACGAGCGTAGCAGTTATTTCTGATTTTGGTCAGTGCAAGTGTTTGCAGGCAGCACGCGTTTCTCTCTTCCATAAGGTAAGAAACGAACAATTTCATATATTTGAAAATATTGGCTCAACCTGGACTTTCTTCAGTAGGATTGTAATTGCTCATGAAAGCCGTTCCACACATATATTTCTGTTCATCGTGTTCTGAGTCATCTGCTAAATTTTGTTTCCTGAAACTCTAAAGACAACTTAAAACTAAATCATACGAATTAACTCAAGAAAAATTACTATTTCTTAAATATTACTTCTGATTGTTGGTTAAAGAAATATTCATATAAAATGCAGCATGAAACCGCCAGTTGTGTAGTAAATCCCCTTGGTGAATTTTATTGCAGAATTTTGTTTATTATGAGCTGAGACAATTTAACATATTTGTGAATCTAAACATTGTAGTGATAAGTATTTTCAGTGAAAACTATAAAAAATAAAAATTATATTTCCTCAGTTTAATTATTTTGAGTTTCTCTTTAATTATTAACTGGCCTAAAGTAAAATTGCCAATCAGTAGCATGAGTGTTGAAATTCAGACGATAATGTTGAGTGAAATGAGTCTACGTCACTTTCTCTTGGTCTCAATCGGGTTAAACATTTAACTTCACGCTTGAGAACGTATTTTAGTGAGATATAGAAAAAGTCGACAAACGTTTTTATTTAATGCAACATTGGCCCTCAATGGATTTTCACGCTAAAACTATACTAAAATTAACAGATATTATTCGTTAAAAAATTTTAATACATAAATTTATTTTCGTTAATATTGAAAATTATGTAGAGGACGGCCAGTAGAAGGCTCAATAATCTTATAAGAATTAATATGTTTTTATATATATTCTGACTATTCAGACAACTTATAAATAAACAACAGCCAATTTACAGTCAGAAAAATATATTTATTCTTGGAAAATTAAACTACGTTTCGTCGCTAACTTTGCGACCTCTTCAGGTTGAAGTTTAACACTACAAAACCAAACCAAACAATTGGAATGATTAAAATTTTTAAGAAATATTTTACAGAAAACAAACAATATAAATTTAGTTTATTCTCCCTTGATTGTCGTGGCCGAAATAATCAATTTAAAACGAGAGTGAACTTTAAAAACCAAGTAACTTCGTTGAGTGCGGTTGACAATGGAAACAATTGGGAATTTAAAATTATAAGAATATGTAAATTAAATATAACAAAAGCGAAGTGTGATAAATTTTGTTCAAATTGTTAGTATCTTTCTATATTGCTAGCACTTTCATATGATCTGATATATAGCATTTCACTCATTAATCTCGACAAATGTTTCGTTTCTACTCCAAAATTAATATATTGCACCAATCTGTTTTGCTATTATTTAAGTAAATATGTTTGGACAAAACTGAATATCTTAGATGTTCTCTTAACCCAGATTTTAATGAGAGCTTGGTTTGACCTATAAATGTGGCTTGACAATCAATACAATTAAGATTACATTCTGCTTATCTAAACTGCAAATTTTTCTCTTATTATTATTATTTACTATGTTTAAATAGGTATGAGACTAAAAACTATTTTTGACTCCATACTTTTATCACAGTTCAAATTAATTTACGTTGCAAACAAGCAATGTAAGGTAAACTATGAAACTACATTCTTATGTTATTATTTTTAATCTGTAAACTGTTACTGTTATTCAATCTGACCCTAATCTACTAATTGATAAATTTAAGGGGCTATGTATTAAGTCAAAGAATAATAAATATATTTTTTCTAATTTCAAATTGGCTGTTGTTTATTTATAAGATTAATATATTTATTGGCTTCCGAACGGGCATAAGATCTCCTTAAAATAACTGAAGATAGAAAGAAAACAGTTAAATTCAAAACCATTATTGTAATTTTTCAATTTTCATCTTTCTCATAAACATTGATAATTTTAATGATTTTTAATTGTGTTTACAGTAACCGGTTATGACATAACATAGAATATTATTTACTTTGACCGATTTGTTCAACAAAACTGTTACATTAGCTTTATAAGCCTTGGTGAACATAAGATTTCGATTGACTTTAATAAATTAATTTGATAAAGGCAATGTAACAGGCAACTTTGATGTAATGTTTACGAATCGCATCTCAATTGTCACATTTGTCATCTACGTGAGTACAAATTTTGTAGCTGGAAACTCGGCAAATTGATTATACATAATTAGCCGGACAGTGTCGACATCTGTGCAGATGATAAAACATTATATTGTAATTTTAGCGATGATGAACTCTGCCGTAGTCTGTAATTGCAGGGCCGGATTGTGCAAAACGGGTATTAAATCGTGACACTTTGTCAATGGAAAAGGCAATAAAACGCTTCCCGTCACTTAAGTGGCAGTGATGCGTGCTGATTTAACGAAGTGGTGTTCTCTGTATCAGGCAAAACAAAAAATGTGTGGGAGGCACCTGTAGCTCGAAAAAGCAATTACGCTGAGGGATGAAGATTTGTTACGTGCGACGACGTAAAAAAAACTGCAAATTAGTTCCATTATATACCTTTTAAACTGTTGAAAAATACAGAATTTAATTTATTATCTCCACATTGAAATAAACGTGAAAGTTTCTGTATGGAAAACATTACTAGTATCTAGATGCAACTTTCTTTTATAATTATTTGATCCCGAACAATCAACTGATATTGTGATTTCAACTGGTTAAATAAATGTATGGACTTATTTAAGTACAGTTTTAGTACAATTGAAGGTTGTCGTAAATAAATGTACTATATACACCTATATATAATATTGAATGAGAGCAGAAATTTCAATAAGTATATCAATTGGCTATCAGATTGACATTGAGAAAGCATTTAAAATAATAAATATATCTCGACGTTTCGTCCTTAATTTGGGATTTTATTATATATATACATATATATATTGTAGTAACTGGTAATTAAGACATTGTTTTAATTGAAAAAGTTGAATTGTAGAGGACTCATTAATAGTGGATATAGAGCGGACGCCGCAACAAACCGGCAAGGCAAAGAAAACATAGTTGATGAGTCGAGAAGGTTCTACGCGCTAAAAACTTGCGAGACGAACGAACAGTCAGGAAATAGACAGTCGGTCAGTAAGCAGCAAGGAGAAAAGACTAAAATTCCAAGTCATGAAAATTTGAACAGTACAGTCGGGCAGCAGACAGCGAATAGACCAGACGAAAAGTTTTACAGTCGGCAGTCAGAACGAAAGAATGTGGTCCAGTCACAAACATGCTTTCAAATATTAAAAAGGAAAGCAATATTCAGTCGGGAAGGAGACAGAGCAACTAGTTCCAGTAAAGCATCGAGAACCAACCAATTTCTGTTAAACCAACTAACAAACAACGCCAATTAGAGCCTGTGAACATTTAGAGTCTGTGAGAACTTAGAATCAGTGATGTTCCCAAATTTGTGCACGAAAAACTAAAAATGAGACCTGGGCGGCCGTAAGTAGAGAAAAACTATAAAATCATTTGTAAATTGTTTTTAAAAGATAAAAGTCAGATCGTTCTTTAATTATTTAATTATCGATAAAATGAGATCGTTAACTCTTGATAAAATTGTTAAATTCAATCTTTAGTATTATTTCTTCCACAACAAATTTCGTCTATGTTCAGACGCATTGATTTTCATAAAAGTAAATGTAATTTTGATTATATAAATTCTGCCATTTATCAAACCCAGTTCAAGACCCTGAGATCCCAATTATTTTGTGTATTTTATACTTGTTTTAAAATTGATAATAAATCTTGTTTAATAGTTTTCACGTAATAGTGTATTTCATTTTAAAAGCGCTTAGATTATATAAAATTATTACAATATATATATATATATATATATATATATATATACATATATATATTGTAATATACTAATGTGATACTTATTAATTTTCCCCACGTGGTGCCAAAATGTAATACACAAACGGGTGTCTAAATAAAAAGATAAAAATTTTAACAAACAAATAAAATTTATTTTAATTTTTGAACACTTATACAATTAAACAAATATAAAAAGGATCTCATTCTCTCGAAGGTCTTTACTGGGTTTGATAACGGCAGAACATTTAAACATAATCAAAGAAACAAAAATTTACATTTAATTTAAAAGGAAATATTTATTCGTCTAGACATAGACGAAATTAATTATCGACAAGACTGATTTTAAATTTAAACAGTTTATTTTATCTACATAAAAGAAAATAAAGATATCTGACTTTATCTTTTAATTCGGTTAACATCTATGAATACCATGAAATTTCAACTTACGATTACTCAGGAAAATTTGGATCGTTCGTACACACACACACCTTATATACTGGCCGTTTTAAACACTGATTCTAACACACCCTGTTGGTTTGATGAAAGCTGGTTCTTCTTTCGTGAAGGACATATCACTTGCTCGTTCTGAAGATTACTAGACGCTGGATGCAGTGTCCTGGTCTCCTAAAATCGAAGACAGTGGTCTAATTTGAGGATAGACTAGATTAGACTTCAGCTTACAAAATGTTTATCGATGAATATTTGGTTATTTCTCTCGCAGACTGCAACTTATAACACATTCTCCTCCCTTAAGCGATGTCTCTCTTAGTCATAGTCTCCAGCTTTGGTATTCACAGCACGACTAACTTCTTAAACACATTCACCATCTTCGGTGGTCGCAGAATAACTCCTTCTCAAAAGCTTATCTCCCGCTTATATACCCCCAGTCTTTTCCTTTTTCCATTGTTCCAAAACTTCGTCGCAAATGCCCGTTGACAGTTTCTTCCATTATCCCGAGATTTAAATTATGCAGCTGCAGTTCCTTAGTCAGCAAATGGCTAACTACTCTGTCATGTCCAAAAGCCGACAATCGAGACAGGACTATTTATCATTTTTCTCAAAACGAAGAAATACTCAGTCCTAAATAAACACGTTACAAAACTGCCCCTCGGACAGTCCAGGCTATCCATCAGAAACAATGCCTCATTTAACAGATTTAGTTTGAGAAAGGCCACACGCACGTGCACGGTTCCGTATTCTCAAGACCAGCGTTCCCAAGAACCTAAATAAATACGTTACAAAAATTCCCCCTCCCACAGTCCAGATTATCCATCCGAAACAATGCCTCACTTACCAGGCATTAAATAAATAAATAAATAAATATATATATATATATATATATATATATATATATATATTGTAATGATTAAGTAAATTTAATTAAATTTTGAATGATAGTTAGCCACACGTTGAAGACGTCAAATATATAATGATTAAAAGGTGGTCTTAACTCATTAAAATAATTAACAAAATTAATTTAAGATTTAAATTTATAAAATTTATTATTGCTGATAAATTTACATTGCATAAGATCTATTTTCCACGCCGAATTTCATCCTGTTAACAACAAATACTTTAATTTTTCATTTATTAATTCGTGTCATTTTATGAAAATATAATTCTTATATCATTATAATCATATACGTCGATTCTCTATATCTCAGGGCCATAACTGGGTTTGATAGGAAGAACAAATACATTAACTAAAATATTAACAATCCAATTCATTGAAGTTAAAGGAATACAAAATTAAAATACTAGAAACAAAAGAAAAAGGAATGAAAAGAAAAACGCGAACGAAATCTGACTATACCCTTTAATTATCGTTTACAATTATTAATAATTGTCTTGTACTCATGAAAGTACTTCTGGTACCAGTTTGGATTCTTCTTGCTTGAATTTAACACTCACTAAAATAGGTAATTCATTACTCACTGATTCTACACTTTGGAACTTGAATACACGTGGTCGTTGCCCTCTCGTGTCTTTGCTAAACGGGAATCTGGATTAGTGCACCCTCAGCCGGTTGCCGGATGTAGATTTCCTCAAAGTCTCTCGATGCGACAATTAGTTCAATTTGGGCAGCAAAAACTTCTGCTTCCAAATTGCGATTTTATGTGTGTCTCTGCCAAACTGCTTACTCGCGTTTTATATAAACTATCATATCTCGCCGTTGGACCGCCTGGATAACACTATTCATGCTTTTAGGTTAGCAAACTTTACTGTGTTATTACTGTATGTGGACCGTTCTGCCTCGTATCTTAGTGCAGACTGACTGTTCTCCAAGAGCGCGGTTTTTCATTTTCCATTGTTCAACAAAGAAAATACCCGCCTTGATTGTCGCCTTTACGCATTCGTACCGCTAACAATTTAATTATTAAAAACAATTAATAGCCTTTTTAATTTGTATTACAATATATATGAGACAAGTATTAATTCTAGAACAAAATGTTCTTCAATGTAATTCGTGTTATGAATATTCGATATCAAAATTTTTAATAATATATTCCAAAAATTAATATATGCTATATATGTAGAATATATAATATATTGAAATAATCAAAATAAATGATTAATTTTAAATGAAGATACGTTGACGCGTCAAATTTGTAATGAACAATATTATTTAATTAAAATTAACTGAAGACAAGCCCACGTTGGAGCACAAATTTGTTATTAAGAAATTAAAAGTTAAAAATGAAAGGATAGAAATGAAAAAAAGAATTTAAAATATAACAAAACTATTTTAATAAAACAAATTTTTATCTCAGATGAAATTTTACAATTTAATATTATTGTGCCAGGGCTTAATTTTCAGGGCCGCCTATCGGGCCTCTAATAAAGATAGTTACAAAATGACAATTTAAATCTTACTAGATAAAATTTTCCGGACTTAAATTATTATTATTTTAAATGAAATAGTCGAAATTATAAATGACGATAATTATATTTACACTATAAGGTTTACAATAAATAAAATTTATTTTTGTCTACTTTACCCTTAGCTGTTCACTTTTTTAAAAAACACATCACAAAAAAGGCCATATTTCACTGAATTTAAAGATGTTTTAGTTTTCAAACACACATCACTTTCTGCTCCTAACTGTTGATAACTTTGTTGGAACAATCACCGTTGATAGTTAAAACTTTGATAATTACACGAACATGGCAATAGACGAAATATTCCAAATTGGCGACTTGCAATTCCAAAACCGGGACTTTTAATATAACATTTCTCTGCTTCCTAATCACACTTGCTCAGTTGTAGTTGTAGTCCCGGGAACTGTGAATACGGACTCCTCAAAACACACCTTCCTCAATCCTCCTCTGAGCTACTCTGAACATATCGAGTTCCGTACGTCTCAGTGCTGCCTGAGGTAACAATGCAACTCTAGAAATATATTGTAATAAACATATGGGGACTTATTAATTTGCCCCACGTTGTGGTAGCCAAAATGTAATAATCAAACGGGTGTCCAAATAAAAAGATAAATATTAAACAACAAATAATTTTTATTTATCAAAAATTTGCAATTTATACAATTTTAAATTATAAAAAGGATCTCAATCTCTCATGGGTCTTTACTGGGTATGATAACGGACAGAACATTTAACTTAATCAAAGAACCCAACATTTATCTTTAAATTAAAAAGAATTATTTATTCGTCTAGTACATAGACGAAATTAATTATTGACAAACTTATTATACCAGATTGTTTTTAAATTTAAAAAAGTTTATTTTATTAACACAAAAGAAAAGAACGATATCTGACTGTATCTTTTAATTCGGTTTACACATATTAATACCATAAAATTTCAACTTACGATTACTCAGGAACATTTGGCTCGTTCGTACACACACTTTATATACTGGACGTTTTAAACACTGACTCTAAGACACACTGTTGGTTTGATGAAAGCTGGTTCTCCGTTCGTGAAGGACATATCACTTGCTCGTGGTGAAAACTACTCGACGCTGGATGCAGTGTCCTGGTCTCCTACCTTCGAAGACAGTGGTCTAATTTGAGGATAGAATAGATTAGCCTTCAGCATACAAAAATGTTTATTGTTGAATATTTTGTTATTTCTCTCGCAGACTGTAACTTATAAGACATTCTCCTCCCTTAAACGATGTCTGTCTTAGTCATTCTTTGCTGGTCGCAGCATAACTATCTCATTCACAATTCTCCATTCTCGGTGCTCACAGCACCCCTCTCCAACTCTAACTCCAACTCCTGACTCCAAAACTCAACTAACTTTTTCAAAAGACGCTCTTGATTATATATCCCAGTTCCTTCCTTTTTTCTTTGTTCCAAAACTACGTCGCAACTGCCCGATGACAGTTTCCTTCATTATCCCGAGATTTATATTATGCAGGTGCAGTTCCTTAGTTAGCAAAAATAGCTCGCTACTCTGTCTTGTCCCAAAGCCGACAATCGAGACAAGTCTAATTTGTCTTTGCACCATCAATTACTTTGAATTTGTCTTCTCACCCCCACACGCACGTGCACTGTTCTAAGTTCTCCAGACCGCCCAAACTGCATCCTCAATCCTAAGTAAACAACATTACAAACTGTTCTTTGAACTGTCCAGGCCATTAATCAGAAACAATGCCTGCCTTAACAGATTTATCTTGCGACAGGCCCCCGCATGTGCCCTGCTCTGACTCCTCAGTACCAATCCTAAATACACATTACAACTTCCTCTGACGGCCAAGACCATTAATCTGAAACAATGCATTTCCTTCAACGCATTACAATATATATATATATATATATATATATTAACATTCGACCACGTGCCTTCGTCGCTTTCCTTAGTTTATTTAGGGTGGCAGGTAATTTTTTTATATGAAATTACCATAACCATTTTTCTGTATGTAATTTATTTCTCGAGCAATGTAATTGGAAATTAATTTTCGAAGACAAACTTCATTCGTTTGAGCTGCATCACCGGCGGGGCCTACATTGCAACTGTCTTTACAAATATGTTCCCGCGCCATCCACACAACAATAACAAACAATATGCGGCGTCGCAAGGGGACGTCGACAAAGGCAATAATCCAACAATATCACATTATCGTGTTACAATATATTAAAATGAATTGAAGCCTGACGTAGAAAGTTGAACAATAATTAAAGAGTTTATTATATATATTGGCGCCCGAATGTGGAATTTGAATAGCGGGGCACGTATATGTGAATTTTAATTATGAAAAACCAAATAGACCAAGAGAATGCAGCAGTGGAGCAAGTGTTAGAGTTAAAACAGGTTGTGGAAATGACGAAATTAATAAGAAGAATATTAAAATGAGCGAGTGTTTCAAAGTATTATTTAACAAAATGGAGCCTGTAGAGAAGAAAGTGAATGAAAGTTTGAAAAACCAAGAAGATAACGTTTGGGAAGAGAATGGATGAGTTGTAGAAAAGTGTGTTAGCAGAACGGAAGATGGGGGAGAAAAAGTTGGAAGAAAATCAAAATGTATCATGATATGCAGTTAGTTGAGGAGCTTTGTGTGAAATGAAAGAATCTTCACAAAATAAAATTAATTAAGCTTGTAAGAATTATGAAACGCCGGAATTACGTGACAGTTTGGAAATTCCACATTTTTCTAACATAATGTATAAAGTGATTAAAAATAATTGTGCCAAGGACTACAATAAAGTTAAATTGGCATTGCATTGAGACTTTTCATCTCTATGAACTTAAAGCAGTCTACAATTCAAATAATTGGACCAATGTTGCTGAGGTGCATGAGAATAATAATTCAATTGTTCATATTAAGAAATTGAAGAACATAACTGGTGGGAAAACAATTTAAACGGTTTTAAATAGATTCACAAAATCACATATATCTGAGGGTGTGATTGGAAATAAGTCTGAGAAGCAGAGTGTGAGCAAGGAAAAGCCTGGTTGTTATGCTAAATTGGAAGTTGAAGAAAATCTTAATGATCTAGTATCTGACAATGAACCTTTTAACAATGAGTGTGTTAGCAGTAATGATCACCATATTGTCCGAAAATTAGAAGCTCATTTACATAATGTTGAAGCAGGCGGATTGCCTCTGTTTTCTTTCTGATTCTCTAAAAATTAATTCAAGAAAAGGTCTTATAACAAAAATATCCTGCTAGTAAATGATGATGAATCTTATAAAAAAAATAGAAAGTACGAATCTCATAAGAGTGTCAGGAAAAACAAATATATTCGACAATTATATTAAAAACATTTATGGAAAACTTGGTTCATGAGAAATTGATAATTTTAACTATATTAATTATATAAATGGTGGTAAAAATTATGTGAAGATTTCATAAAATGCATTAATTCTACAGAATACAGTTATATAAAAACGTTTGGCAATATTTAAAACATGTGCCCAGTATTAGTAACAAATGGTGATGAAAGTGATTACATATTAAATTATTTTCAGGAGGACAATTTTGTGTGTAACATATTAATGGTTAACTTAACAGATCAAATGAATGTTGTTCAGAGATTCGAAATTAAGTTATATTGCTATAATATATGCATATGAGATAATGTCTCAATCATTATGCAGACGCTTTCCCAGATCATTATGGTAACAATGACAACAAACAATTAAATAATGAATATTGTTTAATGACCATGAGAGATGTGTTATTGATTAATCAATTACAGAAAACTAGTGTAATAATTGCTGCAAATGTGTGCAATTAGGTTAAAGATGTTCTGGGTATTGCAAAGATTATTATAAATGGTAATAAAGAATATGTAATTGAAATAAAAATATTACACGATGCTCTTGATCATCATAATAAATAAAATATTCAAGTTAGTACATTACAATATGGAAACTGAATCCGTCAAGACCATGCAAGATTTATAATCATTTGGTGGGTAACTGGAAATTGAATGAATCTGCAAGGACGAAGAACAGTTGGGAGACACATCAGATGATATGATAAAAAAGGAGGATAAGCAGTTCTGAGAGAATTGGATTTGAAGTGTGTGTGAAATGTACAAAGAAGGTGGAACATGAAAAGTGCGGGAAAATAAGTTCATAGAAGATAGTGAATAGGGAAACAGGGAATGTGTTCAAATTGCATTGTTCGTACTGACTAGTTAGGGGGTGAGGAGTCGAGACTATGTAAAAAAGAGGGGGATAATGTAATAAACTTATTACAATTATTAGTTGGTAATAATAATAAGAAGTGGGCGTTGTTGGTGTTGTTTTATCTTTGTTTTAGTTAGATGCTTTGGTGATGACGATGCGTGAACAATTAATTTCTCTCTCTCTCTCTCTTGTGGTAATTAAGAGGAAATAATTAATTAATAAACAAAACTTTGGACACGCATTGTTAGCGGTATAAAACACACAAGTCGTACAAAAGGATGTGGTAAGAATGTAATTCTTGCTGATATTGCAGTTGTTGGTTTCCTAGACGCGGTGTGTGCACCAGTCATTTCGGGAATATGGCAGTGGACAGACGAAAAATATAAAATCCAGAAAGTGTCTGGATACATGTAACAACAGCTAAACCAGTTAGAACATTTTACAAGTGGCAGTCTGTGAGATAACTACGTAATATTCAACGCTAAATATTCAGTGTGTTGAATCTAAATCATTATATTCTCGATTTAGAACACTTTCTTCGATTTTGGGAGCACAGGTAACTGCATCCAGCAGTTAACAATCTTCGGAACGAGCTGATAGGATTTTATAAACGAACAGTAAACTAACTTTTGCAAAACTAAAAGTGTTAATTAGAGTCAGTGGATAGAATGGCCTGTCTATAAAGTGTGTGTGTGTGTTTGTGTGTGCCCGAACGAGACAATTTCCTTGAGTACGAGAGACAGTAAGGTAATTACTATTTTTAAACTCATAAGTAAAGATATTGTCGTCAGATTTCGAATTTCGTTTAGAATTTAAAGTTCATATTTTATGTTTTGCCTTAATATTTATTGATGAATTTAATGATTAATAGCTGGATAAAATTCTAATTGTTTTCATAATGTATTATTATTAATGGACGCACGATTACTACAATATATATATATATATATATATATATATATATTGTAATAAACAAAACAAAATTTGCCCCACGTTGCGTAATACTCAAATTAGATTTAATTAAATTATAGGAATAATTAACAATTCGTGATTGAGCTTAAAAGGAATTTATTATTTTTGATAAATTTTACAATTTACAAAACTTATTTTCATGCCGAATTTCATCCATTTAAACAAATACTTAAATTTTCATGATTAATTCGCGGCATTTTTGAACATACAATTCTTATATAATTACAATTAAATTCGTCGAATCTCTTATCTCAGGGTCACTACTGGGTTTGATAATTAGAACAAAATCAATGTATAAACTGACAATTAACAATTCAAATATAAAAAAGTTAACCTAAAACAATATGAAAATAAGTGAAAAGAAAACTGAACGCAATGAAAACTGAACGAAATCTGACTCTACCCTTTTAATTATCGTTTACAAATTTATCAAAGTTTTGGTTACTCACGGACCGTTTTTCTGGTACCAGATCTCTCTCTTGTATCTTGAACACTTTAATTTTAATATCAGGCCTTTGTTTTCACTGATTCTACACTTCACTTTAAAATTTGGCAAGATTAGCTATATTTCTTTGACTGCTCCGCTCCACAATAATTTCCCAATATTCTTCTCGAACAATTCCTCCACGAAGATTTTGGAAAGTTCTATTCTGACAAAATTGCTATTACTTTCCAATATTTACGATGCAATACTTCCGTGAATGTTTCACTTTGCATTAATTCACGACTTTAACTGGTAATACATTAACATAGTCTCTGCTCAAGTTTTATTTGTTGTGTCTCTTGCAATGTTTCGCCACCAACTGGTCTTTCTCCAAGCGCATACGCAGTTCACTAAGCGCGGTCTCCATTGTTAAACAAAGGAAAAACCCGCCTTCATTGTCGCCTTTACGCATTCGTACCGCTAACAATTTAATTATATTAAGAACAATTAATGGCCTGTTTCATTGGCTTTACAATATATATATATATATATATATATATATATTAAAATGAATTGAACCGTTATATAGAAATCTGAACAATAATTAAACACTTTACTATACCTGACTACCAAATTTTCTGAAGAATACTTGACTACATCGCAAATAGCGACAAAACGTTGTGTTTTTTCAATCTTAAATATTTTTTTGATTTTTAAATGCTCTGTATTATTTATCATTTACTCTTAAACGTTCGGATATATATGATTAATAAGTCGGGAATACCATGCATAAATATTTCCTATCATTAGCAATATAATTTCTGAATAATGGATGCAGTCACATGAAAGTAACAAAATCCCCAGTGTTAGAATTCTGCAGCACCTCACGGTCCGTGCTATTTTTTGATACTTTGAGGATACGAGTCGTAAATTGTTTCATACTTTAAAATGTTTCTTCCAGGAAATTTTCGAAAAAAAAATTAATTTAAGTAAATCTAATTTCTTCGACACGTCAAGTTTCTAATTGGAGAAAATACTTTATTGACAGGAAGAAATTTATGCTGAGGACACGCATAGAAAAAAAGGAGAAAGCTCAGTGAAGCCGCACTCATGTGTCATCGACAACACACGCAACACTAACAAATGAGAATTCCTCGTGCGTGATGAGTTTTATTTCTCTTTTAGTTACTCCATTGACCCGGACGAGAATAATGTGAGATCAAAGGTCGTGTTTAAAAAAAACGACGCTCATTTATCTTTTTTGGGAAACATAAATTCTTGGAACATGAACGTACTCTCGTAGCTCTTTATTTTCCTCTCATAGGATTAACAATTTTGTTAAAATATTACGAAAATTACTCTTTTCATGCCAATGTAATTAATTTTATCTCCGTCGAAAATAGTCGTCAAATCATTGATCAAAATGGGTTCATTACTAAAGGCTCAGACACTTTATACTGAACTCCCTGTACAGTAACAGGATATTATGTGAACGAAATTAATATCGATATTGGAGCTACAAAACCTCAATTATTATTTCTCAACCGTAAAATGGTCTAAGAACCAGAAAGACATGTTATAGATTTTATACATTATAAGACAATTAATATTCGCAATTACTTTGATTTTTGTTCAATTATAACAGTAATTGTATAACACAACGCTAAGAAGTCAAACTTTTTATATTTTTTGTATTAGTCCTTATTTACAGTCGCATGATTCTTTAAGATCATGAGCGATCATAAAAGTAATTATTGTTAATTATATTATTTACATTTGATTATAAATCAGTTATTTCCGTGATCACTAGCATCTCCCTTATGGCGTCCTCGGATGATAAGAAATCTGCGGCTATTGTGGCTTCCCTTTCCTTCTATAAGGTAGGACAATCTAAGGTGATGTGGGGGATAGTTAGGATAACATTGTCTAGGGTATAGTTTGGCTGAGGAGATCTGGAGAACAGACAAGTATGCGTTAGATTAGTGTGCAATGATCTGATCCTAGATATTGTTGACGTCTAGCTAAAAGGATTTACATGTTCAATGACCTAGCTCTGGTTGACTGGTCGAGTTGCATCTTCCACAAGAACTTCCATATCTCCAATCGATATATTAAAATATCGATATACTTGAAATAGCCATGTAGAAGTTGTTGATGAAGATACAACACGTCCAGTCAGTCCGAGCTAGGTCATTGAACATGAAATCAATTGAATTTTCATATTGAACCAGGTCTAGAAACCAAGTTAACCAAAGTAAATATTTTAATTAATTATCAGGTATACGAAATATCATTAAATCTCTGTGACATAATGTATTAACATAGGTATACACATACGTTAATCTATAGATGTACGTAATAATTTTACAGATGAATATGGTTAAAACCTTCTAACGTAACACTTGTATATTATACAATATTAAATTCTTAAATTTTAATGTAACTTACATTAAAATAAATTTGATATGTGATTTAAGAGCTTAATCATTTATAATATTAATAGTAAATTACAAAACTTCTTTATTGTTTTATTAGACAAGAATGTAAATATTTTTTAGAGGACAGTCAGTTCAGTTTTTGAAGCAGTATTTAAGTAAGTGTCGAAACGGATTTGCAACTGTTTCTCAGAAACAGTTTTGAGAGAGTGTTTAAACAGATTTCGAATTTTATTTATTACATTCCATTAGTATTCGTATGAGGAAATACAATACGTTATTAAATAAAATTGCAATGGATGCTACAAATAAATAATTAGAAGTTAACATAAAAATACTAACTATAAGGAACACAAATTTTCCTGTCCAACCTAAGGAAAAGAGCTATATAGTAATAATAACAAAATTAATTATCATTTAACTATACTAAGGTTATAATATAATATTTACTCTACTAAAATAAACAATTCAATAGTACTGATAGATAATTAATGATTGGAGAAATAACTATCATAAAATATACAACTACACATCACACAAGAATAAACAAAACTTGACACACGCACACTAGGAGGAAACATAAACGACGGACAAGTCACTTCACGAAACAGAGCGACGAGGAATCTGCAAACTCCAGGCCGTTCATGAAAGAAAAGAGCAGAAAAGACCAAAAGAGACTAAGCAAGTTATGAATTATTAGAAACACATTCAACACTGTTGCATTAAAAAAGTAATTAAATCTTAGAGGAACTATCAAGAAAATCCTGTACTGAGTAAAACACCGGCCCCTTTCAGTAGTAAATTTTTACATTTAATCCCAAAACTCTTGTAGTTATTATTGTTCTTTACATTTTGAGGAATACTATTGTGTAAAACTATCCCTGCATTGTGAATAGTTCTCTGGAAGAGGAGCAAAGATATTTGACCTGAGCGATTTCTAGACTCATAATCGTGAGACACGCCATTCGTTTGAAAAAGATTCATGTTCCGGTGAAATAGTTTTGGAGAAAACAGTTGTATTACAGTCTTTGATAGAGCTTTGAAACGTGTTTTTGTGCAGTTGTCAGGACGGAAGAACCGAAGTCCGCCCACGCGTCCACGAGAAAATCACTACGCGGCCACTGCGGACATCACCATGTCGCAGAAACAAAAACTATGTCAACATAATATTAATTCGAAGAAATTTATTTAAAATAATCGTTACTCTTCTATACGGCCCAAATATAGCGCTAAATATTGTCACTCTAAATAAATTGTTATTATATTAAAATCTGAATATTTTTATTGCATTAGAAATGTAGAAAACTTTCTGCCTCGTCGATAAATGGATTGCGTGATATACGCGGTTTGCGAAAATATCTGCACTCGTATCCACAAATTGATTTCATCTCGAGGACCCCCTCTTTCTGCTCTTCGACTAAAGCAAAGATGCGACTCGCTTACAAAGCGGGGTGTAATCAACATGGACCCCCGATTCTCCTCCGAAGCATTTTTTATTCTATTTGTGCACCGTCTTGACATCTGGAGAGCACTGAATAGGATCGTCGGATTGGTGAAGCAAGAAGAGATCCCGGCGCACCACCTCCTGATCACTCCCTTGCCCATGTAGGCAACGACGGGAGCGAGGGGGCAGAGAGAGAGAGAGAGAGAGAGAGAGATCCAATCCCATTTATTGACGTGAGCATCGCATCGATGGGATTAGCTGAGCCATATCATGACGAAGTAAGCTTACTAGAGGAGGAGGGGAGAGCGGAAGGGTCCCCTCTGATTGCTGAGCGACGAGAAGGGGCCACACAAATCAAATCATGCCGAGACCGCATAATACAGCTGTAACAAGGTGAAAGCAGTGGGCGGAAGCTTCGAGGACCGCGGAAAATACGACCCGACCCGGGACGGCGTAATCCTTGATATATGCGTCGGTAACGAAGTTGAATGTCGGGAGTTTCGTTTGAATCGTATGATACATTTTAAAGAAAATTGTGACATAAAAGATTTACGTTCATTGATGATGATCAATATCCCCGATACATACTTATTTTCCAATTATGACATAGTCTATGTCATGAGTCACCAAACTCACCAACCGGAAGCTACTTTCGCATTTGTTAAGTGATGTGAGCTACCTACCTCCTTCCACCATCTCTCATCCCCCATTCCCGATTAAAAAATATTCCTTTTAAAATATACAAATTTATATTTTATAATATATTGTAATGCCAATTAATTAAGGCATTAATTGAGAAATTAAAAAAAATAAATTGTTTGAGAAATCTATTCTTGTCGGCGGTACAGAACATAGCAACAATGTAGCCAAGCACGGTTTCCTTTGTCGGAAGACGTATGCGCGCTCAAAATTGCGAGACGGTTGTTCAGTTGGCTGGAAGGTTTGGTCAAGTACAGGTCGTATTAAAATAGACGAGATGTTCTTTTAAAAGTAAAGTTAAGTAGAAGCAGTGGGCAGTCAGACACGACAGAAATTGGTCGAGTTGAAATAGACAAGACAATTTCAAATATTCAAAGAAAATTTGCAGAGAAATATCGAGGATTACCAACCAACAGAGTTGATTGGTCCATGAACATTTTGCTCAAGACGAAATATTCACTTGAGCAGAACTACGAAACCTGCTAAGCACAAACAGTTTTTGGTGCACATAGCCGAGAAGAAGTCAATCGAGAGAGAGACGAAAGGAAGATTATCCTGGTTCCTGATTTTTGATCTAAAACTGTTAATTTTAGAATCTGTGAGTTTTTAGAAGCAGTGAAAAACCCCGCCATAGTGTTTCGTCAATTACAAGGTATCCTGGAATGCTGCCGTGAGTAACAATATAAAAACAAATAATTATGTAAACCTGATTAAAAGATAGACGTCAGATTTAGTTTTCTTCTTTTGATTAAAATTTGTTAATTATAATCCATCTGTTTAGTTTAACTTCGCTGATAAGTAAACTTCGTCCTAATTAATTGACGAGTAAATCTTTTCTCTTTTAAATTGGAATTTGTGTTTAAGTTGAGAAGTAAAATGATTCGCCATTATCAAACCCAGTAGAGACCCTGAGATATTTTTAAATTGTGTAATTGTTTTTTTAACATTGATGATAAATTTGTTTGTTTGTAAATTAAATTCTTTCATTTATTTAACGCTTTCTATTTTGAATATTACAATATATTCCATACCGTCTTCAATTAGATTGATTTTTAAACTTGTTTTATAAACTTTCTACTCTTGCACCCTACTTAACATTTTAAACTAGCTGGGTGTTCGGCGTTGTCCGTGTACAAAAAGTATTCAATTCTACACGAATCTCTAGTCAAGAGGAAATGGTAATTTTATCAGTACACCATCTATCACCCCTCCCCCGGTGACTTTAGGGAAACAAATACTCCCGACACAAAAGTACCTAAAGAGCGTCCAAAATACTCCCGGTGCGTTTATAGTGTGAAAAATAACATCGGGAGAACAGTGTTAATCTCACTGACCTCGAATAAAATTTATTAGACACAAATATCGGCATTTTATGCATGTTTTAAAATTTTCACCCCCTTTAACTTTCACCCTCTGGGGTGGTATCGTGTCTTAGTTCCATAGTGTTTGTTTCCGAAGAACAGAAAAATATTTTTTCAGTCACCAAACCCCAGTGTTTTCAGTTGGCACCGGGAGACTGTTACTCGCTAAGAGATATCATGACGCTTGGTCAGCTGATAAAGGTTATCTGTGAACTATATTTTATTCAAAATTTATTTATTTATCTTGGTGCTAGTATATCTCTGTTAGGGATTATTAAAAGAGGAGTTATTGGTGAATACTGTGTTTGTAAAGAGTTAGAATTTATAAAGTTATTTTCAAAGAACGCTGCATGTTTAAACAAATTATTCACCTTCGTATTTTGCCATCGCTCAAACACACTATTTGAAGATAAAATAGTTCACCGGTTTAAATGGAACATGTGTACAAAATTTCGTCGAAATTGCTCCACGTATTTAAGAATGAACGCGGAACATTGTTATCCCCTTCCACCCGACTCCTAGGGGTTGAAGAACAACATATTTAGTAATTTGAATGTAATAATTAAATTCAGACTCATCCATAACCCCGGATTCAACTACAAACTTGGTTATTTTCGTGTTAATTTCTGTAACGCCTCTCCACCCCCACGCCAAAGGGTGCTTCCCTCCCATGCGGAAAGTGGTTGAAAGTACACACGAACAACAACGGGGTAAACAATATCAAGCTCATTCACCGCGAAATGTAATTATTCGACAGAAATATCGCCCGTTTTCGCATGTTTTAAAATTTCCACCCTCGCCCACCCCGCCCCCGCGTCGGACAGTTTTTTCTAACAAGAATAGTCCCAATACCTTAAATGTGTAAAAAATTCTCCCGGTACCTTTATGGGGTCGAGTACTTCAGATAACTAAAGGGAGTCAAAATACTGTTTGGTGCATTTTTCCATCTGTCATTAGAAACGTCCTTCTGTTGTTACACGACTCGTTTTGGCGTGAGATGTTTATGGTGTAATTTATATACATTTATGATTCATAACTCAGAAATCGTACACTTATAACGTTCTTCCAAAACATGGAATATAAATTAGATGATTTATTATCACTCACAAATAATTTAATGAGACCAAATTCTGTTATCCTAACCTGGAAATTTTGATTAAAGTTTTTATATTTATACCAATTTAGAGAATACGTCGCATAAATTGCAATTAATTGTACTTTAATTCAATGTAAATGTTCCGTTCATACTTTCGACCGATAGTGCATTAATTTAACAGTTATAAAATACATTGAATTTTATTGCATCAATGCCAACAAACATACCTCATTATTTCTTTACGAATAGAATAGTTAAATATACTTCTTGAGTATTGCAGGATATCTGTATTAAGAAAGATTAAATTCATGAAATTGTTAGCTACGCTCACAATGTAAACAAATGGTCGCCATATTGGAGTCACTTAATATAGCACGAAAATTACATTTTCCGCAAGGATCGTAAGGTATTACGTACAGTTTTTTTTATTAACATTCGATGAAGTATTGCAGGATATAATTATACTTTTTATTCAATAAAAATGTTTGAGCTTTACTCCAACAGGAACTATTATTTGATGCGTAGCGTCGTCTCTCTCTCGCGTGTGAACGAGTGAGTGGTTTGACGTCACAGTCCATTGGCGCCTAGTAATTTAACACAATATCATCACATTTTTTAATTATAATTCTTTTCACCTTTATGCTAGGAAATTCTCACCCCCCACAGTACTGTTCCCTGTGTTTTTAAGAAAGTGTACCAAGTTGTGTTGAAATCTGTCCACACGTTTAAATACGTATAGAGAATTAACACACAAACAAACAAACATATATCCTTTTTATTATATAGATTCCAGAAATACCGGTTCAATTTTCGAGGTGCTTCTTTTTTAAAAAAAATAATTTCGCGTCCGAAAAAGCAGACTTGCCGAGGGCGTATGCTGAAAAAATCCTTAACTCTCAGTGCCCAACGGAGCAACGCTGAATACTTTTCTTTTGGTAGGTGTGGCAATATTGGGTCCTTTGGAATTGATTTTAGAGTCAAATCATTTTGAAGATCTATTAATTCAAGTTCAAGTAGTGACACGTCTTAGTTAAAATCTTCAGTCACACAGACAGAAAATTCTTTTACATTCACTTGTATGTAACAAAGAAGAATTCAATATTTTTGAAGTATTGGAATCGGAGTTGAAATTTTTTTCTTAAATCGGATATAATTTCTAGTAGTTTTCTGTTCGGAAACATTTTTGTTTGTCAAGATACTCCAGGATAGGACGTCTTCATTTCTAAAATTTTGTCCTCCAAGATTGTATCTTATATAAGATCCACTTACTCATTTTCTTTCCCAAAAAATTAAGTACATTTAGTTTTTACTAAAAATGAAAAATCCTAAAGCCAATTCTTAAATAAGTTTATCAATACAGGAAAGGTTCTAAAACTCCATCCTTGCTGTGCGAATACGTTAATCCCTGTTTAAGCATGTTATCTAGCCGAATTCTCATGGTGTAGCTAAGGTGCGCGATTTTGAGCAAAATATATTTACAGTTGTACATTAATTATTTCTAGGCGATACCTATCTATAGTAAAGAATAAGAAAGATAGCCAATACAGACAAAAAAGATAATATAAATACCACGCAACGTTTCTGGGATTCTTGTACCTTTCGTCAGGTGCTAAGGAGAGCCCAGAGAAACACAACTGCACTGGTCAGTTAACAACACTCACTTTCTCTAGGCTCTTCTTAGCACCTGACGAAAGGGACAAGTATCCCAGAAAATTTGCGTGGTATTTATATTATCTTTTTTGTCTGTATTGGCTAACTTTCTTATTCATTATTTTCAATCAGACGTAAATTTTTTTAGCCTCTCGATAGTAATTGCAAAGAAGTAAGAAATATTCGTGTCTCGCATTTTCGCAATAAACAGCTTGATACAGCCCAAAAACAAAATGGATAATTAATATAAATATGTTTTCTGACTAATGAGAAAACAAATAAATAAATACACATCAGCCAATTTTAGGTCAGAAAAAAGGAGAAATTATTAAATTAACAACGTTTCATCGCTTAATTTCCAAATTTTTTAAAAAAATTGATGGACAGGCCATTCTATGTTGATTTCCGTTGCCGACTCAAAATAATAACCATGATAAGTGAACAAAACGGGGATTCCTTATTTTAATAATCTTTCGTGAGTTACCAGAAACACCCTCGGTTGCTACTGTTTGGCGACCCCTGGTCTAGAAAATCTCACGAAGACGAACTTTACCACAAGGCTGCTAAAGTTCGACGATTCATGCCTCTGGTAAGTCACGAAATGTTAAGTACCATGAATTAGAAACGAATAAAATTCTTAAACAGAATACGCAAACCATGTTTCCCATTCTGGGAAGGTAGTCCTGCATACAAACACAGAGCTGGTTGGAATGAAAAATTTACTACCCTAAGGCCTGTTAAACATATTAACTCCACGACTATTATCTTTGAAATAATTTATCGTTGCCACCGTATCCGCAAAAGTCCTTTGAAGTGAATGAGAACTTTAAACTTCTCTTATTTCATTAATTGAAGAAAGACCTGTATTATGGGATAAAACCTGAACATATTTCGCGTCATCCTGCCTTCTTTCATTAATTGGATGAAGTCAAATTAGTCGATTTTTCCTTCTTATTTTCATTCGACGACGAAATATCAGTAATGCTAGATTCTGCTCTCTGTTAATTTCAAACTACCATGTTCACAGAACTATCAACTGAGAAATGTACGATGGAAGATATACCGCCGCGATAATAATCGCTGAGTTTGTAAATCTCATAATTGTTTGATCGGCGACAATAATTTTACTGACGCGATAAAAATCGCCAAGTTTGTAACGGGCCTTAGAGGGTCTTTCTCTGCATGCAGCACGGCTAGTTATGAAGACATTACCAGAATGCTTCATCAGAAAATAAACATCGGCAAAATACATAAGATTCTGTCTGAATGCATGATCAAGGTAGCTTCCAGAAAATTAAGACAATACACTACTATAAATTGTAATCAACTAGTATCCGATTTGACCTTGAAGTACTTCGATGTGCCGTCGAATCAAACTCGTTCGTTGACGTTATATATTATCGTGTGTTATCATTAATTATTAACGATGGTGCAACATTTGCCTAATTCTCTGCAGTGACATAATAAGAAAAATTCAATTGGGCAAAACGGATCTTTTCGGAATCAGTAACAGAAGCGCCAAATAACTAGAAAGACCACTCACCGAATTTAATCTGGCATTTATTTAAACTTATTGTCGAAGGCAATTTTGTTTTTTATATATAAAATAATAATTAGACACATTTTGTGTATTTGTAAATACATTGTAAATTACTGTAATGAAGGGACCACGCGGACATTTCCGCTACACTATATAGTTAAGCTTCCAAAGCATAATAATATTCAACGAAGATAACGAATGAACTACGTGCATTTTTAAAGGTTTAACCTCAATTCTGTTTCCCATATTTTATTTAATATAATAATAATAAAAATAAATGACACTGAAAGATGTATAATTAACTAAAAGGATTATTATCATTCGTATAATTATTCTGTATAGGGGAACTCTCGGTTCAGCTATTATTAGTTTCAATAACTATTATTAACATCATTTGATACAAATTTACTTTACTTTACTTTACCTTTGATCTCACATTAATTTACTTTACTGTACCCGGATTAAAATCATGTTCGCTGTCGTCGTAATCCTGCAACTATTTCTTGCCGTTAGTTCATCTATCCCTGGACAAGGGACCTTCTATTCTCAAGATAAAGTTTAAAATATATACATAGGTGAGAGTTACTTTCATATTTCGAAAAGTCTCCTAAATAGTTGTTCGTAACCATAGAATTAATTTTCGTTGAATGAAACATTTGTTTGCAAGAATTTCTACACCGTTCTTCGAAAATACAGGATAAATTAAATTACCTTTTGCTTGTCTATTCCATCCCCCACGTGAGCGATGCACCATTTTGAACTAGAACTGAATAAACCTGCAGTAATATTATAGTTTCTGTACTAATTAGTAACTTTTCTTCTATTTATAAACAGTTTAACTTCATTTGTTTATTCATCGCAGTTAAAATATATAGAGCCTATGTGATAATAATTTTCTAATTCTGTTTGATTTTTATCAGGATATCATTAACCTAGGATGAAGTGAACCAGACAGATAAACATATACTGTGTCCTTTTTCACAGTGTGGTGTAAAGCAAGCAGGACCTTTCAAAGCAAGTATTACAATCATCTGTGAAGAAAAAGTAAGCCAGTCAGTAAATTCACCTTGTTGATTTAGTTATGCAAGGTTCTGTAAATGCACTCGTAACTAGAGCGGTAGCCATAATGGATGATTCAAACACGAACAGAAATTTCACCAAATTATGTCATCGACGCGAAATATTAAAAATAGGAATAAATTTATAATAAACTAAATCACTCCTTATTGACCACTCATCGTCAGAAAAATTGAGCGTCCCTTTATGAATGCAACAAGCAATACGTCTGTGTCAATGATTATTTTCCTGAAGCTCTACAATTTCTATAGCAATACGAGTCTACGTACCTGTAAGTATATTGTAGTACCAATTAATGAGGCCATTAATTGTTTTAATATAATTGGATTGTTAGCGACACGAGTTTTTTGAAAGTAACAATAACGGCTCTTTGTCGGCTAAGGTTGCCGGGAAATGCGCGCGAGTAGGAAGTTTAGTCTGCGGCAAGAAGCGAAACAGATCAGTCCACACGGGAACTGAAAACGTAAAATGTGGATGCTGATCTAACGCGGTCCAAGAAGTCCAACTGCGAGATCTATTAGTTTACATAAAACGCGAGTAAACAGTTTTGACGGAGAGACTCAAATAATAATCGCAAATTTGGAAGCAAAAGGTTTTGCTTCACACAGACTGAACTAAATTTCGCATAGAGGCATCACGGAGACCTATGTCCGAGGGATGACTAATACGCGGCTGATACAAAGTTCCAGGTGGCAGAGAACGAGAACATCGACCGTGTGTATTACAATTTTAATGTGTAGAATCAGTGAATAATGGCCTTTTTAGTGAGTGTTGTCCTCAAGCTTCAAGAATCAGACCTGGTACCTGAAAGACATTCGTGAATACAAAACAGTTATTTAAAATCAGTAAACGAGGATTAAAGGTAGAAATCAGATTTCGTTCGTTTTTCTTTTCATTTAGTTTCTTTCATTTCGTTTATTTTCATATTTTATTAAGTTAGCTGCAATGAGTTTGAATTGTTAATGTTAGTTTATTAAATTGTATTGTTCTGACTATCAAACCCAGTAATGACCCTGAGATAAAGAGAATTTCGACGTATTTGATTCTAAAATATAAAGTTGTATTTTTCCTAGAACGTCACAACTTGCAAAAATGAAATAAAATATTTGATTTTTAACTTGATGTAATTCGGCGTATAAAGTAGGGATTACAATTTGTACTTTTAATGAATAAATTTTAAAATCTTAATAATTTTGTTAATTAATTCTTTTAATGAAGCCCACCTTTTTAATTATTACAATATATTTGTAGTATCTTTAAGCCATTTGTTTTACCATCGCTTCTCCTAAAGTAGAATAATAAGTGTTGATAACTTCTTTTGGATGAGTTATCCTACTTCCCCGTTAATAGGCATTAAAGTACGAAAACTTCATAACTAATGGCATCAGTTATTTTCTCCTTACATAACTTCTCTGGTCTGGCCTGGTCTCTTCTGATTTCTCTGTCGTCTTAATGCTCCTGTCCCCACTTATCAAAAGGCTATACCATCATAATTGGCTACGATTCGGTTGGTTCCAGTTCGTCCATCGGCCATATTTCAATCTTAATGAATCAGCCTGTTAATTTATTTTTCGGGGCTGTAGCGCCGAGGAAGAAGGAAGGTTGTCTTATACGTGTGTAGTAATCTTCCAAATATCTTGAAATACGGCCAAAGACGTTTTTCGGGTATTCCGTTCACGATTGAGTGGAGAAAAATGTAACTGAAAGTGTGAGACTGATTAAAGGTAAGGAAATAAATACTTCCAATATTTAGAAATAATAAAATTTTGGTCATGGTCGGCTTAAAAAATTATTACGACTCAGAATTTAAGTTGGACGCACGAGTCCGTCCGCTCCTTAACGAAATAGTTCTACTCAATTCAGTCAACCCAGGAAACGCTGCTCCTATCTTATTTCTTTCTTCTTCTTTCATCCCCCAAAATCTTTCACTTCTTATTTCTACAGTACTTCTCTCCTCAAAAAATGGCAATGGAATGTCCGAAAAATATCTACAAGTCTCATCACATCGTTGTCAACAGATTTCAAATATTTATTTATTCTGTGGAACGCTTGATCCTTTGAAATAAAAACTGATTTGAATTTATTTTATTAAAATTTTGAAATAGTCAATTAATCCACCAGTATTGACACACAAAACGTATTTGAAAACATGACTTACTCACAATAATATAACATTTAAACGTTAAAGTATACAGAACTTTCATGGATTCCTGAATTTTTTCTAACACATTAACGAAGTAGAACTAAAAATAAATATAAAAACTGTTTCCTTTCAGACTTCTCTATCAAAATGACGAAGTCAAAAAAAGCAGCCTTGTAAAACATATTTTTGAGCTTCAAATTTTCTATTTTTGATTAAAGATTTATTTTTTTCTGGGACTAAATAATTAGGACTGAAATGTTCGAACTTTGGGTGTATATTTCTCTCTTCAATAAATAGTTCTCGGAATTCACACGGGTTTTCAATATTTATTTTTCGACGCTACGTTTCGACGACTGAAAGCACTGTCATCACTTCGTCTAGAAGATGCCTACAGTGCTTTCAGTCGTCGAGACGTTGCGTCTAAATATAAATATGCAAAACCCGTGTGAATTCCGAGAACTATTTATTGAACAACTTCACCGGGAAAGACTTCAATCTTTGATTATTTCTCTCTTGTTCATACCCACTTATAGAACACAAATGCTCACTATTTGGACAAATTGTTATTTTAAGACTAAATCGATATTAAATCGAAAATAAAATAGAATCCATGCTAATTATACTAGCACTTGACCAGCAATTTTGCAATCGAGTTAATTTTACCAGTCATCCCAAAATTAGTATAAAATTATTTTTTTGGTACCTTAGAAATATTATGTACTCATTTGTTTTACTTAAATGTACTCCGGTAATGGCGCTTGGAGAAAGAAAACTTATCAATGGGGCTCATAATATAAGATCAAAAAAGAAATATAGAACGAGTAATTGCGTTATAACAAGAATCAATCAATAAGGTTTTCTCTCATATAAAAAATGTCGAAACCAGACATAAATATCAAAACTGAAAAGGCATGTGGGAACCTTAGTTCAAAAACGGAGAGGAAAAGGCATCCCCAAAGGTAACCCCTACGTATCTCTCCTACAAGGTTCTACCTGCGAGAGAATATCCCTCTATATGCTATAAGAGGCTAGTTGCCACTATGTGGATTACCCTATACATAGCCTGTCTACACCCAAAAAAAAACAACAAAAAAAACGGGTAGCCAAGGATCAGACAACTCTGCGAGGGATATTCTCTATCCTTTTAGGATAGACGCAGGGGGAGGGATATCTTTGGGGTTGCTTTTTTCCTCTCTCCGTTTGTGAACTAAGATTCCCAAAAACCGAGGCACCTTGACGTGTTTTGAGAGGTGTGTGTTCCGGGATCGCAGATCCTGGTCATACGATAAGAGTTGTTCACTGTTCTCATTGGACAAGTCGGCCGGCTGCCTCCTATACTGGTCGAGACACGGAGAATGGAATGCTGCGTCCCCATGGAAAACCCCTCTCCCACCATCGGAAGGGTGTGGGACAAGTACCCGATAACCAACCTACCTGATGCAGCTTTCCTAGGGCATTACTTTTACGCAATTGCCGGGTAGGATTTTTAAACCATAGCCCGGGGGACCTAGTTAACCCTTAGCTACCTTCTACGCTACCGTATCCCCCCTTTCAAATCCCTTCCTATACTATTAAAGGGCAGTTACCACCATGTGGATTACCCTCCTGTATTCTGTTCCCCTAAAAAACGTAAGCCTACGACATAAAGGAAGTCTGTGAGAGCATTCAGTCGCAGGTGAACTTTCCCAGAGAGCTCTGGAGGTGGCTACCTTTGGGGATGCCATCTCAACTCTCTGGTTTTTGAAGTAAAGATCCCACACGCCAAGGCACCTCAGCCTATTTTAAGAGGTTTATATTCCGGGGTCGAAGACCTTCGGCAGGCATTAAGAGTTTTCCGCAATTCCTATTAGAGTAGTCGGCCAGCTGCCTCCTAAACTAGTGAAGGCACGGAGAGGGAAAATATGCTTTCCCACAGAAAACCCCTCTCCCGCTATCGGAATTGCGTGGGTCAAGTACCAAATGCCCGACCTACCTGATGCAGATTTTCTAGGGTTTGTCCTGCATCACTTTTGGGTAAATACCGGTCAAGATCCTTAAACTATAGCCCGGGGGCCCTAGTTACCCCTTGGCTATATTCCTCTATCTTTCAAATCCCCCTTTTCAAATCCCTTTCTAAGCTATTAAAGGGGAGTTGCCACAACGTGGCTTACACTTTGGTCGGTTACTAAAAAAAAGTAGAACCTCTCAAGCTGAAGCACCATGGTCAGAAATGAGAGGTGTATAGGTATACCGTAAGAGTCGTTCTCTAATTTTATTGCAATATTCGGCCACCCACCTCCTAAACAGGTCGAGGCATGGAGAAGGTAACACTGCGGACCACAGCAACCCTCACTTCCGTCATGGGAATGGCGTGGGACAAGTACCAATTACCCGATTTACCAGATGAAGATTTTTCAAGGGTTTTCCCTGAAAAACATTTTGGTGAATTTAGGAGTAGAATCCATAAAACTGAAGTCCGGTGGTCCTACTCTACCTTTCCGCATACCCCGTTTCAGTCATTTTCCTATGCTATAATAGGGGAGTGGCTACCACGTGAATCTACCCCCATGTAGCGTCGCTCCATAACAAAAAGACATTCTGTTGTTTCAACAACTGAAGTGTATTATTGCTGACGGATATCAAGATGCTCGTCCTAAAGATTTCGGGGTACCATTAAGGAAGAAAGGAAAACGTCTCTAACTTCTCTCAAAGTCAACACCGTGTTTTTCTCCATGGGAATAAAATTATACCTTCCGTTGGTATAACAATTTGTAAACCAGCAAACTGAAACGCGGGGGAGAGAGCGCGCGAACAGACTACAAACTGAAATGAAGTTTTTTTTTTTACGAAATCTAGAAGCAGTTCACGTTGCCCAACGATGTGTAAATCATTTCAGTGGCCGGTAAAAAGGGACCACATAACAGAAGTTTTAATACGTAGTACGTGAACGGAATGTGTTAGGTTATTACGCGGCGAAGCGCTGTCAGGTGGCGGTTAACGTGATAACCTTTCTATTGAGCGAGCGCTCCGACCCAATTGTCCCTGACTCACTAAACGGTACTTCCAGATGTCTGGAATCCAACCTGGTTACCAGTTTTCATGTGTAAAATATTCACTGGAACTCATTAAATCACGGCAACTTCAGAGTGTTGCTGTTAGTCTTTATTACTAACACTCCCGAAATTTTGATTCAAAGTATCGATACATTACAGGGTTGTGTCCTAGTAGATGTGATATCCGATAGGACATTACGGTTATTTGGCTCTGACGTTACAGTATCTCACTCTATACATACTAGTCAAGGCGTCTGCCATCTCTAATATTTGTTCTCAATTTTTTTTTGCTTTATAACATTGTAAAATTAATTCAACGTTTCAGTCTGCTCTTAATTGTAGGAAATTTCTCTTTTGACAACAATGTAAATATTGAGAATTCGCCGGTGTCGTATTTGTCAGACATTATTGTTACGGAATGAAGCAATGCGATAGGTTAATTTATCTGTCCCAAATAAAGCTCGGAAACGTTTGATGAATTTAGAATAGCGCGATACGTGGTTGGCCTCTGAGACCCTGGTCGTCGTCTGTTTTGTCTTTTAACCTGTACTTTCATGTTCACGGGTATCTTCTACCTCACTAATTAAAGGGTTAGTCAAATTATTTGGCTTTACCGATATTTTAATCGTCGCTCTTCTTTCTTATTACATGCAAGTAACAGAATGATGTGAATTTGGCTCTTTCCGTTCTACAGTAGATGCTCAATAAACTATTTTCACAATTTACAAAATCAGCACAATAAAATTAAGGTAACGCTGCGGACCACAGCAACCCTCACTCTCGTCATCGGAAGGGCGTGGGACAAGTAAAAGGTACCCGACTTACCAGATAAAGGTTTTTTAGGGTTTTTCCTGCATCACATTTTGGTAAATTTCGGAGTAGAATCCATAAAACTACGGTCCGGTGGTCCTAATAAAACTCTAGACTACCTTCCTCTACCTGAATATTCTGTTAATTAACTAATTAATTAATGTAAAATTGAGAAATAAAATTGCCCGAATTTTTAACGCGATATTCCAGCATTTCTGTAAAATATTCTAATTTAATTAATTTTATTGCAAACTTTGTCTTTACCTACTATGCCTTTAAATTACATTTTACAATTACAAAAATTAGTATATTGTATACATTTATTTTTAAATTTATATTTAATAAATAATTTATTACTTAAATGATGTTAGTTTGTTAAGTTTGTGATTTTCTCCAGTTATTTTTCTCCCAGGATGATTATCTCTGATGTTCGTATTAAAAATTATTTTTATATTAATATTATAATAATGGTTAATTTTATGTGAATTACGCTAGAGTTCAGGAAATAATACAATTGGTATATTTGATTAGTGAGATTTATGCGTCTTACGATTAGAAAATATTACGTCCGTTACTTTCTACGAAGTCTAC
The DNA here is from genome assembly GCA_037074705.1 of Zhengitettix transpicula. Lineage (NCBI taxonomy): Eukaryota > Metazoa > Arthropoda > Insecta > Orthoptera > Tetrigidae > Zhengitettix > Zhengitettix transpicula. The sequence goes on along the minus strand of CM073593.1, from coordinate 16,547,817 downwards.
TGCATTCCTATTCGTGGATTATAATTTGTATATTTACCGAATATAATAAACCTAACCTCAAACAGCAAGGACCCGCGTTACATGACACGTTTGGCCTTTATATTACACACCTCATAAAACAGACATACAATATCACTCAAAAGTTGGATTCTCTAAGGTGTGAATTTTTACAACCAAATTATGGGGCAAATAATTATAATCTATGAGCATTACAACCCTGTATTGCTACGGTTTTGAAAAACTCATAAAATTCAACTACTAGACTACAGTACATTCACTGTCGTAATATTTATTTTACGCCAGATTTAGATTGCTCATATTATTATATAAATAAAACACCTCTCAATAGTTTCCAAAGATTTAATTTGTTTTTTTTTATACGGATCGTAACTGACAATTACGTGCTCTAAATTTAGACGTAAGAGTGCCGTAATCAAGTTCGTGTTTTTCTGTTTTTCCCGTTCAGTATATTGAAAAAGAATTTAAATTATTTCCGCGAATTTAGGTGTAGGAAATCAATCTGAGGATTCGACTCCGTAAATGTGATTTTAAATTGGAGTAAAAATAATTCTACGTGTTTCTTAACGTATAAACTGTTGATATTGTTATCTGGAAAGGACTTTTTCAAAAAACTATGGTAGAGTTCACGTAAGTATTATGCCTCATATTTGTGTGATACACCTGTTTTTAGGAAAAAATTATAGGATTAAATTCTCAGTCGAGAAACGATACGAATATTTTAAAGCTTTCCGACAACCTTGCACTACTTTTAGGCGAATGCCGGGTAGAACCCTTAAACTATAGCCCGGGGGTCCTAGTTAACCCTTGGCTGCCTTCCTCTACCCTTCCGCATCCCCCCTTTCAAATCCCTTCATATGCTATTACAGGGGAGTTGCCACCATGTGGATTACCTTCATGTAGCCTGTTGCCCTAAAAAAATTAATAGTTTTAACAACGTTATCTAAGAGAAAAATGTTTTAAAATCTTGCGAAGTTTTTGTTAGTATCAAATTGAATAATTGCTGATATTCTAAGTCACTATTTAACTTCAATAGAAATGTATGCTTTCCAAGTACATATAAGGCGAACAAGAGTGAAAGTTATAGTAATGTGAAATTACATATTGCTCGTGAAATGAATGGTTGGAACGTTAGTTTCTGGTATGAATACATTAATACATATTTGCTTTCATTTGCACTTTCACTTTAACATGTGTGTTGCCGGTGAACTAAGCGATATTTGGTCTAGTCTCGGGTAACGTAAAATTAACTTGAGAAAAAACATTTTTTAAAATGCTAGTGTTTCGGCGTAGAAGGAAATAAAAATTGATATAATTTATGCATAGATATTATTTTATATTATGAACAATATAACCATTTTTTTAATAGAACTTGGTCTATTTTTAGTAATAAAGGTTGCCAATCCAGTTCGAATTATGAGTGTGTTTTGTAGCCTTGTTTAGAGTTAAGACATATGTAGTTAGTAATTGCAAAATATAGTCCTCATTATGATAAAAAGGATTGTTGACGTTGAAGTATAGAAAAATTGACCTTTATGAAAAACGAAATTAATGAAATTCCATTAACCGTTAAGCCGGTTAACCATATACAAACCATACTAACTAAGGTTAAGGACAAGACTGAAGAACAGTATGAGACAAATCTCGTATATATGCATCCCAAGTCTCAATTGCCCAAAAGACATAGGTTACTCCACAACAAACATTAAAACTAGAATGTACCATCATAAACTGACATTAAAACCCACAGCCAAAAGCAACACAGCGCTGTCCACCCACACAAAATTAACTAACCATGTATTCGACTTTAATAATATTAAAATATTACATAATAATATTCATAAAATAAAACTTAGAATAGCTGAATATTAACTTAATCAGAAACAGTATTGTTAATAATAGAAACGAAGGTTTATAAACAGAAGAACAGAATGCAGACACACTAAAAATTTGGAAAAGTAGAACATCCAAAAATAATAATAAAATATAGTATAACCAATTATAAGTTGTTTTATATATATATATATATATAATTATATACTCACATATATATTGTAGTAATTGGTAATTAAGACATTGTTCTAATTGGAAAGTTGGATTGTAGAGGACTCATTATTAGTGGATATAGAGCGGACGCCGCAACAATCCGGCGAGGCAAAGAAAACATTGTTGATCAGTTGAGAGAGTTTACGCGCTCAAAAATCTACGAGACGAAGGTACAGTCGGGCAGCAGACAGCGAATAGAACGGACGAAAAGAACTCATTGAAAGTTTTACAGTCGGGCCGTAGGCAGCGAGGAGAAAAGAGTAAAATTCCAAGTCATTAAAATTTGAACAGTACAGTTGGGCAGCAGACAGCGAATAGACCAGACGAAAAGTTTTACAGTCGGCAGTCAGAACGAAAGAATGTGGTCCAGTCACAAACATGTTTTCAAATATTAAAAAGTAAAGCAATATTCAGTCGGGAAGGAGACAGAGCAACTAGTTGCAGTAAAGCATCGAGAACCAACTAATTTGTGTTACACCAACTAACAAACTACACCAATTAGAGCCTGTGAACATTTAGAGTCTGTGAGAACTTAGAATCAGTGATGTCCCCAAAATTGTGCACAAAAAACTAAAAATGAGACCTGGGCGGCCGTAAGTAGAGAAAACTTTAAAATTATTTGTAAACCGTGTTTAAAAGATAAAAGTCAGATCGTTCTTTAATTATTTAACTATCGATAGAATGAGATTGTTAATTCTTGATAAAATTGAAATTGTTAAATTCAATCTTTAGTATTATTTCTTCCGCAACAAATTTCGTCTATGTTCAGACGCTTTGATTTCCATAAAAGTAAATGTAATTTTGATTATTTAAATTCTGCCATTTATCAAACCCAGATCAATACCCTGAGATCCCAAATATTTTGTGTATTTTATACTTGTTATAAAATTGATAATAAATCTTGTTTAATAACTTTCACTTAAGTTCTTTCATTTAGAAACGCCACATTCATATTATTATATTTAATTATTACAATATGTATATATAATTATACACACACTCACACACACACACACACACACACATATATATATATATATATATATATATATATATATATATATATATATATGTTGCTGTGTATATGTTTGCATGCGTGTATAATCATATATATGTATAAATATGTATATGTAAATAACAACTAACCACGTGATAAATCGATACTATTGTATCGATTTGCGATTGTAATACACACAACCGCCTAATGGAGCAGTTGAAGAACGGACCATGTTGAATATACAACATAGTTTTATATTAGTGACGAAGTACCTATATGTACTAATATTTTTAAAGTTATTGTGACTTTAATTACAGTGACAGTAAGGTATGTTATGCTGATGCTTTTGCAATGTATTCTTAACTTTTTATATAAGTAGTAACGTTTGATTGTTCATTCAGGATGATTATGACAAGGTAGTTGAAAGCTTCCATCCGATTATTTAATCAAATTAAAAACTTAGAGACTGTTTATGGTTATTTCTGCACACCAATATAGTCCTTTTAAATTTTCAAATTTCCGTCGTTTGTGGAAAAAAAACGTGACACGTTACGAAATCTGAGCAAAAACAAAAACATTCTGATTCACGTATTCAATTTAAGTCGACGAAACTTTGCATATTAGTGTTCGCTGTCTATATTTCGTATATAATTAATGATTCCATGAAAGTCATTCCGTTTCCGTTGCACTAGAATATTTAAAAATAACTCTATTTACAAATGTTATTTGTTTCGCATCATCTAGACACAGTTAATTATAAAAACATTCGAATATTTATTGAAGGGAAAGATGTCTACGACTGATTCAAGATGAATATTAGCTTATGTATATTTTTTTTCCAAAATACATATGCGAATGTGCAGCGAAAACTGAAAAGTGCTCATGTCGTTACATCAACATGAAATATTTGCGGTTTGTCGGGATTTTCCTTGGAATGAATCGCGACTCGAATCCACATTCGTCTTTTTCCCAGAATTTCGTGAATTTGCATACAATAGCAATTTCCCCTCATACGAGGTAACGTCCAGTTGCACAAAAACGAGCAGCTTTCTAATACAGTTATAGACCGCTGGTCATTTTCCGTGAAACTGAATTCTGGAGAACAATAGAAGTGGCTGCTTTGGGCACTTTCCAGTCGTAGGCCATCTGATATGTCCGCAGTCTCTCCGCTCACTTTACTGACGTCTTTGCGCAGGAACGAGGACCCTTCACCCCTCTCCCGACCTTGGCAGAGACGAACTCGAAAGGGCACGGCTCGGCTTGGGCTTCCAAAAGCAGGCGCAGAGTAGCGACGATGAAAGAGGCCGAGCCGTGCCTCACCGTCGCGGAGCGCTGCTGGCCTTGGCATATGCCGAAGTGTGTGAGAACGCGTGAGCTTGTCCGCATTGCTACGCACAGTTAATAACACTCCTCCCACGAGGAAGTGGTGCATGAGGTCAATGTGTGGCCGAAGCTATTGTCTCTAGAGGCAAGCCGCTTCAAAAATTCGAGCAATGCAACATTGTCCGTAAATTAAACAATACGTCACGGGAAAAACATTTCACTGTAAACGATTGGTCTCTAAACACGCTACTTGCTTCTTAACCTACACATGGATTTGTATTCCCGTGATCCAACCGGTATTTTCAATATTAAAGAATAATTTGCATTGTCTGCTTGTTTACAATTTACAACCGTTACATTAAATTGTATAATCACGCATTGACCATTCCCTAGTACACCGTTGATGGACTTAGTTTATTTAATTATTAAAAATTAATTATAAGAAAGATAGCCAAATACAGACAAAATAAGTGATAGTATAAATACCAAACGACGTTTCTGGGATCCTTGTTCCTTTCTTCAGGTTCTAAGAAGAACCTGGAGCAAAACAACTGCACAGGTTAGTTGACAAAACTCAAAAGCGACAAAAACGCAACGACAATGGGAGAGCCGAAGGGCTAGCGTAACAATAAGAGAGTAACGACCATGGGAAAGTAGAGGGCTTAGCGCAATAATAAGGAATCGTAGAAATTGTTGAGTTTCATAGTGTATGTTTGTACATTAATTGATGCGATGTTTGATTTAATGTGAAGCATCTCTGATAATAGGAATTGTACCTGGTATCAAAGTCTAAAATCTTAGTATTTTGCCAATCAAATGTATGTTTATGATATGTTTGGAGACTACAGATTATTTATCGTTGGCAAGTTTTATTGAGTTATATGTTCTTTGATACGTATATTTAGGGAACGTTTTGTTTGTCCTATGTAGCAATTAGAGGCAGAGATTTCGTAAACAACACAATGTTTGCTGTAGGTATCAAGTGGGTACTTGTGGTTTTTAATCAAGTAGGAGAGAGCATTAGTGGTTCCTTAAATAATGCAATTTTGATATTCTTTGAAAATTTGAATAAATTTGTTATGAAGAAATTTAAAATAAGGGAGTACGAGAAAAATTTGGCTTGATGTGTTTTGGGACGAGTGACAGTAGGATATTGTTCAATCTGCTGTTTATGTCATTAATAATAAAATTTAAAGGGTACTCATTGGAGATTAAAATGTTTCGGGCAATATGTAAGTTACATAGCTCTATCTATAAGATTGTATACCATAGCTCTCTTTTGGTTAGGAGGATGATCAGAAAGATAATTGAGAACACGTCCAGAGTATGTAGGTTTTCTGAACTAATTGGTGAGAATGGAAGTATTGTGAATGGATAAAGTGACATCGGGGAAATTAACAGAACGGTTAAATTCAAGTTCATGGGTGAATTGTAAGTTGGGATGATATTTATTGAAAGTATTGACAATAAGGTTGATTTTACAGGTATACAAAAATATTTTATCTACATATATCTCATGACTATCTCAGCAAAAAGGGTCTAAGGGGGCTTTCCATAAGGGAACCTTTGATTTCATGATAGTGAACCTGATTAACCTTGAATTAAGTCGAATTGACGATTAGATTTATAATGCACAAAAGTGGAATTTTAGTATATTGACTATTGTTAATGACTAAATCATTGGGAATAGAGTTGAATAAGGAAACGACATCAAGGGAAATTAAAGAGGTACTTGATTTTATCAATAAATTGGTAAGAATTTTTAACAGAATGATGTTGTAGGAGGAAATGTTGTTTAAGTGACTGTCAGTAGATGCAATAATAATTCTAAAAGGTATGTCAGGTTTGTGTAGGACGAGAATAAGCTCTGGCATGTTGGCTGAGGTGATGAATGAGTTTGCTGTAGTGTGGTATTTATATTATCACTTATTTTGTCTGTATTAGGCTACCTTAATTATTATTTTTAGTTTATTTAGTTCGTGTTGAGAAACTCTGACGTTAGGTCCGTTGGCCTCATTCTTCCGTCTCCTCTCTCTACATCTAGAGGATTTGTTATTTATTTCTGTTACCAGTTCATCGATCTTGTCCTTCGATACCTTCAACCTCGAGTTCTCAGAACCTTCATTTCCTCCGTAATGAGATCGTTGTGGAGGGTTAAGTTCGACATAAACCACGCTTTGGATTCTGTGAATAATTTTTATTCATCCCCATAATTCCCCATAATTCATCCCCATAATTGTATCCCGTATGGGATTAGTAATATATTTTTATAACAGCACTTTATTATCTAGTGAAAGTTTTGATTTCCTTCCTAGCGTGCGTGTGTCAGTTTTTGTGATTATTCTTGTATTTATGCGTATTTCCATATTTTATGATAGTTAATTCTCTAAATACTTATTTTTTACCTCGTGGATATTCAATTTGTTTGAATACTGGTTATTATTTTATTATACCCTTAATACCCTTAACAACAATAAATTTTATGTTTATTATAATTACTTGTTACATATGAACGGGTGTATCCGTTGATAGATGTGTAAATTGGGTATGTTGTTAAATATTTTGTGTATTGTTAAGCTCTCTTTTGGCAGCTAGAACATCAACAATCGGGGCTGGCGCGTGAATACAAACAAAAGGTTTGTGTTTGTAAAATCAGTCCGCATTTCGGTTCCTCAGCAGATAGCCGCTGCTGAGACGGTAGCATGGAGCCCATAAAAAGTGTTTAATACAAAAATTGTACTTTAAAGCCGCTTTTCGAGTAGCTCAAAACCACGCCTGTTTAATTTATTTTTCATGTATTGATCAATAAATTATTAAAATCAACAGTTTGTTTATTTACCTGGATAAAATAACCTGGCGCCCAAGAACTGATGAATCTTAGGATTCGTTCACGTATGCTAGACTCAGAAAAATTATTATTTATCACGGAAATAAAGACTCGGCATAGTATCGTCGCTGTTGTTGCCAAAAAAATGGTGGTTAAACGAACCGATTTTACTACATACTAGATAGTACGTTAAGTTGTGTTGGACAGGGAAATTTGTGTTCCCGATGTTCAGTTATGTTTATGTTTGCTTCTAATTATTATTAATTGTAGCATACGAGGATTAATGGAATAAATAAAAAAATTAAAAAATCAAATCATTAACCAAGTTGTCTGCTGAAATTTGTGTATATTGTTCAAAAAGATCGGCAGTGATCTTAGCAGTTGGTAGTTCTGGCTAGAAAACTTTTTTATTTTGAATTCTTATAAGAGACAAATGTGCCAGACTTCATCAAAAGCTTTTTTTTAACAGAATGATTCATAAAGACAGCGTTACATAGTTTCTTGTCGTCAAGTCTTTGGTTTGGTTGATAGTATTTATAATTGTATGTATTGGTGTAGTGTTGTATGTTTTCCCCGAAAGCAGAATTGGTAGTCCGTTATAATTATTATTATTTTTATCAGAAGTTTTTCAAACATCTTGGTCAGAGAGGCAGGAGTCTAGTGTTCGATGTTTCGTGGATTATAAGCCAAATTAAATTTCTATAAATTCACCCTAGAAGTAGTGACTCAGCATAATAATTGTGGTACTATTAGTTTCATTTGTATCAGTTTGAAGCCAGTGGAGTCATTTTTGCGCATTAAGCTGACGTAATGTAAACCTCCGTAAATATTCGTAATATTTCGAAGTAATTCTGGGGTAATTTAATTGTAATTCTCCTGATTTATTTTTGTGTATAATGTCCTTTCGGCTAAATGGTGGGGGTGGAGTGGCGTTACATAAAAATATAGCAAAAACAACCGAAATTGAAATCTAATCCGGGGTTATGAATGTCGCTGACATCCTGGGATTACGTCAGGAACCCGTACTATGTATTAAATATAAATCTGTGAGTTCATTAATTGAACAGTTTTGATTCGCTTTATTAAATACATTCATCTAAAGCACGTTACGTATATGGCGATAAAACAAATCTGTTTAAATTGTTACCCTGATCGAAACGAGTGACATCTTGACGCTTTTATGTTCTAGAACGCAAATACAGCTCGTAGACTTGGTAAGTAAGCTTTATTGATCGACAAAGTAAAAATTCCACATATTAACGCCAGTTACAGGCGAGTGGCTGGCAGCCTTCCTGCTTATAAGAACAGTTATTTTTATCAGACTGCCTGCAATAATCAAGAGCAACTAAGACGCTTATATAATTATTTTTTTCCTTTGTGGAGGTAAGGGATTTAATTTATCCCCTCAACTAGTCCTTCGAGATCAAAGTATGATATCGATAATATATTAAAATATTTTAAGGTACAGTGACATTCCGAAATAAAATGTTATTAATCCAAAGTAACTTGTTTATATTTCGATGGAGCAAAAAACAGCGGAGCTATATCACTCGAATACATTTCGTCGTTCAATCCTAAAAGACCGAATAGTATTTCAAATAAGAACAACTTCGTTTTGGAGAAAATCTTTAACATTCTGGAAGTGTTTAAAGTCCTTACTATGAACTTGTTGAAGTAGAGGACCTACTTCTTATCGACTGTCTAGACTCATTCCCAGAGACATGTTCAAAGAGGTGCAGAAACTGGGTCGAAACTGCGCGATATTTGTTTAAGCTGAGTTGTAAGGAGTACGGGCGCAAAAGTCGAAGTCAGTCATCATGCACTGTGACTTACTTAACACGATAGTTTCTTAACTACCCAGGTAATAGTCCCACTCTAGGATAAAAGTTAGATGAATTGTAGCTTCAAGACAAACCGAAAGGGTCTTTTAAAAATAGTTTTCTTTAATACCCAAATGACAACATCATGAAAGAATATTATGTCAACATTTTTCTCTGTGAAAGGAAAGATGTTACACATAAATTATGTTTATAAATAAACGACAACCTTTTCAACGTCAGAAAAAGAAGGTATTAACATAAATTATACGTTTCGTCGCAATTTGTAAACCTCTTCAAGTCAGACGTTTTTCACAATAGAGCCAAACAAATACAATAATTAAAATAAATTTTTTAATAAATATTTGTCAGTATCTATATCTTTTCCTGACGTTGAAAATGCTTTTCTGTATTTATAATTTATCTAAAATACTACCAAATCTTTCATAAAGTATTTATTTGAATTATTGTATTTGTTTCATTTTATAGTGTATAACCTCTTACCTGACGCAAATTGCGACGAAACGTTGTATAATTTCAATTAAATATACTTTTCTGACGTTCAAATTGGTCTTGTTTATTTATAATTTATCTTAAATCTTCGTTAATAAATTACGTTTAGTTTATTATCGATATTCGTAATTGGACTGGTCATATCAGTGTTTTCGTACAGACGCTAATTACCTGTGTGTAATGAAGGTTGAAAGCTATATATCACAAGATCGATAGCAAACGTTTCAGTTGACTAAATCTTATAAAATTGACTATTAAACACATAATCAGCAGAGAAATCTCTAGAACATGTAAACTATTTGTTAATGAGGACAAAATTCTGCGTGGTAACTTTATCAAAAATTCTTATTAGACCATAGACCAGAGGGTTTTATACAACGATAATGATTTATTATCATTTTGATAACTTTTTATTTTGTCGATAATTATTTCACTTTTTTTTCTTGTCTGTGTAATCTTAATACGATCACGATGTTATTTTTGTAATGTTAATGTATTTAATTTACACCGTCGCTGTATTTATAAACAATAGCGCAACTGTTTGTTTGATGTATTTATTTAATTATTTTATTAAATGCTATACAATAAAAATATTTAACTACTACTAAAATTTCAACTTACGGTTTGCGGCCTGAATGACTGTTATTGACACAACTGTTAAGAGTATTGTAGAATCTATATAATAAATAAGGATGTATATTTGTATGTATGTTTGTATGTATTTACGTTCATTTCTATACAAATTTAAACGTATGGACGGATTGCAAAAAATATATGTACACATAATCTTCAAAACTCGAGAACCGGTATTCTTGGGGTGAGAAACCCCTAGCATTAATGTGGAAATAATTATAATTGAAAACTTTAATCATTTTGAGTTAAATTACTGCGCGCCAAAATACGATGACGTCACGCAAGAGTGGGACGTTACTAACCGACGAACAAAGGAAATAGTTCCTTTTACCGTAATGAAATAAAACAGAATTATAATTGTATAATAAGTATAATTTTATCCAGCAATATTCCATCGAATGATGATAAAAAACAATACGAAATACTTCACGATCCTTGCGGATAATGTAAGTTAATTTTAACGTCATATTAGTTAAGTCTAATATGGCGGCCATTTGTTTAAATTGTGAATCAAGCAAAGAAATTCGTGTATTTAATTTTCGTAATGTCTGAAGACTGAGAGACAATTATATCCTGTAAAGCTCATGGAGTATTTTTAAGTATACTATTTGTAAAGAAATTCGGAGGTATGTTTTATTAATGCACTAACGGTCGAAAGTCAGTACTGAACTAGGAACAGTTAGATTTAGGTTAAATCTCTTCTTGACTAAAGATTAATATAAAATTAAATACTTTATCGGGTATATATAAATAAGTACCCGGGCAACGTCGGCACCCAGCTAGTTTTAAAATAATAATGGGATTAAAAAAATTATAAATAGCAACAAATAGATTACAATAATACGGAATCATATTTTTTTAAAAAAACCTTACGTTAGAAATATATGTCAATCTAAAGTTTATTATAATAAATTGTAATAGTCTATAAATTATATTTATACACACTGTAATTATATGAAAAAATATCATGTGTGTAAGATTTGATTATAAAATTTTTTAGATAACTGAATTTAATTGAAACTGTACAGCTGAAGGGGTACCAATTATAGATGAAAAGTTCTGTTTGGCTTATATAATGTTTTAAATTTCATCATAATTTGTTTCTGTTTTTGTTACACGTTTATTTAAAAATAAGTCAGATTATTATTATTGTAGATAAATAAATACTATTTTGTGACTGTTTATTTGGTTATTTGCTTATTATAAGCATTTATTTATTTATAAGTAAAATTACTCGCTGATGGGTTGTACTAGGACAATAGTAATGCAACAACTGGTCGAGGTGAAAGTAAATGCGTAGTTTCCGTCATTGAGAACGAAAAATGTCAAGATCCTCGCGGAGGAGGCTGTTGATTCCGCTTAAGAATTACGGGACCATGAATCACGCTAAACTGACGAGTGGAAGCTGCAATTGCACGTCATCTGCGTCGTTACGTCAGAGCCCGACAACATCTTCACGTACCGGATAGCGGTTTAAAATTGATCCAAATTTGAAAGTCATTATAGCTGTACCACATAATCGAAGTGTGTTAGCGATATTGCAATAAGGGCAGAGCACGGAGCCGGGTCACATTGCGAATCGGTCCGCCCCGACGTTGCAACAACGTTCGCTATTGGCCGGCCGCGGTCCGCTGCGACCTTGAGCGCCCAATAGCGGCTCTCGATGGTCACGTGTTGAGCTCAGCTGGAGCGATAGCCGCGGTTTCTTCTCAGTCCCGTGGCGGCAAATGTCACGGTGGGATAGGAAGGGTCTCCGCACGCCTTTATGAACGAATACTCGTTGCAATTTGGAAAATTAAATCAGAATTCGGACTAAATGTTAGCTACAATGACATCAGTCAATGATGTGTAGAAAATTAACGTAATCCAGTTTCCAATTTTATTTGACTTAATGTATAATGTATTGTTAGAGGTTTTATCCCACATGTGTTAGAATATCTATTGAGCCTGAGACTCCTGAAAATATCTAATAGACTTATTCCCTGGACGAATCTATATCACGGACAATAGAATAACTGATAAATCACAACAGAAGGAAGAAATTAAAATGTATAAAATACTAACAAGCCTGAAAATGAAACTGTGTACAAGTACAACCGGTTAAACACACCAGTAAATTTCAAAAAATAACAGCCAACCGAAATTGAAGCAAATAATTTTTTTTTTCAAATGAAATCAGGCTGCTTCACGGTTTTCTCTGATGCTTTTCCGACTCTGGGAATAAATCCAGGTGTAACACTCTTATGAGCAATTTATATGTAATAAAATAACTTCATAGAGAAACAAATTAACTTATCAAATGAGAATTGACTGAATAAGAACCTGAATATTTTTTACAATAAACTTAGGCCTTCACCAGGACTCAATCTAATTACACTACGTAAAGGGCCTGTGGAACCTACGAGTGCAATTATAAATCCAGTATGAACATAAATAATACCATTATAATTTTTATTTCCAAAATATTATTAAATCGACCTAAAAGATAAATAAAGAGCAACACAATTCCGTGAAATAATCGGACTACCGATTCTCACACGAGCACACGTTTCTCTTCTATATGTATAGGCTACATTTTTCTCAGTACCTTGTAAATGTTTACCTGTTCGAAACGATAGCATAAATAAAATATGGAATAAATTCTGTAGAAATGTTTTGTGTTCGAATCACTTGTGTGCTTATTCGTGGTCTCTCCTAGACGTTTTTTTTTCTGCTCAACTACAACCTGTGATTGAACGACACTGTTCAAAATACTCAGTAAAAGTTTGGCGTTGGAAAAATAAAATAATTACTTGTTCCCTTTGTTTCGGATTCGTCTAACGATTGTTGCTAGGCAAAAAACCATATTAATATTAAAACAAATATTTACTTTCATTATTATATTTGAATAAAATTGTGTTAAATTTTGGCAGAAGTTAATCATGGAAACTTCATAACACATATTTAAAGTCGATGATATTAATTAAATGTAGAGAACCGTATGAAATAATCTCCTGTCAAGGATACGTATGTTAATTATCATTCCGATATCTGTATTCCTTAAATCGCTCAGAAAAGATAATTAATGTTTGTATCATAAGAGACAATCATGTATATAGACCATTCTCGAGTTATTGTATTCTAAATTATTCCTTAATACATTTTTAATGTCCAGATCGATTCGATTTTTTGATAATTTATTGTTAAATATTGTTGTCATCAGTGATGATGATCGGGTAATACTACTCCGCAGATGTGATAATATTAATTTTCCGTCCTATTTGAAGAACAGAACTCAGATCTTCGCTTTTAATCAACTTTTTGATTACGCGACAGTATTGGAAAAATAATTTCGAGGTTCCATGCGAGAACTTTCACTTTATAGAGGACTTTGTGGAACACCAGTCTGCCCAACAGCGACTCATCAATCATTAATGTAAACAGAAATAATTTTGACATTTTCCTTACGCATCTGTATTTCATAAATTATGGAACTGACCACATTTTTCACTTACACGTGTGATTCGCCTTCGCTTCATTCCAACAATTTCGGTGATTTCCTAAATTATCTGTGGCAAATTTCTATGATGGCTGTTTATTGTTGCTTTTATAAATAATTTTACCTTTATATCGCAATAATGTATTTTCATTTAATTTATTTTTTACTATCATAATATTTTTCTGCTACGATATATAGTTGCCCTAATGAAAACGACATTATATTCATTATTCCTGCTATTAAGAAAGCATATTGCAGTTTGTATTTAATGAGCTGTTTGTCAAAATAAAAGTAATTATCCTTAAGAAGCATCATTATTCTCAGTAATTAAACACTGATTATGTATTTTTAAGTATAATACGCTTCCAACAACTTACGAAAACAAATTAACAATTTAATATGTTCCGGAGAAATTGAGTTCGTACTAACTGAAGTCGTATGTTCCAGGAATCATAAAATGGTTCATTTAATCAAAGAGTCAAACGTAACCTTTTAAAATTAAATTCATCCCCTTCTTAAAAGCATAACAGGAAGAAAAAATTAAGTTTCAGACTTTTCGGGTTAAGTCAAATTTACTTTCGGTGCTAGTGAAGAATTTTTTTCCGATTTCCCTCAAATCTTTATATTTTTGTTGTTATAAATTGTTAAATTCTGTTCATATTGATACTTTATGTAGCTTCAGAGTTCTACATAAGGAAACTTTATCGCTACTTTGAATAAAGTATTTATACGATTTTTTTTTAAAAAAAATTTTCTCAGTCAAGAATAGTTTCGATGTAAAAAGAATTTCTTATTTAATATTTAGTAAATGTTTGATTTAATAGTAGGAAAAACTTGTTGTTTCTTTTCATTTTACGTTTTATTTGAAGGTTAAGTAATGTAAATTTAATTGTCTCATAAATTTCAACATTAAAGAAATTTTATTAAATTAACCTTTCAGCATGTTCGTCTGAAAACATCACAGTAGCTATCCGAGTCGAATTCACTCAATTACCATAAATACATGTTGCATCACAAATCATGAGTCATAATTGAGTACTCTATTTCGTTTACTTTCAGATTGTAATTCTTTGTTGTCAAATCCTCAAGAAATGAACGTCTTTACTAAAGAGACGCTGTTGAACAGTAATTGTTATCATTAACTTCACAACGTTATAAAATAAATAATTTTAGTTTCAGCTCCAGAAGCAAGTGCTTCAGCAAACTACATGGCGTTTTCTATGAGAGAAACAAGATGGTCTCAAATCCACTGTGCAGTACTTGATAGATTACACCCTGTGATTTTTTTACTGTCATCGATTACACAAGTCTCACTAGTAATTGAAATATTTTAAAATGGGGATGCGGCGGAATGAGTGGAATCCAAGGGTTGTAAACTGTTCAAATGGTCGCTACAATTAACTGCATCTTATCCACACACTCTCTCACATTAAATTTCAGAGAGTGCTGATTGATTAAAGAGTCTTAGGTTCGAATGCCATCGGGACTGTCACCAATCAGCTTAGCGGCACCAGGAACTATTGATTCTCTTATAATTGTGTACATTTTATTATTAAAAATTTCTCACGGGCCCATGTCTAATTAGGAAAAATATTTAATGGGGTCCTTGAATTTTATAGTGTTAATCAAAAAAACTTTTATTGTCTAATTTCAACTCCAAATGGCAATGGAGAAAAGCAGCCATACGGGTGGTGGTGGAAGGGGTTTACATAAAAATAATGCAAAAAAGTCCGAGATTGCTGTCGTTTCCGGAGTTATAGGGGTCACAGAGTTTAATTCTGGCATTAACCATGGTATTTGATGAAATTTTATGTTTGTTCTCATGGAGGTGGTCGTAGTTGACGAAAAGTTACACGGAATAGTTTTGACCCTCTTAAGGTACCGAGTGTATTTTTAGACTTTAATAGTGTGTATTTTTCGCGTTAAATTAGATGTGTTTTTTTAGACACTCCTATTTATATAATAGGAGAATTCTGTAGTAGTTAAAGTACCGTCAGTCATCACCCTGGTCTACTTAAAGTTAGCTGACGAGGAATTAGGTCGCTGACCAGTAAGATAATATGCAAATGTATCTATAATTTCATGGTGCTCGGTTTAGTGTTCGCGAATTATAGTGAGCAGCGGAAGAAATTTGATGTTAATTCGTTGAACGTGTTCGCACTTTGTATAAAAAGTCTCCCTTTCTCTACACCTTTTTAAATTACGTTTGGTTTTCGAAAATACGACTGTGAATAATTTTTACATTTAATTTTAGGAATTAAATTCTATGTTTGCAAATTTGCCCAGGCGTCATGTCGTGTATGAAGTATACAGTTCTGTCACCATTTTCTCTAATTACCACAATTAAACAACCAAAAATTACACCTCATGGTGCAAATTTACGAAGTAAACAAACTACAACTCGCAGCCGCAACCGCAAAGCTAGCGCCACAGGCGGGAGTTTTGGACCCTACGCTAGATTCACGTTTGGCCTCTGTAGTACTCGTGCGACGAAGAACTGACACATTAAAAATTGTTTTCACAACGATGTTTCGTTCATTAATTATTTTATTTAATTTTTTCGTATATCACTAGTCTTATAATAGTTCGTTTTCCATGAGCGCATTGAATATTTAAACAACTTTATGAATTGTAATTTCGAAGACATGCTGAAGCGTTTCCCTATAAATTTAGTGAAACGCTTTCATTTCTCAACGATTGGCTCGTTTTCAGCATCTGTAGACATACGCTTGATGCCAGCTAATTTTGAATAGATCCGGGTTGTTTGCCAAGACTCCGCGACCCATTGCGTGCGATATTTCCGAGCCAGTTATGCGT
Organism: Zhengitettix transpicula; assembly: GCA_037074705.1. Lineage (NCBI taxonomy): Eukaryota > Metazoa > Arthropoda > Insecta > Orthoptera > Tetrigidae > Zhengitettix > Zhengitettix transpicula. The sequence continues at coordinate 16,531,348 of CM073593.1, read as the reverse complement.
GCGGTTTGACAGCGAAATGTTGTGAAATAAAGCTACACGCTGACAAAAGGTGAAAGGAAGTAGGGAGGGGATTCCAGCTCGTAAATGCCGCCACTTGTTTCAGAACTGTCACTGATGACGAGAAATAGGCCAGAGCGTGGGACGAATCCCTGCCCAGAAGTGGACAAACGACATCGTTAATAATAATGTTAATAACACAATGTGTCAGAGTGCACGTATATTCTATAGCATGCATTTTCCGCAGTAGCTGAACCGAGAAACAGTGCAGAAATTTTCGCATAAATGCGTATTATTATGGTGCTTTCATCAAGAGAATAGATTCAAAATAAAAAGAACAGTGAACTAATACAGTAGATATTTTTTAATAATATTCCAGCTTGAATAATATTCGAGCTTGAACATTATGTTATTACGTGCAACTAATTTTACCTTATTGATACAACCTAAAGTAAAGCTATATTTTCAGAACATATTTATGTCATCACAATGTTTATAAATTTCTGAGTTATTATAGTTTACCATTTGTTTTACAATATAGCTTTTTTCGGTAAGGAATATTAGCCACTACTTTAATTCAGCAATTAATAAATACTTTCAGTTATCAGCCAAAGAATTAATACTAGTTTGCTAATTTATCAGAAATAAATATTAACACTTTCCTGATTATCATTATCGCATCAAAACAGTTTTCCGATTTAAAGAGAGAGAATCGTCTTTGAGATGACATTTTTTTTTAAAAAAAAGGAAAATGAAACCCGTCCACCCCAGCCCCATGGGGTTTCAACGGAAAGGTCAATGTCAACATTAACATTAAAAACGCCGTATTCGACTTCAATCTCGATTGTTTTCACGTTATTTTTGTTGTAAAGCCGCTCTACACCAACCCCTAAGGGTTTTCCCTTCTATGCCGAAAGGTGTAGAAATTATACTCAAAAACATTGGGAGAAACGCTATCAATCTCATTGACTCCGAAAAATATTTATCCGACCCAAATATCGGTGCATGCTTGAAAATTTCCGAGGTTGGTAGACGTGTCTTATCCCAACAGTGTTTGATTCCGGCTCGTTAGAAACACGTGTACAAAATTTGGTCAAATTTTCTCCATGAGTGTAGATTTTTATGCGAACATACTCACAAATACACACACATACAAACTGTCAATTTTATAATTTAGACGATTTTATTAAACTCTCTCCACGCCATCCTGAACGTCCCCTGACCATTGCCAGATTATCAACTTACACGACACATTATTTATTTCTTGGTGACACGATCCTATAGTCTTAACCACGTTTTTCTTGGCCATGGTAGGTACACGAATCATAGATGTCCGTACCGGATCTCTGTGATGCAAGGCAATGACGCTGAGCACTGCATCACAGCCTTGATGTGTATAAGGAATGCTAATTATTCTAACTTTCTAATAATTAAACATTATACTCAAATAAAATAGAAGTTATTTGAAGCAACGTTGCCAATGCAGATGTTCATTTATATTAATTAATTATTACTGGCAACACGTTTTCATTTCTGAGAGTGACAGTGATTACGTTAACTTGGTTTTCTGGTCCGAGTGATGATGTCAGTGCCCCGCTTTCCAAGAGCGTCCCGGACTCGTGTGCGGCGCACGGAAACGCTTGATCAGAGGAGGGCGTGGTCCTGCAAAGAGAGCGCCTGTGAAGAATTATGCAGGAGAACAGTTACGGCCAACGTATTCGGAGCTTACGAAACGACAGTCAATCTCGTTCGACAAAATAAAAGCCGCCGGTGGCACTGGTAACCAGGAGAACAGAAGTAAAACGACACAAATGATAGTTTCCCAGCTGTGATACGAATCTCGATCAACTTTCTGTGTCTCCAAGAAACCCGCTCACTGTCAGACGTAGAAACGAGTTTTATTCCTAATGACTGGTTTTGTTTTATTAAATGTTTGGACTTGGGTCACCATAAATCTAATAGGCGTGGGAGCAGAAATTGTACTGAGAGTCGCTGCTTGTATTTGTTGCATAAATGTGTCTCCAAAAGGAGGATAATATTAAATTTACAGCAGTGATTTATATTAATATACATTATTCTTAAATAAGGTTGGTTACATGCAAAAAAAATCGGCAATTCTCGAATTTTCCTAATTTTGTTTAAAAATTTCTATGTTTTTGCGTTTGGAAATAAAAATAAGTATTGTTACTTGATGATCAAGCCATCGGAGCTGTTCTGGCAGAATAATTAGACTAACGTTGCTACATCGTCAGTAATGAATGACAACCAACCCTTACTGCAGCTGCGTAGACAATAATGTGTGACAGCTTGATTAGACGGCACAATGAAGAGCTTCAAGGTCAAATCGGCTCCCGTTTCAAAAGAACTATAGATGAGGTTTCGATTGTCAACTGAACGATGCACGCTTTCTGTGAGCAGCGATTTATTCTTTGACTGATTTTCGGCTTCCAGTATTAATATATATATATTTATACGCGGTTCATACTCGTATAATTCAAATCATAACAGAAACCCCGCGATTTTTAATGGTAACAAAATTGACAGCATAGAAATTGAAATTTTCTTGGATCTGTTAATAAAAAATGTTTTTGATTAACTTACTTCATAACCTGAGAAACAGCGTGCCACAGGATAAGAAAGGTAATAAATATTCTTGGATTACTAGTGAAATTGATGATTTTATTACAAACATGAAAAAAAATTGAATTAATCTGAAAAATTTATGTCGGATTGAAAATTAATAAAGTGATAATATAAACACCACACAACTTTTCTGGAAGCCTTGTTTCTTTCTTCAGGTGCAGGGAAAACGCAAGAGTCTAGAGAGACACAAATGCGAAACTGAATTGAGAAAATTCAAAAGTTGTGTAGAATTTTAATTATGACTGCTTTTGTCTGAATTTGGCTCTTTCTTCTTCTTATTAATAATTAAATTAATTTTATGCATTAATATTTAATTGAAGTTCTTGTACTACATATATTTATTATTAAGGATACGACCGTAGTCGTTAATTTTTTCAAATGGTAATAAAAGGCTGTTGCTAAACTACGTGCATATTTTATTATACATTCACCTGCAGTGAGAAAATATTAACTCATATCAAGGACAGGTATTTGACACCATTACGGCTACTCTACTACCCTGTCAATTATTTGTAGTTAAACCTCTCAATATTGTAATTAATTATACAATATTCACATTTTTAATATTCATTTAAATCCTAAAATTCGTCACGTTAATTTTAAGGACAGCTTCCGTGTATCAGGCGCATATGTTATATGTTAAAATGAAAAATCCAAGTAGCAAGTGAAAGAAGATTAGACCATTTACATGTGTAATCCGACGGTTTGGTTAACAGTCGCAAGGTCGTTTGATATTTATGGCGCTGGAGGACGACCGTGATGCTTGCCAAGAGATTTGCACTGCTCTCCAAGAAAACCTGATTTTCCCGTTCCAGCCACAGTTTTGTGCACTGCAGTTACGAGGTGATTACTTTCTGGGCTTTACTGCTCTACTTTGCAAGTCAGCCACCAATATATATTTTTTTCCTTCGCTACGAACCGTCGGAACACATGAGAAACGTTTACTCAGGTAGGGGCGGCTGTTGAAAACCGTTAATGTTCCAAGATGGCCCGAAAAATAGTGAGAAGGACCTATCGGATCTCATTTGTATTACTTAAAGTGTTGCAGGATTGTTTAGTCATGTGATATGTTCAATTACTAGTGGTCGACTCCAAAGTAGGATCTCATTGGGTCACAATGCGTTTCTTCTAGCACTCAAAACGTTTCCGAAAGGTGGCTCAGCGTCTTCCGCTCGACCATTACCATCGGCGTCAAACCACTTCTTGATCAGCTGCAGAGTCCTTGATAAACCTTGGCCTCTTAAACTACCCTTCTCTATCATTCGCTTGTACTTCTTCCACTGTTGTCAAATGGATCCCTTTTGAGCACCAAATTGATTTTGTGGGAAAAGATACAGATTTCTCGTTATGAAGTTCCAAATAATATTTGGTAAATCTGCTGAAAATTTCTAAGCTTGAGGGAAATTCTAATGTTAACGCACTGATCACTTCTGAATATTCCACTGTTGTTTTCGGTACAGCGTAATATCACGGTTATTCACCCAATTCAACAATGTCGATAAATAAAGTTGTATCTTACCATTGCGTAAGAATAGAATTGACGCAAGAACTGCGTAATACAACACGTAAAATCGTCGGCTTGTAAGACTCAAGGAACGCAACACACAAAATCGTATCAAAGTCTGGTCGTTTTACTCTTTTCGTTTACGCTGTACATTGGGTGGAAACTGAATCTTACTTCATCGCATAATCTCATCAGTTCCCACGAATGAAAACCGTCATTCGTGATATAGTCTGATATAGTTTGATTTTCAAGATATGAGGGAAAATACTTTTGGACTTCGTTTCGGCTAAATCACTTCCTCGGTGTCCAATATTAACGCACCATGACTCTTAGAAAAAATAATCCAATAATATAACGAAAGATTTCAATTCATACATATGCAAAAATTTATTATCATCTTCAGAGTTTGCGATAAAATAAGAAAAATTCCAGGAACCACATTCTGTCATTTACGGTTTGACGACCACATTTTGTATGTTTAATGTATCCAAATGAAACTAGAGTGTTCAATTATAGAGGATAACTTTAAGGTACAGTTCTTTCGTGTTACTTTAGATTTCTTGTGGACTCAAGAAATTATTATCCCCGTTTCCCGAAGGTTAGGCAATAAAAAAAATGAAGCACTACGACCTTGAGTACCGGTGTTGTCATCCTCTTCCGAGAACCTTAGATAAATCTCACTAGCCATTGTTTTCTGAAATTCATTTTTAGTAGAGAAGACTCAGCCCATACATAACAAAGAGCACTTAACATCGTTCAGATAAGAATGTTGGCCAATGAGATTCCACTGTAACATCACATTGAAGCTGTTAAACACTCTCGTTTTCGTTGTAATTGCATATTGTTGGTCCTGAAAGCGAAAGGAGCCGTTCCGCTAGCTGCCGTGGCCACACACACTCACACATGGAAGATAATTATGAGCGGTTGGCTGCGAGCTGAAGTTCGGTAACAGTTGTAGTGGAGGAATGTGGCGGGCGCAAGTGCGCTATGACCTAGAGAGAGGCGAGTCTCACTGAGCAGCCAGTCGCTTGCAGCACGCAGAGCCGAGCGGACGCAGCCATCAGCAGCCAGCACCAGTACCAAGCAAGCAGTCTTCCTGACCTGCCGTACCGCAGCGTGAGTATCGGGCGCAAGGGAAACCTCAACGCGCGTGTAGAGCAGTAGCTCATCGTCCCATTTTCGGCTGAATATATATGCTTCCAACATTCCTATAACAGAAACATCAAACGATGACGTTCCTCAAAATGAGTGAATCCAATAAAAGATTTTCCCCAAAAATTAAACATCCGTTTTGTTTCTTCAGATATCAATGAAATGTATAAATATAATAAAATTAAATTTTAATATCAAAATGACGTGCTGTTTTTTTTAAAAAAAATTTATCAGAATGAATCTCCACATTTTTTCATCTTTTTCGTCTATCATCGACTTAATTTTTTTTGGAACTTGGATGCGACTATTATTACAAATAAACTATATTAATTTAATATTGTGAATACAGGATGTGGAATGACAAAAGGATGGTGTAAGCATTTATTTTATTTCTTTGCGAAATTAGTTAAAATTTTCTTCCTTTATTTTTGCAATTTGGATTTGATTTCTCAGACAAGACTCAAGAATGTTGAATCCTAAATTACTAAAAATCAGTCTATGATATAAATAATATAAAAACATTTCAATGAATTATATCTATAAAATCATTCACGTTGGTGACACAGAGGTTGTGAGACGTGTGCATAATTTCCGTATTAATATAAATCTGAAGTGGCTTTTTCTTCGTATAGAAGAAAGAACAAATATTTTTAAAACATTTCGATGCCTTGAAACTTAAAAATTTCTCTAACTAATTTTTAGTTCATTTCAAAATTATTTCTCTGGCTCTCAGTGGTGTAAGCACAGTGACTTATTTGAATAGGAAGATAAATATTTTTTTCTTCTTCATTTCAATTAATTTATCATTCTTGTTATCTTACGAATCTATTACGAACTGAGTAAAGAAGTATCTCTAGTACCATACAAATACATTCACTATTCCTATTAAAAATATTTTAAAGAGGAGACGATCCACGATTTATAATTAAGAAAGCGATCGGTCAGAAAAGCATGACGATCCTGATATGAAATCATCACTTTCTAAAACAGCTGCGCTGATAGTTTTGACGTTTGTGAGTGCGCTCGTGACTTTGACGTGAGTTACCGGAGTTGCCGCGGCACAGGGACCTTCCCCTTGAGTGGCCAAGACCCTGGCCGTGGTAACCTGTTCTCTTGCTTGCAACACGAGCCTTTCGCAGCAGCATGCGCCGAAACCCACACACGTTCACGAACTCGCTGTAACTTCTGTGCTGTCAGCGCGAAAAACCCGTCGTAGTCAATCTTTCCCAAGAAACGCGAACTAAAGTATCTCCTATTCTCTTGAATCACGACATTTCCATGTTCTGTTTCAGCTACCCAATACATATATTGGAGACTTCAAGCCAGCTCGACGAAATCGCGAGCAACAGCGCCGGAAGTCTGAGACATCCGCAAATACCAGTAATGTAAGTATCGAACTATCGCTAAAGACCACTTCCTAAATATAAAATTAATCAGAAATGTCCTAAAGGCCCGCTATGGGGCGGTATAGTCCTGCTTCCCGGAGAGCCGGCACCCAACTGGGATCACTTCCCACTTCCCTGCGCTATTTAAGGAGCTCCGGTATCTATTCTTTTGAAAAACCCTCGTCGCGACATTCTTTTGTTCTTCCTCCGGAAAATGTTACACACTCCTCCTCGAAACGGACCCCTTCTACCCCATCCCCTCCCCAGAGTGACTGGGGCCCCTCCCACCCCCACCTGCGGGGTCCAGTGATGATGTGATCATCACAGGGTGATAGGGCGAGGGAAACAATGGAGCCCCCTTGCATTCCTCTTCTCGCTTGCCGTCTCAGTTGAGTTGCGACCGGCGACCGATCTGGTGGGTTAGACCTAGAAATCGGGTACAGGTTCCCCTCGTCGCGAAGAAAGTGACAGCCAGCCCTGTCAGGGGTGAACGATCGCAGACGCGTTTGTGGTTTTAGAAAGCGTTCGGAGTCGAATTCGCTCGATGATCTCGTGATCGAAGAAGGCGAAGGAAGCTTCAGCAGGTCGGCCGTTAGCAAGGTAGGGTCATAGAACTTGATAGTTTTCTACATTTAACATTTTTAACTTCGAAAGCCATCTGTGACTTCGACTTCATTATCGCTTCCAATAAATCTCGAGTTGGAAACAGCGTTGCAGCGATTATTGTCCTTTAACCATACTCCGAAGCTTCCGTTATGTGGAACATTACTTAGATAATTCGGTAATTTGAAAAAATATCGTGTTATTTCACTAATAAACGCTTAATATTTTATATGGACTTCTTAAAAGCTTGCTGTTGCCGAAAAATTATCCCGAGACTAAAATTTATTAAACGCACCACAGTTGAAAGTTTTATGTTTTCGTGTTGAGTTCAACTGATGGAAAAGCTGATAGTCTCTTATTTACGATTGCTAACCATGTCAGAAATTTTTATCTGAAATGATGATGGGACGTACGATTGACTGATAGCGTACCGAGGAATAAACTGTAGGACGCCTCTGGACACCTTTAAAAATATATAACTATGACTTTTACAAAGCACGATTACATATTAATATTATTATAATAACTTCTGCCCTTTTTGAAAAGTGTTTGAATTTTGAACAGTTAGGTAACTATATTTCATACAATAGTTAGATTAGAACTCCAGAACTTTGGGCATGGCCGATAATCACGCAAAGGAATCCCGATTTAACAGTGCTGGCTGTCTTGCGAATTCGTACACGTTCCGTTTCCCGAGCAAACTTTCTTTGAGAGGGAGGGAAGATGATATACATTTACTTCCGAGATCATCATGGAAAGTACACGGGAAACCACGGAAGCAGAGTTCAGTGTCTTCGTAGCACGGTGATTCGCCTACTCACTCAATGGACTCGCGCGAAGAAACCGGTTGCTTCTTGTGAGAAAACCGGAGCAAGGAACCGCTAGCGGCTACGCTCTGTTTATGAATAACTCTCGCCGACTTTCGATGATTTTGCCCGTGAATCTCCGTCCCGCCTTCCCCTCTGCTTATTCCTTTCTGATGTGATCAACTTACAATTAGTTATAAAGTGTCTACATTTTGTTTTGATGTGAGTTCATCGAACTTGTGGCTGTGTGATGAGATCTGCCACTTCCACTTCAGGAGATGCAGCGAAACTTTCTTAATGTCTGAAAGACAGCGCGTAGAACAGGATCTGGTTTTGAATCAAACCCGGAAATTTTTCGTAATAGTAACTTATACATCCAGAAAGTCCAAGAACGAAGAACACACCATTTTCCCTAACGGAGGAAGGAAGAGGCAATTTTTAGAATGAGACATGACCGCGTTCAAGCATTTCCACAATAAAGCTAATTGAAATAAAAAAATTTACGTCTGAATGAAAATTAATAATGAGAAATATAACCAAATACAGACAAAATAAGTGATAATATAAATACCATACAACGTTTCTGTGATCCTTTTCCCTTACTTCAGGTGCTAACAAGAACCTAGAGCGACACAACGTTTGAGTTTTGTCAACTGACGAGTGGAGGCTCTTCTTAGAACCTGAAGAAAGGGAAAAGTATTCCAGAAACGTTGTGTGGTATTTATATTATCACTTATTTTGTCTGTATTTCGCTATCTTTGATATTATTAATCGTCATAAATATTCATAAAGGGTCTAACGATAATTATTTTTCGAATGTAGAACGTGTTGTTCCAGATCGTTTAATGGTATTATTTTTGACTAACTATCACTGGTACTACAATTGCAAATGAAATTATGGTTGCAAAAATGATTGGTTCTTACGTGTTCATAACATCACCAACAGTGTTTTTTTTTTCTCCTTGAGGTTCATGAAAAATGTATTAACGGTTTATATATGAAGAAATGTAAGTGAATTAGTTCCGTATATGTGAAAGGACCTTGTACGTGTGATATAATCTGAAAAATATTTTTAACGTTCAGGGAAGTATTTTCTTTTTGACTCGGCACATAACGGTAAAGAGTGTGGTTAATACTACAGTTAAATATAGATTTGTTGCTAGTACTTGATTTCAAGTACAACCGTAAATAATCGTTTGTAGAAAGTGAATATAACTGATTCTATAAATCTAATAAAGGTAATATAAGATCAAGTGAATTTTTCAGCTTCCATAATACCTGTAAATATGCACGTTTTTTTCTCTCTCATTTGCCCATAGCTGTATGACGCAGCCGTGGTATAAGAGAAAGTAAAGGTAACGCACTGACCAGCTGAAAATAGTAAATCTGCCCTTGAACAGTTCGTAAGCTTTATCCGATCCGCGTATTTCGGAAGTCAAGGCAAACTCGAGGCGGCCTTTTGTCTGCCAGTTATTACGGACTCAGGAATTCACGAGGGCAATGTTGTTCGAGAGGAAGGCATTCCACAAGGGGCAAGTTCACTCACAACATTTCACATAACGGCCCAGGATCCTGCAGCACGAGTGTCTTTATCGGTTCAATCAGTTGTGTTCTCATACATTCAATGGTTTCCGCGGATACTTCTCTACGTAATAAATTGCGATGACTCAATTTTTTTAGCGAATTATTTACAGTCAAGTTCTAGAAATTATAGAACTTTTCAACACCCTACAATTTATTTTCTTAATTTACAAGATTTAAAAAACAACCCTTATACAGCCTCATTTTTTTCGCGATTTTATTTAAATTTGTCAGAGGTTTTTTTTACCTTTCGGCCTAATATCTAAAAAAATTGAGACTTTATAACGATTGCTTCTTCAAGTATTGTAAAATACATAAAGTCAGATAACTTCCTATATATGATTTTAATTTTTACTTACATGCTGCTGATAAATGATTATGGTTTGGAACCCAAGTAAAAAATATTTATTTAAAGGCTGAGGCAATGACTTTAAGCGGCGAAGTATTTCAGTAACAAAACTGAAAGCAGAATAAATGCGTAATGAAAACTAAACGAAATTTCGATCAGGATTTACAGATATTAATTTTTCAATATTTTCTTATGTTGTTTTCTTATGTAGTTTTGTTAATGTAATTACCATTTAACGTTTTTTATATATGTTATCAGAAGTCTTAGACATATTTACGGTTGCATACTTTATATATATATATATATATATATATATATATATATTAATATTATTATTATAACTTTTTGGAAAGTGTTTGAATTTAGATCAGATAGCTAACAAATATATTTCATACTATATATATTTGAGAATGCAGTTTGGACTCTTAAGATGTTAGTGAGTCGGAAATAATGTTAATGTGCATAATTACATACTACTTACGACATTTCACCTATCAATGTACCGCGTAATCTCGTCAAACTTTTACCTTTTCTTTTATTCGTAATTCATTTCGGACGTCTTCGTAATGGCCGTCGTGCTGAGCGAGTTGATACATTTCACCTAATACCGGATGACTCGTGCTTTTCTGTTTATTGGTTTCACAATGGACTCGGTGAAGTTAACCGCTGTTCTGACCTCTTGCTCTTTGGCCCAATTACCGAGGGTATTATCCATCGGCGTTGGCCTATTTGCACAGCATCTTCGTCGACGGAGAGTTGTAATATCGACAACGTGACGAGAGAGTTTGACGTAATATCAAGATTGCTCAGCTTTGAGAAACTTGCTCAAATCTCGCGTCACAAGGGGTGTCGAAAGTCGGGCTCTGACAATCAAACGACGTTTCCATACATTTGAAATTTATTCGGTCATATAGACAGCCGTGGGACTTGAATACGACTAATTTTATTAAATTTCAAGGAAAGAAGCCACAGTAGGTTGCTACTAAAGTCGTTTGGCACATATCCATTATATTCGATATTTCGTATAAAAATGAGTTATTTATTTACGTAGAAAATTCTGTCTCTGAAGGAGCTAACTCTGTCCTGGGAATTAGTCCTACATTACCATTCGCAGATTGATCAAGTGCATGAGCTTTCATCGTGTGGTTTCTGAATTCTGTAACTATTAAACTTGTCACATTGTACTGGCCTTCATTTGACTACTTATTATAAACAAACATACAAAACTGACGTATGGTTTCCATAACAACACGAGCTTACCCGAATATACACAAAAAAATTCGAACCGCGTTTTTATTACAGATTTATTTAAAAGGAAGCCCCTATTCGCTCATACGTAATAAATTACATCGTAGCTTTTCCACAATTAATTACCGTACGTATTACACAATAATTATACAGTGACCTACATATAAAATTTTACTCCTGGTTCGTGAACTGTGAACATCACCCAATTTTATAGATACATTGAACACTCTCCATTCATGTTCTCATATTTGGGTTTCCAGAATTATTTACTTCGTCCCCAATACCACTTTGTGGCTAACGACTTTTGTATAGCTAGGTATTTTCTTAGCCACAAAAGGTATGCATCATTTGGAAGACTCTGTGCAAATAATTTTATTAAAAAATCATTTAATTACAAAATACCCAGTGAATGAACAAAAGCTTGTAAATAAACGCAGACCTGCAGTAAATTCTACAAAAAAAATTACTTACACAAAATATATAAAAATAAAGATAATAAATTATCTCTAAAATTATGGTTTGAGGTGCAGTGAAGTAACTTCGGACTACGTCATGGCTATGGCTGTCAACCCACTAAATTTGATTTGACAACGGCGTCTTCGGGAATGGACCAGTCAGAAAAAACTCAGTTATAGGATGCCATCTTTAAGGATCCGATAGAACTATTTTAGCTCTCAAGTATTTTCGAAATTCATGTTGAAAAAATATCTTATACATTATAAATATATATGGCCTTTAGGGAGAATAAAAAAATTATGTTTATTGAAAAAATATATATATTAAATACACGACGTTTCGTCCTCTTCTAGGACCTCACCAGGTATGGCAATATTTATCTACAATTTGTAAAGTAATAACATATGCATTTATAAATTAATATAACTTTAATATAATCTTACTTACAATTTTGAATATAACAAGAGTAAAATTTAGAGGCAAGTTTTCTCTGCTATAAAGTTTTGAAACTCCATTACTATAATACTTTACACAAAAAAGTCTAAAATATTAAATTAACAGGGTTTCATTAAATTTGTTTAAATTGTTTGTATCAGATTTTACACTTAAAGTTGTTGGAGGATGTGTACATCAGCAACAATTCCATCTCCGGTCAATCATCAATAGTATAGAATCACAATATGTACCATCTTTATCACTATAAAGTCTAACTCTCTCTGCATACTTACTCCCATTTGCCACGCGTCTCTTAACTCTATTCACAACAAATTTTCCTTAAATGTTTACACGGCTATGACAAGAAATGTCATCAATATTTGCATCCACAGCTGGCGTGGAATTTATTTTTAGTTTACTGACGTGAATATATTTGCATAAAGCCTTTTTCTTGCTGTGTGAAGCACAAGTGTTTTCCCTTTCACTGGTGACTTCAACGCAGGGAGACTGAGACAGTCAAGGCTGTGACTCCGTAAAAGTCAATGATTGCGTCCGGAAGTGAAGTTCGAATCAGAAAGAAAGCTTTAACAATGAATACCGAATGCATGACATTTTGCTAAGTCGTTATTTACTACTTTGATGCAACAAAGCCGTCTGCTGGTTTTAGCCTTGTAAGGAATATTATATGCTGGCTCATAGTCAAATTATTTCCGAGGGTACAGATGCAGGTTTTTCTAGGGTTTTCCCTGCATCACTTTTAGGCGAATTGCCGGGTAGGATCCTTAAACCATAGCCCGGGGGCCCTAGTTAACCCTTAGCTACCTTCCTCTACCCTTGCGCATACCCCCATTCAAATCCCTTCCTATGCTATTAAAGGGGAGTTGCCACCATGTGGTTTACCCTCATGTAGCCTGTTACCCTAAAAAAAAAGAAATGTCACACAGAGAATAAATATTCAGAATCCTTTGTTACTGAACCAGTAATATTAAAGGATTAAAAATTTGCTGACCTCGTTTATACACCAATATTTCATTGTACTAAACATACATTAATTACCTAAAAATAAATAACGTCCGTTGTTAGTAAATTAATAAATAAAATATGGAGCATGAATCGTGAGGTCGTCGACCCGTGTGGCCAACGCAAACATCGTTATCCTCGCAAACTCTGACAATAATTGGTTTACGTGGGCACTGCTTATTCATTTAATTTCGTTTGACGTAGGAAAATATTATCCATGCATATTTAAAGTTAACTGTAGGATACTTATTTGATTCACATTACGTGGATGAAGACGAAACTTAAATTTTAGCAGGATTGTAGAGAAACGGTTAAGACACACGAGTAAATCTACCAAAAAAATTGTTAATTTGACGGTTAATTCATATATAATTACATCTCATCAGGAAAGTTTGAAAAATTAATTAATCCATAAATATATTTTTTTCCAATTTAACAGAGTATTTAAAGTTTTACTAGTTTCGACAGTTTAATGGTTACATAATTATTTATATTTAATTAAAAAATATTAATCCTTACGAATAACTAGCAGCCGAAGTTAATTGCGATTAAAGTGTTCTTTAGATATAATTTTTTATCGCTCCATTTATTGGGCAAATTGTCTGAAATGAGACAATAAGTTCGCTTTTTGATTGTTTACATGGCTTGCAGTGAACATTACTGTGAATATCCTTCTGTTATTGTTAATTAATTATTACTTTACATTTATATACAAAATATTAGTTGAACTTTTCCGGACAAGTATGTTGGTATAAATCTTTCATAACGTCATAATTGTACTGTTGGGTTCATTAAATTGTTCGCTAATGTGTTCAGTCTGAATTTGGTTATTGATTCTTTTACTGTAGGTGTGGATAAGTATTTTTGAGATATATGAATTAGGATTGTACCGCGGTGCATTCACTATTAATCCAACACTTTGTTTTGAAACCTTCGTATTATTTCAATATTGCTGACACTAGCGGAATTTTTTTTTGGAACTTTACTAAATCTAGCTATTGTGAAATTCTTTAATAACTTTATCAGTGAAAAACTAATAGACTGAATAACGAACGTCGCCCAAAACGTCATAATCTCCCGCGGTACACAATCCTTAAGATTTACATTCATTGTTATTTATTTTCATATATTTAGCTGAAGCTAATAACGTATTAACAACAATAAATAAATTAGTAAATACAATACTAATAGCTTACAAATTATTTCTCTGATTATTTTCTTAAATTGACTTGCGCATTTTTTATTTCCACTGGTGGCTTATTATAATTGAATAACCATTATTAAATATTTAATTATAGTAATTAATTTGACAGTAGTTTTTAATAAATGTTATAAACAAGAGCCTAGCCAGAAAAAAAAGACAACGTTTCAACCCTGATTGGGACCTCTTCAGATGTATAATTACAATGAAATTTAGATATAATTTATTATATGAATGTTTAGATTAACAAGTTTATAACGTGCTGCAACATGTGTGAATGAACACGTTAATATAAACATGCTTTTAATAAATTATAACTGAATTTAATTTGTAATTATACACCTGAGGGGATCCGTATCAGGGATGAAAGTAAGGCTTTTTTAAAAAATATTATGTTTTAAATTTGATAATTTGTTCTGACTAATAGGCTGGTGTTTTTAACATATATTAAGGAAGTCAATTTTTTAATACAAAGGGACTAATCTTCGTTTGATTCATGTAGGTCTGAAAGAGAAGTGAAACACATTTTATTTAAGCTGTTGGATCATTACGTATTCGTTTCAAGTCCGGTTACTAAATTGCTGTCACGGATCCAGTTAGCTATATATATACGCACACTTATTTACAGTTACTGTAAAAGCTTTAGCTGCCGTCTGAACCAGTTTTCGGCTCTCGAATACCTAATTTGCAATTATGAACGTCATTTATGATGTTGCGTTTTGGCCTGCTTTAATCGTTTGAAAAGGGGCCAACATGGTAATCGTTTAATCCTGTAAACGTATTAATTTATTTTTTATTTGAAAAATTATTCGTATATGACGTCTTCTTTTTTTTCTGAAAAACAGAAGTTTTAATGAGTATCGTGGTATTTTTGTCTGAATTTTTCGGTAGAGGGGTTGATGGTAATGTACTATTTACATGTACGTTGATTTTTTAATATTACCTGTGAACTATGTCTGTTGTATTCCAGTAAGTAAAATAATTATAATTTAAATGAAACCCAATACAGTTACGGCTGTCTTCACCGTTGCTACGGGAAAGAAAGTAATTCAATGCCGTTTCCTCCTCTGCCGTTAGAGGATGAATACTTTGGCTGAGCCTTGTGGGAAGGCGTGGCGCAAGAATTCGATGTAGGAAGAGGACAATGTTGGCCCTGTGCCTCGTGTTCGTGCTGAACATAGCAATATGCCGAAAGTTACCGAAAGTGCTTTCGCTCTCCGTGTGTTGAAAGTGATTCCAGTAACGGCAAACCTGTGCGCAGATTGCAAATGCATCTTCCCCTTAGTTTCTACTTGCAAGGTTGCAATCACATGTAACTAACTAATAAATCTGACAAACTTTATAGAAGTAAATCACACAAAGAACTCTATTATTCGGTTCTACAACGTCTAAAAATAAAATAAATACCACACATCGTTTCTGGAAGCCTTGTTCCTTTCTTCAGGTGTAGAAAAACGCAAGAGGCTAAAGCTTTTGAGTTCTTTCAACTGACTTGGGCAGTTGTGTATCTCTCTATGCACTTTGTGTTTTTCTGCGTCTGGAGAAAGGAACAAGGCTTCCAGATACGGTGTGTCGTATTTATATTACCAATTGTTTTGTCTTAAATTGGCTATCTTTCTTATTATTAATTTTCAATCAGACGTAAATTTTTTCATTTTAATATTTGACGCCGTAGCCGTATCATCTAATTAATTTTAACGTCTAATAATGTTTAAAGAATATTTTCTCCTGGAATTCACGCATATCTAAAATTTACAATTATCTGCCTATTTTCTTTTGATGACTTCATTCATCCACAAAATATTTGAGCAATGATAAAAAAAATACACCTTATTACGAAACAGCCATAATTTTCTGTTACAAGAAACCATACCATGTAATATAATATTAAATAATTTAGGATACAAATATTAATCATATTTATCAGAATTTTCCAGATATTTAACGAAATTTTCGTAAATGATATTATTCTAGTGTTCGTTCAACGTATGAAGACACAATTTTTTTAATTACATTGTTAATTAATAAACCTATTAAGATTTTTGTCCATTGCATTCATTCATTTATTGTCAGATAAAATCGATATTAAAACACGAAATGTCGCTAACATTGAGGAAATAAAGTAGTTTTATGAATAAAAAAAACCATCACCCAATCAGTCAGAAATTTGATATGAAAAATGTATATAACATTATGTTAAAACATACACTATGCTTCGTCTCGGAATTTTTGGGACGTATTCAGGTGTAAATTTAGATCGATGAAAAGGTCGCAAACATTTGGGAATTTAACGTCAAATATTTTGTAACATTTTAATAGAAGAGGTTCCAAACAAAAACTAGGAACGTCGTGTATTTTTATGGTAATATTATAAATGTGTCATAATAAATTTCTTACTGATGCTTTTTTTATTTATTTCGGTTCAGCCATATAAATTTAATTGTTAAAGTAGTTATATCATTTTAATTATCAATGCTTTTATAATGTAGTTGAACAATTAATTTCATCCCTGATTGGTTTAAGTTTCTCCGGATTCAATATTTCTAAGAATTGGAACAAATCAGCTACACTCTTTTCTTAATGTGTTTATTTGTTCACATTTTTCCATCCTCAAATTTCAATAAAATTTTAATTTTTATGGCCTCCATGGCTCGAGCATGTGAACGATTTCTCTCTATTCTTGATTTGATAATGGCTAATTAGGCAATAAGCTCGAAATAAAAGACATTCATATTTTCGTACATATGAATAATAATTAATTACAATTACAAAATATTATTTTGTTGTTTATAAAAAACCTTTGAATTATTATTGTTTTCTTAAACGTAAAAAACGATGACGTTTTTTTGTGCGGAACAAAAACTTTTCGCTTTCATCAAAACACTGGAAAGCGAATTCCGTAAATTTTAGCAATAGTTGCTGGGTCAAATTACACAAAGAAAAGACAGGTATTCATCCACGACAGGACGGTGAGAGTTTGGACTCACTAGGAAAAGAGAAAACGTTAAAACAAAGTAGCTGACTAAAGAAACGGCGTCATTGTTCCTACTGAAAATCAATAATAAAAAAAACTAAGTTAAATGAATTAACAGGAACTTGATTAAATTTCGTTTTGCGGAAGAAAGAGTGGCCGTTTTGTGCTACGTGGTTCCTTTCATTCTGAAAGTTACCGTTTGTTTTCAGTGATACTAGCGAAACTGACGTCAATATTTTCAGAAATCAGTAAACAAATTTACAGTATTAATTATCATTTAAAGGACCTTTCAAACATTTATTCTTTTGCCTTTTCTGGTTTCGTAGGCACATTAAAATATGTATTCAGATGATTAATAAAGTGCCAATATAAAGTGTGTTAGAACGGCCCCTATAATTATCATGTAGTAGCTCTGAATATACCATTTTAAATAATTGCAAGTGTTATTCTTCAGCACTTTAAATTTAGTTCTGAAATTATGTTAAATTCAGTTCCGGATTGATCTTCAAGCTGGTTTTATCTCAAATAAAACTGATTACAGGAGCAAATTGGTGCAGAATTAAAGGAAGTAATAAATTAGACAAATATTTTTTCATCGGCTACAGATATCACTTTGGAGACCATTTTACGTAGATAACTCTACAAGTTCTCCAAGAATACATTTCATAAATTGCGATCTGAAGGGCGGAACTTCGAGTGAGAACGATCTCCAATCTGTCTGATAATAACTTATCTTGCATCATTTCCAGTCAATTGTTGAGTCAGTTTTGTCAGACGTCTCTCCAACTCCTTCCTCATTACCCCCTCACCGGGAACATCAGCTGTGTACCATTGCCCTATAACGCCCAGGAAGGTTGCGTTATATCACAGGTATCGATATCTTGTTCGGTTTCAAATTTTTTTTCACGAAATTCGGGAAAATGTTACGCAAGAGATTTTGGTGGGCTCGCGGGAAAGGGAACAGCAGGTGTAAAGGCGCCTAATTAAGACGTTACTCATGGTTGCCGTAACGAAGACGCTGTCCAACGCAACGCAACAATTACGGTGGCGCGTGAGCTTCGCGATTGTTATCGCAATCATTGTTTACTTTCACTGGTTCCGCCTGCAATTATTACTCGCGGTGTTGCTTAATGGGAATAGTTCACCAGCTTTTACCACTTCACGCGGAAGACAAAAGCGTTCAACTAGAGTTTTCCACTCTCACTCTTAACTCGGTGCAATTGGTTTCGTCTGCATTCAGATCACAAAAGCAGAAAGTGACGCGGAAACCTGTAGATGGCAGGTGTTCTCACTTTACATAATACCAACGTAATGGGCTCTATTGTCGGTTATAATATCTAATTCCATGTCTGATGTACGATTTCGAATCAATAAGATTCAACGAAAACATTTCTCTAAATCAATTTATTATTTAAATAAATTTTGTATGACTGATTTTTAAATTGGTATTCTTGAAAAATAAGCCCATACGTTTTTATACCGTCCCAAATAATAATTTTAGAACTCCAACTCTTATTTATTTTATTAATTTTGAACAGAAGCTTTCGGCCGATAGTTCAACCATAATTTGTAAAAAAAAATCATTTGTACTAAACGTGGACATCGATTTTTCTGCGAATCGGTTACAAAAGGATTACGTGTCTATCCTACGGATAATACAGTTACTATGGTTAAGATATACTTAGTTTATCTCTTCTCACGTTAAGATATTTTTCAAAAACATAAAAATTGATCGTCATTTTCTAAAAGGTGACACTTCAGTTCCTACAGAATTTTGTTTGACAAATTAAAGATGATTATGGCTGAAGTATTGGTCGAAGAGACTTTTCAAACTTAATCAAATAAATTATTATTGAAGCTATAAAATTATTTATTGAAACTGATTAAAAACTTGTAAGGTTATATAACAATATTATTAATTAATCATTTGATACATAAAACGTTAAGTTAGCTAAGCATTTGATATCAACGCCTTAAACGAAAGAATACAATGCCGCGTTCTGATCGTAATTAGCCAATGCACCACATAATATGTAACACCTCACTTATACTGCATCTTCTTTCTTGAGCAGTTTTTTTCCACATTACGTATGAATAACCTTCTTTATAGTTTACTTTATAATACTTCAGGACATAAACTAACGTATTAACATTACAGTTTATCCAATTTGATGTCATGCCAAAGTTTTATTATGGATTTTTTAAGAAATTCTAAACAAAGTAAATTTAATTTATGTTAATTATTAAACTATGATTTATTAATTGAAAGGAGACAATTACAAAAGATTAATATATATTTGGAAACTGGACAGGTCTTTTAATAGTTACTATTATAGTATACTGCTGGAACGATTAAATGAGCTCAATGATGAGGGAATCATTCATTTTTAAAGTCAAATCTACAACAGAACTATTAAAATGAAAATTGTAATTTTTATTACGTATTTAGGGATAGAGCCAATATAATAAATTTTATCCTTATAATTTGGAAAATACAAATATTTTTAGGAATATAAAATATATTGTTGTTAATTTTTGTTACATTAATTACATTATCTTAAAAATTTCTAAGTAATTCGCAATGCTTCATTTGAAGTAAGTCAATATTAAATACGTTTGAAAATCACCTCTCTAATAGTCCAAAATACTTTATTATAAAAAATAAAACATTATGTTTCCCAAATTGAACGTTTCCTCCTTAATTTAGGCCGCTCCGCCTGTACTAACCGCATGATAGAAATTTATAGTCATCATAATGTTTATATAATAAATTATCATTGATTTTAATTGAAGTTGTACGCCTGAAGACGTCCCATTTAGGGATGGAACGTTGAGTTTGCCAAATTTAATGTTTTAAATTTGATAATAATTATTTTTGACTATTAGGTTGGTGTTTTTCACATTTATTGAAAACCAGCTGGGTGCTCGGCGTTGGCGGATTGCAATAATTAAACTCAGCGACATTCGTAACACCGGAATTAACTCGAATTTAAGATGTTTTCGCGCTATTCTTACGTAACACCCCTACCCCATTCCTATAAATTATATTATACACAAAAACCATCTGGAGAAACACTATTCATCCCATTGATCCGAAAACAATTTATTCGACGCAAATATCGACCGTTATAGCATGTTTGAAAATTTCCAACCCCGCTTCTGGGGGACGTAGTCAAGTCTTACCCCCACAGTGTTTGTTTCTGGTTCGAAATTTCTCCACTCGTTTAGATTTGTATGCGATACAGTCAATTTTATGTATAAGTTGGTAAGAAGTCAAATAATTATAAATAGGTTGGCAATGATATACATTATATAATAATTAGATAAAATAGCCAAATGACAGGCAAAATGAATTGATGATATAAATACCACACGACGTTTCTGGAATCCTTGCCTTCCGTCAGGTGCTTTTAATTACGGAAGGAATAAGGATTCCAGAAACGTTGTGTGGTATTTATATCATCACTTCATATGTCTGTCATTTGGTTATTTTATCTAAAACCACTGTGTGTACGATAACCGCAAATCCGGTTGTGGGACTCAAAAGTATTTTAGACACAGACGTATTATATTTTCCTTTGGATCAACAATCTAGTTATTTAAAGATATGAGAACGGATTCACTCTGAAATCGTTTTTTAAAATTCATTATCAGTTGCGGAAGGACGGACGAACCATGAAATTCTTCCTTCAGTGATGATGATGATGCACGCATTTCAAGAAGCTTTCTACAATTAGGACTTCAAAGGAGAATGGATCCCTAAATGAAGCATTGCTCTGCTTAAGAGAATGTTTCCTTTCCCGCAGCCTCATCTCTGAGATTAAAATCTTCATTACGCTCTCCCATAAGTGATGCTCACCACGATCAAGATTTTCCTATCACGTTTTTTTTTTGTGCGATTACACAATACAAGTCCAATGATGTATTGTGATCGCAACTTTCACTCAGTTTGTGAGGAAGATGGGGAGTGGAATTTTTGTAATACTGCAGAAATATCTTTTCATGTACAGCTCGACATTACGGAATTTAAATATTTTATTGAACCATTAATTGTTAATTTTTTGCAATTTTAATAGATAATCGTTGCCAAGCTTTTTTTATCTTTTCATCTGTTAGTTTTCCCTTTATAATTTTTGCCTCCTCAATTACTTTCGTCACGTGTATCAATTGTTCTTTATTGTTTCTTTTAACATAAAATTTTGTTTAATCTTCGCGTATTTAATTGAATTACAAAGTTTATATAAGTTATAAGTTGTAGATACGAAAGTGAAAATAAGGAAGAAGATTTAACTTTCAAATTAATTTTCATGAAACCGTAAATAAAATATGAGGAAATATAACAGTCTCAAAATTTCTTGGGAGATGACGTCCAACTGTAAACAATTAGACCACTGTAGCACTCATTTACCTATTGTTTTTACCATTTATTTTATTTGATAATTTTTTTAATGATTTTACACGTCTTCACTGGTAGTACAGTATTCGTTATTTATTAATAATTAATTTCTGACATTAGATAGACACAATCGTTCGCATTGATGCGTTGTCCCACAGTGTCCTATGTTGATATGTGTTGTTCCGCAATGCCTTCTTTGACCCCACGTTGATCCGCGTTGGCCTCCAAGATTACAACATTCCGTCGCGCTCCTCCATGATCACACACACTTTTCTAAAGGGTGAAAATTTAAATATATCTTTATAGTTCACATAAACTGTCCGGGCGAACAGCCATGATTGCTTCAAGGCAATAACACACAGAAATACTTTCTTCAGCAATGAAAAGCACATCCGATAATCATTGCCACAGTCGAGACGGCAATAGGTGTCAAATTTACAACGAATCGTAAATCGTGTGATCGGTATTGATCTGGATGCCGTATGAGCAGTGGATAGTTACTAATTTTACAGGATATTTGCTTTATTTACGGGCAGGTAACCTGGCAACTTCCGCATATACTGACGTCCTGTTCATTCTTCTCCTATCTATCCTTCCACGGGCTTTTAACGCTATGCACAATGAACCAAGGAAGTGTACTTCAGTATACTCCTGTCAAATCTCACTTATGTTGCCCCCAAAACACAAATATTTATTTCATCCGAGAACTCCAGAAATGCTGTATTGAAAAATCTTACGGAAAATGTGTCTAAAATATAATAATCAATTTGTTATCAGACAGCTTCAGTTGTAATGATTCATGGGGTGATCAAAGCTTGCTTAACTGTCCCGCAAACAACCATTAAATGATAAAAAAATGTTAATTTAAACTGCATTCAAGATGTATTTGCTTATCAGTTGGTGGGTCTGATTAATATGCACGACTGTCAGCAAAGAAAGTCGTTCCTTGGGCCACCTGAGGGGCGGGGCAACACACAAAAGTAAAAGTGAGTACAAGGAGCATTCATTAGGTGGTGGACTATCGGTCGCGAATCTTGGTGACGTTGTAAGGCCGGAAGCCCGTAGTTTCTCCGAGCTCGTCTCTGGTAGGCCGCCGCGTCGGGTCGCGAACCGGAGCTTTCTCCGTGTGACACGGGTCCGGCCGGTTATGAGGAAGTCTGGCCTTTGCCGCTTTTACGATGATTAAACCGGCTATTAATTACCCCAGCCCGCTAGATTCCTCATTTGGTTACCATGACTTACGACTGACCTCTGGCCTCGAGTTCGGGCGTGCTACTGGAGATATTTTCCCTTTGAGTGATGGCCGGGAACGGAACCTAACAATTTGGACGTCTTAAATCTCCACATACGCAATGGCTATGTTTTTTTATCACCAACGTTTAGGCCCCACCGACTGACAAATTGCGAAACGTACTCGTAGCCGACTGATTATCAAACAATCCGTGACGAAGCCGTATACCGTTTCGGTTCCTTCTTTTATGTCCTACGTACTCCAATAAATAATATTATACGAATAAATTATAATGAAAACATAGGTAAACTCTTTTTTAGACATAATAAATTTTTAGTCATCAAAAAGAACGAAGTAATTTCTCAAGCCTGTTACATATATCGGAAAAAAAGGAACTTATAAAATCTTATTTCATTTTGTAATAGTTACAAAACATTCACTAAAATATTATTTTTGCTTATACAGGGTGTAACAAAACGTTACTGCAAAATTTCAGGAATGGATTCCTCATATTGAGAAAATAAAATATAGTACAACATGGGTCCGGAAATGCATTATTACAGAGTTATCCGAACTTTTGTTAATGATGTGGATGATGTCACTTTATATATTTCATCTGATATGTGAACAGATTGCTCCAACTAGTCAGTTGGACTTGATACAAGCCGATCAGATACTTCTGTCAATATGAACAACTCATTCCTGAAATTTTTTCCGTCGTGCTTTGCTACACCCTGCATGTTTTCGAGTTATTGGAAACATTTTTAATACCCTTTTTTTTGTTTCAAAGATAGTCCAATTTTATTTGGAGGTAGAAACGGCAATGTTCATAGTACTGATTCTGAACGCAAGGAAGAAAAGCGCTTCTACATTGGCAATTAGACTTAATATGCTCGTGAGTATTCGAAATAAAGAGAAAACCATTCAATATTGTGAGCGTTTAGCGAAATTAGTAAATTCAGTTATTGATTAGAAATTTCTTCGGAATTATCATTCATAGATAGATGTCTAAATAATTATTTTACTGAGTGCGTGAACGTGTACACTCAGTAAAGACTATATTATACCCTTAGTAACATTAGCGGAACTTTGGTTTTAATATTATATTGTACTTTAAGATATGTAGGAGAAGAAAATTTATGTGTCCCGATTTTTATTTATGTACACGTAAACTTCCCATTTTTATTAATTATGGCTTCTATAATTTTTTAAAATAATTTTATATAATTACGTATTCTATTTCCTCATTAAAGGGCTAATGGAATAAATAAATAATATAAAAATTCTTGTGAGGCTCTGCTATGAAATGGTGTTCTTATATTATATAATTTTTTCGATATAGAAATATAGAAAACTAATGAGAACTGAAACAGGTAAAACACGGAATAAACCTTCAATAAGTGATAGATAAAATAAACTTTATACCCACATGCATATATTTGGGTGTTAATGTACGCGAGTTTCAAAACCAATCTTAATAGGCGAATAGTATAAAATTAAAACGCTAAAAATAGCCTAATACTCCTAGAAATAATGCAGCTAGCTGAAAGTAATTTAACTATTTGCAATACTCACATACAATAATTTTGTATTCGTAGAAGATAATTCCGATCTGTTAACACGAAGGAATATTTTCCCTCGACAAGTTTAGGAGGCAGCTGACCGACTGTTCCAATTGACAATGGAATACTGAGACTACTAGAAACAGTGATAAAACTATCAGACGTATAATATAATAAATGATGACCTTAGAAAGTCAGATAAATAAATGTCCTAAAAATTAATAATTACAATCATTAGATGCAATATTTATGCCAAGCATCTAACATTCTAACAATTTCTCTTGGTAACGTAATAATACATACATACTATTAATAAATATTAGATTCATCAACGTTTAGAATGGTAACAACTGTGTGTTTTCAGGGTTTATAAGTACACCAACTAAGATCTTTCTAAGGAGACTTCAAGATTAATATAAACATGGTACCCATTAATTCAGGAGAGAATTATATATTTAATACACAAATGTCTGGGCGAAGACCGGGTTAGGTGTAGTAAATTGTTGAAAGTTTTCCTTTAGTTTATTAAACTGCACTGGGATACAGTTTTAATAACTTTATAATGGTTTGGAAGATCGTGAATAGTCAAGGTATTAAAACAGTAATTTTTATCGCTGCCCTTATAAGTTTTTTTTCAACCTAGTTCTGACGTCATTAAGGCCTGGGACACCGATAAAGAGTTTTACTTGTATCTGGCGGAGAGCGGTGTCGTTTTTACAGGCGCACGTGGCCAGAGACCACCGACCAAGTGTGACGGATCAAGGCGCAAGAAGCTTCGGCGGTGCGAGGCGGAGGCAGAGTCTTCCGCGCTCTTTCACAACCGCGACAGGCCGTTCACACCTCGAATCCTAGGAGATCGAAAGTGTAACGGACGACTGTGGGCTGCCAAACAGAACGATTTCGTCCTATACCCAGAACACGCTTTAAAAACTATAGTCACTACAAGGAAATAGTGGGGGACGAGGGGAGATTTTCGCCTACCCTGTTGCGAAATAGGGCTTTGTAAAACCAAATCAGGTTCACACCACTTTGATTTACGTAGATCGAGGGTTAATATATTCACGATATGACAGTGAGAATGGATTCAGTCGTCTACCGGGGATCTAAACAGCAACACCCTAAAAACTTTCATCCGCCTAATTTCCTGCCTGTGACTTAAATGAAGGATTACATTGCATTTTAATCACACATATATATATATAGCATAATAGTATGTCAAAATGTCCACAAATAGTATACCATTTACTGTCATATCGTTAGGACTGAGTTTGGAAATTCCATGACCTTAAGTCGTTTCATAAATTCGCAAGATTTTCTTCAGAAGAATATTTTAAAATTTTTATTCACTAGATATGTAAAACTTTTTCGGAATTTGAAGTGACAGAACTATTAAAACAAGTAACTCTTTTCATTATAATATTTTAAGGTAGTTTCAAATTGAATATTTTTTTAAAAAACTATGGAATTTTGCAATTGATTATTGATTGGTTTGTAAAAACTAGACCAGGTTTTCAAATATCTGTCTGTTGGTGTGACGGCAGCGGATTGAGACCAAAGTCTTAAGATCGGGTGTGCGCGGAGCGGTGTTCTAACTTAAGTCTGTCGGCTGTTAGCCCTTTAGGTGATTACTTCTAATTTTTTAAAAGTATTTAGGTCATTTGGTTATTTTAATTTCTTTAACCACTTAATTTCTTATCTTATTGACTGGTGATGGTGCCGATATTTTTCTTCTAGACTATTCGATACAGTCTTTCCTGGGTATTCCCGAATCACTCTGTGACATTCAGTGACCCAATGATGGAAATCCTGATTTGTCATTACGAGAGTATAACACCTGGGTGGAACGTCGTTATCTCACTGATACATTTAGACGTTTACTAATATCCACTATTATTAAACTGGCGAATCGTGCATTTCTCTTTATTTTTATATTATTTAATAAACAGTAATTTTACATGCAACTGCACAAGCGACACATTCATAATAAGTTTCAAGGTTTATTACGCTTCCGTATTTTTTTAAAAGCTTTCAGGCTGAGGATCAAATATATCAAGGAATAGCCCAATACATTTTTTAGGTCAAGAATCCTTGTACACGTATAAAATAATAAGAAATATATAACAAAATTTCGTTACATCGTCTTTGACGGTTACGTAGCTTGCTGAAAATGTATAACGTTATCTGTCACTATCACCAAGGAGAAGCGGTAGTAAAAACAAAGTCATGTATAATTTATAGCAGGTCATCAATTTGGCACGAGAAAAGAAAACCGATCCTCAATCTGCCCCGGAGATTTCCTGTTATTAATGACAGATATTTCTCAGTGTCCCTTTGCTACAAGATTGCTCTCGTAGGTTGTTCCAATTCTTTTTTTTCTCTCTCTCAAACGTTGGTTAAAAATCATATTCCGGCTGTGTACTTGGCAGCCTACTTTTTGGAGAGTTTGATGGCGAAGATTCAAACTCTGACAGCTATTTGTAACCCTAAGAATATATTTTCAATCACTTTTCACCAGACAGAGAAAGAATGTTCAGATATAAATATTTTCTGAATTAATTTCGTAGTTGGATATATTTTTTGATACTCCGAGGACTTTTATCAATCTCAGAAAACCTATCTGCCTTTTACTAACTTCTAGTATTAGACAAGCTATATTTTAATAATTTTCCGTAATTAATTGTAGATTGTTTGCAAATTTCAGGCGTTTCCGGTAAATGAAAATTTTATGTCGGGTATTAATTACCACAGAAATAATTAAATAAATTTCTCATATCTCTAAACTATTGGATAAGACTTGGGTTGATACAAAGTTTAAATTATTCCAAGCTACTCGTATGAATCAATTTTTCAGTCTTTTCTATGGCTTCACATTTCTTTGAAGAACCATTAGATCAGCACATAATAAAATTACGCCCAAAAAATCCACGGTAGGGATAAGTTTATCTATAAAGACATGTTACAGTAAATTGTCTACGATGACAAGAGAAAGTCTGATAAACCAAAACCACGCATAGAGAACAATAGTAAAAGCCTCCAGCAACGGACTTGATACAAAGTTCTCTTTGGTTTCCATGGTCTTATAGTTACAGGAAATACTCCACATACACACACACACACACACACAGTGGCTTAACAGGGGATGCTCCTTGGTACTACATGCTTTAGTTAGAAACACAAAAGGGAGGTCGTCTTTTGATAATACTAGTAACGAGGCTGTGCTCTAAGTACTTTCGTCTTTACGATACAAAGCGAAACTGTTTCAAAACGATATTAGAAAGTTTTTCTTGATAATCAATGGGAAATACTTCTCTTCGTTTGTTCCATAATCATCCACGAAGCGCATAAATTTACATCAAACCACGTAGACGTTTTACGTAAAGACATTTACTTCGTTTCTTTTATGTTATTACAGTACGATATAAGAACTTCTTAAGTTACGTGGATCAAAACGACTACAAATAATGGATTTGTATGGGAGGTGAGGGGGGGGGGTGCGGTTATAGATTTAGGAACACGATGACAAATTAAATTCTAGTAAAAAATATTTCTTCCTGACATCGTAATTTTTTAATAACGCAAATATTCTGAATTAAAATGATAGAACTTTTAAATTAATGTAGCTAAGAATTTCAATGAAGTGAAATCTCAAATTAAATTCACGAATTAGAGGAAGTAGAAGGAGAATTATGTGAATATATCACCACATACGTGTTTTTAATTTTTGTTATTGGTACGTTTATTTTTATCTAACTGCCACCGGGCCAATGCCAACCTGTAATAATAATAAATACAATACAGTATACTTGTATTAATGTCAGTACACCCCAAAGAAAATGTATAAGTTCCAAAAAGTGTATCACTGTAAATTCGAATAGTTTCTCCTCAATAAATTTCCTCGTGAATCAGAAATCATTTCTCCTTTCATTATTAACCTATATAAGATAACCGTTTATAATATTTTTTTGGCTAATAAAATCAAGTTTTGAGAAGCGTAGTACTGGGGTAAGCACAAAACAATTTGAATGCCCAGGTAGAGAACTGGCAGCGTCGAGTTAGGTCGTCTGTGTCATCAGCTCAATGAAAACTGAAAGGCGCGGACTCTGCTGTTCCTTGTGAACATTCTCCTCGGGCAATTTCTCTGTCAGTTCAAATTCACCACATTGTCTCTGTATGACTTTGCGTCTCTCTTCCTCTTAAAATCGGAGCAGTGGTGTCAGTTCTTGAGACACCATTTTAAAAACTTCTACCTCTCATTACAATATCACAGATGCCTAGATGATCTTATAGAGGTGCCTTCCAGGAGATCCAAGACCTTACCGCCGAAATTAAAGTCAAGAACTGATCCAGTTGAGAGAATGTCCCAGCGTCACAAACCCACGTGAATTGAATTCTCCGAGAGCGCCCAAGTAATAACTTTCTCAGTGCAGAAGTTCATTTTGGGGGACCCGCGGTCGTCGTGATAGGCTCAAGAGGGCGAACGAGCACGGTGCGCGGCGAATCCCCGAGTCATCGCGATTATCTCCGGTCCACCACTCCACTTCCGCACGCGATATTAATTCCACCACAGACCCGCAAAACCCACAAGCAATCAGCTTGCACGGACCACAAGATTGCAGCCTGCGTCTTGCAAGGGGAAACTTTGTGGCGGCCGTGAATACGGGGGCGTGCTGGGACTGTTTCGCGAGCGAACTGTAGTTACGATGGCAATAAAGTTGCTTTTACTGTTACCCGAGTTCAATGTGATACTTGCAGTCTAATAAATACAGAACCGCAAAAGAAATTGTTGGATTGATTTGCTCATCTGTGCTCTCCTGAAACTATATATCTAGTCTAGGTCTGAAATATGCGTAGCTTCCTTGAATTTTTTATGATTCTGATTCGTAGGTGATAAACCAGTATAATTCAATTACGATACGTGAGCTGCTCTCCCTTTCTTCTTAGGACTTCCAGTGCCGTAATTTGCATTGAAATTTTTAGGATAAAGGTAAAAATTTAATTGGGATATTTTGTGGTGTACCATGAATTGATTTCTGAAAGAATTATGAGGATTATAAAGGATTTATTAGTTATAAGCTTATATTACAAGAGGCTGGGTTTTCAAATGTACGGAATGAATCGTGGATTGTACTAAAAATATAATAGTACACAATAATTATTCGATATTATTATAATTAAAATACAATTCTGCCAATTAATTAATTAAATAGCTGAGATTATTTAAAACAATGGTTTCTGTTTATTATTTTATTTAGATCCTTTTAAACGTTTAAATGTGTCTTGAGTTAATAAGATACTAGCTGGGTGCGTCATAATTAAACTCAGCGACAGCCATAACCCCGGATTTAACTTCAATCTCTGTTGTTCTCACCAACCCCTACGAGTGCATCCCCACCGCTCCGAAATGGGTTTAAATTATTCACAAAAAATATAAGGAGAAACACTATAAATCTCATTGACCCCCAAAAATAATCATTCGACGAAAATATCGACCGTTTGAACATGTTTTAAATGTTCCACTCCCCGCGTTTGACGGTGGTTGACTTGTCTTACCCACCACATTGTTTGGTTCCTGTTCGAAAAGTAAAAAATGTTGGAAATTTTGTCAAATTTGCTCCGTGGATATAGATTTGTATGAGGAACATATATACACACAAACACACGCACAAGCATGCTTTATTATTTTATATATTAGATATATCTGACTTTATTATAATAATATAAATAAATAAATGGTCTTGAGTCGAAAAAGTAACTATAATGTTTATTTTAACAAAATATTAAATTCACAACGATGCTTTGTCTTCCTTACATTGTATAACTAGTTTTAATAATTTTATATACAATACATTTGTACATTTTTATTCGTAGATCGTATACGAATTATTAAAAATTGTCATACCTAATTTACCCAGAGTAAGACGAAACGTCGTTGTGAATTTAACAAGGCAATTTATTTATTTATTTGTTAGATATATCTGGGTGCCTGGCGTTGCCCGTGTACTTATTTATATAAACCCGAAAATGTATTTAATTATATATTAATCTTTACTCAAGAAGAGATTTTACATAAATCTAAATGTTCCTAGTTCCGTACATACTTTCGACCCATAGTGCATTAATTTAACAGCTATAAAACACAATGAATTTTATTGCATCAATCCCAACAAACATTCCTCCGAATTTCTTTATGAATACAATACTTAAATATGCTCCTTTGATAATTGCAGGATATAATTGTCCCTTAGTCTTCAGAGATCACGAAAGATTAAATTGATGAAATTGTTAACTAGATTAATAATATAAGCAATTAGTCGCCATATTGGAGTCATTCATATGGCACGAAAATTAACTTTCAGTTTCCGCAAGGTTCGTAAAGTTTATCGTATTGTTTTTAATTATCATTCTATGGAGTATTTCTAGATAAAATTTTACTTTTTATTCAATAAAAATATTTTTAACTTATTTAATTATGGAAAAGGGGAACTATTTTCTTTGTTCGGCACGTAGTAACGTCTCTCTCTCTCTCGCTCTCTCTCTCTCTAGCTTGACGTCATAGTCTCTTGGCGCGCCATAATTTAACACAAAATTATCACATTTCAAAATTATAATTCTTTCCACTTTTCTGCTAGAGATTTATCACCCCCACAATAGCGTTTCTCGTGATTTGAAGGATGTGTGTAGCAATTTTTGTTGCAATCTGTCCACGCGTTTAAATCTGTATAGAGATTAACGTAAATACATACATGCATACAAACATACATCCTTTTTTATTATATAGATAGTAACACCATTCTGATGGAATCATTTTGTTTGCGTAATTATCAGTGCTTTTTGTCTTCTTTCTTTAAGATTTTTCTGTTTCTTGTATTGAGATTAAAGGAGAAAATTTAGCAAAAATTGGTTTAAGTGAGAAAGAGGAAATACGAGCGATGATAAACCTACGTTTCGACAGTACAAAACTTGTCTTCATGGAGTGCGCACATCTGTTAAGAGTATTATCGGAAGAGTCTCGTAAGCCTGACAGACGTGAACCTACTCTGTCTAGTCTTGCGGCTGAGAGCTAACTTGGGCTTTCTGCTTAGTAAATCGCAAACTCTGTATCATACCTGAAATTTGTCAAGGCAGTCAAATCGAGATCTGTCTCCCGTTGTAACTCAATCATCGACGCGAACGAAATAAATAAGAATGTTTGGACTAAGATAATATGAATTTTTTTCTGCAAACGAATATCCGAATCCTGAACTTGCCCGGTCACGTATTCACGTGATGCTAGTAGTCGGTATCACGGCGCAGCACGTTTCACCACACACGCGTTATTCAAATTAATTACCCGTGAGTTCACGAGCCCGGCTAATCAGTCACCACGGCCCCCAGATTATGCTCGAAATCTGCCACTGGATCGCTGATATATTTTCCCCTACCTGCTGGTTTAAATGCTGGTAGCCGCGGGGTGATAATCCTAAAGGCACGCCAGTCGCGGAAAAGTCGAAGCAGATTTCATCAGCGAACCTGGCGGCTCCAAATTGAAATAACTGCAACTGGCGTTTCGTGATACAGGTGGCCTAAGCCACGCAACCACACACAACGTCTGATAACTAAATTATATTTGCGTTGCGATCTATCAAATCACGGGCCAGTAGGTACTACAGGCAATGTTTTACGCTTTGGCGAACTCTTTAATACCAGAACTTTCAAATCACCCGTCAAGTCTGACAATGTGTGGATTAAATTGTCATTCTTCTGAGGATGAATATGTATATATACTCTTACCAAAAATTCAAATATACATTAATAAAATATTTGACAGGTAAAATAAACGAAAATCCTGAATGATCATATAAAATATCAGGCTTCTGCGAACAAGATTCAAAGGTGAACGTCAGATTGTGTGGGGAAAAGTTTCAAATCCTCATTAGTTGTATAATACTTTATTGACATATTACTGTCAGTACTGCTTTACAGTTTACTTAACCCCGTCCGTTAGTCGCGAACCATACATTAACTCGGTTATCACACTAGGTCCAGGTGACCTAATAATAAATAATAAATATAAATAATAAGTAAAGACTATTACGTTGCTGATCGCTTTTCTTGAGGAATTATTTTGATTCCTTTTACAGACATTTAACATATTAGACACACATTCACACACACACACACACACACACACGCACGCACGCACGCACACACACGCACACACACTCACACACACACATCTATATATATATATATAATTCATCCATCCAATTACAGTCTAGATTAAGTGAAACTTGCCATTTTATTCGAAATAGTTATTAAAGTAAATCTACTATAAAAATTTCTAATTTTCTCGTATCACAATATTCTTTAGAATTATAATAATAAAATATTGACTTCAGCCTATAATATTGTAAACCAAACATCAGTTATATTCCAGATAGATACAAAAGTTTTAGAGTACTTGAAAAATAATTGTTTAAAAATATTATATGATTATATTGTTTTGAGTTTTCAAAGTATTCTACTTTTGTGGAAATGCTGATGACATGCTCATAAATAATATTTGAATACATAATATATTATACTACATAATTACATATTTGGTAAAATAAATACATTAATCAGAGTTAGTTTCAATGTTTTTTGAATTTTTGACACGGCATTCATGGCAAATTATTTTTGTGTGTATACGCAAACGCAAAAAAAAAATTCACACTGTTCACAACGATATTGTGTTTTACATGGGTTTTTAGTTTCCTTGAAACATGGCGCGCAGTATTTTGTAAATCTAGTTCGTCAATTTCATGATCCGTATCTTAGTCAACAGACCTAGTTACGGAAATATTTTCAGTTTCCGATTCATCTGATGATTCTTGAATATCGTCGTCTGGTACAACATTTGTGTCATAATTATTTTCATTTTAAAGAAGACGACGAATTTCATCTGCATATTGAGTATTATTCAAGTTGAATTTCTTTTTATTGATTGTCGACAATTTTTCTCTAACAGAAAAACGCAAAGTTGTAATAAAAAACCACAAATATGATATCCACTTATGACAATAAAAATTTAAGTATCAAAAGATAAATATTTGACAATAAAACTGAATGATCGTCAATGATTTTTACGAAAAGGAAGTAAATTATCACTCCGTACTACTGCGGCAAGAACGAGAAAAATACTGACGGGAGTGGTCTCAGTAGGTCTCCTGGACCGAAGATATGCTACTTCCTTATTCGAAAGTCATTTTCCGAGGAACTGTGCTTGCTTTTGGAGTGTAGCCTTCGCCGAATATTGTAAACACATTTCTCTGAGATGTCATAAGAGTTCATCCTTGTATCTGACCTGGCTCCGGAGATAAGAAATACATTAAATTGTGTCGGTCCCCTGGACCCAGAGCGACTAACGGAGGGATAAAATAAAACGTTTTTTTATTCAACGATCCGGATTTAACAGACATCTGACCAAAGATGTGAAGAACAACGTAATATAAAATATCATCAAGGATACAAAAAAATGCAATTCCATATATTTTTGTCCGAAGTTCACAAAAATAGTCTGTATTTGGATGCCAATTAAAGCATAGTTACATTGAACTAAATCGAAACTAAAATGTCTTAGTCTGTGGCAATTTGTGTAACGTACCTTGGCGTACTTAATTGGGTCAGAACTGCCTCCTAAACCAAATATAGAAAATGCTAAGGTCTTGTGTTGCTCACAACAGTTACAATAATGTTCTTTACGTAGTAATATGGCGACTGATAATCACACATACTTGAAATCGCAATTCCCGTGAGCAAGTAAGATTCTTAGGTCTCCGTCCGGTTTGCGAACTACTTGCGACTGCGCACCTGCGAAGTTCATGAACATGTAACACAATCTGTGTGCAGCGGTAATTAAGAGCTGCAACGACAAGGAATTCCGTTGCAATACACTGCTACATGATGAAATGCACACACAACATTTCTTATCCGTATTTGTGAAGGTTTCTTTTCAACTGAAAAATATTATCCATCAACACTTCGACAACATAATAAAACAATTTTAAACAAATTATGCACGTCATATACTCTTTTTCACACGTTAAAATGACGATATGATACGTAGTTACTAAAATTGCAGTGAGGTTTTACTAATTTGATTATGTCTCACGTTTGGAAGCCTCCGAAAATTGTAGCGTGGTTTTAAATAAAAATTTAATTAAAACCTGAAAACTTTTAAAATATTTATTTTCTAATTATTCATGTAAAAGATTTTCAATTTCCGCTTCTCTGGAAAGTGAACAGATGTCTCTCTACAATAATGTTCAATCGCGCACAAAGATACTAACTACCCTTGGGTCATCAAGGAATAAGGAAGTTGTATCCAATTGTCGTGCGCTTATTTTGGCTGTTGCTACACTCGACGACGAATATTCAAGGAACGTCTCTACTTTATCGACTAACGTGATCGAGCACGAACCTCCAATCGATCAGAAAATCACGTGGTGGACGAAAGTTCTTTAAAATTGCGAGATACTTCCCCCCCCCCCCCCACCACCTCAACCACCTCACACTTAAAAAGTTTCCGACACCTAAAAATTCTCTCTCTGGTAACGCAGGTCACCGAACCGGAATTTTTATGTTCGTATTTTTCTGGTCCAACACGTGTTTCGTCCGTAACTTAACTACGCGCCAGCGAGGCGCCATCGACGGCCACGACGTAACTTCTCAACCCCTGTTTACATCTTTATGAAAATAAATTTAAGAGCCTAATGTAACGTATATTG
Source organism: Zhengitettix transpicula (assembly GCA_037074705.1). Lineage (NCBI taxonomy): Eukaryota > Metazoa > Arthropoda > Insecta > Orthoptera > Tetrigidae > Zhengitettix > Zhengitettix transpicula. The sequence continues at coordinate 16,496,057 of CM073593.1, read as the reverse complement.
ACGGAGTGCCGGTAGTCAATATTACAATTCTTAACCCATAGTGCATAGTGAAACATATATGCAACATAACTTCTAGTATTACCCAGAGAGGCTTTCTAAGGAAGCTAAATTGTGATGCAGATATGAAACAACATGCACTTAAGGAAATATTAAACTTTAAGCATCCGCGGACAGTTTAAAACATGCCTGTTTAATCTTGCAGTGAGTCAACCCCTCAGTCAAAATTTTTCTGCTCGCCGGTCAACTTCAAAATATTCATTTTCTGTGTTTCTTTATGGTTTTTATAGAAAGAAAATTTAAGCGTCGTTCTCAAGATATTCTAATTACACTAAAATCATAATTAACCAATTAATGTGAATTATTGATAAACCAGACATATATATATTTGTTGCATAATATATAGTTTTCAATATTTTAATAAACTTGTATTGAACAAAAATTTTTTTCATTTCATTAAGAATTTTTATTTTTGACTACCATTTAATAAGAAAATTTTGATTACTTAAACTTTAAATTATATTTAATTTTACTGTAGCAAATTTCTACTTAAAAATACAAAAAAAAAAGCTTATAAAGTTGAGAAGTAGAGGTTATTGATTAATGACCATTCACATTTAGAACTTACATGTGCATGAGTTTTCATATTTACAACATAATAAAACTGTTCAAATAATATTCAAATAATTTCGATCATATTTTTTTTGGTTAGTTTTACCGTATTGTATTCACAAAAATACATCTTGAAAAACTTACTTTTAAAAAAAATCATGCAATAATGAGTTAATACATTCATAATGCTAGTATTTTTTGGGGGAATAGTAGTGTATATAAATATTTAGGCTCAAAACTTAACAGTGAAAATAATGTGGGAAGTTAAATAAAACAACGTATCATCAATGGTAACAGAACTTACTACATATATGGAGAATTAATGAAATCCAAGATGTTAAATAGGGAATTGAAGTTAAAAATTTACAAAACACTTATAAGAACTGTAGTGATATACGGTTGTGAAACGTGGACCCTTAATAATAATGATAAGCGCTTACTCAGAATATTTGAACGCAAGAAACTGAGAATGATATACGGACCTGTATGTACGAATGGAGAATTAGAACAAACAGAGCACTAGAGCAGCTCATAAATAACGAGGACATTGTTAGGTTTATGAAGAGCAGAAGGTTGGCCTGGATGGGACACGTACTTAGGATAGATGAAAGCAGAACACCTAGACGGATTATGGACTGGAAGCCAATTGGGAGGAGGAATAGGGGGAGACCCCGGACAAGATGTGTAGATGACATCGAGAAGGATATACAAACCATGAAAGTAAGAGGATGGCAGAGACTGACACGGGAGAAGGCGGAATGGAAGAAAATTGTTAATAAGGCCGAAACTCACATTGGGTTATAGTGCCAATAAAAGAAGAAGTAGTAGTGTAAATAAACTTTTTCGAACCGATTAACAAATTTGTTAATTGACTAGAACGCACCTCACGCCAGGATTTTTTTACATTTATAATATAAATTATTAGCGGTTGTTAATTTATCGCTCAATATTCAATGTTGGATTGATAAAGTGTAAGCTTGTGTTAATCTGTTGAGCGTTTTCAGGTCGCTGTCTCCGTTCGTCAAATACATGAGATTTAACAAATTTCAATATTTCTTATCCCGTTCAAACGGAGATTCAAACGTTTCATTGATATCGATTATGGACTGTAACTGATGATTGAATAATGACTGTGCTGAAATATTGTTTGAGGAGCTTGATCTTTGATCGTCCCTCGGGCAGGCGTTGCGCCACCTTGCGGTCGAGTCGTGAACTATGTGGGTCGGGTCGCGCTGATCTCGGATCCGATAACGGGGGCGGCTGGGCTGCCCTGACCTTAACGAGATGTATTGTTGTTCAGTTTCGTCACCGCATTCTTGGCGAGTCCTTAACGCGCGCCCGATCGCGGGCGAATGTCGAAACGGCGGCTTACATCTGCCACCGACGGTGAGAGTGCCTTAAGTGTGTTATTAGAGCCCGTGTGTGTCCCCGATAACCGACCGCCCACCTCACTCAATCATAACAACATCAAGTGGTGTCTCTAATTTTATTAAATCTCGGCTAAGACGATTCCACAAATGTTAGAATTCGTATAAACGATTTCCTTTTCGTCACTAAATGTGCACACTTCGTTCACTCTTGTTTATGTCATGAACTGAACCACTTTTCCTTCTCACGTAAGATATTGGCATCTGGCACACAAAGGCTGTTTGCAACCTGTAAGCATGAGGAAATATTTTGAAATGAAACCGACTGACAAATATGTCACCTTGCAGCAGATTATAGTGTCAATTATATGTACGGTAGTATATTGAATATGATGAGAGTAAGAGAATAAGAAGTTGGACAAATTCCACAGAGCCGACGGAACGTTCAGATTGCAGATGGACTAAAAAAGTTGGACCGTGGATCATAAAATTATAAACAAATATTGATGGTTAAAAATATAATACGCCCGATTTAAAAGACAGTAATTGGATAAAATACCCAAATGACAGAGGAAAAGAAGTGATGATATAAATACCACTCAAAGTTTCTGGAAAATTGTTCCTGTCGTCAGGTGATTTAAAAACAGCCGCGAATGACACAATACATTAAGGAAATGGGGTATTTTACTTATTTACATTTTATAACCGCCACTATCCCTCCTTTAAATCCATTCCTATACAATTAAACAGGAGATGCCACCAAGTTGATGACCTTCATGTCATTCTCTCTCTAAAAAAAGAAATATAAGTGCTGATATAATATCCTCAATACTATTGAGGATTAAGGCATAAATAAATTTCTGAAAAATCATCCGAGTATCACCGGACCATAATTTTACCTATATCAAACGTCTATACAGAGAAAAATAAGTGACGTACGCCAAGGACATGAGAAAACCATAATTCAAAGTAGATCTTACTTTACACAGTAAAATACAGAGAGGTAAATATTGTTAAATTCATAATTTTATATGATAACGAAACACATTCATATATTTTTTTTATAAGTTTGTAATTAAGTAGAAGTTATGACTTTAATACTGTCAGACTATTTTCATGTGAAACCCTACAATTAAAAAGTCTAAAATTTTTGGATTTTTAAACCATATTCATCTGTTTAATATGTACATAAATAATATATATATATTGTTGTGATTAAATAAAAAGGTTAATGAAATGAATTGCCCCACGTCGTGGAAGCCAAATTGTAATGATTAAATAAGAGCGATTAATTAACAAACAAATTATACTAAATTTTTTAAATAATTAATTTTCAGTTTGAACAAATTGATAATTCGTTCTGGAAGTATATTTTATTTTAACAGGATGGATCAAGAAATAAGTACTACTTTTATAACATTTTCTCTGAGGTTAAGTACATTTAAAGTTTCAATGTTTAGAAATTTGATAACTCTTCCCTCAGAGTCGTTTACCGGGGTTTGATAAGTAAAGATAAGTAAAGATAGAATCATAGAATTTATAAATTAAGAATTTAACAATCAAAACCAAAATGAGACCAACGAAATCTGACGAATACCTTTAAATATCGTTTACAAACTTAATTAACTTGGTTTATACTTACAAAAATGTTCGGCTGGTACCAGACTTAGTTTCCTCGGCTCGGGAACAAAATTTACACTAAAAAGGCCATGAATCACTGACTCTACACTTGATTGTCATACACACGGTCGTAGGTATTGAATTTTCCTCCGGGAACTGGATCTGCTGCATCTCCGCCAGACATATTGTTACACATTGACTTTATGTGGAAAATGTTGATCTCAGTACGCGTAGGAATCTTAATGTGTCGCAAATATTTAATTACTCATTGCCGTTGTTTACAAAGTATCTCGCTGTCCAAACTTTATACTGGTATTTAAAAACTTGTAACTTCCCCGGTTGAATTATATACTCTAGGCCACGCTGTTAGTTACTCTGAAATTTTGCTTCCTCTCTCGCCTAAGATATCGGACAGACTGTTTCAGAAAAGCCTTCGCAGCCCACAACAAAGCCCGCCGACACATTGTTGTCTTTGAAGAATTGGTACCGCTAACAATCCAATTATTAAAATCATTACTGGCCTGTAATGAGTATTACGATATATATATATATATATATATATATATATACATGTTCATGGACAAGTAAATAAAGTTTTAAACAAAAGTAAGGAGTTATAAAGAATCGTTTTAAAACGACTACACAGAACCCAATATTTTTATGAAAAATTCGGAAAATAAAATTTCAAGAAAAAAAATCTCCTTTGTACCAGCAATATTCTTTAATCAAACTCATTTTTCAAGAAATTTCAGGTATTGTGGATAAGTTCCTGTCAGAAGTGCAATTCCAAATATGTGATCTGTTAAAAATACGTTGATCAATTCGTGACTAATAATAGAAAACAATGAAGAATTCCCGTTTCTTACATCAGCTTTGTTTTTCTGACATTCTCAGAACTTAAAATCGTTAATCAGATTTTAATCCACTTTTATGATTCAATTATTAACATTTATCCGAAGGAGATTCACTTCAATACTCCAGTGTTACTTGTATGTTACTAATTTTACTTTGACTGATAACTATGATTTGTTTTATTAAATAATGCACTTCTTCCTCCTCAGTTCTGCTGTAATTTTGATAAATCCAAGTCAATATTTCTTAAGTCTTGTTGTAGTGCAAGTGATTATTTTGGTAATTATAATATTGATATTATTGCACAACCGTGATATTAAATATTGAGTTATGATGCAACTCTCTCTCTCTTTTATCGACATTGTTCCCTATAATTTCTTAAAGAATCATATTTGCAAAAATGGAAAGACATTCTCTATCTGAGATATCAGGCATGAAAACAGCTGTCACAAATAAAAAAAATATTGGATCGATACTAATTAGTTCTAGTTGCTTATTAGTTGAGTGGAGAGTTGGCAGGACAGTTGTGTGAGTTTTGTCACCGAGCCAAGCAAAGCCAGTCCAGTATCTGGAGGACGGTCTGGCGCTCCAGACGCGCATTCTCGAGGTCAAGAGCTGGATTCCGGGTCGCGTTTCGCACGTTCCACAGTTCCTCTGTAGCTGATCGAGTGAACGTGTGAGAAACGCTATTAAGTAAATAACTCCGTACTTGACTTGGCTAAGTTAACTTGCTCCATTTCTGAAAAAGTGTTTCTTTATTAACTAAATCCAAATTTATGGAAACAATCGCCGCTCAATCCTACAAACCCTGTGGAGATTTGTCTCTTAATTCACTCATAAATATAAAATATGACTTTTATAAATACCGAAACACGTTATATAGCAATTTCCAAGACTTTTATCCATCCTATCTTTCTAACTACTGGAAACTCCATATATTTATCAAATTCATCAATGAGACTTGACTTCAGATGAATACAGAACAATGGAATAATATTTGTTATTTAATTTGAACGATAAATTGAATACATTTCGATCAGCATATGAATATACAATTGCCAAATCCTCAAAAAAAATTATAATTGCAATTTGCAGCTGAATAGGAAAGCCCTCGAATCACAAAACCTTCATATTGGCTTTTAAAAATAACAACCAGAATTATGTATCAATTCATATATTTCTTCTGTATAAAATTCACAGCGTTGCAACAATTTTAATTTTAGTGTTGTAAAAAACTGTAACTGGCGTTTCTTATATTACGTTCATTACAGAGACAACGAATAATATATTATTTAAGTTTCATGACAAACATCTGATTCCATTTTAATTAAAAAATCTTCGAAGTTTTAAGATTTGGAAATTAATTGTATTTAATTATAAATTAATCATCTGATAATAAGCAGTACCAGAGTCTGAGGTTAGCGGAGCAATGCAGGAGATAGACAAGGGCTGTAGAGCCATGGAGAGATACATTTTTCGTGTGTTTAAGAGATATTTCAACGGAGTAAAACCGGATTATTTTATTTAAATAGGAATGTCCTCTTTATAGAAATATGTCTACAATGAATACTTCACATATCAACACAGCAGGTTCTATCTGACGCATTCGGTGCAAATTCCCAGAGCTCTCGGTTCTCCCTTACACAATTTTATTTCAAATGTGCAATTAGTCCGCTTACTTTGACAAAATTCAGTCGTAAGAATACATCGGGTTTGGTCAATAGTGATAGAAGCGGCGAGCGATGAGCGGTTGAGTGTCAGAGAAGCATAGCGATGAGCGGGGTCGGGTTCTATATGGAGTTATTGAGCGTACATTAAGAAAAAGTGAGAAGAAAAATAATTAAATGAAACGTAAGGCTGAAAGTGACAAAAAATATTTTAAATATAAAGAGGAAATTTTCTACTAATATAATCTCATATGGTTACGTAAGATGAAGCAGCTTATTTAAAAAATTCTAATGTTGGTTTACTGAAGAATAATACTACAAACGACATTCGTACAGACAAACATAAAGTAGATAAACCAAAACTAAGGACATTAAAATTTAAAAGTGGCGGACGTTTCGACACAGATTATAGTCTTTTTATAACGCCAAAAATTTAATTTTGAATTTCCTTAGGTTTTTTCTCTATTTTAAGTTTGTTTGTACGAAGGTCGTTTTTAGTATGCTTAATTTCAACGGACATTAATTTCTGTTACTGAAGAATTATTAAAATAATCCAGTATTTTTCCTTTAATTCAACTAATTTACCCAAATGTTCATTTTGGTCTGATACATCATATAAGGGTAACAATCATTTATCTTCCTCGAAAGAAACTATTTTCTTAATCATAAAAATGTTTGAAGTAGACAAAAAATCAGGATAACGCTAAAATTGTGCAGATAATATTGCACAGTGCATCAGTGTGTCAAAAAAACTTCAATTCTGTGTATGTAACACTCTAGCCTTCATTCATTCTTTATGAAATCACTCGTGAAAGCTGAAAAACTTCCGAGAAAGATAGTGAGTCGCAGACCTGAGGAAAGACGTGACTGCAGTCGCTTTGTCGGCGTTTTGCATGCTGAGAACGAAGATCTACGATTTGGCGCAGTCGTGCTGGGAACTCTCTTTTCCTCGGGAAGAACACCTCGCCTCCTACTGTGCAATTTACATCCACGAGTCTGGTGTTTTCACACAATCAAGGCGACAGTTGCGTCTCGCAATCAACCGAAGCACTAGCGAAAAAGACAAATAACTCACGTATTACAGTCTGCTCCATGTATTATATACTTCTTGGGAACAGGACTCGAACCTTTCCAAATTTTCACAACCTGAAACAGGTTCCCGTGTTGTCCCAGGACAGCACCTAAGTGAAATGACCGCAGGGATAAATTCTGAAATCGAGATTAGTGTGACAACGGGCAACGTTGAAACCTCATCTTGCTGTGGTCATTCGTTGATGAAGGACTTCTTATAGATTTTATGTTATTCAACAGTGCATTTATTGGTTACTATATATTTTGTTGTATTTTTAAACGAAAAAAGCTGTATGAAGTATTAGAGGCCGAGATGAAATCGAAAAAGTTCTAGACCACTATAGATGTCAGTTGTCTTAGAAGCAGCAATGGGATTGGTAATTAAAGACTGTGAGTTTTGAATTTATTTTTCTATATCGGCTCATTCTATTAAAAATTTTTAATCTATTACAAATATACCGACATTCGACACTTTAGGCCCTGCAGCACTGTGAATCATCAAACGTTAATTGCCATGTTACTGAACAAAGGCACACTATATTCTGAGCGTCTGTACACAACTTATTATTTTTGTAATTAATCCGTTAAGAATTACTTTTAATCATAGGTTTTAATTAATAACGGCCAAAGAGACAAAATGATAAAGAATATTTATATTTTAATATAATCTGACAATTAGAATTCGATACATAAATAAAAAACACAGCCTATGCCAGAAAAATATATTAATTAATTAAACCAAAAACATCAATTCAAACCACGTTTCTTCCACAATTTAATAACTTCTTCAGGTAAAATTTTTTTTAGAGCAACAGGCTACATGAGGGTAATCCACATGGTGGCAACTCCCCTTTAATAGCATAGGAAGGGATTTGAAAATGGGATGCGAAAGGATAGAGGAAGGTAGCCAAGGGTTAACTAGGGCCCCCGGGCTATAGTTTAAGGATCCTACCCGGAATTCGTCCAAAAGTAATGCAGGACAAACCCTAGAAAACCTGCATCACGTAGATCGGGTATTGGGTACTAGTCCCACGTCCTTCCGATAGCGGGAGAGGAGTTTGCTGTGGTGACGCAGCATTCCTTTCTGCGTGCCTCGACCAGTTTAGGAGGCAGCTGGCCGACTATTCCAATGGGTATAGCGAACAACTCTTACCGTATGCCCAAGGTCTGAGACCCCGGAACATACACCTCTCAAAACAGACCGAGGTGCCTCGGCTTGTGGGAACCTTAGTTCAAAAACGGAGAGGAAAAGGCTTCCCCAAAGGTAGCCCCTTCGTATCTCTCCTACAAGGTTCATCCTGCGAGAGAATATCCCTCGCAGGTACTGCCTGCGAGAGAATAGCCCTCGCAGGCCTTAGACTTCGCTCCTTCAGGTAAACAGGTAATGTGCAGTTTTAATGTTTCCGAAAACACTTTTCGACTATAACCGTCATAGGAAGAAGTCCATGGTTTTAAATGATTTTTTACCATATATATATATATATATATATATATATATATATGCATACATTCAAAACTGCACATTACGTGTTTACCTGGAGAAGTCCAATTATTTTGGAAATGTCGTATGAACTGATTTTTATGGCTTTATTAATTAATAATATATAATATTAACTGAATTATTTATTTATTATAATTCGCTTCAGTCTGATAATTATTAATAATTCTGGCTTGTTAGTTGAAAAATATATTGCATGAATTTCTATTTTAATATGATGTGTGAATTAATCAATTTTTTTATTGTTTTACGGTTAATAATTGAAAGTACCATACAGCATTTATCACATAAATAAATTTTTAACAAAACTTAAGATGAAATTGAATAATTCGTCCTCATATTTTACTATTCACAATGTTGGAAGATAACCAATTGACTTAACTTTATTTAACAAATGGAAGTCAATAATTATTAATAATTGTGAGTTGTGTGTGATTGAAATGTTTTATCATTTAGACAGGTATTTTTTATTATTGTGGTAACCGGCAATTATGAATACAAACCTACTAATTACTTCAATCGTTAAACACACATTCACCTACACGTGCTATGGAGACAGCTCGACGCGCTTCTTGGTGAATAAGCCTCCGTTAGAATGAGTGTTGCGGGTTGCATAATTATGGGCGCATTGTTCACATATGTTTATACGAAATTGTTGTTAAATTATATTAATATAATCATAGTTTCATGAAAATAATTTGTGTGGATTCCTATTTAAATGATTGTAAATTTATTAGCTATATAACATCGTAAAATTCTACCTTTAATTTATCTGAACGGAATTTTGGAATAAGAATAATATGGGAATTATATGTTTGAGGGGCCTACAAGAATGAGAGCCTCAGGGGTCGCAGTGAATCGTCTTCTGACCGTCACAACCGCGTATCAGGAAAAGCTTCGACTTTATGAACGCTGGCCCACCAAAGTTTTATCACCACGACCACACAGTTTCTAAATTACAAGCAACGAGGGTGAGCCATAAAACTGTACCGACCGATTGGATGTGCAGGTTCCTGTGAAATGAGCGGCGTGCTTATCGGCTTTATGGACCAATAACCTTAACGCAATGACGCATACCCCAGGCTGTGATTTGTCTCTTTCTTGGGGCTGTAATATGTAAACCAGGCTCACGAGCTTAAATCCCATAAATATTTATTATCGGCGTTGGCCGGCGCGTTGCTATGGAGACAGCTCGACGCGCTTCTTGGTGAATAATTCAATATGCGTCGCCCAGAGAATTTCAATAACGGTACAGGCGGGACCCCATCCCTGTCGCCTCGAAGACGAAATAAAACTTACAGGGCTGTTTGGATTGGCCGGAGAAGAGTTGGACTTACGCCTCACACTCACCCGTGAAACTCTTTGAATCTGTAATTCGTTACATTGTTTCCTGCACTTTAATAAGCGACACTTCAGCATCAAATTTTCTTCAAATTCCCCTGATCTGAACGTTATCCGTTGAGTACCGTCCATTTAAATGTAATCCAAATAATTTTGATTTACCGGTAGGATTCTGTTAACGGGATTCGGTCAAGTACGAGACTTTAATTACACTGATGAACGAAAACATTATGAACGCTGCCCATCTGTTTTCTGACGTTAGGGGCACAAGATTCGGCTTAGGTAAAGTATATAAGGGAGGAGATACGAGTGAATAATTATCCAAGCAACGACAAGTGCCAAAAGTAGGGCAGATTGTTATGACCCACGTGCTGGGAACGAACATTTCGGAAATCGGCGAAGCTGATTGGTTGTTCGCGTGCTACTGTCGTTACAATCTACAAAAAAGTGCTTAATGTCTTCCCCGACGGCGGTGATATTTTCCTGAAAGGCGATTGTTCGTGACACAAGGACAGAATTGTGTTACAGCGATTTAAGGAGTATGATAGTGAGCTCACATTGATGTGTTGGCCATCAAATTCGCCCAAATTAATGCCACACCGAATACCTACTTTATTGCGTTCCAAAGATTGACCAAAAAGCTATTAAACAGGTAGGCATAAAGTTTTGGTTCATCTGTGTACATGTTTATTTTTTATAGTACATGAGTGTAATCTCCTTTAATAGAATAGGAAGGGATTTGAAAAGATGGATGCGGAATGGTAGAGAAAGGTAGAAAAGTGCTAGCTAGGTTGTAGATTTAAGAATCCTACCTGGCAATTCGCCTAAAATTGATACAGGGAAAACCCTAGAAAATCCTTCGTCTGGTAGATCGGCCCCTTGGTACTTGTCACACGCCCTTTCGATTGCGGGAGAGGGATTTTATATGTGGTCGTAACATTCCCTTCCCCGTGCCTTAACCAGTTTAGGAGGCAGCTGGCCGACTATTCTGTGAGGTGCATTGCCATAATCATATGGTATCTACGTAACTCAAGATTGTGTGTGGTGTTCCATAAAACATTGGGAAAGACACGAAATAACCATTCTACAATTATGAAATTCGAACATCTGATCTTTGAAAGGAATTAACATCAATTAAATTGTCTCTAAAGCTTTGTTTCATTCGAAGGGGTTCTGAATCCGAATACCCGACCACCCATTAGCACCATGCGATAAATTGGTAATGGTTCGTGTGGTCACGGTTCATTTGTGGTTTATTCTCGTAAATATATGATTTTACATGCCTCTTAAAGCCAGAAAGATGACAAATGGCTGCTGAGATATCTCGATCTGGGTAGTAACGTTAACATTTGAAGTACTGACATTTATTTGGAGAACGAATTGCATTCTTATGTTGAGGTACAAAACCGCTTATAACGAATTGCAAACGTGAAGTTAACGATCTAACAGAAAGTGGAAATTATTTTCGAAAAAGCGAATATATTTTAACAGGTGTTGAATACATTATGTTGCTTGTTTATGTGGACTGTTCATAAACTTCGAACTGTAGAAAAAATAGTGGTAAGACCTGCATAAAGTATTTAAACTCGAATAATCACACGGTCACTAATTTGAATATTTTCGTGGTTTAATCAATTTTTCAAACTAAGAGCTCAAAGGGTGTTCGTTAGACAAGGACAGAATAAAGTCCTTCGGAATTCTTTAAATACTGGTTTTCTGTAATCGAAGCCAATCTTTGAGAAAATTGAACAATCTTGAACATATCAGTTGACTAAATAATTTATAGTAAAATTTACACTTAAAGTGTCGGCTATTATAACACCTTTCTTGAATAGCCAGTCTCTTTTTTTTCGTTGGCCGCACAATAGATCTTTTATCTCCATAGTGAAGTCATCATTAATGCAAGCTTCGTATTAGCATGTAAATACCTTCACGAAATTCTATTAGTAGTTGGGAAACTCAGATCATCTCTGTAACACAGTGGACCGTTTTAATCAATAAACCGTAGAGGGCCCAGTTGCCGCAGGAGGCACATCTATTCTGTGAGATGCTATTAGGGAGAGAAGCGCGTAATAGCTGGTTAGGGTGATTGGTCGGTTGGGTGGGGGTGGGATGGGAGGCATCCGGGTCAGGGTTTTCCACCAGGGAATAAAAGCAACACCGGACATCAATAGGGCCACTACAGGTAGCCGTTCATTAGGCCCCCAAAACAGGACGCAAATATTCGTCAACATAAAGGGAAGAAACAGGGTACAATTAACAAGAACTGACCAGCAATCAAGGGACACTGAAATAATTATTAACAATTTACATCTGTCACTGCGACTTGTGGTAGTTTCGTATTAATATCCTAGTCGAGAGTTTTATATAAAACTAGCTGGGTGCCCGACGTTGCCCGAGATGTCCCGATACACTCCAATTTCGGTTGCTTTTGCGCTATTTTTATGTAACGCTCCTCGAACCCTATCCCTAAATGTGCTCACCTCCCATGCTGAAGGTGTTTAAATCAACTGACTTAAAATTATATTTGTAGACATATAATTTTTCCAACTGAAATTAAACTATTTGGTGGTTTTAGCAATCTGCAGTTGGTAGTATTGTATAAAATTAATGCAAAACATTACGAAATACGCTGTCTTCAATAAAAAATATCAATTTGGAACATTTAAGTATTGTTTTTATCATAATTCTATGTATCTTCCAGTGCGTATTGCAAGATATAATTGGGAAACATATTGGTCCCTGATCCCGTTAAATATTCCACGTCAAAAGTCAAGTTATTTAAAAGAAAATTAATGCCATGGATTGTATAACCTTTCATAATAAATTATATTTATCACTCGATGTGGTATTGGTAGATTTAATTATACTTATTATTCAATCAAAATATTTTTGCTCAGCTTCATTTCTCAGAAATTGAACATCTATAACGTCGTTCCCAAAAATGGAAAACAAATATTGCTATCCTAACCTCAAATTTTTGTTTCACGACACAAATTGCACGCAATAATTTGTTTACATTTATACAAATTTATAAAAATACGTTGCGTAAAGTATAATTAATTGTACTTTTAATTCAATTTAAATGTTCCTATTTCTGTACATACCTTTGACTGATAGTGCATTAATTGAATAACGACCATAAAAACTTACGGAGTTCCGTACGTCATTTTCAATACTTTTATAGTTACAAACATATAATTCAGCAGTCGTACCTTAGACAAATCTTATTATCTTCTGAAATATTATACAGGATACAATAGTACGTTATATTATGAAATTTTATAAATCTCGACCGACACACATTTGAATGTATTATAAGGCGCCATATTGGCTTTATCAAAGATAGCGGGATAATTAACTATTCCAATTTAACTTTGCGCAAGGATGGTAAAGTGTTTCGTATTGTTTTTATTACTATTCCATGGAGTAATACTGAAAAAAATTTTACTTGTTATTCAATCAAAATATTTCTGCTTTATTTCATTACGAAATACAGAACTATATTTAGGATGCGTCAATGTCTTGAAAACTCTTGACGTCACCGTCTCGCGCAGTAATTTAACACTAATTCGTAACTTATTTCAATTATAATTATTTCCACGTTTATTATAGTGGTTTGTCACCCCCACAGTACCGGTTCTCGATTTTGGCAGAATACGTATACCAATTTTTGTTGAATTCTGTCCACGCGATAAAATTTGTATAAAGAACAACGTAAATACATACATACATACATACATACATACAAATATACATCCTTTTTTTATTATTTAGATAGTGGTACTCTACACTATTCGGACTGTTCTAGTTGCCTTTAGGCTCGTTTCACACTTACCCGACAATCGGCTAAACGACATCAGATTGACTACAGAGACGTTTCACACTAGGTGTCGTTGTCGTTCATCCTGCAGCCGACAGTCGTCCAGGTTCTCCTACAGCAGAGTCCACGTGCGTCTGCCTAGAGGCTGCTTGAGCTATGGAGCGTTTCACATCTACCCGGCCCGATTCGTCTAGTCTACATTCTCCCTGGTTAATCATATGCGTTCTTTAAGTAAAATATTTTTGTACTTATATTTTTTCCATTATCATCACGGAGGATGTACAACTACTTGTAATTTTAATTCATGATCGACTCGTTTTGGGGAGCAAAAGTAGAGAAATACATAAATACAGATTACAGAATAGAAATTCTTGGGAAGAAGTTTGCGGGGAATTAAGAAATGTAAATGAAATTATGCATGATGAAGAAAGAACGGAATATGGAGAGTACAATACAATACCTATCTTTGTTTTGTCAAAACTAATTTTAACGACTTGGAAATTCTGGCAGTTCCAAAACATATATTTATTAAGCACACATTTTTAACAGTTTTGTTTTCCCAAATATTAAATATAAAACAAATGTCATTTTACGGAGCGTTTCTTACGTGATTTTCTGAAATTCCTCCACAGACTCATCCACTTCTCGTACTTCTAAACCCAGTTATGGACAAAGTATCCGTCCCTTTCAAAAACAAAATTATGTAAACCTTTACAAGCCTTTACAATATCAATTAAAAACATAAGTTTATAATTCTGTGAAAAATCCTTCATTTTTTACACATTTTAAAAAATTTAGCGCTCTCGAGACGCGATAATTAAAAAACTCTGTTTGGAATAGACATTGAGTGTCCACGAAACAGTCGGATCTTGATATTTATTTTTCTTAAAATTTCAGAAACCATCTGTAAAGTCCCAAGGGATGAATTGACTGATTTTTCCGCAAGAGAATGAGTATAGGCATTTCGTTAGAAGTTCTATGTCCGTTGCAATCTACACAAACGTTTCCCTGGCCTTTCGTCACATTGGTGAAAAATAAGCATGGCGATTCATATATAATTTGTAGTATACTGGCTCAAAAATTGCATAATTATAAAAATTAATTTTCTCTACATCTGTGGTTTTCCGTTTTGCAACAGAACGAACACCACTCATCTATTTCTGGAAGATGCAATCTTTTGCGTAGATGGAATTCTTCCTTCCAGACCTTTGGGCATTAACTCCGGTCTGTCCCTCTATTTTTCATTTGGCTGTCTTATCCCTCAAAAAATTATTAAGTGTCTAAAAATCTCAATTGAAATATCAACAAGTTCTCGGAAATTAAAACTTCAACCAAATATCTCCATAACAAACGAGCAATCTCCAACTCCAAAAACTGCCATGTATGTTCCTCTGCGGACTTTTAAAAAATCTTCAGCCGTTTCTTGATACGCAACAAACTTTTATATTTCATCTCCTTTCCCTCGAATCACAGTTTAAAATTGGAATCAAATCTTCTTTCCTCCTTCCATAATTTTCCAAATAATCATCGTCATCAATTTTTCCCGAATTGGTGTCCTTAGTTGGTAACTACTATTTTTCTTAAGGCTCCTACCAGACAGGGGTCTAATATCCTCATTCTCAGCTTAGAACACGCCGGAAGAACATTTTCCGACGGAATGAGGTCGTTTTACTACCGCTATCGTTTCTGGAGATTACTCTCAGTTCCTGATGTCTGTTACGAAGCGAATTATACATGCTCCCTTAAAATTGCAATTTAAGTGACAAAAATATTTTAATAGTACGAAAAGAGACAGGTTACAATATATAATATATTAATATAAGGTATGTTATTGCTGTAGCGTCTTTAAATAAATCATTGAGTATATTAGAATTTATTAATCTGCATCGTTGATTACAGTTTAGAAAATTCTACAGCACCAACTAAAAACTTTCGTTTTTCTAATAATAAGAAACTATTCATGACTTAAATTGAATCTATGTTTTGTTTTAGTTACATAAAAATAAACACACACAAGAATATTTTGACCAAATTATATTTAGCAAAATCGGTTTGTTAGAAGAGCAAAGAAGATAAATACCTGAATTATTTAGCTAGTTTTACACAACTCGATTGCCGCCCTTATATTTAAATTATTCTCATCTTTGTATTCCGTTTAACTCAAAAGGCGTGCTACAATAACTTGAATTCTAAATTTTTTATACTTAATTTCGTGGATTATTACTGGATTGATATAATCACGATTAACAATTTTTTTTGAGTGAATACTTTCGGATTTTTTATAGATGTAAATACGGCCATGTTGATAATAACTATGATAACTTATTAATGCAAGAAAAAGATTAATCCATTTCTTATCTAATGTACGTAATATTTCTTGACGGCCCACTTGAGTGTGCTGCCAATCAGCGTCAGTAAGTGCCTAGATTGCGTTAAGTGCGTTAGATAATTGTGGTGTATATCTTTATTCTCCGTTGCCTCCAATCTGCGCCACATGACATCGCTTCTGACGCATGCTATAGTCAGTTCTGAGAATTTCTGACGACACAGGTTATTATAATTCAGCTTATTGGTATTGTCTGACGCCTAATTGTATGTAAGTTATGTTAGAGCGTGATGATCATAATAATATTCAGACATTCGTTGTTTATTGAGCATCGAACTATATGGCACTGGGAAGGATGCAATGTTTGTAGTTTGATTCCGCTTGTAATATTATCTGAACCTTTTTTTAATGATATGTAAACATAAAGTTTTGATTTCCGGCTTGGATTTAATACGCCTCTTTCACCTTAAACTACTTAAAGATTATGGTTAAACAACGGTTTCATTCTGCGGAATTCTTTGATTAATAAGTGATCGCTTTTTTACAATAAATTAAAGCCTTTACATATTATAACACGGACAGTCGTTTTATATTCAACTACAGTGTTAAATCGCAATATGCGTTATTTACGGTAACCGGTAATATACTATTACTCGCCTCAAGATTTTATCACGATCCTATACTGCAAACATGGCGGTACGTAATTTTATACAAGATTCTTATCAGCATAATAAGTATCGACATTGAAGCAGGGGAAAAAACTTTTTCCTCTTTCTACGCTCTCATGACGTGTAGTTTTCTTATGTGAGTAAGCAAACTGCAGGAGTGCTCATTAATTCTAGTTACTGCAGTCAGGCTTCGAAGGAGACTCTGTTTGCAGCTGCAGTCCTTGGAACTTTTACTCGCCTAGCTTCATACGGGACGTCCCCGATGGATGTAGCATTGCTCCACATTTAGACTCGGGACGTGCGTCCTTTAATGTCATTAGTCGATCAAGTAACAACAAAAAGAATAGAGCACCTTGGTAACTGTAATTTATCGTTTGCATGACCTCATTCGTAATTACGGATCCAGAGTTATGAAGCGTAACAATTATCACTTACTTTTCCAGATTAGAACTTTTTTGGATGTGAAACATATACGTTTTTTACTTTCTTTAATGTGTTACATCTGGTATAAATTTTTTCAAAGGTGTGTTTTAAGAACAGGCCGATAATTTTTCTCATAAACCACCAAATGTATTCAATAACAGTGAGTAAATACAGCGTATACTATAGTCTTTTTTAAATTAGAAGGCCGATGGCGACTAGTTCCCGCGAGGGATGTGACCATGAATCAACCAATCACAACGCATGCAATAAAGCAGCGTTGCGGAACAATAGCGGCGTTATTAAACTGATTCCAGACAGCTTGTATACGTCGTGTGTCGTCCGTGACACACTGCTCTCTTCCACGTGGACACACCAGGAGACTTCTAATTTTAAATGGACTATAGTAGTTGCAAAATAGTTTCTGTTATCCGCTGATTTCTCTATTTGAGCACCTATATCTCATGAAAATGTAATTAGCGATTTTAATAACAACATTTATTCTTGTAAAAGTCAATTTTTAGCCAACGAGAATTATTTTTCTCGGCTGACATCACTTCGTGTTATGTAATATCAAGAAACTCTATTGTAACTCTACGCCATATCTACGTGAAATAAACTTGATTTTTTCCTTAATGAAGTGACAGTGTACTTAAATTTTGTCGCTTGAAAGCGCACCAAATTTAATTGACTCGCTCAGAATTTCTCTCTGTAAAAAGTGTTTAGGAAACTTTTTAAATTTCAGGCCTTCTATCACTTTTGAAAACAAAGTTTGTTTTAACGATTATAATATAAAATGCAACTTAATAATTATCTTGGTGCTTTATCAATTTTCAAATATTTATTGACAATATGTTGACTGTCAAAAAATTGTGGTGAAATTCCGTAAGGTTTTAGAAGTACTTATGAAAATTTGGTTCAATTAGGACTAACCAATACGAAGTTAGGGTATTTCAAAACGTTTTTCTTTCTTATATTATTTTACCGCAATCACATGTAGAAACAGAACTACTGGGTCTAGAAACCTCTATAATAGTCTAGGATGGAGGATATGTCTTTTGTTGGTCTCCTGTCATAGAATTTTACCTTCAATTTATAGTCCACCCTCAAATTATGGTGACTAGAAAGTATTAATAATTTTAACTAGTACTATGAACTTTTCAAAAATACCATAGGCCCAATTTTTAATCAAGGTATCTTTCGTCTGTTAATAATGATAACAGTAATAATAACTATTTATAATAATTATTTATTAAAAAATGCTACTCAATTTTTCATAGTTTTACACTTCATAAACTTAGTTGTTTTAATAAACCATTCTTATATTTATTAAAAGAATCACATTCCCTAAATTGTATTGGTAAATAGTTAAATTCTTTTATTCCTTTAACAAATATTCTGTTTTGTTTTCAATGTAACCTGACCATAGTTGCATTTAATACTGTTACGCCATTGTGCATTTATTCAGCCTTTTCCTCCTTTACAGATCGCATAGAATATTGCTGTAATATTATTTCTCTAATATCGCTGTAGCTAAAACAACTTTCAATTTTGTTACAGATTTCCTTGAAGCGCCGCCGTAATTTTGTCAACGGCAATTGTTGAAACAGCTACAAGGTGAGTTTTATTATCTTATTCTCAGTGGCAATTAAATTATAAAAATAAATTTGTATTCAGTGATTTAAAAAGATGCAAGAAGCCATTCCGCTGTGTATTGGAAGTTTTTATTATTATTGAGCGGCCGGTAATGTATTTCCTTAATAGTCCTGTCTACTTGGCTTCTTTCCTCTTATAGCGATTTTATCGCACTTAGAGAAAACTTTCCTACGTCGAAATCCACCAGTAAGTTCTCACATGAAATATTAATGTTACTACGCAAAGGACACATTACGATGAGGGCATCATGCTTGATTTATAAGAGATACTTAACTTCGGAAACGACTCAACAATTTTTGTAAAATTTAAAGCTGTTTCTCGGTATAATTTAAGTAAACAACTCGAGGTTCATATAGATTTAAACAATTCCCTTTCTTTCAGTATAATTTAAATTTTGTCAGAAAAACTATTATTGTGTGCAGAAATAATTTATTTGTTTTATCCTATCGAAAAAATTATTTATGTTTGCTTTAAAAGTTTTTTTTTCGTTTTGTATTATCTGTTACAACATTAAATCATCAGCTCCTTTCTGTGAAATGTCAAATCTAAAAACAAAATTTAAGACATAGTTGCACTTATTTTAGCCGTAATGTTAACAACGGCTCTCACACAGTGAAAATGTATTTTTCACGAGTCCCCCCTCAGGTTGTTGCCTCCACATTACACAATGGGGTAAGCACTTTCCCAGGATTACGACCTCACATCCACGAAGACCCCTCCAGATTTCATTTGTGATGCTTGACAGGTTGTTATTTATTTTATGTATCATGGTTCTTATTATTCTTATACCGTCTCTTTTATCACGTATTTCGTTTGACTTTAGAGCCTCTTTGGTCACGGGACTGGAGATGTTATGAAAAAGATAGAAGGAAGGAGAAAGTGGCTTCAGTCTTGCGGAGGAAACACGTAGGGATAACATGGAGGGTGGGAAGAAAGCGATGAAAATTATATTACTGCGTAACGGACTAACTCAACATAGGAACATAAGAATTTTCATATATTTCTCATGAAAAGGAAAGGGTGTAACTTACTTAAGATCCATAGTAGTTCCTTAGCTACTTGTAAAGATATGAGCTTGGAAACAAAAGGGAGCATTGAAAGCCTTTTAGGAAGCAATATTGAATTATTATGATCGATTTGTACGAAGTTCCTCACGTCGTATTACCAATTAATAGTTATTTATATTATCCGATTCTACACTCGTAATATTGATTCAAGTTTACGACTTCTTAAAATTCGATGAGTTCTACTTGTCTTACTCTGAATCTAGTCAACACCATACAAACTCGTTATACAATAACATCTGACTTACGAAACAGTTTGTAAAGTTGGTACAAACATTCATATGCTGAAAGCTTTCGTAACTGTCGCTTCTGTTGGGTTGGAACGTCAAGAGCCATCCATGCCTGAATGAGTTCACGCTTTCAAGACAACAGGTTGGTTGAAAGCGTTTACTGGAGGAAAGACATAGTGAAGAGTGGTTTCTTTTACATATTCGAGTCTTATGTATTTCAAAATTATTACTGTATTATTCGCTACTCAATATTTCTAATATAACAGTGTTATTGTGCACTATTAATGATCATGTGTTGCATTTGGGACGTATTCACGTTTTCACTCCTTGATCTGATTACATTGGGCCAAATGTAGAGGGGAATGCTGAGAACAGACTAGTAAGTGCTCAATAAACAAATTATTTTATTAGAATGATTTATTTTTGGAAACTTAGTCTTATTTCAGCCCGAGTTCCATCGCCAAGTATTTACCTTTTCAAGCCGATGAGATATAGGCATCAAAAGTAGGTATTTGTTTCGGAAATGATCTTGTTCTACATAATGTCGATACATTTTTATAGGTATAAAGTCACAAGATGGCGAATATTGTTAAGGCGGCACCTGATAGAATATCACTCCGACTATTTTTGTCAAAGAAACTGCAAAAAATGTTCGTATTTCGGTACGTAAGAAATGGAGGAGTCGAAAAGCAATCGTCCGTATTAAAAGACGTCACAATGATACAGAAACTATTATTAGATGAAGTGATTCATCGCTGTTGTTTGAACATAGACGAAACACAGAAGACAGTAGACGAAATATTTGGACATAATGTAAGTAGGTGAGAGAATAGGAATGAGTTACAGAAGACAGTCTCATCTTGACAAAGAAGGTTTGAATATGTATAAAAATCAATAGAGAAATTAGTAGAGAAGTCGTTTGACTGAAAAAAGAAAAATCTAAATTTATGGATAGTAGAAGAAAATTGCCCCACTTAATCTTAAAATTGGTGCAGGCGAGGATCAGCGAAGTCGTATAAAGAATTCTCTCTATACATACCTAACAGGATTACTGCCATCTTATGATTTTGGACTTTTTTTTAGTGGCAAGTGGTCACTTACTGCTCAATAATATTTATCAACCGAAATTGTTACTCTTCATTTCAAAGATCAGCCCATACTTTAGTGGAAAAATTATATGGATAATAGTATTTATTTTTCTGAGGACAACTGTATACGAAGGAATACATAGCTTCTTCAAATTATAATATCACTAATTTATATATTAATTCAGTGAAAAGAATTGTGTTAGATTCAGTTTTTGCATCTGTAAGATTCCTGGCAGTTTTCGCTATGTCTCCGGGCGTCCTCCTCCTCTTCAGCCACGCCTCTGTTTTTGTTTTATTCGTAACCTCGACGTAAGGAAAAACTGAAATAACCAGACTGCTTTTTCATATTGTAATGAAAAATACGTATCAGATAGAGCTGGTGCATGTTGACAACGGAACGGAGATCTTTTCTCTGAGAGTAATCGTTTTTCTTATTATAGGTATCGAAAGGGCAAAAACTAAAGTATCTGCTAATTTATTGGTATTTACCAGCATGTTTAACAATAGAATTGTATTTAAATCTAATAATGATGAGCTAATGGTCATAATGTTTTAGTTTCAACCAGGAATCACCGCCTGATAATAACACCTTTAAAAATATTATTAAATAACAGCAACATAATACAATAGAAAGATAAACTCCATAACTAATACAAATTTATTATCATAGTCGAGCATATTTGATGAGAATTTCCTCAATGAAGGAAATGACGTTGGAATAAATAAAGTCGGCTGAAAATACTTTCTTTTACAATCATGCGATAGTAAAGCCCTTCCTTTCCAAACATATGGTGGGTATATGGGCCTTTTCCTCATTACTATGCAACACCTGCTTCGTCTCCAACTGTTACCGGCGCGAAAGTGATGTATGGCGCCGAGTGTTGCAATGTTCCGGGGGATTTTACGTCGAGTTTCCTTAATTTTATGGATGCTTTATCATATATAGTAGAGTCTTGTAGGGAGCGGATTTGACGACCCCGAGTTCGCACTATTCCAGACAGATTTTGGCAGTGGTGACCAGAAGAGAAAGTGTCACCTCTGCTTGGCACGAAACTATAAGACGCAACACCACATTCCTGCCCCTTGTAGCATCTTCTTGGACAATAGAAATGTTTTCACTTTCTAGCTTTGGGGACTTTGAAATCCTGTTCGTCCAGGTCATAAAGTTTACTAACGTATGAAAACGTGAACTGCGACACGTGTCGCTATCCTTTTTAGGTGCATTCTTCTCCTCAAGAGCTGTGTCTCGTCTTTTAAAAATATGGATGAAATAAATCAAGGACTCCCAGAGTTCCTACATGGTAATCCTTAACACGGTTTCTACTGGTCTAATAATTTTATTAAGTTACACAACCGTTCTGTTTCATAATTTTTAAAAAAATATTAATTCCTAAGAAAGTTTATTTGTGATCTGTATTAAAATATCTATTATTAATATATATATATTGAATTGATAAATTCAAAATTGCCGTAATTGTTTCTGTTTAAATAACGACTGACTTTATTAAGGGAAAGTTAAAGATTTTAATAATAAATTAAATACATATACATTTTATTTAATATATTTTAAACATCTTGAGGTATTTATAAAAACCAATTTTAAATTATTAGAAGATAATTTCCTGAATTAAACTGCCGAAATAGAAAATTATCGACAAAACCAGAAATCGAACCCGGGACTTCCGCATACTGTCGGATTCCTGATACTAATGCTAAATCTATATTAATATATATATATAAATAAATAAATTTTTTTATAGTATTTGAGGAAGTTTCTAAATAAAACCTGTAAAGTATTTAATTTAGAAATGCAGGATAAAGACGTTTTGATAACATTAATGGGAAAAAAAACCTTTATTAGTCCTCAAATAATTTAAAACAAGAGCTTTCGTGTTTGTCATAAGCAATATTCATCTGTTATTTCTATTAAAATTACATGTTATGTACGTGCCACAATGTCATATGTGCGTGGTATTCGTCTTACGTATTT
This sequence comes from Zhengitettix transpicula, assembly GCA_037074705.1. Classification (NCBI taxonomy): domain Eukaryota; kingdom Metazoa; phylum Arthropoda; class Insecta; order Orthoptera; family Tetrigidae; genus Zhengitettix; species Zhengitettix transpicula. The sequence continues at coordinate 16,472,767 of CM073593.1, read as the reverse complement.
ATTACGTTTTTTTAATTTATCATGTATTGAATTTATTTTTAAAGTTTCGTAATGTACTCAACATGGCTGTTTTAATTTTAAATTAATAAATAATATGCTAGAATATTCACAAAAACTATTGTTTTTTCTATAAGAATGACCGTGTGCAAAATTTAGTACTCAAATATTTAACCGAAGTTATTTTGTTAAAATGTTTAAGCGAAACTTAGACGTGAAAATTACGATTGAATTTTAAATTATTTTAAAACCAAAGAAGCAGAATTTTTTAATTTAATTTAATTATAATTTCTTTAACTAGTTAAGTTATTCTATTGGATATCTTTTCAGATAAACCTCAGTTACGGACCCAACAATTATTTTAAAAATCCTCAACTCATACAAATCCAGGAATTAATTATTATATATGCACAGTTATATCAACATGTTTCATTACCTTTAAAGTACTAAATGTTTAGCCAGTTTATTTTTAAATTTTGAGCTTCAGTTTTGCTTCAATGTTTAACGAATTACAAGAGAAGTATTTGAGGAGGCAATTGTGTGTCGTTATTTATTTATTTGAAGAAAGAAATTGTTGTGATTTGACACGTGTTAAACGACTTAATCTGACATTTTGTGTATGTATTCCCGAATTCTGTATCGTTTAAATTAAAATAATTTCAAAGGGAATTTCTGAATAGTTTATTCTTCAATTTAAAAATTTTACCTATAAAGGGATATATATTTCATTAGTTAAAATATTATTTTTTTTACTCGCAATCGTCATGGCTTAATTGCCTAAGAGTTATCAATACAGACATTTCTAATTTACTTTAGTTTCTTTATCTGAAATGAATCCTTTCAGCTGCTTTGACACTCTTTACAAATGTGACGTGATGAATGAAGTCATTAACCTCCTCACTGACTCATCCGCTCGCTTCCCACGTGGCTGCTTCTCCTTTACGCAAGATATAATTTCCGTGAACGTGAATTTTGGACTGCTTCCAGGGATGACAGGTATTAAATACGCCAAATATATGCCGCTCCCGGTATTACGAGCGTGTCTTCGAAATTTTTATGGGACGGCTCTCCCTCCCAAACTTCTTTGCAGCAAATCTTCTCCGTGTTTTTCGGCGCAGTATAAATGTCATCGCATTGAATTATGTTCGGGGGGGTCGAAATACCTCTTAACTGCTACAGGGACAAATGCATACATTTTGTTTTCGTGGGAGAAAGGAATTGTGTGCCTTAAGAACGGTGATTTATGCTGAGAATGCGAACATTTTCCCTTTCTTGCTAATAGAACCGACATATTCTTTTAAGTAGCCATTTCAGATGCAGTCGTATTAAACATAGAAATTATAAACAAAACTTTCGAATATTTGTACCTTGAATTTGAAGCGTATCTTTTTTATATACAATACCTGTATGAAGCATTGACGTTAAACTTTATTGCTGTGAAATGACCACCTCGAGATTCAGAAAAGCTCCCTCCAGGTGCGAAATAAATGAAAGAAAGTAGGACTAATTCCCATTTTTAAGAGAAATCATGAATTTGTTAAACTGGCTGGTCCGTGAAAACCCGAGTTAAAAAACACGATCGATGCATCCGGTAACGATAGAATAATTCCTTCTGTCGCTTAAAATTTCATGGAGACGAATCACTGCCCTGGAAGAGACAAGTATTAATGACAGGGAAAATTTCCTCTGTGCATGGACGATTCGTGAGACAAATAGAAATAGACTAGCTAATTTTAACAGAGATTCTGGATACAATACGTTTTCTATGGCTATATCTTATTAATGAGAACAAATGTTACTAAATAAGCTTCATGTTGTGTTATAAAAATTTGAGAGGTACAGGCCAAATGTTTGTGATGCGATTGTCACAAATTCTTCAGAATAGAAAATGTGAAACAACCTCTGGAGATTCTTCAATTAAAACGTTATTTGAAGAAGCAATTACGAAGTCTTTTGGTAAAGCATCGCATGTAGTTCATTGATGCTGGTGATTACTAACAATATTTATTTCAAAACGTTAATGAGTTCGTTTTTGTTAAATTTATTTATCATGCAGTACCTTTCATCTATTCTTGGAAACTAAGCTACATAGTCTATTTTCAGCGGCACAATTGTAGCTAATTTCGTATTCGCTGTTCGTAAAATTTCTGTAACGAAGTTCCGTTAGTGTCTGGACTACTCCTTTTTTATTTTTGTCTGCAACCAGTTTATAGATTGCTTTTTGTTCGTTCCTCTTGACGAAAATAAAGACATAAATGGAATCCCGTCTGGGTGTGGCCTTGTTCTCGAACTCTCTGCTAAATTCTTTACGCGGGATTTTAAAGCGATGGAACCCGTGCTTCTTCTTCTTCTCTTCTTCTGAGTTGGGGAGACGCTGTGTGTGAGTTTAAATTAATTTTTCGTGATTAATCGAATATTAAAAGTATTGGGACGATAATTATGTTAGTACATATAAAAAAATCCATGACGCACGTAATGTAAAATAGTATCAAATTTATAATTTTTATTACCCCATATCATTCTCAAATCCTATTTTCGTGCCCAGTCATAAATTATTGATTGAGCCAATTTGATCTTCGGCTGAAATTTGATCATCAAACTGATTTAATTAATATTTGGAGAGTAAAATTTGTTTACAAGTTAAGGTCACTGCTCTTTATTCCAGTGAGATAAAATAGTGGATAATTTACCTTTGAAGTTATATTTTTTTTCTATAATGGTGAGAATATTTAAACATAATTCCGTTTGGCGCGAGACAGAAGTAGCGTAAAAATTTCTGTATTTGTAAAAAGTGCGAAGCCCAATACAACGCAACAAGATAATATTTGAAGTCAAAGGTGGAAAAAGATAATGTACTTCTTGTGGGATTTGGTGAAAAAATCTAGTAATTTGCATTAAATTTTGAAAAGTTGTTCAGTCTGATGTCGCCGCATTCTTCAGACATCTACCTTTCGTTTCAAGCATTCTTTGCTTTATTTCATTCATATTCAGGCTATTTAGTCAATGTAAATTTCTTTTTGAAGAAACATATAGATATGATATGGATTATTCATTGTATAAATAACTTATAATTCCTGGTAGCCTTATTCCGATCTTATTTTAATAGCAGTTAATGAATGTCCTTGTAATAAAATTTGTTATAGACAAGAAACTGTTGTTTCTGTTTCAGTTGCAGTAACTTTTGGTTTTGTAGGATCCTTAAAATATAGCCCGGGGGCCATAGTTAACCCTTGGCTACCTTCCTCTACCCTTCCGCATCCGCCCTTTCAAATCCCTTCCTATGCTATTAAAGGGGAGTTGCCCAATGTGGGTCACCCTCATGTAGCCTGTTGCCCTAAAAAAAATTATTGATTTTAGTTGATATTTATATTTATTCAATTAATTTGAAACTATTAATGGCTTCATAATTTAAAACAGTCCAATCGATATTTTGTGAAACATTAAAACTAAATAATATAATATTCAAGCTAATTTTTGTTCCTGCTGATGAATTAATCATATGAAAGACGAAACTTTTCACATATTTAAAATTCATGTGTACAAATATATTTACTATAGGCTCTGTTAAACACAATTCAAGTAGTCTTCCATCTACTTCTGGTTGTCTGATTGTAAATTGCGAATGATATCTGGAGAATATGCCAATGTTAGCTCACGTTCCTAGATAAACCTCTCCAGAGGCGTTTCCGTTGACTTTGGTGCAGCACTGTTATCCTGTCAGCCTTCCGTACCTCATGGGAAAAAGAGATGGCGGCTCTTGCAATTCGAAATGTAGTAGTCAATTCGCTTAAATTACCTAGTAACACAAAACGTTCATCTGGTAACTGTTCTAAAAGACTCTGATATTACGATTCAATTTATGTTATTAACGTAGATTTGAATAATTTTTAATTATAGCACTGGACAAGCAAATACCAAAACTTTTATTAATAAACGTCACGTTGACAGTAACCATTATGGGGATTATAACTTTTTAGTAATACTACGATCAATTTTCTTAAAAAAATTATAATAAATAATATAATTACAAAATTTAAATTAATTATTAATAAATTAATCAACGAATTATAGGCAATAGCTTATTATTACTATATATAATTAAGGTATATTTATGTAATTCAGTGAAATACCTCACATGTCTCTAAATAAACTCACATACTTACGTGTTCAACATTTAGATTAGATGTGATGCAGTACGTCGTGTTACAGTAGAATTGCATTTTCTTTATCTACTTGCAAATATATAATTTAATGGGTAGGCATAATTATAGTCCGGCCGACTCTAAAAAGTGTCAGAAACCTACAAAAACGCTGTTTCGGTTTATACCGTTTTCTCCAAATATATTGAAGGGATTCTGATATAATTAAACAAATAATGCATAGCGGAACATCTATTACATTATCACTCAGAAAAATCGAGTGACCATTCCTACATATTGAATGCTACTTGAGTTTTAACATTTAGGTGCAACTGTGGAATATCAATGTTGAAATAAAGATTATTCGATCTACCCGTTAACCTGTTTCTTTTTAAGAAATAGAATGAGCTCCAGATAACAATATGAAAACAATGTAATTATAGCATCCCATATGAGGTTAAATTCATTGAGTTTCTGGGACACTGTTTTACTTCCGAAAGATTCTCTTGAACACTTAGTTGACCGTTGTTGACACAAGTGTTTTACGTGCAGTCCCGCGTTAAGATGTGTTTGTCTCCACCACAGAAGAGTAATTTTTTTTTTTTGGGGGGGGGGGGGGTATCATGCTCTTCGTGTGGGTTAAAACAGCATCATTATTGAGCCAAGCAATTATAATTGGAATTAGGCTAAGAGCAGTTTCGTCATTAAATTAAACATACGAAGCGTAGTGCTTGATTATTGTACTGTGGGCTGCTGGCGTCAATTTCATGCCCGGGAGTTACGGCGCTGGTCATCGCGGGACATCGTGAGACGATGTACCACGAAGCAGAGCCAGACACAGGTTAGATTCAATCAACAGATTGTGTCAGCCTAAAATCACCTATGCGTTAATAAAAAAAATTATTTTAGGATGCAGCGATTGTAAAAAATCAGTCAAGAATTTGGCAAAATTATATACACTGCAAAGTTCCAAAACAGTATTGTCATACTTTCTTATTTCTTCTCACCGAGAGAAAAGTGGCACATTTATGTTAGGTTCTACCATTCACAGTGCCTTTGTATGTTTGTGGAGCGTGTGAAAGCCATTTCTGTACTACTTCCTGAACGGAGAAGAAACAAATGTCAGCTCCTTCAGATCACGGAGAAACTGTCCGCCCTATCATGACTTACGTGCACAACATTTGCATGAATAACTGTTCTCTTGTATTGATCGATTGAGAGATGATGCACGAACTACTGTTGTGATGCAGGACACCACAAAACGTGAAGCTGTGTTAGGGCACGACCTAGATGCCAATACAAAGACGCTTATCCGAGATAATTGAGACTGCGAGGTAACATTTGCAACTTAGTACAAATGCAGAATAATATTCACTGCAAGCTATGGATACTGATATTGCTTCCTCATTCAAATTTGACTTGAATCGTGCTAGCGAGCAGAGAGAACGGGAAAGCATAATGAGAACTTAGTATACTTGTCGTGCAAAATATTTTTAGCAATGATAATCAGATAATATTAATAAAGCCTATTGAGTTTCAAGAAAAACTAATATAGATTACCTTGAATTGGAACAATAGACGGTGAAAGCTGTATAATTTAATTCTACAAAATGCTTTCATAAACAGGACAAGTCACGAAAGTAATACCAAAATAAGACGTGTCTCTTTAGGAATGAAACAATTAATATGCCTTCATTATAAATAAACACTTCTTACCGGAACACCAATATTTAGTGTAAAAATATTATTTAATGAAACACTGACATAGATACATTTTAATAAAGAATGCATTCTTCAGCTGTCGTCTTCTAACAAAGCGTCATCGAAACGTCGCGCATGTCTTTTCACTCGGTTAGACACCCGAGAAGATTTTATACATATATTTTATTTGAACAAAATTCAATTAATTTATATGGCTGTTATAGTCTACATTATTTAACTTAACTTAACATTAGTATTTCCGGATGTTTATGATAAAGATAATGTTCTCATTGGGAACTTGTGGAAAGTGCACTAAAATCCTGTAAAGGGAGGCGCCATTTTCTGTAACTGTCGAAAATGCACATTGCCTTAAAGTTTATTTGCGTTTTGCATTCAAGAAGAAACTTTCAATTGTTCTGACGAGTAACTTCATATAGGCAAGTCCGAAAGAATGTTAATTTCAGGAAACCATTCTTTGTTATAAGTTTTGGAGTCTCTTTTTATTTAAGGTGCGTCTTTAGAGAAATGCTAATGTAATTTGGAAAGCCTACTTGAAATATGTTCTTAAATATTAATGCAGTGAGAATAGGGAGTTTGAGTGTGAACCAGGTAGTAGTTGGGAATCGTCCAGCAGACAGTCAGGTTCCCACGATTGGAGCTTCTAATCCTGTCTGTGGTAGCTCCGACAAGGCTCCTTACTCAGTGGTTGGCCAAAGTTTTACTTGTTCCCATTTGAGGGCAACGTCGAAACCTCATTCAGTTCAGCTACCCATGAAGACCTTGTCCTCTAACTTCCTAAGTCCCGCTTCCAGCGATTACAGCCGCCAAAAATACCATAATTCTAGGTATCAGATAAAATTATAACTGGAACAAGTTATTCCATATAATTACGTGTTGTGTTTCAAGATATACAATCTAAAAGATTCATGTTTTAAATTCCAACCTTCCGTATCGTAAGTGGTCTGATAATCTATATAATGAAAAAGGGTGTATATTTGTACGTATGTATGTATTTACGTTAATCTCTATACATATTTAAACGAATGGACAGATTGCAACAAATATTGGTACACATATTCTTCAAAAGACGAAAAATGGTACTGTGGGGATGAGAAACCTGTAGCATTAAGGTGGAAAAAATTAATGTGATCATTTTGTGATAAATTACTGCGCGTCAAGTAATCATGACGTCACATCACACGTGAGATGTACGTTACTACGCGACGATACTGCACAACAAAGTAAGTAATTCCTGTTTTTCGTAATGAAGTAAAGCAGAAATATTTTTATTCAAGAAAAGTATAATTTTATCCATAAATAGTCCATCAAATGATAATAAAAATCAATACGAAAGATTATGCGATTTCTGGAGCTAATTTTCTCTTAAATAACTTGCATTTTAAATGACTTGGCATAATATGGCATAATTTTTTCCAACTCTGTATGTACTGGAGGAGACATAGAATGCTGGTAAAATCGATACCTAATATTTGTTAATAATTCTAATTTAATAGATTTTTAATGTGCTAAAACTGACGAATTATATTAAGTGAGATACTTGAAAATTTTTGTTTGTGTTTGTATATCATTATAATTTCACATAATTGATTGTAATTGTGTAAAAAATGAGTGCCCGTGCAACGCTAGGCACCCAGCTAGGCTAATAAAAAAAAGTATGTTTGTGTGTTTGTTGTGTATATTCCGCATACAAATATCAACCCGAGGAGAAAATTGAATCAAATTTCGTACACGTGTTACTTGCGAACCGGAAACAAACACAGTGGCGTAAGACACGTCTACCATTCCCAGGGATGGGGGTGTCAAACAAGCTAAAACGCCCGATATTTGCGTCAAATCAATATTTTTCATGATCAATGAGGTTGATAGTGTATTTCTATGTTTTTTTTTATAATTTAAACCCCCTTTCGACGGGGGAGGGAATCAGGTTTAAGGGTGGCGCTGGAGATGCGTTGCATAAAAATAAAGAAAAACAACCGATATAGAAGTCAAAGCCGGGGATATGGATTTCGCTGAGATTAATTGTAATTAAATACTCTTTAGGTTTAAGCCAAGTAAATAAATACCCGGGAAACCAATAAAAGAGTAAGATGAATCATTTTCTAGTCTTTAAAAATAATTATTTCGATTCAGATGGACACAGAAACATATCACACGATCATTGCCCAGGACGTATAATATCATAAATTAATACCGCTGAATATCCAATCTTCATTTCATGGATCACTAAATAAACGAATCCAGGCTTAGAATTAACGGTCAACGGCAGCAGATGTACAGTTACATATAAATTCCATAAATAAAAGATATTAAAATATTTGTAAATCAGAAATTTGAAATACGAGAAGAAATACGAGAGCCGTAACACTGAATATGGAATCACGTATGCAAAAGGCGTTGTATGTTCACAAAATGACATTTTTCACAAACAGGCGCAAACAGCGTCAGCTCAACGTGTATAACGATCAGTGAACTATTCTTCAGTGCTTTTAATTGTGATGTTCCGCAAATTGCCATCGGTAACAGAATGGAAGCCAGAAAGGAATAATCCTATTTTAAGAGAATACAATAAATGAAGAAGTTAATAAAAATAGAATTGAGGGAATATTACTGACTTTGTCAATGGAGTTCGATTCATAAATAGGCTTTTAACTTTTATTATGGCCACTAGAATGCATTCAGTTAAAAGGAACTGTGACAGGCAAAATATACAATCTGTCAGCGAACGTGTTCTCTTTCTCTCAACAGAACGAAAATACCTTAGATAAATCGGCGATACTGCTACAAATTGTTTCGTATAAACAAACTGTTCGGATTGACGCAAGGATGAAAATATATTCATGTAAACAATACTATCTGAGAAAGAATGCATAATTAAATTAATTTGCATTTCGTATTTCTACCACAAATCGACAATATGAATAATTGTATTATATTATATTAAAACGCGAACAAATTTTGCATAAATACGAGAACTTATGATGTTTGATGTAATAGAAGTATAGGATGACAACAAGGTACAGAGAAACAAAAACTCAAGCTTCCTCTTAACCTAAACTATTTTACTCAAAATGAATATATAGAAAAAAAAATTTCGTTTTCCTATAAATTAAAAACATTTATCGTCCAGTCTGTCCTAAAATCGTATAAATAGATAAACATTTAATTCTTAGTCTATCAACTCTTAATACTTTGCTGTATTATCTGTAGATGTTTTAAGGAGTTCAGAGCGGAAGATTTTGTTTTCCAAACAAACTCTGGAAATTAATTATTGATACTTCTAATGCAATAACATGTTGTATATTAATTATTTTTCTCTCTTGTGAACGAAAGTCTGATTTTGGTGTAAAAAGATGTCATAATTAGTACTTAATCAACCAGGTTTGAACATACTGAATGGTCCACGGCTGCACGCTCGTCCGATATTTTTGGGGAACCTCCAATTTATTCCACATAAGTGTCGAAGTCTGATATTTTAAATAGTTTTACATTACTCCCCGCATTTAAATAGAAGCTTGTCGCATTAACCGCGGGGTTAATCTAAATCAGAGAGATTTGAAAGTTGTTGCCAATGGTTGCTTTAATATTTTGTTTACTGTTGGTAGAATGTTCCATTGTCTCGTCACTAAGAAGTTGTGTCCTCGGACTGATCAGAATCGAGTAGGGCTATATTTGAGAGGCTTTGGACTCCATTGCATCCTTCATTCATTTTTTTCTTCCTTTACACTTTTAAACTAGACAATGCAACATTCGATAAACTAACACAGAGTTGGTAGTGAGCTCGAATGTGATCGTCTCCTTTCCGTTTGCTAAGACGTTTTAGATCAAATCAGAACAAATCTCAAGAGTTAGAGGAGTTGTTATAACAATATTAAATTCTTCTCCGTCTGCGCTAGCTTCCAGAACTTGTGCAATAATATTGGAGCTGATATTTCTGTCCGACGAAACAACGTAGACCGAAATAAGTACATCTTGAGGCGTTCATACTTCAAGTCCAATTGTCGTAATAGGAATGGCCGAGGTAACGTATTCACTTTTTCTAGTCTCGAATGACTAAGTCGTTAGGATTCAAGGTTCAGTGGACCAGCTAGTGAGTTCAAGGGCTCTTGGGATTTATGATACGCAGTGAAGAATTGACTGTACGTGAGTAGCGAGAGCTCGGGTTTCGAGTTCACGACCTTTTTCGCAGCTTCTGAAGGCCCCCAGCTGTCAGAGCGGTCACGTCGCCATATATCGCCTGACTTGAAGGTTGTCAATAGCGAGCTTCAACCGTGCGTAAGTCAGGCCTTCGAAGCACGGCTTCCATAACAATGCCCCTTTCGCTTTCCTGTGGTGACGTGCTCCAAGGACTACAAGGGCGGGACACGTGCATCCGACTCACGTGAGATAACTTACGAGATATTATTGTATTACGAGTAGTTTATCCTTCCTGAAATTACCTGCACATAAATAACGCGTTGACCAACAAAGACGCTCATAATACCTTCGAGATCGTAATTGCGGGCAACTCCTCCACCCTCGCCATCAATTTACGTTTTCTATGCATCTCGTAGGACCAGTCAAGGTGAACGCCCAAATTTTTTAGATGTCGCAAGAGGATTCGGTATTAAATGACGTGTGCCTGGAAGTAATCTTCAATATCATCTTTGTTTGAAGAGAGTCTCCTATAAATTGGAGACTAAGGGCGCTAACCAATAATTGAAGTATCTTGTACGTTGCTAACACTGGTTTTGAATTTAAGTATATATTTATTTATATTTTACGAACTTTATGGATTCATCCAAGTTTAATTATTTATTATCTATATAATAAAAAAGGCTGTATGTTTGATTGTCAGTGTGTACATTCTCTATACGAATTTAAACGCGTGGACAGATTACAACGAAAATTTATGCAGATATTCTTAAAAACACAAGAAACAGAAATCTTAACACATAAAGGTGGAAATCATTATAATTACAAAATGTGATCATATTATCTTAAATTACTGCTCGCACAAGAGAGACGTTACTACACACCCATGAAATAGTTCCTTTTTTACGTAATTAAATAAAGCAGATATATTTTGATTGAATAAAACTATAATCATATTCAGCAATACTCCATCGAATGATAATAGAAGACAATATAAAATACTTTAAATCCTTGAAAACATCAGTTGTAAACTACTTTTTCATGTCTCCAATATGTTGACTATTTGTTTACATTCTGCTCTTTAAATGCGAAAGTTATGAGAGTTGTATAAGATATTATTGGTGAGTTATGTGTATATAAATATTAAAGTATTCTTAAAGAGGTACGAAAGTTTGTTCATCTTTATCCCAATAAACTTCAATGTAATTGTTCAATTAATGTACTATCGTGTGAAAGTCTATACGAAACTGGCAACATTTACATTTGAATTAAAAGTACAATTAATTATTTTTCATGCGACGTATTTCTCTAAGTTGGTACTAATATAAAAAATCCATATTTTGGAAGATCGTTTTAAACATAAATAAAATGTTGTTATTACTATGTAATTTAAATAACTTTCATAATTTCTTTCAGTTGGAAAAATTATAATATACAAATTTGGGAAGAATTGTGATAAACAAACAAACAAACTTTTGTATTGAAAACTTAATATAAATATCTAGTCTAGGTTAACTCTGAACCAAAATTTTAAGGTTAGGTTTATAAAATTTACTGCACATTAATTTATATTTCATATTTGGGAATAGTTTTTTTTATTCAGTTGAAATATAAAATGAATGTATCACTGTTTGTATGTACTTTATGCGTTCCTATACCATTAATACTATTGCGTTGGTACCTATTTCCACGCTTTACACCTCGCTTGCAAAACTGAGCTGTCTGCGAGTCTCGTTTTAATTTCATGTTCTGGATTGAGAAGCTTTCAGGAACACGAAATGTTATTTATGCAGTACAACTCCATGTAACTTTATTGTAATGCCCAGTTAATATTTTTATTCCGTGAACATTTTTTTCGTCCTGTATGTTGACTAGCAAGAATTTCACTGATTTAGAAACGTGCGGGGGGAAGTTATTCGGGAACACGTCGAGAGTGACGTCAGTAGAAGAGTATTATTATTATATGACGTGCTTTTATAGTCCTATTGTTTCACTTCCTTATCACACACGCCGAGCTAGTCTCGTTCCAGCACTTTGACTGGAGAACAGCTTTGGAGAACAAGCGACCACCCGACTTTCAGTAATAGGATGATGATAGCAGCAGCTATTAGGGAGTTTCGGTGACTCGGCTAAGGGAGGAGACGAGAGCGGGAGAACAGCAACTTGTAGTTTAAGAGGGAGAGGAAGGGAACGCCCACTCATTACGGCAACGTTGCGTAAACAGTTTGGAATTTAAACCTCTTAATATGCTACGCTAAACCGCAAAAGGGTTCCAGAAAAGTACGGGGAGGAGGGCCCTTGATTACGCTTAAGAAATTAGAATCTCCGAGGCAGACAATTAATTCGCAACTTATTCTTTCCAACAAGCATAAAACTTTAAATTATTGACCACCGAAGAAAGGTTTATTTTGCACAGAGAGTGAAAACGTAAACTGTCTGTAACTTAATATACATTCATTAACATTAATACAGCAGTCTTGAGGAAAAAAAAATAACAATCTAATAAATAAAATAGACTGTTTGTTTGCGTTAGGAGGATGTCCCACATACAAATCTACACCCGTAATGATAATTTCACCAACTATCGTACACGTGTTTCTGGCAAACCGGGAAAAAGACAATGCGGGGGTGAGAAACGACTACCGCCCACATGTTCGAAGGTGGAAATTTTCAAAATGCTAAAAAGGCCGATTTTGGCGCCGTGTAAATATTTATAGGGGTTCAATGTTATTAATAGTGTTTCTCCAGATGTAGTTTGAGTATAATTTCAACCCCTTTCGGCAACGGAGGGGAGGGAGCACCTTTAGGGAAGTTGTTGTAGGAGCCTTACATAAAAATAACGCGAAAACAACCGAAATTGGAGTCGAATCTGGGGTTATGGATGTCGCTGAGTTTAACTATGACATTCAACTTGCACACAGGGGTGGAGGTTTCCTGGGGGTGCAATTTTCAAACGTGTTACAACAATCGATATATCCTTGAATAAATATTAACAATGAGTTTGATAGTATTTCTACCTCTGTTGTTTGTGTATAATTTCGCCCCCTTTTGACATAGTAGGGGAGCACCCTTACGGTTGTGGCTCGAGGGATGTTGTAAAAAAATAACTGCATGAACAACCGAGATTGGAGTTGAAACCAGGGTTATGGATGTTACTTAATTTAATTATGACAAACCGGGCAACGCCGGCCACCTTTCTAGTAAATATTTTATGATTAAATTTGGCTAAAATAGTCGTACAAAAATTCCTGAATGGCTTTCGTTAGTAAAAGACTCGAATGAATTCAATAAAAAAATTTTCGATAAAATTTTATGGAATTTATTAATGTTTTACAACTTCATACGAGTCAGAAAATGTTTTTAAGCATTTCAGAAGTGCTTCAAATGATACCACGAATTAATACACTCAATTAATATATCAATTAATTGCATATGGCTTATAGTTTAAGGTATTTATCTGCAGTTATTATTAAGGAGTCAATTTATATATTCTGCATCCTCCCTATGACTTTTCCTCTCCGTTTTTGAACTAAGGTTCCCACAAGCCGAGCCACCTCGGCCTGTTTTGAGAGGTGTATGTTCCGGGGTCGCAGACCTTGGGCATACGGTAAGAGTTGATCGCTATTCCCATTGGAATAGTCGGCCAGCTGCCTCCTAAACTGGTCGAGGCACGGAGAAGGGAATGCTGCGTCCCCACAGCAAACTCCTCTCCCGCTATCGGAAGGGCGTGGGACAAGTACCCAATGCCCGACCTACCTGATGCAGGTTTTTCTAGGGTTTTCCCTGCATTTCTTTAGGCGAATGCCAGATAGGAGCCTTAAAATATAGCCCGGGGGCCCTAGTAACCCTTGGGTACCTTCCTCTACCCTTCCGCATCCCACCTTTAAAATCCATTCCTATGCTATTAAAGGGGAGTTGCCCAACGTGGATTACCCTCATGTAGCCTGTTGCCCTAAAAAAATTGCAATACCTTCTCGTGTTATTAAACGGAAGTTTCCACTACGTGGATTACCCTCATGTAGCCTGTTACTCGAAAAAAAAACAGTCTGCTTAAGTATAATTTTACAAAATACTTTTTTTTGTTTACATTTAACGTCGGAGACAATACTTTAAGATAACGTTTTCAATTATTGCATGTTAAATTACAATAATGAAATTCTTCCAAATTAATAAAGTTGCACACTATGAGTTGATGATTCAATTTTCTGTTTGCACCACATCTATGATGGTCAATCGTTTATTGGATAATGTGTGCGAAGAAAATTATGAATATATTAACGGTTAAGGTTTATATTAAAATAATCAAATTGTAATTAATAAGTGCGTTCCGGGAGATTTTTATTGTAAATAAAGGAAGAATGCGAAATTAATTGCACATAAAATTACTGGTATGCCTTGAAAATGAAAAAAAAACTTTTTGTGGGTTTTGTTATGGTTTATCTATTTTTTGTCTCCAGAAGTAATGGTATGAAGAGATCAGAAGCAACATCGTACATATAATGGTTAATGCTGAGGCTAATCAGAGTATTTAGTGACGCAATTTGGCCGTTGTTTGTATTAGTCCCGTGTCAACAAAGTGTTATAGGGGTACTTAACGTTATGGCGGCACTTACTAGTTATTATGGAGGCACGTAGATGGCTATCGGTAAGGTATATCAGTTCTAATGCTATACTGAGGACATCACACAACTACTTCCTGTAAGAACATTTGCTTAAAATAGATCTTCAAAATTTAGGTCCATTGTTGCAAATTACCGCTTAAAATACCAAATACGTAGATAAAACGAATCACTGCAGTCAGTTCAACGGCATTAGAACCCGTTCTTTATTCATTTACGTCGTATTAACAAAGGGCGTCTAGGTTAGGGAATGTGGTTAAATATTTATTTCTGTTCTCGGACTGAAGAAAATCAGGAAGTTTAACCTGATTCAGAGTTATCTTCTGTGGTTTCTCCTCTTGTTACATCACTTCCTCCAAATGATGTGATGGGAAAAAGTTACGCGCTCGTGAAGAAAGTAATATAAAGGAGCATCCTTCCGTTATCCTTTCACAAACGCTGTACCGCCAGTAATAATGGATCATTAAATTATGCTTATATTAAACTTGTTCAACATTTTTACCGCCATATGTCTACCGCTTACTTCGTTGCCTTGAAACCGTAATCCTCTGAATATATTATACATTATCATTTTCTCGTTGTGTGGGCGTCATATCTGCTTTTAATTTATTTCACGAATATTTCATTCCAAAGTAATTTCCATTAAACCAATGTTTTGGGGCTTGGAAATAGAAAAACGAAGCACGGAGTCAATTTTGACGAATACTGAGAATTCAGCAACAGTGCGAACTCAAATTCGACAATTATTGCCCATGAACGTGGTAAAGTATATCCCACTGTCTTGTTTTACTTTCTTTATGAACAAATGTGGTCTTTTTTCTGTATTTCTCGACGCAAGCGGTCAAGAAACAATGTAAAATTCTCCATTTATCGTGCATCCCTCCGAAAAGAACCTCGGTCATTGTCACTCCAAGCCAATTTCAGCGTCCTTGAACATCAGAAACGCATGTTTCGACCGTTGTTTCGTCTCTGGATAACATAAAGATGCAGCGAAAACCCTAGAAAAACCTGCATCAGGTAGGTCGGCCATTGGGTACTTGTCCCACGCCCTTATGATGGCGGGAGAGGGGTTTGCTGTGGGGACGCATAATTTCCTTCTTCGTGCCTCGACCAGTTTAGGAGGCAGCTGGCCGACTATTCCAATAGATATAATCGACAGCTCTTAGTCTGCGACCCCGGAACAAACAACTCTTAAAACATGGGTCGAGTCGCCTCGGCTTGTTGGAACTTTAGTTAAAAAAAAACAGAGAGAGGAAAAGGCATCACCCAAAGGAAGCCTCCTCCAGAGCTCTCTGGGAAGGTTCACCTGCAAGAAATGGTCTCGTAGACTTCCTTACACAAGCAGTGATTACCCACGTTGATACTCGCTAGGAGTTCAACTAAAACGCGCATAAAGAATCCAAACGCGGCATCCATCATTTTAAGGTTTTTTTGAGACACAATTCTGTATATTGAATTGAAACCGCTAAGGGATGGGTTGAGATACACAAAAATTTATAGTTGCTTCTTCTAAAAGATTTTTTTTCTTATCGTAAGTAGGCTAATTATTGAACTGTCTTATTAGTGAGTATTTTTATTGCTTATTCCGTTCAATACTACGTGATCTATGTTCAATTTTATTGGAATAAATTCATTCGGTCAAGATGGCAGGGCGAAACAAAATATTTGTACCTTTAATTTTAGTGGTAAAATCTGTTGATTTTTGTTCTGTAAGAATACAAAACTTAGAAGTTACTTACACGTTCAGAAATTTATTTAAACCTACCGAAAATATCATTTAACTGAATTAATACTTTTTGACACATGTTTCGTTAGTTATTAATGTAGTTTCACTAATCCAATAAAAATACTTTATTTCATAAGGAGAAGGTGTATAATAAGTCTCCTATTTTCTAGTAAAATAAAAGCATTTCAAACATAATTTAAAAACAAAAGAGTTATTGAAAGAGAGTCTAAGAGAAAGTAATAGACTGCGGTCAGAGAGAAAGCTGTTGAAGAGCATGTAATTTTCAGTATTGGTAGCGTCATAAATAAAAGCGCATGTTTCTCAGTGCAACCACTGGAGCTGCTTTTTAATCGGGTAGAGAGTTGCCTAACAATGAGGAAATAAGGTAGCGCAGGAAATAAAGTGGGAAAGTGTTTATTATTAATGACTACTAGTTATTATCAAGTTACAGTGGCTTTATCGCAATTAGGACCCCGGCCCCCATCAGAGCGACTAGGGGGAGCCTTTGAAGAACTGGTTGCTCGCTTCTCCTTTTCTTCCCTGCCCCCCCTCTTTGTACGTGATTGCTGGATAACCGTACAAGGTCCATTACAAAAGAATGATACTCGTTTAGTTTATGTAATAGGAGCTGAAATCATATTTCCGACAGGGGTAGTTTAATGTAAGGTGATACATCATTGGTTTATCATTGTAATTTATAGTCATTGGACATAAATTCATATTGAAATATTAATCACTATCTTTCTACATCTATCTCCGTATTTGCCAGCGCAATATTTTTTATTTATAGAGTGAACATGGAATTTTTGTATTAAGACCTCTCAAGATGTCCCGAAAAATACCATTGAACCGTACCATTGGACGACGATTTAAAGCATTTTTAATTATTCTATCAAAGTTCTAAATTTGATTCTGAACGGAAAAATGAAAATGAATCCTTTATGATCAATAAGTTTAATCTGAAACTTCTTCAAAGATATTGAAAATTCTGATAGATTTCATGGTATTAATGACGGTCTTAATGAATAAACATTTTCGGACTGTTTGACCATTGAATTTAGTTATTCAAAATTTCATTTTGCTTCCTAGAAATACATTTTAGTCATAAATACGAGCCGTCGTGAACTTTAGTCCCAAAAAACACGTATTATTGTGGAATAACCACAAAATCGCGGTTCTACGCCCATTTTATCGTACTGGCGAATATTATCAAATATTATTACAGTTTCCGTTACGGTCTAAAGCCCTGCCAACCGTACCATAATCCTCTCAAATGCGGAAATTGAATCGCCGGTTAACTGATCCGACAGGTATTAATTTGTTTGTAGTCTAATACGAATTACATTCCCCATGTACGTTTTGGAAACACATCCATAGCAACTCTCATGACCCGTAGTCACTTTTGACCCACAAATCAAACTATCAGGATTATCGTTAACCCATACGTGATGGAATTACGCTCTTCGGTAATTTTGGACGGACGGAAAAGAAATTGAAATTATTAGCCAACATAAATGTTATATTGAAAAAAATGCTACACCCTACTGTAACTCGCCACCAATATCCTCCCCCTTATTCCAAATTTTCATCCCAAGTTAGCCCAATTTTTGGAATTAAAATATTCATAATCTACATATCCGTTTTTTTATTTTTTAGGTAACAGGCTACATGAGGGTAATCCACTTAGGGCAACTCCCCTTTAATAGCATAGGAAGGGATCCGAAACGGGGGGATGCGGAAGGGTAGAGGAAGGTAGCCAAGAGTTAACTAGGGCCCCCGGGCTATAGTATAAGGATCCTACCCGGTATTAGCCTAAAAGTAATGCAGGTAAAACCCTAGCAAACCCTGCATCAGGCAGTTCGGGCATTGGGTACTTGTCCCACGCCCTTCCGATAGCGGGAGAGGAGTTTTCTGTGGGGACGCAGCATTCCCTTCTTCGTACCTCGACCAGTTTAGGAGGCAGCTGGCCGACTGTTTCAATGGGAACAGTGAACTACTCTTGCCGTATGACCAAGGTCTGTGACCCCGGAACATAGACCTCTCAAAACAGGCCGAGGTGCCTCGGCTTGTGGGAACCTTAGTTCAAAAACGGAGAGGAAAAGGCATCCCCAAAGGTAGCCCCTTCGTGTCTCTCCTACATGTTTGTGCCTGCGAGAGAATATCCCTCGCAGGTACTGCCTGCAAGAGAATAGCCCTCGTACACCTTGTTTTTAGTAATGATGAAAAATATGTACCATTTATAATAAATAAGAAAATAAACATCCTCGAGTTATAAAATTACATTTATTGACAAAAAAATTATTATAAGGACTTTTCTTAATTTTTAGATCCTTGAGGTCATAAAAATGTTAATACTTTCGTATATTGAATTAATGGTTAACAAACGTAATTTTCTGACGTCACAAGGTCCCTTTTAGGACCTAGAGAAACGAAACGTCCGTATACTTAATTATTTTGTGAATAAACATAATTTTCTGACGCTTTCTTTATTGGTCAAAAACTATAATGACGCATTTGATACATACAGAATTAATATTTGGCTTGCTCTGTTCTAAAAATACGAGTCCTATATCAAGCTCCACGTTGGTAACCAATCTGCCGTTTGCAAACATTTCGTTAATTTTATAACATCGCCTTGATTGACAAAATGCTAAGATTTTAGACGTAGTCACCTAGATTTATATCGGAAATATTTTATATTAAATCTTACGTCAGTGCAGTTAACGTAAAAATCGATACTATGAAACTCAACGATTAACAGTGGTTAAACTAACTTCTTAGTTTTTAGTTCAGGAATATAGTGAAGCTTTCACAAGCATCAGGCCGTAACGTATGACGATAGAAAAATGTCGACCGGATAAGGAACAATCTGCGGACCTCCCGCTGACCTATCCCTGTCGACTCCAGATCCGGTGCGAATGTGAACGGACTTTATGTAAATTGATCAAAGGTTTTTTGGAAATCTTCCACAAACGTCAGGCCGTAAGCGGGTGGTCCCGGTATCGATTCCTGGTCCGTTCGACATTATTCCATCCTCATACTTTATTTACTGTATTTTCTTTAGCATACCTCACCTGGGTGGTTCATCATGCCGTTCAGAACGGTATTTCTGTGTTCGTCCCTGATCAAAGGAACAATATTCACAGAAACGATTTTTTTCACTTAATCTTGTTTGTTTAATGGCTACTTCAAACTTTATTTGTTTATAATCTTAAGTCGGAAACCAAATAACCTGATGGTCGAAATTTTGAAAAAAAAATTGTGAGTTGTTGTAGAACTGTTCAAACTCAGGGTATAGGACGAGAAGAAAATTGTCAGGACGAAAGAGAAATTTTCTGTGAACATGGAAAATAACAGCTGTGATGTTTGTGTGGAATTTGTCGAAAACTGATTCAAAGACATGAGTAATTGGGACATGGTGCGGCGCGAAACTGTTCGCTGTGCAAATTAAGCCATCTCAAATTAATTATTTCAAACAACTTGTTTCAGAAATTCATTTAAGCAAAATATTCCTTTGATATTTCGTATCTATTTTTGTACATAGGATACTTCAGATGCGCACTGTAGGGGAAATCAATTATAGACGACGTATTTTAATTTAACGATAAAAAGTAGTGACATAATTGCTCGTATTTTAACACCGCTAATCGATGAATTGTTACCGGTTAATTTGGTCACCTCCGCTATAGACCGGTTCTTTTAATTACCAGTTGCAATGGTTCAGAGAATACGATTCTGTTTTAATATAAAGATTAGCACAAATTACTTCCCTACCACTCAAGCGTTCTTATCAGCGCGTAATTCAACCCTTTTCGTTGTATTAGTAGGTAATGCGAAAGATTATGTCGGTTTGAGTTCGTAAAGACGAAAAGTCATTGAAATGAATGGTAGCCTCCTTTCCAAATTACTACGCAATTAGCCAACAATTATCGGATAAATTGCTGGAGGCGCATTAATTTTATATCCATTTGATTACAACTCGATGAGTAACGAGATTTCTAAGCCACTAAAGCGAGGGCAATTAATGAAATCTTGCAGCGTTTCTGTAGCCGGAAAATGGGGTGAGTGGGAATCTAGATGGCCAATTTCCTATATAGCTGCTCGGAGGCGCGGGGTGGATAATTTAATAAATAGGGAATCCTGCCACAGATGAACGTAGGTGGATCGTCAAATATTGCGAAAAAGATTTTCATTTAGCACAGCGTCCGCAATATTTGGGTAGTCTCAATTATTTATAAAAGATATTTCGCTGAATTATTGCATAATATAAATGCGCGCTAAACATGAGTAATTAGAAAAGCTTTTTTTTGACCGAAGACGTTAATATAAATAATTAAAAATATGTCAGAGAATATTAGCGTAATTTACTGTTTAAGCACCCCCACTAACATATTAACATTATAATTGTACAATAAATACAGTGTGTTAGGAAAGTTGCTGTTCGTATCTATGAAAAAAACAGTTCTTCAAACTTTGTGTCGAACTTCAAACGTACATCTACATTATTAGGTCAAAGTCCTGTGCACAGCGACGTTCCGGACGCACTGTATAACCCACAAATTAGTTTCACGGGAGTCGGATAATGAATTTATTTTATGGGGGATTTGGCTTCGATTATAACTAATAAGGTATGGAATTCTGGGCCTGCGTAGTTGTGCTACTAATAATTGCTAAATAAATATTACATTGATTTTCAAAAAATATAACGTAAAAATTTCGTTGCGCACAGAATATTTAAGTATAGCACGTGTTACTTCAGATTCCACTTGTTTTGAGGAGAGAGGCTGGTGGCACCGCGATCGCGTTCCTTGAATTAAAAAAATGTAGCCAGAATGAAATCCAGAAATTTTTATACTTGTTCATTGACACTACATAGTGCTTGGCAACAGTAAAACTCATGAAGCATAAATAATGAGACTTAAAGTTTGATTAATTTTTATGTGTCAAAGATGGCTCTTCTACCTGATGTATAAAAATGAAACAAAAAACTTAAAATACAGTGCTTACCACGATTAACAAAGGAGTTACAGATTACTGTACGTTTCCGTGTCTTTTTTTTTTACGAATATGATTATTTGGTGCGCAAATATTATTGTAAATCTTGGAAAATACAAGAGTTTGTCTATCCACCATTTCGAAATAAAAAGTAAAGACTATAATATAACACCTTCTTTCATTAAGGGATTATCGCAACGATAGATGAATTACTTCTTAAATCAATGTCATTTTTCCTCCGAAACGTCTCCCATCTAATCAAATAGACTGTGAAACAAAGAAAGAAATGAATTATGCAGAAATAATTTACATTTTACCGTTGTCTTACTGAGTGTTTGGTATTGAGAGTTGTTTGACAGGGTCTTGACACCCAGTCAAGGACAGGTAGGCTCTTAAAGTCATTGGCGCTGTCGGTCAAGCACGTGTCAGCTGAAGAAAAATAAAAAGCGGCGAATGAATAAAATATTAAATTAGTAGAGTCTTGCCACAGGTTGAATAGAATGAATGTAGCAGTTTCGTTAATTATGGTGGAAAACTCGGGCACTTACATTCGATAAAATTTCTTGCATGTGTGTGTGTGTGTATGTTTTGCATACATGGAGAAAATTTGAGTATATTTCGTACACGAATTTCTTTCGAACTCCTGAAACAAACACTGTTAGTAATTTTAAATGCACATGTAAAATATTTCGGAATTCCGAATCGTATATTAATGTTCTATTTCTTTTTCCAGATAACGTCTCCAATTTGATTTTAAACCTCAGGAGCTGTACACTGCCATTGATCGCGAGAAATCTGGTAAATACACAAAATTTGACTTACTATTAATATAGTCTGTGATCTCAACATCGTTCGACGCGCGAATGAATAATTTACTAGGTGATAACGTGTTCTTCACTACGATTATTCCTAAAAGAAAACTAACGTAATGTAATTAATTGCTGGGATCGAGTTTAAAAGGTGAAAAAGTTAAAAAAAATATTATGTTATATTTTGTCAATGTTCAGGTATTTGGAACAAAAACGTATGTTTCAACTTTAATTTTTCTCTTCATTAAGGTTGAAAAAAACCTAAGTACACAATACAAATTAACAATCAAGAAACAAAGGTATCCGAAAATAATTTCATATATAAGCATTAAGTAACGGGAAGTTTAAAATTGATAATATGTTTTAAATCCTTTTAAAGCACACTTGATTTGTTAATTGTAAAACTGCAGAGCCTTACTACATTTATTTTTTATGTTACAGTTACACATATTTATATGATAGATAAAATGAAATTTTGGTAGGAAGCATATTCCGCGTCGCTTATAAAGTTGAAATATTATTTTTTTCGAAAATCGGGACTTAAAAGAAGTAAAATTTATTATATTATACACAAAAATAATACAAGTAAATTTTACAGTGCAGAAAAATGATGAAGATTGTCTTTTGCATTTTATTGATTCAACATATCAATTTAGAGAAGAAATGCGTTAGCATATGCAAATATAGTTACGCACAGAATATTAAATATAACTTACGACATATCACATTCCACTTGTGTTGGTGAGAGTGCGGTGGCACCGCGATCGCGATGTTTGGGCATAATGACACCTAGAGTTAAACGGTCATCGATGTTCAAAGGGTCGCTTTTCAGGCACCGAATTTTTAAAATATTTATATACTGATAAATTGTTGACCTTATTCAGTCGCTATATTCTTTATTTATTTCGTAAGGACATTTCTATACGCGTTCGTATCTTCTTCAAATATTATCATACACAGGATGTATGTATATTTTTGATTAATAAATACATTAATTACACAATTTAAAAAATCGAACAACTAACCAAATTATTTTTTTGTTCACTTTTTTGTTTACTTTAGTTTGTCTATCTTTACTTTATTTTCTTAGTGAATGCACATCAAGAAATAAAAATCTTTAAATACCTTTCTAGCATCAACAGTTTCGGCTCTACGTTGAAATTTTACTCAGTCAGTTTTTTTCATATAAGGGTTGTAGCAGGGTTCACAAAACATTTGGTTATCTTCTTTGGGAAATATTTATTGCTCAGAAACTATTCATCGTTTTAAAATAAATTAAAAACACGGATAATTGTTTCGAGATTTTCAATTATTATAAAATAGTTCTGGATATTAAATGCTACATATATGTATATTTAAGATATTTATACTTATTTATTAAATTTTATAGTATACTAACTGGGTACACGTCATTCTACGGGTATTTATACCAAAAAAAGGTATTTAATTTCACATTAATATATTAGTCAAGAAGTTATTTAACCCTCCTATGCAGAGGGAATGCTAAGTACATCAGAATCTATCAGTGTCTTTAGAGAAGCATAAATACTCACGATACCGAATATTATTAAATATTCTCTTGAAAAGATATACTCGGTTCTTAAATACAGTCAAAAATACACGCACTCTCTCGAAAGGCTTAATTATATGGACCGTTTGAGCATGTAAATTTTCACCCCCACCCCTGGGGTAGTCGAGGTGTCATACCCCCACAGTGTTTGTTTCCGGTTTAAAAGGAACACGTGTACGGAATATGGTCCATTTTACTCCTCGGGTGTAGATTTGTATGCAGAACATACAAACAATCACATACACATATAAAAAAGTGTACTTTATTTATTAGTTGTAAAATGAAATATCTAAAACTTTCGCATATACTTTGTAGTGTCTTTGATTTCTGCCACCCCTGTAATCAAACCTCTCCATAAATGACAAATAATGTAATTATTGTATGTTATATTTAAAACTGTAAAGGGCTGTAATCAAACCTCTTCATAAATGACAAATAATGTAATTATTGTATGTTATATTTGAAACTGTAAACGGCTGTGGAACAGAAAATTTCCGGAATTATTTCCGAAATAGATGTCAGTTTGAGGGCCGGATATTCCCACTGGGAGTTAAAGTGCTTATTCCGAACGAGCGAAGTCGATTATAACATCAATTACCCCTCTCCCTTCTCTGTCTTTGGAATTAGGCATCACACAAGCTTTCTAACGAGGGCGACAGAGTTGAATATTCATGCGCTGCTGACACAAATCAGACTAATTTCCGTATGGACCATTTTCAAGAGCATCTCCTCCACCTGCCATCTGTCGGATATCGCAATCTTGTCTACAAAGTTTCAATGAGCGGCCGGGCGTAATCCGGTTATCCAGCATTAGTGTAGTTATTTGCATGCATAGCGGCTGTACCGTTACGCCAATTAAGCAACTGACAGGCCTCGGAGAGACTGTCACTCGCGTGCCAAGGAAAAAATCAACAATTCATCAATTTCAGAAATGAGAAATTAATTTCCCTTGGAAAAGGATACTTATTTTATTGAATACTTAGCAGAATTTTCTCTTACATCGTAAATTCATTTTCATTAACCTACAAAAATATTACTGTCCGCTAAACTTCCAGCTAAATTTAATTTAATCTTCTTAAAATAATTAGTAGATGCTGCCGGGTTTTCCATTGCCTAGTTGGTATTTTTTTTTTGCGAAGAGAAAGCTAAGAAGAGGAATAGATGAGATGGATGTGACAGGTCAAAGACGAAGATATAGCAAGAAGAATTGCGAAACAAGAGAAATAAGAGGAATATAATGTAAAACACAGAAGCTATATAAAATTTAATCAAGACATCCAACGTTTCGAACGTTAATGAAACTCTGTTCTTCTTCAGGGTAGAAAATTATTCACAGCGCATGCATGGGAGGCGGTACACTCTAACTTATTCGCTTAACTTCAGTCTTAGATGGAGTAATCTCGGTTTTCTGCAGGTGAATGTTTAAGAAAGGTTTCAGACTCGGGTGTTTATGATGGGAGGCAGCAGGGAGGGTCTGTAGAAGGATTTGAGTCTGTTCCCGGAACGACAGGGGGTGATCGGACAAGGTCATCACATGGAAGTGGTGTATTCGGACTATTGTTTTCAATACGCGATGCCCTGTACATACACAAAAATAAGACAGGACGCTTCTATGTCAGAAAGGATCAGCTCAGCACCAAAATAATTTTCCGATACTACTGTATCACGCGTCTGCATTGATGGCGTTAGGCGCAGATTGAGTGCAGAATAAAAACTGTCCAATGCGGGGGAAGGGAAAGGGTTAGCACATGCAAGGAAGGACACTAAATTGGGTCGCCAAAAAATGTGACGTACACTCTACTCCCCCAGAAATAATTGCTCTTGTTATCGTGACTAGCAAACCGCAGAAGTCGCAATGTGATATCATTTGTGACGTTACAATACTTCTGTAAGATATTGAATATTTTAGTATACCACTGTGAACAAAACGTAAGGTGAATTTATTTATACAGTATAAATTCTTTATTTATTCTTCCAAATCAATTTCATCCCCTTCAAAGTAATCCCCGTCCGATAAAACGAACTTTTCCAACGCTTTTTCCAGTCTTCGAAACAGTCGCAATAGTCTTGTATAGCTTCAAGACCTTCTTCGATTCGGTTTTTATCTCTTTAATCGTGTCAAAACGGCGTCCCCGCATTGGTCGTTTGAGTTTGCTGAATAGCCAGAAGTCACACGGAGCCAAATCAGGCGAATACGGTGGTTGAGAAACGATATGAGTCGAGTTTTTGGCAAAAAAGTCGCGAAGAACCAATGCAGTATGACATGGTGCATTATCGTGATGAAGGAACCAAGAGTTGTTCGCCCATAATTCCGGCCGTTTCAGTCGAATAGCTTCACGAAAACGACGCATAACGCTCAAATATTATTCTTTGTTGACAGTTTGACCCGGCGGAAGGAATTCATAGTGCACCACACCACGATAATCAAAGAAAACTGTCTACATGACCTTGATCTTCGATCGACTTTGCCGTGGTCTTTTCGGTCTTGCTTCACCTTTTGCGCGATATTCGCTGGATTGGTCGGTGGTTTCAGGGTCGTATGCGTAAATCCAAGTCTCGTCTCCAGTAATGATGCATTTCAAGTGGTTCTGATAGTCAGACAGCAAAGTTTCACACACATCAACGCGACGCTTTGTTTTCCAAAAAATTGAGCGATTTTGGCACCAATCGAGACTTGACGAGTTTGAGAGACAAAACTTTCTTCAAAATGGTTTGGGTTGAGCCAAATGATATTCCAACACTATCAGCGAGATCTATAATTGTCCATCGACGACTTTAAAGCACCAAATCTTTGATTTTTTTAGACGTGGCCCTCGTTGATGGTCGTCCAGAGCGCGGTTCGTCTTCAACGCGTTCTCGGCCCTCTTTGAACTCGTATCACTTATAAACGTTTGTTTGTGCCATAGTTTGATCACCAAAGGCCTTCCGCAACTTTTTCAACGTGTCCGCACAAGAATGTTCGTTCCGAAAACAAAATTTGATGCAAGTTCTTTACTCAACAAAATCACCAATTGCAAAAATCGAAAAATTCACTTTTGGTTGTTTAAAAAAACACGTGTAACTCGGAGATAGTTAAACCTTTTAACAAACAGACGCTTGGTAAATATTATAGACAGTTCTACCAACCTAGGAAAAAAAATTACCTGCCTTCCTAATAGTTTTAAATTACTATTTCACCTTACTTTTTGATCACAGTTGTAGTATATGCCATTAGTTTTATGGTATCGAATATTTATTTTTTTCCAATTAATATTAGTTGTTGCATATTTTTTTACTTGTTTCCCTGTCACGTTTCTAGCTACTTAAATTTCTTGTGACATTTTTTTTATTCTACCACTTCTCTTCGTATTGTACTAAACTAATGGCCTCTCCTAAACTCTTTCATTGCTGTACTTCTTTCTCAAAGATGCTTTATCTCCGAGCTTTGGATATTTTTATTCCGCCAAAATAATTATTTTTTCATTTTCATTTCGTTTTGAGGAAGTTGGTGTCTCCTTTTTATGGTTAATCACCTGAAATAATGTCTACGTATTGATTCGAAGGAATTTATAGTTTTTTTTTTAATTTCCTACCTTCTAGTAAATATTATCATTAAATTGTACTAAACCCCGTTATTATCCGGACATTTTGTTTCATAATCAAATGAAATCAGGTAGCAGTACTGACTTGAATACCGATGCTGAGTTTTGTAGAGTAAGTGATCTGTAATTGATTACGGCGAAGAAGTTTACTTACCGTCACATTCATCGCTTACTCCGTGAAGCCAACTCCGTTAATCAGATCTGTCGATCAGCGCTGCAGTTCCAAAAGCTTGAGGCAAATGGTCGCTAATATCTTTCTGTCGTCTCATTGTTAAGCTTTCTCCCGCGTTTCTTTCCACACCATTTATCTCATGCAGAATTTGACAATGGAAAAGTCTGACGGGCGATGCATGAGGCTCAATTTCACTCAGCAATCATTTCCTCGTGCCACGGTGAATGTCGCGCGTCCTGCTTTGGAGGGAGAAATCCTTCCGTGGTACACGAGAAAAAGAGATTCGTTGTCGAAGGCAATGGAGTGGAGTTCGATAAATGAGCCCCCTTCATCAGTTAACAACTCGCTAGACAACAAAAGGCATCGTGCGACTGCTACACTCAGGTAAATGATTAGCATCGCCGATAATTTTTCAACATTCTTCTTGGAAGTCGACATCAAGGAATGAACCTTCTACGTTGCGTTCAAGTGTAAATATTATTTCGTCATGTATTGATTAAATATGAGTGTAGTTTATAAAATTGCTGGTATTAGTTTTCACGATATAAATAAAACACCTATTTGATAAGGCGAATATAGAAACTATATCTGTAATCATATTGAAACAAATAAAAATTGCCAAGTTATTTTAAATTCCAATATTGAAAAAATGTCTAGCTCTGCGATGTTTTATGAAAAACTGATTGTACGGCGTTACCGAGTTGTCCCAACTGAGGGCAGTACATTTTGTTGAATTCAGTTAAGTAATACCAATTAAGTCCCTGAATATTAATTACACGACTAAACATAATGAGATCCAAATTTCCCTTCAAGCTTGATATGAAGCACTTTAGAAGTCATTAATACTTATTTTATTTTGGTTTGCGCCAAAGCCTTGCTTAGATAGCTTTAAATTAATGTATACTTTATTATAATGGGTAATTGAACTATATTAATTGTTTTTCTAAACAAGATTTATTCGTTTAAAAATTAACAGTATGTAATTTTTTATTTTATGGTGAATTAATAGACCTCAACTGTCCTCGTAAGCTATTGTAAGCTTGTAAAATATTATGTCGTATTTTTGTTGTTACCAATAATTCAATCGGATTCACGTTTGAGAATATAAAAAGGAGTGTATCAGAAGAAGAAGAAGAAGAATATAGAAGTAACAGAAAAAATTAAGTGATAAAATAAATACAACACAACGTTTATGCAACCCTTGTTGCTCTCGCCAGGTACAGTGACACACCACTCAAACCAGGTGACTAACGCAAATGCCGACGATCCATCGTGAGTTTGTAAAAAATGTAATGTATTACTGACCTATTTATTGCGTTTCTCTAATAAGTTAACTGAAACTTACGTCCGAATTTAATAGGAAAATTAAAATTTCACAGTTATGTACTTTACATTTTGAAATTAAATAGACAATTTGAACTGTATAACAAAAACGGTACCTACTAACAATTATAATAAACTAGCTGGGTTCCCGACGTTGCCAGAAAAATATATTTAATTCCATTGTTATGAGGAACATACACGTAATCATGCAAACATTCTTTTCCCCTTCCACCCCAACTCATATGGGCAGAAGTAAAAATTAACCATCAAGTTGAATGTCATAAGTAATATCAGTGGCATCCATATCCCCGGATTCGAGTCCAATCTCTGTAGTTTTTACTTTACTATACACCCCCACCCCTAAGGGTGTTCCCTCCTATGCCAAAAGGACTTGAAATTATACAGAAACAATATCGGGAAAAATATTATCTATCTCATTGAGCACGAAAAAAATATTTATTAAACTCATGTAAGGGCCGTTTTAGCATGTTTGAAAATTTCGACCCCCGACCTCGAAATTCGTAGACGTGTTTTACCCGCACAGTGTTTCCGGTTCGAAATGAATTGTACGGAAATTACTTGAATTTTTTCCAAGGGTGTAGGTTTGTATGTGTAATATGCATATATATACAAACAGTGTATTTAATTTTTTAATTTTTTTATTACACTTATAACAATTACAAAAAAATGTTTGAAAAATCTCTGCAGATTCACCTGTTTTTTTTGTTTTTTTTTGCGGCGTCCGTTTCTTAAAGCTCTTACGAGTTTGAATCATCTGACGAAAAGAAACATGAATTGCAGATGCCTAGCGTTTTATTTATTTTATCACTTCATTTTGGCTACTTTATTGTCATACGGTATATGAGTAGATGTTGAATGATGTCAGATTGTGTCAATGTACAGAGAAATGTTCGAGCACACAAGCAGTATTTGATATTTTGGACTCAAAAATATATGTTTTGGGCCCGTCGTGATCCGTGTGTTCATTTCGTCAGCTAGTAAAGTAATGAACCACGTTTTACACGAGTCTGGCTCGTGACTAATGTTGATATGCAAGATTCGCGTGCGAAGCCGTGGAGAGCGGGAGGCTGCAAAACTGGTCCTAGGACCTTGACCGTGGCTTTCTCCTCCAGATGCAGGCCGCTTTCTCCACACTACATTTTGTCCATTGCCTTGATTACGGCCGGTGACCTGCATGTGGTTTCGGAGTGACGCGATCAAATATCTAATATTTCGTGTCGTGTTGTAACTGTACCTCACCTGTTTTGCGTTGGAACTTTAGAAATGAAAGTAGGTCACTGTTACACGATTATCTCCGCTTTACAATCGAAGAAACTGATCACAGTATTAAGTGTACCGTGTTTGAAAGTAAGGAATTATGAATAATACAAACAAAATTAACGTCCGCAAGACAATAACACAAGAAAATTAACGACCCGATATGTTATATCGGTCAGACCAAACGATAAAACCAATATAAATTTCAACCGTATAAACATTCTCCGACTACAAAACTTTCTTTGGATCTTAATAATTCTTTTAATTTTGATAGTACTATTATTCTAGTCAACGAAAATAATTTTAATAAAAGGTTAAATTCAGAATGGTTAAATATTAAGATCATCAAATTTTATTTAAATGTTAAACAGAACCCTTCACATTTAAACTGTATTTACGTATTAAATAATCTTTGTTAATTTATATATTGAATTCGTATCATATTTTAAGGTGTTGTAAAGCTGGATATATATCACTTCAGTCTGGAAATAGTATTGTCAAAGATCACAACAGCTGATCGAAACCTCTACAATTTTTTTTTCTAAATTTATTGTTCAAAATTAATTATTGTCCTTCCAAGTCTTGTGTTCAGGAAGTATATACTTTAGACAACCATTAAAGATGTTAGAAAATTTTAAAAATCCGTTTAATATTTTAATATCCAGACGAGGACAGGAAAATTTTTTATGAGCTCTTCAGCAATTAAGTCATCCGTAAAAAAAAACTCAAACATCACGCGCTTCTACACCAACATCCTAATACGCTACTGGAAAAACTCCTAGAACTAGTGACCAGAAAAATATGTTTTAAAAAGTGACCTACTGAATTATTTTTTGTTTTAAATTCTACAGGCGATGTAATTGGATATCATGTCTCTTGCTACAGTCGCCAATAATTTAGCATATATAATTAAGTACTATTCTGATTGCTAAATAAACAGTATCTATATAATAAAAAAACGATGTATATTTGTATGTATGTATTTACGTTAATTTCTATACAAATTTAAACGCGTGGACTGTTTCCAACAAAAAATGGTACTCATATTCTTCAAAACTCGAGAAACGCGTAGCATAAATGTGGAAAGAAATATAATTGAAAAAAGTGATAATTTTGTGTTAAATTACTGCGCGTCAAGAGACAATAACGTCACGCGAGAGAAAGACGTTACTACGCGACGAACAAAGGTAATAGATCTTTATTCCGTAAAGAAATAAAGCAGTAATATTTTTATTAAATAAAAAGTATAATTTCATCAATTTAATCTTTCGTAATGGCTGAAGACTGAGGAATAATTATATTCTGCAAAACTCCAGGAGTATATCTAAGTATTATATTCGTAAAAAAAATCGAAAGTATGTTTGTTGGGATTTTATGCAATAAATTCATTGTAAGTTATAGCTGTTCAATTAATGCACTATCAATCGAAAGTATGTACGGAACTAGGAACAGTTAGATCTAATTTAAATCTCTTCTTGACTAATGATTAATATAGAATTAACTACTTTTTCGGGTTTATAAAAATAAGTACACGGGCACCCAAGCTAGTTATAAAATAAAAATTATCAAACCGCAATGATAGTTGATTATAAATTACAATATAATGCAGCGAATTGTTTATATATTTGTCTACGAAACATTTTCTTATATTCTCCAACGCACAGTTTCATTCATAAAATTCTCGTTGTTTAATCTGCTATAAAATTTAAGAATCTCTAGAACATTCTTTCGAAACTGACTAAAATTGTCAATTAATTCTTCTGGAACGGAAGCTTATAATATTCGACCGAAAGAAACTGTATGTATGGGTGATAAAATGAAACCTGAAACGGCTGATAACACGGAAAACATGAGAATCGAAGATTTGTAACAAGAATTGAGAAACAAGTATTGATGAGGAATGAAATTTGGAAGATGGCAGATGTCTTCTGAGCTATATAAAAATAATACGTTATAAAATAGTGAGCGTGTAATATTTCAGTAATTTAAATGGACAGATTGGTAATATTCCTGTACTGCTAACTTTTTGAGAGTAACAGAGTACTTCAGGGCTTTCAACGTGGATGAAACTCCTTTTTAATAACATAGGAAGGAATTTGAAAGGCGTGGAACGGTAGAGCAAGGTATCCAAAGATTAACTAAGGCTTTTTTTGGGGGGCAACAGGCTACATGAGGGTAATCCACGTTGGGCAACTCCCCTTTAATAGCGTAGGAAGGGATTTGAAAGGGGGGATATGGAAGGGTAGAGGAAGGTAGCCAAGGGTTAGCTAGGGCCCCCGGGCTATATATTAAGGATCCTACCCAGCTTTCGCTCAAAGGTAATGCAGGGAAAACCCTAGAAAAACCTGCATCAGGTAGGTCGGGCATTGGATACTAGTCCCACGCCCTTCCGAGCGGGAAAGGAGTTTGCTGTGGGGACGCAGCATTCCGTTCTCCGTGCCTCTACCAGTTTAGGAGGCAGCTGGCCGACTATTCCAATGGGAATACGGGACAACTCTTACCGTATGCCCAAGGTCTGTGAGCCCGGAACATACACCTCTCAGAACAGGCCGAGGTGCCTCGG
Source organism: Zhengitettix transpicula (assembly GCA_037074705.1). Classification (NCBI taxonomy): domain Eukaryota; kingdom Metazoa; phylum Arthropoda; class Insecta; order Orthoptera; family Tetrigidae; genus Zhengitettix; species Zhengitettix transpicula. The sequence continues at coordinate 16,440,142 of CM073593.1, read as the reverse complement.
CTTGTGGGAACTTTAGTTCAAAAACGGAGAGGAAAAGGCATCCTTTTTTTCTTTTTTTTTATTGCAACAGGCTCCATGAGGGTGATCCACATTGGGCAACTCCCCTTCAATAGCGTAGGAAGGGATTTGAAAGGGGGGATGCGGAAGGGTAGAGGAAGGTAGCCAAGGGTTACTAGGGCCCCCGGGCTATATTTTAAGGATCCTACCCGGCATTCGCCTAAAAATATGCAGGGAAAACCCTAGGAAAACCTGAATCGGGTAGGTCGGGCATTGGGTACTTGTCCCACGCCCTTCCGAAAGCGGGAGATGAGTTGGCTGTGGGGACGCAGCATTCCCTTCTCCGTACCTCGACCAGTTTAGGAGGCAGCTGGCCGACTGTTTCAATGGGAATAGTGAACAACTCTTACCGTATGCCCAAGGTCTGCGACCCCGGAACATACACCCCTCAAAACAGGCCGAGGTGCCTCGGCTTGTGGGAACCTTAGTTCAAAAACGGAGAGGAAAAGGCATCCCCAAAGGTAGCCCCTTCGTATGTCTCCTACAAGGTTCTGCCTGCGAGAGAACACCCCTCGCAGGTCTTCATTGTTAACTAAGGCGCTCGGGGCAGTCGTTTTAAGGACCCAACTCGGCAATTCGCCTAAAAGTGATGCAGGGAAAACCCTAGATGTACATTAAACAGGTAGTTGGGGGATTTGGTTCTTATCACATGCCATTCCGATGACGGGAGAGGAAATACACGATTCTACAACAAGTGGAAGTCTTAAAACAGTATTTTTAAAATGAATGTTCAGTGCGGTTTGACCACGAGTAACAGATGTTGACGTGAACCATTGCTTTCTTCCAACAGGGAGGTGCGCATTGTACCATGAAATATAGGCTAGGAAGATAACACCGCAATCGTGCCCTCTACGACACCAAAACCAAGTCGTCACAACCATAAATAGTTTTATATACTTCCTACTTTCTCTCTATTATTACCATGAACTCTCCGTTTTGTATTGTCCTATGGTGACAGTCCCGTCATACGTTACACTTAACTGTCTGTTCTGGTTTTATTTATCCAGAATTCACGTAAATTAGACATCGTATTTCCAACTCTCGTTGTATTTCGAACGATTCCAGTGCTTTATTATTGGGTCTTTTCTTCTGAAACGACTTCAATCTTGTTATTTTACGAGCAACCGTTTTTGGGTGAGCATAAGAATAGAACGCAGTTACATCCGCGTATCTGAATTGCGTCATATAGCATACGACACCGCTGACTTAAATGGGACGATGAGTCTGCTGGTAGCAAGTAATTGCAGTGGGAGATGAGGCCAAGGTCTGGTGTCCTTGAGCGAACACTCGGACACACACACACACTCGATGACCCTGGGTCTCGCGGGCATGGGAAAACAAAGACACTCCTACCAACACATCACTGTCTCCGAGTCAGCAATCCAGCATCCGTAAGCTCATGGAACTAGGTCATTGATATGTTGAGGCCGATTTACTAAGCAGCAATTACCACCTGGCAGGAAGAACGTGGGTTGCTTTTTGCGGAGCTTAAGGTGCGTTTACACGAAAATGTCGTCAATTTTTTCTGTCAACATTGCTTAGCAACAAAAGTTGACAACGAGACCTGTCAAGATTGTTACGAAGAAATTTTGAGAATATTAACCTTAATGGTTCCAGGCAGTATTTTAATATGAAATGAGTATGTTTAAATAGTAACGAAGAGATTTTAGTGTTTTAATGATATTTTCGTTTGATTAAACAAAATTGAAAAGGTACTAATCCAAAAACAAAAGGTTATAATTTTTTTTTCAAAAATTAATGTTTTTCTTATTTATTGTCCAATTAATTTTATTTCTGACTTATCAAAATGAACATCAAATTTTATTATGTTAAAATTAATCTGTTGCAAATGTTGACAACATGAAATATTTGCCGACAAATGTTGACAACTCCGGTGTAAACGCGGCTAAAGGAATATGATTTAAACAAAATATGCAAATGTGAGAAAATTAACATTTTTTGCGATGACCAATAAAAGGAATCGGTTTTTGAACTTTGATGATCATTTTTAGAACAGAGTAACAGGTGATAAATAGAAAAGCATCTATTAATTTAGAAACGCCTTAAATGAATGCTGTGTGTTCTGATTAAAAAAGAAATCGAATTTCTGCAAAATATTTCAACGGAATGTGCAAAAAGTCTGAAACGGATTCTTCAATATGCTTTCAAAAAATGATCAGGTCAAAATTTCTTAGGACGGAATGAAATTAAGGTGTGTAAAGGGAAGTAACTGTAGCTTAATGGTATCGATATTTGATAACGATGCTGAAAAATTAATCTGAAGTTAAGAAAATTTCTATGTAAAGATCAGGAAAAATACTAGTAATTGTGTATCGAAATTAAGTTTCTATGTAAATTTTTAAGACATTACCAGTCGTATAACACAAGTTCAAAGAGGAAATAATTAAATGTTCGGAATAGCAAAATTGTGAGGGTAAAAATGTATATTACAGTGGGTTATGAGATGGAAGGAGATATATTTTCATGATTCAATAGCAGGAAGGAACTTTGTGGTACACTTGATCGTTGTATGCAAAAGAAACTTCGTTTCCAGACATAGAAAGTCGTTCCCAGGCGGGAAGAAATCAAAGCGATGGGAACTAACAAGGAGAAACCGAGTGACCATAATTCCATGACTCTACAGAGGGTCCTACTCAGTTACTTTACAAATACTTAATATTTTCGCTTTTAAAATTATATAACCTCATAAAACAGAGGAATAAATTATAAACAAGGTTTTGTTTTGGGTACAATATGTTTGTTTAACTGGTTCTTATAGTATCAAAATAATTACGCAACGGCGTTTTAATCCCCTATAGTCAGACCATTTTCGTGATATGCTCATGTCTGACTTAGTTCGAACGGATCTTAGCTCCGCCATCTTTAACCGATTTTATTTTCAAGGAATCCAGATAATCGATTGTTTGGCTTTACCTGAAAAAAAGAAAGTGTAGATTTAGTCGTTAAGTCTTGCGTGAGAGAAGTCGAGCATGATAACATCCTCATTCTGCCGAAATGGAAGGCTTTAAAATTATTGTATTTTGTTTTTCTGAAGTTTTACTACTCTGGAGAATTTTATATAATTATTTCTTACTTTAATTCTGCTTTTTAATGAACTTGAGGGTGAAAATAATCTCGCTTTCTCCACAACACTTTAAATTATTTATTCTTCGTAAACACCTGCATATATATATATATATATATATATATATATATATATATATAATGAATAGAACAATTTAGATAGATGTGGATCAAGTATAATGACGAACTGTATTGCCCCTCCTGCGATATCGTTTATGTACGCTAAGACTAAACAATTCAGAGCGTACTGGAGTTCTTTTAGGACAACTTCAGTTTTAATAATATTATATATAACTCACGCGTAAAATTTAAAGCCAAGTTTCTGCCGCCTTGCTTATTGCACCAAAATATTCTATGCATGAATTATGTACAAAATATTATTAAAAAAGTATGAAACGTCGTAAAAATGTTTGTTATTAAACATATTAATGTTTTGACTCAAGGCCGTATATTTATTGAATTATATAATTATAAATACTCAATGATTTTTTCGTTATCGTGAAGAAGAGTTCGCACAGACGAGGGATCGGGTTGTCCAACTTAAATTAATGAATATTCGTTTACCTTACGGAAAATACAATTTGATATACTTTCAGTCCAGAATATATATATATATATATATATATATATATATATTATTTATTTAACAATCTGGTAGTATCTGGTTGTTATTCTCACGGTGAAGATATATGTGAGTTATTAAGTAATTCCTCTTTGTTTTCTCTTTTATTTGTGAAGACAATTAAATTCAATTTGCACAGCATTAAGCTACAGCATTAATGATTAAATTTTCACTTTACATTATAGTCTTTGTCCTTTTACACAGTTTTTGTCCACCTCTTAACAAATGCATGTATTTCCTCTGCCGTAAAAAGCGTGGTCTTGCTTCCTAAGCCATCGACGCCAACGGTTTTTTCCCTTGATGTTAGTTACAGCGACGAATCCATCGCCGAACAGTGCTGAAATCCACTGTTACATCAACATGCACATTTTTCAGCTTTCCATGAATTCGTAAGATCATTTCAACTTCCGAATTTAATAATTCAATCACAGAGCGATGTCTAATACGTACGTCAATGTCAGGAAAATTGCAAGATGGTACAGTCCTGTCACAAGTTGACTGTTACTGTTGTGGATTGGAGAAGAATGTTTGAGAAATTGCGCCAAATTCAAAATTTGTCATAGCTAACTTATTTAAGGAGAAAGAAAATACTTATTGAACGACCATTATATATATATATATATATATATATATATATTTCCAGAGTATATAGGGATTATAGCAACAAATCGACTCCGTTTATAACGCATTAGCTAATTTCTAGGCAGCAGATGTGTTTTGGTTTAATCAAGATTGCAATTAACAAAAGCATTAAATTCGTCGCATTAACTAATTATCAAGCAGTTGTAAGTAATGGCTGATACCCGGACGTTGGTAATCTCGTTTACCGACAACGTTTTGTAATTGCGACGAGCTTGGCGTGCATCGGAACTATTCCCGCCATTAGCATGCGCCGCTGTCGTAAATAATTTCGCTCTAATTTAAAAACCAGTGTTTATCTGCTGAGCCCCTGCGTATTTTTAGCGTTGGGATCGTAATGAGCTTGCGGCGCGCCTGGGGGGTTGGTTTTGTGCATTGTTGTGTGGTTACAGGCGGCTGAAGCACTGCACACAGCTCAAGGCACCGATGATGTCCGGCCCCGGCGCTGTCAACTATGCATAGCTCGTCATTTAAATGCAAACATCAACAAAACCGAACTGTTCAACAATTTTTCAGTTATTCGTCCACTGCTTGGAACACACAGAGGGGGATGGGGGGAATAACTAACCGACCATAACACTCAAATTGAAATAAAACAGTTATGATTTTGGCGAAGGATACAGTGTAGTAAAAAAAGTGGGAATCATGTATGTTAATAAATAATTAACGGTATTTCCGATCATGAGGTTGGAACGGAAGTTATTTTCGAGCCAATGTCACCCATTATTTAATGTTTTCTTACTTAAGAAATGTACTGTTATTGTACATACCTGTGTTGATGTCTTCTTTAAACGTTGCGGATTCTTTCGTGATGATGTGTTTGAAGGACGACTATTGTGAATCATCTTTACGTAATGTACAATATAAGCTCCGCGCGAGAGAGAACAACAAACGTGCGCAAGATGTAGGCGTCTATCCAATTAAAATGAAAAAAAAAATTACGTCTGCTTTGAAAATTAATAATAAGGATGATAGCCAAATACATGCAAAGGAGTGATGGTATAAACACCATACAATGTGTCTGGAAATCTTGTTCCTTTCTACAAGTGCTAAGAAAACAAAAAAAATACACAATAGCCTAAACCGACAAATCTACACAAGTAATTTGACAAAACTCAAAAGCCTGTTTTTTAGTTTTCTCAGCACTAGGAAAAAATAACACGGCTTCCACTAACGTTGAGTGGTATTTACATCATCACTTCTTTTGTCCGTATTTGGTTATCTTCAACAATTAATTGTTGAACATTTGTTATATGATGGTCATCGGATGATCTACAGCACTCACGACCATCTATTGTGCAATATTTTTAATGTGCAGTTTTATTCAGCATCAACCCAAAAAGTTTGCATGTTTCCTATTCAGGGTATAATTTATGAATTCTAGGAGTTTTAAAATATTAGAAAATATTTTAATATGATATACTTTTGTATTATTTTGACTTTTTTTGTCACAAAATGAGCAATTATTTCAAATGCTTAGGAAACAAACACACATTTTCATATTTTGCGTTATAAAGTATTGTCCTCGATCACAATTTCATTATTTGCTTTCGTATAAAGTAAGGGTTTTTCAAATGAATTTAAAGTTTAAACTATACTAGTCGCTAAGATTTCTGTTAAAGGATAGACTGTTAACATACAATAAAATGTAATAACATATAATATATATTAATGTATAATGATAACTGTGAATTATTACGTCAACGTAATATTGTTCTGAAACATAGCCAACAAATCGTTTTTTTATCCAAGTAAGGCATGTAAATGTTAACTTTGTAATTCTGGATAAGTCAATATATTTAGAGTAAAGTGGACAAAAGTCCAAATTTCTAAACATTTAAATTCACAATTAAGCACAAAAAGTTTCCTACCTTTTCTTAGCGTCCATTTCAGTTGCATACTATTAATAAAACAATTTGATTTTCACCGTTGTGAATGTATAAATATAATTAGTGTAAAATGGCCAAAGGTACGAATTTTTAAAAATGAAAATTTACAATTAAATGCAAAACGTTTATTCCCTTTGCTTAGGGACCATTTCAGTAGTATGCAATTAAAGGAACAATTAAAATATGATGATTATAAATTTTTACTTATTACACGAATTAATTTATATTTAATACAAGTCTGATTCAGTTTCCATTTTTATTTATAAATATGAAATTAGTTTATTCCTTGTAATATCAGTTAATAATATAAGGGTTTTGTATAGAATTGGCAAATTTTTATCCAAAAAATCTCAAATTGTAATTTATTTTTGTATTATACTTCCACTTTTCAGCTATTGTTATTATCTGTTGTGTATAATAAATGTATTGACAGACGAATTATTTTATGTAGGAATATAAGGTTTAGTGTAACAGTAATGTTAAGAGAAATCAATTGGCAATGTTTCAATGATTTTGTAAAGTTTGATACCGTGACATTTTTGTATAATGTTATAAATAATTTATTTCCGTCCTATTTCAATAATTCTTTAGCATATAAGTATTATAGGAACAGCGTACAATGTTACAAGTAAAGTAGAATTAGATACAAGTAGGGCTAGGTTAGATTTAAAACAAAACTATATTTATTAAAGGAATAAAATAATTTAACCAGTTGCCAACACAAATTGGGTAATGTGTTTCTATTTATAAATTTAATAACAGTTTATTTATACACCTTTGTTTACGAAATGTACATTTTTGAAAACGTGAATAATGTAGAATTGAGTAGCATATTTTTCTAAACAAATTCATTATTATTATCATCATTATTTATAATTTTGTGGAAAAAATTATAAAATATTGCTTGGGAACAAATTTTGTTTTTCAGTAATTTATGTAAATAAGCTCGCATGGCAATAATTGATCAATTATTGTTAAAAATTGTTTCACTGTAAGACATAATACTGGATTTTGCTCAATTTCATTTTTTTTTTAAAAAAATCATATATTAGCTATAATATAGTGTATACAGCATTGTACGGAGATGATTTTCTGGACTTAATTCTAAAGCTTAACGAATTATATTTATGAACATTATTAAATAGTGTTATAATATACGTGGTTTTATATATGTAATCTAAATTTGAGACCAAGACTTTCTATTATTTTTTCACATAATGAAGTATCAAAGTTGGGATGCAATATGTTCTGTGTTTGTAATATATATTTTACTGAATTAAAGTTTTATAGCCCTTGGTTCGGGCTTATTGGCTATTACATATATTTAATTGCAAATTAATGTATCGAATAAAATAAAATGCTAAAAAGTAGGAATATGGAATACGTTAGTGAATGAAAATAATTAAAACATAATTGATATATTTAATTTAAAATATGAGCTTGTACAACCTCAAAGAAACAATAATGCATGCAACCAAAAAAAATTGATTGATACTTACGTTAATTAGATATACAATTCTAATCCGAGTAATCTATGATAATGCAGTAATGGTTGTTCCTCCCGGAAAGAGATGAAGGGAAAACAATCTCGATCATCTGTCTGCCAAGAAAGGAACATAACATGTTATTCTCGGAAGCTAACATTAGCGTTACAAACATAAGGAAAAGTGTCCTTTAATGCCAACAAAGTCTCATTTACATCTGTTGTTCATTTATAATTCTCAAAATCGGTTTTTTGTTATTCAGAGAATTATAAACCAATTAGTTACATATTATAAAAGTGAGAACTGTAATGTATGAATTTATATTACGTACTGTGACGCATTAATTGAACGGGTCAATTGTGTGACGTATTAATTGAGAGCCCTCACGTTGTTTGACATTACGTGACATCTTAATTTCTGCAGGGTGGACGCCATTAATTATAACATTGATTATCATGAAAAAAGAAACGATTTTTGAGTTTTCTTTTACAGGTAATACCTATATGGAAGTATTTAGTTAAGTATGAGACACTAATCCCAGGATTCCAGCGGGAAGAACAATTTGTTTTCTCTGTAGCATAAGTCAAATATTTGAATTGAAAATTTGTATTTTCTTATCTTTGTCGTCGTCCTTTGATAATCTGGAATACGATGCTTTCCATCTTGCGTGCTACAACTACAAATATTTAATCAATTGATGTCGCTCTGCTTTTCGGCTTTAATCACTTCACTTTTTCACTATTATCACTGCTTTGCATTGATTCAACTTTAAGTCTTTTATGGTGGTTAGTTCTCGAATCATTAATTATTTACTAGTAAGTATTAATTTTTTTTATTAGAACTGTAAATATTATGTTATTCCCTTAATATGGTAAAAGAATTATTATTTTTGTCATTATTAATATATTTTTACTTATGTTGGACAGGGAAATTTGTGTTCCCGAATTTTAGTAGTTTTATGTTAACTTAACACACTCGAAAATAGAACACGTGGCTTAACTTCCTACCACATTTAATATGCTCGTTGAAATTAATATACTCCTAGTTGACTTTAATCGCTTTAACATTACTTTTGAAAACTGATAAAAAATTAAATTTTTACGTGTGACCCTTAAGAATAATCTACACGGAACTCTGAGTGCTCTCGACTCTTTTTTCAATCACGCCGCAGCCAATACTACTTGCCAACAAAGCTTTCTGGCGGGACCAACAATTGAACAAACTCTACCTTTACAATATTCCTTGCGCTAATAATTTGGAGCTACTTTCCAGTGTGACAGTATATATTATGTTTCTAACAATTTGCGCTTTTATGAATTTTTGTAATTTTTTCGTTTTATAGGTAGTACATTATAATTTTTTTTAAACAATATTTGTAAGTTATTTCTAATTTGCATTCAGGTTACAGCTGTGTCAACTCTCAGGACAGATGTTTAAGTAACGGAAAACCAATGCTGAAACATGGAATAATAAATTTCAAGTACATAACGATTAATATGAATTTTAGTATGGAAAGCCTGCGTATCCACAACAAGTACAGGAAAAGTAAAATGTTTTCGATACTCACTAGGGAGGTAAAATATTTAAACCGCTTACAGATTCGACGTATTAAATTTATCGGATTTCTGAATAGGCATTTACAATATATTCTGCTTTCAGTTGAAGCAGGTGCTGGTTGAATTCTATTACCTTCATGAGTTCTAATTGAATATTGGTAAAAATCAAAAATATTTACTCGTACGCAAACAATTTACAGATTTTAACGGATATCGCATTTCTTCCACGAATAATTTCTTTTTCAATCCAGAATCTCCACCGCGCTTCACATTAATTAGGAATTTAGAGTGCGTTATTAAATTACGCATTCTTCTGTTTTTTTTGACAAAGTTTCGAGCACAAATGTTTTTTTAAAAAAAACCAAAGTTTTCTTTTTTGAATTGAAATTACAGTGTCCGTTGTACTTATTCACGAGCTTAATCTGTATGCGGCGTGCGCCACCTAATTCTATTGTGAATTTTAGATTTTGTAATTGGCAAACTTGAAAAGTTCCTCCCTTTAATATGAGTCGGATGGAAACCCAAAGAGAAACAAAACCGGGAAAAGAATTGTCAAACATTGTTTTCCCCCCTTCGCTCCATCAATCAATGCTTCAAATTACTCTATGAATATGGTAATTCGCGTTGATGGACTCCAGAGGGTCTGTTCAGAACTACGCGTGGAAGATGAGGACGAGCAGTTTGTTAAACAAATTATTGGGAGACAAGGCTTTGTTTCGCCACCTTTAGCGTAATGACGTTTTAAATATGCAATATTAAAACTCGAAGACGACGTGTATATTTATTTTATGAATCATAAAATACAAGGAGCCCGAATCATTCCGCTACTTAATAGAATATTTTGAAATTCTTTAAGACTTTCTGCTATTTTTATGTACAATCATAAGCGACTCCGTTTAAATAAAGGAGACATTATAGAAGTTTTTTTCTAAAGTAAGATTTTATTTCAGATACATTATGGTGTAGAAACATTCACGACTCCTAAAACAATTTCATTTGAGCAGGTTAAGAAATTTATAATTCACGTATCATGTTTTAAATCATATCACATCACGATACAACCCTTAGGTGAATTGTGACACTAAATTAATTATACCTACAGAATTAAAACAGTAAAGCTATATTTGAAAATGGACTTATGAGTCAGTGACAGAAATAGATTCGTTAATCCTCAATAAGTAAACAATATGTGGTTGAATATTTTCCAAGTGGGATTAATTAACAACTGTGCCAAAGTCTTTTTAACAACTCAAAACAATTAGTGTGTAGGTTCTAAGTAGGGTTATTTGGAAAGTAAGGTCAGATTTTTTATAATATTTTATTTGATTTATTTTATGCCATTAGTCCTCCTATGAAGAAATGGAATATGTCATTACATAAAATTAGAATATAATTATTGGGTTATACAATTATTTACGTGAGTTAAAAATAACTAAAAATCATGAATACATGTCCAACATAAGTAAAAGACCTATTATTAATTATAATAATAATAATTCTTTAACGTTACTAATGGTATAATATAATAATACTAAATACGCACTAGGAAAAAAATAAATATTTAGAGAATTAACTTTTATAAAATATTGAATCATACATCACTCAGGAATAAATACAAAACCTGACAAACGCACACTAGGAGGAAGCACAAACACAAACGACGGACAAGTCACTACACGAAACAGAACGACGAAGGATCTGCCCTTCTATAGAAACCCCAGACCGTACATGAAACAAAATAAAAAAAGCAAAAGAACAGAAAAGACAAACTATCAAAGACTTTTTTTAAATACTTTTTTAATTCAATTTCCTACATGTTTCCATATTTTTCTAGATAGTTTCCATATTTTCTTAAAAATTAGTCATTATGTTCTACAAGCTTTTGCATGCCTCAGTCATAGACGTGTGCCGCCTGTGAGGATAATCATCTCTGGGATGATGTGAGAAACTCACGTCACGTCCCCTGTGACAATATTCTCTAAAAATCCGTCAACCAATATATACATAAATATAAAACCGATATATAAATTATTTTCATCTGTCTCTGAAAATTTGCAATCTCACGAATTCTGCGCACGTTGGATTCCTACTGAGGAACACAAGATGAAAAGAATGGCTTGTGCTCTGGATTTTTCTGAGTTAAATCAAAAGGAAGGTGACCAATTTTTAGAGAGGACTGTCAAAAATGACGAGACGTGAGTTTCTCACATTATCCAATAGATGACGAGATGAATGAAGCTATTAAAGACTGGTTATCCTCACAGACGTCTATGACATAGGGCATTCAGAAGTTTGTAGAACGTTATGGTAAATGTTTAAACAAATATGGAAACTGTGTAGATCAATCAATGAATATGTAAGGAATTAAATTAAAATTTTGTTTTGAAAAATATCTGTAAAGGTTTATGTTTTATAAGAAATCAGAAATTATTTTCTGAATAACCCTCTTACATTTTAATATTTCGTAATACTAGAATGTATATTATTGTGGTGTTTTTTCATTTGCTTGATTATTGGGTGGCACTGATATTTTTCTACATAAAGATAAAATGTAATTATTTTCTATTTGTTATTGCAATAAACTGCCGAGAAACACAATGTAGTTACAAGATTGTAACTACAAAAACAACTTCCACGACGAATTTGCTTTCGTTAGACGCCCCAGAAAATTTCATTTTCAAATGTTCTGCATTGTTCTTCCAGTTTCCCCTCGCTCCGGGACTGTTTTGTTCTTCTCATCCAATGTTGTATAATTTTTTTTTGTTTTTCTTTCCATTTCCGTGGTTTTGAATCCAGTCCATCTCTTTAAACTGCCCCCTATTCTCCCCAGCAGCTTCCGCACTAAGGGCGTAGATGATACAGCTACTGAAAGTGAAGCCTCAACCTTCCCTTGAAGTTTGCGTGTATTCTTTTTTTCGACTATTCAGCTCCACCCCTCCCCACTACGTTATCTGCTTCTTCACGTTTGCTTCTATTCCGCTGTTAGGTCCCTATTTAATGTAATTTCCTTCTTGTGAGTAGCAAGGTTATTATCTCTTTTTCGAGTCTAACCTGCATTTCTCTGAAGCCACATTAAATTAGAAGCAACAAAAGAAGTTAAGCAGCTTATGTACTCGTATATATGTGCCCTCTGTTGCTTTCGCGGTGGCAATTCCTCTCTCGTTACCGTGTTCATTATTTTTCCTGCTCGTTAAAGTCTACAATTTAATTAAATCTATTTCTCGAAAGACAACTAAATAAGAATTATTGTAATATTAATTGTTGCAGTGATTCGACTCTAATCTGTCAATTAACATATTGGTTCGCAATTAACATCAATGTAACTTGTCTAAATTTTTAGAAATATATTTCTATTTCTAAATTATTTTATCAATAGTTCTTGCCAACCAATAACTCCCAAAATGAAATTAAAATTAAGTGTCAACGAATTATTTTCTGAAATCGTCGCACAGTTATTTCACCGAAGTTGTCAGAACGCAAATAGATCCTTTTTTACGTAACGTAGTTTTTTTTCATCCGTTTATAATAATTTTTTTTCTTCCCAAAAGAACGTTTACATCTAATACTGGCAACATTTATTTGTCACCATCAAAGTTGGCAATAAGACCCGTCAACAGTGTTACCATGAAATGTTGACAACACGAAAAAATTGTTGACAAATAAATAATCCTCTTTAAATCTTCTAAAAGTTGGCAAAATTGTTTCCAACTTCTGTGTAAACGCGGCTTTATATTACTAATAATGCTACCAATGACTATAGCTACTATGTAGTCTCGATAAATTACATTACAAAACCTGACCGAGTTTTGAGTGTTATATGAATGTAAATTATAAATAAACTACGGCCTTTTTAACGCCAGAAAAAGGTTTTAATAGGAATTGCGATTCATCGGAATTTGCGACCTCTTCAGGTAATAATATTGACACTATATAATCAAACAAATACAATAATAACAATAATTTTTATGAAAGATTTGGAAGATAGCTTACAGTTATATTTTTACCCTGAAGAGGCCACAAATTGCGGCGAAACATTGTATAATTCCTATTAAAAATCTTTTTCTGGCGTTAAAAAGCTGTTTTTTACTTATAATTTATGTTAAATGGATATTATATATATATATATATATATATATATTTCTAAGAGGCGCTGTGAATGCTTACCCGCCAGACAAGTTACGTCACAGCAAACCACATAAGCTATCATAAAAAAGGAGACAAATGGAAAACAGAATATATATATATATAATTGTATTTATTAAAATCTGGGAATACTTAATTAAGCTTTATATTAACTTTACATGGGTTAGTTGACATTTGAACAAGCAGTCGGGTATTTGAATTTTATTTTCCTAACCACTGAGTTATTCTTTTTAATAATTAGTCCATTTTATAAATTAGTCCAACAAAAAAAGAACTCTTGACCTAAATACACAATACAATAATTGTCAACTGTAAATAATATACAAAATCCAAAAGAATGTTTGCCATTGGTAAGATGTTCATTAATCATAATTTTTAATGCACGTTTCGTACGTCCATTGCACTGTGAACAACCTTATGTTCAATGTAATAATTATGTTTCCTTTTTTTCATTTATCCAGTGTTTTTATGTTAGTTTAATTATGCGGTTTGATGTGACGTTACTTGTGTGGCGGGGAAGCATACTCCGCGCCTCTTAGAAAGAAGTCAATGAGTGGATTTTTATCGGAAACTGTGAAAACATTTACAGTATTTCTGCGAATTGAGGTCGTTAAAATGAGCCTATATCTTAACTTATTGCTTTATATATCCATTCAACTTCAATTCATCCGTTCACGGGTTTATTTTAACCATTATTTAAATTCATGTTTCTATCTGTTCTAACTTTCGTATAGATAAACTAGTCGGTATTACATATAGATGGTTCTTTGCGTAATTCCAAACAATAAATCTATCTGCAATACATACTTCATAAATTATGAATACAATGGCATTTGCCATAGTGCAAAAGTTATGAAAAGATAATACAATGTGGTAGTTAAATATAAAACGTGTGATTAAGAGTTAATATTTGTGTGATTCGAATATCGAATGTGTGACCTTACGGAGGAAGAAAACGGAATGAAAGAACCTATTAATATATCGCCGATTTTAAGCCAACAAAAGGCAGACGAAACTCATAATTTTTAAATGTCGGGTATAAAACATGATTTAAGGATTTAAATATAATTATTTCCTTCTATAATTTCCTAGCTGATTTATAAAATATATAAAAGAAAAATATCATATATGATTTTTATAAATTGCCATTTTCCTTTTTCACGTGAAATATTATGAGTTTATATAATTCAGAGATTTACAAAAACATACCAATTAAAAAATAAGAAAGACATCCGTCCACGGTAATGGTTATCAACCGTGGGCACACGAAATTGAAGCTTGACAGTTAAATTCGTGGAAGTTCAAATTTTTACCAATAAAGGTGCAAAGAACTAATTGAAGAAACAATCTACCAGCTGTGTGTTCAATATGTCCCAAATTCCGCAACCATGCTAAATAGTTCTTATCTGATTCTCTTTAGTGAAATGTTAATTTAGGTGTCGTATATTACGAACTTTTATACGTTAAAGATCTTTTAACATCACATCATAGATCTCATCTTTATGAACAGGGTCAGCAACACCCTCTTAGATCTCACAGATTGACGTCACACAAAAATCAACCTAACAGTTATCAAACATTGTAGTGTGAGTTGTGACTAATACCGCTAGTAGAACAGTACAGTTTAAGGGCACGTTGACTACAAATTGACACTACCTAAGTAATTTTTCGTCATAATCGTATTTTTCAGTCCTACACTGAAGTGCATCCACGACTTCCTAGCGTCGGCCATCAGAGAATCCTTTCATTAGGGTTAGAAACACCTGCGCAGCTTTACTCAATTAGTACAAAGCACTTTCTCCTACCTCTAATTACAATTAACATTGACAGAGGGACGTTAAAGGATGTAGTCATGGCTTAGAGGAGTCATATCCTACCACGAATCTGTACCATAGAGAGCGCTGAAATGCTGGTATCGCAAGTATCACATTTTTCACAATATTCTCAACACATATTCAAATTATAATATTATAAGACATAAAGATTATTCAACTTAAGTAGTTTCTAAGTAGTTTATTAAATTTATAAAATGCAATTGTGAACGACACAAACAATTTTTTAATGGAAAGATGTTAAAAACATTATTGGTAGAATTTCTCTAGGTCCTCTATTACACAAATATATTATTATAATATACAAATTATATTTTTCATATTTTGCAATTCTTACACCAATTCTGAATACGGCTGTGTCGCTGCAAACTATTTCTGTAATCGATGGCCTCGAGAAGTCAAAATGTATATAAATATCATAAATATTATATCTATAAAATGCAATACAATTGTTTAATTTTACTGAAAACATTGGAAAAGTTACGATATCGAATATAAAGCCATTGTAATTTAAGAATCGGATTTAAATGGTTACGTATAGTGCGTCAAGACTTCTTAAATGGAAAACAGAAGTACTAATTCAGTTAGCCGTTGAAGATATATTTAAGCCACGTTAACATTTATTCAGTAGAGCGTACGAATTTTTTGCAACGACTCCAGCAGGAAGCGTCGTCTTAGTGACGTGGCCTGTGGCTGAGTAAGTGATGCTTGAATGTCACCACGACCTTTAACTTGAGGTTTTCTGGCTGCTACTTAGACCAAAGGACACGCTTTTCCTAGAATAAATTTAACACAGACAACTAATAATAACTCATAAGTTCAATGACCGCATTTGTCGATAAAAGCTGAACTTAACTGCAATTTACACTAGTATTTAAATTGAAACCCAGTAAATACACATATAAAACGAAAATATTTCCTCTACCATTTTTTCTTTCATTTTTCAAATGCTGTTATAATGAACAATCGGAAGCAATGAAATAACAAAATGGGTACAGATATTCGAAAGATGCCTTTGTGACTTGGAGGAGAGGTGTTGGCAAAGATTTAAAAATGTTGTGTCCCGCTGGAGGACTTAGTTGGATGTAACAACGTTCGTTGTTTGCAGGAATAGTAAAATAATGGAATGAGAATATAATACGTCTGTATAAAAATAATAATTAGATGAAATAACCAAATACAGACAAAATTAAGTCATGATATAAATACCACACAACGTTTCTTGGATCACTGTCCATTTTCTCAGGTGATGGGAACAAAAACCAGAGCCGGGAGCTACTGAGCTGCAAAATTCTATAAAATATATAGAAAATATTAAACGATTATTGTGTGGTTGTGTCGCTCCTGGCTCTCGCGCCATTTTACAATCACCTGACGAAAGGTACAAGGAACGAAGAAACGTTGTTGGTATTTATATCATCACTTAACTATGTCTGTAGTTGGTTATTTCATATAATTAGTAAAATAATGAGTTACAGTTAGAAAAGTGTAAAAATTAAGGGGATGAGAGGTAGATATGTAATTTAGAACAGTCAATTGTTACCCTCATGAGGATTAAAAAGTGAAAATTACTAAGATAGTAGATAACCGAGAGAAGTACACAGATTTGGTGAGATAAAACTATAGTAGATGTCAAATTTCTTGGCGGCCCAGTTTAATTTTCTTCTTCAAAAGTGCACAGCCAGTCAGCTTCAGTAGTCGCTTAGAGCTTGACCGACTTAGATGTTAGTGGTGAATGTGTTTATTCCTCGCCCTCCGTCAATCGGCGCAATACGCCATCGTTCGTGAATACTGCTATAGTAAGAAGTTGTTTAGAGTTAGTATGCTTAATGTTGAATAGTTTGGGAAATATGAGGTAAAATTTGTTGAAACATAATTACGGGAACAGAGAATTTCTTCAAACTCATATTTTCATATAACCGAGAGTACGGCTACATTTTTCATACGAATATTCTTTAAATTATTATAGGCACTGAGTTGGATAAATTTAATTTACATCGGGAAATTTTTATCATTTAGGTAGGGCCTTTTAATTATAAAAATTTATACAGCTGTATAAAAACAAATTATTAAAATCTAAGTTTGGTAATTTCCTTTCTGTTGATTAATAGTTTTTTTTCTAATCCACGGAATCAATGGAATTATAATCTCAATTCCCTACAACGACCATTTTCAATACTAGAAAGACTAAGTCCAAATACGCAGGTACCACTTTTGAATAAAATCAAACACACAGATTAAATTAGTCATATATCAACAAACTAATTAATTCTACATTGTTTTTTCTTTCAGCAGAGAAGTGTCTTTGACTAAGCACTCGGGGTAAAAAATTATTACATAATAAGGGCGGGCAGATAAATAAAGAACTGGAGAGATAAATAATATTTAATAAATATTGATGCGTCTAACCTGGACATTACAGTACGTTACTCGTATAAATAATCAGCTTTTCGTTTCATACTATTTAAATGACTTCAGTATGACATTTAATAATATACCTGTTCATCGTTAAATCTGATTAATTTATTTATTTACCTTTTGGTCAAGTCCTTAGAAATATATATATAGTTTCCATTATTCTACCATCCTCGTGTGCTTCATATTTTAAACGGCTTTAATATATTTTGACGATTATGTCACAAGTATGCAAACAATAAAGAAACAAGTTACGATAATTTTGCATTATTGAGTTTGAGAATAAATTATGATTCTGTAAATTATTACGATCCGCACTAGAAGTTGTTTTAATAAATAAGTGTAGTAGAAATTAAATTTTCAATCTGAAATAAAATTTTATTTTATCTCCAAGTGTTAGTGAGAAGAATAAACATTTGCATAAAGGTTTTTTTATATCTAGAGAACGATATTGATATGGTTCTTGAAGTACTACGCTCACAAGGACTAGAAAGGGCCACATGAAGCTACCCCAATAACGCGCAAAGTTCTCTCTCAGATGGTTAGCACTGGTCCTTCAGCGTAAAAGCTTCCCTTGAGAACGGTGAAAAACACTCCACGAAAGATTTTAGCCGAGCTGAAGCAACGAACCTTCCGCCAGAAAGGACACACATCTGGTTTATGGAGAGTTCTCGCTTCGAAGGAGATTTGATTCACTTTAATGACGTACTTAGCTGTGGTTTCGTTGGGTGAGTGGATCAGCAAACACTTTTGTTAGTTTCTTCTTCGCCAATAAATGTGGTAGCTGACTCCAAAGATATCTTGACCCAAGCTCACCACAGATTTCCTCATGAATAAACGCTTGCAAATATAAAAACTAATTTAACGTCATTATTTTTTAAGAAGCTATGATTCATGATTTCAACGTTTACAGTAAGATCATTCAGAATTTTCTTTATCCATCAAATGTCATTATCGTTATCTAGGCGCCAGCCAGGTGGATCTACAGCTTAATATCATGCATATCGTCAACAGTAATTCCATTTATTAGATACACATGTATTAATGTTTTATTTTTACTGTCTATCCTGTCCGTCACAATAGTAAATTTTTGAGTAGTGAATGTTTTGAGTCTTGGGATAAATTCTTAACAAGAAAGCTTTGTGGCTCTTGGGTGCTGGATATTTTCCCCTCCAGAGGAAATTGGTATTATGAAACGTGGAAACGACCAACGTAGGTCAGTCGGTGGTTGGTTTAACGCTTTCCAAGTCGAAAGTGTGTTTAAGTTTGGCGTTACAATAATGCTACCTGTGGCGGAACTAAAAAGCTTATAACAAGGAATCCGTTGCACAACGACGCCGCCGCCTTTTCTCGTAATTTTGCTGAGTATTACAGAACTCGCTACGAATTAAGAAAATAAATTGCATTCTCCGGAGGCCAGGAGGTCATTATTTGCGCGTAACCAGAGTAACGCCAAGGCCTAGTGAGTACTTCAGAAACCAGAGAGAAGTCCTTGTTCTAGGAGGGCCCTGCCTAACACATCTATGATAATTAAGATCAAATTATTCGTTGCAACTGGTGAACTATATATCAATCTAAATGAATATATACATTTAAATTGAATAATATATTTTACGAAAATTTAAAATCGGTACTTGTAAACTTACCTTTAATAACGTACCTATGATTTTGGAATTACAGAATGATAAAAATTATTTATTCATATAATTTTTAATTTATATCATTTAAATGTACGATTTTTTTTGTTCAGTTTCACATCGATTGAAATAATTTCTACTTTTTTTTGTAAATTTTTAATACGAGTATTCATATGATTTTTACTCCTTCTGACGTTACAACTGTGGTCCAATAAGGGCACTTCTCCATAGAAGTCTATCAGAAGATAGTATCCAGCGCATTTCTATGTTTGTGAAGGCCTGTTCATGATAAAATACTGTTTGAGATTGCAATTCTTTTGTAGCTATTAATTCTCAAGTATTCTTTTTTTAGTTTAGATAGATTTAAGTTTCTTAATATCTGATAGTAAAATTTACGTAAGTGAAAACTTCTTAATAACACCAGAAAATTAGTCAAAGTAACGACGCATATATAAATATATAAACTCTGTATATTCCAATAATACAAAACTGTCGCTCAAAAATCATTATTCATTTTTACTGTCTTGATTTCAAAACATATTATTATTAATGAAACTGATCTTTATTTATAACTAGCTGGGTACGTCGCGTTTCCCGTGTCTCTATTTCAGCCCAAAAAAGTATTTAATTCCACATTATTTAAATGCCATAAATAAACTCAGCGATATCCATAATCCGGATTATACTCCTATTTCGTTTATACTTTATTTTTACGTAAGGTTCTCCACCCACACCCAATGCAAAAAGGGGTTGAAATTATCAGGAGAAACACTATCAATATCATTTAACTCGAAATATATTTATTTGTTTCGCGGAACTTGGGGTTTTGTTTCCGGGTCGAAAGAAACACTTGTACAAAATTTAGTCATATATTTTTTACTGGTGTATATCTTTATGCAAAACATAATAAAATTTTATTTCTTAGATTAACTCTTATATATTCATTATTACAATTTTATAAATATTTCAATAAATATGAATTAACTACTAAATTATTTAAACACGCTATGCCTATTTATTACACAATGTAGATGATAAACATTATTATAGTCGCCGTCAAGGCCATCGTTGAGGAAAGTCAAATATTGATTGGACACAGTTTCATTTCTAGGTTGCGTAACGGGACTTTCGGAATGACGCTAGGCTAAAATCATATTCATATTACGCGGTTTGAATATTAATGAAATTGACATTAAAGGTGAGCGAAAGATAACTTCCGTGCCCTGCGTCAGAAGCGTAAGGTGTTTGTGTCTTTCCATTAACACCATGTCAATGTTAAACATATTTGTGTTTTAAAATTAATTCGGGTTTCCACTGGCTTGACTAGAAACCTCGTGAGGCCCTCATATTTCTAGTCAGTGGTAAATTTTAGAAATTGAGATGTAATTTTTGTTATGTTACCATCCTGAACCGAGTAAGATTAAATATGCATAATTCTACAGACTGTTTAGCCCATGCATCTGTTTCTGAATCTATTTAACGATTAACAGCGTTTGTATACTGTTTTGTTGCACCTATATATTTTATATATATTATTTTAAATTATTATGTCCATGCAGATTTACAGGTTTTAATACTCTTCCATACACTATTCGTCTGTTTATGATTTTATCCGTTTAAAATTAAAAAAATACATATTAGGACAAACTACATTTTTACATTGGTGAACAATAGTCTAATAAACAAAACAGAGTATTTGTTTTTATATTTGTATGTATGCATGTTTCGCATACGAATCTACACCCGTGGAGAAAATTTCGTACACGTGTTCTTTGCAACCAGGAAACAAACACTGTCGGGGTGAGGAGCGGGGTGGACAGAGGTAGAAATATTAAAACAGGTTAAATCCGCCGATATGAAAGTCGGATAAATATTTTGACAGGTCAAAGAGATCCATAGTGTTTCTACCGATGTTATCTGTGTATAATTTTAACTCCTTACAGCATAGGAAAGAAATACCCTTTTAGGGTGGCGAAGGAAGGGTGTTACAACAAAATAACGAGAATAGAACCGAGATCGTGACAGATCCAGCGTTATGGATGTCGCGGATTTTAATTTGAACATTTTATTTGCCATTTAACCCCCAGGGCGGGGGTGAACGAATATGGTAATTTTGAAACATGCAAACATTGCCAATATTTACGTCAAATAAATATATTTCGGAGTCAAGTAAATTCATAATATTTCTCTAGATGTTCTCTGTGTTTAATTTTATCGGCAGCACTCTTAGGTATGGGGTTTGGTGGGGCGTTGCAATAAAATAACGATCGCGATCGGAGAAAAAAATCGGGGATATCGTCGTCACTGAGTTAAATTGACATTCAAGAACCCAAAGCGAGGTTGGACGGTGAGGAAATTTTCAAATATGCTAAACGGCCCATATTTGAGTAGAATAAAGATTTATTGTGGCCAATAGTATTGATAGTATTTATACCGATGTTGTTTGCGTTTAATTTCAACCCCTTTCGGCATGGGAGGTGAGCACATTTAGGGGTAGGGGTTCAGGTAGGTTACATAAAAACAACGCAAAAGCAACCGATATTGAAGTCATATACGACTACCCAGGAAACGCCTGGTACCCAGCTAGTTTGAAATAAAACGAAATTAGACGTATGTCGTCGTTAAGACACCGGGATCCCCTCGATCGCATCAGACGACTGTTCAGATGCATTCTAAACGGATATAGTGCAATGAAAGATAAATTGTCGCAATGCATCATTGTCGCCCCTGAGATCTTATTTTATTAGCTGAGCTTGTTATCTGCCGTCAGTCAGCCGGACACTAATAGCGGCGAAGCAGCCCCTAACAAGCAACGTCCTTCCTAACAAGCATCAGCATCAGCATCATCGGCACGGTCCACTGCCCTCTTGCGACCAGGAATCACGCAGCTGAAACAAATACCTTGTTAGCAGTAAACCCTTCTCGCTGGCTCTGGACCGAACGTAATTCGTTCATCTCGTTTCGAATTTATTCCTTTCAGAGTTTTAGAGTTAGACTGCGGTTTTTTGTAAACTCGTCCCAATTTTTTAAAAAATAGTTTCACCTAAATTTCTATTGAAAAGGTCAAAAATATTGAAGTTGGCTTTTTCTCTTAGAATTTAACTGTCATGAATAATTTATGCCTCTACTTTTATTTGTTAAAGACAACAATGTGTGTATGGTGTCATAAATATGTTACTCTCTTAGATTTATTGTATTTGTAGTACCACAATTAGTTTTAATTGGTAATTGGGCAACAGCGTGTAAACTGGATCTTCAAAGTAGACGCCCTAATGAATTTAATTCTTGTAACAATTTAACCCGATGGACCTTTTAAGTCTTCAAAAGTCCAGAAGTACGCAAATTTAAGCTAAAAATAATACAGAATCAATACGAAAATACGCACTGTGATGGGGTTGCCACACACCACAAGCCTAAAAAGTCTCTGTAATGTGTCTATAAATGTGTGAATTAATTTATATATGGATGACTGTATCGTGCATGTGTACCGATATATTTCTATATGCCAAATTGTAACCAATTGTAATTTGTTTTCAGAAACGAGTGCATTTCAACCACTGACGTGTTCAACCACTTTCGGCACGTTAATACCACTTCAACGAGTAAGTCTCATTTGATTATGTAAAATTTTAAGTATTATGAATGTTATCATGATAATTCGAATTAAACTACGTGCACGTATATTCAACATATAGAATAGTTTGCATAAGTATAGAAATGGGTTGAAATGACATAACACTTATTTTTATATACGCTCAGAAAATTATTTGTGTTTTAAAAATAAAACGATTATGTACAATATGATCAAAAAATAGACCTCACAAAAAGAAACAGGTACAACGTTTCTTCCACTCATTTGTGGACTATCTCAAGTACACAAATATTATTCGTGAGGTTCCAATCGTATTATATTTACACTGACGTAAATTTTAACGTTAATTTAAAAATAAAAAAATGAATTTTTTAATTGCACGCTAAGGTAGTGTTTTAATGAGAGCCACTGAGTTGTTTACATTCCCTGAATGTTCTATGTGCATTCTATAAATAAATTTTATCGATATCATCTTATAATAAATAAGTATTTATTTAATCCCCATCTTCTACACTTTTTACTTATTACTTCAATTTTTACATTATGCTCATTTCAGTTACGCGTTTCAGCCACCAGATTCCTTTTTTCACCAGCTCATTTACAACTCATATTTTAATTAAATAACGATGTTATATTTTATTTAAGCACCAATATTCTCATTAGGTCTTTTTCTGTTGTGATTACAAAGAATTTTTATATTTCATTACGTCTACCTCATTTGTCCTTAATACCAACATATTTTATGGTTATTGTGTTCAGTCGTTTTCAAAACAGACCTATAATTTTTTTCCAATTTAGTGGATTTATATTGCTAATGTTCTTCTCACGGCTCTATAAGACATCTCAAGAATGTTTCATCGAAATTTTTGGAGTGTTTTCTTAATAAAAGAGTTCAAGCGAAATTATTGTTCGACGTGTATAGACAAAGCTTTTATTTTATTAATATTTAATTAGTTTCGATACTAATTGAGGTCTATTTAATTTACGTATTTTTATATACGACCATAGCATATTAGTTACTTCTGTTTCTTCTGAGTCTCTTAAGGGTTGAAAATTTTATCATACTCTATCGATTTTCATCCATGATATTTTCATATTATTTTTTTATCAACTTTCTCCATAAATAATTGGTTCACAAATCTGCCTAGGAAATGTACTTGGGAAAGTGATGATAAATTTGTTGGTAATTCTTATTAAATAAATCGATCCTTTTATCGACCATCTTCCTTTTTATCATTGCTTTGTTTAATGTATATCAATAATCAATTCTTTTAAAATTTATAGGAGCATTTTAGTTGGCTCTTAAGTGTTTCATACGTGCAAAGAGAGTAGCCGCAACCTAAAGTGTAAAGTTTTTAACCACATACACGACGAAAAAAAAAACTAACGGTGTTAGACTCACATAATCCTCAAAGGAGGGAAAATAATTTTTCACCAGTGGACTCCTGGGTTGAGGCGAAGAGATTCCAGTCCTTCGTGGCGCCCAGGGGAGTCGCTTGCATTAGTATTCCACAGCGTTCCCGCCTGGCTACAGATCCAGAGAATTCCCGCCGCAACACTCTAGGCGCTAAGGTCGTCCCGGTCGGGAAGTTGGCAAAACTGCGCGTCGCCTCGTTCAATTCGGCTTGGCCCCTTGCTTGCAGCAAGAAAGAAAATCTTCACAACTACGGCGAAACTCAATTCTTGTCAGTAAAATTCTGATCGGAATGAAAATTTCTTAAATCACACAAGTAATGCATTCAGTAATTACCTCACAGAAAAATATAATTTAAAAAAATATGCAAAAATATTATATCCCTAAAGAGTACAAACAAGGTAGCAAGTGAAATTATACCCTGGGCCATATTATTGTAAAACACAGAAATATGGATAAAAATAAACTCATGAGAATATTCCAAGATGAGAATATGAGGCGAAGTTGTTGAAGAGGCGTATTATTTCTTGATCAATCAATACTAGAAACACAGACAGCAGCCATCAACTTAACATATACTCAGTAAAGAACTAATAGCTTCATATTCATGCCAGTTTAAGCCCAGAATTAACGAATGGACAAATATTGTCTTCTGCAAACTCTAATTCATTATAAACTTACAGGGAAATGTCCACTCAGTTACGCACTGAAGCAATAGTAATTTATTTTTAATTTATATATATATATATATATATATATATATATATATATATTATATTTATAATTAGCTTTGAAGGAAATATCACTTTCATTAGGTATTCCATACAATAACCTGATACTTCTTCACTTATATTCATATCGGAAAAGGCGAAATCTGGAATATTTTAAATGTTCGTTTGTTAAGGAGAAAAGTTATAAATATAATAATTTAAACCGGTTAAGACGCGAAAATTATATCTAATGAGAATTACGTTACATCTAGATACAGAAACGTAATGCCGGAGAAGTCAGACTAATAAGTGTAGAAAATTCATGAATGAGGACATATTGATTGTAAATTGTAACGTATTTTGAGAAATATTATATTTAACTAAAGTTTCAATAAATTATAATCTCTAAATATGGATAATTTGCGCTGTATTATGATAAAATTTTTAAGTTTGAGTTTAAACAGAAGATTTTTCTTTATTACACCTCTTATTCAAATAAAAAATTCAAAACACGAAATTGATATTCTTATTCATTTATATAATTGCTACCCAATGTTTATAGTATTTATAAATTCCATTTTATTAATACAAATAAATCTTAGGTACACATTTTTAATAAAATCCCAAATAATGAAATTACTTTTATTTTAATATTTCCCTTAAAATGTTTTGACCATCGAAATATTATTTTATCTTGTTTAACGATAAGCCTTGAATGTGGTTGGGGGAAAAAAAGTTGGCGAATTAATTAAAAAATTAAATAATTTAATTCCGAAAATAAATAAATTGCGATTAAATCGGATGTTTGGAAACCTAATATGTAATTATTCGGTTCAAGTAGGACATATTATTACGTGTACTATATTATTTCAATGTCTGTTGTTTAATAAGATTCATTTAAGGGCCGTAAAGAGACATTTTTATAATTGTAAAAATTTATTTTATTAACCTTCAGGTTTTAAAGGTTTTCTATGAATATTACTTCACTATATTTCTACACGAACTAAACGTGAAATTTATTGATCTGTGTGCCTTCACTTACTTAGCTTAAACAATCAGATATCTGAAAAACTTTAAAATTACAAGTTACAAATCTAAGAATATTACAACTATTTGCTGAATCAGAATTACGGGGCGTGGAAGGATAAACAAGGTCCTAAAATAATTTCCTGGGTTTGGAGGTGTTTCTGTATTCATTTGTTTAATTTTTTTGTATTTAAAAAACGTCAATAAAGGAACCGTATCAGATAACCTTACTTTGTAAGGTCGTATCAGATGAGAAATTATGCATAAGAAAATCCAGGAAAGAGAAACGAAGTGTCTTCTTAGGTGAAACAGTGAGCCTGGGTTCGGTTCCCGTGATACAAATTTTCTAGCTCAAAAAAGGATAATATTTATTTTAATGAAAAATAACAATAAAGTTGATTATTCTACAAGTGCCCGGGGTTTATAAGAATATTGTTAACTATTGTTAAAGGTAAATTGGTAAATTCATAAATATAGTGGTGCAAAACGTATATGGATTATCAGATGAAATATGGGCTTATGGAATGAAATATTTAACGATCATTTTCTGATAAATTCAATTTACGATCAAAGCTTGAGTTATTGCTCCTTTCTACCCGTAACGTGCGCGGAAAATATTCGCGAGACAATTGCGATAATTGATAATCATTCACTTATGAAGGCTGGTGTTTACGACTAATTCAATTATACATAATAAATGCTGTAATGTCTAGAAACTGAACCGTTGGGCCTAAAAGTCAAATAAAAACCCAGAACACGATCTTCCAGCAATACAAATGTAAATTTTATTGTGTATTTTATCTTCATAGTTTCTCTTTTTCAAGAAACAGGTCACACACTTGGAGGTCTTACGTTTCTTTGTCGTAACGTTTTCCTATTACAGCTTCTGGGAAGTTGGTGTAATGGGTGTAATGAGTCTGTGTTCATCGTTTTACTTTTAGTCACACTTACATTTTATAAATGGAAATCTGTGTTTCAGTTCTCATGTTTACAAAATATATAGTTGTTAATTGATCATTATGTAACTGATATAAATATGCTATATAATTAGATATAAAGATAATACACAGAATTGCTAATTGGACGACTATTTATATTTCAATAAGAATGGGTCGTTATTATTGGAAAAATAATTATAAAGTAATTTTTATGCTGAGAAGCTCTGGTTTCCACAGAGACTTACAATTTTATAAATGATATTTTATGTTATTTTCAGACATTTCTAGTTAGAAAATTCAAGGGTTTCGCCAAGATATTACTGGGGCTGTTACGAGTAGGTTGGAACACGGCGATGTTTCTCCATTAGGCGGGAGCTGCTGAGGGCGTGGGAAGAAACACATGGCGCGGCGCCGAGCCGTGGAGTAACCGATTGTCGTATTTACCGTTGCATTCCCTCGTATACGTTCACAGTTTGCAAAACTTTTAATACGTACTCGACATCCTTTTATTGATTCCGCACTGAAAGTTTTGAATACAGACGAGGAACAATGTAAATAAATCATTGCAACACTAAAATTAATACTTGAAAAAATAACTATAGTCCATTTTAAATAAGAAGTCTGTCTTCTGGCGTGTCTGCGTAGAGGGTGACACATACACGACTTATACAATTCAATTAAAACAGCAGAATAACACTGCTATTGTTCGGCAACCCTGCTTTATTTCAATCGTTGTGATTCAGTCACATGCCTCACGGTAATTAACCGCCATCGGTCATCGAATTTAAAACAGACTATAATGTATGCTGTTCCAAAAATCATGAAATTGATAGTACAAAAACCTTGGGTTTATTAAAAAATTGTTAGAGGTTGCAGTGGCCCTAACTTCGCCGACAAAATAACAATAATGATTTCATTTTCATAGGCTCCAATTTAGAATTACATCTCATAACTCATGTCCTTGTATTTTTGTTTTCCCTAAAAGTGGATTGTTGATAATTGTCGCAATTATTGTCACGAAAATTTAACGCATAAATCAGCATCATCCATAAAGCATGGTCAACAGAAAATTTTGATGATAATAAATGTATAATTAAATGTATAATTAAATTCCTTTAGGCCATATTTTAATTCAAATATATTTCTCTATTGGGTCCATAAATTTAACCATTTATAATCGACAATAATAAGTATTTTTTTGTAATTAATCAGCCTTTATAATTGTCGGATTATCAATGTTATTTTCAGTTTTACTTTTAATTCCAATAACGATTACAGTTTTTAGAGCTAGAAAATTAATATATGGCACACGAACCCAGACTCATGTTGTTTTGTTCATCATTCGTCATCAGGCGTCCTTTTTCCAGTTCTCATCGGAATGACTATTTTCGTACTTATTTGCAGAAATTGCAATTAATCTACAATTATCGGCGTTTGTAACTAATAAATTTCAAAATAATGGACAATAGATTGATAAAATACCTAAGTTTAATGTTTTCAGGTAATATTCAATTTGAATTATTTTCAAAAATGCTTGTCATAACAGCACGTTCTTTCCAGATATATTTCTATAAAAAATTGTATATATATTTTCGATTTATACTGACGTGGATATAACTTATGTAATATTAACAAGTACTGCGACCGGGATGACACCGGCTTATCCCGAACACAAACTAAATGCGACAGGAGACTTGAGCTATACTTCATATTCTGATCGAAAATCAGTTTTTATTTCCATTTGCGGCCAACGCATATTTACCAAGTGTAATACGTGGTATAAAGACAGTGCAACAGACATAATTGCCATTTCCTTTAAATTTGGATTTGAACGACGGTTCTACGATGAGAAGAGACGAGTATACAATTTCCCTTAATTTTCTTGTTTCTATTAAATTATTATTCAAGAGTTCCACTCTATCAGGTAGATTGCTATACCAGAAATTTTAATACGAGCTATATTTGCTCGCACTGATGAAAACAGAAAATAAAATTTTGAAATTTTGAAAATTAATCGTTAGTACTTCAAATTGTTGATCCTAAAATATATCATAAAATCACGATGCATTGAGAATTATGCAAACCATATTTTAGTTAATGTATTACAGTATAAAAAAGTTTCAACTTCTTTTAAATAAGACTTGACTCCATTTTAAGTGTGTAAGGTTAAAGTAATGTAACTGAATGACTTAAAGATTTGTAAAAAGGATTCAACATATCTTTAACTTATACGAATAATAAATATTGTATGATAAGTGTCAGGAGTGCGATCCGTGTGTATTGCATCAGAAATAATATATCCAGTGAATCAAACCGGTTTAATGATCGGGTTGCGTTATTTTGATCTAGTTTCAAAATCATTCTTTGGCGATTTCACTTTTCTCAAGTATTCAATAATTCACTAATTTAAACGACACGATGATTATTGTAAAAAAAATACTAATATCCTCCCAAAAACTGCTTCAAGAAAGCTCAAACGGAAATAAAAAGGACAGGTTTAAGTTGATATGATGTATTATTTATTAAAAACTTTGGTTTCTTCATTTGCACGGCTTTATCGGTCGTTTTACCTATTCTACTAAGCAAATAAATAGTCGACATGTTTTGTGTCTCGTAAATTTCCTGAATAAGTCATTTGAATCGCTCGACAGTTTTTTAGCGCGTCATTTCCACCTCCATTCCTTCAACGAAACACTATTTCTGTAGTAACGTTCACATCTGGAATATTTTTAACACGAATAAGAGAATCAATTTGAAATGAGGGGCTGTGGCTGAGAGGTGGTTCGCGTGCCTGCTGACTTTTGTCCGAACTAACTCCAAAGAGCCTTCGCGTCACGAAGCTCGGGGAGCAGAAGACAAATATTGTTCCATTGAGAGCAGCGTCAACACTTGTTTTAGCGTCAGCAGCCGCGATCGATAGCCTGCCGTGTCACTCGCCGGCTCGATATATCGACTACGTGCTCATCTCATGTGTTTTATTAAGATAGTTAAATTCTTGAAATTACGTCGTGTTTTAGTCACAAGGAATTTGCCAATCACTTCAAGCCTCGTCGAAACGCAAAACATCCGTCGCTCTTCAGATATTTTGCTTTATTACCTACGATCAGTAATTAATTAGCATATAAGTTATAGAATTAGTTGAAAGGTGGAACGGAAATCATTTAAGAATGTGACAGTATTGACGATTTTGAGTGGAGCCGATATGAACACCTGTTCATATATCAAATTTTGTCTCAAAGACAAATGACGTCTTCTCTAGCGACCTATCGAGTAATTTATTTACGGCGAAGAATGTCCTGGGGGGTTCGGAATTTTACTATTCCGCGATTGATTTTATGGAGTACAAGAAAAAAAAACCGAATGCTGCAGTCTTTTAGTTTTACGTCAGCGTAAGGTAAATTTAATTCCTTTAATTGGATGGTATTTCGGTACTATTTCATTAAATAAAACATTCTTTACATCCTTAAAAATCCAGTGGAACAATTTACGAAAAGGATTTGTGTTCGCATCTCTTCCCGACCGTTTCACCGACAAACACTTGGCCGATTCAAGTTTCCCGACAACTATATACCGATTTAGATTTTCCCGAAAGGTGAGTTTTTACGAAGTAAATCATAATATTAATATTCTAGAATACGTAATATGAAAGTTATCTTATTATACAAGAATATTATTGTAAACTAAGTAATTAATTAATTCCTAGAACAATTTAAACCAATCTTGGTACACGTGTCACTTAAGATTTAGGACCCAACCCTGTGACGGCGATGGAAGGGGCTGGCATTTTCAAAATACAAAATATGCAATAACGGCCTATATTGGCACCGAATAAATAGTGTACGGGGTCATCCAGATTCATAATGTCACTCTCGATGCTTTTATTGTCGAATTTCATCCCCTTACGGTATAAGGACAGGTTTGAGGTGGGGTGACGAAAAATTGTGTCAACTACTACAATAATACATTATTATTTTTTTGTTAATTAAGTTATTCATTAATGCGTGGAACAATTTAAACTAAACTTAGTGACATGTATTAATTAAGATTCAGGAAACAAACCCGTGGATTTAAAATAACTCTAACACCCCTATGGAGGGTTCAAGGTTGCGGTATTTTCAAAATATGCGATAACGGCCTATATTTGCGTCGAGAACATGGGTATGAGACAGGTCAACGAGCCATTGCTAGAAGAAGTTATGAAAGCTGTGAAGCACCAACGTATTGGGAGAACACCAGGAGGGGATCAGATCAGAGAATTATCAAATATAATTTTTGCATTCTTCCACCCTGACTAATAGAACCATATTAGTAATATCAAACATAATTCGAAAACAAACATATATATATAATTCACGCGAAAAGTCGCAGATTTAGGAGACAACCAGCAAAAAGTGAAGAAAACAGAAAACAGCTGTAACTTTTAAACAAATGCAGCTAGCGACCTGCGGGTGACGTCATAGTATTCAGCGTGGCAGCTTCCTTAGGCAGAGACTCTTAATTTACGCGAAAAATTGCATATTTAGGAGACAACCAGCAAAAAACAAAAAAAACCCATAAAAACGGCTGTAAGAGTACGGAGTCAGTGATATTAATAACGTCACTATCGGTGTTTTTAGTGTTGAATTTCATCTCCTTACGGCATAAGGACAGGTTTTAGGTGGGGTGACGAAAATTTGCGACAAGTACCAATCATTTACTGTTTCAGTGGTTTAGAAGTCGCCGAGTTTAGTTCAGGCATCTCAGCAGGGTTAAGTTGAAGTTTTTCCACTAAGGTTTTTTTATTCGGCGCAAATATAGGCCGTTATCACATATTTTGAAAATGCCACCCACTTACACCCTCCATAGGGGTGTTAGGGTTATTTTAAATCCACGGGGTTGTTTCCTGAATCTTAATTAATACATGCCACCAATTTTCGTTTAAATTGTTCCACGCATTAATGAATAACTTAATTTACAATAATAATAATATATAAAAATATAACTAATATATTAAATATTCTACAATATTAATATTTTACTTTACTTCGTAAAAAATCATCTTTCGGGAAAATGAACCATCGGCAAAATTACTGTCGGGAAAACGTGCATCAGGAAAATGTTTGTCGGTATTTTGTACTAGACCGGATTGCATTGACAACGGTTTTCAATAATCAATCAGGGCAAATGCTGAGACGGAAATAGAATGTCACTTGACTCCCGTTTCCCAGTAAATGGCCAAGGTAAAAACCGAGTTTTAAACACGTCTTTCCAAATCCGGCATGTCTAATGAAAGTTGACAGCCTGGAAGTATTTTACGTTTTTATACTGACAAACTGACTTTATCCTCTAAGATAAAACATTAAAAAAGAGGCCAACCGTCCTTCTATAGACGAAACTTTTCCCAATATTTATACAGAATTCAGGCTTGAAGTGTCAATATCAAGTTAATAACCAGCTAGACACTATATTTTCAATAAACTTTGAAAGATTTATACTCAATGATGAGACGAAGAAAAACTACTCATTGTTGTTTCATAGTCCATATTAGTTATTAATCTATAATAAAACGTTTTCATGAATTACATATTAGTAAATGCAGGAAGTTTAGAGAATAAATAGTCTTCGAAATAAGCGTATTTTAAAAAACACTAATGTATTTAATTTTTGAGGAATACTGATTACGTTATAATTATAATTATTATTAGTGGTAATATATTCTAAAATACAAGAAGCTACAAAATGTTATATGCACGAACGGAGTACATGAAAAAGAATGTGTGGTGAAACATTGGAGAAGAGCTTAGTTTGCTATAGTGCGTTTAAAAATTGATGGCCCTTGGCTGTTGAATTCCAGGAAAGTTAGGCCAAGCAGCGTTGTCGCTGTGTATTTATGTGGCATCAGTGCCTCCTTTCACGCAGAAACCTCAAGTGTCACCTAATATTTTATTGGACTATAGTAACGTTGGGAACCTTATTCGTCATTCGCATTGAATCATCTGCTTCTTTAAATGTTCCAGTGACTGTAATAATCTATTTGTTTAAGTTCCTTAGGGGTGATTTCTTTTATAATCTGTTTTCCATTCCATTTTTATATAATTGATAATATTTCTGCTTTCAGAGAAAATTAATAGTACTTCATATTTTACTATGACATTATAATTATTTATTTTGATTAATTATACGTGAGGAATATAATATAATTATCTCAGAAAACATGGGTTATTCTTCTTTATAATGCTAACTGAATACGACATTCATAAAATATGAATTATAAGTTCCCCACATGGTCGTTTATTTGAAGTTTAAACTACGTAGAACGTTAAAGAAGTACAATGCTAAATGGGTTTGTTTCAACACAAACA
Organism: Zhengitettix transpicula; assembly: GCA_037074705.1. Taxonomy (NCBI): domain Eukaryota; kingdom Metazoa; phylum Arthropoda; class Insecta; order Orthoptera; family Tetrigidae; genus Zhengitettix; species Zhengitettix transpicula. Next base: position 16,406,763 of record CM073593.1, on the reverse strand, counting down.
TCACGAAAATTATTTTGCTCCAAATGTTGGTTTTGTATTATAATTTTTCCTTGATTTTGTCTTGAAAATAAAAATTACATTTCATGGAGATTAGACTGAAATATATAAAACTTAATTTAGGGTTTTATCCAAATTGCTAATCTCTGCTATCAGAGCACTGATGTATAAATATATTTTTTTAATTTCAGTAAATTCAGTATATTTATTTATTTATTAAATTTTTGTAATGGAATATTTGAGTTCATATTCCATATGCAGAGTAAGCGGATTCCCGGTAGCTACGGTGGTAGTTGTTTTTCAAAGCCGCCATGATGACCACGTTGTTTTAATACGCGGGAGATGTTACCTCATCTGACACTGAAGTGGCTGTGACAGGTTATGAATGCAACGTGGAAAGTCGGCTACATGAATGGAAATAGTGTCCTGTCCCCCTCTCTAGCAGGTCCTGCCTCTCAGCTGATTGATGGCGCATATGAACGGACCTGTATTACCATAACAACAAGCTTCGAAACGCATCTGGACCACGCTTTTCCCACTTTCAGCACTGTGCTTGTGCAGGTGCGAGGTAATTCACGGGGCTTTGAGCAACATTTCTTTCTTACGTCTCTTCTGCATAAATGTATCCGTCCCATTGCGGAACTCAAATTTGAATTGTTGGCCTTACATGGTTTAGTATTCAATTTCGGCATAACTGTGTGATACTACAAACTTACACACCTTATAGTTTGTTGGACACTTCGTAAAGAATATCAATAGTAAATTAACTTTCTTTACTGAAATAATTGTTTCAATAGTATTTAAAATAAAGAAATATTTACAAAAATTTATTACCATTTATGTGAATCAATTACAAATTTTTTTTTCAGCTTTATGGGTCGGAATTTAATCGGAATAATGGGATATAACCCGTAACTAAGCTAAAAACAAACTAAGATATAAACACATTTAAATATAGCTATGTCGACGAAATGGCAGATTGTAGTCCTCAGATATTTAACCATTATATTTTATCTCTTACTGACGCCGGTATTTACATAAATTTACTCGGAATTGATTCGACACTAACCGCTTGGTAAACATTTCATTTACCGGCATTAATAGCGCCAGTGTTCGGAACATTTATTCATTTACATTCTCCTCCCCGATCCGAAAACATCGGTATCTAACTCCAAATAAACCACGACGATGATTAACGTTATATAGGAACTGTCCTACTACATAAAATAGAAATGTCTAAAAAGTATCAACGAATTACTACAGTAAAAAATCATATCTACCTTAATAAAGTCTAAAACTAAACCCGGTACCTTAAAGGAAATATAACCATTAAATAAATAGAGACCAAAATGTAGCTGGTAACCAAAGAAATTAAAAAAAGTTCCCTTGTAACTTAAGAGGGTCAAAACTACTCCGAGTAACCTTTTCTCAACCGAGTCCACCTCCACGAAGAGGAAAAGAAAATTTCATCAACCACCATGATTAATGCGAGATTTAAACTCAGCGACTCCTATAACCCCGGAATCGACACTATAATCGCTCTTTTTTTCATTATTTTTATGTAAACCGCTTCAACCACCATCCGCACCGCAGTAGTGCCTTCGGTAGTAAAAATTATAAACTTAAAAATTCTAGAATGAGACTTTCAAATTAAGCGACCCCGGAAATAATGGCCGTTTAGGAATGTTTTAAATTGAACCCCGTCAGCCCACCTATAGAGGCTTAAGCCCTCAGGGTTTGTTTCTGTAACATAAATAACATGTTTATAAAGTTTGGTAGAAATTTCTATTCGCATTTAAGATTATAAACGGAAATTTGTTTCACCCCCACTCCTAAGGGCTGAACTTCATATTAACCAGTATGGTAAATGTCAGAATTAAAATCAGTGGCTTCCATAATCCCAGTCTCCGTTATTTACTCATTGCATTATTTAATGTATTTTACCAACATCCTCCCCCACCCCAGCATCTAGGGGACGAAATGCAACTTAACTGACATGGTGAATTTTTAGAATTAAACTCATTGACGTCTATAACCGAGGATTTGACACCAATCTCTATTGTTTTGCGTTATTTTTAAGTAACGGCCCTCCACCCTGACCCTTATTGGTGCTATAAGGGGTAGAAGTTACACAAGAAAAACATTTGAATGAAAATTATTAATCACACAGACCACGAAAAGTAATTATTCGACTCTAATGTTGGCCATTTTTGGTATATAGTTAAATATCGCCCCCTTTCACACCTTTGAAGTTTCCAAACGCTTCGAAAATCTAACATTAATCTTTGAGGGACTGCGCACAACAACTCACCGAAGTTTCATCGCGATCGGGTGAATGGTTTAGGAGTATATGGGGACACACAGCATTCACACACACAGACATACATTAAATTTTATATAGAGAGAGATGTAAACCTTTGAATGGGATACGTGCTGCGTAATGAGCCGTGTGTAGAATATATTATTCTAATACCCTGTGCTGATGATTAGATGATAATGGCATTCTTCGCTCCTCTGATAAGTATTTCGTAAATAATGACCATTAATATCTGTCAACATTGAACTGCTGTTATTCTCCGACACGACTCCTTCTACTGACTCTGTTTCTCCACTTCAAAATTAATTACTGCCGTTTTTAGATCAGGTAATACAGCCTTTGAATTACTTATTTTATCGGTTAGAGTTCACTAGAAGTAATTTTTCTCAAAAATGCTTTGAATCAGTACTTTACAAATAATATCCTTTCTCGGTGTCTGAAAATACGCACCATCTCTTCTAGTGTCTTGAACTTATCACAGCCGCAACCATATGAGCACAGATTCAAAATAAAATTCCAAATTTGTTATAAATATATCATTGGAAACATTTCGTCCTTTACAAAATTAGACCAGAGAGGCGGATGACGATGTTAATTCGTTTAGCGCAGAAAGTTTTGTCCTAATAATTCGGCAAGCGTAGTTAGCGTGAAACGTTACTGTAAAATATTATTATAAGTTATTTTGCTGTTTCTCAGGGTAAGAGATGAGGATTATTTTTGAAAGTTAATAACGAAGGCGATTCAGAGTCTGAGATAGGAAGTTCATACGACCTTACAGCCCTTTATTTATTTCAGACAAATTCTAGAGCGACTTTCATAAATGCGTATATATTCAGCAGAGTGAAGGCATCGAGAAATGAAAAAATGGCAATATATTTTCTCACAATAAAGTAATCAATGACTAATGCAGAGCAGGTGGAAAGCGACATGACCCCGTTTACTGGACGTAATTTCACCAGCTGTGAACTGATTGGTCGTGGTTTGCTAATATGTGTGATAAAATCACATTAGTGTCATGTCTGGTTAGGTGTTCCGTAACTGTTGCCTGTGTGTGTACCAGTCTCTGGTTTGTTCATCGTGTTTTATCACACCTCGTCAAATTAATTTAATTTATTAGGTTACAATTATTAAAATATATTTAACCTTATTACCGAATGTCAATTAATTTAATTAGCAAAAGACGAAGAATAATTAAAAAATCAAGATTCGGAATATAAATTCCTTTCTTCTATTAAAACTTCATAATGTTTCTATACGTATTTCTTTGGATGGATTATTAATTAGAGCAAGAGTAAAAATGTTCATATACATTACGTTGATTGTTCTCACGCGCAGCCTAGAATAAACAATATTATTATTAAGTATTTGTGACTCGTCATAAATATAATTGGATGTAAAGGTTTGAAGTAGACTAAGTAGTTACTAAAAATTCTCAAAAGAGGTCTGCGAGGGATATTCTCTCGCAGGCAGAACCTTGTAGAAAAACACAGCAAACTCCTCTCCCGCTATCGGTAGGGCGTATGACAAGTACTCAGTGCCCGACCTACCTGATGCACGTTTTTCTAGGGTTTTCCCTGCATTACTTTTAGGCGAATGCCGGGTAGGATCCTTAACATATAGCCCGGAGGCCCTAGTTAACCCTTGACTACCTTCCTATACCCTTCCGCATCCCCCATTTCAAATCCCTTCCTAGGCTATTAAAGGGGAGTTGCCACCATGTGGATTACCCTCATGTAGCATATTACCCTAAAAAAATGCCTTATCCTCTCTCCGTTTTTGAACTAAGGTTTCCACAAGCCGAGGCACCTCTGCCTGTTTTGAGAGGTGAGGTGTATGTTCCGGGGTCACAGTCCTTGGGCATACGGTAAGAGTTGTTCGCTGTCCCATTGGAACAGTCGGCCATCTGCCTCCTAAACTGGTCGAGGTATGCAGAAAGGGATGCTACGTCCCTACAGCAAACTCTTCTTGCGCTATTGGAAGGGCGTGGGATTACCCTCATGTAGCCTGTTACCCTAAAAATATATATATATAAATACAAGGACTTGTTCATAAAGTTTAGCTCTCCATTTAAGCCTATCTTTCGCTCGTAATTTTTAAATAAAACATAAAGAACACATCATACGTATGTATTTTTTTAATTTTCAAATGGGCAGATTAATTACAAATTATGTAAAGGAAGTTTAAATAAAATAAAATTGAATAAATTAATATAATCATTTTAAAATATAAGCTAGGTTTAGGGACAATATTTCTAGTATAAATACCTGTATAAAAAGTATATGAGTTAAGGTTAATTATGAAATTATGAAAAGAAGGAAAGTGGAAAAATATATGAAAACAGAGATTAACTGAGTATTTAACTATCTAAGGAGAAAAGGAATGTAATTATTTTACTTTAGTTTATAACGAAGCACTATCAGTTCACTTCACTGAACTATACTAGATTCACTAGACACTTCAGATTACGTCTAAATATTCTTTCCGTTACAGGACTTTCTCCGAAAACTGTTGGAAGTAAATTGTTACAGTTATTTATTGTCCTATTTATGAATGATTATTTACCAAAATCTGTTTTTCTGTCTCTGATATTTAACTTAAACATGTGGACATGTAAATGCGATAAATTTCATTTATATTCCTGACCAAAATAAAAATTATGTATTCCACGTAAATGCAAAAATTTGTAAACTAATATGAATGTTTAACACTGTTTTGAACGTTTTATTAATTTCGCCATGCCAGTGTCAAATATTCTATTATTGAATAAAATGCTTGTTTTAATCTGAATTACGTTACGAAGGTTTTTGTAGATTTTATTTCTGTAGAATGGTGGTTATGTTATATACCGTTTCCTTCCATCTTCAACTTCCCCCGTAGATTGACGAGACATGAATACAGATGAACACATCTTCGGAAAAAATATTATGTAAACGTCCTTTGAAATGAAAAATTTAGCACCTGACAAAGGGACGAGGATCCCAGAAACGTTGTGTTCTGTTTATATTATCACTTATTTTGTCTGTATTTGGCTATCTTTCTTGTTATATGTCCTTTGATTAAAGGCACACATTTGAAGTAGAAAGTATACTGATCGACGACAGTTGAAAATACTTAACCCCGGGATGTTTGATTCGTCAAGCATGTACTGGTTGACGTAACTGACAATTTTCAAGTACCCGTTCTATTCCTCGAAATCGTTATAAATTTCCGCTTGAGTGTGAACATTGCTTTTGTTTTCGCGACTGACCCCTTGCTTTCTCTCTGCTCTGAGAACATAGTTCAGACCAGTTTACCTTTCACATGTGGCAGTGAACTGGTTGTTCTTAATTGCCTGGTACTCTTGTTTTATGAAATGACGTAATTTTAGGCGTAATTGCTAGTAAATAAAGGTTAATTTTGCAGCTGTTTCAACGAAGGGACAGGACCTGCCTGGTTTTCGTCACACTTTCACGAAATTCAAAATAAGTCGTAACTTGGAATTAAATTGTACGCGAATACCACCAGAAGGACCTTGTATTTACCGTGCCTAATAACAATCTTCTGAAAGTCACTGCGAGCGAAGAGAAAGTAACGTAGATTTCGTGAATATATTTTCGTCGAAGCGTAGAAACATGGTCACATTTTTATTACCCCTAACTCTTAGTGCATACTTTTCAGCATTTTTTAAACCTAAAATTTAATTTTACTTTTGGAATACAATACGGAAAAATTAACCAAAAAAAGATCAAACTCTAATTGGCTCATGATGTTGCACATATTCAACATAAATATGATTTATCTATAAATAACATTAATTGAATAATTATTATTTTAGTGCAATCAGAATACCCTGAAAATGACGATTAAATTTTATTAAATTTAAAAAACATAAAAACACAGAAAATAAATATTCTGGCGTTGATCCGCGGTTATAAAAATCTGGACTCAGGGGTTGACTCACAGAAAGCTAGGACAGGCATGTTTTAACCTGGCCACGGATGTCAAATAATTTTAACATTTTCTTAAGTGCTTGTTGTTTCGGATCTGCATAACAAATTAGCTCTCTTTGAAACGAACAGACCTTTATGGGGTGATACTAAAAGTTATGTTGCGTGTATGCTTCACTATACACTGTTTTAATATCAAAAATGTTTCCCAGTTTCTATTTTCTAATTGATACTAGCTTCGAAACTAGCAAATATAAAAATATTTGTATTGAAAACTAATCTTCGGATGTCCACGAGTGATGCAGCAGTTTTTAATTCTTATTTTATAAGTCTTTGAAGAAAATATATGAAAGTTTCAAGAAATAAATGCAGGTGCGAGAAAGGAACTTATTATAATTTATATGCAATTCGCAGAAGTTAGAAATTTAAATGCCCAGGGTCCTTGATAACTATTAAACATGAGATAAATGGAAAGATTGAAACAAGTATTGTACCCAGCAAAAAATGTTGTTACAGCCTAAACCACATGTTAAAATCTAGACTATAGTCCGTGTTAAATAAGAAGTCTCCTGTCGTGTCACTGATGGAACGTTCGAAACACGAAGTATACAATCCACCGTATAATGTTACCCGATTTCAAGTATTTTGTTTGGTTGATTCAAAGCCACACCGCCATCGGTATTCTAATTTAAAACTGAATATATTTACAATAAAGACATACGAAATCATGAAAGTTCTGTATGGAATTGGCATTGAAGAATATGATAATGATAATAATTAACAATGTTTAAAGAATAAGTATTAACAACAATATTCAGTACTTACATTGTAGATATAGGAGGAGATATACTTAGATGAGTGCGAAACATGATGAGTAGGAATAAAAGTATGTTGAAAAGGAAGCTATGAAAGGTAATCCAGGAGGAAGTAGACAAGCTGGAATTAGAAAAAAATGGACGGCGGGAGGAAATGATCTAAGATTGGGAGATATGCTATTATTCTTAAAGAGGCCAAGGTTCTCTGAATTATATAATGTTAATGAGTAACTAAGTATTCATACTGCAATTCATACTGACTCATAGTTATAAGAAGTGTGTAACTAGGACCTTCATCTAACTAGTACAAAAACAATGAAAACAAAGACGGAAATAAAACGTCTTTCATAACTAGTCTATTCATTATTTTGATTCAGTCCCTTTTAAAAAATATAGAAACTGTTTCTCAGTCTACAACAAGCCAAAGCCTAATTTTGCATTGAAAATTCAGCTTAGTGGTTCACGTCTCATTGTCATCAATTAAAGTAAAGGATTAAGAAAATGGAGTACAGAAAAAAAATTAATAAGGATCTCGTAATAACAATATGACAGCACTTTGCAGTTGAAGTAACTACGTTTGGAAACCCCTGTATTCTGTATTCACGACCTTCAAACTGAAACAGCCTTATTAGGTTTTTTCTAACGTGCTGTAAATTGTTAATCAAATTTCCCAGATTACAATCTGACTCTGCCAACTTCAGGTGTATTTGAGCCAAGTAAGCGGATGCAATCACTATTTATGTGTGTTCTTGAGTTTCAGCGTGGGGGAACATAACTATCGGGGTCGTCGTCGTTGTCATATAAAATTGAATGAATTGTTCTGCAGATTAGAAATCTATTTGAGGAACGACGTGATCTGAACCGCGGAAGGGTGTAAAGCTCCATCTGTATACAGCTTGCGAAATTTAGGATGAAATCTCGATTGTAATTATATTCTTGTTACCGGGGCCAATAACCATTCAAATTAATAGTATTGACGCAATATGATAAACTTGTTAAAGAGAAACAAGTTTCAGAATTAATATTTCCAGATTTTTATCTTTCCCCCTAATTTTTTTCCGGGAGAAAACAGCTCACTTTAATATATTAAGGAACTAAGATAAACGTTTAGAGTAAGGTTGAAATGAAATTGGAATTACTGCAATTTACGCGGAAAGAGGACAGTATTTTAACAGGCGGGAAGTTGGAAGCGCAAAAACTGGCGCAGTAACCGCAAAGGAAGGCTCTATTAGGTGTGCCACGTTGCACCTGTTGTCCGCGCTACGGTAATGAAGTCTCGTTCAGCATCTGCTACCAGTCCTCGTGATTGCCACATCCTGGAACACATTGCGTCGAGCGAGATTTTATGCTTGAGACCAGAAGGTCATCGTATTGACATAACTCGGCACAAATAGGGGTTATGCTTCCCCGCAATACCCGACTATTGAAAATGCTTTGTCACGTTTACGTCACGATATCAACTGTGCATCAGCTCCACAGGGTTTACCTTCAATTTATTTGACTCTTATTTGAAAAACTTGTAAGATGCTTCCCAAATTCATACGTTAAAGGTAAAAGTGCATCTTTTATGATACGCTTTCTTATTAATTCACGTAAATTGTTTCCATTTTGATAAATATGCTGAATCAAACCTATACCCATTGAAACCTTAAGGGTTTGTACTCAAACAAATAAATATTATCCAAGGTATAATATTCTCCGTAAATATTACAGCACACTTTCCGTTTAAAGTCAACGATTATTTTGCATCAATATATTTCACAGGTAAGAAACAATTTCAACACGTAAAATTATATATGAAATGATGCTTTTTACTTCTAGATGCCCGAAACCATGCAGTTATAGTAACAATCGGGAGCTACCTTACACTATGAAGTCATCGTAACAAGAAAAAAACAGATATTTGATTTCATTATTAATTGCTAACCCAAATACTCGTAAATTTCATAAGAACGTCCACTTTACAGTCATCCATATGAGATACGGAAAAACTTTTATTAAACAACTAGCTGAGTGCCTGATGTTTTCCAAGGTGTCATAAATTATCTCAGTGACATCCATAACCCCGGATGTGACTTGAATGTCGGTTGTTTTTGCGTTATTTTCTTGTCATTCCCCTTCCATAAGCGTGTTTCTCCGTCTCCGTATTAGTTCCACGGATTGCGTTACCTTTGGTATTGTTCTTTTACTATCATTCGATGGAGTATTGCTGGATATGATTATACTTTTTATTAAATTAAAATAGTTCTGCTTTACTTCATTACGAAATAAGTCACTCTATCCCGTGTGCTATGACGTCACGGTCTCTTGGCGCGCAGTAATTTAGCACAAAATGATCTCATTTTTAATATATAATTCTTTCCTCCTTTATGCTAGGAGCTACTCACCCACCACAGTATACTTTTTCGTGTTTTGAAGATTTATTGCAATCTGTCCATGCATTATATCTGCGTAGAAATTAACTTTAATATACACAAATATACATCCTTTTTTATTACATAGTTTAATTTCGAAAGTAACAGAAGGACACACTTGTAAAATACACTCAGAAAAATAAAAATTGTTCGTTTTTTTCCCTTCTTCATTCTTGAAAGTATTTCCGCTGAATCTCATAACTAAGACGTGTATTTCTAATTAAAGTTATAAATCAGTAAAACTACAATTACGAGTATAATTTAATAATATAAATTACCATATTATAGATTTTTTAATTTTTTTAGTCTGCCTAAACATCATTTATTAAACAAATCTTCACTAACTTTTCTAAATTACAAACTACTGCCGACTTTCGTTCTAAAACTTCACTTTACAATTAATATTTCAGCGCATGGTTTTTTCCAATAACTGGTGTGATTTCAAATAATCGACTTTCATAACTTGTACCATTTTTCACCTAAGTGGCAATTTTAGAGTGACGTAATTTGATTACATTTTTCTTACCAATATTGTATTTTCGAAAGCTCGTTCAAGTAAAAGGCTCAGTTACAATTTGTCGTGTTTACTGGCTTCTTTATCCTGCGTAAAGAATTTAATTTCAATTTATAAGACATTCACTTCAGTAATTTAAAGTTTTATTTGTGAGAGTTACACACACATTTGAACAGCTGACGTCATTATCTCATTCAGAATTTGAGAGAAAATCATAAATCTCACATGTCCTGGAAACTTATGTTTTGTGCAGTAAACGATAGTGTGCTATGTAATTTAGATGATTTAATGTAGCATGCAACGTGTCTTGTAAAATTTGTAATTTTATAGTTACACGATCTTTACAAGTTAATACACGCAATTGCCTTACAGCATGTTTCTCGACAGGGAGTAAAATAATATTTTAACACGATTGAAAACAAAGAAGGTAAAATTGTACATACACGAACGAGGCAGTCTCGGAACATAAAAGATATTTTATTGATGAATTTGACGTTACTAACTCTGGTTTTTATGGTGTCCAGCATTAGTCCGCCAACATGTTAGCGCTCCACTTGCCCAGGGTCTGAATTTCCATATGCAAAATAGCCTGGTGGAATCTTTCACCAAGCCCATCTCAGCGACGGAGAGAGAGGAGGAAGCACTTCAGGGTGTAAAAAAAAAGTTACTTTGAAATTTTTTGGCGTCTCCAATAATAAAGCCAAAAGATGAAAATTGAAACGCATTTACTGTGATTATTTTATACAGAGTTTCATTTCACTATTTAAAATCGTGATTTGAAATGTATCCTTCAACGGAAATGATTGTTAAATAATTTGATATTCAATTGTTACGGTAAGTATGACTGACAAATGGCGCAATATTAATTAGTAACTATCTCTTAACATTCTCCTATGATTAAAAATATATTTTAAATTTTAAATTGAAGAATAGAGAAAAAGCTTTCACAAGCTCCAAGTCGTAAAGGCCATGAAATTAAATTGAATTAAAGTATCAGGAGGGTAAATTGTCAACCGGACCAGGAATCGATGGATGGATGAATTTCGAAACGGATCTGGAGTCGACAGGGATTCCTCAAATAGTAGAGCTTCCGCCCGGTAAGCGGGACGTCTCGGCTTCGATTAACGGTCGACGGTGATACTTGAATTAACTTTAATTTAAAGCTGGTACTTGTGCGAGGGATGTTCTCTCGCAGGCAGAACCTTGTAGGTTAGATACGAAGGGGCTACCTTTTGGGATGCCTTTTCCTCTCCGTTTTTGAACTAAGGTTCCCACAAACCGAGGCACCTCGGCCTGTTCTGAGAGGTGTATGTTCCGGGGTTACAGACCTTGGGAATACGGTAAGAGTTGTCCGCTATTGCCATTGGAACAGTCGGCCAGCTGACTCCTAAACTCGTCGAGGAACGGTAAAGGGAATGCTACGTCCCCACAGAAAACTCCTCTCCCGCTATCGGAAGGGCGTGGGACAAGTACCCAATGCCCGACCTACCTGATGCAGGTTTTTCTAGGGTTTTCCCTGCATTTCTTTAGGCGAATTCCGCGTAGGATCCTTAAAACATAGCCCGGGGGCCCTAGTTAACGCTTGGTTAACTTCCTCTACCCTTCCGCATCGCATACACCCTTTCAAATCCCTTCCTATGCTATTAAAGGGGAGTTGCCGAACGTGGATTACCCTCATGTAGCCTCTTGCCCTAAATAAAAAAAAGTATTCTTGAATTGAAAATTCTAAAATCATTTAACAATTTTCATAAAAAATCCGTCCTCCATTTGTGGGCTTACAATATTTATGCCATATAAGAATTTTGATTTGTAAAAATTGTAGGTGAATGTGCAGCAGATTTAATAGATGGAGTAATTTCGTACCAGCTCTGGAGTCGACAGGGATAGTTCAGTAGAGTTGATTCCTGCTCCGGTCTAAATTTTTCCATCCTGATACTTTCATTACATTATAATTATAAAATAAATAAATCGGACACAAATCGAAAAAATTACAAAAATATAATCGCAAACGTTAAGTTCTTAATTTAGGACTTCATCAGGTGAATTTGGAGTATTGTTTACGTTTACAGCAGGCTGTACAGATTGAGACTTTGAAATTCTTATAAAAAATTATTTTTATAGCACACATTTGACAATGTAAAACATTTATTTATAACACTATAAATCTATTGTACAACTGTTGAAGTCCTAAGTTAAGGACGAAAAGTTATGTAGATGTTCGTTACTGGATTAATTTTTTTGTGTAATGTAGCCGGATTAATTCTTGATTTTAAATATTTCTGTAGTTTCTGTGCATCGTGGCACTATTACTTTTAATTTTACAGTAATTTTTATTAGAATTGTGAATTTTAAATTTTTGTATATACTTTCTAATTTATTTAATTCATCTGACCCAATTTGATCTTCTCCATGTGTGGCACAGATTACGTTTAAACGTGTTGAATTCAATCTTGAAAGTCAGTCGTGACCTAATTACGCTAGTTTCAAATGTCCTGAGCGTCAACCAGGTCGTCTTGTGGTGAACGCGCTGGCTCAGAAAAAACAACATTCAAACCCACTGCTGTCTGGGAGGAGGGATGGTAATCCGTCCATCGAATTGGACATTAGTCTGTTTTGGGCACTGCAATATGAAGCTTGTTGAATAAGAGACGTATTGGTGTACAGATTTGGGAGTCGTAATTGTTTCCTGTAAGTTAGTTGTGATTTTGCGAGCTGTCCGCAAAGAGAGACAAAGGCCGAGCAGAGGTAAGTACGCATGCAAATGTTGTGAGCCCTGCAACAGGTGTCGCGGGCCGCAATATCTATTCAAATGAGACGGAGCGCAAATACTAGCCGTTAATGTGTCCTTACGCAAGAAGCGCCGAGGCTCTGTCTATTGTGAGACTCTATCAGTTTATTATGCAGCTCATTACAGAGGTGATTAACTTTGATGTTTGCCCACTAAGACGCCCGATATTGCAGCCTTTGTTGCAGTACGCCACACGGGCGTGGTGAGGAAATCCTGCGCCTCCAACTTGCCCTGCCTTCAAATAAGCAATTTACTGTAGCATCAATATGGAGACGAAGTTCACTTCACTGAACGACGTCTACTAGCACCGCTTGTGTAACCTTCAAGCCCAAGTCTAATCTTCCATTTCACTCTTTTCCTTTATTTGTAATCAACCTTAGAATAAAACTGATTGTTACATGACAATTTAGCATAACATACCTGAACGATATAAATATTACTTACAAAATAAATCAGAAAATATTTAATAAAGACGTTACAATTACTTCAGAGACAAACACGACGACTCTTTCTTAGGAATTCGTAATTTCTATATTAAATATTTCATCTGACTTATTTTACTGTTAATATTTGTGTTATTTCTTTCAAGAATGATGTCAGATAATTTCCAATTTATAATACAATAAGGTTTCAAAAGAAGTCTATAAATTGGAGCATTGCAGAATATTTCGCTAAAAAAGTAATTCATTAAAATTCAGATAATTGGAAAATATTAACTTAATGGCATTATTCACAAATAAGAAGTGTCCGAAGTGACATTACCGAGGGTCAGAGATCGTTAGTCATCTTGTAACTAAGAAATAGTGATAAAATGTAAATTTAACATGTAAATATACGTATACATATACATGTTTTTATACAAAAAAATCTTTAAAAAAATTATAGTACATATGATATGGACTTAAGAACTAAAATATTAGTTATCTTTGATAATATTATAAATAAGATTAAAACAATTCAGAATAAAGATTTTCGGATGCAAGAGGCAAGGTAGAAAACCAATTCCCCTAATTTTTTTTACGTGATTTATATAAAAAATTATTGATCTGAAGTTGCCCTAAAACAGGTCAAAACGTCTTGTATAAAATTTTTGTTAATAAAAGTAATTTTCTGACTCCATAAACCGAGGTAGTTGGCATTCATTTCTATTGACAGAATGTTCCTGTACAATTTACAGGTGAGGTGGAAAAAGCTCTTGAGAATCGACGAATCAGATGCCAGAACAAAAGAATACGCGAGGAATTTTAAAAATTTGAGCAACATGTGAAAATCAGGCATCTTATTGTGTGTCACTATTCAATATCACAAAACTGACGATTATGTGTACATGTAATTATAAAAAAATAAATAACACGAGGAATGACATATATATTTTAATTCAATAAAGTTATGCAGGACCAGACGAGTGAAATGTACAAGATTGATTATTTCTATGGCAACAAAAGTTCTGCAGGTCAAACTTCTACAAATTTACGGACCAGAATATACATTAAATAAAATAACGCCAAAGCCAATATCAAAACTTAAACTGTAAACATAAAATTATTTACGGTTATAAACTTACTATAAAATAATAAATAAATGGAAAATATTGGAATAAACGCCTACCCAAGATAAACGAATACCCAAGACAGGACTATAAATTTTAAAAAAGGAATCATAGCTACGGAAATAATAATTTTGATTTAATAAAGTATACTTTTTTAAAGCAGCTTAACACTGCTGTTCTGAATGTTATGATTAAATTTCTCATTCCATTTTCGTTACGTATCGACATATGAAGTGATGTAATTTTTGACATACACGTCAATCATTTCTTCTATCGATATAAGCGATAGGTCGACGTGGATATTAATTTTAATTTGAGCTTTACCAGTATAATATTGAAGGCCGCTTTTAGTTTGCTTTTATATAAAAAATGTTATAATAACAACGTGCTTTAATTTGCATACAGTAAAATACATATATTAATCCTGTAAGATTTCCGGAGGGTATATATTAATACATATATCGTCGAAATTTTGTGTACAGAAAATTTTGGTTCCGATTAAAAATTGAAAATTAATGGATTGTAATTGTAATCAAAAATTATAATAATTTTAAAAAATATATTTATGGGACCCTTGTTTAAATGTAAACGGTTCTGAAAGAAATTTTTTCTTTTTGCTGTAAGCTCCTTCAAACTCAAGAGTAAACATTAACAAATTATCAATTATCAGTCTTTTGATGTAATTTTTATATTCTCGCAGAAACATTCCGCTTTTTCATTTCGATGGAAGCCATCTTAACTAACAGTTATTAATGTAAATTTAATAATAATGATGAATGTAATTTTCAGTGCATTTACTAAATGATTTTAATTTGAATTACAAATCTAAATTACAAGGCTGTTGACTATTCAGTACTTTTAGACAGCAATAATACAACTCGTACAAGTACCCTTTATTGCTTTTTCGCAGTAAGTAAATGTTTTTAAAAATCATCAGGAGAGGAGAGTAGATTTCCTGTCTTACTTTTAAACGTTAACTTTCAACATTACTAAAATTGTACTGAACGGAGTTTTTTTGAAGTAGAGTTGTACTTGTTCAATTTCTATTTACTTGAATGAAAATTTTTGCTTCCTAGCCTTGCGAAAGATTACAAATAAAAGCGAGATTTAATGTCATCTGAAATTCCAACGAGTCTTCTGAGTCTACATAGTTTTTAACGCAGTAAACAACTACGTATCTGTACTTAAAAATTCATCTCCATTACCCTGACACTAAATCTAATTAAATTAGTAATTTGAAGTTGGAAAACCTAGTAGAACTTTTTTCAATACATTGTTAAATAAAACGAGCTCGAAAGTCGTAAAAATAGAAAACGTAAATACGAATAGAAATAGAGAAAATGTCACAACAACGTACTAATACTTTATAACTCTTTATGAACTATCTGATTAAACAAATGTTAACCGTGATATAAGAGTCTGAAATGATATGTATTTTTCATTACCGAAATTGTTTGAAATTTAATTCATTGATACTTGATCGATATTTCAGAAGTGTTTTTTTTTATCTCTGGAGAGTTTAATGGGAATGAAATATACAACATTTCTGTGGTTGGATCGGGTTATTAATTTTCTGTGTCCTCGAATGGGTTACATGGCGATAAATTTAAAATACGTTTGGCCTTGAATTAAAAATTCTATTTGGTAAGATTTTTGTTATGTACTGCTGGTTTTATGTCGTGTTCCTTTCAATTATGAGCTATGCAATAAAAAATTTAGTTTCTCACACATCAATGAATCATAGTGAGCCGTGAAATTTACAAATTAAAACCGTATAGAAATGTATGAATTAAAAACAGGAATTCTGTAAGGTTTATAATTCCAGTTTGCATCTTCCGTAGTGTGTGCTTTAGTGTAGTATTTTTTTAGGTAAGTCAACACCGCCGTGGTGTAGACAAGAACTGCTCTGTGACGCAACTAGTCAGTTTGCAAATGTCCTTCCCTCTAAACAGCGTCCTACTAACTCCAAGGCAGTGAAAACACTGCGATGTTTGAGTTGTAACCGGACGTCCAGCAAGCCCTAGGTAGAAAGCAAAGACAAACTCAAGTCCTCGGGAAAAAAAATATATCCTCATGGATGTAAATATAGTCTAGAAATCTTTGGCAACCAAAGTTTTTTTATAGCTAGCAAGCGAAATTTCGTGTCATTTCAAGAGTTACGTAAATTGTGGTCTACGTGTCCCTGCAGAAGTAAATCATTTTACTCTCTCTCTTGTCTTGAAAATGTTCACAGGCGCTACATATACTTCGAAAAAGTTATTTCGTGTAAATTATGCACATTCTTACTCGTGTCATTAATGTAATTTTTATGTATATTCAATCCAAAATTACCATTCCCTAACATATATTAACCAATTATCTACTACTTTTAGAGAGAATGTTATAGAAGAAATAAAATTCTGGTTGTAATCGTTTAATAAAATTAAAAACCGGTTGCCAAACACAAAAGATAATCGAACAAAATGATGTAATATACAAACTGTATGCTCAGGATTGCAATAATTTTTTTATTATATATACGGGAACCAATGTAAATACTCAAATCATAATCAATATAAAGTCTACAAGCATACCATTGATTTTGACAACGTTAAAATTTTACTTAAAATAAATTACAATCACAAATGAAAAACTTTAGAAGCGATTTATATTTTTAATAACAAACGTGAACATTAAACGAAAGGCAGGAAAGTCTTGGAACAGAATTATTCTTTTGCAAACATACTAGAATTAATCGAGTCGTTTACAGATCGATATGGAGTGCCTATTCGACTTTTAGTATAATAAACGTTTAGTAAAATCGAATAAGATGATTCGTAACTCCGATATACCACGTACGACGAACATGCAGTACGTATTTAATAAACACGTGGCCGCATGGATGAGATTAATTTACTAAGGTGTGTATTAGTTTTTATACTTCCTCACAATTTTAACGTTTTGTTGTCCTATATGTTCTTTTACATAAGTTTGTAATCATATTCTTTTGTTCCAACTGTGATAATTGCATAATAATGCCGAAAGCTCATTTTATCAATATAATGAACTAAAGATTCACGAGGAGTAAAAATCTTTAATAAATTCACAACCGAAATTAATAAACTAAGAGATAATCCAGTTAAATTCAAATGTTAACTTCAGAAATTTCTGATCGGCAACTCCTATTCTGTAGAGGAATTTATGGACATTTTTTATAACTAGAATGTTAAAAATAGTTTAATCGTAAACTTATGTAGATTTAAATCCATGTGTAATTAAAACATATAATATTACTGAAACACTTTCTTACTCATTTCACTTTATTACTAATGAATTAACTTTTAGCTAAGAATCTTTTGCCACACGACACATTCCGCATCCTTGAAGACTTGCTTTCCTTGGGTACCAATGGAAAAATTTAAAATTAAATATAATCAAAGAATAGCAGCTAAATGTCAAATACTCTTGCTAAATTTAATGTAATATATTATAAATTTAAATTCCCAAAAATTTTTATTTTAATCACGATTCAAATATGTCATCTTTTCATCAGTTGTCGGTCGACAACGGTATCTCATTATTTTTACACCTGAAATATTTGTAGTAAATATAACGATTGTACTCAACAACATGTGATATTGAAATTCTTGATTACCGTCTTAGGAGAGAGATTATTCGCTATTTAGGATTCAGTTAGATTGTGCTTATCAAAGGAAATCGCAGGTTGGAATGAAATTCGAAAATAATATCGTTTTAAGAAATGCTTCGCTTTCTATTATAAATGAGACTATCTGAAGATTTATAAATAATTTGATCATTTTCTTTCCCAACTGCTACGGCGTTGTGAAGATTTTATTTCCGTAGGCCTTCAAAAAGAGAAACTTTGTTCCATTCCTACCAAAATCGGCATTGACAGAAGCCATAGGTCAGTCAGTGGTTGACCTGTGACACTAGGGCTTTCACCTTTCTTTAAAAGCCACTTTCGAAGCTGTAGCGGCTGAAAGCAAGTGCTTCTTGCGGTTTATGGTATCGTGGCAAACATGTTTCACTTTCTTACGGCGAATCGAATTGACTCTCTCTTCACGTATACTAGTCTCCTTTGGAGGATTACCTTCCATTACGTAATAAACAGCAGGCTTCAAAGCGAAATTAAACAATAACAGTAGTCTGGAAATATCCACGTGTTGTTTATTGAATCTCGTGGGGAGGCTTGAGTTGACAGGCCCACTGCAATATGCCGCCCCAGTCTTGTCGATACGGCGAGGCAAATAGTTGGGAATTCCTCCGCAACAGGCTATCAGTCGGCTTCAACCCTTCTGCAAGACAGATTGTGGCCGAGGAACGCGACTAATGAAACAGCTCCGTAATTGCAGACCTTTATGTCACTGTCTTCTCTCCCAGCTTCCCTGTCTCAGGTGCGGAAGATCCGGGATAAACTCCAATACTCCGACGGATCCGGATCCCCCCTGCAGCTATTATTTACAGGCGATTGAAATGTTTGCACAGAATTCTAAAAAAAAATACGCACACCGCAACAGATCCTAATTTGTGTATTTCATCATTACGACTGGAATAGCAATGGTACTTGGAGAAATTTAGAGCTAAGGCTCTAAGATGTTTAAAATATAAAGTCAGAATATATGCAAGAAAATATCTCAGTGTTATATTAATTTCAGGAATGATGAAGACCTATTAGCGACGTTTCAGTTAACGTTTTAAATCGTGTTGTCCTAGCGTATTGTTGGATTTCAGGAAATTTGAAACAGAATAAACAGGATAATTCCAGGTTTTCCTCTATTATTAATTTGTCTGTTTCCAGACAAAAAACGAAAAACTGGAAGCATAAAAATATATTAATGTATAAAAGCTTTTCAGGTGTAAAGTTTTAATAAATTTTTCGCAGGTTGAGCACCAGGTTAAGACTATAATAAAAATATAATCCCACTATTAAATTTATCAATTTCGAACGTTGCAATTCAAAATTTCGTTACTTAATTACTTATGAATTTTTCTGAATTTGTTAGTTTACTTAACAGAGAACAAAAAATTATTATATAATGCACACTTTCTTTCTGTATTATTATATGGCGAAAGAAAAGGTATTTGTTATACATCGGGTTAACTCCAAAACATAAAAGCCGAAGACATTTCAGAAAGTTAGACGTTCTTACCCTCCGAGGTGAGAACATTTTCTCATTAGTTCTCTTCGTGCTTACCACTAAAATTTATTTATAACTAATTTAGATGTTCAATGACCAAAACCATAAATAAAAATAACTTTCATATAGTATGCAATGTTCAACAAACTTCCCCAACAAATATAAACCGTGGACAAATGAACCTAACAAATTTAAAATTGAACACTATAATTTATTCTACTCTGTAACGGAATTTGTATATCTGTAAAAATTACATTATAATAAACTATTGTAAATAGTCAGGATGTGCATTGTTCTATTAAAAATGTAATAAGATTTATGGCAAACATTTGGACTAATTCTATATCCTGGAAACTATGGCTTCATTAAAGGATACACGTAATATTATTATTTTATCAGAACAATGAACCCGTGATCACTGAAATTATATGTTAAGTAACTATTGAGGATCGACGATTCGGAAAACTGAAGATAGACGTTGCTTGTGATTCCAAATAATATAAATATCCTTGTTATGTATTAAACCATATACAATTCTCTTCATATCTTTATTTTCTTTTATATATAAATTACAGGAGAATATTAAGGTTTTCTATGCGAGTATAATAGAAAAATTATAAAAATGGGAAAAGGGTAACGGTACACGTGTTAGTTTTAAAATTAGTGGTATTTTCAATATTTGTTAGAATAAGTAGTGTTTGGAAGAACTTATAGAAAATAAAAAATAATCAAAATTGTAAAATAATTTACTGAAAAATGTATGTACTAGAAAATATTAAGTAAATTATCGTAAATGAAGGAGAATGATAAGTTTGAAGTCTGAGAAATTGACTAACCGGATACAGTGATAGACGTAAACATATACAATATTACGAACAAGAAAAATTTGATGAAATGCACTTGATAAAAGTCATCGAAGACATTTTACGGTAGATGACGGGTATGAAGATACTAATGAAAATGCATGTGATGTAATGTAAAAAATAGTAATTGTATGTGGTATGGAAAATTATGTATGTATAATTGATTTTTTTTAAAAAAAACCAGATGATTATAGCAAACGACGAAGCTCCTGTCCTTTACATATCTAAAAAATAAAGATATGATATGCTTTCATTCATAACAAGTATATATAACCGAAAAGTTACTGTCACTTGACAGTGTTGTTTAAAAAAATTATGAATATATTAACGTCATTTAAGTAGCTGTATACCAACGAGCTTACATAAAATTATCTGAAAAATATCTGATTATGTTAAATACTTTGCTTAAATTACTTGAAGTTATTTCTAAATACTCAAGACATAATTTTTAAAGATTTTAAAATCTTTATAATGGCCCACTTATTATATTTTTTTATTAATGAATCGCATTATTTTGTTTGGAACACCTCTTAGGTACAAGTGCACAAAGCCTACGGCGTTTGTTGTGCACGAACAGTCAATTGATGACAATTTCTAACAGTTATGATTGTTCAGGTGGAACGATCGACTTAATGCTCTACTGCAGTCGGGGAAATTCACCGCAAACGGTCAGCGTGTTTGACATCAGACGAGCCATAAATATGCAAATAAAGAAACTCAACTGAACCAAACGAGTCCGCAAAAATTAATGAGGCACCGTAAAGAAACTCATATTTCATTTAGTTCGTACGCTGATTAGAATTATACTCTGGGAAAAGTAAGTCCTTGATCGTTTCAAGTTAAATTTATCGACTTCGCTTTCACAAGCCTCTCTCCGTACAACCGACTCTCCCCGTAGGAGACACAAATGCGAGCTTCATAAAATTCCCTCCGTAGGACATTTTATACACGATATACATATGCATAAGCTATACGATACACAGAACGTTCATCTTCTGGCATAATGGTGTAATGAATATTCTATATGACGAAGGAGCCCGAAGTTGCAGCGCTCTTTACGTCGTCGCGTTGAGTGTGTGAGCTTCTGTGGTTTTATCGACCGCGTTAAACCGCGTTAAAGGGCTCAAAGTCGCTGCTTTGCCGGCGAAATGTGTCGTTTGCGTATGCGACGACTATTCACCCGTCCGCGTCTGTTCCACTTCACAATGGTTTACGGCTCCTCTCGGGCCCATTAATATTAACTACGAAGCGACATTGTTCATTACCCGACACTTGCGAGTGTTTTCCAGGCTTGTATCCGCTGCAGACATTACAAACCATTCAGCACATGGGCCGATACCTTACATTTTATATTTAGCAGTTCTGTTTATGAAGAGTGAAGAATAACGCGTCTCCTGTTTTAGTTACTCGTTCATTTAAGTAGGTTGTTTATAAAATCTGTTGGAACAGAACTCTTTTTCCAACATTTCATTATTTTTTCTAAACATATTTTTAAAATATTATGATTAATATTTACTTTTCTATATTTATATTATGCCCCAATCTGTCAACATTATTTAAAAAAAATTAGGCAAATTTTTTCAAGAATATTTATTAATTTGGATTTTTGAAAATTTTAAATACACGTATTAGAGATGTGTGAATGAAATGTTTAAATTGTTATATTATAAGAATAAAAATGTCATTAAATTATATGTTTTCAATAACTATGACAAATACCAAAAGCTATTCCTAAATTCAAAGTTAATAAATATTCTTGAATAAGCAAACTGAAAAGCATTTTAGATATTGCTGACGAATAAAAAAACTATTGAGTGTAAAATACTGAAATGAATGATTCTTGATTTTTATAACAACCAATTAAAGTTTTAGATTAATACAAAGTATTTTAAGCGAAATAAATGCAATTAAAGGAAGTTACATAAATTTTACAAATTTCTCAAAAATTATTTAAAATATGTAACATCGATCTTTTTAATCAGGGTTAAATTTGCGTGGGGTGATAATGGAATATATTTTGTGGGAATACGAACAAAATTTATTTAACTAATTTAAATGTCTTATCTTTTGCCCGAATGTCGCTGTTGAAATTCCAATTTGATGCTTTTAAATCTCATTCACGTCTAGTCTCACTTTATTCTTTCTTCATAAACAAACACTATACCGGTCTTTCATTAACATTAATTCGCTGCACTTTAATGTATTTCGTTGTATTCACCGTTTTAACTTTACTCATAGCGACGATGATTCATAATTTTGTGAATTATATTCGCGTCTTATTGAGCTCTCCTAAAAACGCTTTACATGTTATACCTTACTTTACGCCTGATTTCCACGGGGTGCATAGCAGCTACTGTCTTTCTCCTCTGGTCTGCCAAACAGGTGTGTGAAAGTGACGGTCATAAATTTTCTCAATAAAAGGCCGGCCGCTGTCACTCACACCTGAGCAACCCCCAGATTTCGCCTTTTCCAAGAAGCTCCAAGCCCTTGACAGTTTTATTTAATCTTAAACCATGTTTATGCATTTAGATCTTTGCCTCATTACAATATATCATTATAAACAGCCTTTGATCAATTTACATACAAAAATTTGTTCTTCATTGAAACCTCAAAATTTAGGCCATGTAAAAATTGTGACTGAGTAAACTTTAGTCGTGCGTCCATCTGGCTTAATGAATTTCGCACCGTAGCTGGAGTCGACACGGATAATTAAGGTGGTCCCTGGTTCGATTCCTAATCTGGTTTACATTTGTCAGTGCTGATACTTTAATTCAGTTACATTTCACGGTCTCTATATTATGTTTCTGGTGTAGGCTCATCATAAGTTCAAATTTTAGTTCCATTAAATTGTAACGAAGGTAAGATGAAAAGTCTACATATGTTTGCAAATAGGTTAATAATTAACTCGAACTCCAAAAATATTGAACGCTTATTTAAATAATTGTAATAAAAAAGATCCAAATAAAGTTTTGGTCAAAGTTATAGGTAAATAAATATTGTGGCATACAGATGGAAACATTGGAAGAAAGTTTACGAGATTTAATGTTGAAAATAAAACAAAATTTTTAAAGAGATAACAAAGATTACTTAATTGACAATTTTGATTTACGTTGGCTTAACATTTTATGTTTTTAAGTAAATGCCTCAGTTTTTATGAGAATCCAAATTTCAGGGCCGCTTATAGGGCCTCTAATAAACATAAAGATTTTCATTTTTCGCCAATTAACGAAAGAAAAAATGAATTTATTTTACAATAACAAAAGTTTATACAATAAATTTAGAAATCTGAAAAAAACTATAGAAATATCTGACAAAGTTATAGAAATCTGGCGGTAAACGATATTTACTTAAAGGTTTACAAAAGAAAGTTTTTACGTACCCTTTTATTTAGAGCTGTCTGGTACCTGTTAGTGCTCTCGCGATTATTTAAATTTTTATAGAACAATAGTTTTGACACGCCATAGCACTGATTTTATTATAGTCTCACTTTACAACACTTTCGGCGTCTTTCTACTTTACTGTCGTACCTACCATCACACTCAGTTTTGCTGTGGAAAATCCCTTCAATACATAAGCTGATATCTTCAGCTTATATTTTGCTGCATTCGGCCGCCATTGGCCGGTTCGCCACAGCACACCGCTCCAGCAGAACACACATGACATGACTGACTGTTTCTCACAACAGACTGCGTCTCAAACACGCACTGAACGTTTTCCGCCAAAATTCTTTGTGCGTACGCTATTGGACGATAATTCGTAGCAAACCATTATAGTGTCTGCATTCTTACGCCAAACAATGCTGTTCTTTACAATGCTCAGCCTCTGAGTTTAATAACTAAAGATTATAGAATAATTAACGAAACAATTTAAGTAAAACATTTCGTTGCAAATTGGTAATCTTTACAATATATAGTAATACCAATTAAACAGGCTATTAATTGTGTTTAATATAATTTAATTTTTGGCGGTACGGGTGCTTAAAGATGACAATCAAGGCGGGTTTTTCTTTGTTAACAATCGAGACTAGAAACCGTGCGCTCAGAGAACTCAGTATGCGTCGAGTGTGCGTAGAGTATGCGTCGAGAACTGGGTCCACATAGAGAAATAAAAACAGTAAAAGTCTGCGGACCCAGAATTATGAATAGGGCTATCTAGGAAGTCCAACAGCGAGATATAATAGTTTACATAAAACGCAAGTAAACAGTTTTGACGGACAGACATAAAATCGCAGTTTGGAAGCAGAAGTTTTGTTTCACAAACTGAACAAATTTTCGTATAGAGAGATTTTGAGGAGATCTACGTCCGGCAACTGGCTGAGGGTGAGCAAATCCAGGTTCCAGGATAGCAGAGATGCAGAGCAACTACCGTGTGTTCAAAATCTAATGAGTAGATTCAGTGTATAATGGCCTGTTTAGTGGGTGTTGACTTCAAGCTACATGAGTCCGAACTGGTACCAGTAGCACTGTTGCGAGCAGAAAATAATTATTAATGGCTGTAAACGATAATTAAATCAGGTTTCGTTCGCGTTTTTCTTTTCATTCGTTTTCTTTTACTTTTCTATTAATTATTGTATTCCGTTAAGTTCAATGAGTTTGGATTGTTAATATTTTAGTTCATTGTATTTGATTTCCTATCAAACCCAGTGGTGACCCTGAGATAATGAGAAATTCAACTTAATTGATTGTAAAATTATAATGCTATATTTTCATAAAACGCCACGAATTAATAAAATAAAAATTGAAATATTTGTTTGTTAAATTGATTGAATTCGGCGTGGAAAACAGGGCTTATAATGTGTAATTATCAACAATAAATTTTAAATACATAATAATTTTGTTAATTATTCCTATTAATTAAGACCACCTTTTTAATCATTACATAAATGGCTTCCTAAACGTGGGGCAAAATTAATTCATTTAAATCTTCCTTTTTAATCATTACAATATATTTGTCGAATTATACTTAACGTTTTATTTACCACTTTGTGGAGTAGTTCATCCCTGTGGTTTATCAAAGGGATAATATAAGTAGTAGTGGATATAAGGAAATACCACATGATAAGAAACTTGGTTGAGATTGTTATAACGAATATATTCCTCGCTGAACTCGGGAGTAGGAAGAACATGTTTCACGTTTTAATTGGCAAAAAAAAATGACACAGTTTTTTGATCTGTTCTTCCGTTGCTGCGAACCTCGTGAGTGCTTTGAATTACTTTGTCTGTTTCTTCTTTGAGGTCTGACAAATGGCTTATGCCGTGAGGGTATTACAGCAGTTATAACGCCCCGCTAACAAGGAGTTGCCACGCAACACTTCTGACACCGAAGTTGCACAGTGGTTGCATTGCTGTTCCCACGGAAACCGTTTCCAATTCAGAGGAATACTTATTACTGAAGATAAAAAACTATAGCAGATTGGTGAAAAATCTTTAAAAATTATAAGAAATATCATGAAAATTTTTATAAGTTTATATTTCAAAGTATAATCTCCGTCTTACGTTTTCTATCAACATTTGAAATGTTAAAAATCACTAAAACGGTTTCAAGAAATTTACTGCAACTAATTTGGAAACGTAAAACATTAAAAATATTTTTCCTGCCTCCATTTCTCTTATAACAGTGATTTTCCATATTTCTCCATTTGAAAACGATTAAATACAGTTTGGTACCTCAATTGGCACGTTTTGTAAATTTTCCTTGTTTTTTTCATTCATTCATGTTTTATTTTAATCATGGTTGCTCATTTTAATGCTGGAATTTTATTGTTAATACTCGTTTAGTTAAAAATACATTTGCGAATGTAATTCTGTTTTATCTACAAATATATATCGTTGTAGCTTTACATCAAACGGAATAAACGATACGCAGTAGGATTAATTTTTATCATAGTATTTTTTACTTAAAACCTTTTTCAGTTCGTCATAATATTATCTTTCATAGTTTAATTTATGTAATTAATTTGTTCAATGGGACTAATGTCGGCTGACTGGAAATTTTGGGGAAATATAATATTTAGCACATATTTCTCTCCACATCTTTGTGAAAATACACGACCAGCAATAAATTTAGCATAATATTTATGAGAGAAACAAAAGCACTGTGAGAAGCGCGCAGCTGTTTTGGGTCGTCGCGGCTTCAATCAGAATATTAGAGAAACAGTGTCACGTGACTGAAAATATGCGTGTGTCGTTACCAACATTACACAAATTATAGGGATAAATATTCCTGTGAAATGGACACGTATGAAATTGAAGAAAGGAATTAACTACTGTAATTTAAATTCTGTAGTTTATTTAGACATATGATGAGCGTTACTGATAATAAATCGTAATGTTTCAGTATTATTGGAATGAAACAAAATTTAAATCATCTATTGTAAATTACTAATAATTAATTATATGATTTTGTCTTTCGAGGTAAATTTAATATGAGAAAGAACTTCACAGAATTATATAAAAAAAAAGTTTACCTGGATTTTTGACGTTAATCTAACCGCATTTTAAAACAGATTGATAGTTAAAGGAATTATCTAAATCCGTCGTTAAATACAGATATACCAAAGAACTTGTAATAAGATATGTAATTTGTATGTTTGTTCCCTGTAAATATAATATTGACAGTTTTTGACTGATTTTTAATCAGTAACATTTCTGATTGAATTATTTTTCTGTATTTTCACAGTCCGATTGTCTTTGCTGGCTTTAAAGTTTGAAATTAGATTTATCTTCTTTTATCGTTTTTGTCTGGACGATGTAACCTAAACTACGCAGATCACTCCAAAATAAAGTAAATTGTGAATGATGAATATAACTTTTCAACACCATTAACATTTCATTCACACAGTTATAAAGAATAAAAAACAAATTAAATTGATTTATGTTTAATAAAAGTTTACAGACAGAGGTTGTGAAACTACTTCTTCAGCTTCAGAGTTTAATTCTTATTTAATAGTGAATATTTATACAAATATAATTTATGACCATGTAAAACAAATATTGCGTTTCTTGTGTGATATAAAAAGTTATGGATAATATAATAGACAATTTTCTGCGTATTTCAGTAATTAAATTTTAAAGAAGTTCATTTCAACTATCAACAGCTCTCTTGTACTTTTTTATCGTGCCCTTTATCGTAAACTCTGTACTTTTCCCACTTAATTGGAAAATTCCGCTCTTCTAACGCCTTGTTAAATCGCCAGCATCCCTTCTACGCTCTTTGAGAATCGCCTTTCCTTGGGACGTTCAACCGGTCATTTGGCCGCAAAGCGTCCATGAATAATACATGCTAGGAAGACGGGTAAAGCGTCCGGGGAAGACAATTACAGGCATCACGCACCCACGCAACGGTCTGTGCAGCTTCCGACCAGAAATCGCGTGCAAATAATTAATTCTGCACACCGCTCGTCCAGTAAAAACTTGATGTTACAAGGATTCTGCACTTCCTAGCCGACTGTAATTTGAGGACGGTTGTTTTCCCGGGGCTCTGTAAATGTCAGGAGTCGCGGTCGATTGTTCGGCAACCGAAAATCTCGCGCGGCTGAACTGAAATGAGCTCCACGCTGTGGTGGAATGTTTTAATGGTAGCTCGCAGATGAAATTTCATTACAGGAGCCTTTACGAACGTCAACACTGGAGCAACAAATGCGGGAGAAGTGGTCTAATACAATCTCAAACCTCCGTACCAAAATGACTTGCGCTTACTTCGTCGTGGCTGGGACGAGAGGTTCAACAATTCCAATCTCAGAAAGGAAAACAGATGCGGTTTTGCCATAAACATTCTTCCCTTAATTACACCTATGAAAATGGAGACTTTTAATTCGAAACATTCTGACGTCGCCTTACATTTTTTTACTTATTTAATAACATGTCATAATTTAAAATATTTGGGTTTATTATTATTTTATGAACACTCTAGTACAATATATTTTTGTATACAGGAAAGTAACAACTATTTTAAACGCCATCATTTATTATTTATGTGTAAATATACTCTAGTAATTATGCAGCTTTGCCCATCAGTTTTGGGCGACAAATATGACGATAATATTCAGACTATTTATAACCGTAATGAGGAATAAATAATTCTGATTCCTGAATCCTAAGATTCGTTGATTCTAAACGCCAGGTTATTTTTATCAGATAAATAACAAAACTTTGTTTATTTTAATGGTTTATTTAACGAATCATGAGGCATATGAATAACTCAAGGCGTTGTTTTATCTAAAACATGTGGCATGAAGTACAGTCTTGGTCGAGCACGTGTTCGCCTAGGCTCCATTGTTTGGGTTCAAAAACTTAACAATATAAATTAGCATTCGTAAACGGACACATCCGTTTACAATACATAATTATAATAAAATAGTTGCAACTCAATTGAAGACTATTTTCCTGTGTATATAGAAAATATTTTCACATAAATTTAAAACATTATATTTGTAAAACACAACGTTTCTTCCTTAATTTGGACCCCTTCAAGTGTACGATTTCAATAAAATTAAGTTATCTAAAAAAATGAATTAATTGAAATTTTACACCTGAATAGGTCCCAATTATGGATGGTACATTGTTCGCCAAATATATTGTTATAAATTTGATAATAATTTTTTTCTGAATATTAGGCTTATTTATTTAAAGAAGTCATATTATTATAATTGAAAATATTTTCATTTAACTTGATAAATTATTGACATGTCTGCAGATGTTACCTTTGCTTTTATTCTCGATTTTTTATTAATGTTCCTCTCGTTATTTTATTTCTGTTTTATGTACAAAATATGTCACTATATCCTGTCCCAGGAAATAACTTTTCTGTTCTCTTTTTTTTACTGTAAACCTACAAAACATAGCTTCGTCCGCTTTTTTGAGAATTCATGAACTGTGCACTGAACTGAACCGCGCCCCCTCCAGTTTCTCCCCCTTATACAAAGGTGCAGCACCAACGGAAGTCCATTGCAGCTCCCCCAATTACGACCTGCCAATAGTCTGGACGTTTCCGGCGGCAGGAGGGGAAAGTTGCTCTCGCAGATAAAGCCAATTACTGCATTACGCGACGTCCCTTTGCTGCCGTGGATTCCGTCTTAATACTTTCAAGGGGAATTTAAAGTATTTACGCGAATACTATTGTAACGATTATCATATTATAATCAAGAGTAGAGCTTTATATTTTTCTTTGCAAATCATAAATAAATTCTGCCTCTACGGCTGTAGAACTGCTCAGGGTTCTCCGTAACGAAAGTTCTGGTTGTTTTTTTTTTAAAAAAAAATAATATTGTTGCATCACTGCTAAGGTCATTAGTGACTTAGTACCTTGTTGAATTTATTTTGAGGAGAAATAATGAATTGGAACATACTCGCCGGCATTCGAAACCCTGGACCTCTGTGATGCGAGGCAGAGACGCGCACCACTAACATCATCTTCTCTGAATGTTACACATAAAAAATATGTTTTAATGTTTCTCAAAAAGATCGTGCTATGGTTAATTTTATTTCGAAGGTGTAATAGAGTCCTTTCGATGAAACTTGTTTAGTATATTTCCAGTCGCATACTAGTCAACTGTTTAGAGTTCATTTAGCAGGGTGTAACTCGATGGCAAAATTTCAGAAATGTATTCCTCATAATGAGAGAAGAAAATTTTTTATTACAACGTGAGTCCAAAAAGGATAATTAGAGAGTTATCCGAAATTTTATTAATGTCAAAAATGAAATATTTACGTCTGATTGACAATTAATAATAGGAAATATAGCCAAATCCAGACAAAATAAACGATAATGTGACCACTCCACGTTTCTGGAAGCCTTGTTCCTTTTTTCAGGTGCAGAGTGCACTAGTCAGTTGACAAAACTCAAAAGCTTTTAAAGAGTTGTCTCTCTCTCTCTATGTTCTTGCGTTTTTTCTGCACCTGAATAAAGAAACAAGGCTTCTTGAAACGTGGTGTGATATTTATATTACTACTTGTTTTGTCTATATTTAGCTATGTTTCTTCTTCTTATTTTTATGTATGTCAACTGGACTAAAATCCAAGATTTTGGTTTCAATTTCTTATGAGGGAACAAAAAATTAACCTCCCTGGACTTTTATCTTTGGAGTATTCAACTGCTGTGGATGTACTAACTCTCCTTGCACGAATTATTGTAGCCTGTCAGATACACCAGGCATTTTTGATCGTGTTAGAAACTCAATGCGAAGAAAAGTAGCTGCCCATATTCAGACACAAGGAAGTCACTTTCAATATTTCATCTGATATGGGAACCGAGCGCTCCAGCTAGTCAGTTGAACTTCATACAAACCGATCAGATATAGAAGTTCGGATAGCTCTGTAAAGGTTCATTTTCGGACCCCAGTTGTACGACACTTTTTTTTCTTCTCTGAATATGATGAATCTGTTCCTGAAATTTTGCGCCGTCGAATTTTGGTACACTCTGTATTTGCTTATTGAATGTGTCCTTTCCGGATATTCAACAGCCATTTCTATAGAAACGCGTCATATTTGACGACAAAAAAGTAATTAAGACGTTACCTTCACTCATACCAAATTTGTAAACGAGCAATAAATAACTTCCAGTTGCGAAACCTGTGTTCAGCGAGAAACTTCAATACCGTACACAGCCTATTAATTAGAAGGTTTTGCTCTGAGATTCGTTAAACGCTGTGTCTGTCAGAATAGAATTTCCTGTTAGAGATAAAAGTGCTCCTTTAGCGCGGTTACAGTTGTTGCCACGGAAAACGAGTTATATGTTCCGGAAAACTACTTGAACGACTTTTCAGGTAACCACTCAAGGTTATCAACATGTATGATGGAGTATGAAAGCCAAATTGAAATCTCTTAATAAGTAATCATGAGTGAATTCCGTATTGCAGACGTCGTTAAAATTTTTATTTAATCGTGGTCCGGATATATTTATTTTAATAATTCAGGGACTATTAGGAGATTCTTTTTTTCATTTAGCTCTTAACGAAAACTACGGAGAGTCACTAAAAGAAGAGGAACACTTTCATAGGCGAAAAAAATTGAGAATACTGGAGCTTACGGTAACTAATGTAAAATAGCTATTGAAATTTTCAACGAAGCAGTTTTAAGGTTGAAAATTTTTCAGCCAATGCATAACCATTAAAACATCTACAAATGCAGAGGAAAACAGAATAGTTACGCAGTTGTAAAACTAGGTACAACCGTAAGGATTCTATCGTGTCTTTGGCTCAAAACCTCTCATAAAATCTAACAAGCAGCTGTAGTTAATGTTTAGACGTCGATAAAAAAAGACCCTTAACTACCCCCAAGATCGAGAGAAGAAGGAAACTAACACATGATTAGATTAAACAGGAATTTATTTTTCTAAAAACATGACTTTCTTAAACCGATAAATTATTCAACGTTTATATGACTTCAGTTTAACGGAAAATTTCAATAAAGTGACACAATATTGCCACCACAAGTGTTTCGCTAATTTGGGAACTACGACTGGAGTTTCAGTGAGGTATTATTCGAGTAATAATCTTACATTCGCGAACCAAAGTTTCTTTACATGTTACTTATGATCCACGGGCAAACATTGGATGAATAAAAAACGACTACCCCTTATAATCATTTTGCTCTTTAGGACTACAGTATTTATTCTCTGTGAGGGTACCGCGTCTATTTTCGACTCCCGTAACGTACCTCGAGTAATTGTCACTTTTAAGGTTCCAGGAGTATATTTTAAACTTAAGAAAACGGTAGTATTTTCACTTTTCTTATAATAACGAGTGCATTCTTTCTCTCATACGGTAGCAGGATTTTTTTACTCTCTTAAGTTACCAGCAGTGTCTTAAAATACCGGAGTCAATTTTAACTCTATTAGGGTACCGGTAGTTATTTGGGCTGTTTTTATATACCGGGATTAAATTTGACTCTCTGAAGATTTCTAAAATCTATTAACATCTTACCGGTTACGATAGAATTAACATTCCGTCAGCAAAGTCAGAGTAGGAGGCGTGAAATGTAAAAGATAAAAAATGTGACGTTCTCGATGCCGGTAAAATCCATCTTGACAAAGAGAATAATGTCGAATTAAATACTTTTCCGGGCTTATGTAATAAAAACCCGGGCAACTGGTAATAATAATAATAATAATAATAATAATAACCGTATTACTGATGGAAAAAATATCTGACATTAATAATAATATATATAAATGCCTTGAGTCAGCAAATAAAGGAAAAAGACGTTTCGTCTTCTTTTAGGACCTATTCAGATTCAATAATTTTGCGTTTAAATACTGCCAAAAAATTATAGGCAAGGTTAAGAAGTTGCCTTCCTCCAGTTACAACAGACAAGGCATCAAATTTTTGCTTCTAAATTTTTTTTTCTGTAATTATGTACAAAATTCTTGAACGTGAAGAGGTCCTACAAGAAGACGAAACGTCGTTTATTTAATTTTTGCTAAAAATCATTATTTTTTACTCAAGGCCATATATTTAATAATAATAATAATCGTGAATTAAAAATGTGATTTCATTGAACGATAAAAATTTGATTTGTTGGCAAAAAAGGTGGAATAGTATATTTTGAAGCTAGATTTAATATCGACAGTTTCAAATAATTTATAAGATAAAAATGAAACCATATCGCGCGAAATGTTATCGTTTTTGAGGTCCTAGGGTGAATTTCACTGGCCTCATAGTTCAGTGTTGAATCTTTTGGAGGCAACGGAACATGTACGTTGTTTCCGTACTGTGCGGATCGCTCAGAAGCGTGACGTATTTGGCGGCGAATCGAGTTTGTTTTGGAGGTCGCGTACAGTGAATAGATTCGGAACTACGATCAGCAGAGAAACACATTGCCCGCACTGGTAGATGTAATTAACAGCTTCCGACGTCGATATAAATTTTCGCGAGCCCCCTTCAATGTAGCTGCGGTGGCTGATTAATGGGCGGCGCGATTATGAGTCCGGATTCGCTTTCGGAACCGCGTTGTGCCAGGACCGAACCTAATTAAACACGTAGCGATAGCGCCTCCGACCCTCCTCCTCCCTTACACTTTGCGAGGAATAACTTAATTGCCGGCAGCAATGCGAGACGCATTTCCTGTTTACAGGGGAAAGGCTTCTCCAGCAGCAGCGGCGGCGGCAGATTCTGTTCTTTGAAGCGGCTGGCTTTCCCAATACACAGACCTGCTGACGTGCCTCTAAGTAACGCGTTTGCGATACAACACGAGTAAATCAAACTAATTCTGCTTCAAGTTCAGTCAAATGAATTCTGTTAATTGTTTCCACTTAAAACTGTAAAAGAATGTACTGTAAACTAAATTAATCAGATGAAGAGAAAATATTATAATTTGAATTTTATTCTTTCCAGGACTCGAGAGAACTCAAATTCCAGCCAAATAACACTACTGCAACAGGTAAAAACTATATATATATATATATATATATATATATATAATAAACAATTATAGATTAAAAATCTAAGTTGTATTCAGTAGATGGGATATAAATAACCTTCTTAATAAGAAAAATAGCCAACTAATACCAAAACGTAGTAATATAAATACGAAACAACGTTTCTGGGATCCTTGTCTCTTTCCTCAGGTGCGAAGAAGAGCCTAATTATTTCAATCAGACGTAATTTTTTTCATTTTAAACAACCTTCTGTTCATCTATTTATTTAAACCCTTCAAGTCTTTGCTATTTCTATAAATAAACACCTGTGGTTGAATAGGTTTCGTTAATACTGCATTTAAATGAGTATCAAAATTAAGATTACTATTAAAATTTACTTCTAAACCAGAGACAGTATTAAATCAAATCGGCCTGGACAAAATCACAGTCATAACATGTCATCCTTGTAAAACTAATATGATAGCGTATCGGTTCACGTAAATATTTCCATACAATTTCTATTACAACACTCTTGCAACCCATGAAATTGCTCATACTCTACATATATGGTGCGGCACTGAATTGTCAGTGAAATTAATTTCTGTCTGGAATTTATTATCTCTCTAAAATACTATTAGTTGGAATAAATGATAGGTTTATATTTGAAGAGAAATATAGTTTAATGTTCGTGTGGGGACTTTACCAAAAATTCTCTCGCCACTTGGCTTTACAAAAATCAAACTAATTTTAAAATGATAAATTTACGTCTGGTATTTAAAATTAATAATAAGAAATACAGGAAAATACAGACAAAATAAGTAATTATATATATATACATATGTATTTTTTCTTCATGAGTTTTTAGTCTGTTTCAGTGTAAACATGACAGTTTCCACATTCATTTGAACCAAAAAAAAAAGTATCTTCCGTCGATAAACGTTCAAAGACTTAATGATACGCTTTAAAAATTTTATGAAAAATAACGAGATTTAGCGTACACACATTTTCTATCCTTTATCTTCAATTAATTGCCTTTGAATTTCCAAATAACGTAGAAAATTTACTATGTCTAAAGTAATAATTATGGTTTTATTTAAATCACCTTGTTCAAATAAATTATGTTTAGAAACCTATTATAGTAATTCAAAACTAGTGATTTAATTACAATATCGTCAAAGGTGTACTTCAAATTAGTTATGGCGTCTTGTTTCAGGGGTATGATATAAACGGAGTTGACATTTAGTTTACTACAAAATTTTCAACTAATACAAGGACTGAGCATCAAATAAACATGACATATTAAAATATTCTGTAACAGGCTATTTCTATAAATCAGCGATATCTAATCAATTATTATGGTGCAGCCTATGTAAAGTAAGTCGAGAAACGTACGTATTTCGCTTCTATAATAACGTAATTTTCGAATACGTTTGTAATCCCTTGAAATTTCCACACTAGAGGTGACATTTAAAACTTTGTCAACGAGATTAGTCACTTTTTTTTTGCTCCATCACTTCGTCTCCTTCCCAAAAATTGGTCGACTCTTTGTGTACTTAGTTTGCGTCAACACTTTCGGATTAACAGGGATAAAAATACAAGCCGGTTGAAATAAATATCGGACCTAAAGCGTTGTTAGAGGGAAGGAAAATAATTGCCCGCATTGTCCTGCGCGCTTTGAAACGGAGAGCTTAGGAGAGGTTTGGCTAATGAAACGACCCGACGGACGCCGCAACACCGTCGCTTCGTTTTTTAATCAGAGCGACACAGACGAAACGCGGCTTGAATAATTGAATCGTTGGCGCAGGATCGGTCCCCGTGTGTCGGACGGCAACAGGCAGCTTGTCCGCCATTATTGATGAGCGGCCATTTCACGATTTCTGTCCGTCAAACTCATTCCATTACCACGCGCTCGCACTCACTCAAAAATTGTAATTATTCTGTAATAATGCCCAGTGTCCTTCGATCCGTATTCGAGCAGAATTTATATTACCGGATACGAATTAGTAAAACATTCTTCCATTATCCACAAAGAGATCTTTTAACAGAATTTAACAACTTACATTTGGCTCCTTTTCAAATAACTAAACGTTTAATATGTGGACTAATACATTTCTATTTCATATTTTAGTATAATTGATTCGGTTCGCGTTATATACGTCGTATTATTTTATTCATGATCAGTCTGACCAATTATGATACCCGTTTTTATCATATCCTTAATTTAAATCCGTTTACTTTTAAAATTAATTTTTTTTAAATATTCTTATCATTTTCGATTAGATTAGTGCCTTTTCGTAACTCGATGACCCTTTTACGTTTAATGATAGAACACTATTTAATCTCTATTAAACTAATATGAAACGACAGTATTTACGAAAATACCGTATGAAAATGAAATAATGACATTCTGAGTGTTCAAGCTGCATTAAAAATTCATCATCAAGCCATGTTTACATAATGCAAGCTAGCGTGTGTGTTCCATTAAGCAGTTACTGCACTACAACTGCTGTAATTGTGTAAACACGTCATTCGAGTTACATGTTAATACGAGACGGTCGTCAGCTGTCACACGAGCAATTTGAAGATATTTTCTATGAAGGACAGTCGCCATCTGTCAGTAAAATTATATGTCCAGATAGTTCTTTTCGTCTCGTATTTATATTCGAAATATTTTTTTAATTTATTGCAACTCGACAATTTCTATATAAATGAAAACACCGAATCACAATCTCCCACTGGTTAATTATTTTTATTTTGAGAACTGAAAATTAACAGAAATTCCTTTTAAAGGAGTTCCCAAGTCCTACTTTTTTTGGCACTATTAATGTACTTCAAACTTTTATTT
This sequence comes from Zhengitettix transpicula, assembly GCA_037074705.1. Classification (NCBI taxonomy): domain Eukaryota; kingdom Metazoa; phylum Arthropoda; class Insecta; order Orthoptera; family Tetrigidae; genus Zhengitettix; species Zhengitettix transpicula. The sequence continues at coordinate 16,370,244 of CM073593.1, read as the reverse complement.
TATTATGTTCTCAAATTGAAAACGCGACCATTTGAATTGTGTTCAAGGGATTTTGTCCGAGATAAACTCTCTGATATTGCGTGATCTCTAAAAGACAAAGATCAGACCTATAAAAACCCAAAGATTATTTTGATAGACATTCCTCAACAGTACAAATGAATATTAGATTATCCAACTTTTATATTAAGTATAATTTCCTAACAAATCTCATAAATAAAAGAGACTGTACGTATGTGCTTGCATGTTCCACATACAAACCTACACGCGAGGAGAAAATGCCACCAAATTTCGTACACGTGTCCCTTTCGCAGCGGAAACAAACACTGTGTGAGAAAGACACGTCTACCACCAACAGGGGCGGGGGTGGAAATTTTCAAACAAGCTCAAACGTCCGATATTTGCGTCGGTTAAATATTTTTCGGGGTGATTGAGATTGATAGTGTTTGTCCATATATTTTTGTGTATAATTTCAATTCCTTTGGGCATGGGAGGGGAGCACCCTTAGGGGTGGTGGTGGAGAGGCGTTTCATAAAAAATAACGCGTTTTCAATCGAGATTGGAGTCGAATCCGGGGTCATGATTGTCGCTGAGTTTGATTGACAACTCGACCAGTTAGTTGAATAATAAAATAAATGGCACAAAATATTTCTACAATCTTTTTACTGGTTACTGCGACGTGTCGTTGTAATACCTGCTTTACAATTTTTCGTCACCTAAAGAAAGTAACATAGATTGCTGTAACTGTGTGTGATGTTTAATTTACAACTTAATTTTCGTATAATACGTTTATATATTTTCAAATTTAGTTAATATTGCAATGAATGATTTGGTCTACTAAAAAATAAAAATAATATTCATTTGATATATTGGGAGATAGAGACAGAATTAATTGAATGATTGAGAACATGACAAACATCGGAGATTAGTTAATTTATTTGTAAATAACGGAGATACCCTTTTGTAACTATTTGAAACCCAGCTGAACATTGTTGACACACGCGTCCAGAAGCGACTTAACATTTTTTGTGTACGTGTAGGGCATCTATTTTTTTTGTCTGCCTCCGTAGAATCTATTCACTAGTTTTTGGACTTTTACACGACAGGGAGTGATTAGCATTATATAAAATTTCACCTAAGTGCGTAAACTATCCTTAGATATCGTATTAATAATTGTAATATGAGTTACGTATTAATACAAATGTCTTCCATGCCCTATATTTTCCGTTCATTGAATTCTTCGTGCAGACACACATTTGTTAATTTAGCTTGGATGAGTGGGGCCACGAGGAAATGAGTTCGCAGGACGAGCCGAAAGAATACGTGCCTTGAGCATTGATTCGTGGGCGCTGCCTGAATAAGTAAGAACACTTCGCATTCCGGAAAAAACTCCCTCCGCCTCGGGGTGAAGGAACTGGGATTAGCATAGGAATGTGCGAGATAGTTGATTGGCGAGCACTCTCTAATAAAACAGCCAACAAATGCACCCGTAAATGGAGCTAATGATCCTCGCCGGCTCGGCCAGAAACAAAGCATAGTTTCTTCGTTTTGCAAACATGCTAATTAATTCGACGCTTTTAGCATTCAAAGTTCATTTACGTTAAATTTAATGCAATTGCTTGTTATATTTTGCGTTAGATGTGTAATTATTTTCTAAAGGAAAACTTAATGGTATTCAAACGGTTTTCCTTTAGATCCAATCTATAAATAGACAGAAATATTTGGAAAGAAACAAGAAATTAACCTGTTAGTATATTAAATTTCTATAAAGCAGTGGAATTATTAGCACAATTTAGTATAAGTGTACATTAGGTAACCGAATACTATTTGATTTAGACTTGAAGTTCCAGTGTCTTTAAAACAGTATAGTAATAGAAGAAATAAAGCCATAATTACGAAATTGGGATAGAATATTGTTTTGAATTCAAATCAAAATATCGGTTAGACTGGAAGTCTTCTATAATAATAAAATGAGACTGAATTGAGAAAATTACGTTTGATTGCAAATTAATAATAAGAAAGACAGCCAAATAGCCAAAAGAAGTGATAATATAAATACCATGCAACGATCTCGAAGGCTTGTTCGTTTCTTCAGGCGCAGAAAAAAATGTATGAGAACTGCATTAAATTTTTTTTTTTTCACTTGTCTCTCTCTCGGCTCTTACATTTTTTCTGCACCTGAAGAAAGGAACAAGGCTTCGAGAACGTTGTCTGGTATTTATATTATCACTTTTTTTGTCTGTATTTGACTTTCTTAGTTTTAATAAGGAGAGACAGTTGAGAATGTACTTCTGCTTATATTAAATGAGTAATTAGTTTATACAGAACATTTATAATGACCTCAATCAATAGAAAACATATTTGGATGGGTTTTAATCAAGGGACAAAACAGAGCCTTAATTCCAAAATCATTATATGAATGATCAAATGCTGGAATTACAAATTTATTCACGTGAAGCCCAAAAATGTTAAGTTTACATTCTGCATTTATAAATAAAATATATAGATTAAAAGAATGTATATAAAAAACAACTATCGCCTGTGGGAAGATCCATTGAAGTTTTGCGAATATACTTAATCAATTCTACGTATCCAAAAAAAACTGCATACTTAATTGTATGCGTTGCGTAACCGTTCAAGGTAATGTTAGTTTTATAGTGGACTAAACATATCGTTAAATATTTAAATATACTGAATAAGTTTGTAATTTTAGCCTGAAAAAATCATATTTCCATTCCCAAATAAATTATTGAATAATAAAATTTTAAATGGATTAAATCATTAAAATATCAGATTTTTTCTTTACGGTAAACTTTAAATCTATGTTCACTATTGGCCTAGAAGCTGCTTTTAGACCAACAGAGCCATTTTTTTTAACAGGGGTCAAATTTTTACATTTCTGGTTTTTTTATCATTAGGCTTTTGCTGCAATCAGTCCCCAACTGAAACTGTTATGTAATTAGTTTGCCTCCATAAAAATTACAAACAGAAAATAAATCGATTTCTAATTAACGTGCAGGTGATGAGTATCACACATGTTATGTTCCATACCTATTAAAATATTGTACTGGAAACTGTACATATTGGGTACCCTCCAATTGGAATCAGATTACTAGAACTTTAAAATAATTGTAATCTATAGTATTCGGCTTTATAATTTTAGTTGGATCAACTACATTTCTAGGACTTAATTTGTGAAGTTGGAAGATAAAGCATCCATGATCTTGAAAATGTTGTCCTAAAGGTTTAACGACGATAATTTATTCTCCGATGATTTTGGAACGAATGGTCTTTGCAATAATATGAGTTTTGACATAATAATTTGCAAGTAGTTTGGGTTGAGTTGTTGCATGTGGCCACGCCCTCCCAATCAGCTGATGCTCGTGAGGCCGAGTAGCCAAGCTGATAAATACGACGCCCTATAACGGCGCCCTCGCACGAGACGTTCTCCTATTTTGCGAGCCTCGAGAGAGCTTATGATGCCTTCGCATGCGATAGCTATTCGCCGGGATCTGAGGGAATTTCGTAACACCTGGTCAAGAGTCGAAGTGTTTAGCTCGTAACTTTTCCGTCTTTTTAAGGTTAAAAAATGTTGATTCGTATAGGTCTGAGCTCTTCAAACAATGCTGTTGCACGACCGGTGTTAGAATTGGTCTGAAGCATGCACCGAAGATACCATCAAAACTCCTGTCGGTAGTACGGAGCAAACGTTTTTAACGTTTGGGTAATATTTTCCTTCATAATCATCATGTATTTCTTGCATTAAACTTGTAATAGCTAAAAATTTATTAAAGCAAACCTGTAAACATATGATTCCATATACAAATAAATTCAATTAAAATCGTTAACATAATTACTATTTAAATAAACAATTTTTTATATCGATATAATAAAAAAGGATGTATATTTGTATGTATGTATTTACGTTGTTCTTTATACAAATTTTATCGCGTGGACAGAATGCAACAAAAATTGGTACACATATTCTTCAAAATACGAGAAACGGTACTGTGAGGGTGAGAAACGCCTAGCATACATGTGGAAAGAATTATAATTAAAAACCGTGATCATTAAATATTAAATTACTGCGCGCCAAGAGACAATGACGTCACGCGAGAGAGAGACGTTACTACGCAACGAACAAAGGAAATATTTCCTTTATTAGGAATGAAATAAAGCAGAAATATGTTCTTTAAATAAAAAGTATAATTTTATACAGCAATACTCCATCGAATGGTAATAAAGAAGAATACGAATTACTTTACCATCCTTGCGGAAAATGTAAGTTAATTTTCGCGCTATATTAGTTGTGAGTCTAGCTAACAATTTCATCAATTTAATATTTCGTAATGTATGAAGACTGAGTGACGATTATATCCTGAAATACTCAAGGAATATATTTAAGTATTCAATTAAATACTTTTTCGAGTTTATATAAATAAGTACACGAGCAACGCTGGGCACCCAGCTAGTATTTAAATAAAAAAATTGGCCAAGTCAGGAAAAAAATTATTAAGAAAATTTTAATAATATAATTACAAACCGTATCGTTCTTAATTAACATCGGAGTTGAAGTATTAAAAATAATTGGTATTCGTTGCCAAGTTCTTCAATTAATACCTGATAAAACTGATATTAAATAATCAAATTTTTTAGAAAATTTCCAAGACATGCACTGCTTCTCGTAATCGGAATTTAAAACCTAACCTCCCCGCAACACACCACACCTCATTCAATGGTGTTGCCTGATTCTGCAAACCCTCGTCCATATCCATTAATTCCAGTGAGCCGCGCCTATATTATTGGATACAATGCTTGGCAACGGAAGAGTCAGCGATCTTGATATTACATTTCTGTGGCGCCGACTATAACTGAAAAAATTTAAACCAATAACTTTACTAAAAACAATACAGATAATATTACTAATCCCTCATTTTACTTTTATGCACAACAAATGCCTTCAGATGCTTCAGATCTGATTTAAAATTTGTTTCACGGAAAAATTTCTTTAAAGCCAGAATACAAGGTAAGTAAATGAAAATAAAATAAATACATTTGCAGATGAATTTTTATATCAGAATATTTAAAAGATATTAAGCTACTATTTAAGAAAACAGTACAAATATTTATGGTCTTAATAATTTTTTTTTCGACTACAACGTTTTTCTCGGGAATCTAAAAACACTTCAATTAATAACTTCACAGTTTTTCTTCTTATAATTTGCCATAAATAAATAGCCTATTCCAATTCGATATTTCTGAGTGAAAGGTCCCCTTAAAAAGTTTTACTCTTCATTGGATCCAATGCCTATTGTTCTAAATTGACCACCTGTATTTTTCAACTTGCATAATTAAGCAGGAAAAGCATTGTAGACCCAATTTAATCTTTTATGAAAGTTTTTATTGGACGAACTCCTATATTATTTCATTTTGTTTTTATTGCATCTTTGAAGTTTTAGATGTACATAAAGCAAACCGTAACCACTTTTTTCCATTTCGTTTAACGTTTCTATTTTTTTTTGCATCAAACGAACATGAATTTTTACTGTTAAATGTCATTGTTAATGTCTGTAAAAATTCTATAACGATTGTTCATTTACCGAACCGTAACAATCTAGTTGGTGGGTCTCTAGTTTCTCCGTATCACTACGAAATTATTCATTTCCAGTTTTGGATAGATTTACTTGTGTAAAGAAGTGCTGAAAGAAAACTAAAATGCATTATATTAAATGGAATTGAAGAATACTAAATTCTCTAAGAAGAAAATGCGAGAACTCGGGCGTGGCAGTGTTCGTCTATTGCACCAATTTGTGTAGGCTCGGTAGAATGGCCGTGATCAGGAGAGAAAAACCGCTTTAAAGAAGGGCTGTCACACGAGACGTCGGGCACAGGTGCGCGGCTTCGTGAGCATATGCAAAATTATGCGACAGTGGTTACGCCATCCATCTTCTACTTAAATCTGATCGTCGCGAGACAAGGTGGGAAGTGTTTGGTATCTCTTTGAAACACTTGTCGTCAGCATTCGACAAGCACATGATTCATCTATTTGTGCTGTCACCGTTCGGACACGCGACAGGTGCGTTTTAGGGTTTCATATTTTGTTTTTCAGTAACACAATTGCCAGAAATACAGTATGGTTAATATTTAGACAGGACCCTTCATAACACGTGATCAATTCAGTTCGAGCTGTGAAATTCTAGACGCACTCTAGGTTTTATAAACACGAATGTAGATGCATAATATTAGTATATTTATGCAAGATTATTGTGAGGTAATTTAGCAAAGTGAAAATTACTGAAGATATTCATAGAGGAATATTAAACAAAGGACCCAGAAAAACAATCTTCAATCGAAAATTGGTTTATGTTGTCGAAAGATTTAATTGTTGGGCAAAGTAGTTTTATGGACAGATGAAAATGGCTTTGTATAAGCCGAAAGTTCCTGATGTATGACTGTCAAATAAATTAAGGGTTCGATACTGAATAGTGATCCATATATCTATGGAGATGATAGAAAATTGAGTAACGTAAAGAGAATGGTAGAGGTCTATTTTTCTTTCCTGTTAATTTATCCATGAAATATTTTCGTTCTAATGTTATAACTATAATGTGTTCTTACTAAACAGAAAACGGCTATATGTCATAAATATTTTAACATTATAATAAAATTACTGAACCTGTATGACTAAAATTGCTACTGTTGCTGTTAGACTTTGGAAACATGACTATTCTTATCATTCCTTGGTCTTAAAAAAGAGAGATCCGAATAATTTTTCGAATTTTATTATATTTATAGATTAAAGAATATATATGTTGTAGAAATAATTTCTATACATACTCGTAGCACTGAAACAAAAATTATGACATTATGACCAAACTGTTGTTTCTTGCAGTTTCAACAACTGTCCTTAGAAGGAGTAGAATGACAAGGGGAAAGGAACAGTGATTTATCCGCATGTTTTGGTGTAGTTTTCACGGAGGTAACGAGATAAGCCTGAGTTACGGCTGCATGGGGAAGGGGCTGCTAAGACGCCGACGCCACGATACCGGGGCGTCCAAAGGGGCGGCACTTTGTCTTGATTTTGTCGTCGTGGTGAGATCGGAGGCGGGGGTCTTGCGGTGAATGCCATCGATTTTCCACCCTGCGTCCAATAATTTATCAATACTCCTTTCTTTGAATCCTTGAGCTTAATGTATTTGGTGGGAGTAGTAGATTAAATTTGTGAAAATAGGTATCAACGAACTCTGTTAAACATGAGAGTGAACATGCTAATGATCTGAAATGGTTAGTGAGGGACGATAAATATTTTAAGAGGTTGGCTGGGAAATGTAGATTAAAAAATACAACCACTTAATGAATTTTAAATCCGTATTCAGCTACAGATAGACTTACAAATATGAGTAAGATAAAAACATTGAGGACCGAAGCTGTAGAAATCTTACAATTATCGTATATACTTTCCAAATTTTTCTTGTAACTCTGTACTGTAATATATTGTGTTGCTAAAACTCGGAGATCAAAATAAGGTGAATATCAATAAATTTAAGTTTGTGCTATATTACGGCAATCATCAGACGGAATAGGATCAGTTCGGAGGAAAATCCGTAGCCATTTCTTCTTAAGCGTCAAGACGAATACTTGTAGGATAGGAAAATAGGAAAGTCGATAACGTGTGGTTCTTGGTATCGAAGTACAGTCCAGAGTCATGAACAGTATCAGGAAGCGATATGAAGTTAAAGATATAGTTTAATATGGAAAAGCAAGACAGAGAAGAGAGCACCCAGGAGCCTTCACAATTCCAAAGACGGTAATAGCAAAACTAATTCAAAAAGTGGCTCCAGAGACTGAGAGAAAAACCCTCTCCCAAGTGACGAACCACTTGTTAGAAGGCAAAGAACCAATTAAAAGTGTCCGGATAAGCTTACGTGATCTGTAGTGGGGTCCCTCAAAACCGGTTACCACAAGGTTTCTACAGCGTTTTAACTTCAATCCGAACAGACTGAAAATCTGATACGTTAAGATATGCACATATCCTTCCTGGTTCGGAGTGAAGAATAATTTCTGATCGGTGTGCGGTATAACCGGAAATAAGTAAATTAATATATCTATATGGCAGTAGCGATAAAAACTTAAGATTAATGAACTAACATTGTGATATCGATTTATTATAACCCATAATTTAAACATTAATTCTTATTTCTACGTAAAATACTATGAATATGCTTAAGTTTTTTAGTTACATTTACCAAGGATAATTAACAAGACTTCCAGTAGTAATGAACTGAATAGTAGTCAACCTTTAAATAAATCAACATGCTGTCTGTGAAAGCTCTATTTTGTCATCAGTAATAATTAATGTCTTAAGTACTCCGTGATACACACATATGAATTCTAAATAACATTGATCATCAAGAATAAATATATCGTTAAATAAAAACAATTTACGCTAATTAATTTTGTCAGAATGTTTTAATTCTTGAACAGCAATGCATTTCGTATCAAAACTGTAGTCCCGATTACATTATATATATATATTAATGTTAAATTGTTTCTCACTTATCACTAGTTAGCAAACTTATGTACTGTGCTGTAAGGCGTAAATAACCGAAGCGTAATATGCCTTGGGCTCATTAGTGAAAAACATAACGAGTAGATGAAAGAGTGGAAGTATGTATAAATAGCTCAGACTTTCAAATGCTAATTAATTCACTGTCTACGGAAAGTTAAAGAAAAATGTCTTCAAGAGTTCAGTGCATTTAAATATTTACTCCTCGAAAGCAATACTTTTGTCGACATATATTGGTATTAATGTAGGAATGATTTTTCACGTGAAAACAAGAGTAGATTTCACTGAGTACACATTACAAATGAATGTAGCTTATTATGCTTCACGTCAGTGATTTCGTTACAGAAGTGGTGATAGTATGGAATTGATTTTTGAATGGATCATATTATTAATTTTCATTCTTGAATGATTCATTTCGTTTCTCTGAAATAAAGCTAATCCTTCTTTATAAGCTAAAACATCAAATGCTCTGGAATTGTTAGTAATTCAAAATTAATTTTCAACAAGTTTCTGTTGTATCACAAACAAAATTTTATACTTACTAAGAAAATCTTACCAATGGTCACAAATCTTAATTGGATCTAATTCTCATCCTTCTCACGATCTTTTGGGGGGCCTATCAAGTATATCCGAACTTATTTAATCAACTTGGCAAATCATTTTTAATAATACTTGTTCATAGTCTCATTCATCCATTACAAAATTCATGTCTGGTAGTGTCTTCTTGACAAATGCTGCTTGGTGACAGGTCTCTATACTGTGGTCCTGCAGGAAACATCGAATTGGAAAACCATCAGGTCTCGGCATAGCACATTGAGCGATTTCGTACTTATGTACCTGAAGATGAACACCATTGTGTGTCCTTGTGAGCAATTTTTTTGCACTCGTCTTTATTCGTCATGGTCTCGGAAACGTTGTAGACACTATTTTTTACATCATCTTCAGCGCGAAAGTTGGAATTGACTGTAGGCACAATAATTTGCTATATTTTCTGTCATTTTGGAGCTTGAAAATTGATTCTTCTTAACGATAAGTTAAATATTAAGTATGCATGAACGAAAAAATACGCAAAATGTACACTGGTTGATCTTAGAGTTCAGATTTCCGATGTGCAAGAAGTACTCAATGATTCATGTGTCAGTTTCAGAAGAGGACGTTATATTTTCTACACAATTATCCGAATTTCTTTCAGTTAGTCTGGCCCAAGTAGATGGTATTTTGTATATTCCGTGGATTTCGAACGTGATCATCACATGTTTTATGTTGTAGTTGGGCCTTACCCAGTCATGAAATATCATAGTATCTGTTGAAAATAAATCATTTCAGATTTGAGCTTTTTTCATTAATTAGTTCCTTCAGGGTGTGTTCTTGAAGTTGGGCGTCGCTGGGAGCATCTTCAGCTCTTGTATATAGAAATATATCTGCATACGGCGTTCGCCCAACGTTATGGTGGTAACTTGGAAACACACTGTATCAATTTTTTAGGTATGTTGACCTTTTCGAGGTTTGATAGTTGTTCTTTTGTTAGGTGAGGCCATGTATTTTCAATCCCGTACGTGGCGACAGGTGAGACTTGATTGCACTCATCAGCGTCTTGAAAGTCTTTCCTTGTATTATCCATTCAGTGTTTGTTCAACTCAATATGGTCTCGGATCATTATTAGCAAAAATGTTCACCAATTTGTATCCCCACCTAATTATGCGCATTATGGATGTTAACGATAAATTCAGCCTTGTTCTTCACATCCTTGTCATAAGTCTTCTGGAACCACGCTATCAATCTCCATGGATATCACGCAAGATATCCATGTAGAACAAGAACGTTGATGGAGTAGGGCATTTCGTGGTAGATGACGTGTCCAGGATCCGACGCGGCCGTAGGGCATGCAGGACTCTCGAACGCAGACGGCGTTAATAAGCGGTTTGCTCAACTTGGACGAGAACACGAGTTGAACCACTGAGGGCGGGCAACGCGATTCGCTGTGATCGGCTTTAATACTGCGTTGCGATAGAACTGACCTCTTTGCGTGTGTACGCACGCTGACATTTCAGCTGCTTGTCTTTCGCAAATAGTACTCCGTTGTGGTCAGCCGAGTGATTGTCTTTCAAGCAACTGACAACTTAGAAAATACCGTCGGCGGTTCATATAGTCAACATCAACTTACAATACATAAAAAAAGAGTTCCCTTGTTTTTTCATGTTTGGGGACGTGATCCTTGTTCATTGTACACATTGGCGTTTCTTTAACTGCTGCTTTCCTTTATTGCGTGCTCGAAATAATTTGAAACCGCGAGGCGTGGACACACCTAACCTACAAACCACGAACGATCAATTGTATTTTCGCAAGTAAACTTTCGTGGGTTCCCGTTCGGGGAACAAAACTATTCCATCAGCTACGTAAGGCTGCGAATGATTAACTGAATCATCCTGTGAGTTCTTTTTAACGAAATTGGGGGTATATTAATAATTATTTATCTCGAGTTAGATTACATAACTGTTTTGTAACACTTCTTGAACTTAAAAGAAGGGATTATTCTTAAAATAGATAACTGAAGATTACCGCTTTTTTAAACGTTCACCAATGCATTTAATTATTAAATGTTATCTGACGTATAATGACAAAACAAATAAATTTAATGCTGGCAATTAAGTCAGAAGATGGCGAATACCAAATATGCTCTTAATGGCTTCATTGACACTGACATTAATAGAAAAAAACAACAGAAAACCACTACTTTTCAATTATAACAACAGCCTATTGGGCAGAAAAATTATTATCATATTCAGAACATAATATTTATTGTATAAATTATATTTATGCATAGTTGTATTAAAACTAATCATGAATGTAAGTCTATTTTTCTTAATTTATTTTTTTGAAATTTAATTGTAATTGAACACTACGTTTCCTTCCTAATTTTTGTCTTCATCAGGTTATAACAGACGTGGATGTCAAACCATGTCTTAAATTTTATTCAAAATTAATAGTTTTTATTAAAAATTGTATTCTTTCATATGAAATATTTCTGGAACGTACTAATTAAAGACAAAAATAATTGTAAATTTTTTTTCTCTATAATAAATTATTAAAATTATATTTTTAAACTATTATAATGTTTACTTGATGAAGTCCCAAATTTGGGACGAAGTGTAATATTTTTCTGCATAGTTTTTACCACCCTATGTTGATGTTGTTTTCTTTCATATGAAATATTTTTGGACCGTACTAATTGAAAACAAAAATAATTGTAAATTTTTTCTCAAGAATAAATGATTAAAATTATATTTTTTCAACTCTTATAATGTTTACCTGAGGATGTCCCAAATTTGGGACGAAACGTAGCGTTGTTCTGCATATTTGTTTCACCCTATTTTGATGTTGATTTAAGTGTCAACATAGTCATTGATGAGGAGACTTGGTAGGAAACTATGTCTGACTCATTTACCATTATGCCTTTAATTATAATTGATTAAAAAATCAGTGTCCTCCGAGTTAATTATAAATTGTCAATTTTTAACCACCTTCTCGTTTCCATTAGACTTTATTTTTAAGTTTTACTTTCAACTGATGTTCTGCATCATTTAGTCGCCGTTCCTTACAATGTTTGCGCCGTGAGATACAATAAACATCACTGTAACTTTCTTCGTATAGAATACTTTACATTACAGAAGTTGACATCTGGCAGCCTGCCATAATTGTTTTTTGACTAGCCATATAATAACGACGTACATTGTTGCACAGGAAAAAAATTGCACACATTTCTTGTGGTGAAAAACACGTGTCTTGTGTTACCTCAAATTATCAATATCTTATTATAAAATATATATCTCATGATACAATTTTAACCAAATTTCTACTAAATAATGTTTTTACTTTCGTCTGCGCGTCCCCAACTAGGGATATTTCTTTCGAAAGTGGCCCTCTATTCTAAAACTGTGTCCGGCTGCTCCTCTATGTACACGATTCGTGTGCTTCTTTTAATTCGTTAAAAACGAGTAAAAATATAGATGCCTAAGCCAGTCATGATTGTTTATAGCAAGCATACGATTTTGTAGATTCAAACACGGGGACAAGATTAATAGTTTCTCAGTTACGAAACAACATGATAGAGGCTCAAGCTCGTACGCATGTCGGAAAGCTTATGCAATACTAATTCACAGAATTGTGTTAGTGTCTTCGGAAGCTGTATGACCGTCAATATCAAGGCGTAGACCGGATTCCAGTAAAAGACAGTATTTGACATGTGAGAACAAGGCAAACAATATAAAATTGCTCAGAACCGATAGAGAGTGCGATAGTAACATTGGGTGACCATCTCGCAATATCATACATGCGCTCAGGCAGAGAAACTAATTCATTGTGAGGTATTTTAACGGATATTCAACTTCGTGTATGTTTCTTCAGAATTAAATTGCCTATATTACACGTTAATTGGGTAAGTTTATTCCGGTGGCTTAAGTGTCTAAATACGTACCACGGGAGACCTTTAGATCTTACGTTGAGTAACTGTTTTTATGCGACTAACTATTGTAATTCCTCCTTCAACAGTCCGACGTACTAAAAGTCGACATTAATCAAATTCATTAGCATAAACTTGCTTGTTGACAGTGTAAAAGGTTTTACGCTAATATAATGTGTAGTTTATGAAGTAATTAATAATTAATGTCAAAATACAGTAATTTATTTATTCTTTCTGGGTAATATACAAATTTATTGATTCATTTATGTTTGCAGACAATGGATGCGTGTTAATGAGATGGTGGCTAAAACTGCGAGGGCAATGACACTTTACAATTAGACATTTTGAGAGAACAATTGAGACTGCTCATGGGTGAGGGTTGGTAGAATTATGTATTCCAAAACTTTTTAATTTAGACTTTGATATCAAGTAATTTAATGTATCTACTGGAAATTAGATTTCTCTCGCTTTGGAAAAAACATTATAAGCAGTTTTTTTTTTAGGGCAACAGGCTACATGAGGGTGATCCACATTGGGCAACTCCCCTTTAATATCATAGGAAGGGATTAGAAAAGGGGGATGCGGAAGGGTAGAGGAAGGTGGCCAAGGGTTAACTAGGGCCCCCGGGCTATGGTTTAAGGATCCTACCCGGCATTCGCCTAAAGAAATGCAGGTAAAACCCTAGAAAAACCTGCATCGGGTAGGTCGGGCGTTGGATACGTGTTCCACGCCCTTCCGATAGCGGGAGAGGTGTTTGCTGTGGGGACGCAGCATTCCCTTCTCCGTGCCTCGACCAGTTTAGGAGGCAGCTGGCCGACTATTCCAATGGGAATAGGGAACAACTCTTACCGTATGCCCAAGGTCTGCGACCCCGGAACATACACCTCTCAAAACAGGCCGAGGTGCCTCGGCATGTGGGAACCTTAGTTCAAAAACAGAGAGGAAAAGGCATACCCAAAGGCAGCCCCTTCGTATCTCTCCTAAAAGTTTCTGCCTGCGAGAGAAAATCCCTCGCAGGTTACCTGCGAGAGAATCCTCTCGCAGGCTTTCAGTAAGCAGTTTTATTCTACTTCGGTTTATGTATAGACGAGGGCACATAATAATACCTGCGAGGGATGTTCTCTTGCAGGTAGAACCTTATAGGAGAGACACGAAGGGGTTACCTTTGGGATGTAAAAAAGGATGCCTTTTCCTCTCCGTTTTTGAACTAAGGTTCCCACAAGCCGAGGCACCTCGGCCTGTTCTGAGAGGTGTATGTTCCGGGGTCACAGACGGTAAGAGTTGTCCGCTATTCCGATTGGAATAGTCGGCCAGCTGCCTGCTTAACTGGTCGAGGCACGAAGAAGGGAATGCTGCGTCCCCACAGCAAACTCTCCTCCCGCTATCGGAAGAGCGTGGGACAAGTACCCAATGCCCGACCTACCTGATGCAGGTTTTTCTATGGTTTTCCCTGCATTACTTTTAGGCGAATGCCGGGTAGGATCCTTAAACTTTAGCCCCGGGTCCCTAGTTAAACCTTAGCTACCTTCCTCTACCCTTCCGCATCCCCCGTTTCAGATCCCTTCCAATACTATTAAAGAGGAGTTGCCACCATGTGGATTACCCTCATGTAGCCTGTTACCCTAAAAAAATGTATAGACGAAAATCCAATCAGAAAGTATTGCAGCCTAAACAAAAAACGAAATTTTGTGCAAAACAGGCAGGCTATTTACATTTGAATGACTGACGGATGTATGTAGGGTTGAAAAATTTGCTGCCATTATATCGAGCAGTAACCATTAGTTGCGGAAAACCTCACTCAATCGAATGCCATTTTCGTCGACGCACAGCTAAATCAGCACTTCCGTAGTTGGTGCAATAAAACTCTCATGTTCCCACTCTTTGTCCAACGCTCGTTTCGGAGCCACATCTACGGTGTGATTAGCCACGAACTTTGTTTACTTGATAGTAATATGAAATTACTTTTAATGTTTTTATAACTCACTGAAATGTGTTCCGCAGTCACACAGTCAGCAGGATTTGGCTCGCGTGTTTTAATATTTTCCGATTGCTTATTGTCCGATGACGAAGTAGTGCCACAACTGCGTGAAACCGCCAGCCTTTGGAACTGTCACCCGCTAACCAGCATGATGAAAGGGTGTGTACTGCGCATAGGATTAGCCGAGGTATAATCCGAGTTTGGGGGCTGACCACAAACTGCGTGTAGTGTTGGAGCAAACAGTGGTTTTCATACATGCGCGTGCAATTAGCGTGGATGCAAGGAACGTGTCGACCAGATAATACGTCAGTTGTTTTTACCACGCAGAAAGCTACGTGTTGAAGAGTGGGCGTGGGACGGATCATTGATCTGCGACACGTACATTGTGTGCGCAGCGTCAACAACAGAATTTTCAGGCCGGTAATTTGGTGGAGAGGTGTGTGTGTGTGTGTGTGTAGGTTGTAGGTAGGGCAACGACACGTAATCGCGTGCTGCTGTTGTCCACCTGGGGTCGGATCGCTGCGGAGATACACTGACTGACGCACGTAGCCGAGCATTAGCAAATTAGTCCAGCAATTAAAGAGCTCGTATAAATACGGAGTGGCTGCTCCTTGTGGACGAAGTGGCACAGGCCGACAAAAGCCTATTCGTAATATTCCACGGCAATGAGAAGTCATGTTTCAAAATATAATTCAGTTTTTAGTACGATTTGTTTTTACTCAAAATTTATATCTGCCCCAGCCTAAATCAAAGTTAGAATCGAAATAAAACACAAGGCTGAATTATGTAAAAAAGACGGATACGTCAGTAGTAATTAAATAAGCAGAACTACACCGAAATAGATGATTTTTATATGAAAACTGACAATTTTAAAAATAATTCCACAATTATATAGTGATTAATTTCACAGAATTTATAGTCATCCTCCAAGAATTTAATTGACAGATAATTACTAATTATGGTTACTTATATTTATATTTACTCAAGTCGCTGTATTTATTGTACTCCATAATGGTTTTTTAAATGGGAGCCTTTCTGACTGTCATCGAATTAAAGCAGAGAATTAGACATGCGTTGCCACATCGTCAATAACGATCATACTACGTGGGAAATAATTTCTGACCAAGTCCCATGAACTTGATTCGACGGCGCAAGGAAGAGCTTCAAGGTCAAATCGGCTCCAATTTGAAAATAACTGTAAGTTGGACGCGCGCTGAGTGGTTTTCTTCGTGAACGACGCGAAGTTGGCGAGGAAACCCCGTATTTACATTAAATTCTGAAACGATTTCGTATGTCGTTATGGCATTATTTATTAAATGAGAAGTGTGGTAGAGCTGCCAATCTCATAAACGAAACCACTTACTGTTGCTCATGCTGTAGTTAATTTATGTTTGTAATTGAGCGTTCTCAACGTTCTAAGCATCGATGGCGGATCAATTCATCGAAACGATGTTTCACACAAACAGCAGCCTGAATTGAAACTCTAGAACTCAGTATTCAGCAGGTTCACCGCCAAATAATACTCTCTTTTTGTTTTGTAATCATCGTCTACTTTTTTTAATCATTTAAATTCTCTTTGATGGTGATATTTATCTGACTCTGAAAACACAATAAATTGATATGATGGCCAAACAAACAGATAAGACTTATCAATTAACAATTTAGTGTATAATACTGCGTTTCGACCCTAATTTGGGACTTCATCAGGTGAACAGTAAAGATAAGATGGGACCATATTGATTGATTAAAAATTCTTGAAAGAGTATTCTGATGAATATATACGGTAGGAAGATTTTAAATTATTAGGTAAAATTTTTTTTTTGTCTACAACAGCAATGGAAAGAAAACTGTTAATTAAAAATTGATTAAAAATTATTTTATTAATTTTTCTGAAAATCCTAGAAAATTCAATAACTATGAAGAAATTTAATCAATCATTAAGAACTTATTTTTATTATTCTCCTGATGAAGTCCCGAATTAGTGACGAAACGTAGTGATAGTAAAATTAATCGCATTGTTTATTAATTGACCTTTTCTCATTAATTGGCCGTTATATCTATTTATTTAAATTCTGTTTCTTCACTCATATGAATTAGAAATAGTTATAATCATTCCAATTTTATTAAATTAAATACATTTATTTTATTTTGGCTGTACAACAATTACGGCCACTAAGACTTAGTAGTAACAATCAGTAAGCAAGTCAGACATCTTTGTATAAATATTCTGAGAGTATCGTTAATATTTTATGATTATATGCGTTAGAATCATAAACTCTTATTTCATTAAATCGCTTTGCATATTGCCTCAAAATTTGCGTTCGAGGCCCATTAGTATGGATGCTAGTAGAAATATAAGGGAAACGATACGCAGCACATATCACTTACGCAGTTTTCACTGCAATTATGTTTGCTGGCTAATAGCTCCACGGGATGAGTGGACTACTTTAAAAGATGCTAGCTATCGTTGTAACAACATCTAAAAGGTATTTGATAAAAATTTCTAGCGTTCACATAGCAACAATACAGTCCTTTCGAAATCGGGAGAAGAAACAGCGAGAAAGCACGTTTCTCCGAAGGATTGTAACTGACGTGATGGCTCCGGGAGAAATCCATCATCCCTGAAGGACTGGCCCAATGCGTGAGACAGCTTTCTCGTGCAGACTTAGACAATGGGTGTCCCCAGGAGATGTTCCACTTGTACCAGAGTCAACGGCCTGGCAGCGACCTTCACAGCACATTTCAATGTTGTCCACGAACAATAGTCCTAGTTGGCCTACTATAACTAGGACTTTATTTCTACTTAACTCTAACATAACAAAGTGAAACTGTATTTAAACTAGGACAATATGAATCCGAATTTGCGAAGTTACTAATTTCTCGCAGTTATTCGAAAACTATATTTTCTATTGACATTAATTTACAATATTTGGGAGCGGCTACGTGCTCAATCGCCATATTGTCGTGGTTAATCAATGCATTTCTTTTTCGGATGAAACTAAATTCCATTAATTACGTAATTGCTATAAAAAAAAAATACAACACGTCCATGCAGCAGCAAATTTTGCGTTGCTGTGTTTCATAGTTTTAAAAAGAAATAGCGTGATGAGTGTTTCATTAATAATTCATGTTCCCAACCTCGTGTTTATACTATATACCGTGATATTCGTATTTGGTAGATTATTAATAGCATATTTGTGAATTTTATAATTTCTCTTGCCTCATTTAATTACTTCGACTACCAATAACGGGGTGCTATTAGAAAGAAAAACTGTTTTAATGAAGAGGAAACTTTTCTTTAAATCAGAGCGTCGTTATCTGAAGGAGTTCTATTGAAAGATATAAATTAAGAATCACTTCATGACATAGAATTATTTTATTAATACAGGCTTCTGAATGA
The DNA here is from genome assembly GCA_037074705.1 of Zhengitettix transpicula. NCBI lineage: Eukaryota > Metazoa > Arthropoda > Insecta > Orthoptera > Tetrigidae > Zhengitettix > Zhengitettix transpicula. The sequence continues at coordinate 16,351,844 of CM073593.1, read as the reverse complement.
TGGGTTAGAATCTATTTATAATACTGAACAAATAACTCGCGGAATATCTACATAAAGGCGTTATTAATTTATTTAGTAATTATTTATTTATATATATATATATCGAATGGTCAGTAATAATATTTTTCATTTTTCTGAAAGTTCATTATAAAAACATTTGGATTCATAGGATATTATTTTGATGTAGGTAAAGGGAATACTTACTGTGTAAGTCCGTTACGTTTTAACAATTATATTTAACTTACTTTTTCAATTAATGAAATAAAATCAGCCAATTTGTCAGCGGTTTATTAAGATCATTTTAAAACATTATAAAACTCAATATTTCGTCCCTAAAATTAACACTTTAATCAAGAATAATAGCGTTATTTACGTTAATTGTTAACATTTCTTTTGTTGTTATATCGGTCAAACTAAACGCGCATTAAAAACATAACAACAATTTAAAATTTATTGTCAAAAATTATTCAGCCGTGTCCAAACACATTTATTGAAAGAAAAACTTTTTAAGATATAAAAAGCAGCCCTTATACAGTCTCAGCTTTCAGCAGTTGCAGTTGAACCATAGAATCGATTAGACGTAAAATCAATTATATTGTTTGTAGGAGTGAAGTTACAGATTTTTAAGGTAAAATATTAAGCCGAAATCTACTGAAATAATGACTGAAGATTTTTAAAAAAATATTTAAACTGTCGAAAAAATTAGACTGTAAACGAGTTGCTTCTTTAAATCAAGAAAAATATATCGTCAGTTAACGTCCTATATAAGTTGAAAGAAAAACATAATTTTGAATGATATAATGTAAATATTGTAGACGAAAAATTCAAATATTAATTTTAATTCATGAGCGACATGTCACATATTAGATTAAATAATTCGTCTATTAGCGAAAAAAAATTTTTTTTGTAATCTTTTAATTGTAATTTTTTATTTTATTTTAATTGTTATTTTTAATTCAATAGACCCTAAACAGGTGTCTAAATATAAGTAATTTTGGTCGTAACGTTTGTGCAAAGCGCAGCTTTAAATATTAATTCACCAATCATTCTGTAATTAATTTTATATAAATACATAACTGTATTATAAATTATCATATTTCTAAAATTTTTGTTTCCTTTCATTTTAAGATTAAGACTTTATGTTTTAATTAAATTTTATACCTGTAGAGGTAACAAAATTTAAGGACGAAACGTTTTGTTTTGTCTTTTAAATTGATCTTAATAAATTTCTAACTTTTACATTTTAATAATATCGGTACATTTAAATTTTTAATAACCATTGGTTTTTGGTAAACGTGATACTTTTTCCCTGTATACAGACACGAAATCGAATGTTTTTAAAATAAACTAAATGAAAGATCTGCATTAAAAATGTTTACAGAATTTGCATTTGTGTAACTGGATTTAAAAAATATCAAAATTAATAGCTATGAATATATTTGGCACGAATCAATATTATCGATACAAAACGACGTATAAAACAATTGCACCTAATAGATCAAAAGATGAAAAATTGTTTACAATAATTTCAAATAGTCAATGTGAAATAAATCTTCCGCTAACAGTATTTGGTTATATAGATACCTAATAAGGTCTGTGGAGACAATATATTATTTTAGATATATCGAAAGTGTCATGAAATGTCTTCAATTTCAAAATATTAACCACGGAATAATTTTGCTACAAATTTAAAACTTAATATTTCAGAACGGATGTTAAATTGTAAATGTGTCACTTATTTAACCCGCTCTGTTGGAAACATGCAGACGTTTGTCAGTGTAGAATATAGTTTCATAGCTTAAGTAAGAATTTCTCAAAACATTAAATTATCAAAAATTTAATAAGGTACCGATTTTATGAATTATAAAAGCTGCTCCGTAACCTGGCAGTCAAATGACGGGAACCGGCTTTTAATAATTCATCCGTCGTCCACAAATTGCAAGTTCACCCCCTTCCCCCTCCCCCTCCCGCCCGGCAACCCTTTGCAATTCACCGAGCTCCTGCTTTACGGCTGCTTTTATCGCTCCATGGAAACTTATTAATCGGCCGATGGGGAAAATTAACCTCGCAAGCTCTTTCCATTTTCCAGATATTATTCGTACGGATTCAAGCCAGAACTTCGTTAATATACTCCCGATAAAATCCCGGATATTACAATTAAAGTGAATTTTGTGGTCTTGAGGAACGATTTAAAGAAAGAAAGGTGAGTGTAAGTGGTTCTAAATTAAAATTTATTCTCCCGAAACGCTAAAGTTTTTCATTTGGTGGCTTGCATGAAATTTAATAATTTATTGTGAAACTACGGTTTAATATTCATATTCCAGAAAAATAAATAAATTCTACTGTTTAAAATAATGCTTAAATATAATCCCATATGTATAATTATCGTAGCGATAGAGACGAAGAACATGTTTATGAAGAGGATGTGTAACTTGACAGAGATTATATTCCGTGGCGAGGGATAAAAATGCTTTTTGCTTGAAGAGAATTCGGTGCTTTTGATTTTGATAATTTGACTGAGGCAGTTATTACATTTAGATTAAACGAGTAAGATAATTTTCGAAGACTGAAGTCCTTGAATCAGTTTCAGTATGTCACACATTTAACGAACTGTAACAAAGTGGTACGATGCGTATGGAAAGTCACTGCGCATGGAACAACGGATGGAGATCTACGTCGTTCTTTCGTAGATTGTTTTTTAATTAGTTCTAGTGATGCGTAACATTTAATTGTTTGTTTCAGTTCATTGAAACTATTCATTAAAATAAACATGTTCAGACTTGTATAGCCGCCATTGGACGTCATTTCCAACACATATGTAACTGCACAGCAACTTTCCGAATATTCCTGTATTATAAAATCATAAAAATTTATGGCATTGGTGTCTAAATAACTGTTTCAAAATATACTCACTAATTATGTGTTATATCTTTTGTTTTGCTAAGACTGTTTTTAATCGCCTGACGAAAGCTACAAGAATTTCAGAAACTTTGTGTTGAATTTATATTATCAGTTGATTTTGTCTCTTTTTATCTAATTAATATTCACTGTAATTTTTTTTCAAATAGTCGTGTTATATTTTCAGCAATTATACTTTCTACAATTAATGGATTTACAACATGTTAATACGGAAACGGCCATAATATTGCAGCCTACAAGTTTTTCTGTCTCTTTATATCTTTTTAAAAAAATTAAACCTAGAAATTCATTAAAAAATATATTAATATAGATATACGTTTGTGAATAATACTTGAGATTGTTAAAAAACAGTAAAATACTAAAGATCAACAAATTAAAAAACATTTTTTTGGGGTATTAGACGTCATTAGAAAGTTTTCAAATATTTCCATATCGGTTGTATAAAGCCGACTGTAATAATCAATTCGTGATAATAGATAAGTAAAACGTAGCTCAAAAGTTATTTGACAAGCTACGGTTTTTGCAAAAGGAATGCGTAAATTGATCTAGTATGTGCAAATATACGAAAAATGTTGTACTAAGTTATAGAAATGATTTTATGTCAGTATGATTTTAGGAAAGTTTTTGCAAGGCGATAAAATACCTAAAAGTGTCAAGTTTGATATTTGGGTAGTTTATAAAATGAGAGATAAAAGAGAGGGAATATGAACCAAACAATTCAATAAATACGAAAATTGGAAAACGAGCAAATCTATTTTTTCCAGAATTGACTCAGAATAACGATAATATTCTGATACAAGTATTAATATAAAATAAAATAAGATACGAGATAATGAATTAAAGTAAGACTAAAATTAATGATACACATAATTGGTACTTAAAATCTGATAATTTTACAATTATAGAAACATCGTTTTTATAGTATGAATTGATCTAAAATGTCTCGGTTTTCCATTTTTCTGTTGAAGACGGCGGAGACAAATTTCGCAGAAACGTTATTTTAATAAACAGTCGAGACGGTTGATAAAACACGAATCTTATCAAATCTATTTCCTATTTAAAATTTTTCATTGTTATATATGTATGTATTAAAGACAGAATTCCATAAAACCAAATTGTTACTATGCGTATGTTTAATACTGAAAATTTCTGACGTTACGTTTTTATGTCTGTACGTAGAAATCATTTTTAACTGAAAAGACAAATTTCGAAGATTTCTATTGCTTGTAAATTTATAATTGAAGAGGCCTTTACAGTATGATGGATGTTACGAATTTCTTAATATAGTAGTAACAAAATTCATAATTCTTAAAGTTGCATAAAACCGTCTCTGAAGACGCCTACCCTCTAGGAATTCTTAGAGTATAGCATCAATTTCGCTTTTATAAACACTAGTGCATATCCCTCGCTTGTATTGCAGCGTAAATTCTGTAACAATAACGACTGTTTTCAACGAACAAGCGTTCAATGTAAATTAGTTTTCTCAGCGTCGTGTTCGGTTTTTAATATTACAAAGCCCCCTCGGAGTGGCGACGTCGTTGTTATTCTCGCCGCCTCTATGCTTCCTGTGTTTTTAATAACTTGCTGTTTGTAGCGGCAACTGTTTTAGCTATGCAAATTCGGAAGCCGGCTGTTAGACGAAGCGACTTTAATCAAGCCTCCACGGCGGCTGTCACTTAATTGGTACAATCTTAAATTCTCTGATATCGTTACGTAGAGGGAGCCCGTGATAAGTCAACAGACGCCAATTAGGTTGCAGAGCTGTGCTTTGTCAACGTAAATAACCATCAGATCAGTCATTATTGGATCATATTTCAAGGAACCCAGTAACTCTGAGCTGCACGTTACAGACTCGCCCCACGATAAAGTAGGTCCGGATCATAATTATCTTAAATTTGTAACTCACCATTATGCAAAAATTATTAATCAATTTAAATGTTTTCATCGCTTAAAAAACTGCAGTCGGTTATAATATTCTCTTAAAATGTGATCGTTTCATAATTTACATTAACTTTTATTCTTTCTCATATTAGCACCACTAATCCTTATTTGGATATTTATATAGCTATCATTTTTAGTATTTACTTGCTATTAAATAGAGACAAAATTGACTGTCAGTAGCTGTGTATGTTCCGTAAATAAACCTTTACCCGTGGAGCTAATTACCCCAAATTTCGCAAAATTGTTCCTGTAGAACCGAAAAAAAACGCTGGAGGTAAGACACGACCACCACCCCCATACGCGGTTGGTGTAATTTTTCAAACCTGTTAAAACGACAGATATGTGTGTCGAATAAATATTTTACGGTGTCAATGTCATGTATAGTGTTTTCACCTATGTTTTTTTGTATATAATTTATATCCCCTTTCTGTATCGGAGGAGAGTTACACAAAAATATCGAGATTGGAGTCGAATCCGGGGTTACGGATATCGCTGAGTTTACTTATGACATTAAACTTGCCGTTTAACCACCAATGACGGGGGTGGACGAGGGTAGAAATTTTCAGGCATGTTAAACGGCCGATATTTTCGTCGAAAGAGAATTTTTCGGCGCCAGTGAGATAGATAGCGTCTCTCCAGATATTTTTTTATATAATTTCAACCCCTGACGAATGGTAATGGGGGCGTTACATAAAAATAACACGAAAAAATTGATATTGTAGTCAAATACGGGGTTATGTATGTCGCTGAGTTTAATTATGACAACCCAAGCAATGCCGGAGACCCAGTCAATATAAATTATATAAAAGAGGCAACTTTTCTGAATTGTATTAAATATAAATAAAATTCGTGTAAAATGGTCATAATTCAGAATTTATCAACAGTAACATTTACAAACGAGTGAAAAACGTTTCTTCCCGTTGCTTAGAGACCTCTTTAGTTGTATATCATTTAAGAAACAATTATAATATGATTTGAATTTATATAACCAATTTAACAGGGCACTGTAAATTGATGTAGGAAGTCAAATTCATTTTTTTTATATTGTTTCCATATATTAACATTATATTCTGTTTATTCAATTATATACAACTTTAAAGGTTCAATTTTAATATATTCGGACCATTATACACCAATTATATTTAAGAACATTTAGCTTCAATTAATTGATAGTTATTGATTATTTTCTGCTCCACTTTACAATAATAGAGACAAATATTTCAAATGAGTTGAAGAAAATATTGGCATGGAGGACTTAAAACAGGAAAATACACTATAGGTTTTGAAGTAGATATTGTACTGGAATATATTAGAAGCAGCTAAATGCGTGTATGCGTGTACACAAAATTTAATTTTTGAAAGTTTGTAATGACAAGTATTCCACAAATAATCGAGTTCTTAAATTGCGTTGTTGTATGTTGAGAGTCACGATGTAAACTTCAAAGTATCGCTCTCTTGTTGTGCGCCTCACACACGACAATAATAATCCCGTTGTCTCTGTTGTTAAAACATGCATTAAAAGCGTATATTACGGCTTTAGGTTGATACATTACTAAACTGAACTTCGTTTACCTTCCGAACAACACAGAGATGAGCGGTGCAATTTACGCGTCGTGGAAAATGTGCTTTTGGGAAAAAATTAAAATCTGAAACGATGATGAAGTAAAAGTTTATTCCTACGAAAAATCATAATAAAAATTTGGAGTATCTAAATTACATAGTGTTTATTTCAGAAAGTAGAAAAAATGTTTGTTTGATAACATAATCTTTTTTATATTAGAAATATTAACAATAACGACTTTGGAGTTTCTTTAACCTACCCTTTACTACCGTCGTTTCATGATTTTATTTGTCTCAGTGAACCCTAACAGAAGCATAAATAATATTTCAAACAAACTACGTCTTAAAATCATAAGAGGGTTCTTTGATATTACAAAAACAACTGAATAAAATGTGGAAATTTGAGAATAACGTACTGGAACGAAAGCCTGGTTACGAAACATAAACGATTATATTTCTGAACTGTTGTCTGGTATCAGTTCTAAAGTTAGAGTTTACTCTGTGTGCTTGTAAAATATCTAAAAGCAACAGCATCATCTATAAAACGGAAACTTTGCAAAGTTTGAGGAAAGAAGGATTTAAGTGCAAAATAAACGATCTCTTGTTTATTGTTTCTCAGCTGCCAAACACAAAACCACACAGCAGCCCTATTTGCATAGCGCATGCCAAACTTTCCGTGGCGTTTGTAGATAAAGTGTTTTTTTTACATAAAATCTGTGTGATCAGTCAGAGAAGTACACACCAAACGGATACTTATAGAAAGTATTATATTTCATGAATAACTCACAATCGATACTGTGTGAACTATAAGTTTGACCCAAAAGTAGACATTTCTATACTGAAACCTATTAAAAGTATTTCAAATATAACCACCATTTAATTAAATATATAAATGACAGAACAAGGAATCGATCACGGGACTACTGCTTAGTACGCAGCCACTCTGTTCCATCTCTTTCTATCTCAGGCTATCTTCAATTTACTGTTGCATCTTTCATAACTTAATTCTTAGAACTAATCAGGAAGGAACTGATATGTAAATTCATTATGGGTCGGTTGTTTTAATTAATATTTAAACTGAAAGTTAATATCTAAAGCTTTATTAATTTTAATTTTGATGTAAAATTGAAAATTCTCCATAGACCACAGAATCAATTTCAAAAAGCAGAAATACGGTTCTCGAATCTGTCGAGTATTTTCCATTTTACACAATAATTAAAATTCATAAAGTTATCGACTATAGCATCAGTAAAAGCATTTCAGTTCACGGGATTAAATATAACCACTGCAGTAAATAATATTTTTTTTATGAGGGTAACCAATACATACATACATACATATATATATATATATATATATATATATATATATATATATATATATATATATATATACATATATAGTGTTTCTACGGACATCGGACAAACTTTGAGTGGCTGTAAGTCTTACTAAAACATAAAATTTTTGAATGGGAATGTACAGTCTAGAAGTAGATTAATATATGCTTGGTAGAATTGAAGGAATGATTGGTGAACACTTCCAAAGATGCCAGGCATTTCGGGCACGCTTGCAACCGCAATGGATATAGGAGGATCTAATTTCTCAATTGAGTGATGGTCTCAATTTTGAGCATTTATTGTAACCATAGCTGGAAACAAGCACATTGCGATGATTTTGTAAATATACAATGTTTTTCGATTCATGTGTCAGTTTTTGTGTTCGTGCCTCAAAGAATCACAAAGAATGTATGTTTTAGTAAGCTGTTCCACAATTCAAAATTTTTCCCCTGACCGTAGAATCATCATATATAAATATATATTTAATATTTATATTAATATTTAATATTTTAGAAATATAGTCGGATTAGACATTTGCCGAATCATATATATTAAATTAGAGTAACGTAAATGTACTATCCTGACGCATCGCCAGTCACGGTCACGATTTATAAGACTTAACTCTTCAATAAGAACACACTCTCTTTAAAGGAAATATATTATTTTAAAAAAGTACGTTTTATATTGAAAACACTGCAGATAATATTATGAAAAACATTGATATACTAGCCCGGTGTTGCGCCCGCTGTCATACTAAAACGCAGCGACATCCATAACTCCAGATTTGACTCCACTTTCGGTTATTTTTTAGTTATTTTTATATAACGCCCCTCCATCCCACCCCAAGGGTGCCCCGACAGGGGTTGAAAATGAACAAAAAACACATCTGGAGAAACACGATAAAGCTCATTGTGCCTCTAAAAATATTTATACCGACGAAAATATCGGCCGTTTGAGCACGTTTGATAGTTTCTACACCTGTTAATTCCTGCTCCTGGGGTTGGTAGACGTTTCATATCCCCACAGTGTTTGTTTCTGGTTCTAAAGGTGCACCTGTTCTAAATTTGATCAACTTTTCTCGATGGGTGTATATTTATTTGAGGAAACACAAACATATGAGATGATAACGATTAAAACAAAGTGAAAAATATAAAATAAGGATCCATTCGAGTTCCGAACTGTAATTTCGATTTCCACATTTGTAGTTAAAATTCCGATTAAAATAGTTTCATCAATTTTCTCTAATATTCCAACAGGCATTCATGACATTCAAGTAGTAAGTATAGGTTAATATATTTAATAGCTGACTAACCACCGGATGACCTCGTTCGGATCACAATTTAGTTTTACTTAATATTTTATACAAGTTCGGTTAGAAAGGCGCTCTTAGTTTCACGTTAACGCATCACGCACACTTGGCCTTTTTTTTTAATTATGAAGACGTTGCGTGTGGTCAGGAGGGAAGCGCGAATTCTCGCTGGAGGAATGCGTGGCATCGCTTTCTGTATGCTAATGCAGCTCCCTTGTCTCCGAACTGTCTGTTGGCGTGGCGAGCAATTAATGGGATCCAGCATTGATCGGCACAAGGAACCCCGCCTACTGCCAGGGCCAGGTGCGAAAGCCAGTACCGTCTCAAAATACACTAGTTCATTCTCAACATTTAAACAGACCAAGCGCTTTCCTTTATAAAACATTCAGGTCATTTCGCCATATGATGAAAAGCTTCATTAGTTCGCCGTCAAGCGAAATAAAATGCCAGTGCTTCTATATTTTTTTGTATGTTGCAACAATATCTGCATGCATTAGCTTCACGAGTAAGAGTTATGGGCATTAGAAACATTTGATTTTAAAATATCTCATCGAGATAGGAACATTTTAAACAGTGACAGTATACGAATGAAGCCAGTTAGAATTTTTATCCATCTCTATCTGTTTTATTTTTCTTAAAATCGTGAGAAACATTCAGTTAAATATTATTGAAGGTTTGAACAAGTCATCAATGATTCTTCAGTCGACTGTGCTGATTTTTTTTTACCTAACTGATAAGTTAACTAATAAACATATATACTTTCAGTTGTGTGGGGCCTTGGCTGATATTCCATACATTAAATACACTACGATTAATGATGCATAATTTGAATTCCAATGATTTTATTAGGATAAACTCGTGGATGTACGAATCGGTTGTACCACATGGAAATGTGGCCAGAATTTATTTATTAACAGTTGCATCAACATCTCATGAGCGACTCATTATAGGTACTCATATTTGCCTTAACAGAGGACTAATTCACGAGAGTTTGTCTGAAACACACAATCTTCCATGCCCTCGCCGGGGTTCGAACCCGGGATCTCTGTGATGCGGCACACGCTGACCCCTACACCACAGTATGTCGGCAGAATGTTTGGGTCGTTACACATTCAACGAAATACAGTAAGGTAGCTGCTATTTTTTCCCTACTACATACCAGAAAGCACAGGACTAATAGAGACAAGAATCATAAACGTGTGACGGATTATAATTAATACTAGATGTCATGACACTCATTTTAATCTCACCAAAAACCATGATAGCTGTCTGTGCTCATAGCTAAAAAGTAATAACTTTTTATTAAATAGTCGGCCATACTGCCTCCTAAACAGGCCAAGGCATGGCGAGGGGTAAGCTGCGTCCCCACAGCAAACTCCTCTCCCGCTATCGGAAGGGCGTGGGACAAGTACCCAATGCCCGACCTACCCGATGCAGGTTTTTCTAAGGTTTTCCCTGCATTCCTTTAGGCGAATGCCGGGTAGGATCCTTAAAATATAGCCCGGGGGCCCTAGTTAACCCTTGGCTACCTTCCTCTACCCTTCCGCATCCCCCCTTTCAAATCCCTTCCTATGCTATTAAAGGGGAGTTGCCCTAAGTGGATTATCCTCATGTAGACTATTGCCCTAAAAAAAAACCTACCCTTCCGCATCCCCCCTTTCTAATCCCTTCCTATGCTATTAAAGGGGAGTTGCCTAATATGGATTACCCTCATGTAGCCTGTTGCCCTAAAAAAAAACTTGGGTATGCCTTTTCCTCTCCGTTTTTGAACTAAGGTTCCCACAAGCTGAGGCACCTCGGCCTGTTTTGAGAGGTGTATTTTCCGGGGTCACAGACCTTGGGCATACGGTAAGAGTTGTCCGCTATTTCCATTGAAATAGTCGGCCAGCTCCTACCTAAACTGGTCGAGGCAAGGAGAAGGGAATGCTGCGTCCCCACAGAAAACTCCTCTCCCGCTATCGGAAGGGCGTGGGACAAGTACACAATGCCCGACCTACCTGATGCAGGTTTTTCTAGGGTTTTCCCTGCATTTCTATAGGCGAATGCCGGGTAGAATCCTTAAACTATAGCCCGGGGGCCCTAGTAACCATTGGCTACCTTCCTCTACCCTTCCGCATCCCCCTTTCAAATCTATTCCTATGCTATTAAAGGGGAGTTGCCCAACGTGGATTACCCTCATGTAACCTGTTGCCCTAAAAAAAATCTGTACCATTTCCTATGCTAGAAGACGGGAGTGGCCACTATGTGGATTACCATATATGTAGCTTATCTACACCATCTTCTTCTTACCAAGGTTTTTCTACGGTTTTTACTGCATCACTTTTAGGCGAATGCCGGGTAGGATCCTTAAAATACAGCCCGGGGGCCCTCTTTAATCATTGGTTGGCTCTATCCTTCCGCATCCTCCCTTTCAAAATACATCCTGTGCTATTAAAAGGTAGTTGCCACCACGTCTTTCAGCCACATGTAGTCGCTATTGTATTAAATGAATGGTGTATAAATCAATATTACTTAATAATATTATAAAATTTTAAAAAAATCAGAAATGTTAAACGATATTGAAATAAAAAGTTATTTTTCATCTTCACTTACCTAGCGCTCCTTCATTTCTATGATATTTATCATGGTTCTAATACTTTTTTCTAGGACTTTTCATTTGCTTTAAAAATCTTATTTCCGACACTATTTCACGTAACTTCGTTTGGAAGACATCTATCAATTTATGACTGTAACTTAATTTGAAATTAAAATATAAAACATCTGCGTTAAATGTAGAAAAATAAGTCGCCAAATTACAGGAAAAAAGTAAGTGTTACCAATCAACGTTTTTGCATTCCTTGTTGCCTTCGTCAGGTGGATAAGAAAAACAAGAGCCGTTATCAAATAATTTTATGTGTATTCGTAGACAACTTCATCAACTGAAAGTTATACTTATGAAATAAATAGCCAAGTAACAGACTAAAATAAGTGCTAAATTATATTCCACACAACGTTTCTGTAATACTTGTTTCTTTCGTCAGGTGACCGACTCAAATGAAAAGATAGGAACGAAAAATATGGAAATAAATAAATTTGTTGAACAATTTCGTTTGTGCTGTGACCTGGTGTCGATCACACGGCTCTTGTGTTTTATTGTAATCAACTGACGAAAGAAACAAGGATTTCAGAAACGTTGTGTTGTATTCATTTTAGCACTAATTCATGTCTGTTACTGGGCAATTCAATTTTTTCATTTACCTAATATTTTTATACTTTTAATACATACATTTTATGAAAGTTATCCTAACTATACCCGCATCCAAATATATACAGGTCGTTTTAGTTTAAAATTGTAAATTTTGGCCACGGCAGTCAGCATGTGTTTCAAAATTTCGTAATTTCGTAAATTTCATATTTTTTATCTGCCAAATGTTTCTTAAAAATGTTATTCTAATCCTGGTAATTCATTTTGTACTTTTAAACATGACGAGGGTCGCATAATGAGCGATGAAACGTTGTTAACTTAATTAATAAATCCTTTTTTCTGTCTTAAAATTGGCTAATGTTTATTTATTTATTAGTTTTCTCAGTAGTCAGAATATATATTTATATGCACCATTATGAAATGAAACTGATTTAGATTTTATGAAACTGACGTAACACGGATCTTTCATTAAAAAATAAAATATTCAAACGAATTTTTCGCAATTTAAACTTAAAGGTTTATTTTATTTACATTAAATACATTTTATGACCAATTTCTGAAATTTGTTTATTAAATTAAAAAAACGTTTCGGTAAAAGTTTATACCTTCTTCAGGTGTTTTCTGCGGAGAAAATACAATAAAAAATTGTTATTATCATGAAGGTCATGATTTATTTTTCAGACCCATAGGGCAATGGAGTTACATTTTTAAGTGCTTTCCTCATGTTCTTGGAGTTCGTTGTTTGATTTCATTTCATTTTCGGAAATTATATAATTGAGTTCGATAAAGAAGTGTATTAATAATTGTTTTGGTCAGTTTATTGTGCCAATAGGTGGAAGTGTGAGAATAATTTCTGTTTGGAATTTGGTGAGACGTATTGGTACGGTGATACAGGATTGTACGGGCGGTAACGCGGAGCTGAGAGATGAATGTGTATCACTTCTCCCCGTACACTTTTTGACGAGTTCCCAAGGCCCAAATTTTTACAAGCCGAATCCGTACAGCGGAAGCGCGGCAGCGTCGCTGTGTCGTGCAGTAACAATCGTTATTGCCGGGGCCGGAAAAAGCTCGGGGAAGCGTCTCGTAAGAGTTTCCCCAACTTGGTTTCGCGGGGGGTTAACTATTGGGTCAACTTCCGGTGTTCTGTTAGCGAGTTTCCGGTGGAGCTGCGGTCGGTTTTAATCACGACGGAGCCGAGGCAGGCCGGGCCGTGGCGACCCGGCGTCTAGACGCTCAGTCTGCACTTGGACTTTGCACAACATCGTCTTTAAAACTTCAAAACTTAATATCTTGCATGGAATAAGAGGCTCTACTGGTGCGTAAAATAATTAAAAAGTCGGAATGGTCCATTAGGACGGGAATTTAACCAACACAACATCCAAAATGCGCTAAAAATCAACCAAAAATTATTTTTTTATACTTTCTGTCTTTATTTTAGAATATATTAAGTTGCATGCCTACATACTTTAATATTTAATCTGCTATATATTTCTTTTCCTGCAAACATCCAACTTTTCAAGGTATCTATAGTTACATTATATATATTTAAAATAACTGGTTTTTCTTTCATTGTCTAATAGGACGTTTATAATTTGACTAAGTGCGCTGGCATTTTAAGAATCTCTTATTTTTGCCTGGTTTCACACTTTTATCGGACACAATTCACAAAAATGTACATTTCACGTGTATCAAATATATTTTATTTACGAAAAATCGAATAAACAAGTTCCCATTATCATTCAGATGCGAAGAGACTTTTTTTTTTGCTATAACTCACGTAGACTACTCATGACAAAAATGAACATTAATTCATTTGAGCGTCTTGGAATATAAATATATTCTCATATTTTAAATATGGCAAAAATATGGAATTTAATTTATTCATGATTGTATTAACAAATACTTAAATTTGACAACGGTTAAAATAACAATTTGAGATATTTAATTCTTTAGTTACGTCAATATTTGCGTGTATATAATGAACCCATGAAGGGCTTCAATGAAACTTAAAAATTTCAAAAATACTTATAATTAATAAATCAAAATTTGGAACGATGATTTTTATAAAATATATCACTAACTATATTTCCATATAGGTTCATTGTCTATAAACTCCAAATTTCGTTTAGTGCAGTCTACGTTTATATTATTTTTTACTGTGAAATCTCGAATATATAAACATGTAGTTTTAATTCTTATCATTTTATGTTGTACATTTACAAGAAGATGTTCCCGCTTTATTTATAAAAACATATTTTTGATAAATAAATAAAGACTTGAGCCAATGTCTCCAAAGAAAAATTAATTAATTAACTCAAATAAAAAAATCAGGTCCTCTGACGTTTCGTGAACAATTTTGAAACTCTTCAGATGAATATGTAATTTACAGTTTTGAATGTATACGTATATATATATATATTAGAAGAAATATAAATTAAGAACCTTGGACTGCGATAGATGACAGTTCCCATAGTTTCGTCTGATGTATATACATATATATATATATATATATACATATATATATATACGTCTATATATATATATATATATATATATATATGCGTACATTCAAAACAACATTTTACCCGTTTACGCGAAGAAGTCCCAAACTTGTAGAAGAAACGTAGTATGAACTGGTTAATTGAATTCATTAATTAATTTACATTGGATGATTAAATTGAAAACAAAAATACTATTTGTTTCTTAAAAGAAACTATAGTGTCATATTTTCATAGTGATTGTGAAATAATGCGCGTTAGAATCAATAGTTCAAATTCCTTTCGTATCTTCAAGTATTTAATGAGAGATTATCTATCATTTTCAAAGCAAAAGAAAAATTTCATGTTTAATTATCAGAATAAGTTTCTAATATAGTATCGTTATTAATTGTAATCTATTATTTGTATGTGTAATTTACAGTCCATGAAAATTTGAGTAAAATTCTATGGAGGCCAAAAATTGTTCTATAAATTTTTAAGTATACAATTAGGTCGATATTTAAGGTAGGATTTTGTTTGACATTTAAGTAATATTTTACCTTCAAGTAGGCATGTCTTTGAACAATATTCTACTTTTATTATTGTAGCAATTATACACGTGTTTCAAAATACTTTCTCTTGATATAAATAGCGTTTCACAATTGTTGATATCTGCATAAAAACCTCTCAGAGAATTTTTTTTACTATGTTCATACTACAGGGAGCAAGTAGAGCGTGGTTGCCAGGTACAAAAAGTAGCTTGCCCGAGTTTCTTAATTACAGGCTAGTGGAAATGAATTTCATTGTTCCGCATTCCATGATCTCCTGATAATAAAAAAGTATCGTTCAAGGGAACTGATGAATGAAATAACTCACCCACCCATAATAGACGTTTGTCCTATTAAATTTATGGTAGAGTATGCGGTTCCGATATAATTAAAAAGCTGCGTAGCGGGTGCCTAGAGCTTAAAAATTCTGTTAATGTGAGAGTGAAGAACAGTAGGCCGCATTCCTAGCGTGCTCATAATGATTGGATTTTTGCCTCAAACACAAATCACAAAACCGCAACACTGAAGTCGTCTTTGCGGGCGCCTAGCAATTATACTCGCCCGCTGTTGAAGACAGTACGCAAAGTTGCATACAAAACCCCGCTTCCATCTCGTTGACTGCTTTCTCCGCAAATGGAGAACAAACTAATTTCTCTCTGGCACACTGCGTAATTATATAACCAGGGAGGTGTCGAAGAATATTTTAAAGGGTTCGTGAACGGCAGTACGTAACATTTAACGAAAGTAAAATCAATTAATTTTTTTAAATATTCAATGACAGGTATGTTCTTTTTATAAAGGGTGACTTTCACTGATAAATTCCAAACCGATTCATCTCTATTATTATCTTTTTCAACTCACTTCACTGATGCGTTTAAAATTAACAGTTTCAAGTATTGGAATGGACTAAATAAACGCATTCCCATGAACTATATCGTTATAAAACTGACAAAAAGTTAATGTAAAAATTCCCGGACATGCGAATATAGTTTAAATTTGTTTCCTAAAAATCATACATTTTTTATCAGGATTTGCAGTTTTGAGTATATTCGAAGCGTCCGGCTATATTTCCCCACACGTGAAGACATTGTCTTAGACTACTCCTAGATTCAAATATTTCTTTTTTCCCCGAGTCGCATGTATTCTGTATGGAAATTTGACGCCGCATTTGCAGCAATATCATTCCTACACTGCAGAGCATTGTCTTCATGTAGGTCAACACGAGACAGCAGTCTCTCTTCTAGTTGAATATTTTATGAGGCTATGGATATCATACAGACTGAATAACTCCAGGAGGTAAATAAAGTTCCGACATACACACAACACTAAATTACTTTGCTTCAAGTCGTGTCGTATATGTTTTATGGATACGATTAAGTGGACTGTAAATTCTCCTATCCCTATGACGGAGAGATGAACTATATTTTCAGAACAAAATTTACTTCCGATTGGTTTACGAGATATGATAACAACCCTGACAAATTTAATTATACTCAATATATTTGAGAAATACATTATATGATTTACTTAACTTATAATTGTATTGTATGGCATTTTTTGTTTTCCAAAAACATAATATAAAAATTTTAGGTCAAATTAATTTTACTACCAATTAGATTTAGATTTTGATATAGTATTACTATAGCATTAGCTGTAATAATAGTGTTCCTGTGTCAGCTTTTTGTGTATATTCTCGTGTGATGTGAAATTCCATATATTCTAATAGTAATTTCTCTATGTATTTATTCTTGCTAAACACGTATTTAATTAGTTTTAATACTGTAAATATTATATTATAGCCTTTGTAATGTTAAAGATTTACTTTTATAATAACTGTATAATACTTTTAGTGATAATTGACACGGAAATTTGTGTTCCCGATTTTTAGTTATGCGCATGCCAACTTATAATTGTTATTATGTGTAGCTTCTTAATAATTATATTGTAATTTTATGTAATCACATATCGTATTTGATCATTCGGGGACTAATAGAATACATAAATTAAATAAAATAACACGTTTTCTGTAATATATTAATGATGTCGAACTTGATTATGACGATAACTAGATTATAACAAAAAAATTTACTTTTTCAAATATTATATAGTTTTTTTGCGTAAATTGACCGGTTAATAACGAGAAAAAACTGGTTATAACGACAAATCCATCCAGCCTTGGACATTTTCTTGGGGCGGCTACGGCTAGACGGAAATATGAACAATACTTCATTTCTGTCACGCAATAAACATTTTCCCAGAATGATTGATAATTTTACCGAGTAACATTTCGCCTTTACACGACTGAAACTACAAAAATTTCTTCAGTTAAAGTTCGATGGACATAGAGCCAAGAAAACGCAATTGTCAAGAGTTCGATCAGTAAAAAGTTGAAACAATAAGAGAAATCGGAATTTTGACGTGTGCAAAAGAATCTCCAACAGTCTTAAAGTTAATTAAGAATTAGTTAGCTCTACATTTTGTTCTTCTAAGACAATTGCAAAGCAAATAATAAATTTTCAATTGAGTAATTTAGACGCTATATTAATTCAATGGTTTAAAATTCATCGTATTGACGGATGTGAAAGCTGAACGATTTGTTAGTAATTTTTTTCATGATCATATTTCTGTTTTGTATACTTATTTAGTTTTATTTAGATTCTATATAATTAAAATAGCGTATTCATTTTATTGATAGATACTGTTCACAGATTAATATTCTGGGGCGTGTTATGTAGGGCTAAAAAACTTAAAATAAAGTTGATAATGACCAAATAGGTCGAAAGCTTTCGCCTTTTAATTTGTTTAATAATTACGAGTCATTCTGTGGTTTTTCTCCGTGAATAGTGGATTTCGTAAGGTTTTTTTAAACAAGTCTGGAAATGAAAACCAAACTCGTATATTATGGTTGTTACGAGTAAAATCGGACGGTCCAGTCGCGCTGATTCGATTATAGTATTAGCACGTCATGCAGGTAACAGAACGTGTATTGTATTATTACGTAATACTTATTTTTCTTCGTTCAAATATAAGTGAAATTTGGCACTCATGTATTCTGAGAATGAATCATGTAGTATATATATATTAAAAATATTTAATTAACTATCATGAAATTTTGATAAATAAATCAATTTACAAAATGTACAAGGTAGAGTTTACACAGGAAGATGTTTGGGGGGAAGACGAGAGAGTCGGTGGCAACTTGAAATTGCTTCTCCTTGCGTAATCACTCTTGTGTGTCCTGACTTTCTTCTGGTTTGTTGCCCACAGAAGCAACAGCGCCAGTGTGGCCCGTGGTTCGCAACGGAGGATGTTCTGACGTCTCTACGACATGAATCGAGTTCTTTTCTACATTTGCCTGTGCCTGCTGCACGGTGAGTACATTTTTCGCTATTATAAAAAAAAATGAACCGTATTTCAGACTTTGGACGCTAATGAAAAAATTCAGTCCAATTTCTGTGCAGGAAAATATTTTACTATTGTTACAATTATAAGACAATCATAGAATGACTGAGAAACTTTTATTGAATGGAAAATCTGCTACTTAACATGTCAGTGCCTTAAACGCATTATATTTAGTCGGAAATATAACTATTTATAAAACCCCTTAATTAATGGAAATTACATGAGAAATTTTCAAATTGAATCAGTTACATAAACAAATTCTTAACAACGTCCTTCCAATAAATTTATATGCTCTCTTTTATATTCTCCGAATACATACAATATTCTGGTCCTCGTTTATAAATATATTAAAATGTGTTTTACTGAAGCATTATAAAAGTTTTCATTTATTAAATAAGTATATTTTTCGCTATACACATCTATGTGAATATTATATCTTACTATTTTATAAATCCATCTAGAATGGATTAGGCGCTTAATAAATTAATTTTGACTGTGATAGAGCTTTGTCGCAATGAATTAAATTAAATCTGGAGAAAGTCATTATGTAACTATTAAATATTAAGAAGTATACGCAGAACGTCAGTTATGATTCATTTGCTGAGGAAATATTTACTTAATGAAATCCTGACAAATATAACAAGGGCGCGAAACGCTTCCCGGAAGACTGTCTACAAGTGAAAATTTCTGCGGGGTTTATTTTAGCAATTAAAGAAGAGTAATTAAAACTTCGTTAGAGTTGCGAATACTGAATTATGGAACTGAATTATTCGTGCGAATAAAGGAATAAATTTCGCGGATAAATCACAATACGGCAGAATAATAAAAAATCGAATATATTTCCACAGGAAAGGTTATTTAAAAGTTTAGTTTATTTGTAAATTACATTTTAAAAGTTTGCTGCATAAATATAAAAATTAGTCAGCGTCTTCAATGTCCACACTCGTATATATATTGTTACATGTACAGTAAAATTCTTTCTTTCTAATAAATAAAATATATTTAACGTTTTTGTGTATGTGTGAGAGTGTCGTACACAAATCCACTCCCATGGTGTAAATTTCGTACCCGTGTTCCTTTTATAGCGAAAAAAATCTCTGTGGAGATAAGACACAACTACCACCCACCGGAGCGGGGAGACGAGGGTGGAAATTTTTAAACATGCTAAAAAGGTCGATATTTTTGTCGAAAATTTTTTTTCGGTGTCAGTGAAATAGATAGAGTTTCTACAGATATTTTTGTGAATATTTGTAATACATTTCGGCATGTGAGGGCAGACCCTTTAGGGATGGGTTGGAGGGCCGTTACAAAAAATTAACGCGTATATAATATAGATTGGAATAAAATCCGGGATTATGGATGTCCTGGTGTTTAATTATAACATTACACTTGCCGTTTAATCCCAAGGGGCAAGGGTGTAAATTTTCAAACATGTTTAAAACGACCGGGGTCAGTGAGATAGATAGCGTTTCTCCAGATATTTCAACCCCTTTCTGTTTTTGTATTTTGTATTTCTGTATTTGACGGGAGAACCTTTAGGGGTGGGTGTATGGGCGTTTCAAAAAATAACGCGGAAAACAAACATTATTGGAGTCTCTTCCGGGGTTATGAATGTCACCGAGTTTAATTATTACAACCCGGGCAACGCCGGGCATCTAGTTTATATATAGTATATAGTTACATGTAAAATGCCTTTAAGAAGTCATCATATTTTAAATTACCAAGGATTTATAATTTTAAAAACAAATTTAATTTCGCATTCAAACTTGAAGATTATTGAGAAAAAAGCAAGTAATATTTGTGTTATTCCTTCAAGTAGCTCGATCAGAAACATTCACTTTTTAAAACAACTTAAATACTCTAATACAGGCGAATATAATTTAGAACAGCTTCTATTCCAGCAATGTATTCACTCTTGAAGACGGTGGTAGTAATATTCGTCGGAACGTATTTTTCCACTAATTTAAAAACGTTTGGTAACATTCTGTACAACTATTGATAAATATACATAAATTTTTAAAAGTATATTTACCAATTAAATTAAATAAAAATAGCAATTCGGTTACTTGTATTTAAAGTGGTAGATTTATTATTATTTTAGTTTATAGTGCATGTGCTTTCCCAACGGTTTCTATCGGTGAGCAGTGCTTTTATTTGTTACTGGGCTCTGATATTTCTTCTCACTCGGTTTATCGCTGCTTTCGAAGTCATTACTCACGCTTATGATAAACTGTAACCACGAATCATTGGCATAACTCTCTTTTGTCCCCTGTATTCGCATTGAATGTTGCGCGGAGATATATTGCTATGCAATAAAACACTTTCGGAATGTTGAGGTTCAGTAAAATTTTGGTTACGAACTAACTTGATGCTAGCACAACGTGGCTGAAAATAAAAATTTTTTGAGGAATGTGGCGGTTCATTTATATATCTGTCCTCATCACTTAGTTTTTACTGTACGTGTTTTTACGTTTTACACAGAGAAACTAATGAATAATGTAGTTATTAATAATTTAAAAATAATGGAACGACAGAATTTTTAAATACAGAGCTTTAAATTGTAAATTAGAATCTGTATGAATGTGATAAATAAAACTTCGATAATTATAATAATTTGTTGCTAACGTTTTATATTTACATGTGTTTAAAAAATTAATTTTTAAACAACCTTTCACGAAGTATATAATTATTTTCATGCACACACATACATATACGCTAAGGACATTAAAACTTAAAAACACGACATATAATAATGAAAATTTCGTTACTTCGTATTAAAAAGGATCTTTTAAACCCGGATTTGGAAAAATAGCATAATTATATTCCCTGCTTTGCTTTGTTGTGCCTAATGTATTAAATTACTGACAGTTTTTATACACCTTTTTGTACCTCATGTGATAATGTAATAATGTATAAACAAATATCATTAAATAAAATTTAAAAACATTATAAAGATTATTTATTTACGACTCCGTTTTAGTACAGAGTCTGTTTTAAAATAATTATTACTAAATTTACTGTAGGTTCTTAATATTTAGTGCTTATATTCATCTATTACTTTATTAACCATGTTATTAACCTTTTGATCTTTCAACATCAGTCACCTCATCTGACTTTGTTTCTGTATTTTATGTTTCACTCCGTTTAAAACTCTTGTAGTTTAATTAATAAGATAAAATAGCCAAATACAGGCAAACGAAGTGAAATAGATAACACACAACGTTTCTGGAAACCTTGTTCCTTTCTTCAGGTGCTAAGAAAACTAAAATGTTTCAGATTGTGTACTGAAGCCTGGAGTTGTGCCGCTCTGGGAACTTTTTTTTTTTTAGTTTTCTTAGCCCCTGAATAAAGGAACAAGGTTTTCAGAAACGTCGTGGGTCACTATTTGCCTATTTTATATTATTATTAATTTTCAAAACAAGCTAATATTTTTCGTCTTGTAGTTTAACCTAAACTTAACTAACCCCTTATACGTACTAACGCAATTTTCAGCTGTCCAATAGCTGGACCATATTCCGTATTTTTTTAAATTTTTGTTTATAGTCGCGTCAACATAAAAGTCATTGGCGACGTAATATACCTACTACATGAAATTATTACAATTAATTCATATTAACTATACATTTTATTCTTTGTCTCAGATTCATTGTCTATTTAGATAAGATCTTGAATACTGGTTTCCCTGATAAACTTTAGTAGGTTATTTATTGCAGTAGCTGAGGTACATTTATCTATTCTTGTGTATTTCTGAATTGTGACTCTTCTTGTTCTGTCGTGCTTTGGGCAGTCGTAGAGGACATGCAGAGCAGCCTTGCACCATAGAAAGTATTTTACTCACTGTTGTGAGTGTTGATGAGGCAATACATCCTGCGAAGTCAATTTGTTCTTAATACTGAATATTTTCTAGGCAAACGTAATTCTATCATAGTCTTTAAAGTGTCTGAAGGACTGTAAACTGCGGCTTTTTGGACAGAAGAATTAAATAACCGTAATGTCCTTTCATTGATATTTGTGTACTAATTTCACTGAAGATTTATAGTTTCCTTTTTCATATCTGACGTGTTCTTGCGTCTTATTAAAGAGATTCTTCATTCACTTGGAAGCGCTGGCAGCTGTGTACCGCTGACTGCAATTCCATTCCGAGGCCTACTGCTCGTTACACAGGCCGCCTCTAGGCGAAGCTCCAGATGCGATTCCTATCTGTTCCTAAGAGCATTCATTTGTAGCCTTATCTTTCCCTCCTTGCTGCGGGGACGTTTAAAGAGACGAGGAGGAGGCTAGTACCAGTTCAAGTCTAACAATATCATCGACTTCTGTGTAACTATAAGGTGTAATGTGCTCAGCAGTTACGAGATGTGGGCAATTCTTTAAGTGATAAGGCTGTAGCATAACCATCCAGTGTCTCACCCGCCTATCCAATTAGTGTGACATTCATATAGCCATTATGGGAACTACCTTACTTTTTGTTCCTTAGATAAGGAAAAAAGATGGCTAATAATGTAGATTTTAGTTCCTATAAACCATACAACTCTCGTTTTGCTGAAACAAATTTTTAATTGACGTTGTAGCTGCCAAATAAATATAATTTAAGAACAATTAAAAATTAACCACAGAATTTACTAGTTTACCGTACAAAAAAAACACTAAATAATAATATATCCTAGATTTTTAATGCTAAGCTTTAATTCTGTTATCACGTATATTCATTCCCTTGAATACGTTTTCCTGCGACTCAGAATAGTCCTTGTACGTTAACAGTCATCAGGCTAGTGGTCCATTTTCAAGAAAAACTGAAAAGACTATCTGTGCTTAATTTATTATCAAGTTCCGAATATCACGTAATATTTGATGAGGACGCGTCTTTGCATTTATTTTTATTATTTCATAATATTACAAGTTTCAATATGTACAAAAATATTTATTTTAACATTTAATTTAAGCTCGATTCCAATCTCTAGCGGACAAATTTTTTAATAATAATAAAATGTTTATTTTTCTATTAATTGTATTAATACAATATTATAAATCGTCAGTCTAAAAAGTCTTGAAATTATTAGAATAAATCTGTTGATATACTAAATACAAATACAAGTTGTTGTTGAACTAATACTAGTAAAATTGGAAATTTATAATACATAATTTACATACAATAAAACACACAATTTTAATACGATTTCAAATCTTTTATACTATTACATAACTTTTTTCAGATAGGTATTGTTTCAGTCTACTTTTAAATTGTTCACCCTGTATTTGTTTTATTTGATGTGGCAGTCAGTGAAATAATATAATTTATTTGACGATTGGGTCCTTCTCCGTTTTCTTTAAGTTAGTCCTAACTCTAAAATAATTATTCCTTCTCATTAAACTCAGACCGGGCGAGGTTTTTCCTTTTTTTCCATAGTTATATATATATATATATATATATATATATATATATATTCCATAAACAGTTAATAAATTATTTTCTCTAAAGATTACTTTAAAAGATCCTTTAGTTTCAGTCCAAAAATATACCTAATTGCCTTTTTTTGTGCAATTAGTAGTATATTCATATATAGCTGAAGCACAATAATTGTGCAATTAGTAGTATATCCATATTTAGCTGAAGCACAACCACATATTTCAATACCGTAGCTTATATGTGCATATATTAACTCCTAATTTACCTTAATGAGGTTGTCCTTATATAATACTGTAGGCAGTCTTTTTGAGGCATATACATTGCTGTTTACTTTTTTGCATATATTTTCAATTTAAAGTCAAGTTGTATTCCTAGGAATTTTGATAAATTAACAAGCGGAATGTCCGAATAATGATATATTTTCCCCTCAATTTGAGTGGTTTTAGAATGACTAAATGATATGACATCTGTCTTAGAGGCATTGACTTTCATTTTGTTCATCTTCAAGTAGTCAGTTATTTGTCCCATATTATTTTGTGTGATCAAGCGTAGTTGATCCTCATTGTGATGCTAGGTAAGGATAGTCGTGTCATCAGCATACGATACAATTTTACTTCCATATCATTTATATACAATAAGAATAGCAAAGGCCCCAATATTAATAATAATTATAAATTATTCCTTTTGCAGATTTAGTTACATTCGTAACTCGACCTACATGTGTTCGAATTTCTGTGAAATTTGAAAGATAGAATTCGAAAATATTTATTACTGAGCCTCTTATATCATAAGCTTCCAGTTTACCACATAGTATTAAGTGGCTCACTAGGTCAAATTCTAAAGTGTCAGGAGTGTCGACCGAAACTGGAATCGGACCCGGTTATCCGGCTAAGTAAACGGGCGCTCTAACCACTCACATACATGAGTCGACTCCAGGTTCAGTAGGAGTAAGTGTATATGTATATATATTATCATATCCTGGATCACAATTCTTCACGGCCTAACTTTAGGACTCAATGAAGACTGATCATGTTATACAAATTTAATGGCCTATATGGCGGAGCTTCATTGAAGGCGGCTTTCCTTCTATCCTATATGAACCATTTTTCTCGATATATTACCATTATTAAATCTGTAACGAATTCTGAGTCCCCGCAGTAAACCCTATTCTAATCAAAGAAATAATATATATATATATATATATATATAAATAATACGAAAGGGCGGATTAATTTTTTTGAAGGAGTTAAGATGGTGAAGTCTAGGAAGTTGACAAACCTAATAATCATAAATTTCCAAACAGGTACAATTCGAAGACAATTAATAATTTAATAACTTGTTTTCCAATTACACAAATGTAAATCATATTACGTATTATAAGCAGAAAATTAAGTGCAATATTTGTTCTCTAATTTTCCGGACAGGCCTGATGTGAAATCTTGAACTTAATGCAATTAGTTTCTATTTTTGTTCGTTTTTTAGAGATATATGGGCTATATAAGTTTAATCACCTAGAAGACTGCAAATAAAATCCCATAAAAACCTTCAACAGGTAAGTCGGACTCTTTATTCTTGATCCACGCCCTGTCTTTGACGAGAGTATATATATATATATATATATATATATATATATATATATATAGTGGTACCCTTACAAGCCTCGTATTTTTATCAAATCATCATACTCTCATTATATTATCCTGAACTTTTTTAATGTGAAACGCGGAATAAGGGAATGTGATTTACTCAGAGATTTGCAACCAAAAATGCGATGCTGTAAAAGTTTTACACATACCATTCTTTCAGAAACTCATATATTGTAACTTTCGTTTACTAATTGTCAAGCGTTATGGGTGTTTTTAAATTACGTTACTCTTCAATGCGACTGACTTACTTCAAAGTCGTCTTGTTCAATTAAACTTTATTGAGTGGTCACTTTTTGAAAATCTGAATATGCCATAACAATTTTAAAAAAAATACTGTTCACATTGGTTCACGTTCTGGAACGGCTGCAGTAGTTAGCATGTACGTAGTAGAAGCTTCCCGCTATAGTTTGTTAAAGTAACGTGCGGGATGAAGCTAATCTGGGACGACGGAGTCCTATGTGGAGGAGCAAGCAGCGCTTTATCTTTTAATTTATACTTATCACCGCTGAGTAAAGCCCCGAGAGAGCAACAAGTTGCGCTTGGGCCAGTTGTCAACGCATACCTAATTTATAACCATCCACTTAAACGTGTCCACAAAGCCTAGATTACGGACTTGGCCTCTTTACACAGCTCGTGAATAGGAAATGCCTAACACTCTCGACTGATTTAAAGTGAAGAGAGAAATAGCCACCTAGGGCATAAACATAGTAGTTGAGTTCTCTTGGAATGTTTGTAGTCTTTGTATAAATGGTGACTCAACTCCAAAACAGAAATGTGTCGTGGACGCGGCCTGCGCTAATTAGTAAGGAAGGTGGCAAGTTCTTAATGCCGAAGCAGCGCAGAGGAGGAAAGCTTTTAAAGGATTGAAAAGTAACTTGCAAAAGTTTTTAAAGCAATTAAAGTGACACTTATCCACGTCTAATTATGTGGGTGTTTTATTTAAAAAGTGTATAAGATTAAATTACTGTGAGTCTTGTACCGAAAAATTGTAATGAAAGGGTGAATTTTTTGAATAAATATTACTAACTTTAAAATACTCATCTTTTGAGACATATAGATAGTGTAAGGTTATAATCGTGAGAGTGTCTTCCAAAACGCTTGGTGTAGAATTTATTAACAGAAATGTTACAAATAGAACAGTTATAATATATTATTTTAAGTTCCAGTATTCATAGTAGGTGTCTGGATTAAACACTAAACAAAATGCTAGAATGAGTTTATCTAAATAATTTTAACCAATAAGGTCGCTCATAAAATGAAAATGTTTCATAGCACGCCACAATTCGGTTGTTTTTTTATATTCTCAAAGTTTCTTTTTTCAAATACACATCGGTTAGAATATTTTTAATGATACATGAAATAATGAATTTATAATGAATTAATTACCTTTTAATATGCTTTTTCATTGAATATTTTCTCCACAAGCTTTAATAAACTATTGAAATAATAATATTCAGTCAACTACGTTGTTACTGGCGGAAGTATACATGATAATTTAATCAATTTAATTAAAATTATTTTATTTTGTATAGTTAATTATATTATTGTCGACATTTGATGCGTTTAGAACAAAATAGAAATCCTCCAAATAATAGTGAATTTTATCTTCTATATAATAAAAAAGGATGTATATTTGTATGTATGTATGTATGTATGTATTTACGTTGTTCTTTATACAAATTTTATCGCGTGGACAGAATGCAACAAAAATTGGTATACGTATTCTGCCAAAATCGAGAACCGGTACTGTGGGGGTGAGAAACGCCTAGCATACGTGTGGAAAGAATTATAATTAAAAACCGTGATCATTTAATATTAAATTACTGCGCGCCAAGAGACAATGACGTCACGCTAGAGAAAGACGTTACTACGCAACGAACAAAGGAAATATTTCCTTTATTAGGAATGAAATAAAGCAGAAATATTTTCTTTAAATATAAAGTATAATTTTATACAGCAATACTCCATCGAATGGTAATAAAGAAGAATACGAATTACTTTACCATTCTTGCGGAAAATGTAAGTTAATTTTCGCGCTATATTAGTTGTGAGTCTAGCTAACAATTTCATCAATGTAATATTTCGTAAAGTATGAAGACTGAGTGACAATTGACAATTATATCCTGAAATACTCAAGGAATATATTTAAGTATTCAATTAAATACTTTTTCGAGTTTATATAAATAAGTACACGAGCAACGCCGGGCACCCAGCTAGTCTATAAATAAAATGAAATCAACAAAAAAATCCATGTAAGTATTCGTTGACGATGGCGCAAATTTGATAATGGAATCGGCCGTGAATTCAGTTCTTCTGGAAACATTTTACATGTTCTGTTAATATATAAATGTTTTCC
The DNA here is from genome assembly GCA_037074705.1 of Zhengitettix transpicula. Classification (NCBI taxonomy): domain Eukaryota; kingdom Metazoa; phylum Arthropoda; class Insecta; order Orthoptera; family Tetrigidae; genus Zhengitettix; species Zhengitettix transpicula. The sequence continues at coordinate 16,323,761 of CM073593.1, read as the reverse complement.
CTTACATACGCTTTTCCAGAATAAAATTGAAGGCGTTTATTGAGCATTCTTTAACATAGATGAATCATTACGAAGCAACCGACCATTGCCTTAGAACTTTTCTCCAAGCGTAATTCAGTTACTGTATTTTAAATTTGTCCTTTTTAAACAGTAGGAATTACATAAGTTATAATGTGTGACTCTACAACCGAAAATTTTCCAGTTTTCTTTTAATTCCATCTCATAAAGTTATCAACCATTTAGAGGTAATACGATTCACTATTGGAAAAATGAGACTTTTTGTTTTATACTTCGGTATATGTCTATTTTGCTGTTGATCAACCATATTCCACTTTATATCCCTGAGAAAATACAATATGTTGTTTCTTTAAATTAGTTCGTAAGAGATTTATTTTTAAAGAATCTTTGGTTTTATTAATTCCTTTCTGGTTGTGTAACACAGAGAATTGTCACATTTATTAATAGTTTTAAATGAATTTAGAACTTCCGAGTTTAGTAATTTAAAAGAAAGAAACTTGGGATGGTTCTATAAATCAAAAATATTTTATATAAGTCAGAGTATTGTAATTAAATATGCTCCTACGAAACTTTATTTACGTGCTTGATGTAAGAACATCGCCGTGGTCGTATATGTTAAGTAATATTGTTTTAATTTGGAAATTATTCGATTCAAGTCTCATCTCGTTATCCTGATTGTTCCTTCGCAGATTGCTTTTGGCATCTATAGATCCTTAAAATGTATAATAATTAATGAGAATTATCACATCGGTAGTTATTTCATTAGTTCTAACTTCAAAATGTTTTTTTAAATTTTATCATCTTACTATTTTGTTATACAATCAGAAATAATCAGGATAATTCGGTGATAATTGAAAATAAAATCGTTTCCATTACGAAGTCTAGGGTTCTGAGCATCGAGTTTTGTCCTGTAGGATAATGTCCTATGAGGTTCCATTTATGCTTCCCCAGCCCACAATTTTCGTTTTTATTTGGTGATTCTACGGGTTAAGTGGGAAAAAATGTCCACAAAAGGGAAACGAAACAAGCAGTGTTGTTCCCAGGGGAGATAATTTGTTTATGTGGGTGTAACTTTAGCAGAGGGCGTAATTTTGCGTGGGGTGTCCATTTGGGCAAGCGCTGACGGGTGGCGCCCCCGGGAAGAGGGGACTCGAAGTTTCATTACGCAGTAGCGATTTAATAAAGATGGATTGGCCGCCCCACGCAACTTAATGAAGGTGGCAGCGGGCAGCGAAGACTCACCAGCAGGTACATTTTAATATTGCGCTCCTCTCCGCGCGCTTAGCTATTGACTTGAAAAGTTGGCCGGCGTCGCTCCAGCTGGCGCTGACTTTTGATTAGCAATTTCTCCTCCCCCTTCTTGACGCGCTGAGTACACTCTGTGCCAACCTCTGCATTATGGACGAGGCGGTCACTCGCGAAGATTACCAGCATCTCTTAATTATGCGGCTCTGTACCACGACACTACAATCTGATCATCTCACAGTACAGACCTCCATCAATATAGTCACCATATAGCACAACTTGGGAATTCATTACTTTACATTCTATCTACTTATACGATCCAAGGTTGACCACACTAGGTCCACCTCAATAGAACGTTGAAGTGTAAATAACAAATATGGGTTGTGGTGTCGATAATCGAAACCGAGAAGCACGCACGGACTGCGTTCCCCTTTAACCACTGATATTTTGCTGTTAATTTGTATTGTTGGCTGGCAATTAATCTTTCACGTGTAAATAGTGAATGTCTTAGATCTACACCTTCCAGACAAAAAATCTGATCCCGATTCATACCTGAATGAGCCAATAATCAATGCATCCTATTATTTTTCTCTTTTATTTGTCAATATAATTAAATACACAGCATAAACCCACAACATTAATGAATAAATTTCCACTTTTAAATATATACTCCGTCCTTTTCCACGGTTTTTGTCCACCTTTTAACGACAGAATGTATTCCACTGCGATAAAAAGTGTGGTCTTGCTTCCTAAGCCATCGACGCGTGATGTTTTACCTTCAGCTTCGTTACAGCAACGAATCCATCGCCAAACAGTGCTGAAATCCACTGTTTCATCACTATACACATTTTAAAGCCTTTCATGAATGTGAATTGGCGTTTCACCTTCCACATTTACAAGTTAAATCACAGAACGCTGTGTAATACTCACGTCAATGTTATCCATTTTACAAGAGGTTGCACTGCAGCCACCAGTTGACCAGTTGTTACTGTAGTGGATTAGAGAAAAATGTTTGAGAAATCTCGCTAAATCCAGAATTTTTACATAATTAACTTATTTACGGAGAAAAATACGTACAAAATCACTCGATCTACTGTCTTGGAATCTGGCATTCGATTGTAGCCTATGTAATGTACTTAACCAGCAGTTGTATCAAACAGTAAAACGGAGAACGTTCGATCTGAATTAGTTAAGAAATATGGTGGCTGTGCGTTCAGAATACTCAATTGTTCCATTTCTCTCTTGGAAGTCGTAGGTTAGTTGCAGTCATTTCTCACTGTGGTGACATACACCAACGCTTCTTTATCAGTTTCTTTCTCTTTGACTTATTCAATTCATAAAATATATTATCTTATAATTATCTGTCAAATTACTTTCCATTTTATCAAACGATGGCAAAATTATTCTTAAGAACATTGCGTGGAGTACCGTGGATTTTATTACCTTTTTTGTTCTAAGTACTGAATTATTTTATATTCTGGTCATGAAGTAAGTTATAAAACTATATCAATGTTTTTATATATTAAAATAAAATTTTTGCTAAAATACAAATACCGTGTAGACGCCGCAAAATAATTTCATTAATCTATATTTATGATATTATTTCATTTCCATATTCTTATCGACATTAAAGTGAGGCAGCCTGAATTTCATTTTCTTCAAATTACGAATATTTCAGCTTCATTTTATTCTGAAAACGATTGAATTATGTAAAACGTCTGTGACATTATAATTTTACATGTGTTGTAGTATCTCCTTTCATCTAAATATATAATGTTATTTATTCTGTTTTAATGGTATCGCATCATCATTATTAAACTATAGTGCTTGCCTGAAATTAATTCTTTTTGAATACATTCCTGTTGTATTTACCGGTCAACAGAAACGAGTTACATTGAAATATGAAACAACATTCACGTTATATTCTCTTAAGAATTAATAAATAGCAGGAAATATTTTAATTTGGAGTTGAATGGTGGAAATAGTTATATACGTATATTATTATTACCAAATAAATATATTAAAATTAATAAGGGACTGTAATATATGTGGCTGGGGTAAAATAATACCTCCGTTATCATATGATTTTTCTCACCCTTCTAGAAAACCGGAATAATTATCAAGTGTAATAATAATAAGATAATAGTAATTCTGAAGATCAAATAGTTGCCTTTTAGGAAATAAAAGCGCTGAACTAACGCTTCGACGATCCGTGCTAAACAACTTACATATGGATGCTTTGGACAGTTAATACGTAATAAAGAAGTGATCAATGACGGTAATAAAGATTCGTATAATTTTGTAGTAATTAAATGTAAATTAGTAATTAAATTGAAAAGACTACTATTTTACGTATTGACATACAGAATAAAAAGATAATCGACGAGCTGCATAAATAACAACCTAATTTCAGAATTGTACAACGATACATAGAGACGATGAGAATTGAATCGTGAGATGTCGGACAGGATTTAAGGGCCCACTGAAACTCACAAGAAATGAAAAGTATCAGTCAATACAGGATGAATTGCAGAAAGAGCATAACGAAGAACATTATGAACTAGAACTCGTCAGTATCAGGACATCAATTTAAATGGGTGGACAGAAGTACTAATAAGTCGGAAGAAATTAACTTTATAGAAAATCAAGAATGGAAATAGACATATATATTTACTAAATTTAAGAACCATTTTCCTCGTATATCAGCACGATAATCAGACACTTAGCTTGAGTAGCTTTAATTAATTAGGAAATAAATAATTTAGTTTGTCTGTCAGAAATTGTAAACGGTTATCCCTTTCATAACTGTGACGTAACGATATTCGTTTTTGTGACCTACGTTTTATCTGTCGAAACGGCTACTTCGTAGATTGCTCAACACAAAGATCAAGAAAAAGTTGAGGTGGTGGTTTGGAAAAGTAGTTGATGCATCGCAACTAGTAAACGATTGAGCTTAGTAGCATGTCACCCGCATAATCATCTCGAGGTTCATACATCACAGCTGACAGCAGGGAAGGTTTGTCCAAGCGTGCACTTGTTGCTACACCCATGAGGAGAAATGATCCGTGGAACGAGGGTGTGTGTCCGGAGATACGCATTCCTGTCACGTAGGTGACGAGGCAGATTGGCAAAGGGACATGCAGCTTTGCTAGAATTGAATTGCATCAGATAAGGCCTCCTCTAGACCCAAACGTAGCCTTAGTCCTCCTTAAGAGGATTATGGAGAAACTGCTTTCTATCATCTGATCAGAACCAGAAATTATCTTAATGGTATCCTAGACCTTTTTGCAGATTTCCCCAAGGCAGCTGAACGATATCAATAGCGTTCATGGAGACAGTAGATATTTTGCTTACAAATTTATACGTCCATATCAGCATCGATCATCACAAATTGAATATATAGACCTCGGAATATAAATTTAATGCAAATTTTCCGAGAAATTTGACAACAAATTTTATATCCAGTGAACTTAGGAAATTAAAATGAATTTTTCTTTACTTGTTTGTAGAAATAATTGAAGGCCAAAATAATCTCGTTCCAAAATACTACCGCGACTTAGTTCGACGTACTTTCTTCATTTATTAAATATGTTATCAAATTTTATTTACTTTTAATATTCTGGAGACTTTACAGAAATTCTATTATCTGTGTATAGGGTTCCCACACTGTATATAACAGATGACGGAATATGTGATAATTAATATGAACTTACATTTTAACTTATTGATTATATTATTACCCAGGATTTAAAATATATTTAATGTAGAGACGTAAACAATTTAAACTATTTATTTAAAAGAGTTTCATTTGCCACTAGCTCGGAGAAACTATCGGATGTATTACTCGCAGGCTTATGATGGACCTAAAGCACTGAGGTACTAGACAGTTACCCCACTGGAACAGTCGGCCAGCTGCCTCCTAAACTGTCGAGGTACGGAGAAGGGAATGCTGCTTCCCCACTTAAAACTCTTCTCCCGCTATCGTAAGGGCGTGGAACAAGTACCCACTGCCCAATATACCTGATGCAGCTTTTCTAGGGTTTGTCCTGCAATACTTTTAGGCGAATGACGGGTAGGATCCTTAAACTATAGCCCGGGGGCCCTAGTTAACCCTTGGCTGCCTTCCTCTACCCTTCCGCATCCCCTCTTTCAAATCCCTTCCTATGCTATTAAAGGGGAGTTGCCACCATGTGGATTACACTCATGCAGACTGTTCCGTCTGTTCCGCGATCAACTTCTGGCTGTTATCTAAGGACAAATTACTTTGCCTACAATCTTTAGTTCCTCCCTTTATGACGACTAATCAAAGAATCCTCGCGTCCATCTATTATGTCCCTGCAAGAAGTCGCATTTTATCGATGGAGTTAAATGAAATTTTATGTATTTATGTTTAGGACCATAGTCACTATTTTTAGAGTCACGAAACTAATCTTCTTTCCTAATTTTAAAAAGTCAGAATATAAGACCTGTGAATTATAATTACAATCCAAAACACGATCTATTAAAGAAACATCCCGGAACTGAGTCACCATCACTTACCTCCTTGGCCAATTCAAAACTATAATACACTACTGAAGTTTTCTGGTAATCATGTACGTTGTGCATTCAAATCGCAACATAAACTTTGGGTGTCGTCAAGTTGTTCAACCAAGTGTTTGGGGATGGTGCCGTAATACTTCAGTAGCGACTCAGCATAACTCCTCAATAATTAGAATTCCTCTTCCCTAGTAAGACTCTAATGATTAATTTAATCTGTTGTGCCATGTCATTAACTACCCCCTAATTACAGTTACAACAGTTTCGCAAACCACAAACAGTTGTAGAAAAATCTGTTGGTATGTGAATTGCAAAATGCATTGAGTCACGTTGGTGATGCTTGCGGTGATACACTCACGAAGATCCTTCCATTGTGTAAACGTTGGCACCTCGCAATCCATAGGAAGAAACTTCAAATGATGTTGTAATGTAATAATCTCTGTAAATACTACGTTACAATTTCAATATATTATTGATCTTGTGACCGTTTAATGTGTCACTTTGAGTGTTTTCTTTTGTATGAATCTTCGTATTTAAACCTCGTACTGTTGAAACACGTCAAACAATAAAATATGTAAGTCGCTAATGACAAAAATGCGACGTTAAATTGGAATTAAAAAAAGAATAATAATAAAAGATTTGACTCGGGAAGTTTCCCAGCGGCTACATTTAGCACAATTCTCTTTATTGCAGAATAAAATGTCAAGCTGATTTCAGTGATACATTGAATATGTTATTAATAAAACACTTTAAACGATTGTCAATTTCTATACAAATTACACAACAGGCTCAAAAGACAATATATTAATTATATTGACAAAAAAAATTGGTCTCAATTTTTGCCGTTTGATCACTTTATGAAAATCCCCAAAAACATTTTAACTTATATTACAATAACTTTGAATTACAGAGAACTAAATACATAATAATCAAAAACATTATCAAGAGGTTATGTTTAATAATAATTCATTTTTTGTTCAACAGTTTTGACATTGACGTTTTTTATAATCATTCTATTCATTAACAACACTAACATAATAAAATTGAAAATTAATAATGAAATTTATACAGTGTTTAGTAATTGGTTTAAGCTGATCAACAAAATATTTGCGATTAACAACATATAATTTAAAACCATATTTGGTTTGCCCAGGATGCCAACGTGACTCTTTGTACTTCTTACTCTACCGCACATAGTCTACTTTCTCACATTATAAATGGGTTTAGTTTTCAATCGTCTTCTATTGTAAGGAAAATATGCTAGTGATGTCAGTGACATACTATGAAATTTCAAAGAAATTGATTTACCCTGAAAATACGTTTTCAAATCTGGCCGTGAACGTTTAATTCAATTTGTATTTATAATCGTATTGTTTGAACGATCTTGGAAGAGACTTTACATTTCAGTTCTTTAAAAATTATTTTATTATTCAGTCATCAAATGATTTTTCAGATTATTCGGTTTTGGATGAATCAGATTCCACGCTGAGGAACCTGAAAGTCACTTGAGACCTGAGACCCCCTAGTCAATAGTCGATTACTCAACTTGTCCCATTTAATGACCACTAAAAATTTAACATGGCTTCAAAATCGCAGCCAGCTTGCGGGTTCCTACTGCAAAGCTTCCCAGATGATTATGGTATCAGCTCTTCATCTGGAGGCGCGCATCCTCCTCCACTTGCATGACTTCCGTGACTGCAGTCTCCGAGTTCGTTTCTCTTCCAAGGATTTTCTCTGCAACCAGTCCTTGGCATGAGGGAAGAGACCCGAGATGCTGTCGCGGATGTTTGAACCTCCTCAGCACGCACGTCAGGTCGCAGGTCACGCTGAAGACAGCCTCTACCGGCAGCTTTCTTTCCACAGTTGACGCAATACATGAACCCTTTCCCTTCCTTCTTTCCTTAGATGTTAATTGCATACTAAACTCTCAAGAATATAATTTTCAACCAACCATTCTCACTTCCTGTTACGTAGGGGGTCAGAATTGAATATGCCGTGTTGCACAGGAATAAATTCTTTTTTCTCACAACGCTTCTTGAGTGTTGAGAGACTGTCAAATATATTATGCGTTTTAGTCCGTGAGATAATACTTTCAGACTTCCTGTAAGCGAGTCACGAGACTCACTGATCCGTGTTCCTGGTTTAAGCTGAATATTACTGCCTAATCATTACTGTGATTTTTAGCAGCAGTAAAAATGACTTCTTGACTAAGTAATTGACAAATTTAGTACAATAGTGAAATTTTAGAATTCTTACAAATGTTTAAATTACTGGGAGTTGAAATGGGAGAAATATGAGCGGGCTAAATTAATACTAATCTCAGGTTCTGTATATATATATTGTAATAAACAACTGGTTGTGTTTAATTTTTATAAAAGAATTAAAAAAAATTAATACGTAAAATTATTTACTTTCACTTTGTGGCTTCTAACTCAAAAGCAATTACAATTTAAAATATTAATTTCTCAGGGCCTTCACTGGGTTTGATAATGGGCACGACAAATTTATTTTAAAACTCCATTAACAAACAGTTTACAATTAACCTAAACAATATGCCGCTAGAATGAAAGAAATTTAAAAGTAAAGAAATTAACTCTGATTGAAAATTTAAAAGAGAACTAAATCTGAACTTATCCTCTAATTAGCGTTTACAATTAATCATTAATTTTGGTTTTATTACTTACATCTTTCCAGCTGGTACCAGCATTCTTTTTGGTTTCGGAAGTACACTATTGAAAAATTATACATAGATTCTAAACATCAACTCACAGATTTTACACTATTGAATTCATAATTGATAGGCTCACAGGAACTCGGACGATCCTCCTGAATGTCAGCTATCTGATGTCTGCGTGCCTTACCGGAACCCTATGATTCGTAGATTTATTAGTCTTTTACTGAATTTGACGTAAACTGCAACGTATCTCCTTGACGATTTATTTTAACTGTTTATTCTTTCGGAGCGAACTAACTTTTCTTTAGCTCCTGGCTGTAGACTTAAACTCCTCTTACTTTTCAATTATTTGCGCTGCAATACTTGCGGCGTGAATGTTTTCTTCGTATTAATTTACAACTTTAACTATTTATACATTGGCGATGTCTAGTCTCTGCTCAAATTATATTTCTTGGTCTGCTCCTCTAATGTCTTTCCGCCATCAACACCTAACAATCTTTCTAAGCTAACTAACAGTTATATTACTTGTTCTGCTCCTTACAATGTTCTTCTGCAAACTGACCCCTAGTTGTCTCGAGTTTTAGCGCGCATACGCCATTTTTGACTTTTCGACAAAGCAAAGTGAGCTCGCTTGTCTCATTGTTGCCTTGTTCGATCAGACCGCAATAATGGATTTCTCAAACAATTCAAATTTTATGTCCAAACAATTGATGGCCTAATTAATTGGCATTACAATATATATATATATATACATATATATATAGATAGATAGATAGATAGATTATGATGTGTACACATATAAAATATTGTACCTCGTTTACACCATTTTTAACCTCTTAATTAAGTAATCTGTTGTTTTAATAATTATAGTTTTTGTACCTTATGGAGCCATTACAAAAAGAATTCTGCAGTAAAATGATATAAAAGCCACATTTTGATGAATTGATAAATGACACCTACGCAATTTTATTAAACAGGAACACTGAGCAAAACGTATAACTCATTGACGTTGGAGCTATCTGAAATTCAAATTTGATGACGGGACCTTTACTTTTCACCAAATTGGCACATTCGCCGCTTTAGTTTAAATTATGGCTTCTTCTTATAAACCCCCACAGTAACTTCTCCAGACGATAGTAAAATTCCTTCGCAAAGCTGATGTAGAATGCAATTAGCTTTAGTTGTCGGGATGAAAACGCAATTTTTAAAGCACCGCTCATTACTGACCATAATTCACGCGCGGCGAATTACGAGAGCACAGAATAATCCCAAGTTCTGCAGAGTTTAAGGCGACGTACATGGCTGCAAATATTCAAACGACTTCCTTAATTATTATTACTCTTATTCTACTCCTATTCTGCTTCAAATTAATTTCTACGTACCATCTAAAAATATATTTGAATGTTACGATTATATCTCATCAGGTAAATAGAATTTTTTCTCCATTTAAATCTAGCCTATTATCAAAACAATTTGAAATTAAGAGACAGGAAAGTATAACAAATTATAGTAAAATATATACATAATAATCATACATGATTGTTTTTAAATCACTTAGGACTAAGATAGTTCTTTACATTTCAGGAATACGTAAAATAAACTGATATAACTAATTTGTTTATAAACAATAAATCTCTTCTCGTTATACTGTTATTTACTTTCAAGACAAGTTGAAGACTATAAATAAAATCAACTGTAACAGAAAATCAATTTTAATGCTCGTCCCTCCCTCGAGAAACTTTGCTTTCACACACAAAATACAGAGATTTTTTTTTTCTGATGCAGGTTAATAAAGCCTCAATGCTGTTGAATATTGATGAACAACCTCCAGTGACTTTAAGTCAGCCTTTTTTGTCTGGAATATTTCATAAACTCATTATTCTAAGAGGGACTTTGACGGAAAAAGCGCCTTCCGAAATCACGAGAAAACTTATTCACCTTCTAAATTTAATTTTGTTCGCATCGAAGTTTTACTTCTCGGTTTATAAAGTTACAGAGACTTAAATTTCAATTAGTCAGCTGTACAGTAACGTTTCGTTTACAGTTGAAGAAGAAATTAATGTATATTTTTATGCTCACAGACAACATCCTTTTGACTACTTCATATTTTTAAAACACATATAGCCGGTTTTTTTATAGTAAAAGATGTACGGGGAGAGTTTTTCCAGAAATATTTTAATTGTTCTAGAATTCTTGAATAAAATACATGCGTACGAGAATACTGAGGAATTTCGCTTTTAGAAGGTTTATGATGTAGTTATCCAAAATTTCATAATTAATTCCCACAATTTCTGAGACATTTTCCTAATGTACACAAAATTTAAAAAGTTGATCGAGACTCAGATAAGTTGATATGGCGTTCAATATCAGGCTGTTTAAGGATTAACAAACATTACGCAAGAAATTCACATAATTAGGTGTGAGAATAATGTACCCTGTTGCCAAATATTGTACCGTAAAAGCCATATAAGATCAACGTTCGTAGTCCTGCATCGAGCGATAATTCGCTATAGATAATGGTAAGTGATTGACTCGTCCACCACAAACGTCCGCAGGAACGCCTAACCGCCTTATTTCCTGACCGCGACGAAAAAAATCGATTTTAAATATGTAAATAAATAAGAATACCAGGACATATTTTTATAATAAAGGAATATATTTTTATTTGTTTTATTATTGGCTTTTCTTGAATGTATTCATCGATTTCAATAGTACAGACTATTTCATTAAAAAAAAGACTGTCACGTTCCAATTCATGCATACGAATCACAGATCTGGAAGCAATCTAGTTTCTAGCAAGGTTCCTATCTCCAGCTCCATTCTTCTCCCCCACCCATTTGGCACTTCTTGTCCGAGATATGAAAATCCCTGCAGCCGTTGCGTTATAATTTGTTAGGACGCCTCTTGGTTCCCCTTCTCAGGGGAAATCATTCTTCGCTGAAGATTTCTCACCACTGACAAGGCTCGTCGTGTCCCTTGGACATTTCTGCAATTACTTATCCGTCATTAACGTTAGCACTTTCTGTTCTGGAAGTACGAGGATCCCGTCATTATCGTTAATTAAAAGCTGAGGGATACGGTTTTATCATCAGACTGTATCTGCTCGGATGTATTAAAAGTCACGTAAGTTTCTGCTAATAGCTTTAGCAGGAAGCAAGACTGATAATGAGATATCGTCATTAATATATTGAACTTAGTTGAGAGTTTCGTGTCAGATTCTATGAAGTATCGTAACTATTACAGACGTATAGTACCCATATGTATTTGTTCTTAATCGACTCTGTAAGAGAACTATAGACGCTACACCGTAAGAAAATCTGTTTAAATAATGTTGTTGATGATGGTGATTCTGTCGACAGAAACATGTCGCTGGAAACTTTAACGTGCAATTATAGTAGAAGTATCGTTATTAGGTTACTTGTAACATTTTCAGCATGTAGTTATATTGAATCGAGACCTGAGTTTAGATAAAGCTGTCTTCCCATTAGCATTCACTGTTTGTCTGGACAACGTTCCTCACTCTGAATTGATAGGTTACTTCCTTTTTTTCCCCCGCTTTAGACTCATAAGGCCAAGGACTTGAGCCCTCTAACCTTCCATTAGGACCTTTCAAGGCCTTAACACGATCTCACAAATCGTGTATATCCTCTAATTACAAGCCTTTGCCTTCAATGCAAAGTTGTGTTACTGGTGAATGTAATACTCTTAGACACCACCTTATTTTTCCAAACAAAAGTGTACACGTGAGCCAGTTTCCTTATTCGTTTGTCCTTCAGTTACTTTTTGCTAAAGTTATGCTCATGTATGGTTGGAAACTCACGGCGATGAGTAACGAAAATGGAATGACTACGTATTAATTGAAATACTGTAAAATAACTTCAATCATATTATCTCGTTTAATCACTTGCGGTTTACCTAACGTTCAGGATATTAGTCGTCGCGCCTATTCGTTCTTCTCGAACTTATATGAAATAGAAACCAGAAGAAATATTGTTTCATACAATAAAAATTGTTGTAATATTATGTCACGCCATTTTCCTAGTTGAATTATTCAACACCTGCCTTCTGCAAGTCTATATTCCGCATTCACCAAATTTTTCAAAGAATTTATTGAAAATATTTTCGTCTGTAAATTATTAAAATAATATTATTTAAAATGTGGCTCAATGGTCTCAAACCTGTAAATATCTTCCTCCAGTTCAAAATGCTATTTTCATCTTAACTTAATTTAAAATTCCGTTGCTCGAATAATTCGTTCAAATAAGATGCCCCCACTTGAGTTATTTACAACAAAAATAATTATTTAGAGAATTTAAAATAGAACTACAATTTACGTAGTCTTTCAGCGACAAACTAAAGGTTTTCATTAACACATTTTGAGAGATGAAAGCATATTTATTATACCAAAACTGATACTTTCACAGATAAAACACTTCGTGCCGTACAGTTATGGCAAATTAACTGAACTGCACATTGTGTTTTCCGTGGCGCGTGAGTTCCATCTTAAAGACGGAATTCATGAATAATTTTAGTACCAGAAGAAACAAAGCAACGACCCATACAAAGCTCTTAACAGTAGAAAGCCTTTAAAGAAAGATATTACGCCTGCGGTGCATTTATTTTCCATAGAAAGAATTTAAATATATATATTTACAGAATAAAAATTCATAACATGATTCATTCTCAGCTATCAAGAGTTCAACACAAAACAGCAGCCAAGAAGAGTTACTTTCTGCGAAAAGAAATCAACAACGTCAAACGATAATAATTGCTCTGAATTTCTAGTACCAATACTGAACAAAAATATTGTCAATTATTTTAATACTGTCCGATTTACTACGTTAATTTCTGCCATGTTTATTTCCCTGTTGTATCTCTCTCTTCTTGTTTATTATTATTTACCTTTAATTATTACTTACCTGGGAGCCCGGCGTTGCCTTGATTGTCTTAATTAACTAAGCGACCGCGGATTCGTCTCGCATCTCTGTTGTTTTGTACGTTCTTTTTACGTAACGCCCCTCCGCCCCTATCCCTAAAGGTGCTCCCCTCCCATGCCGAAAGGGGTTGAACTTTTACACAAAAAACATCTGGAGATACACTATCAGTCTCAATGACCCCGTTAAATATTTATCCGACGCAAATATCAGTCGTTTTGACAAGTTTGAACTGTTCTAGCCCCGTCCACTCTCACCCCTGGGGTTGGTAATTGTGCCTCACCCCCACTGCGTTTCTTTCCAGGTTCTAAAGGAACACGTGTACTAAAATTTAGTGAAATTTTCTCCACGGATGTAGATTTGTTTGCGGAACATACATACACACAAACACACACACTTCTATTCGAATTTCGATATTGAAATTATACGATTTCAATAGAGTTGAGATTTAATGTTTAAATATGTATATTCCTCTAGCTTTTGTAATTGACAATTATATTTTGCAAAATTCTCAAGTCTTTCCGCTTATCGTCTGTAAAAATTATATAATACTTTCGAAAGTCAAATTTTATTATAATTTTAAAGCTATAATTATTATTATACGTATAATAATTCTAAGAAACGTGTCTGAGGACAATAAAATATTCGTCTGCCTCTGAAAAAAAAACAGATATTGCATAAAAAATGGCTTTATTTTATATGTTTTATCCTGCTTTGATTAATTTGGAATAGTAGGTACAAAAAATTAAATTTGGCCAAGACTAAATTTGTAATGTTATAAAAATGCTTCCTTTTCAATAAAGATCCTTGTACCTGTTTAATAATGAGTGTAGATACCTATGGGGAATTGTAAGCCTGTCATAATTCACAAATCATCCCAACCGACAGCGAAGGTGTATTGAAGGACACAACTCCTCGGGAATATTTTTGCAATTACCCCGGTTGCGCAAGCTGAGCCCACAAATCATCTTTTTCCGAACTAACAAGCCACATAACATTAAAGAGCCATTGTACCGAGCACAGAGTGTATAATCAACAGCTGCTGCTTTCGGGACAAGGTCGTGATTCAGCTAATAGAGTACATCGTCAACAAAGCCACGCATAGTCGACTGTGCTCTTGGCCGCCCCTTCTCTCATCGTCCTTCGCTCAAAACGTTTGTGGCAGTACATTGCAATAATCCCTCGCAGTTTCCCCAGCTTCATGCTATGGTGTTCAGAGCACCAGGTTATAGTTTATCGTAGTTCTGTATCAGAGAAACGCCGAGCATGCCTCAAGGCAATCAGAAATTTGATGAAAGGAGATAGTGCAGTAGTGAAATAACACCTATTCTAAGACTGAAACTCAATATTAACGGACGACGGAAAGACAGAAATTTTCATTTCCAGAGACAAACTTCTACGTTTATTTATTTACAATAATTAGCCCTATTGATTTGTACTGATTAGTAACGTTCCGAATTGTTGCCAACATTGCTATATTGCTATATTATATTTAAAATATAATAAACGTAGTTTTACAAGTTACGTATAATGACTTTACGTTACATGACAATTATTATAATCTGACTTCTTTTGTAATTAACTCTTGTTGTATCGGGCAAACGAAACGGTGTCTAAAAGGCAAGAATCGATTAACATAAATATAATTACGAAATTAACGTTCAAAATTATTCAGTTGTGCTCAAAAGTTAAGTAAACATGATTTTGATTGGATCAATGTAAATATTTTAGACGAATAATTTAAAGATTATTCCAGAATTGAGGAGAAAAATGTCTCATACTAGAGATCCAACAATTCGGCATTAAATATAAAAATGTCACCAATAATTTGAATAAAATGCATAATTCCTTATAACTGCAATCTATTTCATGTATAAAATAAATTATTGTTTCTTTTTTTCTCTTAAAATTCAATAACAGTCATTTCTGCCGCAATCTGTGTGCTAACCGCACGTCAGAAATTTGTTAATATAAATTTCCATATAATAAATTTTAACACAATTATATTTATACATAATTAGATTTTAATTCTTGGGTATGTGACACATTTTCTTAATTTTTTATAATTACATTTAATTTCACACTTCAAGAGGTCCAAATGCGAGATAAAAAGATGTGTTTGTTAAAAATTATGATTTATTTTTATAATAAATATTTCTGACTAATTGCATGGTGATTTTAACATTTAAACGTTAGACAAAATTTTAATAAAATCTGTTTCCTAAATCATTGAGTTTTTGTGGTTTCTTATGTATAAAAACTTAAGTTTCATTTAGTAGTTACAAATCATTTATTAGATTAAAAACTATATAATTTAAAGATAATAATCAAATTCTAAATTGATTGATCAGTCTCAGATATTATTTTATTTTTAACCTGGCCAATTACATAAAATTTTAAGTTTCTAGTTAAAAACTTAAGGGTTGGCAGGTGAAACAGAGTGAAGTTTCTTTACTAGAATTTTAAAATTGTCTGTAAAACGATAATATTAAAAAATGCAGTCATCTATAAAATACTTTTATGTGCTTGTTCTTATTGAATTCAACATTCGAATTAATTTAATAAAATACCTATCTATATAAAATATAAAATTAACATCAATAAGATATAAATACTTGTAATAATTATCGTACATTTAGATAGTTCTTTAATTGAAATAATTAGAATATTTAACGAGTGATTAGAATAGTTTCATTTCTCATGGGCTTTACAGCCCATTGAGGGCCAGACTGTCATCTTCCATGACTCATTCTAGTTTTTTAAAGTGGTCAACGTAATGATTTTTCCTGATTGTGAATATTATCAAACTCATTAAAAATATTATTCTATACTACAATATTACTTAATGATTAATGCATATCAGAGAAAGAACGGGAGAGTGGCTCCAGACACATCTTATTGGCACTAGAAAATAGATATGGATTTAAATTTAAAATTTTCATATTTTACTCATTTTAAATTAACAAATTTAGTATGTACATACTACATATAAAATACGTTTATATGATATAACCACGTTTTATTTTTTATTACAGATTAATAAATATTTCTGATTATGAATGAACCAGATCCTTGAAATATATTTAGGAATTTTAACATGTTGCGATAATATTTTCACAACGCAATTTTCTAACGAAATGAATCGTTCTTCTAACAAATAATTAGTATTCGTAACAAACGATTCAATGTGCACATGCAAAGTTAAGATTTCCCGAAATCACACTAGGTGTACCTTAGTCAATTTACTCTTGCCTGATAAGTCGTAACGGTGCTTATTGCTCCTGGAAGGCACTGCTCTCAAGTTAGTTCACTGAAGTCTGACAATCGCATAGCGACCGTTTCGCCGAAGTTGGTGGAGCACAGCCAACAACACAGGATATTGCTCCTAAAAGACCAGAATCCGTTCACATGTAACTGAACAATTTAATTCCAACTGGAATTGAACTTTGTTGAGGTAGAATTGGTATGAGAGGCCAATATAAACCTTTACTGTTCTGTCGATGACGATGTGTCTTGCTTAATTACATTTATTTAAGTACATTCGTTTATATGAGTTATAAATTTAAACTAACTTTTACCATAGAACCACATTTTCTTACCAGCAGAGATTTTCTGCCTTTACAGTAGTTTGAGCTGGCTTTACGAACTCCATGTTTTCTTCACAGAGTAATTTCGTTTGAAAAGATTCCAATGATCGTATTTAACAGTTTATTTATATACTATCTTTATTTTATATAATATTGTCAAATCTGCCATGCTTTTAAAATGGAATTTTGTTATTAACGTAATTTTATGGAGCAAAAGTTTCATTTAAGAGAGTGAAATGTGGGCCCAATTTATTATACTTTATAAAACCTTCTCTCTCTGAACCGTCAGGACGACCACTTACACTAGGAGTTATTGTTTCGTATTTTAAAACTTATGTTTCGATTAATATATATATTGGGGATCATTAATCGTCTACAAACGATAGAAAGTGCAGGTAACATCGCGGAAATTTATGACGTAGGTCGAGCAACTGCGATAGGAATGCCTACTAAATCGTAAATTGTACATTAATACGTGGCGGAATTTCAAAACAAACATATTTTAATAATAAGATAAAATATCCAAATACAGAAAAAATTTAATGATGATATAAATACCACATTTCTATACCACAATTATTCTGCTATGTGATATTTATATCATGAACGCAATTTGTCTGTATTTGTTTACTTTACCTTTTTATTAAGTTTATCAAGAGACGTATTATATTTTCATTACAGACATATTTTATTTAAAAAATTAAGAAGGCTTTTACTTTACATATTTATGGATAACCATTACATATTATTCTTGTTTTACATTATATCTGGTAGGCGTCATTCAAATATCTTATCTAAAACATAATTTCATGATTAACAAATTCGTATTGAAGTGAATTTTAATAGTGTTTAGTGGAACGGGGGCACTAAACACTTAGCAGTGTTACTCTCTCTCTCTCTCTCCTTCCTTCGAGCCACTGAACCAGCGAGCCTGCCTCCAAGATAACCTTCTTCAACATAAGCTTCAAGTAAAACAAAGTTTGCAAGAGCAAACTTGGGTGAGCTATGCGGCGACGTTCTTCATGTTTATCGAAGTTTCCAGGAACGCCTTAATAAATCCTCTTTAATGGACCCCTCCGTTATCAGGTCCTGAGGGAACTACTCACGATGGTTCGGTCACACACGCTGCGGTCTCTATTGGCAGTTTCATTGCTTCCAGCGCCAGATTCCGGGACAGAGCAGATGACGTAAACAACTTGTTTTGCATTCGGAGCTATAATGTTCCAGATTAGAATGCGACACTAATAATCCAAACGAAAGAGAGTGACAAGAAATGTAGGATTCAGTTTTTTATCTTATTGTGATGGTCGCCTGGTTGTATCTTGAAACATTGTAACTGTTATGATTACTGAAATGAATTACAATTATATTTATGATGAAAACCACTTCACTTCGTATCTACTTAGACACGATAAATTCTTCCTGGAACAGTTGAAACGCTTACAAAGAAAAATAAGAAAATATTGATTGAAGCTCGATTAAAAATATGTTTCCGTTCAAAAAAAAATATATCCGGAAGTAACAACAGGTTGATTAAAAGTTTAGGTATTTTCTCAGATATGAAGCAATATTTGAACGTTTAATTAATTATCATATTGTAAACCGTACTTTAATTGAAATTATTAAATTCGAAATTAATTAAACATTGTTACTAAACGTATTATTTTGCAGATACGGATATCTGAAAAATATCTTCCGGTAATCGTAATATGAAAAAAAAAAGATTCGTCACATATACATAGAAAAATTCGTAATAGAGACTGATACTACACATACATTAACAAAATTCTAAAAGCCGTAAATTGGTTATACACATTTTCGATAAATTGGACAAACTACTAGATCATTTAAATGAAAGTTTATGTATATGTTCCCGGCAAAGTTTAAAATCCGGCATTCTATAAAATGCCTAGTCATTGTACATAAAGCCGAAATCTAGGTGGCAATGTACGAATCGATTCATATTTCACACATTTCCTTGTCATTCTATAGAATGCCAAATGAGAAATCGGCAAAATATGAAATACGTCTCCTATTCGTTTCGAATATCAACTGGCAAAGCACAAAATGTCATTTATTGCAACAAGTAGTTTAATTTTAATTTCTTCCTTGTTTTACGAAACTTTTGTTTCCCTGCATAACATTTTTACTGTCGAGGAATGCACGGCTTTTATATAATAGCCGTATCAGGGCTTGTTTCCATACTTTGGCTAAATAGCATTTGTCATTCTATAGAATGCCTAGGTGTTATATACAATGCCTAGAGAAAGTATGTAATAATTCTCACATTTCATACATCACCTAAAAACGCCGGGCATTATATACATTCTATAGAATGCCGTCTTTTCATACATTGCCGGTAAGATATACAGAACAAGCAGTTTCACAATAGATGTTCATACATTAAAGAATTAAGAATTATATTTACAATTTTTTTATGGTAGACGAGTAAATACAAATACATGAGGAGACCCATGCTTACAAAAGAAAAAGTTTTGGAAAAAAAGTTTTAAATGAGAAAAAGGAAGTAGGTTGAGTAGGAGTAGTCTACTGTGATAGTATTAAATAAAATAAAAATTGATATTTTGTAAACAATTTTATGTAAAAAAAAAACAGAAAAATTGTAATATAATGTATTGTGTCATTAAATTGCAACTGTATAGACGGGAAATGTGAGAGTCACGCACGTTCGTGTTGACTCAGTGCTGTTGTTGAGGTTGAGCGGGGCTGTATGTTTTTTAATGGACATCACTCAGATGATAATGTTCCAATGAACGAAAGCTCCTGAGTTTTTTTTATAATTATGGGATTTGAAAGTTGTTGACGAATTTTTAAGGTTTTGTTTTATTTAATAATTAATTATATTTATTAGTAATTTTTTTATTAATGAAATAACGTAACCCTATTAGTCAGAGTTTTATTAAGATCAATTTTAAACATTATAAAACACAAGTTTTCGTCCCTAAATTTTGGAATGTCTTCAGGTGTAAAATTTAATTAAAATATAAATTAAATTCATCAATCCTCATGTAAATAATTATTGCGAATTTAAATTTTATTAATGAGATCCTTCGAAACGCTGTATTTTATAATGAATTAAATTCATCTTATAATGTTTTAAATTTATATGACTAATTGGGCAATGTTATTTCATAAATAAATTAACACCTATAAACGAAAAAGTGTAGTTGAGCACACACTCAAAACTGATAATATCAATTTTGCACGATTTGGATTTGTCATATGAAAGAGAAAAGTGAATGAACAAAAGAAATTCTGGCTAAATGTTGTACCAAATAATAAGCTAGTTTGTAAGTAAGATAATTTAAATTTAACATGTTAGAGAGCGATTTAAATTTACACGAATGGAGAAACAAGCATCTTCGACAATTTAACTTTTAAATTCCTTGACTAACATGTCATAGTTTGCTGATGGTCTTTACATTTACACGAGTGCTGTTTAATAAAGTTATTCCTGAATAATGAACTACACTTCAGCAGTACGGACTCCGATGGTGTTTGACCGATCTGAGAGCCGAATTTTATTTTTTATCAGAATGTAGTTTTCAGTAACATTAATAATCTGAAAATATACCATCTTTGTGGGTTAAGAGTGAAGCAAACATTTAGGATTGTTTTGCAGGCACACCTTTTGTAAAGAGGTACATGAAATACGTATTTGAGTTAATTGAATTTCTATCATCGCATACGAAACATTCTTAAAGGCTCTCGTAACTCGTCAGTTCATGGACGAAACGTCGAGTTTAAAATTTGTATATTAAAATTTTTTTTTACTAATTGAAGAATTATTATGTAATTTAAATATGATATCATATAGCTATAATTGTTAAATAAACTTTAATGTCTGTATTTTCAGTGTCTATCTACTGTTTCCGAATTTTCCGCTGAAAAATTAAAATTAATAATGATCTTAAATGTATGTCGAATAATTATAATATTTCGTTAACTTATTAGATAGTATTCCAAAAGTCGACAAATATTGGTGTTATATTTCATAGAATGTTGAATAAATGCATCCATTCCAGTACTTTAAGATTTTTGTCTCAGAAATCCGTGTAGAGAGGATGTTTTTATATTATACCCCTGATTTATATATTAAATAATAATATGTACAGCCGTTTCTCCACAACATAGGTCGACAATGCTATTTTACTTTATGAGAAATGTTAGCTGTAAAAAAGCTGACTTATGCCTGGAAGTGCTGCTCGTAAAATAACAACTACTGCTCTTTCTAGCTTCAAAGCACTCATTTGCAACTCTAGCCATGACCAGACGACGAGAATATGCATATCATTAAATTTGATTCGTTTCTTGAAGTGCGTTATAGGAGGGGCAGTTTGTAACCAATGATTCGGAAATGTAGGCAGTGCCCTTCCTCCTTACACCCGTCTTTTAATTGGTGAAACACTTCGACTAGGCCAAGATCACATGTGAGAGTAACGTGAGAGGACATCCGTGTGCTACTTACCTGCATCGTGCCTGCTCTTTGTTTATGTGCCTTCATTGACAAGGCTACTACGGTCATGTGAAGGTTGGAGGTTGGTTAAAGACTTCGCAATACAAAGAGACGACAGTCATGAAGTTCGTTACGTAGCAAAATAAGTGATAGTAACTTTCTTATTTATTCCAGCTAATGGATTACAGAAATCGGCACATCCAGACTTATTTGTTAATAATCAAAGTTACGGAAGCTTGACAATTACTGTTGCAATGTGATTTTAGACCAAAAATCATATAATACTATGTCTAAAATATCAGATTTTAATTAAATATGACTTTGAGATGATATATAATGAATACTCATTAAGTTAATGTCTCATACGGACAGTATTTCTACCAATGTTGGATATAACACAACAATTATAATAAAAGCCTATTCTGTACAACTGTATAGATTTATTATTCATTCCATTAATCCTCGGTCGAGGAAATAGAATACGTCATAATATAAAATTGCATGAAAAGAATAATTATTACATATACAAAGTTTAAAAAACAAGCATTTTACTTTACAATATATATACATATATATATATATATATATATATATAAAACTATGTTAAAAATATTAATGTAACAATAATTAGTAATTAAAGAGATGATCATTCATCTTCAATTTTCTTTCGGCGGAGTTTCCCGTCAAACATGAAAAAGAAAATAATTCAGAAGTTAAATTATAGAATATTATAATCGTAAAATAACAGCGTAACTTGATAGGATACCATAAAACTATTTTATTAAATATTATCCTTTCTTCGAAGTCTTTCAGCGAGTAATATGCTCCATTAATGAACAGAGATTTACAACTCTTTATAAATAATTTTTTTATACTTAAAGTTTTTATTTCTTCCGGAAGAAATTATTATTTATATATTTATCCCGCAATAACGAATGCTTGATTCAAACAGGCTTGGGAGATGATTTTCTATGCGGAGTTGAGAGCGATTTCTAATGTTGTATAAATGATTTGCTCCGTTTAGGGCATATAAATTGATGTTTCTTCAGACAAACTTTGAAATTTCTAGAATATACGTACAAGGCAATGTTAAAATCCCAAGATTCCGAAACAAAGGCTTGCTACTGGCATTACAATCCGCACCCGATATGGATCCAACCATTTAGTTTAAAATTTTCAACGCATGATGTAAACGACCCCAGTTTGCTATGTCGTAGGACATGACAGAATGAAAATATGCATGATATACCATTTTAGATATATCACTTTCCCGAGATAACACTCTTAATGTGAAACAATAAGTTTTCCCGAGAGTTTATTTATATGGTGATTCCATTTCTATTTATCGTCAATAAGACCAAGAAAAGGTACGTGCTCCGAAATGTTCTCCGAATTAGAAATTAAACTGTTTGTGTTTTAAGTGAAGGTAACTATTTTAGTATTCTATAGATTAAGAGAAAATTTGTTTGCAGTTAACCACAGATTGAAACGGTTCAACGCAACCACTACTTTCTCATACAACGTTTCCGAGTCTCTGTCAGTGTTTCTAAATTTGTGTCGTCAGCGTAAAGGGCTGACTTTAAGGGATGTAAATAATTCGGTAGATCGTTAATGTAAATGTTAATGTTAATGTAAAAGTAAGGGTCCCAAAATTGAGCCCTGAGGGACACCGCAAGTAATTGTCTCCCATTCTGACAGATGCTCACTTCCAGCCGTGTTTACAATCGCAACTTTCTGGCACCTATTTTGCAAGTAAGGACAAAATAAAGAAATGGGAACTCCTCTGATTCCATTGAAATTTAATTTTCCGAGTAAAATGTCATGAACTATTAAATCAAATGCTATGGAAAGGTCAGCAAAATTATCAGCCACTTTGAGTCTTTCGTCGAGTGCGTCATGAATACTTTGAAAGAAGTCGTATGAAGCCGTGTTGGTGGATTTACGTCTAATGAAACCATGCTGTCAGGTGGAAATAATTTTAGATTTTGTGAGAAAAGTTGCAATTATCGTGTGTACTGCTTTCTCGATAATTTCGGCGGATATTGGCAAGAACGAAATAGCGCGATAATTGGAGACGCCTGTTGTAGATCCCTTTTGTATACAATGGTATAACTTTCGCGTCTTCTAGAGCATCCGGAAATATACCAAACGTAAAGCACAAGTTAAATATGAACTGCATTAGAATTGAGATTTCGTTACAGTAGTGTTTAATAAGTTTACTGCTGACTCCATATACGTCACATGTATTTGAAGATTATAAGTTTTTATTATATTAAAAATCTCAGTTTTGTTGATCGGGAGTAGAAAGAAAGACTTATTAACCGGTGTTCTGGATTCACGTAGCAGTTCACAAAAGTTAGACGTCTTACGTTTCTGTGTACCTGATTTTTCTAACATATCACGAGAAACGTTAATAAAATACGAGTTAAATTCACATGCTGCTTCTTTATTTGCTATTGGGTATTCGTTATTTATAAGTTGTATATTGGTACGGTTTTTATATTTACCCGGCGTTCGTTGATAACGTTCCAAGTCTCTTTTATTTTGCTATCCGAGTTTGCACTGTATTTTGCATTACCTAGATTTTTGGCAGTAGTGATAACTTTCTTATAAACGTGTTTGTACTTGATATAAAAGTTTTTAAATTCAGCGATTGTATTTAATTCGTGAAATTTATGGAGGCGGCATAGATTTATACGAGATATTCTAATACCTAATAACGGCTGTCAAGATACAGAATTGGAAATAACACACTGCATGTCCTTTAATAAAAATTTAGAACTATCGCTATTATATCAAACGTATATGTTAAAAGTATACTAATTAGACAGAGAAGTAGTCAATTGACAGTTAAATAATTTTACACAACTCACTGTTTCCGTCTCCTAGTTTGCGACGTTATTGCAGCTCTGGCGTTCGTGAATTACCTGACTAAAGCAACAAGGATTTCAGAAACGTTGTGTTGTATTTGTTTTTTTAACTTTATTCTGTCTGTTAATTTGCTACTGGTTTTTTGTAATTAATAAATATTTTTCCAAAAATTTCAAACAATATCAGGCAGAATATTTGTGATGCCATAAATGCAATAAATCATGAAAGTTATGACTAAAAATAAAATTGTACTAAAAACTTTAAGGTTTCAATCCGGTTAAAATTTTTTTGGGATAATTATTAAGTCAATAATAAAAGGCCTGTAATAGTTAATTATACCTGTAACTCAATCCAAAAGCGTATTTAATTTCAAATCATCTAAATCAACAAATACACATATTCTGAAGTTAATGGCACGATTAAGGAGATTTTGCAAATGACGCTCTGTTGAATCACGACCACACTTTATCTGTGTCAATAGCTTACTGTCTGACAAAATGGAATCGCGTAATCGACCGTGGAAAAGGCTGCACGATTCGACGAACAACACTGTAAGAAAAGCTGACGTCTCATCCATAATTGGCAGTTATGAAGCTAACGGTGAAGCATTAATAAACGCTTGGCGAAATGTTCGGTTTGCCGCGTATTCCAACGGATACGCTTGTACGTACGAAGCATTCCCTTGTGGTGGCTCGTCGCTCTATTTCCAATACAGATCAGAAACCTGATTCAATAACCCGAGCGGTCTACAATAAAGA
Organism: Zhengitettix transpicula; assembly: GCA_037074705.1. NCBI lineage: Eukaryota > Metazoa > Arthropoda > Insecta > Orthoptera > Tetrigidae > Zhengitettix > Zhengitettix transpicula. The sequence goes on along the minus strand of CM073593.1, from coordinate 16,298,661 downwards.
AAAACGAAATTTAATATTTTGATAATTACGAGAATACAATGGGGCTATCGTTAATGAGAACCCTTACTGAGTTGCCAGAATTCCCGAAATGATAGAAACTTCAGTTTGACATTTATAACATAATACCAAGATCATTTAGGAACAATACCATTGTTCTTTGCATTCAAGTCCTTTTGTCTGCGGCTAGTGCGTGTGCTACAGGCAGCTCCTACCCACTAAAATTAAATCTGATGAAACGCAAGATTTTATCATGGCATGAGGAAATATAGCAGTGTAAGGCTAGCTTTCTTCTTGAGAAATGGACTTTATATATTTTGGCATGCAATTTTATATACTCATAAAAAACTAAACCCACTAATATAAAAAAAAACAGTTCGATAATTAGTGATAATCTGGTTGTTTTCTAAATATAAAAATATCAGTCTGCACCAGAAACTGAAGTTCTTTCAGTGTCGACAACTAGAGAAAAAGAGATCGTTGAAAATGAAGTATTTTTCCGTTGCGACAAAGAAAATAAACATACGATGTTTACTAAGGCGAAGCATATTAACATTTCAGTGGAGTCATATTGATAATAGTAGACTCGTTATTACTTCTGAAAAAAATGTTAAATTAATAATGCCATAAAGATGAAATGAGTAAACCATTAAAATAACATATTCAGCAGTGGAGGAAACGTGACTTTTTGAATTTTACGTAGTGAGCGGAAGAGCGCACTCGGGTTACGCAGGTTTACAAACCGGGCGCTGTAGATCAAAGCTTTTCCATGTTCACTCTCTCTCGCAAGGCCGAGCAAGTGTTCTACATTTAGACCGTATTAATTCGCCCCGAAAATAGAGCCCTTGCCTTTGAGCGTAGCGCGTGCAACTACAAAATCATGAAGATTCTCTTCTATTAAGGAAATTCCGTCTTTTTATTTGCTTCATGGTGTATTGATGACGGTTCCGACGGTTCGTAATTATCACCGATGCTCATAACGAATAATTATTGTTCATAAAACATATAAAAAAACTTAATATCAATATTCCGAAGTGTATACACGTTAAATATTATATATAATAATTTTCTTACTTTTCCAAATTTGCTTTTAGCGAAATTCATTTGCAGTGGATTTAATATATCATAATCTTGAGCAGATAAAAAGGAGGACACGATACCAATTTTGGCCAAATTTCACCTGTTAGGTTGAAGTTAAAATTGTACATAAATACGATAGAATCTTCTAACTTCAAAATGTCTAACTCGTTGTTCTGTGCTTGCTTATCAGATTAAAGTATAATAATAGGTAGTGTTAGTGTAACACAAATAATGGGAAGGGGGGAGAAATGCTCAGCCTTTGTGAATAAGCAAGCTCCCCTGCTGGGGTTGCACAAGAAGGTAGTTGCGTGGTCTCGGCTTTCGCCACTGTGCGTGAGATGCGGTCACAATAGCAGCAATTGCGAGAGATCGCCACTAATGTGTTCACGCATCACTCACAGCTCCTCGGAAAACGATTTAAAGTAACGCCATTTCTCTGACTTCTTACCCAACTCAGACGGATGTAGAACACACTCACACACAAAAATCTCATTCACGGGAAATAAGACCAGCGATAGGATTCTTAATTATGTTTTCTAATTATCAATGAATAAACTGTTAAATATTTTCAACAGTATTTGCCATAAATAACTGATAAATATGTTTATAATTCATTGAAAACACTAAAAATCGTAAATAAATGTACACAATAGAAATTGGTATTTATAAATAAATAAAATATTTCCATCATTTCCACACTAACTATAAAAATTATCAGTATCTATAGTGATTCAAAATCTTTGAAATATTTCAACGAAAGTGTATTGCGTTCTCATAAATATTAAATTGAGTAATATATCTTTCACGTGTTATTTGGCCGAAATCAACTTTACTATACGGTAATTACGTATGAGATTAAATGTATAGTGTGTCGGTTTCTTACTAACAGTTTATTTTAAGTAGTTAAGTAGTCATAGTACTTCTAAAACTTTCAATTTAATTTAACGTAATCCTTAAAATTAACATTTTTAATTAATTTAGGTTTTGCTATAGTTTTCGACTACTAATCCAAAGTTTTAACTTGAATAAAAACTTCGAAGTAAACTTGTTTACGATTCGTTATTTATTTCGCTACGTTACAAGTTGTTTCTCTTGACCACTCAGATTTTACGTCTTGGAGAAATATTCAATACTTAAAATATTTAATGCTTCCTAATGTTAAACTTCTAGGAACAAAAATATATGGAATATATAGGGAAATACTGTATGATGCTTTACACTATAAACTTCCTTAAATATTATATAGAATTTTTACGTACACTTCACAGTGTTTATTTTAAATACTGCCGTGAGCACTACTATGTTATTAAAATATAATAAAAAAATGTTAAATACAGGAGCAATTAAATGATAACGACACTTTGTAAAGCTTGAACTAAACACAAATCGCATCTCACGTTCGGCTTTTTCGGTGAAAACATATATTCTTGATATTAAATCACCGCTACGTCACAGAAACGTAAAAACTCGTGTTCATATGGGATCACTAATTGGACTCCAATCACCGGTGGCGCGCAGTAACGGCCGGCAGCAACCACAAAACAGATTGCAGTCTGTCCTTCTGAAAATTAGGCTGTCGAACACCGAGATCGCTCTGACGCACAACTGAAAGCAGAAAAGATTAATCCAGTGTTTTACCTCGTTTTCTGAAGACAATTCAATCTATTAAAATATATATACGACTCCGTAAGTCAAATACTGTTTCTTCGTTTTCTCCAAACGACACATAAACTGATGACGAATTAAATCAAAGACAGTATACTCTGTCTCGGAGAAATTATCTGAGCTAAAATTGTATTTATTGTTAAAACTGAATGGAAATAAAATTTAGAACTTTATTAGAATATTCGTATCCAGAATCACAAGCTGTATGATAAAGTATGCCAAATATATGTGTATTTAGAAAACAATTTAGAGATGTTATGTGGATTTCAAAGAGGTTGGAAGTTATAACCTGCTCAATATTTTCCTTTACGGATCAATTTCTGCATTTAAATAAATTTCCTTGCCCGAAATCTGTGAAGAAAAGTTTGGTATTCGATGAAGATAGAAATTTCTGAGAATATATTTCTTACAGGTTACTGCAAGTTTAAAAATATTTCTAGAGTTTCAATTAAAGGCCAGACTTTTTAAATTACTAAAATAATGGTTTCCTACGAAAAAGGCGGTTTTGGCCCTTGCTTGTAACATAATACACATTTTTGAGACAAGTTTTGCCGATGGCCTCTGTACCAAAAAAAAAGTTGGTTCTTGGAAATCCAGGTCAGGTTTGCCTCGCGGCGGAACGACTCGGAATTGAAATAATTGCTCTGAGTGGCACTCGTTGCATTGAGAGTAATGATAAGGTTCTGAGTAGCCGAGATCTCAGGTTACCAACATGGGCCGACACTTTAAGGGTACATAACATCAGGCCGCAGACTCGCAATCAGGCAACAATTCCAAGGATGCGCGCCAGCCTTAATGCCCTGGCATTACGCTAATGCCATAAGCAAACAGCTCCCAGCCAGTTATCCGCCCCGAGTCCGAAATGCCAATGTTAGTCCTCCCAAATAGGACGCGGGCGTGGCGAGGCGAGGGCTGGAATGTTTGCGGCTCCGTCGCGTCGTGACGAATACGAGCGCATTCATCGCACCACAAAGTCCATCTAGGGCACGTCAAGTCATCCAGCGCCCTGCACATTGCCTGGGAGACGTAGATGCTAGATACCGCAACACATAAATTGTTGGTTTAAATCTACTTTTTCTTTAGTTTAGGGCAAATTAATTGAGGCGCAACAGTATTTCATTTTCAGTGGCATTCTGCAGTTGAAACATTTAAAAATATTTTCAATATTATTTTAATACAATTGTTTAATTTTTATTATATATTCAAATATATGTTTGGCTTGGGGCCATTATTAAATTAATATAAGTATGAGGATAGAAAAACTGCCGACCGGATCGGGAATCGAACCCGGGATCTTCCGCATACCTATCCGGTCGACATTTTTTCCATCTTCATATATATATATATATATATATATATATATATATATATATATATATATATTGTATATATATATATTGAATTATATATTGTATATATATATGTATGTATATATATATATTGTATATATATATACAATATACACGTATATACATGTATATATATACACAATATATAATTCAATATATATATATATATATATATATATATATATATATATATATATTGTACATATATTGTATACTAGCTGGGTTCCCGGCGTTGCCCGGGATGTCGTATATCTATAACCCCCAATTTGACTCGAATCTCGGTTGTTTTTGTATTAATTATATGAAACGCCCCTCTACCCCCACCCCTAAGGGCGCTCCCCTACCACGCTGAAAGGGGTTGAAATTTTACGAACAACTTCGGTAGAAATAATATCAACGTCATTGACCCCCGACAAATATTTATTCCAGGCAAATATCGACCATGTTTGAAAAATGACCAATTGAATGTCATAATTAAACTCACCGACATCCATAACCCTGGATTTGACTCCAACCTCAGTTGTATTCGCGTTATTTTCTTGTAACGCCCTTCCACCCTCAATGTTGTAAGGGGTAGAAATTATACTCATATCACATCTCGTTGACCCCCAAAAAAATATTTATGCGACTCAAATATCGGCTGTTTTAGCAGGTTTAAATATTTCCACCCCCGCTCCTGGGGGTGGCAGACTCATCTCACCCCGACAGTGTTTGTTTCCTGATTGTAAAGAACACGTGTACGAAATTTCGTTAATTTTTCTCCACCGGTCTAGACAAACACTCTGCTTTATTTATTAGATATATATACGTGTATATTGTATATATATATATATATATGAAATATGTATTGCAACCTCCGACCCTTTGTCCTTCGACGCTTTCAACAATTTATTTTGGAACCTCGTAATTTTTTAAGATGGAATTACCAAAAGAATTATTTATATGCAATTTATTTCTTGAACAATGAGATATGTACATTTGAAGAGGAACTGGTCATTACTTCTCGAAGACAAACTTCGTGTCCAATAATTTTTACTCTCAAAGGTTTTGAGCTCTATCCCCGACGAGGCCAACATGGCAACTTCCTTTACTAATCTTTTCGCGCGGCATCCACACAACAATAACTAACAATATGCGGCGCGGCAAAAGGCGCTGACAAAGGCAATAATATAACGTTATCATGTTCCAATACATATAAAAAAATCTTATATCAATTTACGTAAAATTACGTCCATCATCAGATACTGAAGCAGGCCATGAAAGAGTTTGGGATAAGTAAATTAAAATGGAAGTTCTGAGCTCGATTCCCTATCCGGTCGACATTTTAACGTCCATATATCCTTGTTTAATTTGTTTTAAAATAAGTATCTCTTTACTCTTCCTTCATACTTGGATGGTAAAATTGTGTTAATGCACTAAGATTTGCTAACGGTCTATACAAATCATAAGGATCTGGTCTATATATATATATATATATATATATATATATATATATATTAAATAAAGTGGGCTCTTTAAAATAAAAATATTATTAAGGGAAAACTATTAAACAAGATTTATTATAAAAATTAAAACACATATAATATACAAAAAAATATTTGGAATCTCAGGGTCTTAAACTGGGTTTGATAAGTGGCTGAATTTATACAATCAAAATTACATTTACCATTTATGGAAGTTAATGCGTCTTAAACATAGACGAAATTTGTTGTGGAAGAAATAATACTACAGATTGAATTTAAACAGTTCTAAATTTATCAAGAATTATCGATCTCATTTTATCGATAATTAAATAATTAAAGAACGATCTGACTTTTATCCTTTAAAAGTGGTTTACAAATGATTTTATAGTTTTTGTCTACTTACGGCCCCCCAGGTCTCATTTTAGGTTTGTCGTGCACAAAATTTGGGGATATCACTGATTCTAATACTCACAGATTCTAAATGTTCACAGGCTCTAATTGGCGTAGATTTGTTAGTTGGTCTAACACAAATTGGTAGGTTCTCGATGCTTTGCTGCAACCTGGATTTGCATATCTCGTGACTTTAGTTGGAAATGTACTTCATTGGTTTGTCTATGGCCAGCAGGTTGAATTTATGCTCGGCCACCGATTACAACATTAGTTTCACTCTCTCCTTCCCGACTGAAGATTGCTTTACTTTTCAATATTTGAGAGCATGTTTGTAATTGGACCACATTCTTTCGTTCTGACTGCCCGACTGTAAAACTTTTTATAATATGAATTTTCTGGTCTTTACACCTCGCTGTTCTATGCCAGACTGCCCTCCTCGTCTCGTAAATTTTGAGCGCGTAAAATTCTCAGCTGATCGACAACAATACTTTCTTTGCATTGCCGCTTTGTTGCGGCGTCCACTCTATATCCACTAATAATGAGTCCTCTACAATCCAACTTTCCAATTAGAACAATGTCTTAATTACCAATTACTACTATATATATATATATATATATATATTTCGTTTAACGCGCTAATTTCATTGTACCAGTATCAAGGTTTTTATTTATTATTGTTTTGTTACTAATGAACTCTAACCATAATTTTATCTCCTCGCCTAATCTTGGGACTAAAAATTAAGTTTTGTAATAAACAACAAAATTATTAACATTTATAAAATATATAAATTAGTCGATGTAATATTATTGAAAATCGCACAGAAGGCTTTCATTATTTTGAAATCATTGAATAATCGTAGTTTAATGATATTATAAGGGCACATATAGTATTTTTTCCGTTTTTTTCTAGTGTAATATGAATAATTTTGTGAAATACAAAATAATTTAGGATATTATTTCAAATTATCTCATTAAATTCATAAGATTATTTAAATTACTTTCACGAGTGGTCTTTTGTAATTCACTGGTATTGAAAGATAAATAATGAGATGGAGATGAATAAAGAAATTGAGAGATAGCAAAAGTAATTTCTTGCGTCAGAACTTATTATTGAATAAGTTCCTCAGTACTTGTTTTGCTGCAGTACAACATCAATCACAAAGACGACTTAATGAAAGCGGGGGAGAGTAGAGTAAAGATCAGTAAGCGCTTTTAGTAATTTTTCCAGCGGCGTCTCTCGATTGAATTGTTACTACAACCATCTGATGACAGAATGATTGATGAGAGAAGAGTTCTGTGTCAATCAGGCTTACGTAATTTCCTGGGCCGAAAGTATCAGCATAATTAATTTAGCTCATATCGGGCTCAATCAGCACGGTTCAGCGATACATTCAGCACGGACCTTTTCCCCTTTGCCTTAAGCTCGTGATTAATGGTATGGTACCGAGCTGACGCCGAGTAGCCCCCCCCTGTTCGTTCCACGGAAACCTGCGCCAGATTTAACACTCTTTAAATGTTTTCTGTGACCTCCGTGACAAATTGCTATAGCTAAACGATTGATGGAGACATTTGTAAATACCTGGGCCTGGGGCGGCGTCATCCTGCGTGACTGATGCGTACATTTCTCTGGTGATTAACGCTTGTGTTTCACGTACGTCACGGACATTATACGCGTACGCAAATAGTGAAACAACGTGGTTAGTCTGTGACATTCTATCTGGAAAACATTCAGGTCATGTTAACATGGTTTGCTGTAAAAATACAGATTTTTTGACCTATCTTGATTACTGCCTTGTAACCGTACACCGTGTTGAATCCACAATGAAATCCTGTCAATAAACATCTCAAACGTTTACCCCTACATTGATCTTATATTAAATACAACCAATTCTGTCATTATTACGCATAGTTACGCTTGTTTATTTATTCAACTAGCTGGATGCCCGGCGTTGCTCGTGTACTTATTTATATAAACTCGAAAAAGTATTTAATTGAATACTTAAATATATTCCTTGAGTATTTCAGGATATAATTGTCAATTGTAACTCAGTCTTCATACATTACGAAATAATACATTGATGAAATTGTTAGCTAGACTCACAACTAATATAGCGCGAAAATTAACTTACATTTTCCGCAAGGATGGTATAGTAATTAGTATTCTTCTTTATTACCATTCGATGGAGTATTGCTGTATAAAATTATACTTTTTATTTAAAGAAAATATTTCTGCTTTATTTCATTCCTAATAAAGGAAATATTTCCTTTGTTCGTTGCGTAGTAACGTGTTTCTCTCACGTGACGTCATTGTCTCTTGGCGCGCAGTAATTTAATATTTAATGATCACGGTTTTTAATTATAATAATTCTTTCCACATGCATGCTAGGCGTTTCTCATCCTCACAGTACCGGTTCTCGATTTTGGCAGAATACGTATACCAATTTTTGTTGCATTCTGTCCACGCGATAAAATCTGTATCAAGAACAACGTAAATACATACATACATACATACATACATACATACAAATATACATCCTTTTTTAGTATATAGATAGATTGCAAAACATTTTGTGATCCATTTAAACATGATCATATTAATAATGTTTGCTTCAAAATCATTATTTTCCATGAAATCTACCCTTACATGAACTAACATTCTATCCGATATTTTATCCCTTAAAAAATAATCTCCGGATTCAATTGGAATAAATATCACTTTTCAATTCGGTGAGATAACCGGAAAGCAAATATTTATGTAAAAACTCAACTGTAAAGTGTCACCGGGAAATTAACAATAAAACATAAATGCCCTTGGATATTTTACTTACTTGTCTGTTGGGCGCCACCTGCAGATTAACGAATATCTAACGCAGGAATTTTATTTAAATTAAAGGGAAAAAATTAATAGATTAATCAAATTTAATAAAAAAAATGGATTATAACTTGCAGGCATATTCGTTATTTGGCGCTCACTACGTTATTGTTTGTAATTAAGCGCCGGCTTCTCAGAAAGCAAAAATAATTCGTTTCACCGGGATAAATTGTTGTGGTTTTGGTTGCAAAAAAAAAAACTCGCGTCGCGACACCAGGAAATAAAACCTCAGCACTTACCAGTTACTGGAGCAGCGAAGACTTGGAAGACGCGTGACTTCCGGTACAACAGTGTTCACTCTCAAAGACAGACGTTCCAAAAGTCATTTTCTTTGACTTTTGTTCTGATGTATTGTGATTGATTATTTTAATCACGTGACAGTGCAATTACCCCTGAGACGCGTGACGAAATTTCTGCCAATCACGTCGTTTCAGAGTATCTTACTGCCTATCTTTGTTGAATGAGGCCTTGGCTTGTTCAGAGAACTTTGATCGAGCCTCAAAATTTCCATGCGGCTTCGGGATTTTTGTCTCATACAAATAGTACCGTCGTCCGTTGTCCTCAGTCTATGCCAAGCTCCTGGTCTAAGCCTTTCTTTAGTTTAAAAAAATATGTATAGAATTAATAAATATCAATTTGGGAAATATACAACGTGTATTCATAGGTACTATATAACGAGATGAGCCGACCTCCTGTGGTGTAGGGGTTAACGTGGCTGCCTCGCATCACGGAGGTCCCGGGTTCGAATCCCGACGAAGGGATTGTGTGTGTCCTTTAGAGAAAACTCTCGTCAGAGAAGACCCCCGAAAAAGGCAAAATTAAGTTCCCTTAATGATACGCTAATAACCGGAGCTGTTCATGCGGCTGTAAATCTATATAATAAAAAAGGATGTATATTTGTATGTATGTATGTATGTATGTATGTATGTATTTACGTTGTTCTCTATACAAATTTAAAAGCATGGATAGATTGCAACAAAAATTGGTACACAAATTCTTCAACACGAGAAACGGTACTGTGAGGGTGAGAAACGCCTAGCATACATGTGGGAAGAATTATAATTAAAAACCGTGATCATTAAATATTAAATTACTGCGCGCCAAGAGACAATGACGTCACGTGGGAGAAAGACGTTACTACGCAACGAACAAAGGAAATATCTCATTTATTAGGAATGAACTAAAGCAGAAATATTTTATTTAAATAAAAAGTATAATTTTATACAGCAATATTCCATCGAATGATAATAAAGAAGAATACGAATTACTTTACCATCCTTGGGGGAAATGTAAGTTAATTTTCGCGCTGTATTAGTTGTGAGTCTAGCTAACGATTTCATCAATGTAATATTTCGTAATGTATGAAGACTGAGTGACGATTATATCCTGAAATACTCAAGGAATATATTTAAGTATTCAATTAAATACTTTTTCGAGTTTATATAAATAAGTACACGAGAAACGCCGGGAACATAGCTAGAAATTCAATAAAAAAAAAGGTGAATTTGTCTCACAAATATTGAAGGTACTTGGAAAACGGAAACACAAAGTTGACTAATCGGAGCATGAAGGTTTCAAATGGGCTTCAGCTGTGGTTTCAACCTACTACCGATGGTATTCGGGGTCAACGTAGATTATTTCAGCAATTATATTATCATTTCTTGTGGTCCATTGAGGAGAAATAAACGCGGTCACAACTCATCGTGCATGAGTAGCATAGACTGTTACTACGAAAATTTCCGGAAATGTACACGTTGCCATTCACGATCAGAATTTATACACGTTTACCCCAAAGAAGAACATATGTTAAAAATAATTTCGACACGGAACGTTGTTTCCTACAAACACAAGGTGATGTACGATTGTGACTGTTGGTTTTTAAATCCATAGAATATATGAATAAATTCAAAAATATTATATTAGTCATACTTCAACGTTCTTTTAGTAACTCTTTGAAATAGTGATCAAATTACGCACGGAAATTTTACGTATCTGTTAGAAAATATCTCCAGAAAATTTTAGGCAATATTTTTCAGTCAACCTCGAATATCAAAACGAGAAAAAGTATTTTATTTAACGTTTAATTTATTATTCCGTGAAACATGATCCTTACATTTGATAGTTATAGCTCGCATCAACAGCGATAGCGTGTGGCGCAGTTTAAGGGATGGAAAGGGGGGACAGGTAGCGTGGAATAAACACACACAACAACTAAGTAATGCTCCTGCGTTGAAAGACACTAAACTATGACGCCAAGAAATTTAACGCGAAGTCACATTTTGATCGCGCTGTACTTTAAGAATAAGTAAATTAAGATTGTGCGTCATAACTATTCTGAATAAAATCCTGTTTTCAGGTTAGTTTAAAAGTAAGCTTATCTAAGCTTCTAAATAATTTTCCCTTCCAAATTTACAAAAAGAGTAATTCAATGTTTATTTTGTCTGTTTACATAATAATTGTATTTAAAACTATTGTCCAATTAGTAATGAAAATTTTAAAGATTTTGAAATTAGGTTTAGTATAATTTTATTAACTACAGTATAGTTTTAATTTTATATGAGAACCTTAACTTGCATAATAAAAAACACGGCCCATTAAATTATCTTTGAAACTTTAATGATGCTTACACAAAGATAGCTTTTCTTTCTCAAACTGAAAGGATTTCTTCCTTGAAAGGGCGAAACATCAGACCCTCCGTTTCTGTGTGAAGTGCGGATACTTTCCAAGTTTATCTACCAATAAAAAGGAATTCAACGGTTGAAGTTTTACTGCCGTGAAGTAAAGGTATGACTTCACACTCACAGCGAGTCATATAAAACGTAATCGGCCAGAAAGCACGGAAATTCATCCTATCTCGGCGGAGTACGAAAATTACTTTTATTCACGCAGAAATTGGAACTGTTTGATCACTCGCATAGTCATTCAGTATATTTTTACTCTGAAAACGGCCTGTGACGACAGTAATCAAAGATTCATTTTGTTGCTTGTGGAGCTAACTTAAACGACATATGACAGTTTCATTTTCCTTCTTGAATAAGTGCCAAATTCTCTTAACTTTGTAGATAACCTTGACGCATATTTCTTATTTATCAAATTTATTTATACCCTAATTATTGATGAAAATATCAGAATTATCAAAAACAAAGTGCTTACAAAATATATAATTTAATCTCGAGTATTATGTTATATAATGTCAGCATGTTATAGAAAAAAAATGACCTGGGTTACACTGCAGAGATACTGTTAATAATAATCAAGTGTTACTGAGGATAGTAAGCTCTAAATATATCAAAACAAAGATGACACGAGTCAGAAATTCTCTAGTAGACCTTCATAGATGTTGCTAATACCAATCGTATATTTTTTTATGTTTATGAAATTGAGGCTCATTTTTTGTGGACATATCAGAGGATTTGAGAAATATGTTAATTATATACTACAGCTTTAATTTTCGAAGTTAAACATATGATTTAATATTCAGCAATTGACCCAAATGCGACTATGCTTATAATTTGAAATCTAAAATTATTATGAGTGTTCTTTTATTCCACTAATGAAGTAAAATTTAGTCTGGCCAATATAACACACAATTTTTAAAATTAATTTTTGTTAACAACATTATATTTTAAAAAAAATAGTATGGAGTATATTTATATGTTGAAATATTAGAAATATCGAATGGTTTAAATAAATGGATAAGTAAGGTAAGACTGATAGAAAAAAGGGAGTTAAATGACATTGACAAAATTTACGCTTTTGAATTTCTACTACATCATCATACTACTTTATCATAATTTACCTATATATCATTTGTTTGATAAAGGCAGGTCAAAACTGTAACACTTTAGTTTCAATAGTATTATCAGTTATTCTAGGCTGTAGCCAAGATCATTTTTTTATAATATATAATGTGTTTATAACAGCTGATTTCTTTGCGTTTCCAAGTATTTATTTGTAGTAATTCCCTATTAGGCAGAAAAAATGAATATAAAATAAAATATAGTAGTATTTTTTACAAAAATAATAGCTGTGTGTCTGGCTCAGCGACATCCATAACCCCGGATTTGACTCCAAAATCGGTTGTTTATGCATTATTTTTATGTAAATTCCCTCCACCCTCATCTCAAAAGGTGCTCCCGTTCCATACCGAAAGGAGTTGAAACTATGACAAACGTTACCTATCTCATTGACCCAGAAAAATCTTGGCTCGACAAAAATATAGGCCGTTTCAACATGTTTGAAAATTTCCACTCCCCGCCCGGGGAATATAGTCGTATTTTATCCTCATAGTGTTTGTATTCTGTTCTAAGGGAACAAATGTACAAAATTAGGTCAAATTTTCTCCAGAGGTGTAGATTTTTATGTGGAACATTCACACAAATACTCAAAGAAACATTCTTCTTTATTTATAAAAGGATTAAAAATATATTACACTATACAATATTTGCTATAATATTAATCCATCTCCAAATTTGAATATAATCCACAGGTTTCTTTGTTGTGCCTCGATTACAAAGCCGGTACGGAACACTAACTTAGTTTTTTCGATATTTGGTGGTCAGATTTTGAGGTAGTGACTGACCTCGGTACATTTGGCCTTGGCATTCTTTAACAGTAGCGAACATCGTCTGGACAGGTCCCACGCTGAGAGTGCGGAAGTTGTTACCTTGGTCTCGACAGGTCTCTTCCGCCCATTCGTCGACAGGACCGGCAGGAGTTATCCAATTCGCGCTTGACGATTACACGCCAAGGCCGAAACGCTTTCCGACTCTCCTTAAACTACCATTTTGTGTGGAAGTCCGTCCGCCGATGGAATGAGACTGATATTAACGTTCTCTCGTCCGTTTAAACTATGCTTAAAAATTTGCATTATAACAATTACTTCTCATCCTGATTTCATGCAAGAAGGAAATACGTATTAGTCATGCGAATTATAAGTATGCCGCTTCTCACATTATCGTGTGAATAGAATCAGGTTCCTTCGTGTAAATTAAATATTCAAACTATACTTGATAAGATGCTGCTAAATTTATTAATTCTAAACTTGAAACAGGTTTTGATGGTTTTAAACGTTACTTTTTCAAGATCTGACTCATTTTTCACTTATATTCCTGTCGAAAATTTTTGCACTGGCCGAACGATTTTCCTGTTTCAACAATCTATATTTAGCCCTTCATTGATGAAACGGAATGTCATTACATAAGATTATAAATGTTATAAGAAACAATACTGTGCCAACATTATAAACATTAATTAAATGTAAAAAATTATCAAAATGAAAACATAATATTTTAAAAACGTTTCTTCCCTGATTGGGAAATTGACTTGTTTCGTACCAACTTAAGTTGATTAAAATTAAGTACTATAATAACAAATAACCAATTAATAAGCCTAATAATGAATTTTTTATCCCACCACCATTTATTTAAAACATACAATATTATTATTTAATATAAAATTTGGATTATTTTTAAAATTATTATAATTTAATAAATTCTAATAATTAGTTTAATATATCAAAAAATTATCGCTGTAGGTAAAATTCTCATTTTCAGAAATAATTAATTCCAGCTTAATTATTGTTATATCGGGAAAACGGACGGATCTCTAAAAATTAGAATCAATGAAAACATAAGAAAATTATTTTAAATTTAAAGTCAAAAAATTATTCAGTTGTGTTCAAACATTTTATTTAAGATTGTTAGGCAAAATTTACAAATTAGTTCAAAAGTTTCAAATATTGTTGTTAAAATAATACCAAATATTTGAAAAAAAATTATGATTACTTGTTTTTGCGTTGAGGGATGTAACGATGAACTTTTTTCACTTTATATTTAAAATTTTTAATATAATATTTTCGGACGAATAAGCTGGTGTTTTTAGCGTCAGATATTTTTACGGTTTACAAAATTTCATAAAATATACTTCCTAGATCAATGGAAAACTATGATTTCTTATGTAAAAAATATAAGTTGGAAAGAAGTCAAATCATTATAATTGTAAAAGTATTTTAAACTACACTAATTTTTTATATGCCTGTAAAATTACTAACTCAATATCAATCATTCAGCAAAATAAGTAATTATGTGGCTAATATTTACATAGGTAAATACATACCTATAATATACAGAAATATATACAGAATACAGAAATAATGTACACCACAACACTAATCAGCAAAAAGACACAGAATACACCCCGAGTCTTGATTTATTTCTTCTTTTCTCTTATTAGTTTTATAAAGTACACCAACATCTTGACGTAAGAAAACAGTAGACATAGATGTAAAAGGTTCTTAGAACTAAGTAATTTTTTTTGCTCCATTGTATATTACGAGTATTCTGCTTTGCTCATTACGATTCAGTAGAATTGTAAATATTAGAAACGCAGTTTTCGGATATTTTTAGAGGCTAAAGGGTTTCAGTAGCTGATCCTACTCCTATACGACCATGAGATTATTTCGTACCTCCTAGATTGTTAATTTGGGGGGGGGGGGAGTGTGAAAGAATTACCCATTTCGCAACGTTTTTGGTTACTGTTGTTTCTTATACCGGTCTAACCTGCTGGGATTTACCAGAATAATAGTCCTACATTTAAAGATGAGAAAATGCTGATAAAAACTAGTTATATTCATCCTTAGCCATTAATTATGAAGGAAACAATTATGTCAAATTACGATTTCGTAGTAATTAATTTGAGTAGTAGCTGGTTAAAACATTGAAAAGTTAATTCCTGATTTAAAATTTCTAGAATTATAACTGCGGTACAGCACAGTTAAGAAGAAACTGTTACTATTGTAAGTTAGTGACTTCTTGAAATGCAGTTGTTAGAAGACTGTGTCCTGCGGGTTGCAACGTAATCGCTGCAGGAGTCGCGACCGCGTGGAGGACTTTGATGTTCCCGACAGGCTCCAGATAATGGCATTGCGGATTAACGGGACCCGAGAACTTCCCTAATGAGGGCAGATATTGTCAGCTACACTTGCCGCATCTCTGACGTCTAATACTGCTCCACTTGCTTGAAATTTCTCGCTCACAACAATGATTTATCCTATTAGATTGCATCTTCCGAAAACAATTAGACGAAACTTTGTCTTGGCCATATAAATGTGAAACTAGACTTCGCTGATTTCAGTTAAAAGTTGCAAAATGACTTAAAAACAGAAATATAATAATAATTATTATTTAGAGATTGTTTTAGGGAGGAAAATAATTAAAAACAGATTAAAATAATTAAAAATTGGACTAAATAATTAATGCAGACAAAAAATTCGACTCATGATGGTGTTTTGGTCAAACTTTTATTTTCAGGGAAGGAAAAATAATTATTAATAAATCCAAAAACAGTTAATTCAGAATTATAATTTATTTTAAATTTTTATGTCGTAATATGGACCTTCAACATGTTTACAATAAATGCTTTAAATTTTAGACATAATTATCATATATACCTGTTAGCCAAATATGATAATAAAGAGATGAAACAACAATGACAAATAGTATCGAAAAGTTAGAAGATTATATGAGATGGTTAAAAGATTAATTAATAATTGAGTTCTATCATATTATGTAGTTTTACAAATATATATATATATTAATATCTTTATTGAGAACGTGAAGTGGCTCTATATTATGATTGAAATATGTTAGTGAATTAAATTGATTTCATGATAAATAAATACTCGACATTAAGTCAGAAATGTAAAATATTTACTAAACAAAATTAATTGTTACAACGTTTTGTCCTTGTTTGGGACCTCTTCATGATTTGTACTGTTTTAACAATTTTGTATTCTTAAAATGCATAAAATTTAGAGACAAAGTTCTGCTGCCTTGCCTGTTTCAACGAAACGAATTTTTGTTAGTAAATATTTATATTTTCCTGACTCAAGGCAGTATATTTATTTATATTCTTATAGTCAGATATTTTTTAATCGTAATTAAATCATAATATTTAAGTGTCTGTTATTTTTACTTCATTAATAATTTAAACTATATAGACGAAAATAATTTTTATATCTTGTGAAGACAAAATTATGGTTCAATGACAGTTGAACATATTTTAGTATATAATATTAAAATTTATAATTTCTATACTTATAAATATTAACAATTTATAATCTGAATTGTTTTAAAAAAATATTGAAAACGATCGAAATTTTTTAATTTAAATTTTATCATCTTAAATTATAATTTAATTGTGACTGTCCGTCTGAGGAGGCCCAAGTCATGGCCGAAACTTAATGTGAAATAAATAATATGTTTCAAATAAAATAATATATTTTCCTTTTTAATATTTATGTAAGATTTTGTACTTAATAAATGAATTAAAATATTGTGATGCAACTTTTTATAGCAGCCGTTAAAGAGAATACTCGTATAATATAATATATATTATTGAGTTTTAAGGAACCTATGACAATGGTTTATGTCCTAAAAGAATAATCGGTTTATTGAAAACATTGTGTGGGAAACGAAAGTTAAAAATAATATATGGGACATAACAAGAATATAAATACATTGTCGATACGAGTGAAAGTTTATATTAATATATATATATATATATATATATATATATATATATATATATATATGAGTGCGTGCGTTTGTGTATGTGTGTGTGTGGCTCTCAGAGAGAGAAGGAAAGCCACTCTCTCAGCAATTGCCATTGGTAAAAGCAATGAGGCAGGCAGAAGCAAAGTTTGAGATAACAGATGAGAGAGGCGAGAATCTGCTTTGCAAGTCAGATGCGTGTAGCTGGAAGGGAAGGGGCTGGACGAACCCCTCTTGTTTACAAGTTTCCAGAGCCTTGTCTTCACACATACATGCAAGTTGAGTTAAAATAAGCCAGAAATCGTGAAATGTTTTCGGGATTTGTGTGACCGTGACTCACTAGGGAAGTTACGAGAATTGATGTTACACAAAACGAGGTGAATGGTTGTCATTGAAAAATTTTCTTTTTTCAAGTTCGACAAATTTTTAACTGAATTAAAAGTACTCATTGACCTATAAATGTCAGATTGTAGAATAATAAATGTCCATGGGCACTTAAAAAAAACTGAAGTAATAAATTACGGAACATGAGAACTAAAAAACCAAGCTGGAAGACAAAGTTAAAACCAAGCTTTTTTATATATTTATTCGGGAACCACAAGTGATAATTTCCTTCTGATAATTCCAGTCGATAACCTTTTTTCTGTATTTTCATTACATACTTGTATTGTTTTAATTTCATCTGATAAATATAAAAAATAAAAATTTAACCAATATAATACAATGGAGCTGAAAAATATTTTCAATTATATATTTTACCTCACAAGAAATTAACGGAACGTATAACAGTCATAAAACAGAAATTCATTTCGAACAATAGAATTTGTAGACGATTTGATTAACTGTTGTGCTCCTTATCAACAGTATAGCCAGATTGAAGAGCTACATCCAAAGTTATAACACTTTACAAAGAATATGAATAAAATATATAAATTAATAAACATTATTTAATAAGCCATCATAAATACAATTCAAATGAGAAGTGTCCTGTTTAACATTTAAATAAAATTTCTTGAACTTAATATAAAATTTCTGAAATTAAACTTTTATTAAAATAAGATATCTTATGTAGAATCAAAGTTATCAAAGTTTAAATAATTATTAAGATCCAAACAATGTTTTTTAATTGAAGAATGTTTATTAGCTATTAATTTTTCATTGGTTTTATAATCCTCAATTATAGTGAACAAAGATCGTTTGGTCTGTCCGATATAACAAAATAATCAATTATTGCAAATAATTTTATAAACAACATTATGAAAATCGAAAGTATACCGACAGTCTTTGTGTTTTTTTAACTAAATAAGACACAGAATTACATTAAAAATTACAGAGATTTGTATTTTTTGATAACATTTTTAATTTATTAGATAAACACTCATAATAAAGTAAAACCATAAAATTGTTACTATAGATTATTTGATGGAGAACAGTTTTTTATTTTTATGCATGTAATTAGTTCTGAGATAAATGAATTTGGCAATAAAATAAATAGGATAACATTAAATTAAAAAAATATTCTCTTTTTAACTGTATTTATGACGGCTAATTAAATAATCTTTGTTAATTTAAATATTATATTCGTATTCTTTGTAAACTGTTTAATTTTGGCTATATGTCTTCAGTCCGGCAATAGCAGTGACAAAGCTCACAATACTTTATCTTTTTTTTGTCTACAACTTTTTTCAAATTTTCATTGTTTAAAAATAATTTCTGTTTTATGTATTTTATACGGATTTTAATTTATTGTGTTATTGTCTTAAAGACTTTAATTTTTTCTGTATATTATTTTTCTCACGAAATTAAAGTTCTGATTGGTTACTAATATATTGTGTGGAAATAATTTCATATTATTATTCGTCGTGACCTATTGTACCTGACTAATATTGCGTTTAAAGTATACGTGCTTGTCCTAACATAAGCTCCTTAAGATTGCGGCAGGACAAATTAGGCCGGTGGTTACGCAACTAAGCCAAGCCTAGGTTCTAATTTGAAATTATTGCATGTGGTATTTGCGGAAATTGGATCCCTTCCCTAAGAAAATACAGATATGGTATTTTCATATTTGTAAATTTTTTATAATTAAATATTTGTGTATAAAAGAGAACTTGTGGATATCTAAAACTAATTAGATGCTCGTCGATTTAACTTCTCGTTTTGACAAGTGAATAAATCGTTTGATTGGTCGGTTTATGTTAAGTATATTAAAATAGAGTAATAAATTCATTCGTTTAAGTAGTACAACGTAATAAAGTTTATATTAAAAAAAGGAATATAAATCAATTTGGTAATATACCTTAAGACATCAGATCTATTTCCTTCTATGGAAGAGGTTATACGGTGAGTTCGTGAGGTTAAAGATAATCTCACTGTCTGTGAATCACGTGCTATTGTCTTCGGCATAGTGCACGTGAGGAATCTTTCAGAAAGCAAGCAGACACATTATGATCTCAAGGTCCCCTAACTGAGTTCCGCTAGACAGAATGTCGAGGCTATTTCTTTCACGATGGCAAACTTCGAGTATTTCTAACATTACAAAGAGAACGCGTCACACTTTTAAAACTGCTATTTCATCATTTCTAAGTTTTAAAAACTTGCAAAGTTTTAAGACATTTACATTTAATATCAATCAACGCTATTCTTTTCAAAACAGCAGAAATTTTAATATTATTAAAAATAATATTAATTATTTAAACAATTTTAAGTCATAGAGTTTTACATAGTTTTCCATAGTAGCATAATGAACAAAATAATTTTTACATTAAAACGCATTAGTGTATTTAATTGTATTACATTTTCTACTAAAGAACTAATAATTTTCTGAATAATATCTATTTTGTCTATGAATACAATCTTAGATGAACTCAATTGGTTTTAAACCTAATTTCGTTAGATGAATTTAGTCGAATTCCAAACTGAATTTCACTTGTAGCGAGTTTGTATTTCTGAAAAATTTCTCAAATATTAAGTAACGTAGAATGATATATATATATATAGATATATATATTTGAGGTAATCAAACGTGTAATATTTATGAGACGCTTCGCGTGGAATGAGTTGTTAAAGAGGTTATAATATTAGTTATAAACTAATTAGCTCATTTAATAAAATATGAAAGGACGAATTCGAAGAAAAGAAGATAATCGAAGGGGAATGACGATTATGAAGATAAATTCAATTTTTTATTTTTTAATAAATTATAATATTATAAGAATTTCTACTGTAAAGATAGATATCGGAATTTACAACGTCTGAAAGTGTTTACTTAGACGCTCAGAACACTGATGAAAAAACATGAGAATTATTAATCTAGTTGCTAACTCCACCTTTATAAATTGAGCTGTAAGACACATTGCAATGAATTTGAATTTTTTTCACCAGATGAGAGATCAAGTAAGAGAACGGGTGAGAAGTAATACTTTTTTTCATGTAAAGCGTTACTAAGCGCTGGCTTTGAGCGTATCGAACTCGTAAATGGTTAAAAAGGATATAATTCAATAATTATTGCCTGAGGAACAATGAATATCTCATTCATTATACACACAAACCCGCTGGTAAAATAAATAAAAATTAATTTAAAACTCGTGTAAAAGAGGATTAAAACCATTGTTTGAAAATATTTCCTTCCTAAAGAAGGTTACAACAAGTTGGATACAGAAGATTTTTCTAGCCATTCGCTCTATTTAATTTTAACTTGAACGCCAATTATAAACCAATAAAATGTTTACTGTGGTCTTTTTTTATTTTGAAACAATATATTATTTTTTGTGCATTATTACAGATTTGTATTTGCTTATTTTTTTACGAAAATTTGATGCTATTTAAATTTTTCAACATTCTTTCGTATTGAGACTCCCAGAGACGTATCAATATTTAAATTACTCCCACGAAGTTGATTCTCTCATTACGAATTATTTTGGGTTAAGCTTTAATATTTTATGCGTCAATAATTTGTACATATAATCACATTTTATCAGGGATGCTTTTCAATTAAACATAATTATTAGGTTCTAGAATTCTAAATAATAGTGCCTTATATATTAGATACGAATTAAGCTTCATGTATTCATGCTACACAGACAACGTGTGCTATTTAATGATGGATGTGTTTGTATTGCCCTCGTAATACGATGTGATTATGCTTCCCGTGATACACTTAGTGAGTCTCGAAATGATTATGATTTACGATTCAGAGAGGCTACTTGAATTATAATGATCCATAATGTTTGCTCTGTTTTCCACAGTTTTCATGCCTTCTAGTGTGTACCACCTGTTTCGATTTCTTCGACGCCCGTTCGCAGAGGCCGTTCTGATATTTGCATAGATATGTTCGCCTTATGCAGACATTGAGTACAAGACGAAGTGGCCTTTCGTCCCTCGCTGAATGGCTAAGTATTAGCATTTCGCATTTCGTGCCACGGGTCGCAGTAGCGTCCTCTTGCGACAGACCGCAAGCAAACGTTTTACATACAATGTACTCACCACAGAGAACTTTAGTGTGCAGAATCGTGTTATGAACATCTTTTAGTGACTCATGCGAGGAAGAATAAGCTGAATGTGTGCCGACTTCTTATCTATTAGAAGCACACGGACTAAAATACAGTTAATTTATAATAAAATTACTAAATAATTTCGATACTTAAAGAAAATATGATTCTATTATTTCGATTTAGTCAGAAACTTTTATATGTTCCTTGTCTATCATTAATTAGATATTTTATAAATTTTAGTTGCATTACTGAAGGTATCGTGTTTTAAAATATAGCTAGAATGTTTATTTAAGTTCATATTTATAAATTACTAAAATCTTTAATTGACAATTCAGAAGTTACTAAATTAAATATATCTTTAATTGTTGTACTTAAACATAATTTTAATAATTGTAATATGTAAATATGAAATTGACGCCATTTAAATTAATTAACTATGAAAACTATTTTATAAGTTTATATAAATTGCGAACTCTTTTGGCATTATCTGTAGGCGTATAATATTTAAGAGCTTGAAATCTAGTGGAAACTTTCTTTTAACACCATATATAACCATTTATAATTAGCGTTAATTATGTAATAATGAATCTCGGCGTAGAGGGTCGAGCGTTGTCGTGTGGGCCTGGTCAGTTGTGGTTGTCATATTTAAAATCTACTTAAAAATATTATCTAAATTAATTGTAATTGTTATAAGCAACTTTTAAATTCAGGTACTATTTTTGTTTTTCTCTTCTTGCGTTCGTAAGGAGCAATGCATTACTTCAAATTAAGTGGAGGTAGAGGTTTGAGGTTTTGTAATTTCCGTTTAACAAAATCTTACCTGAAACAATCAGAATAATTCCTTCGTCAACGTATCTGGAGGCACAATGAACGCCACGTGAGGTAAAGCGCGTCCTTGACGACGGAGGTCTGTGACGTAGAGATCCTGCGATCATATCTGGACTAGTCGCCTTCCGATGTGCAGGACAGTTACAAGGCCACACGTTATGACTCAACGGGAAAACGTCATCCTTTTGTTGCGTTGCCTGGGAAACGTCGCTACTGGGGAAACGTTCCACTCTTTGTTTCGTCGTCGGAGTGAATCTCATCATTACGAATTTGGAGACTTGTATACTAATTCGGTCATTTAATTCTGTCACGACAAAAACAACACTTTGGTTTCGTTATGCGGAAAATCTGGAAAAATCATAACGGGATTAAAATAGAATAAAATTGAACTATAATTTTTAAAAAAATTGTTTTAAAATATAATACAATATCATATTTGAACGATTATAATAATCTGAGTTAGTTTTAGCCTGAAAAAATTTAATATTCAATTTAAAACATAATGAATATTTCATGACGTTTCGTTCCTGATTGGGACCTCTTCAAATGTCTATATGTTGCATTCAATTATAGTTTATTATAAAATATAAGTTGACAAAATTTTTAAAGTGCGCAAGTGGTTCTAATCAGGGGCGAAACGCCAAGTTTAATGTTTATTATGTTTCAAATTGAATATAGAATTTTTTCTGTCTAAAATACTGCTATTTATAATATCTAAAAGCATATTTTAACAAATGTTCTGCAGATAAACAATAACATAAGAGGACTACAATTTTATATAACATATTTTTTTAATGTTTTAAAAAAAATATACAAATATTCAGTAATTAAAAATCAATTTAAAACGGGGAAAATTTGGAATTTGAATAGTAAACTTTGGCATCATGAATAAAGCTCATGTAGTAGAAGAATAAAAAAAGCAGATAATTTGTTCAAAAGCTTAATTTGAGAAGTATGTTTTAAGCATTAACATTATGTCATTTGCCCTTGATTTGATTCAACTTAATGACGAAGAAAATTATGATTTCCCTATGCCAATATTTAAATAGAACTCTTTTAAATGGTCTAATGGTTTTATGTTCATAATTTCAGTATGAAGTATTAATTAATCATCTTCGTAAGGATTTATTTTCTGGGATAGTATTGTTGTTAAGAACGTGTGCCCTTTGCCGTTATATGCCCACAGGCCCACATCAGCATAGGATTTGTGTTTTTATTTTATGATGGATACGTAGTTGGCAAAACATTCTTGTTTTTATATCTGTTAACCTAGTGGACTTCTACTGTTTGTTTTATATACAAACATGTTTCAAATAGGAGCCGTTCTCGCAGTCAGAGAAAAATTAGACAATGATGAATGACAACAAACCCTTACTAGAACTATGTAGACAATATTATTTGAAAACGTCGCATGAATTGGATTGGACGGCGCAAGGAAGAGCTTCAAGGTCAAATCGGGTCCCATTTTAAGAATTCATAGGAACATAGTTCCAATGCCATATCTGCAGTAATTTTTTTCTTAAATTTTAGTTATAGTCGCTTTAACTGTTGAGTCGTTAATTTACAATTTGTTACATTTAAAATTCTGGGAAAAATTGAGTTTTTTGAAGAATTTTGGTTTGATGGATGTTCCTCTCTAATTGCGTTACTCTCTATTGCCAAGGATTTTTATATTAATTGAATTGTAATGCAAATAATGTCACCAGTCGCCATGTTTTATATTAGTAAGAGCATGCCAGTCACATACAGATAAAGGGTAACGAACATACGTGCACGTAATTTCGAATAATGGAAAAAGTATTACTATGATCTCTTTCATGAATTGGACACAGACAATTTACAGTTGTGCCAGGATCTCTTTCTGTAGAATGCGCTCGTGGCCATTCTCGTACACTGCAGATAAAATTGCCGCGATCACTGGTGGTTGTAGCACTTATTGGAGACAAAGAGCGTCGCTCACTTGATGCGAACAGGTCGCTTCCGAAAATAACGTTTGTGTGTGTGTGTGTGTGTCGCGATTGCAACGTTCATCTGGCAGAACAATGTGTGTGCTCGTTTTTTTTCCCCGTTGGCTGCTTTGTGTTGAGCGCCCAGCAGTGGAGATGAAAGAGTGCAGGCTGCTGTTTTTAGACGTCGTTGCCACACATGACATGTAGCTGTCACTCAATACTATTTACATGACGAAATAGAGAAACACGAAAAAAATAAATAAAAAGAGGCCACGACGCCATGCGCGTTTGGGCCGCTATTGGATCTTCCTTTGTTGTTTGTCGCTGTTTTCTGTTACTTCATTAAGTGACGCGCCTAGTGACAGGTAAGCCTTTACAATTGATCGCACTCAGGAATTGTTCCGAGAGATTTATTTTATTTTTCCAAGTGATGAAAAACAATAGAGTTTATTTTTAATAAAGCCGAAAGCTTTCACGTGAAATTTACCTACCTACTGTACGCAAAACATGAATTTATAAACTAAAATGTGTATTTTACAATGAATAAAATATCGTAAACTCTATATATGTATGTGCGCGTCTATATATATATATATATATATATATATATATATATGCATTCTAAATCTTTATCTATATAAATTTTTCCATATATATAAATATATAAGCAACTTATGATTAATATGGCCAGTAACCAGATAGACAGAGAGCGGCTGGCATACCCCTAAATTGAGGGTTGGTGCCAGCACGCTGAATAAAAAGAAGCATTTCAAATTTTCAAGGGTCTAAGCCCACTTCCTCATAACAGAGCAGGACTGCACCACGGGTCGGCCTACCCGACTCTCCTTTTACCTTCATAGGGGATATTCTCTCACCGGAAAAGATACATACAGTTGAAACTATTGAAATTTCAAACGTTCACTTTGTAATAGTGATTTGTATTACGTCTCATATAACCATTAATAAATTATTTTAAATATCCTAAGAAGAGATTAAGTGAGTGTTGGGGGAATAAAGGCGCACTTCCAATAAACCTGGTCGATAAGAAGTTGATTTTATGACGGGAAGTCGAAAACAATGTTCTTTCGGACAGAAAAAAGTGACGTCAAAACCGTCAACTGCAAAATGTAATATTTTAGCTACATAGAATCAACAGATAAAGGGAAAAACAATTTTTATAACTTAAATTCAATAACTGTTCTGATTGTTACAATGGGTAAATTCAAAGTGCTTTAACGCAGTATTAAATAATTTATTGCCAGTCTCATATTTTCTGTTGGATGCTGGATATGTTATTGATGATTATAAATAAATTAATTTTACATTTACTATTATTATCGGTGTTTATATTTTGATTGTGAAGTGTTAGTTTTGATTATTAAACATTGATACAGAGCTACAAACGTATCTAAAAATTGTTAGTGTATGCCAACACTTTGAAATTTCTTCGACAATCATCGAATGGTTGATTAATCCATTGCTAAACTTTACATTGTCGTTTAATAACACGTTTTTCTCTCTTCCAATCCATTCAACAAAGGAAATTCAAGCGTGCAAGGACAGAAGTTAAGTAACGGGCTCAAATAATTGAGTCAGATTTTTTTATAGTAAGTAATTACAGTTTAGAGGAACAAATGCGAAATATATTTAACGTTACACTCTCAAAAACAAATTAAATTAATAGCTTCGTCGTGATAGTAGATACATTATATTGTTACCAGAAGCGCCCGAGTGATATTGAAGCGGAACATGGAGTCTCTCTACACCTGTTGCGGTTTCTTGGTTACCTTCACGGGAATTTTTCCACTAGTGGGCCCTGTCCCGGACATGTGAAGCAACGCTTCGACGAGCCTCAGGTTTTAGGAATACTTTTTTTCCTCCAAACTAAACAGGTTTACATCCTTCCTGTGACTTCAAGTTCCTTATAGGCCTTCTAGCGAACTGTCAAATTAAGATAAACAATACTCTCGGATGCACTTCATTCTTAATTGAAGGTCTGTGTTATCTCCTAACAGCTTTGTATGTTTTCCTAGATTCATTCAATATACAAAAAGAACGTTTGTCCTTGAAACCAAGTGGCTAGAATGTAACATCGAATTGCTCTCGACAAAAACTTAAACTTAGCGTTTATTTACGATAACTACTAGACTCGTAACAGTATTATTTCATTGGAATAAAATTTATAGAAAGTTATAGATATGCTTTTTTAGGTACAAAATGTATCAATAAGCGAATATTATAATTCACAAGAAGCAGCGAGTCTCATCAGTACAAATTAGTTTGTTCTAAAGATAATAAAAATACCAAATAAAATTATCAATATAATATTTGGCTATTGATAACGAAAGTGATAACTGTTTCTTTCAAAATATATAGATACACCATAATTCAATATATTTGTGTATAGAGAAAAACAGATATATGACAGTACCGGTAAATTCATTATATATAATTTCTGATATTTTAACTAATTTGATGATTTTAAACTTATATGTACCAATTAAATTTATAAGAAATGTAAAATATTCCTTTTCATAATGAACGTATTGCACATGTATAACCTATTACAATATTAGTATTAGCTACACTAATTATTAACAATAATTTGCTGTATTGATACATCGAATTTTCCAATCACAGGCAACGAAGTTTTGTAGGTACAATTATGAAATAGCAGCTATAGTCCATTAAATTTATTTGCTTGAATTAAGAAGCAAGAAAGTCATAAGACCAAACGGGGTAGTTTCCAGATTAGGCTGGAGTGATTAATTTAGATTTTAAATCACTTCAATATCATAAACACGAAATGAGAAGTATTAATCCCACGGTGAAGTTCTAATAATTCTAAAAATAAAGATTTGAAAAATGATAACTAGTTAAAAATAAAAATTCAGAAGACAAAGTGTGTGTGATCTGATTAAATAGATTTATTCTATTAAATTGCGCAAAGGCCAGTTGCAAAAATAAACTGAAAATAATTTTTAAGTGAAACCTACAAAACTGTTTATTTGAGTTTTGGATTGGTTTATATATTTCAACTCGCATTTTATTTCAGCGTAGATGCCCCCAGTTACACTCAGAGTCATACTTAACGTTGGTTTACATTTATAGCGAATTGTATTCATTGCATAGCTGTTGATACACACACACACACACACATATATATATATATATATATATACATACATATAATTATATTGTCGCGTTACGTATCTTACATAAAAGTGTTGTGTAACACTGAAGTCACAGACTAAACGCTCAACACAACTTCATTTTAGGAAGAATTAATATTAATTTAGTTATTGAGAATGCATAAAATTCAATTTCAAAAGTAGTTGACGCATAAATACGTTAATGAAGGTAGTTACATAGCACAAGGTCTGTTATTCGCGGAGAAGGATCATTTTGTATGAAAATTTTGATGACTGGTGTCAATAAGGTCGTGCATAAATAAAGGAAATCCAATAAGTGCTAAGGATCACATCTGTATACTATCTTCAGGATTCACTGGTCACTTGTTCCTTTCCGGACAATAGAATAATAATAGTTTTTGAGAGGTTGTTAAGCTTCGGATCAGTACCGTGCAGAATAATAAAGTTTTACAGCCTGTCTAAACATGATGTGTTCCTTAGTTCTCATATTTTCTTACGCACGGAGGTACTGACAGTGCGTGTTGACTCGTAAATCTCCATAAATGTTCGACGATGTCCACAGAAACGTTAAACTGTTCCACATAATTAAATCTTCAATGACCGTACATCCAAAATTTTGTGAGCAAACAGCAACACGGTGATAGCACAGACGAGTAGGTTGATAATTGATGTCAATGTACCCGAGGGGGTAGACACAGCGCCAGGGAATCCGGGTCGATCGCAGCTGCTCACGAAGGACACGATGTTATCTATGTAAACAGCGTTGCTGCATCTCTCCATGCAAATTTGGTCGCGTAACAAAATTCTGTAACGCCCCGCGCACGATCAGCTTGGCCTACCTTAAGTGTGCGGCAACGACGAAAGGGGAAAACCGCAGGTGTTTCGTAAACAGCGGGCGTGATCGGGTCATCTCACTCCTGCGAAATCACATTGGCCGCTATAAGGATGCTCGCTGACATTTCTACGCGCTGAAATTTGGGTGAGAGGCTCCACTCACGCATAAAGGCTTGATTTCCCTTCATGGATTTTTGTAAACTATTAGTAAAAATTGGTTAAATGTTAAAATAATAACTCCTATTAATAATATAAAGAGGATGAAAAATATCTGACATTCACAATAATGTAAACAAACACGGCCATAGTAAATATTTTATTCTGTCTTATTTTATATTATTATATTAAATCTATTTATATCAAACTCTTTATGATACAATGGCGAACAAACCTATTCCTCGAAAGGTTATTTTATATTATATAATAAACTAATACACGGCCTTATATAAGAAAATTATGTTTAATTAAGAGAACATTAAATAAACGACGTTTCGTCCTTTGTTGGCGCTCGTCGGGTTTAATAATTTTGTATATAAAACATGAAAAACAATTTAGAGGCACGGTATTTCTACCTTTCGTGTTGCAACCGTAATAAATGCCTCTAAATTGTTTTGCATGATTTTTCTAGAAAATTATGAAACCCCAAAAGATAAAGCTTCGTTTATTAAATGATTTGTTAATAAACATAATTTTTGTCATAAGGTATTACCTTATTTATATAATATAAAAGAACCTTTAGGGGAATATTTTAGTTAACCACGATATCATAATGGTTTGATATAAATATATTTAATATACATATTCATTACCAAATAATCCATAATAAAATATTTAATAGGGAAATTACCAAACCTTAATAGACAGCACACGAATATACGAGATATGTCTCTTAATTAACACCTCAAGACGTCCTAATTTAAACACGAGACGGCGTGTTTCTCTACAAACATTTTGTAAATTGTCCAATAAAGACTTGATACCAACTTATTTGTCCATTAATATTTATATTATCCCATTTAATACTCTTTTGATATAAATAGACTTTCCTGTGAAATGTAATTTAAATAAGCCTGAGTAGAAATATTACGGTTATTTAAGTTCAGTAGTAGTCAGAGAATAAAAAACCTGAAAAAGCAAGGAATGATCATGTAAATATTTTATGAGAGACCATTAACAAAAAACATTAGCTAGTTTTTAGAAACTGAATCACTTGCGTTTAAATTTATACGCGTGTGGTATCAGTCCAAAAACCAGTTTTTCAGATAGATTAATTTCACAGATAATGTGTAAACTTTTAGAATATTCAACCGTAATGTGACTGGAAGCAAATTTTTATTCTGAACAAGAAAAACCCTTTATTTCCTGTCGATTCATTAAGGCTTAAACTATAAATCAGACGTTAGTAATTTCATAAAATTATATATTCTTTATAATGAATTGTGACAATGCTTTTAAATTATCTCAAAATATTACAAATGGGTAGCTTTTTTTCATTTCACAATCGCGTTTTAGCACCTTTTACGAATTGTCGACTAGTGCACTGACAAATAGTCTAGGAAAAATAAATTATATATTAAAAGTAACGTTTAATGCTGTGAATATATAATTTTCATAAATTCAGTATATACATTCATTATACTTATTTAACAGAAGCTTTCTCGTTATTCTTCGACATATTCCGGTTTGAGGCTGAAGGTGAATATGTCGAAGAATAACGACGGAACGTTCTATTAAATTATTATAACGAATGGATTTATTGAATCTATGAAATTTTATATATTTACAAGATTAAATATAAATATTAATATTAATTTTAGCCTGATTTAAGTTAACTAAATTAACTGTTTTAGTGTACTCTTAAATTTTCAGCGATATTTTACTGCATCTCATTACTCTTTTAGAGACATTTCCACTTCTCTATTTAAATATTTTCTCTGAAAATATTTTAGTGTACCTGTTAGGGGGGTAGTTTAAACGAAAAATTGACAAGAAAAGTGGGGTAGCTAGGAGCGGACTGAATTGAATATGAAGATAAGGACTCTTTATGATCCGTATAATTTACCCTTGATACAGTTTTCCCATAGCCCTTATTTTCTGCTACACATCGATCTCTTTTTTTTTTACATTCTTATTTTAATCGCGTTATTTTTTAATCTCCTTCAGTTACGTCATCCGTACAAAATCAAATCTCCAACACCATTATCATTGTATTTCACTGGTTTTGATGTCACGTGAATTTATGAAGGAAATCTAATGTTATCGTGTTTCGTTACGAAATTGGCGTTGGTTGAGAACTGCCCTTCTGAGTGTACTATTGCACGACAGACACATTCATGAGCGGAGCGGAGCTGCGTAAGGAGATCAGGCCCCACCCGCAGCATCTGCATTCATCGCATTGGCTCGTCTCGGCAACGTAATGAGTCGATTCACATTCTGCTGAAACAGTTTCTCAGGCTCGGCCGCACTCTCTAATGAGCGAGCGCCTGGTTAGAAGGTCGCCCGCCTTCCTGGGCGCCCTCCTCCGTTCTCCTTCACGACACCTCTTAATTAACACCCTACAGGTTAACAATATCCGCGTTCGAGGACGGTCTTGTCCTTAGCTACAGAGGTCAATGTTGATGCGGGTGCGTGATATCAAGTCATTAAGTACATTCGTGAGGCTGCCTCTCGGGACTGGCTGAGCTGCTACACGTCGTAACAACATCCGATAGATTATCACCACAAGTACTAGCTAATTATTAAAGTAGCCTCTATCTTACTAATCATGGTGATTACTTAAGTTTCATTATATGATTATTTTTCGGTTGCACCAGTGTGTAACAGAATAATTGAATATCATATATTTTATCGGATAAAAATGCAAATAAATTTATGTACATAGCCAAATTAATCAGAAATAATTTATTAGCAAAGAAAAAGAAAAATTAGCACAATCTTGGTTTCCATCAGGTTTACAATCGAGTAAATCCTTTCCATACAAAACTCTTCTATTCGCCAAATATTTATGTTACAATGGGCATTTCGGGCACTGCATGCCCTGGAAATTCAAAGCTAAATTTATTTATACATCAGCAGTATTTGTATATTATTAATAGAAGAATTTTGGCAATGTATGGAAATTATTTACTCCATTGTGCACTTGATGATATCCTAAATTGAGGACGAAACGTTTTTGTGTAGACAGAAATAATTTTTTAACAAAGATATATAAAAATTAACAAAACGTTTTCACCGCGAATAAATGGAGTAAATACTTTTCATACATTGCCAAAATTCTTCTATTGGCCAAATATTGATGTTACAACGGGTAATTCAGGCACAGAATTCCCTTGAAATCCTCAAAAAAAATATTTATATACTATCAGCATTAAGCTAATATTTATAGAAGAAAAATTTATGGAAATGGAAATTATTTACTGCACTTTACAGCTGATAATATCCTACATTGATCTTTTATGGATTGTTGTTACTAAATTATTTCCGACTAATTGAGCTGTGTTCGTAAATTTATGAAACATTTCCAAGTTTTTAGCTATCTGTGTAATAGTATGTGCGGTTTTCTCCTGCATGAACAATAGATTATTAATTATTACTCTAATTAGAAGCGAATATACACTGACGAGTCCAAAAATGACATGGGAACTGGAAGTGCATTCTTGTTATCCGGCTCATCATCCAACCGCAACCATCAACACGGCTCATCTAAACGACATGCGTATTGATTCATCCAACATAATAATACATAATTCTCTCTAATTCACTGGCTGACGTTCACTAAATAAAGTTACATCAACAGAGTTACCAATACTAATCCGTCTCATCAAGGTGTCCACGGTAACAATATAGAAGACCTAAAGGCCAAGATTGCTACACAATCCCCTGCATAATTACCACCAAGATAAACAGACTCTTACAAATATGTCTGGGAAAGTTCCAAAAGTAAACTTCAACAGCACTGGAACTGTTGAGAACAGAAGAAAAAGCAAGAAATATCCACCAACAAATCAACGAATTCCAGGTAATAAAATACTACCAGAAAGCAACCCAAAGAGACCAGTCAGTCTTATGAAGAATCAGATCAGAAGGGTCCAAGATAACAAACCTTCATATAATTAACAATAGTCCTCCACCTGTCTTTCATCCATGTAATTCACCAGCGACCATCAAACATATCATAAGGGATATGAATACGTACAAGTAGGGAAACATCAAGTCGACTGTTGAAGTCTCATTGAGCTTCTACATTCAATATCAAAGATTAATAATTTAATTCTTGAGGATGACTGTTACGGTGAAACACCATATATGAAAAACAATCACCTTTTTGATAATTAATATGAACTAAATAACTGTAACCAGTAGTCGCAGTTGATGCTACTCAAAAGAAAACCAATTATAAAAACCTGTTTCTTCTACATTCCCAATAATTTCAATCATATACTGAGATAGGAGCGTTATTTACCATTCTTACCCTCCAGAGAATAATATAAAGCACGAATCCAATATTCAGGACTCGTTTCTTCTTAGATATTTTCTCAAGTCTTTCAATATTATAATTTCTAGGAGCAAGTACCCAGTTTCGCCTAGGCCATTACAATATATTGTTTCTAATCACAAATTTGTTTTTTCTCACTTCTTACAAGAATAATGGGGTTTGCCAGATTTCCTTTTGGTGCGATTCGTGATAATTTACGAATCGATGTTCCAGAATTTCGTCGAAATTTTGTGAGTAAGAGTATATTCGTCTCTGTGTATTTTCGGTGCTGTACTTCAGCCGTGCCTGTCTTACATAGCAAACACCAAAAAAAATCGCGCTTTTTAATTAAGGCAAAGGCGGGAAATATATATAAAGAACGAAAGAAAATTGTTGGAACTGCCGCAGAGGTAATTTACAGCGCCGGGCGAATTAATCTGCAATTACAAGAACAGTGAACCTCTCTCCGTTGTCCTGCAAATTAAAGCCTCTTCTAAATTGAACTTTAATGATGTTGCTGGCGAGACACGATTACTTGCGTCTTGAAGACGACCCCATTACTGGGCGTGGCTCTAGTCATTGTAGGCTCCCTCATTACGTCAAGCAAGTACTTAAGCACAAACTCTCGCCGACACTCATTTCATATTTATCAAAGTAAACTCTATTAGAGGACAAGTAACCGAGAGCTCTGCTGTACTGTACTTTAATGAGGTAAAAGTATTCCTTGCTTGTTTAGTCATCGTTCTGTGATTGATCACGTCGGCTATCATCATTCGCAAACTTAAATATTGTGAATTTAAATGAGTTTTGAAATTTTATTACATTCTAGATTTTATCAAGCTTGTCACAAATTATTTTTAATGAGTGATTCTCTGTTTATCAAACTGGTTGAAGCACAGACAAAAGACTGTATTTATTTATTTCATTCATTATATTTTTCCCGTTTTATCCTTAATCAGAAGCCAAGATATTTGATGTCCGAAATGTAAGACAGACATGCTGAAGTATAGTTCCAGAAGTACAAAAAGATGAAAGTACACGCCGTCACGAAAATGTCGAAGAATTTCTTGTAAACTATAGTTCCACGATTCGTAAATTATCTCGGTTCTAACAAAACGGATATGAGTCTACCTCATGACGGTGATTTTGATAAACTCAGAAACGTAATATTTGATAAGGGAAACTACAGTAAGGATTTAAGTAACATTTTTACAACATTGAATGAATTTGTAAGTTACACACAGAGCTAATGAAATATGGCCAGAAAATGGTCTTAATAAAATATTTACTGAATTGAAAGTTACAATAAAACGTTAATAAATCGCAGTCTTAAACAAAAATTAAATTAAATAACAATGTTAGTTTCCTATATTTGGGACCTATCATGTGTTAAATGTTGACAATAATCACGTTAAATTTTAATCGTAAGTTCTAAAATACCCAAATATTGATTAATTTACATGTAATTAATAATTATTGATTATAAAACAATTTTCAGGGTCGTAATGAATAATAATTCATACGTCATAATTTAAATATGTAAATTTAGACATTATTAAATTACGTCCATGGCCAGAGGGAATAAATGATCTGCTCTCTTTAATTTTTATCTTAAACTGCAATTTACTAACGTTTTTTATTTAATAATTTTATTTAATAATTTCAATGAACAGATTGTTACTGTTTTTCGCAATATTTCATTATTTGTACATCTAATATATTTCGGTGCTATTAAATGACCAATTACTGCGAAAGAAAAGGAAAGAAAGAATCAAACTACGACTAAGTGTCTATTTTCACATTTTGTTTCAACTTACTTGGTTCAAAATGGACTTCGTTTTACAGAATCGATGTTTAAAAAATTTGATAAACAAGTTATTGTTCGTAGTAATTATGCAGCTTCTGTAATTGATGTGTATAATTAATAAAATTTTAATCTGCTTCCAAAACAGGATATGCTCAAATAATATTATTTTTAAAATTCTTAATGTCTAAATTATCAACCAAAAACATTGCTTCATAGCTGTTAAATAATAGTTCAGATAATTTTAAAATACGGGGATGAAAGTACCAAGAAAATCGGTGTGTTTTTAAAATAATTAAAGAAAAAGTTTATTTTTCTCCATAAATTCAAGTTAAAAGTTATTATTCTTAATTTCAGGTATCTTTTAGACTGTTTTAGAATAATATCGTGACTAATAACATTCACAGTTATATTTTATCAATTTGTAATTTAAAACGCTCTTTTCATCAAATGCTTTCGGCATATTCGTATGATGATCATAGTATTTCTATCACTAATTACTGTAATTGCATTAATAAATAATTAATACATCCTGTTATGATGAATCGATACATATAATTGTCGTGACTTATTAGTGAGATTTTAATCAGGTATTTATTTGCAATACAAAAGCATGACTCAGACAAAACGCTGTTATTTGTTCTTGGAAGGAAGATCGCAGACATCGCATTAATACTGGATAATATGACGATAAATCTAGAGATTGTTTAAAACGTGTTCACATATGAAATTAAGCAATACATATTTATTAACCTGAAGAAAGACATAAAAATCGTTCGCATTAACATTTATGATGAAGTGAAGACAAATAAAATTGATGAATCAGTGCAACCGCTGAAATAGTACTGTCATCTGTCGAGTGGGGGCTATTACATATAAAACTTGACTTGACAGCAGGTTCTAGCCGATCCCGAGAATTATGGGTCTGTTACCACGGCGTAATGGCAGAAATCCGGGACTCCCCGCACACTACGTGAAACCGAGGTGAATAACAATTAGTGATAATTCGCGACCAGAAGCCACTGCGACAGCTGCTAGCCCCATTGACCCATAAAGAGTTAATAAGCACTAAATCTTAGCCCCTTGCTTAGTGCCGTTGACGTTCGATAAATTACCTGCTTGCCCGAACCCGCGAATTTATGGTCGTACCGTGTGGCTAACGATGTATACCCAGACGGCCATTTCATTAATATCTGTCGGGCTGTGTGAGTGATGGACAAGTATGCACACTCGCACAACAATGGGACAGGTTGCAATTACTCAGTGCACGGTACACAAGGAGGCAACATACTCGTGGGTTCTCCTTCAGGAGGCAATTCTGAGAAAAACGCTACTGAACCGGCCGAGGTCTTACTCCGAATTGGACGTTTAACTGGTTTAAGAATTACGTAAGCATCGAGACCGGCGCTGTAACTCAGAAAATAACTTCCCGTGTTGAGCTGTTTCTTTGTTTGGCTGAGCACTGTGTAAGTAGGCGCTGACAATTCATAACTCGATTGATCAACTCAGTCACAGTGGGTTTGCAGCTTAATTTAATCGTGTTTTTACACTGATTTAAAAATGTTTGATACCTCAAGTGACCAGCCTGGTGCCATCAGATCTCTATAAAGACTATTATTAGTGTTTATGAGACGTAAATATTTATCTGTCATCCAGAAACCATGCGCCAAGGATTCGTTATGTTCAGTTCTGAAATAATTATCCAGCATGTTTTTTAAAAATGTTGTTTGTACTTGTTAGGAAGAAGTGTCCTGAATATTGGAAGAATATTGTGTGGATCTTGAACCATAACTTATTAACCAGTAGAAACATCACAGTCCCTGAACATTCTCCCTGTTTCCCTATTTTATCTCTGTGTGCTTTCTTCCCATTCCAAATTTTTCAAAAGTAAAAAAATGTACAAGATAAACATAGTTCCTCCTGCAAGCGTTACACAAAAAAAAATTGGAACAGTGGAAGGAACATTTTCAGAGTTGTCTTGAATCAATGTCATCCTAATTTGGAGGCTACATATTAGGTGATTGTACAAATTAACACCAACAGACTCGTTATTGTTTTGTTTCTCAATCTGGGAATGAACGTAACTCAATGGTCGTGGGAATGAATGGTTTATAACATGTAAGATCAATGGAATTTAGGACCTACAGGTTTAATCTATGCTGTGGGATCCGAGCAATGCAAGTTTCAAGACGAGGTCAAGGATCTTCACTTTCCGTTTTATTTTTCCTTTTACGTGATTCTACCGAACATGAAGGCGGTTGATTATAATAATAAACCGCTCACCAGCGACCGACTCAACCTTGACAGTAGAAAGAAATTTCTGTTTAATATTTTCGCCTTTCAGCATCTACAAAATAATATATCTCATACATTATGTGTTATTATTTTCAGTTTAAGTAAAAAAAGAGTATAATATTGAATGATAATTTCAGTCAATCTAAATGATTAAGAAATAGCCACTCGCCAGTAACTCTACGCTGTTACTAGCGACCAAATATCCAAAAAATGGTGGCTCAACGCAATTACTATGCAAAAACACGAAACGGAATGTTTTGATCTGAGTTTCCATTCGCACCATTATTATTTTTTAGACCAGAGAGACGTAATAAATTCCAGAATTCTTATTAGCATGTTTGAAATGTGAACCTATAAATTTAAATTTAAATCATTAGAAGAATTCTAACTGCGATCTGTTTCTCTTCGGTCACACTAGAAACGTTCTATATATATTTCAGAACAGAAAAATAAATGTCTCTCAGAGCGTAACAAATAAATAACTGTATTGTTCCGTAGGTTATAAAAATTAATTAATTATATTTACAGAAAATATTTAGTTAAATAGATTAATTTTTCAGTTTGTTATAAAAATAGATAATTTGTTTACAATTTGTATGTTCATAAAGGTTCCATGGCTTTCATAGGGGCACTGTTACGTATTTTCAACAATTATTTATACTACCTGTGTTCGCCACCATGAAATTTTTACAATTTAATTTCATTAATCGTAAAATAGTTAAATAGTAACGAGTAACCATCAATTTACGGAAATTACCGTTATGTTTAGCGGCAGATATAATGATCACAAGTTTTCTTCTTATCCAGACTGAGTGAACGTTTACAATTTAAGTGCAATAATTTTACTACGTAACGTTTTAGTCAAGTCACTAATTGGATACCGAAACGTTATTGTTATTTTTTAAGAAATTTTTGTTTTTTGTCTTGATTTTATTCTAAATAAACAGAATATTTAAATGAACACTAGATGTAAATTTAAAGAGAAAAGATAAATTTGAAAGAACGCTTTAATAACAGAAACAGTGATAATAATTCATTACTAAAATATACAACTCCGCATTCAAATAATATTTAAAACGATAATTTGCAGTATATTATTTTATCGTTATTTAAAGTATTTTATTCTTTGTAACTTTAAGTGTGTTCTCTTGACACAACAGGCGAGATTCCAAAGTTTCTAGGTACAGAAGCTCTTGAACCATAAGTAAATCGCTTTTCATATGCCAGAGGAGACTCAAACAAAAGGAAACCTTGGAATCTTCGCTGCTCAACTTTCCGTGCGAGATCATGTCACACCAATACAAAGCTCCCTCACACCGCTCTCGAAGATCTGATTGTCAAACTGACACGTCGAAAAAATCGACAGCTCTCCAAGACAGGCGAGGAGGGAAGGGGTTGGGGTTGGAGGGTGGTGGCGAAAAGGGAAATGAAATTTAAAATCCATTCTCGCTGGACGGACGGCTCGGTTGTTGGACGGCCTCAGTTGCCCATGGCAGAACTGGGAGGACTTTCCTTTGTTCCCTGTGACAACGTGGCCAAATGGCATTTTAAAAGCAATCTCTCATGAATCGCGTGTAATTAACCGGCCCAACTAATATTTAAACTGCTATGATGCGCACTAATTGTACTGTGCTGTAATTACCCCGGCTGTGCTGACTCAGCAGTCCCATGCGAGGAAGGCGAACCATTAACTCGAATCCCGCAAGGCTGCGATTCCAATTCTTCATTTATATACGCCACTTTAACTTCCTACTGAAAATTATTTTTTCTACCCACTGATTATTTTTGATAAAAATCTCAATTCAAAGTGTGTGTATGGAAACAGAAAGTCGATCTGAGTTACATTTTCATTGTATAAAACAAATGCTGGAAGGCCGTTCATTAAACTCATAAAGCTTTAGTTAGACTTTCAAATAATTCAATTTATAATTGCTGAACAATGTTCTTATCCAACTCAATTAGGAGCTAACAATTTAGTATTTTTCAAATTGGAGACGATTTGACCTTGACGCTCTTCATTGCGCCGACGAATCAAATTCGTGCGACGTTGTCCCATATCTTCGGCCACACAGCTGCAGTGAGGGCTTTTTTGTCATTCATTGTCATTGACGATGTGGCAACGCTTGTCTAATTCTTTTCTCTCATTCGTTGACAACCAGTACGGCTCCCATTTGAAAATCATTATAGCTACATATCCAATTTCCTGGAAGTAAGGACATTAAACAGACAAATGTTTGAATAGCTGATTGGCCAGTTTTATTACGTGCTAAACGATTCCCTAACTTAAATGATTTAAATAGTAGTTGGCTTCTATAAAGGAAATCAGGAAGCTGATGAACAAGTATTTGTCTGTATCATCACAGTCCTTTCAGATCCAATTTTTTTTAATTTCCACTAGATTATTATTAAATAAGTAACTTGATTCTTCATTGACAGTATCACTCAAACAATTTTCCTGGACGCGTTTTTACCTTCTCCGAATGTTACCATGATGACCTGGAAGATATTTTAGCATATTATTCACCAAAACAAAAAATTATAATAGTAAGAGTAAAGTTTAGTTCTTGGTATGCTTGTTGTTGGTCTTCGAATTTAACATATTAATAGTATTTGTTTTTTTGTTTTACAGCTTGCAGTGGCCAGGGACCAGTGTACGTGAACCCCGCTGCCAGTGCTCAGCAACAACAGCAAGAGCAACAGAATGAAGCCGTCTCTCTTGTCACACAGACCGTCTACGGATTCCTTGACTTCACCACCACCATAGGGAATACGGTCATGGTGTTCTCCCCACAAAGCGCAGAGGCTCCATGTAAGTATTCCTGCGATGTGAATTAATTCACTTTCTATTTTTCACTACTCGTGTTCACCGAAAATTTCATTCGTTTTATGTTATTGTTAATATTCTTATGAACTCCTAATATGAACATTCTGGGTCATTTTGAGCGCCACCGGAGGACCAAATTTTGTTTTAGTAATAAACGAGTTATACTTTGTTGATTCCACAATCATAAATACTTTCAGAAATTAGGAAATATCTCACAATCTGTAACGTGAATTTTAATACCTCTATTTTTTTCTTAATGACGACAGAATATAGTTTCTGAAAATCTGAAATCTATGAATGCAGCTGGTATTGTAAAAATCTAAAATAATATGCTTCATCTACTGCTCTGAAATTTGACCTCATCAAAGTCTATGAGGGATAAAACTGATGTGGCTCTCAACACGTTTCATGCAAACCTCTAATCAGATAGTAATTGTGAGTAAATTCTCTTACAGGATCAAAAATGATATCGTATCAGTGGACCATTGAGGAGTTTTAACTTACAAAAACATTTTTATTCTTCACTTCGAAAATTTTAAATCGATAAAGTCAAGAGTTTATGTTCCTGCCTAACCGTAAATCATCGCACTCTTCATAGAATTAGGACCAGTAAATTATATCCACGAACAAAATAAATGGTCATATGTCGGCTTTATTCACAGCCTTGAAATCAAACTTAAAGCACTGTTGATGTCGAGCTTCTGTCTCCTCACTAAATGGAGTTTCTCGCTCGGTACAATATATTTCTGAATAACAGGATAATGACTTTAATTTTCTTACATAATTGAAAATAAATAAACATTACGTAATTTATTTCATAAAACTTTAACGAATAACTTTGAAACAATACTTATTGAACGAATTTTGGAGTTTTTTTCAGTACTCATTGTTAACACAAGGTTTTCAATAATATTAACACTTTAATTAACGAATGCAGTTACATAATTTTACAGACATTTGTATCGTAAACTAAGTAACGAACTGTAAGAAAATATTCCCACGCGATTTATGCTGTTACAAAAATACCCATTAAAATCTGTATTTTACAAACACCACTTTTATTATGATAAGTTGTTGCTGAACATTTATACACAACTAATAAAATGAGTAAGTAAGCTATTCTCTTCAAGTTAGGAAACATAAATAAGAATTGCATAAGAATTACGTTATAAATTCTGTGAATGAATCAGATATAGTTTTATCGGTTTATTAATCGAGAAAGTACACTCACCTTTTCATAATTTATTTTTCGTGTTACTTGTTACATGGATGTACAAAAATAATTCAGCTTTGTAAAACGTAAAGGCTACTTTTTTTTCTAAAGGAATTAGTGTTAATTGGAAAATATACTTTCAGTAGTCAGGTTTTAACGTCATGTAAAGTTATAATGCTTAAATTGTAACTTTTAAACGCAGCTCAGCTTTTTTGCTCAGTCAAGTGCACTCCCTTAGGGTTTATACCAAGAAAGGTTGAACGAACAGGTAATGTATCCACGGTCTAAACGTTACTCGAAGTTTGCCACATAACCCCCTCTAGGTAGTTTCTACGACTGGTAATGAAGATGAGTACGCCTTTCAAAGCGGTCCATCCGGCCGTATTTGATTTATTATGTCACGAAGCAAGCATTACACAATCATTTTAATGTCTTGATAGCACGAATTCGCCGCGGGGGGTGA
Source organism: Zhengitettix transpicula (assembly GCA_037074705.1). Taxonomy (NCBI): domain Eukaryota; kingdom Metazoa; phylum Arthropoda; class Insecta; order Orthoptera; family Tetrigidae; genus Zhengitettix; species Zhengitettix transpicula. Next base: position 16,256,967 of record CM073593.1, on the reverse strand, counting down.
TGATCGCCAGGTGCGGGTAACGAGTTTGAACCCTGTAACCCCAGACGGGAACTTCGCACCACCGCCGCCGCCGCCCCCGGGGGGCGAGGGTCAACTTTCATGCGTCCTTCCTCTTCCCGAGCCGAGCCGGGCTGGACGAATCTCCGCCCACAAGTTGTTGCACCAGAGTTCCCGAGACCTTGGGGTAAAAGGTTCCTGTGCCGAACGCGCATTACTCACTCTCGTTTCGCCATTCACGTAATACCTTTTCTTCTCAGACCGATCGCAACGTTATTACGTGATATACCACTTTACCTCTGAACATTCCTTGAATTGTTAAGAGCCGGCGACACTATCGAATTTCGTCAAAGGTAAACATATGAGAAAATATTGAGACTAATTTTCTTTATAATTAAATTTGAAAGCTTTGTCCAAGAATTTTAAAAAAGTAACTCTTAATACTAGAACTCCATAAATTTGAACGGTTAATTGCACAATGGAAACAGTATTTCAATTGAACCAGAATTATAATCGATACTTTCCCTGAGCACGACTCCAGTTATAATGAAACTATATATTCGTTTTTCCTACAATCTGGTATCTTATTTCATGAAAATTCAATTATCTAACAAATAAAATAGAATGTAAGTTTGTGTGTAAAATTAATTGTTGTCTACATAATTGTGGAAAATGATACATAGGGCAAACTGCACGAGCTCTTAAAACGAGATTAAAAGAACATAAAAACAATTACAAAACTTTAAATCATAATTTTGTTACCTTACATGAACTAAAAGAAAACCCTTTATTTGATTGAGAAAATTTTAGACAAATTTGAACAAAATTTATTAAAACATAATTGATCATAAATGCCGTATATTAAAAAAGCTTTTTATCACACGAAAATGCAATCATGAAACATTAAAACTAAGTAATATTGTCAATATATTGTCAATATATTATTTTTAACTTTTGAAGGATTTTTGTTAAAAAAAATTCTAGAAATACGTAATTTTTAATTTGAAAAGTCATATTGACTTTATAATTCGTAAAAATTTTTATTGTCATTTGAAATGTCTGAAAAATCTTGAGCTTATTAAATTTATAGATACTATTAATTTATTAAAAGACCTATTGAATGAAACTGATTGCATAAAAATGATGATATATTTTTGAAAATGTAATTATTTTTGTGTGAAGATTAAATAAACTGGTGTATAACGATGATAAGAATTTTATTATCATTTAATGGATGAATTATATTAGTTAGGTGCAGTCTTGATTATTGAAGAGTCAATTAAAAGGTTAATAATATTATATTTATAAATTTAACAGATTTTTTCCCCATCTAAAAATTAAATTTTCACAATTTTGACTAAATCAGAAGAACTGGTACATTTTGGCTGCGAAACGTCCGCAGAAGTAAATACGATTTGTTCTAATATTTCAGCTTTAGTATGCAAGAGAAATTTAAGGGTTGGAATATATCAGAGAATGTCGTTAATATAGAAAATAAAGGAAAATTTGATGCGATTAAGGCCTGCAGCTCCTTCCAGTCTGCTAAATTAACGAGGAGGGTGAGTGGTATTTGCGTTAAGTATGTCATAAAGCTAGGACGCAATGCTGCTTGCTCTGCTCCACTTTCTTCCTCTCTTGAGGAAAGGCCTCGGGTACAGATGGGCCCAGCAGATATTATTCGCGAATTGGCTTAGTTTCAGCGGGGGTCGAGCCACGCTCGCGAAAATTGCAAGAAGCAGAACAGACGTTTGTCGGCGCCGCGTGGGCGTCAGATTCCGTGGCAGTCGGAGTGCCAGTGCCCTGGGGCGGCGCAATTGCCCTTGTTTCGCGGGTGGAGAGCCCAGAAAGTGAAAGCTGGATGGAAATCGCCTCTGACCGGCAGTTCGGCAGCTGCTTAGGAAACGACTTGCCTCGGGAACCACGCAAATCGGCAAACCCGCCCGCCACGCCACGCTCAATCTTCGTCACATCTATTTGCACAACAACCATGTGGTTGATTTATAAAATACCCTCACTCTGAAAAATAAAATCATACTTCTACATCTCAAATTACGATATGAGAAACATCCTCAAACTACAGGAACTGAAAACGTTAACGAGGATACGCAACCTGCATCACCTGAGGTGTGATATGATCTTATTCATTGCTATGAATTACACAGAACTGCCTAACTAAAGAATAAACACACAAATCACTGAAAATACAACTTTTTTGTTGAATCCTTAACGAGACGGTAACATTTATACAAGAGGAGAACTGACGAGAATTTCAAATAGGTTTATGGTAGTATGGAAGTAAAGCATCATAGTGTTTATTTGGCGATCCAGTTATACATTCACTTGTAAAAGAAACTAAAACTAAACTAAGACTTCATCGTAAACATTCTCCAAGTTAAAATTAACAAGAAAGTAACGAACAGGTTATTCTGATGACAGAAAAACAATTAATCATTTCCCAAAAGGTAGAATACGAGTTTAAATTGATTAATAATACAAACCATGAATATTATTGTTTAATATCAATAGAATATGTTAATACAACGTTAAATAACAGTCATCTACACTGGCAACAGCCCAACAAATTCCAACAGTTCTAAAACAATTTAAATGTAGATTATATACAACATTCACTTAGTTCAATAAAAATTATAAAAATGGGAAAACAATAATAAATCCTCTATAATACTCTTGTTTGATAATTGTTACGGTATTTTTAGCTCAATCCGTTTGTACGGACTTTTTTCGTGACGTTCAATAGAATCATGTTTAAATAAACAAAGATTCTAATAAAAATAATTTAATTAATACAACTCGATGTAAATGTCCGCTAGTATAAATTACATCACTCGAGAACGAGGTTTAGAATTCATTCTTTAATAAATAAAAAATATTTTCACATGCATAACATTTCAAAATTGATATGTGTGTAAACAGACTTTAAATCGTCTCAGTCTTCGAGTGCCAACGAGCACTAACAAAGTTGAGCTTGGTTCCAATGCAAACAAGGATCATTTTTGTTATTTCTGTTCAATCACTGTATATTCCTGGAAGGCCCTGGTCGACGTTTATAAATTTCTGACAAAAATAAGCAATCAGCTGCTGGCGAAGTTAGGTATCTTTCTCTCTTCCTGCTCCTTTGGCGCTATTTCTGGAATCTCTCCTCGACAAGTTTAACAACCTCCAGAAGTAGGAATGGAAACTAACCTACCATCACCAGAGGCAGCACCAGCCACAAAGTTTCAACGATATGTTTTTATTTTGTGTGTTCTAAAAATATAGATTAACGCTCTTTGTTTCCTTGAGAATCTCCGTTTGTTTGTCACATTAGGTGTCGAACTGGAGGTATGGGAAAACTATTAATATTAGGTTGAGAATGAAATGAAAATAAAATGTGAAAAAAATTTTAAACCACGGTGGCGAAAAAACTTGAAGAGAATCAGTAGAAAGAAAACAAAGCTTAATTAAATATATAGGATATGAAGAAATCTCAAAAATGGAAGGAATATTGAAATGGAGTACTTTGAAGCAAATTGGTAAATACAAAAACAGCATGAAGAGATCCCTAAATAGGGATACGGGAAAAAGCAACCTACTTTAAAATTTATTGACCCGCTAGAACTGACACTTATAGGACCATTAAGGTCCCTGTGAAACTGATTTTGAAACATTGCTATCAAATAACAAGCTCCGTGTTTCACATCGTGACCCGGAATCGAACAGGTCTTTTCAGGCGTTCTTCTAACTAGCCATTACGCAGTTTTCGTCTCACATTTTGACTCTCGGAGCAGATTATAGCTGTTGGACACTCACACTGTTAATGTCCATAATTTTCGTTCTATTTCACAAACTTCGATTGCAAGTTGCCTGTAGTTCATTTAATACCGCCGTAAGCGATTTCTTTTTCTTTTTTTACATCTTATTGGCGTATTCTTGAAGTTTTTGAAGGTCATCACGTGGTTAACAAATGACTACGGCACTATCAACGAATAACTGTTCTTAGTTTTATGAACTCGACATTCGTTCCGTTGGTATATCTCATGATTATTTATAAACTGAACGCATCGCCCTTTAATACCTAACTTATTAGATTCAATCCCTCATGTACATACCATGTCATTGAATTTCACTAACTACATCAACTACAGCTCATGATAATGACTGAAAATATTATTTTGAAGTCAAACTTAATAAAACAGTTTTTAATGATGGTATCAGCCACTATTATAAGTTCAGTAGAATCATGCTTAACTGAAATTGTGATCATGCCAATTTCAAAACTTAATGACCTAAAATAATATTACAACCGTGACTATATAATTTCAATTCCTAATTAATGAAACCTAATTTTAAATACGTTATTATCTTTGAAACCTCTATGGCGGAACAAGTGCGGTAGGATTAGGCTGGGAAACGTTATTTAAATATATGATGATTCTTTTGAACCACGTTGCACCTGAGAAATTATGCAATTGTGACTTCAAAACCATCGTCTTTAATATTTTGATAATTTAATATATTAATGAGGTTAAATAATTTGTGTCTGAATTTATTACGTCCCAGTTATTGATCCAAAACGTCTAGAAAATATAATCAACTTTTGTGACTCACGAGTTCCATACATAAATAACTGGTTCAGTGCTTTCACTCATTTCAAAAACAATATATTTGCAATTCAAACATAATTGTAATGATTTCATAACATTGCGTAAATTAAACATCAGACTCATTTTAAACTATAAATTATTCAATCGTATAATAGTAATCATTTCTTTATTTCTATATGTAGCCTCATTTACTTGCATTTATATTAGTTTATGTAATGACGAATCGTTCCTGTCATCCAATAATCTCTAAAGTATTTGTATTTTACCCAGTTAGATCCTTGTACATCCTTCTACACCTCGAAACCATACATCTTCAACGTGGATTCCTGTGTCCCGTACAATGTCATTTAACAGTGCTAATTCGTCTTCTGAACCGTTTATCCGTACTGAAAGTACACATTTTTAAAATGTCTACATTGAACTCAGGTAGTTCGATACATTTTCATATCATTTTATTTCTCCAAATTGTGATTCGGCTGGACCTAATTCCTCTGTTCACCTCTAGTTATCGAGATCCTATTGCATGAATGGTCTGCTTTGATAAATGGATATATTTATTTAATTGCAATGGGCAAGGCCCGGTGGCAATATTAAAAAACAAATACATATAATTAATTAATGCTAACGTAAGCATAAAATAAATATAGAAGAGAGAATAAAAAAATAGTTTTAAAGATTCTTAGCACTTCTCACTTTACTCCACAGATTTAAATATTTAGTTGATCCCAAAAACCATAAACCTTATTAAGCATTATTTTAAATAGTTAAATACAATTTTTATATGTTGACCTCTGCTTATATATGTATGATTGAAACGTTTGATTTCTGGTACATAACATTCACCAATTTCAACTACGTAACATTATGTTTTCAAAGTATTGATACTTCAGTGGAGTAGTGTGTTACCAAGGTGAAATCAATAGAATGATGACTGCTCCGGTGGAAAATAACAAGCAATGTTGTAAAACCCATTGAAACAGAAATGGTAATTGCGTGTTTGATGGATTCGTGAATGAAGATGTTTGTCAATTAAGCCTAACAATATGATTCTCTTTTCTTTTCAGTGGGGATCGTATCCACGAGTAAACCCCCGACAACAGTTATCGAAACGCGTCCCCCTACGACAGCTCCGCCTCCGCCACCAGCAGAGATAAAGCCAAGCAAAACTGTTACCAAGGGTACGTCCGAGAAGAAACCGGCACCGGCTGCGAAACCCGCAACGACCGGCGAGACCAAGACCAACGCCCCTCAGACGGTGGTGTTCACCAGCGTCGCGGTGGCGACGGCCAAACCCGCGCCTCCAGCAGTCTCCAGCCACGTGGAGGTGCGCGCCGGACCTCCCTCCAGCGTCGTTGAGGTTCGCAAGGCACCACCCTCCAGCGTCGTCGAGGTCCGTGGTGGTGACTCCAGCGTCGTGCTGGAGGTGGTACGAGCTCCAGTAGTGTCCAGCGTCGTGGAGATCCGAGCCTCGAAGCCCGCACCAACGTTAGCACTGTCCAGCGTCGTCGAGATCCACTCCAGCAACGACGACGAGGATCACGGCACTCTGCTCACTGACAACGCTTTGGAGCCCGAATATGACTTCCTATCACGACAACCATCAGAAGTCGTGGACGAGACTTACAAAGTAGGTGGCTTTCCTTATACAACCCAGTTCACGTAACTCTCTGATACGAGATAGAAAAGCTTGTACTTTTATGCCATAACAAGACTAACGACGTTAGATACCATAATCATATCGTAAGGCGACCGTAAAATGTGATATAAAGTGTTCTTGAAACTCCCTGAACCAGTTTCGTACGCGTTCCAGACAGCTATCATATGAGTCTCACCAGTGCCTAATTCCCAGGTTAAGTAACACTGTTCAAGACTAGTTTTAGTATATAAAACGCATCTGTGATTTTACGGATATAAACGACGAATTCGACTATCGATGGACGCGTTGGTCGAGTTGTACACTTATCAGTTTTAAAAAAAATACGTCAGACTGAAAATAATGAATAATAAGATAGCCAATACGAACAAAAAAGGTAAAAAAACACGTTTCTGGGTACCTTGTTTATTTAGTCAAGTGCTAAGAAGAGCCTAGAGGAACAAAACTGCACTGGTCAGTTGACAAACATTGTGTGGTATTTATATTACCTTTTCTGTCTGTATTGGCTATCTTTCTTATTCACTTATCAGTTCTTTTAAAATGAGTTTTGGTCCTTATGATGGTTATGAATTTCCTGCCAATCAGCTTTATATTAATACTGTGTCAATAGTATACGTATAATTGTTTTCACTAAGTTTCCCTCTAATTAATTTCTCTGTATAAATGAATCTATGGCACTTAAAATGAATGGTGAGGTTTTCTTGAAATTTACTCTGTATAATGGAAGACAAGCCTATAAAAGAATCGTATCGATGTTCTTATTCCTTAATCTTTAAATTACGCATTAAATGCGTGTCAATTTCAACACAGATGGCAAATAATCTAAAAGTTTCGATTTTACGTCTGTTTTTTAATTATAAAATCATTATTGACCTTATACAGACACAAAAAATTTTATTTCCACCGAAACGATGTTTCGATACAAATCTGATCTCATCAATATTATTTTACGTATTGATCAGCAGTATAAAACAAATTGGTCAAAAATATGTATATATAAATTTTATTTATAGAGAAAATAGTACCATTTCCAGACTTCAGTAAACAATTTATACGAAATGTCATTAACATTATTTTCTAAAATAAATAATAAGAATTGGGTGATCTGACTGCGGTAAAACGTTACATAGTAACTATTCGTATTAATTAAATCATTAGATGGACGATTTTGACCAAAGATTGACGAAATTAATCCTTTCTGACACACACGCAATAAAACAATTTCTCTAAAAAGATATACATTTACATTTATAAAAGTTTTGAGCATTTTACTTAATTTATTTTGCATTATTTGTTCGTACCTACTTTTGTTATAAGAACTTTATAAACAAACAATTATCAGATAACTTCGCAAAATAGCATAGTGTTTACATAACGTCGTCTAATTTGCTAATGCGTGATCGTCTCTAATATCGCTCTACGTCATACTTTATCGATCCAATACAATAATTAATTAATTATGTGGAAAGATCACCCTTATTGAATTAATACTCAGTACGAGTGACTATATAAGGTTGTTTTTACACACACAATTTAAAGCGGTATATTACAGAGCCATTTTTAAAACTACCAATTTACTTTTTCTAGTAAATGTGGTATTCATATGATCTTTATTTATTGGAAAAATGACATACAAAAAGAAGTGACATAGGAATTATATGTACTTGACTGTTTTATTCATAGAGTGAGCTTTCTCGGAGGCCTAGTTTAGTGTTTTTCTTAGCGTTAAATAATTGTGATGTATTCAATCTGCGCCACACGCCATCGATTCTGACGCGTGCTATAGTTAAATTAATTTGACTGTCTCCCTTCATACCCCTGATGCTTTACCAAACTCTCAAGTCATATATGCTCGTCATATACGTAAATTAAATGATAAAGTTTCTGTTTATCATCCTGATTGAAAGGAAAAACTGTTAAAATATTATATAGTTTTTTCATATTAAATTCATATTATTATTAAATCAATTATTGACCTTATACAGACACAAAAAATGAATTTCTTAATAACATAGGGCTTTTATCGATAATTTGGTTCTGATGTTCGTCCTTTTTTATCACTAATCGGAACAGGAATATCGACGCCCACCATACTCTGATTAAATTCGAGTTGTTGTTCACTAATTAGCTGCTGTAAACGAAGAAGGTATTTTTTTTTTACTTCTTTTGGCACTTGATCTTTTATTTCCGCTCCCGGTGTGCCTGGTCTTGGGATATATTTAAAGCTGAAAGCCTGAGCGTATTTTACTTTTTCCGCTATAAACATCAGTCCCAAATTAAGAACTTTAATTTCTTTAACGAAATTAAATAAAAGCTTGAAGAAAATATGATTGTCTGTTTTGTCAATGATTTAAACCTGCTATTTTCATTGAATTTATAGAAAAGTGTCAATTAAAATTCAATTTTAAATTTATGTAGAATTTTCATATATATATATTTCTATCTTTTTAAGGAACAACTTAGGCTGCAAAGTTCGCTTAATTTCAAGATACGAGTGCGGTGTTCAGACTAAAGTCGAAACATTTGGATTGTTGTCTACAGATAACTGATATGTTTTTGGTTACTAACACATTATTTATTAATATCATTACTATCTGTTTAAAAGCGAAATACATTCAGCGTTTCTCTTCAACGATTTAATTGCAAGTGAGGATGGAGAAAAACAGAATGTAGTTTCAAGTAGTTAATAAACTCACGCAACGATAGTACATTAAATATTTTGTTATTTTATTTCCCATGGATAATGGAAGATGTCGATGATGAATGTAACCGGTTCAATCAGCATCGCTTTAGCACAGCTAATGTAATGAAGTCGGCAACAGCCAACCTACTCTGGACATAAGCCAGGAATACGGCTAAATAGAACTAGACAATTCTATAATTAGTCTTGTGTGGGCAACTTTCATACGATTCGACCAATGAAACCTGATTTACCTGATCAGCAATGACGTAACGTTCTAGCAAATCAGAATCGATAAATAAAACAGAAAATCTTGTACATGTATTAATCCCGGTAATATCAAAATATACTGGGACAATATTTATTATAGTTGTAAATTAAAAAATTCAACATTTGTAATACTTTCATAAGCAAACGTTACTTAAAGTTTCACCCCACTTCACCCCCACGCGTGAACTCCAGTATAAAAGCTATTTATTATTTGGCAACTGCGTGAACTGAAAGAAACCCGCAAGGTTAATTAATTAACGTAATTTAAAGGGAACACTACGATGGCTTCTCTGTGGGGGTGGGGGATATATATTAAAATACAATGCTGGAATATTCTTTCTTCCGTTGTGACAATTCACAATGGAATTGAGAAATCATCATGACAATTTCATTGATACTTCCACGAATTTTAAATTAATAAAATCCATTTCTCTACTCTGTTAGATTAATCTATTATTCCCTGTTGACACAAGCATCATGAAAGAAAAATACTTTATTGCTCACCAAAATAATAATATCAAATATTTGGCCGTAAATCCTCACTGTCAAACATGAGGCTACATATTCCGATTGAATACAAATTGATATGTTTGGTCTTTACAGCCTTGATGTATAATTTCTTCTAAGTTGCTAAACGACTATTTTCTCTGCGATATTCATTTGTTCTATGACAAATTTATTCCTTCCGTTATAAATCCTATAAAATTTAATAATTAATTAATCTATTTATATTGTTTGGATTCCTATTAAAGCTCCATATTTTTTATAGTAACATATTTTAATTTAGAGCTATATTTTAAAATATAATTAGTGTGTATTTAGCACACTTAAACCGTGGATATGGAGTATCTCACTTATAAATGTTTCCGTTATTTTATCAACTAAACTGATGCTTCACTCTATACTATAGGTAAATTAGTTTAACTGTACGTTAATGGTTATATTTTACGTCTGTTTTATATGAAATATGTAATTATTTTATAACCAATTTCAAACGATTTATTTAGTAAAATAAAAAAAACGCATCGGTACGTATTTGTACCGTGTAAATATAACTAAATGTACGTGTTTGTGCCATGTAAACCTATGTAATTTTTAAAGTTTAAAAATAAATTGTCTGAAATTTAGTAATAGATATAATATACATGAATAAGGTACAAACACGTACCGAAACGTTGTTTTTTATTTAATATATAAATTGTCTGAAATTGGTCATAAAGCGTATTATATGTAGGTTAAACATTTTACAATCGCCGAAACATATCTGTTCTCATTTTATTGTCTTATTTAATGTCTTACATTTAATAATTACATTCATAACACGTTCATTAGCATATTTTGTTTTAATAAACGTCGACTTATATAACATTAAATACTTGCCTTGGTATGACTTAAATGATTTAACTTTTAAAGTTTCAGAATATAATTTAAATTTTTTTTACAAAAGTATTACTATTTTTCTAAATCTTTGGGCTATTTACCGATACGTAATAAGGATTATGAAACGTAAGTTATTGGTATCGGTAACAGTAAGTTAATTTTCTAGTCAAATTAGAGTTCTTCTGTGGGATTTAACGTTCACCATAAGGAACAAGTCAGCTACGTTGAAGGCGTGTCTTCGCGATCCACCGGCAGATTTATGGCCATTACCAAAATAGTCTATTCTAATTAATGAGATGAGCATACCTTGCCAAAGGCGGGGCGTTGTTGCAATATTATGCGGCATAAACTTTGCTGCCCCGAACCGTCTCCGTGTTACGACACCCAGTTATGCTAATGGCCTTATTGTTCAGTATTTGTTGTTCTGAAACAAAATGAGTTGCGAATTCCAGTTCTCGTCGCGATAAGCTTTTGGTCACGGCTGTTGAATCTGTAACCGCAATAGAAACACTCGGAGCAAAACTGCTTTCACCCTCAAGAAGCTGATCGGAAAAGAAAACACACCTGACGTTGTAAATAATGCCTTGCGACTACCAAATCAGATAGTGGCCTAAATTGAGGGTAATATATTGGTCCGTATAACAGATAGTTTGCTGGAGCGGAACGTTTAAAGCAGCGTTAAGAATAGATGTAGTGTTTGCACCACATCCGGCATGCTCCACTGGTCAAAAACCACACAACTGGTTTGCAACGCATCTGGAATAATCCACATTCACAAATGGCTCGCTTTATTCAACACGATCTTTATTAGATGTACTGATTGTTATTTTTTTCATTTTAAACTTTTAGACTTATATATAAAATATTTTTTTCTAATTTAATAAACACCGAATGTGTTATTCATATTAAAACTTGGCTAGTAGACCAACCATTAATTTTTCCTTGTTACGTCACAAACGTATTTAATTAACATCTAAATTAGTCCAATGACGACATTTAGTTTTCGATAAATTCACTTTCCACACTAGGAATACTAAGGTCTCGATGTATGTCAGCATTTCTAATATACTATAGTGCATTCGCCATGGCACGTAAGACTTTGTTTTGAAAGGTTTGAACTTTCGTGATATGACAATTTTTTGCACACCCCCAAAGCTGTATCCCATACATCCAGGTCGGTTTTATAAGCCAATGTTTTGTTACTTAAGGACAAGCTAACTGCAGCCGTTTAGGAGATCCGTTTCTATGTTGCTTCAAATTTTGCTAGTTTTCTCCTAAATCTCCGTCTTTTCGCGTGAATTAGTTATCTATCCCCATGGAAGCGGCCACGCAGAACACAATGCCGTTGACCACAGGTCGCTAACTGCAGCCGTTTAGCAGATATAGCTGTTTTTCGTTTGTTTTCAAATTTTGCTCTTTTTCTTCGAAATCTGCGTTTTTTCGTCCAAATCTGCGTCTTTTCGCGTAAATTACGTGTCCATCTTTTTTACATGTTCTTTCCACATTAATTTTGTAACTAGTGTCATGCCAAGTTAGTTTTCATTGTTTTCATACGGTACTGTCGTTCCATTTATTTATAGAAAAAAAGAATTAGTCAATTTTCTATTTGTAAAATTTACATGGATTTATTTCATTTCATTCAGTTTGATTTTCCATTATTTGGTCCAGTCATATATTTTATTAGTACCGCTTTGTAGTTTTTTTTGTGGATGATCTTTGGTTCTGACCCGTCGTCAATATTACAGTGTCGTCTGCGGACCTTGCTGGTTTAACATTTTCCAATTTGGGTATATCATTGGTGAACAGTAGATGTAGAACAGGTCTAAGAACACTTCCCTGTGGAACTCCTGCTTGAATGTTCTTTAGGTAAGAATATGATTCTTCCTTCTTCAACCTAAAGAGTCTGTTAGATATGCAGGACTTAATTAATTCTACTTATCACCTTGGAAATCTTTTATTTAATTTGTAAATTAGGTCTTCGAGCCAAACTTCATCAAATGTCTGTGAGACATCAAGAAATACAGCTGAACATATTAACTTATTCTATAGAGCTTTTTCTATCGTGCCAGTAATTCGATGCACTACGTCATATAAAAAATGGCGGATACATTTTCCAGATTTCATTCACATCAGGTAACGTCACGCATGGATAATGACTTCGGTGGATTTAACCGAAACTCCCTCGTTACAGCGCCCTAAACTGTATCGATCTTTATATATCTATCTGCATCACTGCAGTAAAATTCTCCATTAGTTTTTACTGAGTATGGTAATTACGTAGTGTGGAGAGAAAAAAACCGCTTAGAACTGCAGTGCAATTTCACATGTTTGATTGGAGATATTTTTGTTTAATTTCAAATATATAGTAGCTTTCATGATACAATCAAATAATTATAGTCTCTGATGTGAATGCGTAATTCACGGCAAATATGTGAAGTAAATATGGTTATATAAAAGGTTTTGAATGTAAATGTATGATTAAACATATTTATTCAGCGGAGATCTTCGTTTCCCCACTCCGTTCAGACATACCGTTTTCTTGAACGGTTGTAACTTTTTCGGTACCATATTTGCCCGTCGACCAACATCTGTTCCCGCAATGACTCTTGCCTGCTGCTATTTCAGTAATAATTCTCGTCCTACTTCTCCCGAAGTCATACCTCATACGATCCTTTTACTCTCGCTGAGAACTTATTAATGTAACTTGTAATTTATGATTAACCCAGTAAATTATATTATTTCGCTAAACGAATGTTATGAGAAGACAGAGGTATATTTTGTGTTTCTTAAATTCTGTTTTATTCGATAGAACTTTTCCCAAACAGTGCTCCATTCTATCTAGATGTTTCTACTGATTTCTCTTAAGTACACTGTTAATTCTACTCATTTTTACCGTATGAAGCGAAGGTTCATAATGTTCTATTCTTTGCTTGAAACATCTGTTTCCTCCAAGTTAATTCACAGTCTGGTAAAGGAGTTTCTGATGCTCAGTTATTGTATCGTTTATTCAATTACTTATAAAATTTCTTATAGAGGTATAAACTTTTATTCGTAATAGAATATAGTGGTGAATTATATAAATATTTATCTATATCCAATGAAAGTTCTTGACCCTGTTAATCCGAATATCTCGCATGTACTTCAATCAAACTGCCATGCATCAGTTCTCATTTTCAAGTCACGCCCTATAGTTAGAAAATAACCCGTACTTGCATGTTTCTTACTTTCTGTAATCATTTTACTGTAATTATGTCATATCTATTAATGGTTCGTAATGTTTTCTCAATTGGTTATGTCGTAATATTTAGTACGACTGTATTTACGGAGCTGACTTGGGTTAGGATCTCCGTCCTCTTTTATCCCAGATAAACTATTTATCATTAGGATATTATTTTATGCTCGTTTTATTGTTCAACAGATTACACCTGCCCAGAAAACGTAATGAAAACTAAATACACTCACACGACTGAAGATAATTCGAAACGTTAGTTTTCGTTAATAAAATATTAATTATAATCCAATTTTGTGGTTTTTAATTATGTAAATTATTTATAAAAAATTGTCTGACCTTTAATATTTCAAGTTCATTCAAGATCGACCCTTCGTGACTGGCACTAAACAGTTTGTTAATATGTAATGAATGAATTTAAATAGTTTAGATAATTTTAATGACTTTTGGCTTGATTAAACATGTTCTTGATTAATATTTCCAAAACTGATAAGATCCTAATCCAAGGACGAAACATTTTAATAAATTATTTACTACAAAATTATTGTTTTTCTTATTAATTGTATAATTAATTACATTAATACTTTTCTTACTTAATGGCCGTCAAATTTATTTTATTTGTTTTGTTTTACTTGAACATTGATCTTATATTTAGTCTGACAATTGCGTGTTTACATTAGTATGAAAGCGTTTACAATTGCTTGGCATTCGCGACATTTTAGGTTTTGTAATGCAGATCGCACTTATATCAGGCTGGGCCACATGAAAAAATATAAACGATTCAAAATTTGAAAAAAAAATTGGATTCATATTTCTGTACACACGATCAATCTGAAAAGCATTGTACAACCAAGAGTTAGGAAGAACTATTCTTAGTTTCCAAATTTTTCAAATCTAATTATCCTATTTATGATTATTTATAGTGCGTTCTCTTGATGTGAAGAATTGAAATCGTCTGTTATTAATTGTAATCGTCTGTAATTTCAGATAATCAACCTGAAGCCGAGCAGCAAGTTCCACCTTAAGCCCCGTCCAACTACGTCTCAACACCACAAGACGACCCCAGCTCTTGGCGTAGTCAGCAAGCTGCCAGGAGGCACGATCGTCCGCGATGGTACGACCACGGTGGTAGATACGAGCGTGGTAGGTACCCTCATCGGAGGCAAGTACGCCACAGTCCTGCAGAGCAACTCTCGCGTCATCAAGCCCCCGCGAGTGGCGCCCACTTCCACGGCGCGCATCCTCAAGACCGCCGCCCCCGGACGCCCCCGAGCGCAGCAGCACCAGCTAGAACCCACGCCCGTGGTGGGAACGTTGGCGGACGACACAGCCGCTCTGCCCCTCGAGGCCCTGTTCAGCGCCGCCCCGACTCTCACGCGAAACTCGCGTCGTCCCGCCGTTTCCGGAGGCGCCAGGAATAACCTGGGTGGCTCGCAATCTCGTCCTTTCCACAGGAACAAGGGAAAAGAATCGTCTGAGCCAGAAACTGAGGAGCAAGAGGTCGAAGTGCAGCCTCCGTCTCCCAGTCCTTCCTTGGGACACGGAAAACACAAGAAGCACTCCTCTGCCAGGGTACAGTCGACCGTACGACCCACAGCTACGCAGAGGCCAGGATTCAGGCCAAGTGCTAAAAATGCGTAAGTTTCATCATAACAGATTTTAAATAGCAATTAGGCATACAACGTATCGGGGTTAGCAGTCACAATAAATTTTTATCCCTTCAGTAGGGAAATGATTAGATGCTGAGAAATAAGATAGCAACTATACACTGAAGGATTCAACTTCAGACTATTTTAAAATAAATAATTATTTTTGCTAAAGTAATATAATGGTTTTTGAAGTGGAATTTTTACGACTCTACTTCTGACATGCTACTTCGGTCGACAATGAAATAGCGACCCAATAAAATATTATTATTCGTGCCAAATGTAATCTACCATGTCAGGGCGGTATCACGTGTTTTTCGCGCGTAGAGAGAGAGATTGACATACTTCATAGGGCTGTTCTGCTTAGTTTCCTGATCGAAACATCGGGTAGGGAGTTTTTTCCTTCCAAGAATTCTAGTGCCGGCCGCATTGCTTGTTGTACGTTGACATTCGACTAGTGCTGGAGGTCGTGTAATGTAGTTACGCAGGTTATTCTTCTTTCCTTCCTTCTGATATGATGGTTCTCTATGGAGGTTGACTTAACCCCGGACATTCAAACGTAGCTAGGCTGCCTTGAATTAATCTAACCACTCCTCAGATCGAATCCTCATTACCCTTTTGATTGGTTATCGACGTACATTTCCCTTTAGACTGGTTATTCCAATCTACCATCCGACTCGATCCACCAATCAATCATCCCCTTTTTCCCTCCTTTTCCAGAATTATTGTCCGGAGGGGCTATTGAGTGGGTCAGCAGGCCACTGTATCAACATCCCCAAGAATTTTGGGTCTCTTCCGAAATCCCCAAAAAATGGCAGACAAATGCGCTTCGCCTTTGCCGCGCCGCCAGAAATAAAAATAATTCCCTAAGGGCCTTTAGAAAAGCTCTCAAATAAAGTTAAAATATAATTTACTCTGATAAAAAATTATAAAACCAATTAAGGCTCACGTGATACAAAGTACTACTTACTAATGTCATTTAAATCTCTTATGGTGATCGTTTCTATAATTATTGTAACACATATTTTTCCTACTTACTGCTATGTTCTAGTGGCTTAATACTTTATTAATTTAGGTTATCAGCACATTGCTAGTGAAAGTCAAAATTATGTTCCGTACCTCAAGCAAGTAAAAAAACACTCGCGATACGATAAGATAATAAAAATTCTCCCAGAAACTTAAGAGAGAGAAAAAATATTCCGGGTACCCTAAAATACTCGCGACCTATGCGTGCATTACCCGTTCATCGTTTGTTCCTGGATCATAAGTAACATGTGTATAAAATTAAAATCTTCCCGAACTTAAATGAGACAAAATAACTCCTTGTACCCTAATACTTTATTTTACTTTGAATGTTATTAATTTAGGTTATCGTCATATTTATGGTGAATGTTCAGCTTATATTACTCCATTTTAAATATGTACCATGTTAATATGTAAAAAATTTAACATTAAAATTAACAATTGCTTCACGTAATTAGATTCATATATGCAAAGACTTTATTCCAGTTAACGTTGAAAGTATTGCAGCTAAATTTAAGTCACATTTTTTTATCAGATTTCATGTAGTGGTATTAAGAATAACAAAACTTAAAGTCGTTCCGATTTCATGCAAGGTGCATCATTTAAAATCAGCAACATTTACGTAAACTTAATTATGCTATAGTCTCGTTTTGCATACGGGCTATCCAATTTCTTAACAGATTCGTTACTTTGGATTGTGTGATAATCGTTATTACAAAGTGATGCACAAATTCATCCATTTAGGTCAATGGCTGGGAGTCACCACGTGAAATTTTGCTTTGGAGTTATGGACTTCATTATTATCGGAATGAATTAGCAGAATTTCATTATAAATACGACTAATCCTTTATTTACCTGTCTTCAGATGTTCATTAAAGGATTGCAAAACATAATTCAGATTGACAACCCGGATAGAGACTATGATTGCGAGTCTTATTTAATTTTTGCGCAAAGTAAAAGTGACATCAAGTAGAGATATATCAAGGAATGATAGGCCTATTAATTATATCCGAGCCGTGTTGCAAGATGTGCACGACCAGTTCTTGAATTCCCGAAGCATTGCAGTTCAGGTCAAGCAGGATACTTTACTGACATAAACAATTGCACGTTCATTTCAACTCCAGAGATCTTTTGATCACTTACGTAATAAATAGCCGTGCAAAGAGCGCGATATTAAATGTAAATGCAATTTCTCTGAAGCTAAAATGACGACAGTATTGGGTCAGGAGCACATAACCAGGATGTAAATCGTTTAAATTGGCCGCTCTGAGAAAGGAACGAAACGATAAACCGACTTAATATCAACATAATATTGCAACACTCGTGTAATACTTGACGTTCATATGGCGCGTGACTTCCATTCACCATCTAGCAATTGTTAGCGAACATGCTAAGCGTTTGGAAGTTACAGTAACTTACAACATTATGCCCTTTATGCATAATTCATGTAACCAGTTGATGCAAGTAAATTTGCTGTAATTCAAGTTCACATAACGTACAGCGTGATGATATACTTACAGCTGTAACACTGTTTGTTAATATCTAACAAAAAAATTATTATGTAATATATTGGAATACATGGCAAAATTACCGGTCTATAAACAATTCTCGTAATGTAGCATCAGCTAGAATCATACTTTTACTACTGGCATTCTATACCACTGAATTTCATGATTTCTAATCATTTATCTTGAATGATTTTCAATTACACTCACAAGTATAAATTGGCAATTACTAAGTAACATATGACGCCTTCTGTTTCAAGGTTTCTTCCTCTATTCCATTCCTTGTTTCCATTGAACATTTTATATGTTCCTTTACATACCCCGATTCCATCCCTTCTTTTTCCATTGAGATCCTGATAATGTATTCGTATCCCTTCTAATACACAACCCTAAAATTTTCTTCTTATAAATACCATTAACTTTGAAAACTCCAATATCTGTATGTTTCACAATTTTTATCAGAACAGAGACTTGGCTTTATGTGTCTTGAGCTGACCAAATTATAATCTCCATGAAATATTTTTCCGTTCACTCCAACGCAACATATTTCTGCTATTTTTTTTCCGGTGTAGTTTTTTTTCCTCTCTCTTTAATGTCACGATTTTTCTGGTTCTAGTATATTCCTTCTCCTTTATCGCTATTTTTTTGTTACTCTTTAAATTAATCCACTCTTCTAGTCACTCTTCTTTTTTGTACAGTGAAACTATTTAAAAATACCAAATACGAAATTATGAAACATTCTATTCTTGTAATTTTAACTTCGTTGTGATTCATTAAATAGCTGAAACAAAGTTCCCACAAGCCGAGGCACCTCAGTCAGCTTTGAGAGGTGCCTGTTCCGGGGTCGCATACCTTGGGCATACGGAATGTGTTGGCCGGTATTTGTATTGGAATAATCGGCCGGCTGCCTTCTAAGCTGGTCGAGGCATGGAGAAGGGAATGCTGCATCCCCACAGCTAACTTCTCTCCCGCCATCGGAAGGACGTGGGAAAAGTACCAAATGCCCGATCCTATCTGATGCAGGGTTTCTATGGTTTGTCCTGCATCACTATTAGACGAATGCCGGGTAGGATCCTTACACCATAGCTCGGGGTCCTTAGTTATCTCTCTTGACTATCTTCCTCTAACCTTCCTGTGCCATTGAAGGGGAGTTGCCACTACGTACGTGGATTACCCTCATGCGATCTGTTACTATAAAAAACGTGAATTTATTTTATTCATGAAAATTATTTGTCCAAAATCTTGAACTTTTTATGTGGGTTAATAATATTTTTTAATTTATCTTGCTGCTGAGAGTGAGGATTTATATATTCTAATAATTATTCAATTTTATTTAATTAATATCCACTATTTTAAGCAGCAATTAAATATTAAAGGTACAGAAAATACTAGTTACAGTAAATTTACAACATTAAATGTTTCTTTCGGGGTAAGTTTTTGTTGTGAGATTGGGCAAAACGTATGTAGCAGTATAAACGAATTTCTGTGACAATCTTTTCGCTGGTGCTGGTGTCGCCTCAGGATCTGCTTGGTGAATGCACGTGATCGTTACTCCGTTTATTGCCCACGTTTCTTCAAAGCCGTCTTGCCTTCTTTGAATTATTTTTCACTATTACAGTTAAATATACACCCATTTACAGTTTTATTTCACTATACCCTGCCTTTGAACTTTTCCATCCACTCGTCGCACTATTACTTTCGTTCCATCGTATTAATTCTGCCTTCATGTCCCAGAACCTGCCACACAGATGTGTTCACGTCTTTTCTTCCTAAATTTGTAAACTTTTACACTGCCTCTAGTCATCAGTTTGGCCCCTAAAACCCACAATGATTTCTCGTTCAAGACGCTCCTAAATACGCCACTAATATTCAAATCCGGTTAAAATTGAAAGAATGTTTGGGGCATTCATAATTGTTAATTTACATAGTGTCCCGATACCCCGTTGCTACATGCTAAATACCGGAGCATATTGCCCCATGTTACTTAGCATTACCTGTGGCTATAAATCGTCGTTGAAAGTGAGTGTGGGAGCGTGGAGCGTGATCTAACCTTGTCACAGCACTGAGGGCACGTGGGTTGTTCTGGTACAGCACCATTAGTATTCATTAGCCCCACAAACTGTAGCAAGCTGGAGTTCCGTCAATCAACGTCCTCGTTACGACGGGACTTGTCCTCGCCCAAGCTTGATGTCATCGACGCAAATAATCACTTTTCCGTGAATTCATGTGTATATATATTGTGAAGAACTCGAGAAACACAATTGTTTTGTGAAATTTGCCATTTCCGGGAATGGAGAATTGGCTCTCTTGACCAGTCCCATATTTAGCGATGGAGTAAATTTTCTCACCCATCGAATTTCCTCGCATCGACTAGTCTTTTTATTAAATACTACAGGTCCACTAAATTTGGACGATTTTATTAGTACAATTATAACTTTTTGCACCACTAATGCGATTGTCATTTTATATAATTCGTAATTTCCCTATAAAAGTAAAATAATTCGCTCCTGCAACCCTTAAATTATTTTTTGCTTTCAAGGACATTAATTAATAAGCAAATAATTCATCATGCTACTAAACTAATACTTTTAGTGTTCGTTGAAAATTGAAAGCTTTAAGAATATCTAAATTTTATTATTTCTGTTCTATTCGGTAAACGTGAAAGTGAGCAATGAGCTTGAATTTCTATTTATTATTTGAATAATCGTTTCACAATTGAAAATACTTCTCCTGTACTGTACTTTGTACTTAAATTATTGGAGAATAACGCACGCTTTAAAATCTACATAATTATCAGAACGTAAATAAATAAAAACGTTGATTACGTATAAAATGTTTGTAATGTTTTGTCATTATGAAATAAATTATCTTCGGATACAATAAGTGCGATGAGTAAAACTAGGGTGAGTGTAGATATAATTGGAACAGACCAGTTACTTTAACAAATAAACGAGTCTCGAGGTAACAACAAAAAAAGGTCTAATTACTTACCTTGGAAGAAACTAGCAATCGTGTCATTAAATTCTCTCACTTTTTGTCAGTGACATTATTATGGCCACCCTACAAAGATATAAAAATGATTATGGGTGTGTATTTTCCTTTCCATCTGATATTGTGAATTAACGTTCTGGCGCAAATTCCGGGATGGGGGGAATTATAAATAATTTCTTGTGGCTTTTTTAACCTCCATTAGGGAATGACACTTCAGAAATAACGTTTCAACCTCACCAAGGACATTACTTCCGTCACGCAGTAACTTTACCACGCTCTCCTCAATTTTCACTCAAATTGACAATTTCTCATAATTCATACATTTCATACTGTGAATAGAATTCTGTTATCATGGAAAATTATTTTATTTTTTATTACTGATGGGCTTTAGGTCTGATCCACCTTAAATTTAGACATTACTGCTGCAATTTCTATCAGCATAAATCTAGTAATTTGTTTGTGTGCAAATATCTGATGCGAATATTAGTTATTTTATTACACAGAAATAAAATATCAAACATATAGTAGTCATAAATAAAGTCGGAATAGATAAAAACTATTGGCATCAATATTCCGTCATACCCCAATTTTACGAAATTACTTTTGACGTATTGTCACAATTTTTCTTCAAAACCATAATTTACAGTCACAAAAAATAATTTATTGCCAATAGTTTACAAATATACAATTTTTAAAATCATCCAGTGCTTCGTAATAAAGAAACAGTCCGGTTTGACTAAAATTGTAGACTAACTGTTACAGTTGACCAAAAATGTAGAATGGTCAATTACTCTTTCGGTTACAGATCAATAAAAAATTTTTTAAAAGCTTCTAATTGTAAATATTGACATTTAAAGTTATATTTTTTGCCAGTGAATTGCACGTGATTCAGTTAGTCCCGCTGAAAACTTTTTTAAAGTGAAACATATTGAAGCAAAACAATTGTCTTTAAAAGTCAGGTGTATTGTAATATTAACGTTAAATTATAAGGAGAAAAGTTTATGTAAAATCACTGAAGGTTTCTAATATATCTAAAACCGATAGACGAGGTTTTATTAAACAATTTTGAATATAAGAACGTTAATTATTTCAATTATTTTGTAAATTAGCTTCATATTATTCTATACGAATACAGTCTTTAGATATATAATTATGAATGAGAAATATTAAGGAATAAAATGTAGTTTATGGTCAATAAAAGGCTGTTTTATTCAAATTTAAGTTTAAAATATCATCGTTTCGGTACCTATGTGTATCTTCACTGAAACGTTGAAGAAATATTAGTGAAACTTGAAATGCGTGGCTGTGAAGCAAACTGGTTTAAACTGAATTTTTTTTAATAACTTTCTGTCATTGGTCAGAATCTATACGCTATTTTATATAAATAAAAAACTGACCGTATATCAAAAATAAATATTTACAAGTGTACTTGTGTTACATAAATTAGTTTAAACAATTTAATACATGTTATATTAGTTTGTTAGTTTGATTTAATATTTCAGAGTTATATCTTTCAAATAAGAACAAGGGAGGAAAGTGAGATCTATGGTACCAGGCTACATGAGGGTAATCCACTACCCTTTAATAGCATAGGAAAGGTAGAGGAAGGTAACCAAGGGTTAACTAGGGACCGCGGGCTATGGTTTAAGGATCCTACCCGGCAATTCGCCTAAAAGTGATGCAGGGAAAACCCTAGAAAAACCTGCACCAGGTAGGTCGGGCATTTGGTACTTGTCCCACGCCCTTCCGATGGCGGGAGAGGGGTTAGCGATGGGGTCGCAGCTTTCCCCTCGCCGTGCCTTGACCAATTTAGGAGGCAGCTGGCCGACTATTCCAATAGGAATAGCGGACAACTCTTACCGTATGTCCAAGGTCTGCGACCACGTAACATACACCTCTCAAAACAGGCCGAGATGCCTCGGCTTGTGGGAACCTTTGTTCAAAAAACCAGAGAGATGTGAAGGCAACCCCAAAGGTAGCCTCCGTCAGTGCTCTCCGGGAAGGTTCACCTGCGACAGAATTGTCTCGCAGGCTTCCTTGAGGAAAGTGAATATTAGAATTGAAAATATTTATGCCCGACCTACCTGATGCAGGTTTTTTAGGGTTTTCCCTGCATTACTCTTAGGCTAATTCCGGATAGGATCCTTAAACTATAGCCCTGGGGCCCTAGTTAACCCTTGGCCACCTTCCTCTACCCTTCCGCATCCCCACTTTCAGATCCCTTCCTATGCCATTAAAGGGGAGTTGCCACCATGTGGATTACCCTCATGCAACCTGTTACCCTAAAATAATAGCTGGTTTTCATTTAAGCTGTCTGTTAATCGGCAGAGAATTTTTGTTTCATCTGCAACATAAGTAAAATATAATGTCCCGTATTGCTTGTTGATCAATTCATTTTAGGATTGTCGCGACCTTCACCATTAATTAGAACGATAAATACTCTTTCGGAGGCATTTTTTAGTATTTCCTTTTCTTCAGTCTCATTAACATGCATGGTCTTTAACGACTGCCCATTTACATTTGAATGATTTTTTTTTATAAATGTAGGGTATTTACAATTATTTTTAAATGTCCATTTAATAACTTATTACTTTAATGAATTTTATATTGTTAGATTGGTACGTTGGGTTATTCTATGATTTGTTGTGTTCTTGTTCGTATTTTTTTTTGCAGTATTGGATAATGTATTTTGTAGTAACTGAATCTAGGGACACCACATGGACTAATTGATGGTCAAGACTGTACTGACGGTTAATGGATAATAAGAAACGAATAATTCAGATATTCCACTTGTTGACAGATATACATTTCCAACCGTTAGCACATCATCCCTATGACTGCCGCGAATCGAAACGGCCGCGCCAATATTGTGACTTAGTGAAATTCATTTGATCTTACGGTTATTCTGTGTTGCAAAATATGATTAATTCCCTTTCATTTCGGCCGAAGCAATAAATAAGCCCTGTGTTTGTTCCGCTGCACCGACGCGGCGTTGATCGTGCTGTATGCCTCTCGCTCCATTTCTCCCGCATGCCAGCCATGCCCAACCATGCGACCGGTTCTGCTGGCACTGACCTTTAGCGCCAACTGGGACAGTCATGCCTGATCCAGGTAAATAAACAAATTGTGCCGACGCTGGCGGTAATTGATGACGAATTCCCCGACGGCTATCCATCAACGGCGTCCCGTTTCCTATTAGTTTGGAGCCTTTCCTGGGATGGTGTCGGAAATCCGTCAACTCGCTCTGACCTTCCCCTCCAGCACGTTCCATTCTATACAGAAAAAAATTTTCAAATTTCATTTGTCACAAACCGGAACTTGTTACACCAAACTTTGACTTTCTAAATTACGAATACTTATTTTACCATGCGATAAATTTAAATCTGGTTTCATGGACTCGGAGAAGTTGTTGTAGCTTCTTAATCGAAAAATTAATTCAATGACTTCAAAGTATATCATAACGCATCAGTCCATCATACAAAATTAATTTGGATGAAAAATTATCAGACAATTACAATATTATCAATATATAAATAAACGACCTGGAGTTGGAAAATTGATTATTAACAAAATATTAAATATAGCGGACGTTTCGTCCTTGTTTCAGGACCTCATCAGGTTTAGTAATTTTATATATAAATCATAACAAAAAAATTATAATAAAGATTTTGTTACAACCAAAACTAAACCCAAAGAGTCCCAAAACGAAGACTAAACGTCGATATATTTAATTTTTCGTTAATAAACAATTTTCGGACTCGAGACCATTTATTGATAAAATAAGTTTTATTCGTACGTCAATATTTTATTCTTAAAAACGCAATACAAGGCTGAAAAAATTTTAACTTTTATTAAAATGATGATGATATTTTTACGTGACGGTTGATACAGCCCACCACTTTAAAGGACGAGCACCAATCAGAAGTCGCCACGTTTATAATTAAACGTACATTACTTATTCTTGTTCAAATTGATTATTTTGTTTAGGAACTTTCAATGATTAATTCACTGGATACTTCTCCTAAGACTATAAATTAATGTTCCTATAAGCCGTGACAACTATATTCAAGTCTAAGGGATGAGTTGTTTTCTGCTCTCATTGCAGCAGTCAGCTAGCTACCTCCAAATCAATACATGGAGTCGGGAGTGCTAAGTCCCCACATAAAATCCAATCTGTAGTCATCGGAATGGCGTGGGACAAGTATCGAGAGCCCGAATGATTTACCAAGGGTATTTTCACTCCTTAATTCTTGGTTACCTTTTCGCAACGCCGCCCTCCCCACACGTGCTATTATAGATAAAGTGGCCAAAACTAGCCTCAGGTAACCTGCAGAAAAATGATAATTATTAAATACTGCGTACTATTATATGGAAGCTGAATAATTAATACTCAAGAGAGATTAAAATAAATTAAAAGACTCAATTTCTATCCCAATATTTTTATTTATTATATATCTCGAAAAGAAATTAAATATTGCACAGACACGACAAGTGTGTAACGGTTTTATGAGAGTTTTACTGAGTACGAATTCGTTAATAATAGTTCACAATTTTCGCTCACAGAAAACTGAGCTATTTTTCATCAACTAGATTAAGTTCAACTTGTGCTGTATTTATGTAGCGGTTGAATTTTAATGACCGAGACGACTGGCGTATTGTCAATTTACGTGATGTATTCTGAATTTGATTAACCTCTTTTGTCCTGATCACTTGCAGAAACCCACCACAACGTAACTTCATTCGCTAGTAAAATTACTACTCGATTCTGGTCGATGAGTGTGTAACGGGAAAACCCCGGATCGATGACAGTTGCACAAAGTACGAATTTCCATGAATCGGCGGCACACTTGCCGTGAGGGTCAACCAGACAATTACGATACGTTGAAATGTCGAGCATTAGGTAGGTCTGGTAATAAAGACTGCTGTATTCAAAATCCGGGTGCGGTCTCGGGTTTAACGTGCTCATTTCATCATTATCCCCGTCTCATTGCCGCAACGGACTAGCTCAATAGAAAAGTGAAAGGATTTCACGAACATTAACGGTGCATGACATTTTTAATGCAACAAGTCTATAAAATCACTCCACGTCAGTTTATCATTTTTTGTAATAAATACAGATGATTACTATGAATTCAGTATTTCTTTAATTTCGTTACTGGATATATTAGTTTCCAAAATTTTCAATCATATAATTTAATATTAGTATACAAAAATTATTATATACAAATTACAGAGAAGAGTAGCTTCAAGAGTCGGTAATTATACTAATAATGAAAATTTCTGTCATTTTCTCGCAAATTAAATGTATTTATATATAATTACTATGGATATAATAATAACAACTATACGTAAATAAAATACTTGAATCTCAGATTAATTAAATATAACAGTATTATGGGATAAATGAACAACATCATGTCAGCAATTATTCCTACAGGTCATTATTATAAATACGATTGGCCCACTAGTTTCACATTATTCTAGATCTAGATTAAACTTTATTTTAATGGTAACTAGGTGTCCGGCGTTGCTCGGGTTGACGTCATTAAACTCAGCGATATCCATAATCCCATTCTTGTCTACAATCCCGTTGTTTTTGCGTTATTTTTATGTAAGACTCCTCCACCCTATCCCTAAAGGTGATCCCCTAACAAGGCCAAAAGGGGTTGAAATTATACACAGGAGAAACACTGTCAATCTCATTTACCTAGAAAAATTTTTATCCGACGCAAATATCGGCCGTTTTAGCATGTTTGAAAATTTTCACTCCCGCACCTGGAGATGGTAGTCGTGTCTTACCCTCACTGTTTCTTTCTGGTTCGCAAGGAACACGCGGTCGAAATGTGGTTAAATGTGCTTCACGGATGTCGATTTGTGTGCGGAACATACATAAAACGTTATCTATTTTATTTATTAGAAGATATATTAAATAGATCAATTAATTAATTTAAATAGAGTAGCTACGAGAAATGTAGCATATAAAAATGCGATCTTAATTAATTTTTCCTACGTGATATTACGATGTGAAACAATGAGGCTAATATCGCAAATAATTAATTGTAGAGTATTACTGCAATACGTTGCAACATGTGGAAATCATTTGCTGTTTGCGAATATATTGTTGGCAGTTTTGCAAATAATCGTTGGATATTAGAAAACGGATTGTGCAAATAAAACGACATATTACAAATTCTTGAGTTGCTAAATCAACCCAATTTTTTTTTCACAAATTTATTCATAAATATATTATCAAAATTTGTTATCAGAAAGACACAGACTATTAAATTCGTGTCTTATTTTTAAATGTCTGAATATGCGTTCTGGATCGTCTCAAATGACCCTCGATGTACCGCAATGCAACACCGGCTTCAGCAGAACAGTCATTTCTCCAAGTATCCTCATAACAAAAAATATTACTCAGGCGCCTCCAAGATTACAGCGATTTCTTTCTCAATTTAAGTATCTGCACAAAACATCCCGAACGGTTTGGACGCCATTCCTGTAAACTTTTGTCAACATACTCAGCTGAGCTTGAAAAACCACTCTTTTAGGGGTGATATTGCCCTTTTTAAACGCAATTATTTTTCTTACCTGCACAAGGAAATTTTTCATCTGTTTTATTGTGACATCATATGAAGCGCTACACTATATTTCTAAAATTACAAATTGTGACCGTGTACATTTATTTATTATCAATTATAAATTTCCATGATTAAAAAACAAATTTGGTAAAATATCACCAATTTAAATGTAAATATTTGTTTTCATAATGAGCATACTAATAAGCAGGCATTAATGTAACAAGCACTCCGACTAATTATAGGTAATAACATCACTAGAACTGCAAATGCGCCATACATGGAAGAATAAAAACAAACAATCTTCATCATTATGACCAATGACGGCTAAATTATAGCCTATGCTTCAGAGTGTGCTCGTAATAAGTAGGAAACTCATTCTCTCTGCTGGTAGGAAAACTCTTCTGAAACCCCCTGCCCTTCAACAACAAACTTTAAATAATACTTTTAAATTGGTATGAATATATATATTTTTCATAATTACACGTCTTTATCATGTATTGAAAATTATCATTGGAGCACTCTAATTCGACATTTAAAATCAGTTGCTCTTAAAGCTATTTTTAAAAACATTCATTCGTTTAGAGTCGTATCAACATTTGAGGTCATTAGCGACTCATTAGGTACTCAGTTGTGTTTGTCGCAGGGCTAATTGACGGGAGTTTCTCAGTACGGAAACACGCACACATTGACCCACATCCACGCCGGGATTCGAACCCGAGACCTCTGTGATCAGAGGCAGTGACACTGACCCCTGCACCACAGGAGGTCGGCATGAATTTATTTCAACAAGAAAAATACATTAAAATTTAACAGTATCTGTCGATTTAGGAAATATACAATAATGGAATATGGCCAGAAACGCTCAGAATAAATTTATTCTGTGAAATAATAGTTACATTAAAAAGATTGTTTATAATAAAAATTCAATTCTAAACGCAATGTTTATCACTTTATTAAATAGCCGAAGAAAGAGACAATTGTACACCATACGAGTATCAAACACCTGAAGAGGTCACAAATAAAGGGATGAAACATTGATTTTGATTTGAAATTTTATAGTAAATTGAAGTTTTTTAGTTCCCGTATTAATTCATTGAATATTTTTTTATTTCTTTGGCCATATTTATTTTTATAAAAACATGTTTATGTTACTAATTAATCATTTATGCTATTATTTATATTATTATTATATTTATATTATTATTATTTTCGAGATCAGTTTACTTTCGCCCGTTCTGTGAAGCTTGCGTACATTTGAAACACCTGTTATTTATTTTTCAAATTATTAAAATGGACCATTCGAACCCGAGTTTGTATTTAACTTCTCCTCCGAGCGTCTCTTTTACACAAGTAGATTTCTGAGACCGGAGGAGGAGTGTCACGCTTCGCCGGCGGAATAAAACTCTGTGCACTTGGCGCGTGGTATTTGTGCTCTCTTGTGCTAAACTGTGAGTTACAGTTTGAATATCTTGATTAACTGGGTTGTATTTCAGTCAAAGCGATTCTAAGTAATTTAATGGGCGTTTTACGACGCTATAACCGCGTCTGCGTGTCAAAAGCAAACGCTATCCTGATGGAAACTTAATTACCTATCGCAGCGGGGTAACCTATTCTCAGTTCACTGCAGGTACCGCGCCAATGTCACACAGCCTACAAAATATAAATGATGGGGAAAAAATTAACCATTCTTAGTGGAGAATTGGCGGCTTGTAACACCCGATAACTAGCTTACAATAGCAGAGTTGAAGTACTGTTATTAAGTTAACATCAGCCATTATCACGACAGGAGGAAAAGGGGGTTAACAAAGTAAATAACAAGCGTAAAAATTATAGTCTTAAAGATTTATTACTGCGCCGATCCAGTTGAAATGAATTCAATACTCTTTATATTACCAGAAATTTAGTGACATATTCTAAAATTAATTCGTCAAGTATAGAGACATTTAGAAACTAAGGTTCACGAGAACCTTGTGACATAAGTAAGTCGATAAAATCGCTTATTAAAGATCTCCACCAAAAGGCTATTTTACATTTTTGTGGGAAAGTGGGGCATCCCATATGATCCTCAGACTTGTCACAAGTATCCAATGCCTGAGATAATAAATGTACCAATTACAAAGGTTCGATCTGAGCCCCCTGAAAAGTTCACAAAGCGAAATAAAACCTCTCCTCTTTTAAGAAACCATCCTCTAAGAGGTCAATAAACTTTATTATAAATAAAAACAATTTATAACTCTATACAGACACTTTTTATTTTTTTATATTATGACCTCCACTGTAGGTCAATACCTGAAGAAGATACTACAAGGTATCGAAACGTCGTCATCATATAAAAAATAAAAAGTGTCTTTAAAATTATTTTTATTATTCAAAACAGACGTTAAATTAAAACCTTTAAACTTAATTATAGTTTTAAATCACAACGTCGTTGGTTGATATAATTTTGCGACCCTGCTACTCTGTCACTACACAATTGTATGAGTTCAATTACATCGAGCAGCTATTTCATTAGTCTTTGACGTGAGTTCTCCAGCTCTGAAGTGTTTGGTTGAGTAAACTTTCTATAGTCTAATTGCCACTGTTGCATTCGTATTTTTTATATCTTTCGTTTCATTATTGTTGCACTGCAATTTTGGAGATGTGACGTAAAGTATAATTAGTTAAATCTTTTGTGATAGTTCTCATATTTCTTTCCGACGGGTTGCTGATCAAAAATACAGAAAATATCTTCATATTCTCATGTATTGAAAATAATATGTGTAGGAAAGTGTAACAGCATATCAGCGTCCAGTAAAGCAGGCGGTAAATTAAAAAGTATATGCTCCAGTAAAATATTTTCTTAAAAAGGGGCTCAGTAAATAAGTCAGTTCAATGAAATAACAGTCAAATAAACTGCGCGTAATTCACATTGTATCTATAAGTTAGTGTTAGTACAAAAATATAGTATGGTATCTAAATATATGGACTACTTTTATAAAATATTACTTTGATTCCGATCTGACCATGTTGCCCAGGGTCAGAGTTACAGTAGAGTGATAGTTATTTATTGACCTTTAAAGCCGTACACTACTATTAATGTTTCTGGTTTCAGAGGAAACAATAATCGCTTCGGACGCCCCGAGGTCGCCACTGTTTCCGTGTACCACGAGACGCCCACCCCCACCCGTCGCAATAAGGACTCGGGGGCGACGAGCACCCAGCGTCGTTTCCGACCGTCCAGTACAGCAGCTTCCTCCCCCGGGGCAACGGCCGCACCAGAGCAGCCGCCTCCCAGAAGGAGCGGAAACGGCTTCAAGAGCAGAGTGCAGGCTTCAGCCCCAGAGCAGCCGACCACCGCTTCCAGCAGCGTCTACAAGTTCAAGTTAAACCGCCCCACCGGCCGATGGCAATACAAGACCACGCCCAAGCCTCGCGTCACCATCCGCCGTCAGAACGACGACGAAGAAAACAGCGTCTCCCCCAACACCACGCCACAGACGCCCGCTGCGGCGCCCTCGTCCCCGGCGTCGCCGCAACCCCAATACAGCCCCCCACCCACGCCACCTCTGACACCACAGGCCTTGTCCAGGGCTGATACTGACGGCGAGCAGGACCTGGAAACGGCCCAGGGCGAGAACGACCAACAAGTGCTGAGTGACCAGGACGACGCGGAAAAAGACCCAGATGCCCAGACCGTTGTTGCGGAAACCCTCAAGGTTGAGATCTCTACTCCAGCGGACTTCAAGGACATCTACTACGAGATCGCTACCATCAAGTCCCCATACACTTTCCAGGTACGTAATACTAAAAAGAAAAATCTATTACAATGCTTCTCATATCAAAATTCCTCACGCAAACACACACAGACACATATATATATTTTCTTGCTTTCGTGTGTTTTTTTCTTCACTTTCCAACAGGAAAACGGTCGGGCCTATTTCAATGAACTTTTTTTCCGTCGTTAGACTGTAATTTTAAACCACCATTCACCAACTTCAGGCAGAATGGCCGTCTTTGTAAACCTGAATTCAACTAAGGCAGGGTTTTTTCTCGCATTAAATGAAACTTCTATAGTAGTAAATAGCTTTGAGCTGTCTTAAACTGTAAATTTAAAAATTAAAAGTACAATATGGCGGCTAAAATTCAGTTTCTTATTTTGGTCGGATTTCTGTGAAACTCTAAGGAAAAAATGGAATGATACTCATAATTTTAAAGCCAGGAAAATGTATATTGAATATGGACATGAACATTGTTTACAATGTTCGTAATTCTACTCTTCTTAATCCTTCTCCTTACTTCGTTTTTACCAATACGGTACATAACTCCAATGTCTGCCACACGGCCTGTATCAAATGCTTTGTGCACTGATATATGAGGCCTATTATAACCAGTTAAAGCGATACTCTAATCAATATTTAACAGTTTATCATAGTAGAGCTGTACTGCAACAATTAATTATAAGTAACGAGTTAAGGAAACAGACACAAGAATATAATCCGTGGACAAATTTTTGCGCCAAAACGTAAGTCTAACGTTAAAAACCGTGCGTAATATTATCAGTCTGGAACAAAGTATGGGTAGTCAGCATGTAAATTAATATAATCGTATAAAATGATATTTACGGCTTTTTTAAGTCCCGAGTGGATGCGACAAAAATGGAGGGAGAATTAAATGACCCGTAAATATATAGACATAAGAAAGGCATGATAACATATGGAAAAATTAGTTAAGATTATTTTATTGCCATTGCAACAGTAATATAAATGTTAAAGGGGGAGGTGAGGACAGCTGTTGAAATTACCTACAGAGATGGACAAATTTAGTTGTTTCCATGAGGAAGTCTACTTTGTCGGTCTTCTCCTTATGAAGTTTTATTTCTCGTTCTAACACGTTCACTGGAGTGCTCTAAGATAACGCCTTAACCTTCGTATATAAAAATACCATATTACCTAATTATAATGAATTTAAAACATTATTTCATGGAGGCAAGAGGCTTTATAGAAATATTGTGTCACAGTAACAGTTTCTTTCCGGATACCTATAGTAGAAAATAAACATAAAAATTTTCATAATTTTATTTGCAAAAACTTTGTTGATTTAAATACTTTCACTGGAAATTTAGTCGGTTTCCAATTCATATAACATTCAAAGACAACGATTTTATATAGTCGTTCTTGAAATTCTTCACTACAAACGGAAATAACGTGATCTTGTAAATCGTTTAACAAATCGCTTTTATGACGCAAAATTATGGAACCAAATTCCTGCAATCAGACTCCCCTTTAATTTTAACATAATTACTCAACTCTCTTACCGAGATTTAAATCTGTAACTCTTTATACTATTAATGTTAGTTGACTTGTCCTTTGATCTATTAATCAAGTTTTGTCTGGCTCTAACAATCCACTTTCCCATAAATCCCCCATTCATATTTCCTACAATTACATCAACAGTACCTAAAACGATACGCCTGTACGCAAACGAGGTTGATGGTGTCCCTAGGTGAAACGCGGTCCATAAAATCTAATATATCGATTAAAGCTTTTATTTTTCCAAAATAAATTTATAGCATACTCAACTTATATCCTTAGCTGTCTCATAACTTACTTGGAAGCCAGAACATTTGGTTAAATTTAATTCAACATTATTTTCTATCATATTAAATATTTTTGTAACCTACGAATTGATCATGTTGGTGCTGTATACAAATCAATTAATACAAAAATTCAACAGAATTGAAAAAAGTGTTATGAAAAATATAATTTTTTACCTGCTATATAATTTTATTTTTTCTTATATTTAAAGCCGTTAAATTGTTACGTTCCTCAAATTAATGGTAATTCACTTAGATCGAATCTTGTTATAAAATTAAGCTGAAAATCTTTGTTTTTATTTAAAAAATATTCCTCACTTTAATATGTAGAGCTCTTTCAGTCCGTAATTGTAAACATTTTTTCAATGGGTAAATTAACGTTTCAGTGCAGGTAGTATTCATGTACTTCATCTTCAATAGTTACTTGTAAATATTCTTCTGTGATATTTTACAATTCTACAAAGAAATAGTTTTATTGGACTGATAGGAAAAATATCTCTGTTAATAAAATAATATGTCTCTTTGGTAAGACGGAATAATCAAACGCTTTTTTTTGGCAACCTTGCGGCAATCTTTTCTGGACGTCATGATTTTCTGTGATACTGATTATGAAAATAATTAGTGTCCAATTTCCTTTAGAGAAAATGTGTTTTGACGTTCTCGTGGTTTTCCATTCAGATGTAATGGTGGCTCCCCCAATTAATTGCTCAGACTGACTAAGTGCTCAATAAATGGAATATCCCCTCACAGAGCAGGAGCTAATGACTATAAGCCGACCTGCCGTCCCCATAAATTAGGGGTGGTTACAACCCTTACCCAAACCACATAAATCGTACAATATCTGTTAGCACGTGCATCGCAGCATCGTTTGAGTTTGGAGTTTGTAATGTCTTCAGTGACACGACGATTATACTTCGATTTTGATGATTTTTTCCAATTGGTTGAAGAATAGAAACTTTTTAAATACGATTAAAGATGATATTTGAGTAAATAAAGGCGCAATATCTTATTTATACATTTAATCAGCAATAAGATTATTATACATTTTTTAGTTAACGTTTTATCTTAGGAATAGGTCTGGGAAATTTCATCATATGACAGCTTTTAATTCTTCTTCTCCTTCTATTAGCTGATGAGTATGAATTTTATTCTGAAAATAAAAACGACTTGCACATGATAGTTGAATTAATCTTCCAAAGAAGCCAAAATGCAAACTCAGATCATTTGTGTTTATGCATAGATGATCTTAACGGTTAAGATTGGGGGAGAGTTTTTACGTTAGCCTGCAAGGCACAGGATATCAGGACATCTATCGGCAAGATGGATGTCCCTTGGACCGACGCCGCACAGCACGCAACGAGGCGAGGTGGACTGGCGTACCAATATCCGAGATGGAGGTCCCTCAGAGAACTGCCTGTCTCTTTCATCATCCGCACGGGCAATTTTCTGGGGCCGCGTCCTGCGAATTTCAATCTTCTCGTGATTGATAATGCAACATGTTTACGCAAGCACGTACCCTTCCGACTCGGAACAGCCATGAATTCTTCGGGGACAACATTTCACTTGTACAGATAAAGATATTGTTCTGTATAAATCAGACTTTGCAGCCCTCTTCAACTTTTCGAGATATTCTGCGTACATGGTGGTAAATTTGGCGACTGAAAGGAATCGTGGGAATTGGTTGTGCTTCACAACGCAATCAAGTGAAATTTACAGACTGTTCTCCAGAGACAATTAATGTGTCGTTTAATCAGCGCAGAATTTTCTCGTAGTTCTCAATCTTTCTGAACTGTACTTCCGTCGGCTATATCAGTTCTTTACTAAGCTAATGATGACTGGGAATTCGTACGAGTCCCTGACCGATTCTCTTTCCTCGCAACCCTATTTCC
Organism: Zhengitettix transpicula; assembly: GCA_037074705.1. Lineage (NCBI taxonomy): Eukaryota > Metazoa > Arthropoda > Insecta > Orthoptera > Tetrigidae > Zhengitettix > Zhengitettix transpicula. Next base: position 16,221,946 of record CM073593.1, on the reverse strand, counting down.
TGTTCTCCCTATGGTTTAATGAATTTTTGTGATAGATCGCGCAAGACAATCACGTCGGTGATAGCATAAAAAATAGTTATGATTTACGATAGTTGTAAATTTTCTTTAAATTATATGTTTCATTAACAAATTTATGTAGCTTGCAATTAAATTATTTTATATTTATAAATGAAGTACCAATAGAAATCCTAATCTCCTGCTAACAGGCAGGGTATTAGTGTATTTTATTTTTCTAAACGGCTTCATATATCTCAGTGGTAGTTCGATATATTTGCAAAAATAATTAAAACACTTTTATAAATAAAAGAAATTAATGAACTTTTCAGACATATTTTAATTAAATTTTAAACCACGTTTATTATGTAACTGTCGTAACAATTTTGTGTCATACAATATATCAAATCACAAATTTACTATATGTATATTTATTCCATATTCTTCTAATATATTATTAAAAATCAAATCATAAATTATCAACAATCCTGAAATTTAATAATAAATGTTACGAATCATTAATTTTTAATATTAAAATTGTAATTTTATACTATTTCTTTTTATAAATGTTATAAAATTATCTCAAACGTTAAAATATTTGTATGATAAATACTACTTAATTATATAGTATCATTATGTGAGTGATAAAATTTTGATATTCAGAATTTCTAATAAATTACGTTTAAATAAATTTTGTTCAATAAATTAGAAGACAACCATTAATTTGATTGGAATAATGTAATCGCTTCTATATTCAAATACATTTTTGAATACAACTACCGAAACGTCATTGAAATCTCTTCCCAAGATATTTCCGACAATGAACAATTTAAATACTGTGTATTCTGAATGTATTGTTTACCCTGTCTATAATTTCGGAAAAGTTGGTAGTTATACATTACATTTCCCGGAATATTTATAGAATATTTCACATGTTTTTTTCCTAATATAAAATTTATTAAACCAAACCTGGTCTTATTTGTAAATTATTAGGTAAAATAGATCATTCTGTGTACACCGAAAGTGGTTAAATTGTTCATTGTCGCAAATAGTGTTGGACTAGATGGTAATGATGTTTCAGGAATTTTATATAAACGTATACTGGAATATGAAAATTGGTAATACATCTTTTCAATATAAAATAAATGATCTTAATATATTTACTCTTTTTATTTGTGGCAGATAACATGTATTTGGCTATATAATTATCAAATTCGAAAACAAAAAATATGTAGTTCTGGTAAATTCAGATAAAATGTATATTTTACGAACCTTTAGTCAGTGGTGTATTGAAGTCGAAATTACTTGCACTCCTGAAGACAAATACTCCATTGGTTTTTACGAGTTTCGTAGTATCTAAATTGTGAAACGCCATAGTTAATTTTAACTTCTTCCGATTAATTATTCCGTATTATTTCTATAATTTAATTAAATCGCTTTCATATTAAATAGTAAATGACTGTTTCTAATATATTATGAATAAAAAAACTTTTGTTCAGTGTTTGATTTATATTAAGTGCTTCATAAAGCTTTCGACATGACGTCATAATCATTAATTAAAAACAGAGTTGTTCGAATTGATTATAATAACTTCTCTGGTGACGAGTGCGAGTTAAAACATTAAATCGTTTTCATATTTCTTACTGCATATATTTCACTGTTATAATTAATTTCTCTGAATCTTTTAGATTTTACTTGAAAACGAATCCCGGATGTAGAACTTAATGGCGTATTCTTATAAATCTGCAACAAGTATAAAACCAAACTTACATTGGAATTAGTCTCGTAATCAATACCCGATGGTCAACTGCTTCAGGCGGAACTTGAATTGTGACTTTACTCGTGAATAACGAAGTGGAATTGCCTGTTTATTTTCCACTTGTGGGATATCTAACATATGGAGAGAAATGGATACATCGTGACTACTGTGTTGGCATCAGGCCTTGAGACTGTCCAACAGCTGTGATACCATTTTTCTAATTCCAATAGTATTAACAGAGTAACGACTTTTTTTCAACTAATTTATTCGTGCTGATTCTATATGACTGACACGCTAATCGATGGTGAATATGAATGGAAAAAGGGCGGTTCTGCCACCCGCCTAGTTGAAGGTTGTCTTCTTTCGCTCAGCACCAGCATTGATTATACGCTACAAAGAAATATAGCGAGCACTGGTTCTCAAATCCATGACCATGACTTTTTTTTTAACTCCTCGACCTGCCTTTGCCACCGGAAGAATGTATGATATCTTAAATTACTGGGTTTTGAGGCTATAAAAACTGAAAGTTGTCTCAGATCTCAATGACGAACGGTCAAGATCTTGTAGGCGGATCGTTATTACGCGCGATATGACTGACTGGTAATTAACAGTATGTTTGAAATTGTGTGAAAAATTCTTTCAAGACCTGTTCCGTACAGTAACTGCCAACCTCAGTGGAGAACAACTCTGAAACTATTCGAACTATACCAGTATATTAAAATTGTAATTGATTTTTCACTGATTGGTGATACCAAGACGTATGTAAAAATCATAGATAAGTGTTTCTGTATGATACCATTTCCTTTTAAAAAGTAACGAACAAGGAGTGCAAGACACCAGAGTTTCCGTTTCTGCTAAACGATCAAATTTTAAGGACTTGTGTATATTGATGATTAATACGTATGAAATGTCGGATATGCTGTAATTAAGTATGTATTTTAAAAATAAGATATTTAAATGCTTTGAATAAATCCGACACGTTCGTTTTGTAAATTAATTATCTATTTGAAATATAAAAAGAATTTTAAAGGTTGTTTTGTAATACAGATGTAATATGATCCACTATAGTATCATATTTAAGTTTAAAAAATATTTATTTTCCCTGGATTTATGTTCAGATTATCCTAAGGCAACGTTACAGAAAATAGATCATGAAAAAAGTTTTGTCATTGTTATATCAAAGAACTGAGTTTAACTTAGTATCAACATCACTCATTCATTTTTAAATATTTCATACCCCAGAAATGCCCTATAGACGAAGTTGATTACTACAGTGTCCTTTTTTGACGTAAAATATTTCAGTCTGCTGACATTTCAATAAAAATGACCGAAATAACAACTACAATCAGCAGGGTAATCTACCTAAATTACTGGAGGCTGAACGAACACGCATTTAGAAAAAGCTGAATCTCTATTACTATAATTAATAATGACTCATTGTCTGTGCGTGCATTCCTAATTGTTTGAGATGACGTCAACCAACGTCTTTGAGTTGCGTTCGCTTTCTGTGAAAGTCAAAAGTTCGCCAAAACATCAGATCCCTGAACAACATACAAGCCAAACTTCTGACAGATTAATGTAAATATCGTGTATTTACAAAATGTATTCATGTTTTCGACTTCAACGAAGTCATTTACAAAATTATTTATAGACGAAGTTTCGTGTGAAGAAATTTTGTTAACTCATCTAACCGGAAGCTAATCAGTTTCTAAAAGCGATTCGTTAATTCTTGGAATTAAAGCTATATTATCTTTGATACTTCCAGTACGTTTCTAAGCTAAATCAATCACTTGATTTTTTAACGTTGTAACATCTTATTTCGTTCAATTTATGATTCATGTATTTGTCTTTAGAACCCAGTCATTTATTAGCATCAAACCTTGATTATCCTCGAATTCAAAAATTATCACGAAGAACTTAACAAGACTCATACGATATCCTGGTTCTTGTTGAAACAATTCTATTTCTCGTCTATTATTCCTGACGGAGCATTTTAATTATTTGTTTCTTGTACGTTTTTTATATCTAATATTTCATTAGCCTTTATAGCACAAGAAAACTCATAGTGAAAAGGAAATGCCGCTTCACTTTTGCTGCCTTAATTATTTTTGACAGGATTGTTACAAACAAGTGTTAATTTAAAATGTCGTTTTAAACGGTTAAAGAACCGGTCTCCTGTGTGTTTTGAAAAAGAAATAAAGGCTGTCTGAAATTTCAGTATTTCCGCCAGTCATTCAAACGGGTTTCCTCTCCACCCACAACCAGTTCCTGTTGTCGATTTGGGAAAAACAAATTCGGGTCTTAAAAACTGCTCGTGAGTTTTATAGGGTCCACCAGCATCTGCAGGACAGGTTCTGGACACGGACAGATTGGAAGCGGGCCGAATGAGCGGATGCTAAAGTTCATGAGATCGACTTTCAAGGCTGAGCTGAGGTGAAGGCCGCTGGAACCACACCCGTCTCCGTCCAGAGATCGCTGGACCTCTCGCAACCTCAAGCTAATCACATCAATTCCCCGCTAGTTACGTGTCATATACACGCGCGAGCGATTTTCAGACCGTAATAACAAGTTTCTGCAACTCCCGCCTTATTTGTCATTTCACGTGGTTGTGCAACTGCACAGAGTGCTGCTAAGGGGGCTGATTAACCCTTTCTCGTTCACAAAGGAAATAGGCTTCGGCTCAACTTATATTTTCTTCAAATATATCTCGCAATACCTGTCCTTGAAATACAAGAAAGGAAAAGATTTCCATTTTTAGTTAAAATATACTTGAGCAACATGATTTCTACGTTTCATTAAAAATACTCTAAACATCAACTGAACAAAGCCTTTCAACAAATTTCTGAGAAATAACTGCTAATAAATAACTTAGAAGACTGTCGTACCTGAAAATGTACGTGATCGTAAGTTTTTACGATTTCATTAATAGCCTTAATTTATTTAAGCATTTCAGCAGTTTATTACTTCTTCCTACACAGTTATTTACATTTATAACATTCTAAAGTCAGTTATGCATTACGTCAGCCTGTTCAGTATCCAGAACTAACTTAAAAAAATAACTTTAAATTTGGGAATATCTGATAATTTTTTAAGTATATACAAATTTGTTTCAGTTGTATGTGTGATTTATGTGGGACACAGTAAACAGCAATTTAAATGTCAGGCAATAACGGGAATTATATTAGTATGTGTGTGGAGGTTGTGCGTTAACTAGCTTGAAACGACGTTTCTCATGGTTGTGTTTGAGACGTAATGAACACGACGGCTTACAGATACGAGAAGCGAACTTATCCTTTTTTAAGGACACGCTCCAATTACACACTTCCTGTTTGAAACGAGGTAGTCAAATTTATTTCGTCACTGTTATTTATGACTTACCTCCTGAATAGCATTACGTTTTCTTCTTTCTTATTGCTAATATTGACCCGGGGGAAAAATTATTATTAACTCGCGATATCTCGTGTGTATTTATAAAATTTATAAAAAAAAATAAGCAGCATGTAAATGAATAATTTTTGGAATTTAGGTGAATAGGACTCACTTATCCATTAAATTTAGACGTATTAATCATATGAAATGTCTAAACACATTAGTTCATTATAAAAACGAAAGTATTCAAAGGTGACGTATTAATTTTTTAGTTAATATTAAGAAAAATAGCTAGATACAGACAAAAGAAGAGATGACATAAGTCCCACAAAACGTTTTTAGGACACCTTGCTTGTTTTTTGTAGTTTGCAAAATCTCTCCCTCTAATTGCAATTCCTGCTACATAGTGCCAACAAAACGTTCCCTCAATACCTGTTTCAAGGAACATAAGTCCTAACTACAAACAACTGTAGTCTCCAAACGTAGCAATTTGAAACATTCATATGATTGGAAAAATGCTAATATTTTAGACGTCGACACCGGGTAACATTCCAGAATGATATCTGAAATGTTTCACTTTAAATCTAACATCACATCAATTAATGTACGAACAGTGAAACTCAAAAATTGCTACGATTCCTTATTGTTACGCTAACCGTCCTGATTTCCCATTGTTGTTGCGTTTTTTTCGCTTTTGAGTTTTTCATGTCCTTTTAGTTTCCAGTAACGTTGTGTGGTATTTATATTATTACTCCTTTGTCTGTATTTGAATATTTTTATTATTATTAATTTTCAAAACAGACGTATATTTTTCATTTTAATGTTTGCGTTACTTCATAAAATTTACTGTTAAGAAAAATTAATCTCGAATATGCGAATTCAGAGGCGAATGAGTTAACGGACTGTCGGCATGTGTCACACGTCGTAAAGTAATAAATGTTAACGCAAAGAGCAACGCGGTACCGAATGATTCGACATATTTTATCTGATTTCACCAAGATACGGGAAAGTATAAATTCGCAATGAGAGCTACTTGCACTGGAATAGATCCAAGAACCTTCACAATTCGAGGTCGTTGCATGCAACCTCCTTATGAGCGGCCGTGTCAGCCGAGTTCCATCCTGGATATAAAGCAAGTCTAGTCTTAGTGGCAATGAAAAACGCGACCTCGAGTTTCCACTGCAAGATCTCGGCTGGGCATTCCTTTGCTCACGACTCTGGCAACTAACCTCAACTTTATTACATCCTTAATTCGTTGGGAATTATTATTCCTAGATTAAGAGACGAAGTACTCATGTTACTTATTTATATGTAGAGGAAATAGGACAAATCGTGGAAATACAGATATGCAAAAATACAAGTAGGAAGAAGGATAGTCAGGAATTAAATGAATTATAGAATACATAACTCGAAGAATACAATTAAAAAAATTGCTATGGATCCCCATGTCAATTAAAGATTCAGTAACATGGCCTTAACGGAAAATGTTAAAAAACATTACCACGTGTATGTAATACATAGGAATCTAGTTTCAGTATAAATTAAAAAATGTCATAAATATTCTAAGCCAAATCTAAACGATTAAAATTAGATTTAAATTATTGTACGTTTTGGTTCATCTTGATAATTATAACACTTTTATTAAGACTGTAAAATCTAAGCAGAAAAAAAACCTTGAAATTAACTATTATTTTATATTGATATCATTGGCCATAAGAGACCAAATTCATACCAGACTCAGAACATTTCTTTCCGTAGATCTCATCTTGAAAGTCATATTCAAGCAATGTAAAGCACCCGATGACCTGAGGTCCTGATTTCAATTTCGTCTATATTAGGGCAATGTTTTCAATTTTAATTTATCAACATTCTTTTACATTTCAATCAATTATCATTTAAGCAATTCATGCTTACTATAAATGTAATCTTATACTGAAACATAGGTGCTGTAGCATTGAGATAAATATATAAATATCCAACGTGATGAAAATATCAAATAAATCAAATCCCGTACATGAAAAATTGCAAAATTTGCTTAGAAATCTTTTGAAGCAGTATTCATCAATTAAAGGGACTTACTGACCATAAAATAGAATCTATGATTGTGGAAGTACCTGATAAAATGCTTTTATCTCGAGCGCGACTTTATATTGATCACAAACCTGGACATTAAGAAAGAGGGAGAAGAAACGCCTGGGAAGCTATGAAATGTGGTATCGGAGAAGAATTGAAAAAATTAATTTGGACGTATATGGTAACAAATGCTGAGTTCTAAGAAGAGTTAATCGTTTGCCGCACTCCATGATCGAAGGACAGACGGAAGTTGGTAGACAACTTGAAGGGATAAATATTTGGTGATGATGGAGAAGAAAATCTACAGACCAAGTCTCAGTATCTGACAGTAGGCAGAAAATTTAATAATATAGTATGGAATGGACAGATAGAAAGGTGGTGCCTTATCTCGAATTGATGGTAAGCGTCACCATTCATGGCAGGTGGATGTTCTTAAAAATTTCGGAAACGTTACCCTCCTTCTTCGGACTGGAATTATTAATTTTTAATCAATATTAATATATTTTTGTTTAACATGCTTCACTGTTTTGTTCTAACTGCTATTAGCGAAATTTTTATAAAATCATGCAGTAATTTACACTAAAAGTACATGAAACTGTTAATGATTTGACACAAAATACCCATGTTTGGAAATATTATTAGATCTCCGATTTGAAACATTATTAGGCATCGTAGGCCAACGTGTCGACAGTTTCGTTACAGAGTTTAAAATTATTCACACAGAAAACTAACAAAGATTATCGTGAAATAGTGAGATAATTCACTTTAATACTAATAGAAAAATATTTACGTCCATAATTTCAATAATATAAACGTTGCCGTTTCTAGTCACCGGACATTTACCCATTAAGTAGGCTACTAGGTTTGCTGCCTCCTCCTTCGTAGGGCGTGTCTCAACCTACTATATGCATGCTTTCAAAGTTTGTTTGGCAACATACACGTAGATGTCGTAAACACAGAGGAAACATCGGTCTTACGTACACGCAGAGGCCCTCACTCGTGAAAAGCGTTGTAATTTAATGAATTCAAACATGCAGGTGATGCTGTGGCTCGGTGACACTCAATGTAATTTTTATTAAAATAATTGGTCATTACAAAATTATTTCCTCCGTATTTTTAGAAGAAAGTGACGTAATTATAATGTACTTTTACTCTCAAATTATTTGTATACCAAAATAAAAAACTTAAATTATTTCCACATTTGTTGAATAAGCTGCAGGAATTAATTGATCTTCATCATCGCAATAAAATTATATTTTATGAATTTTATTTGCGAAGGTGAAATCTGTAGCTGCTTCAATAAATGCTTTGAAGAAATCCAAATTTTATTTATTTTTGACATAAAAAACCTGTATGTTGTTATAACTCTTTTATTTGTCAAAAATGAATTGAGATAAGCGCGTTAAGTTGCTATTAATAACTGTGAACCGAACTTGGAAAGCGGACAGGTAAAACCATGCGGGATAGTTTACGACTCCACGACCACCTGAAGGCAATAAAGTGTTAGATGTATTTATTAACCCTCAGTATTAGCCCTTGTGTATAATTTACATAATAAAATTAGTAAAAAAACAATATCCCTAATTATCATTTCGTTGTTACTGACAGAGCGAGTCTGGTTTATAATGTAAAAAGGTGTTTGTGCGGCGCTGAAGTCCTTTTACTTTTCCGTTGAGAATATCTAGGATCAAAAAATTGTGCAAGATTAACATTGTTTATTGTTCCATTATCTTTTATTACTCTGCTAGCGGCTGACTTGAGGCATGAATGATTTCTTAAGTAAAAAAAAAGTACAACTACAACTAATTTTTACGAACATAAATTTTATGGCGTATACTGAAACAACACGTTAAGCATTCACACACTTTGCATGCATTATACGATTACTACTGTTACGACATCTTATGAGTATATAATCTAATAATTATAACTCCCTACATTTTATTTTTACTAAGTTAGATATAATTTTCTTCGGATATATTTTTAAAAAAGTGGAATTAACAATGCATTATGTATATTTTATTCTGCAGTAATTCATTGACTCATGTGTCTTGAAATAATTTTTGTGCTCTGCATTCATGTTTATATGAAAAAATATTTCCAGAAAAAATTATTACTAGTTGAAATATTATTATTCAATGACCTCATTTATTTTTTAAAAAATCCGTTTCTGCTTTATTTTAATCACAATTTATTATTTATTTTGTATTTAATATTAATTTGGCAGTCATATAGCATGTATTTGATATATATTCTAACTAATAAGACAAATTATAAATAAATCGCCATTTGAAGTCAGAAAAAGTTATTTATTGAAAATTACACTACGTTTCGTCGCTAATTTGCGAAATCTTCACTTTTATTTCGGCCACAATTTTTAATAAATATTTTTTATAATTTAGAATGGCTGTTGTTTATTTACAGACTAGCTGGTTGCCCGGAGTTGCCTGTGTACTTATTTATATAAACCCGAAAAAGTATTTAATTCTACATTAATCTTTGGTCAAGAAGTGATTTAACCTAAATCTAACTGTTCCTAGTTCCGTACATACTTTCGACCGTTAGTGCGTTAATTTAAAAGCTATAAAATACATGGAATTTTATTGCATCAATGCCAACAAACATACCTTCGAATTTATTTACGAATAGAATTATTAAACATACTCCTTGAGTATTGCAGGATATAATTGGCCCTCAGTCTTCAGACATTACGAAAGATTAATTTGATGTCAAAATAAGGAACTATTTCCTTTGTTCGACGCATAGTAACGTCTCTCTGTCGTGGTTTATTGTCACATTTTTTAATTATAATTCTTTCAACCTTTATTCTAGGGATTTCTCACCCCCACAGAACCGTTTCTCGTGTTTTGTAGAATATGTGTACCAATTTTTGTTGCAATCTGCCCCCCAATTACATTTGTATAGAAATTAACGTAAATACATACATACAAACATACATCATTTTTATTACACAGATAAATTTCGATATGATTGAAAATAAATTTGAAATAAAGGCTCCACCAAGAGATATGATAAAACTAACACGTTGTGTGGCAACCATGTAAGAAAACAGAAACAAATTCAGCTTTAGGAACAATTTTCAAAGAGTAGTTGACCTTGCATATACCAGACTTATCCAGTTGCCGTACCACACTTCATAGTGCCTCTTCTTGCGGCCGTGTTTTTCTAGCCACTTTCCTCATTTATGCATTTTTATGACCGTCCTTCCATACCGCTGTCGTCTATCTAGTTGTACAAGACTCAGCTTGTTGATTAGCGGTGCCTTGCTTTAATTGTGACTTAATGAAATTTCGTTTCTATTTTCGAGATGAAGTATTGCTCTTAGGGAAACAGGAGGGGCTTAATAAGCAAGACCAAAGTATTGGTATTGTAAATATACTCTATATATTATTCGTCACTTATAATGAATCCCGTCTGATAGGCTACCTTCTGCATTACTGTTCGGCTTTTTACAATCCTCGACTTAAGGGACTGCATACCACAGAAGCTACCTTAAGACTTGAATAAACTGGACTGAAATTCTTATAAATCAGGGCTGCATTTCTGCGTAGTCCATTGTCGAACATCTGTTCCAGACTTCAATATCATAAATTATTACGTCAAAATTGACTCTATTGTAATATATCGGCTTTAAATAACTTTTAATGAGAAATATCTACCCGAAAAGGTTATAAATATTTTATTCATAAGCCAAAGAGGAACACGAGTTACTTTTGTAAAACATTAATCTTCCTAAGCAGGTTTACTAAGTGTGATTGTAAATTGAAAGAAATACATAATTGTTATACATTAATTTCCGTCTCTACGTATTAAAGTTGTAATTTTCAAACACATTATATAATATTTTCAAGGTTTCATTCCAGAAATTTTAGTTCATTCTATTTGAACTGGTGAACCAAATTTATTAATTTTCAAAATAAATGTTAAAAAAAACAGTCTTTTAGTCAGAAAAAATTATAATGATATTTAAATAATGATATTCAACACACACAACGTTTTATCCGTGATTCATAAAATTTAAGTTTCTTATAATCATTAAAATTTAATAATACTCTTAAATTTCAGTCATTCCGGCCCCTACGTTTGGGCAAACCACCCGTTAGAAATTTTTTATTCCAAATTTTATTATAGTAAATTTTAAGTAATGCTCTATAAATTATATTTATTAGTAATTGTATTAAAATTATTATTGATGTGAGAAATTGTTCATTTATTAAATTTATTGAATTGAAATGTAATGGTTCACTTTATGTTTTAAATATGATAATAAATTTTTGTGAATAATAGGCTGTTGTTTTTAACATTGATTTAGAAGACAAGTCAGATTATTAAAATTGTTATTAATTAAACCTCCGTATATTTGTGTCTTTTTGCTCTCATCGGAGACGCATTTCTACTTTTATTCAACGGAGTCGCTGTTTTCAGGTGGGAACTGTTCGAAACACTCGCTTCATCACCGTGACGTCCACATTCGAGAGATCGCTAGAACCAACTCGCACGGAAGCTCCAGCTGGAGCCTCTGTCGCTCCCGCGCCAGAAAATATCCTGGCTCTGGAGCCCAGCGTTCCCCTTGAGGCCGGCATGGCCACTCTGCCGCCCCTCACGCTGGGGGTGGGAACGGAGACGCCGCCCCTCGAGACCCTCACTGAGACCTTCAGCACCACCACGCTGTTGCTCAAGACGCACGTTTTGCCCGTTGTGCCAGCAGTTGGCAACGCAACTAGGTATGAGTCAGAAATCACATTTAACCCTGCAGAAGAGTAGAAATAAATTACTATTACTGTTTAGAGTTCAATTCTGAGTCAAGAATTTTCGTTACACAGTTAATTATGGAAACCATAATCTACAATTCTATAAAACAAAATGTTGTATAAAAACACATTACAAAATTTATAATCATTTCTGGTATTATAATAGAAGATAAACCAAATACACTTTTTAAATTTTCTATTAAGCAAATAATATTAATGTAGTCCACGGTGCTCCACCAATTTTTGCGTATTTTACTATCTACCTACACACCTCTGGATTAGGGACCAAAAATGACTAAAATTATGTTTAATTAAGACAGTAAATCCGCTTTTTGTTCACTGTTTCAAAGAACAAAGCTGTTACACGAAATTCTCCATGAATCGTAATATTTCACTATTGTTTACACAGTATGATTAAAACAATATTCATTACGAGCACAAGCAATTCTTCAACGAAAAAAAACACGAGAAGTCTAATATTTTTTATTTATTAAATTAATTTTCATTTAATTAAATCTATATTTTTAAAATTCTTATTAATTCATTGAAACCCCCGGATTTAAATCAATCACAACACTTATACTTCCCCCAAGAGTGTATTTAATTTAGTAGTAGAAAGACTTTTTCGCTATACGACATAAACATCTCTTACATCTAAAGAAAAAAATTATAGCTTGAAACATGAATGTTTTTATGTTCGTGGGTAACATATACGCGATTAACTTATCGTAATTTCTGATAGAATATTCATGCGGAATTAGATTTTAGAGATAAAAATATATACATCGGTCAATTTTTTTTAATAGTAAAATATAATCCCATGTTTAATATTGTCCGAATGCTATTTTGTTTTTACCACGACTAATACATAAGCAAAACTATTTTCTGAAACCACCGAATCTCAAAATCAGGAAAAAAAACTCATGTAAAATAATATTTAATCCTTACTTTTATACACTTTAGTTCAATTGCAAATAAATATAAATTGATAAAATTCTGAAAACTGAAAAAAATATATACTTATGAATTTTAATCTATCTTTTTTTTCCTACCGGTAAATTCTTTCAAAAGACTTGTTGGTTATCATTAAAATATTTTTAATAATAACTGAATATTATTGGAGTCTGGTAAACATTTTCATCTGTATGTCCCCGTTAAATTCATTTATAATAGAGCATCTGGTAATTAAACTTACATTAATTAAAGTTTTCAACGTGATGATTACTATGTATTTATGACTAACGAATAGCGTTTGAAAAAACCCTTCAAAATAAGTAAAAAAATAATCCTCGTGCAACAATTTTAACGGCATTCATGTCTCACGATAATTTCGTATTCGCTAAAAGCATTAATGGAGAAAGGAGTGGATAATTACATGGGACAGAACGGTATATTACCATAAGTAAGTAGAAAAACCGGACTGCCTGCGGGGCTTAGCCTTGCTCCGTTTTCAACTTAAAAGGGTCCTGTATTTAGAGTCCTTGGGGTTTCGCGACGATATTCCAAGTCTTCCTGGGGGTACTTCGAGGCGCGTCCCTGGGCGACGGCGGCCTCTGCCCTCACTCCCAGTTTCATTACTCCGCTAATTTCACGCCTGTTAATTATGGTAAACCTTTAGCCTCGCCTCTTACGAAGGAAATAGTCCGACATGGTAGCCGTAAGTGCATTTCAATGTCATGCATGCAAGACATATTCCGAGCAAACTACATTGCGTAATGCATTTTATTATTTTCGAGGGGAAAAAAAAGATAATGACAATAATTTTGTTCGTTTCCATTAGTCAGTTAGGTTGATAAATTATTTTACGCTTCACTTATATGCTACCAGTTGATCAATGTCAAATAATTATAAGAAAAATAGACAAATACAGACGATACAAGTGATGATATAAAAAACACACAACCTTTCTGGAAACTTTGACTTTTGAGTTTTGTCAATGGAATTGGGCATTTCTGTCGCTGTATGCTCTTATGTTTTTAGGTTTCTTAGTACCTGAAGAAAGGAACAAAGTTTTCAGAAGCGTTGGTTACTATTTATAACATCTCTTCTTTTCTCAATATTTGGCTATTTTTTTATCAGTAATTTTCAATAACAAACGTAAATTTTTCATTTTAATGTCAAATAAAGTGAATTTTTTGTAAAATTGAACTTTAATGGGAACATCTGAATATACACTTGTTCCATGAAGTTCGAACCAATATACCAGGAGAGACCTAGTGAACAGTCAGTCAGTACGTGGAACAGACGTGAGTACCGTGATTGGTTGATGAAATTAATCGTGCATCCTTTCAGTTTGGTAAATAAGAACGCAGTTACATTTTTACAGAGCTTTTATTCTTTGAGGGAAGACATTTCTGCGCTGTACCTTGTCTTGCCTGTTGAAATCATAAATCATGAAAATCGTCAGCGACTTTACTGAAGAGTTAAAAATTGCTTATTTGACCACAAAGTCTCATTTACACTTTGAAAAAATAATTATTTGTATTAAGTAGATGTATTGTTTATAATATTTTTATATTTTGTAGATACACACTGGTACAGTCGTACCACGTAACCCGCCATGTCACCGCCACCCGCACCCTGCCACCCACTCAACTGTACCAGTTCGAGCCCAGTCGCACCCTGACCGATTTCAGCCCTCATCTAGAAGAGGCCGGATCCGAGCTTCACCTAGAATTGGACATAGCCGACCACCAAGAGCAGCAGGACCAACAGCACCGCGATGAACACGCAAGGCCGAAGAAGGCGCCAGCACCTCTCATCCTGGACAATAACCAACAACAGCTGCTGCAGCCAACCGTGCAACCTCCGCTGACTCCCGACCAGCTTCAACAGATCGCCCTACTCCGTTTCCTGAACCCTGCAGCCGCCGCGGCTCTCCAGCAGGTGGTCACGACGTCGCGACCAGTGGTGAAGCTCGAGACGCTGTTCGAGTCACACGTGGTGCCCGTGTACGACGGCCAGGCGACTGTCTACAGCACCATCAAGCGTCCGCTGGCCACCGTTAGCAAGACGGAGTTTGAATACGGCACCACGACTATCATCTCACCACCACCTCAACAGCCGCAACTGAACCCGCTGCAACAGAACCCTCTGCAGCAACAGCAACAATACGCCATCACGTCAACCCCCGTCGTGACGCAGACGGTGGTCACCGCCACCGACAGCAAGGTGCTCAAGCTCACGTTCGGAGCGAAGACGGCCTACACCACGCTGATCTCGACGCGCGTCGTCCCGACGGTGCTGACCACGTATGTGACGGCGTCGATCCCTGTGCAGGCCACGGCGCCGCCCGCAGCTGCCTTCCCCGGATTCTTCCCGCCGCCCTACGCCCAGTACCCCTTCGTGGGCTGATCCTTCTCTCGACAGTGAACACACACAAGTTACCGGAGCCAGGAGGCTCACGATCTAAAGACGCGACTATAAAGTGCAAATAAATATAAAGCCATAGCCTGGACCGTGTTACCCGAAAAGACGGCATCACTCTCATAACGATCAACTATATTATTAATCCGAGTGCATTTATTCATTACCACCACGAGCATGAAGGCTGTGGCTCATCATTATACCAAATCTGTGACGACAGTGTTGAAGTGCCAGTTGTTAAGTGTTTATAAACTTAATATGCTATATACAATTGGGTAAAACCTACTTCATCCAAATTCTATGTAAATACGCGAAATAGGTGAATCCAATGTGACATAACACTCAATATTGGTTTTATTAAGCTTTACGATTCATGTATTAAAGGTGTAATTCCTAACAATAATATATGAATTAGTAAGATAGTTAATATTCGAGAGGTGATGGTTCGTTTTCTATTGCTAATGGGATAGTTTAACTTTTCCCTGGTAACAATAGAAAACCTAGGACTCTTGATATTTAGCACGTGCATTTCACGGATCGCTGTAGCAGGCATATCTCTTAAGTGAAACGGATTCGCGAAGAAAATCCGTTAGATTAATACGGAACTGTCCCTCACTCGCCCTTGTAAAATATCAACTCAATTTCTAAAACAATAGAATTAATAACTTCATACAAAGGAGAAATATATTATCTAAATTACTCAATCTATTTTTTCCAAGGCATACGATAGAGAATTGAACTTCACCATGTAATACGAAATATTTTATTTTATGTTCAGTTCCTATAGTCAAGATTTTTGATTGCGGTTGATGTGAAACATTGGCGATTGTTCAAAGGGGAATGCCGCAGAGTGCAGCACAGGCTTGACTCGACGACCTCCGATCGTATCTCTACATTATAACGATACAACCTTCAGCCTAAACTTACGCGAACATTTCCTGTTACTCTCAAAATGATACCTACTTATCATTTGGTCGGACACCTCGGGCTCACTTTTATGCTAATTCTAATGTTAGCATTATTTTGCCTGTCAATGAATACCGGACAAATGTTTAAGAAAAATTATAGAAGTATGTGAGGTCTCGTTATTATTTCGGTTAAAGTTCTGTCCGTACCTAATACACACAGTATGGCTCAGAAAATTGAATTATGTAGCATCGGTGTTATTTCCAACGAAGTCATGGCAAATAAATAATTAGCTACTAAATACAGAATTAAAAATCAGCTACTGTGTGTAAAACGTTTTGATGTTCCCAGTACAACTCGTTTGTAACAGTTATTTGCTAATTCAAGGTAGCTTCGGGAAAGTTAATTAATTTCAGCTTTCCTCCACCTCTCTTTGTGTGCAGCAACGTTCTTCTGTTCGTGCCTCGCTCTTGATTTACTACTTATGCAATAAAATGACAAACATCTAGCATCTCTAGCGTTTTACGGGACCCCATAAAAGCGGCGAGGGCTTATATATTACATTTTTGTCCTCGCCGAGGGTGCTGCAAGGGGGAACTGTGTGTTGTAATGAGTCTGGTGGAGACACAAAGCTAGACCGGTGCGGCACGGAGATGGCAAATTAATCGTACAAGCAGGAAGGGGGGACGCCCGGCGTCGCGACGCTAATGAGGCAATCGCCGCAACGGTATTTCGTTACCAATTACAACGCGTCGCAAGAGAAAGATGCAATCGAGTGTGCGGAATGGCGAAGTCACGGACGTATTTGCTGTTATTATAAAACCCATTTCGACAGAGGAACTGTCAGTTTGACTTAACATTACACATCCACTTCACAGAAGTTCACAAATACAAAGCGTTAGAAATATTCCCCCACTACAGTTTTCTTCCTCTACTTCAAAATTACTGTTACTAAGGTTTATTAAGTTACTGCAGGACCTTTATGTTTCATATAAAGGCAGAAACCTGAATTTATTTAAATTGTTTTAGAAAAGAAGTGCTACTAAAGTTTAATAGTTATGCACAGTGGTTTATAGAAAATTTTTCAAGATTTCCGTGCGACAACTCGAAACATTCTCAATTAATTGCAACAAAAATGCCACTAAAGCAACATTTTCACTCACACTAAAAACACTATAGTCGGCTTAAAATTAAAAGTCTTCTGGCGTGTCCACGTGGAAGGAAGCATGATGCCACGTACGACGACTTATACAACTCACTGAAAACAGGAGAACAACGCTGCTTTATTTCAAGCGTTGTGATTTTTTGATTCAAGGTCACACCCATCGCGGAAACTAACAACCATAGCTCTTCTAATTTAAATCCGAATATAGCTTTCAATTAATTATTTTAAATCTTTCAACCACTTCAGCTGTGTTGTAAAATTTTGCTACTCTTAAAATTCAAAACGTTTTTTATCATATTTAAAGATATTCTATCTTTTGAAACGAATTACTTCGATTTGTGCATTTATTTAGGTTTCTTAAAAAATAGTGCTACGAAAGGGAATTAGTTGTTAGAAAACTTTGATTTATTAACTTGGGCGTATAAAGAGAATAAAGATTTTCGTGTGCCACCTCAGAACATCCTGAATTAAAATTTTCACTAACAATGAAAACACTATACTCCGTTTAAAATCACAAGTCTCCTGGAGTGCCCGCGTGATGCCACGTACGACACACGACTGTCTGAAAACAGTAGAATAACGCCGCTATTGTTCGGCAACGCTGCTTTATTTGAAGCGTTGTAATTGGTTGATTCAAGGATGCATCCCTTGCGGGAAATGACCGCCCTCGGTCTTCTCATTTAAAACAGACTAATTAATTCAATTAATTTTTAAAACACTTTCACCTCTTCAGATATATATTTTCAATTTATCTAACTCTTAAAATTCAACATGTTTTTGTTATAATGAAAGATATTCTGTTTGTTGTAACGAGTTACTCCGGTTTGTCGTGATTTCCCCGCAACTTCTTAGTCCTGTTTGTTTGCAACAATTTATTTTACAAACTATTATTCTCACGAGAGGCTTCATAAAGTATTAACGATGTTTTTTTGTTAAAAATATTTGCAAAATTAAAGTTTTAATCACAATGTGTAATGCAGCCAAAATATTTTTTGTCCTTAATATGTGTGAAAATGACACTATAAGTATTAGTAATTTTGAAAGGATTTCTTCCATACCACTGTGGCTTTTCATTATATCGGGAGTTCAGGAAGGCAAGACATTTATCTGGAACGCATCTGAACACTGTTACGGTTTGATGATGTCACAGGTATCTGTCAGTTACCGCGTCACCCACAGTTCAATGACCACATTGTTCCTGAGTTTCAGGCATCACGTGCAACCTGTTATCTTCCACCCTTGCTGATCGCAAAAATATGTAAGCCCTCGGACAAAAACACACAAATCTGCACGCGATAGCGTGCTACCTTATCGAGAAGTTGAGTTCTTTTATTATACTCAGCGAGGTCTGCGCCCGGGAGAGTTCAAATCGATGTCAGAGAATTCTGAGAAAATGATATTAGCTGAATGTCGCAAGATAGGCGTAATTTATTCAAATTGCAGCCCATCTTCTTTCTACTGACCAGCCATCTATTGTCATTGCCACTAGTTGTGTGTGCGTACAAAGCCTGCTGTTGTACAAAGCTTTCTGTGATTTGGCGGAGCGTAAATATTTATATCTCGAAACTACTTTATTTCGCTGCCTCTATTGAAGGACTTCAATATGGCAGTTCTCATTGAGTAAGGTGATAACTTTGTCGAGTTACGTACATTCTCTTTGGTAAATGGAGATTCGACTCAAATAACTTTGCAGATCTGCAAAACCTTTATGTGACTAGAGAACGTATCTATATTGTAAATACGTTACATATAAGTAAATAGATGCGCTTCCTAGAAGCTGATTGTATCATATTGTAATGTTTTGTAATAAAGAGAAAATATTAAACAATGTGTTAGCTTTTAAACACAACCCCATGTATTCACATAAAGTACCTCTAGAAATCTCTGCGAACAATTCACCGGAAGGAGAGAAGCAAATAAGCAAATTTCACAATATAATATCTGAGAATTCTGTGCTGGACATCGTTGCGAGTTTATTAATATGAAAACGGTTCACTTAAGTATATATTTTAAATTAATGATTTATTCCTATCAATTAATATCAGAATTGTTTAATTTCAGTTCAACCTTTTAAAAAAAATAAAATCCTCTAGTAGTGAGTTCGTTTCTCAGAACTCCAAAATTTCATGATAATTTGAATAAAAAATAAAATTAGATTATTCATAGATAAATATTCATTTTCAAGTCGTCAAATAAAATGAAATTAAGCGCTATCCCCTTGTATAAATCTATATGGAAATATTTATATATATATACATCTACTGCGATGGGTCAGTTACAAAAATTCATTTAAGGGAACTTAATTAGAAATTATTGTGCATTGTCAAAATAGAAGATGGGGTTCACAAATCAAATTATTTATGGATACTGTAAATTATTGAGTACGTTGACAGGGGTAGGGTCGATAAATACTGAAGAAGATGAATAATAAATGCTTGTACATTCAAAGATAAATTTTATTGTATTATCTAGACGAGTTCATACTGTAATAAGAACTTTCTGTGCTCCGAAATATTAAAAATATATGTTTAATGTTGGTATTCCAGAGTCTTTAACTGAATTTGAGTTACGCTGCTCAATGATGTGTATTAAATTATTAATTTTTGGAGATACTGTTTTATAATCTAAAATGTCGATAATATATATAAGTAGAGCTGTGAATACCGTGAAATTTTTTAATTAATTGGAAACGTTAATTTCTTAAATTCGACCGTAAGATTCATTCCGTTTATAAACATTGTCTGATTGGTAAAATTGAAATGTGAGCTCCTGATAAAATCGGATATTGATGTAATGAAATTATAGATTCAAAAATAATGTTGTACAATTGTAAGTTTTCTTATAAAAACATGAATAGAAAAATTACATTTACACAACAACACGTATATTATCTATTCTGAATATTCTGAAGAAACAGTTGTATAATAAAAAATTGTATTTGAATCTCAAAGGAGGAAGTATATGTCTATAATTATATTGCAAAATATGTACAATAAGAAGTGATTCGTGCTTAAAATAATATTTGAAACTTTTCGAAACTTTAGAAAGAATATTAACATTCTGGAGTACTTTATCGTTATACACCCTTCATATTTAAAACTGTTAAAATGATTACAGATTTAATTGTGTCTCGAGTACGGAAAAATCTCTTAGCTAGTGTTAACTATGCTCAGGTAATTTAACTGTGGCTCTGATTTTATTCTTTTCATTTAATGAGTCTTTGGAACAAGTGAAAATGTAAGCAATCCATGTATTGCAACATAATTTAATGCTTGAGTGGGAAAAATAAGTAATTTATAATAAAATAATATAGAAATAATATTAATGACGGCATATACATACCGACAAAATATATATTAATAATTAATGATAATTAACTATTTTTAGGGTGAGAGAAATAAATCCAACTTTTAATAATAATAAAAATGATAGCTAAATACAGACAAAAGAAGTGATAATATAAATACCACACAACGTTTCTGGCATCCTTGTCCGTTTCTTCAGGTTCTAAGTAGAGCCTAGAGCGACACAGCTGCACTGGTCAGGTGACAAAACTCAAAGGCTCTTCTTAGCACCTGAAAAAAGGGACAAGGATGCCAGAAACCGTTGTGTGGTATTTATATTATCATTTCTTTTGCCTGTATTTGTTTATTTTTCTTATTATTAATTTTCAATCAGACGTAAATTTTTTATTTCTTTTCCAAATCCAAGTAAGCTAATAATGTGCATCTTCGATAATCCTACCAAATGATGGCTAAAAACGCATAATTTTTCTTTAATTTTTTTATTAGAATTCGCAAATAATCATTGTAAGCTATACTAATTCCAGATAATCGTACTTAACCAGTTCATGATACAATCCGGTCCGTTTCTGACTTGGATATAGCCTCTCAGGTGTCGAAACACGAGGAGAGCCTCTATTGTGTCCCTCTTCCTCTAAGAAAACAGAGTATCAGTAACTCTACCAACTATAGAGTAACTGAGTCGCGCATCTCTTGAGTTCTGATATCCAGGTCAACGAGGACGAGAGCTCTGGTTTCAGGCGGCAGGCTTCATCTTCCCTCTGACAAGTCACACATATCATGTGCCAGTCACCAATTTACTACGTGATACCGTAACACGAGATAGGCACCCCAAATGAAGTGACAAAGTTACGACTACAGAAGATGGCGTTCCAGGTTAGCGAGATGGAACCTCTGTACGTACCTCGTGTGAAACATCCAGTGCCGAACGTAATAAAGATTAACTTAACTTGACAAATTATTCTTTGTACACAAAGCGCCAACATATTTATTAAAATCAATGCTTTAATATACTTTAATATTAATTATTTAAGTAACACTAGGATAAATACAACATACGGATATGTGAAGTCAATTTAAAAACGAACGGTTATGAATGTAAAACAATTGACAGCAGTAATTAATCACAGTATGTTCTTATTCTTAAAAAGCAAGTCAAAGTTTTTTTTATTATTACATAATTTTTTGATACATAGCATGTACAGAAAACAGTTGCCAGTTCATGTAGTTCAATGACCGTTAAATTTGCAAAACTTGGTAATCCAGATATTTTTAAATTTTTTAATTAAGGACTTAGGATTCAATTTAAAATACAAGTACTAACCTTTATTGGCATGAAGTGCTTATCTTTTTCCAGCCTAGATAAATGTGCTGAGAAGACATTTTCATATATGAAAATTAAAACGCAGTCTCAAAACTACTGTTGGTTTTCCTATTAAGGTGATAAAAATTGTTAAGGAGCATATTATTTGAGTAACACATGATTAACTGTAATTTTCTAAAACAAAATAACAGTTAATATTTAATCAATCCCACGTCTTATTTCTCTGGGTTTTAAAAATGTGACCTTTATTTAATTACTTTCTTATATTTGTATAACGTATATTACTCTAAAATAAAAAATCATCAAAAGATTTTTAAATTAAATAAATATATCAACTAATAAATTAAGAAAAATTAATTCTATGATATTATCTCACATGAAAGTAAAATAAAAGGAGTACAACGTTTCGACTCAATTTTTGGACCTCAGCAGGTTATTATATGAAATGAATTGAATGTATTTAATGCAACAAAATCTCTTCCCGGCTTTATTGAAGCTAAGAGACTGGAATGATTTGTCTGCAAGTGTGACTTTTCCGATAAATGCTAAATTATTTAGAAACAGAATTACAATCTATCGTAAAATTTATCCTTTGTTAGTATGGGTGAAAATATTTTTTACCGGGTTCCGCCCATTGTGACGAAATAAATCTATAAAACAATAAACAGAATAATTTGCATCAATTAAATTTATATTTGGAAAGTAATGAATAATGAAAACTATTAAAATAAATTATTTATAAATATTAAAACTGGCATGTTGATTAGAAGATGTGTAAGAATCCTAATATCAGGCTCCAAACATATTAACAAATTTTACACAATTCGTGAAAATGATCTGGTTCAAGTTGTGTAGAAAATTTAAGATAACTTCAAAATTCTTTCTCACTTCAACAGTTTTTCTGTTAAAGAATCAAATCTCTGTCTAATTATCCAAGTTTTGGAACGTTCGCCATTCTGTATGAAGGTGAATGGCGTTTTTATATTTCTTCTTATGTAGTAACGAAAAAACTTTAATCAAAATCAGTACGACCGTTTTCAACTGAAAAGACAAAAAATACAAGGTTTTTGTCTAAATTTGAAGGATGACAGTTTTATTCAGTTACAAACATTCTCATAATTCTGTATAATAACCATGCAAAGTTTCATCTAAGCCGTATACTCGGGAAAAGCGAAAAAATTAAGCGTGACAGACAGATCTACAAATGATATCGGTTTCGGTTAAGTAGCAACTTAAAGATATGCAACAATCACTAGATTCTAAGAAAAAGTACCATTTTATTTAAATATACTTCAGACGTATTTTTTAAATAATTTTAAACCTCATAGTTTAGTATAAAGGCATTCGTAAGTACGCAACATTACGTGATAATGATCACTGCTCGGGACAGACAAGACTACGTAAGTATTTTTGATAGATCTGATAACACATTGAAGTTACCTAAACTGCTAATCTTTCGTTCCGGTGCTAAGTAAACTTTTAGATAATTACGTTAGCAAATCTTGTAGAACAACTTGTCTGGAATTCAGACTGCTTTCACATGCTGCCACTTTTATGATGTTATCCGAATAGCCATCGGCTCTTGATAAGTCAAGATGGTGTATCTCTCTCATACGTTAAAAAGTAAAGCAGCTTATTCAAATTTGTTGACACAGGCAATTCTCTCTTTATTACCGTAACGTCTCGTGTTCAATTTAAGATGATTCAATAGTTTTCTGGCGTTTTTATAAATAATGAACCATTTATTTTCAGGTGAACAGGTTGCTACAGATCCCCGTTATGAGGATATAAAAAATTGCCACCTCTAATGTTTTCCCCAATTATTTTTTATTTAGCATTTAGTAGCACTTAATCGTGATTATAAAATAAAAACACAAAATACAATAGCAAAATAATATAAAATCATCAGGAGTTTATAAGATTGGCGCCATGTGGAAAAATTACCAAAAAAAAGAAACCATAAAGGAAATGTTCTTTATTATGTGAAACATTTATAGTATAAATGAAACTGCATACATATAAATGCATAATGCTACCGGCTTACTAGAACATTAACTCCGCCTCAGTTTCCCCGTGTTTATGTAGAACTTGAAATACCTACCATTTATCGAAAATGCACCAGAAACGAATCCCAAACGGCTTACCGTTTGAGAATGATTCACTGCCTCAGGAGTTTCAGCGGTGTTGGAATCACCTGCCACGCATTGGACCGTTCTCAAGCTGGCGGCCCTCCTCAAAAGAACGAGACACCGGCCTCCAGTCAAATATTGAGTGTCTCTCCACCCCCGCAGTCAGACGTCAAATTCTCTCTCTCTCTCTCTCTGCTCTCTTCTCCAATCTTTATACATACCCTCTCCTTTTACAAAACTACCCTTTATTTGTAGAAATCTTTCTAACTACTAACAGACTTCCCTATTGGCTGCAGGGAAGTGTCTGTTTAGATTCGCATTCGTAGGGATTTCCTCAAACCTTGAGCCAGCTGCCTGTTGTTTTTCAGCTTACTTTATTATGTGAAGGATGACCTTTATCCAAACCTAAAATTTAAAATGTATTTCCATACTTTTCATTGAAACAAATTAACTTTAAATAAATCGCGCCAAAATAATGAAATACTGAAAGTGCGGTATACTGTATTAAATTCAATAAATTTAGAAGGTACTATTGTGGACTAAAATATAAAACTCGCGGATTCACCAGTGTCACACTTTTTCTTTTCAAAATAATATATTTATATAGGTAATTAAACTAGACAACGTTTCTTACGTGATTGGTCCTTGAGACCTCTGAAATTTTCTTTGCAATGTTGTTGAATTTAACATATTTAACCTATCCGCTTTTATTTTTTCTTTCTTCCGCTTTTGATAATTTTTACCTGTCTTACTTTGAACAGGTGGAAATTTTCAAGCATGTTCAAACGGTCGATATATTCGCCCAGCTTCTGCGGGGTCAATGAGATAGCGTTTCACCACATACGTTTTTTGTATATTTTTCAACCCCTTTAGGCATTGGAGGGGGTGTGGAGGGACGTTACATAAAAATAATGAAAATAAACAGAGATTGGAATCAAATCTGGCTTATGGATGTCGCTGAGTTTAATTATGACAGCCTGGGAAACGCCGGGCACCAGATAGTACTTTATAAAAATTAATAGTGACACAAATTTTTAGAAAACGTAAATATTTCTGAGCATTATTTGTGAGTTTAAACAAATAGCAAAAATATTATCCGTGATTACAAATAAAAAGATATTGTTTCAATACCGTTGTCAACAAACATCGAAACCAGAATTGAAATAATAAAAAATAAATGCCAGATTGGAATTACGCGAATTTTCCTATGAAATACTTCTACTTACACTTCATACACAAGTTATTACTAAGCTGTTCGATTTGGAGACGTGAGATGGGAAGCGTTTAATTGCAGTACTGCCTGAGACAGTCTCATAAATTTGTATGAGGTATGCTTGTGAGTTAATTGGCAGATAAACGAGGATTGCAGCAGTGTCTATCTATTTCGAGCATTCCACCCGGTCCCGCCCACACCTCGCCTGAGTTTGCGCAAAGACTAGCTGCAAGGACAGGTGTCGCTTGATCCTCATTGTTCGTAAGCAGGTCCACGACCGCCAGGAACCAGAACCATGCCCCCCTTTCTCCCTAACAGATGGCGCAACATCACCCGGTAGGTCGAGTCACCTGCGCTATCTGCCGAGGGGAGATAAAGAGACATGAGGATCCTCATGACTCACTGGGTTCTGGAACACTCGCATCGGTCAAGGCTGCTGACGCAACGAATCATGGGTCACGTAGTCGAAGCAATCAATGTATATCCTGCGGAGGAGGGCTTTGCCTAAAAGAATTGCATCCTCTTACGTTTGAATTGCCTCGGCGAACATTCGTCATTACTTACGTCATCGCAGGCAACTATTAGTGCAACCTCTTACATGTAACTTACTACGATCCTGCTCATAAGGGTCAAAATCGTTATTCATAATGTAATGGATGAAAATTCTTTGTGGCTACCAGTACGAAACGTATGAAGTTCTTACAGAATTTTGTTCTATGAAATATTTGACAAAAAACATCTCACACAAACATCGCAAAATTTTCCTCGAAACCTAAAGCCAGACATGCATGAGGCCGTACGCGTAATAAATTACTTGGAACAGGACTCTTTGGTTGAGCTTGGAGCTTCATCACTATCGTTAATCCTCGTATATTTTTCTTAATCTCATTCCGATCACCGAGTCGTACATTAATTATTGCGTAAGTATTTATGCTCATGAGCGCTATATCAAATTTTATGACAGCTATTAGAAAATCTTTGGCCATTCTCCAGGCTCGTCTCATCACGAACATGACGAACAGGTCGGTTCCTCAGCATAATTAACGTCGTGAATGTTCTGGTAAATACTGCTTGAGTGATTCTCGGGCTCCCAACCTGGTGAAAATAGGCTTAGGCCACGACGTTCCGATGATGGTCACTGCCATCGTTATCAAGTGATAACTATTTATATAATTATGTGACCGTTATCAGTTGATAACTCAGGCAGTGACCGCCATCAAAGAATCACTCAAACTGCAAATACACCAACAAAAGCTTCGCACTTCTGGAAGATTCTTCATGAACTGCAGAAAATAGACTTATTGAGGTGAAATTTTTCAATGATCTATAGCTGCTTCTCTTTTAAAAATAAATAGTCATTCAACAACGCATCTCACTACACTTATACATGAAAATTTTAACGTTTACGGATCATGTATATGTTGGAAAGTATAGGCACTAGTTACTCCTCGTACTTCAAGGTCCATTCAAAATTCAATATTTTATTTATAAATAATTAGAATGAAAATGTGTATTAAAATCCATTTCAGCGAATGAAAACTCTTGAATGAACGTAAATAATATCCTAATCCATTAATGGTCTACTGACATTACTAATAAAACGATCACAGCAAAACACCACTGAAGAAATAGTTTCAAATGCATAAATCTGGCATTAATTTAGTAGAAAAAGTGAATAATTTACTATACCGAAAAAATTGTATGACAGTTCCTAATAATTTTAATGCGTATTTTAAGTCGAAAATAGTGTTTACACCGGTTTAAATAACTGCAGGTTTATTATATCAAAAATAAATGTGTGCCTTAACAAATTATGCTGTTGTGCAAATTACGTCCATGTCTCTCATCAAATTATAGAATTAAGGTCTTCAGAGAATTAAATATATAAAATGCATACGATAAAAACGTTTTCCGTTTTAACCGGTTTATCGAGACGTACATATCTGTTTCACCAATATTACCTTGAAAAATGTTACACGTCCAGGATGTAGTCTATTTTTTTGCTTACTGTGAACCCAAAATCCTGTGCCAAGGACGTAACTGTGATGTTCTTTCTCAAACCGTTCCGTAATGATTTTTCTTAGAGTGATATTCCCCTGTTGTAATAATTTTATATTAAACAGAAATAAAAATGTTTTGATGTGTCTACATACTTTGTTCTCTCCTTCTTCATATATCGATACTTACTGTATCTATTAATTTGAATTATTTAAATTATAAAGGGTCTTCAAATATGAGTATCATTTCTTCTTATCTTTTAAACGTGACACATTAAAACTTAATAGTTTCCCCAATACTTATTTATTACATATTAAAGAATATAGTTGGCATCCGTAGTTTGTTTATAAAATTATTCGAAACTTTTAATTTCAATTTATATTGGCAGCGTGACGTTCTCTACAAATTACCAGGCACTTGATTAAAATCGAAATTCTGATACGATTTGATTTCGTATTCTCTTGTATATAAATTAATTGCTTGTTTTTTCTATAACAGATGAACAGAAACTTTATTATTTGTACGTAAAATTACATTTGTTAAAAATACATTTGAAAAATTACAAACAAGAATTGAGCTGAAAATTATGAATTTAATATAATAAATATATACCTTATATATAAACGCGAGTTGCAATCCTTCTCCAACCTCAGCACCAACAACACGAACATAAAAATTTCGTTACATTACCGATATTATAATGTAATATGCATAGTGTTGAAAGTACCGAGATTATGGCGAAGGTGAGACTTAACTGGGGATTGTAAAGCATCCTCTTTTTAGCGGGACTTTAATATTTAATATGATCCAGATTTTTTACGATTCAGGTATACAATATTATAATAAAAATTATATTTTAATTTCCAAATCATTTATACTACCATATTATCTTCTCCCGACTACCTTTAATAAACTTCAGGCTATCTCTCGCCTCTATAGACAGTAATTTCATTATAAGTTCAACTTGATAATAAATAAGCGCAATAAGGACTTCATGGACACGGAATAGTTTGTCATATAATTGATGTGAGAGTAATAAATGAGAACCTTTCAAATTTTTTGCATTCTATGCAAATATATTTTACTGTTCAAGGATAAAACTTTTCACGTAAAAACAATATATGACTGGTGTATACTTTCATTTCAACTATAGAAAATAACTTTTACTTGACAACGATGCATTTTTAACAAGATTAATTTGAGTTTAATATAAATATATATTATATAATATATATTTTGAGCAAGGATTTTTATTAAAAGCCGCTGGTATTACAACATGACAATGAAAACCTCTGGGTATACGAGGTTTACTATTACCACTACCGTCAATATATTGAACATGATACGAGGTATAAACTGCTAATAATGAACGGTTTAACAATAAACACTCAATACATCCAACTGTCGTTCAATCCGTGTAATTTTTCTGACTTAAACAGCGTTTAATTGAATGAAAAAATAATCAAAAATTTACAAATAAAATATAATTTTATTATCAACTTGTGGCTTCTAACTCAAAAACAATTACAATTTAAAATATTAATTTCTCAGGACCTTCACTGGGTTTGATAATGGACACAACAAATTGATTTAAAAATCTTATTAACAAACAGTTCACAATTTACCTAAACAATATGTCGATAAAAAGAAATTAAAAGTAAAGAAATTAATTCTGATTAACAATTAAAAGAGAACGAAATCTGACCTTATCCTCTAATTAGCGTTTACAATTAATGATTACTTTTGGTTTTGTTACTTACATCTGTCCAGCTGGTACCAGCATTCCTTTTGGTTTCGGAAGTACACTATTGCAAAATTATACACTGATTCTAAACACCGACTCACAAATTTTACACTATTGAAGTCAAAATTGATAGGCTCCCAGGAACTCGGATGATCCTCCTAAATGTCAGCTATCTGATGTCTGCTCGCCTTACCGGAACCCTATGATTCGTAGATTTATTAGTCTTTTACTGAATTGGACGTAAACTGCTCTTACTTTTCAATTATTTACGCTGCAATACTTGCGGCGTGAATGTTTTCTTCGTATTATTTTACAACTTTAACTAGTTATACATTGACGATGTCTAATCTCTGCTCAAATTATATTTCTTGTTCTGCTCCTCATAATGTCTTTCCGCCAACAGCTCCTAACAATCTTTCTCCGCTAACCAACAGTTATATTACTTGTTCTGCTCCTCACGCTGTTTTTCCGCAAACTGCATCCTAGTTCTCCCGAGTTTTAGTGCGCATACGCCATTTTTCACTTTTCGACAAAGCAAAGTGAGCTCGCTTCCTTCATTGTTGCTTTGTTCGATCAGACCGCTATGATGGATTTCTCAAACAATTCAAATTTTATGTCCAATCAATTAATGGCCTAATTAATTGGCATTACAATATATATATATATATATATATATATATATATATATATATATATATATTATTAATTTTTGGAAGTTGTTAATGGAAGTTATTCGCATTGAATACATATTATTCATAATGCACCTGTTTATTAAAAAAATATTTGGTCTTATATTAATAATTAAGGTTTTAATTCAAGAACAAGGATAAATTAACCAAGAATCAGGCCGTAAGTACCTATTAAGTTTTTATTTAAGAAATAAATATCCCAAGCGACTCCAGATCCGGTATGAAATTTCTCCATCCATTAGACCTAAATTCGGCTCACCTACACTTTACAAGTCGCAATTCCTACATTCTAAGACATAATTAATAAAACACATTTTTATTTTAATTTATGAGAGATTTTAAAAGTTTTAATTCAAGAATGAGGCAACATGAACATGAAGATAAATTAAATTAATTACGAAACGTCGTGATAATTTATTTTTATTGTACTTTGTCAAGTATTAATTTTTCTGACTTAATATAGTAATAATAGAACTGTAATGTATTATTAATGATGAAGAAGTTTAATAATAATATTGGGATATTGAATAAGAAAATAGCGTGTTTCTTGATCAATCCAAGTTCCAACTATTAATATATGAGAAAAATCTTAAAACCACTACCTGAATGATATTTTCACCACTTCACTTTCATTTTCGCTTGTGTTTTGACTTCGTTACTCCCTGAAATTATGCAGAACCTCATTGAATACGAGAGTGAAGAAAAAAAACTGCTGCACCGTGACTGCCCCATTGCCACCTACAGAGACTCATTCGTCATTTCGTTTGGGAGGAGGCAGAGCAAACAATGGAGTCGTTAAGCTGACGTAAGTTGCTCAAGCGTTCTAGGACGTAAAAATTAATAACGTGGTAATTTTATAAACGCTTGCTCGAATTACGCAATAGCTATTAAGCCCTCCCCGCTTTTTCTCGTGAAACAAAATTAGGCACTACTGTATAGCAGGGCATGAATAAATACTTTTCTTTGTACTTTGCATGGTAATAGCGACAAAATTTAAATTGTAAAATATTTTAATGCCAGCAAATGTTACACAATAATAATAATTTTTGCAAATCCTTCTTGCATACCAGGTTAAGTTAAATTCAGTGAATCTCACTGCTTTTATTTATATTCCATATTTTTTGCAGAATTAACCCCAAATGACGAGAAAAAACTGTAAACGTTAACGTTCGCAATGAAATTGTCGTAGTAGTTAACACAAATTCAACGGTTCTGAAAATATATTTAATGAACAAGGTGCATTTCTTCGAATTGAATCTGTGAATACTTGTGTACAAAATAATTTATATTAGAAAAGACACTAAATTAGAACAGCCACGACTCTAAATTCTTTATACAGTGGACGATTAATAATTATTGAAGTTAAATACATATTTCATACTCGAGAAACTGCATATTAACTGACATACAATCAACATAATAGTAAATGCAAATTACAAACTTCAGATATATCATAAATGTTTTAAAGAGAGATCTTTCTCTAAAAAGAATTAATTATTCGAAACAGTTTAAGACAAACGTTTAGCGGCATTATAAAAGAATCAAAATGCCTCTTCTCCTGTAAAGTTAATTAAATAATTTTGTGTACTGTTGACGGCGTAAACACTATTGAAGCCCAGAAGAAGGAATAATATAATTTTCAAGTGGGTTTTCCCTTGTGATAAATCTTGTAACGATGTCGCTACTGTAGAAGAAAATAGGTATGAAATGATCACAAATCAGAATTATTTTTTATCTTCTCTAAGATTGTTGTAGTTCCTTTTATTTATTTTGTACCATTTTTCATCATAAGAAATGACAAAGACATATAAAACTAGGTAAATGTAAAAATAAATTTTATGTGCAGTAAAAAAATATATTTTTTAAGTACACGGGTTCGAAATAATTTTACTTTCTTGATAACAAAGGAAATGTTTATACACGTCTCAAAAGACTGTCCACTTATTTAATATGAATAATGTAGTGGAAATGCTGTTTAAAATTTAATGTTTTAAGAAAAATTTTATGAGTCACATAAAGGTCAGAATTTTTAAGAAAAAGGGTGAAATATATCGGCAGAAAAACACTTGATAGTTAAATACATTATTATTGATAGCGATTTAAAGAAATAAACATAGGTAAATAATTATAATAACACGACTTCTTTTCAAATTCAATGTTAAAAGCACCAATAAATTTATTATCTTATTTATAACATAATATTCAAGAAACACAACATTTCGGCCTCGCGTTACAAATTTTCTTATAATAATTTATAACTCAATTTAATTGCAATTAAACACGTGAAGAGGTCACAATCAGGGATGAAACGTGTATCTGTTAAATATTGTTTTAAATATGATAATAAATTTTTCTAAAAAAAAAAGACTGGTATTTTGAACGTTTATGTTGATGTAGCTCATATGTACAAAATCTCTGGACATTCCACAATGGAATATAAAATTCTATTTGATATAAAGAAATTATAATTTTAGGTTAAAAATTTCAGACAATTTAAAGTATAAATCTTCCTGAGAATCCTATGAAAATATATATTGAAATTAATACATTCCTTTTTTAACATGAATATGTTCAATCTTATTATCAGCCGTCAGAATAAAAGGGAAGGAATTTTTATGGTACTCTAAGTAGAATGTTCCACTATCATAAAGAACTGGTATTATCTTGGCCCGATTCAGTGTCGTGATTCTGTCGCTGGCTGGCAATGACTTAGAAAATTATCGCACATCACTTGGGATTTTATCAGACAACAGAAGTGGCGAAACCGGTTGCTAAAAGTGAACCACTCCAAGGGATGGAAAAGAGAACGCAAACTGTTACCAAATAATTGACACCCTGGAAAACTTTTTTTTTATTCTGGTCCTCATGGAACCGTAATAATCAACACACATATTTATCCGTTCGGTGAGAGTTTAAATTGAAAGTAAGCGTGGCAGGCGTTCAAATATTCTTAGATAAGGTAAGTGATGAAGGCAACACCTGCGGCTTGCATTCCTCACGTTGCGTCGAGACTCCGTTGGTCGGGTGAAAGGTTCCCAACGGGCAAGGACGCGCCACGCCGATCTAGGCTAACTGGAACGACCACATGTGACTTACCGTAGGACCCACGCCCACTTTGTCCGATTGTTGCTGCAATTAACCAATTACAAGCCCAGCGGGTGCCAGGCCTAATAATAAATTTCTCAACACCTGATGCTCTCCGATACGAACTTTAGAGGTGTCTTTCACAATTCCTGGCTGCATTAGTGTTACGATCAAAAGAACCTTCAAGAAGTTCGTCGAACTTACCCGATATTCACTAAGGCAATATTATTTTTAAAGAAATATAATTTGCAGGTCACTGTGGAACGGTCTCATAAAATTCAACTGATAGTTCATAAGCGTTGCTTTTTTTTGCTAACGATACCGTGGCGTATATCGATACTGATGAGCTAGAAACTGATGTCCACTGGCCACCGCGAGATATAATTCCTGCTGCATAAGTTGCGGACACGTGTCGTGGTAAGATCAGCGACGAATAACGACAAGTGCGTGGGAAAAACATAAGTGACTTTGACAAAGGGGGGGTTTTTATGGACCGGCGTCTAGAAACGAGAAACACGGAAACTGTGAAACTGGTCGGTTGTTCGCGTGATACTGTCGTAATCATCCTAGAAAACTGTTTGAAGGGACGGTGAAACCACCACTAGACAAAATGGTACTGAGATCAATCAGGGGACGGCTATTTAATCAGAGGCATGGAAATCTGAAGGACTTAAGGTGTGAAAGTAATGAAGAGTGGAAGACACTTGCGGCATTAAAGTTGACTGCGTCATAGGGTGTAGTTGGTAGTAGCTATTGAAACACATACACCTTTACGACATCTGTAACTTGTTGACTGATAGCTGATTTTGTTGATGTAATACCATGCATGGGCATTTGTGTACGTAACGGTAATGAAAAGTGAGGTTAAGGCTGAAGGAGAATCGCTACACTGACCGGGTTCCACTCCTCAAACAAAAATGTTCGATGTAAGATCAGAAACTCGCAGCCATCTTAGTAGGCCATAGCTCTAATGGGCTGTAGAGCCAGGTAGGAAGGAATAATCCAATAAATCAGCGGAGTGTGAGATTATAGTAGGGAATGACGTCATAGAAGTCAACTTAGAAACATACCACCAAATACCGTGGAATTTTAATGTAAACGAACTGTGTTGTTAAAATATATTACCAACTGTGATGCACTTATAAGAGTAGTTTTTATCACCATTAAAGCACTTATAAAAATAATTTTTATCATTTTAATGTTACAAATGGTGCGAACTGTGATGCACTGATTAAAACAGCTTATAATTACAATTGATTAATAAACTATCCAAAAGTAAAAAAAATTAACAAAGAAATTAAGAATATAATTTTTTATCACTATGTATTTTGAGAAAGAATAGAGATAGACATTTGTCTTATCCTATCAACAGACGAAAGTGTTAAATCTTTGTGCAAAAGCTAAGGTTAAGTAACAAACAATTTATATTTTACTCGTATGGACATACACATGTCATGTCATTCTAAATAAATTTCTACGATACTATAACCGAAAATTTATGTGTATCACTGTGGCAGGAGCAAACGTGAAGGCATTCAAAAAATTTTACTTTTTGAAAAAACCAAAATCAATAAAAGGAGAGTTAATTTTACCAATTTTACGAACAAATACGTCTTCTTGTAAATAACAGAACGTTTTGGCGACGTTCCCTATCAGTCAGGCCTCCTCTCACAGAGAGCAGCACCAGTCAGTATTTAACTAGAATAAAAGCATAATCCACTCTAAACCTATTGAATGACACATCGAATATTTAAATAGCTTACAGCCACCATATCGTTAAATAATTACCGCATTATACACGTATTAGTGATAAACATTTAATTCAGTACCAAACCTTTTTTACAATGTCTGGAGTCATATTTAACGTTATCAAATTAATAATCACGAAACGTTAGAATCATATTCTACATGAAGTTTTCTTGAATACATTATTTACAATTTTTCTGCTAATAAGCTAAAATTTATCAAATTCATATAATTTGAGCGCTGACTTTTTATATTTTATTCCGTTAACAATTAAGACACAACGTTTCTGTAACGCTTGTTGCTTTTATCAGGAGATTCTGAAACGTAAGAGCCGCAAGACAGGAGACGAACTCAAAAGCTTTATTGAATCACCTGACGAAAGTAAACGCAGTGTGGTATTTGTTTTATTACTTAACTACCTGGGTGCCCGGCGTTGACCCAGTTGTAATAGTTTAACTGAGAGATATCCATATCATCGGATTTGACTCCAATATTGGTTGTTTTTTCGTTATTTTTTAGTAACGCCACTCCGCCCTCATTACCCATGTAGGAAGGGGTTGAAATTATAGACAAAATATCTGGAGGAACGCTATCAATTTCAATCACCCCGAAAAATTATCCGACTCAAATATCTGCCTTTGGTGCAAGTTTGAAAATTTCCGTCATCCTGGTCGTGGAAGACACGTCTTACCCCCATACTGATTTTTCCAGTTCAAAACGAACACGTGTACGAAATTTGGCCAAATTTTCTCCACGAGTGCACACACGATAGCTACTTACATCTTTATATAACTGATATATTTATAGTTTAGATGTGTAGCACCATTACAGTATCTTGCACAATTAATTTTCGATCGAGACATCGATCTAACATTGTCTTTTTGGCATTACTAAACTTAGGGTTATACTTACTATAACACTGGATTTTTTTACATACGATTCATAAACTGATAAATCATTGCTATCAGAATCATACTGCAAGGAATATTAAGATTAATTAATTTTTTAAAAAAAATTAAGAAAACTATTGAATGTATAAAAGTTCAAATTAAAGAGACACGTGGTATTTATAGTCCAAGTCAATGATACAGAATGTTTAAAATCCTTGCTAGAAGTTTCCATCTATCTCCTCTGCCAACTTCAGACAATTTACTTTAAATTTTTCTATTATAAAAAATTTGATTTTTCTAGATTATTTTGTTAACTGTCTTAGAGTTGTAATAATTTCCCTAAACCTAGATTATATTTTATAATCATATATAATAATATAATATATTAATATATATATATATATTATATAATATAATATATATATATATTATAATATAATATATATATTATAATAATATATAAGATATATTTATGTTAATTTACTCGATTTTCCTTATTGTAACTTCCCTTATTTAATTTGTAATTAAATTGTAATCTCATGCATCTACCACCGGGAAAATTTCCCACTTTTAAATTAAATAAATAAGTTCATACATATGCTATGGAAATCTTTGATATCAGACTCACTCCTCTCCGGTAAACGTTTCTTATTTTTGTTTTATAGCTGTTGAACATATTTCGTCAACGACTTGCCTATACTTTTCTAAAGATCCGCTATAATATATTTCGAATTATTATGCCTTAGTTTATTTTTTTGCATTTAAAATAATTATTTATCCTAAAGTAATATTACATTATAAGTTAATTCAATATGGAGATATCATAGGATCACGATCAAGATCGCAGTGATGTCCAGCGGCACTTTTTCCCCTACATAATTTATGTGTTACGTGTGCATAATTTATGTTTCCGAGTTTGATCACAGTGATTTCATTTTTCACATAGTTTTAAAGAAAGGTTTATAATGAACTAGGTCCGACTGAGGCGATAGTTTGATTCATAATCGGTCAAATTAAAAGTTTTTAATGATAAGGAAAAAAACAATAATCCTCAGAACTTTATAAATTTATGTAAACTGAATCATCCTACTTATAAAACAATATATAAACAATTCAGACAATATTTCAAACAATTTTTTTTAATTATTAAAACCACAAAAAAATCACTTAATTCCACAATTTTGGGATTTCTACAGGTAATGTTTAATATATATAGTAAAGATACAGTAAAGACCAGGGTTATGTTGAATTAAAGTGAAAGGATGGTGGTCACCGGTTCGATTCCTGGCCCGGGCAACATTTTTCATACTCATACTATAATTTAACTTAAGCATGGCTTTGAAGCTTCTCTATATTTCTGAATTGAATAAGTCCAAAACAACCTATAATTAATTTATACAAGCGCCTGTTCAGGTCCTAGAATTAGGCCATGGAAGGACTGTGATATTCGTAAAATTTAGGTGGACTGCATCATTAGGTTTAATGGATGGAGGAATTTCATATAGCGACGACTCGTTAAACGGGAGGTTCCGCTTTCGATTCCTGGTCTTGTCGAGATTTGCCCATCCTCATATTTTAATATATATATATATATATATATATATATATATATATATATATATATATATATACTAAATTAGAAGACAAATGAACTTAGTCAGGAATTGCGTCCTATTACGAAATATGTTTCAACAATATTTCTTGTTTACCTAAATAAGTCCTAAAATGGTGAACGAAACGTCGTATGAGGAATATTTTTTCGGTTTAATTAATTTAAAATATTATGGCATAGAGGCTTAGTTGTTTACATGTTTACAAAGTGACAATTGTCCGATTACCTTCTATATAATAAAAAGGGTGTATGTTTGTATTTACGTTAATCTCTATACAAATTTTAACGCGTGGACAGAATACAACAAAAATTGGTACACACATTCTGCCAAACTCGAGAACCGGTACTGTGGGGGTGAGTAATCCATAGCATCAAGGTGGACAGAATTATAATTGAAAAACGTGATATTTTGATTTAAATTACTGCGCGCCAAGAGACCATGACGCCACGGGACACAGACAGATAGAGACGTTACTACGCGTCGAACAAAGGAAATAGTTCCTTTTTCCGTAATGAAATAAAGCAAGAAATATTTTCTTTGATAAAAAGTATAATTTTATGCATCAATACTCCATAGAATGATGATAAAAAAGCAATACGAATACTTCACAGTCCTTGCGGAAAGTGTAAGTTAATTTTAGAGCTATATTAGTTACTCCAATATGGCGTGTATTTGTTTCCATTGTGAATTTAGCTAAAAATTTCATCCATTTAATCTTTCGTATAGTCTGAATACTGAGGGACAATTGTACCTAGCAATACTCAAGGAGTATATTTAAATATTGGTAAAGAGATTCGAAAGTCTGTTTGTTGGTACTGACACAATAAAATTCAATGTATTAAATTAATGCAATATCGGTGAAAACAATGTACGGAACTAGGAACATTTATATTTAGGTTAAATAACTTCTTGACTAAAGATTAATATAGAATTAAATATTTTTTCGGGCACCCAGATTATATTAAAAAACGGTGTAATTATTGGCAATCTATTGTATAAATTGGCACCATTTTATCCTGACGTCCAAGAATGAAAAATTTTATTATTTCTCGGGATCTTATTGATAATTTCAAGTTTATTCTGTGATTTCCTGATTCAGAATCATCTTTGAAGTAATTTATTATAGCAAATATAAACTAGCTATCGAAAAAACTGTGCACCTTATAAGAAACAGTTTTTATGTAAAGTGATTAAATGTTACCATTCGGAATAGCTTATTGCCACATGGTAGTTAAAGATTTAGCCAGGATTTGTAATAATGTTCAGGATGTGCACAGCCAGCGAGCCAAGGCTAAACCGCGATCTTTATAAAAAGGCGCGAGTCACATTGATGTGAAGATGAGCGGCATGAATACATCCCCTGACATTTAGACCGTGAAAACTTCTCAAACTTGCGCCCCACAATGGCCTCAGCGCTCGGGAACACGCTCTGAATAGGCGAAGAAGAAGCTACAAGAATTCGTTCCACACGACTGGTCCATTCACAGAGACAGACCGACCAACACAACGCGCTATTTCCACACCGACACCTTAAGCTGAACCCCGACAATGGTCGCTGAACTGCGAGTGCTAACACGACGGACGGCTTCTGGTCTTGTGAAACGCGGACGAAATGCCGAATCAATTAGAGCCCCCCCTCAACACCAATACCTCTGTGGACAGCCGACGATTTCTTTCACTCGGTATATTATTTGCGCCTTCATTATGCGGCTGGTTTCGTTTCATATGGGGTCTTTAGTTTGGACGATGACTCGAGCTACATTTCAAACTTACATCCTCATTAAGTTCAAACTCTCATCAATAGTAATTGATCAATTTGTTCCTGTTACGTCTTGTATGCGTTACAGTTATTTGCCTTGAAAGAAAAATCCCTTCACTGCGATTTCGAAAATAATTACTGTCGCAATCTACACACTAGCCTACTTAGTTACTTGCCTGGGTTTAAAATATGGTTCATTCATACTGCTCGAAACCGATTTCTATTGAACTTTTAAAAAAAATGAGATAAAAATGTAAATACCATTTACAGTAAAAATTACGGAAGAATGCCAAAACTAAGGAAGTATTTATAAAATAAATTAGTGGTGTATTCAACATAAAAATAATATTTTAACAGATAAGAAATTGCACAAATATTTTAGTTATATAACCTTCCATTTTACCATACCACTCTTAAGCTCAAGGAAAACATAACTAAATGAAATACACTCAACCCGAAGACATGGAACGACGATGGGTTTTACAAGAGTTTTCCGTTATATAGTCTAGTGGAATAAAATGTTAACTTATAATCTCTTCTTCAAATAAAAAATAATCCTCTAAATCCAGAAAATTGTGCAGTAATGGTGGGAGATTACGGATTTACCAGTTTGCTAACAGATCTGGAAAATCGTGTATTATCTGAAAGAAGTATTTGTCAAATAGATGTATTAGTTTTATTTATTATTTCGGTCTATACTACAATGAATTATTGTATTGGGCTGTGTGTTTTATTTATATTTTATTACATTAAAGCAAAAAATTGAACATATAATTTAAATGAATTTTATTAATAATAATGCAGTTTTTCGACCAATATCAGACAATATTGTATTTATTTACGACAATGTTTCGGTACCTTCATTCCTGATATTGATTGAAAAACTGCATTAAAAAATTTAGAATTTTATCAATATTATAAATTGTTTTGAGCATGAAGAATCTATCTTATTATTATTATTATTTTAGGGTAACAGGCTACATGAGGGTAATCCACATGGTGGCAACTCCCCTTTAATAGCATAGGAAGGGATTTGAAAAGGGGGATGTGGAAGGGCAGAGGAAGGTAGCCAAGGGTTAACTAGGGCCCCCCCCCCTCCCGGGCTATATTTTAAGGAAATACATACTACATGTTCCTGTTGTTGCACGCTGTAGCTGGAGGTCCAGGTTTTTTCCTTATTCGATCCTGCAGCTGGCTGGATAGTCTCGTTGTTTCTTTCTACAATTTTTCGGCGGATGACCTCGTACCGACAGTTTATGGGCAGGTACTAATTTACTATCAGCTTTCCCAATACTTGAATATGGAAAAACACCTGTACCATTCGGGATCCTGTCACCAGCTGTTTCAACTCTGTCCACCAACTCTTTCAATGTCTGTCAAACAACTCTTTCAACGTCTGTCCAACAACTGTACTCAACGACCTTCCGCCAACTGTCACAAAATCTCTCCTTGTAACCCGGATCTGGACGTTTTCCCGTCCCTAGCGTCACCGGGCTTTTTGTTGTTCTTAGACGTAATGGATTTTTCGATGGACCGAACCTAAGGTTTACAGTGCTATCTCGGGGTTGACTATCTTTTAGCTATTGAAATAGCCACGTCCGGTTACCTGAGATGCGACAAGTCGGCGTCTCGAATTGGGAAACAAAAGGATCCTCCAAACTTCAGCAAACAAAACATATCAGAAAAAAAAAAAAAGTGCGTTATACCACCACAATGGTCTTGAGAAATTTTTCTTCGCTTGCGCCCCAGGAAGATGTCGGAATATCGTA
The DNA here is from genome assembly GCA_037074705.1 of Zhengitettix transpicula. Lineage (NCBI taxonomy): Eukaryota > Metazoa > Arthropoda > Insecta > Orthoptera > Tetrigidae > Zhengitettix > Zhengitettix transpicula. The sequence goes on along the minus strand of CM073593.1, from coordinate 16,181,282 downwards.
AACACTTTTCGTCTGGTGTTACGTTTTAATGCTGTGGTAACCGGTATTGAGGGGCCCCACTAAAGATCACGTGGGCTTATCTGGACCTTTGATTCACCTCATACAATTTTTGACGACGGGGTAATTGTTTTTATATTATGTGACTGCGACTTTAATCTGTCGACAAAAATTAATTTTTTACGTACTCAACTTATTTAAATATATAATAGCCAAATAACAGACAAAAAATTTATAATATTTTTTTATTAATTATTCTTTTCTGTTACTTGGCTATTTATTTATCCAATTAGTATATTATTTTTACAAACGTTTTATCAATTGACTAATATTCCTGTTTTATACATTCTGTGTAAGGTTCATTTTTGAACTGGAAACAATTGCGCGGTATTCAATGCCTCACCAGAATGTTTTATAAAAAAAGAGTATTCCTGTATATTAATTTACTTATATCAATTTACAATATTTTTTTCGTTTAAATGAGCTAATTTCTTAAAAATCATCATATTTAATTATCTTCAGACATTAAGATTACTTATTAACATTTTTAATCATTGCGTTATAGAAATATTTGTTACTTTTGTTGTCTAGCTGTGTTAAACCAGTAATTAAAAAGTATCTTTCCGTTTCCATGGAAACTCTACGTACAGGATAATATTCCGCTCATATAAAACATAAATGCTATGATAGTTTGTAAAACAAAAATAACTAAATATATCTCTTTGGTATTTGCAGCGCAAATCACAATTCACAAAGAATGAAAGGAATGTTAGTTAAATTGTGAATTTTTTTCTCGGAGGTCACAGTATGCAGAATTTTGGAAAGCAAACAATATATATATATATATATATATATAATTTTAGTATGACGCCGATGAATAACACATATTTAATAAAGAAAATAAATGCGTTACAAATACCGATGTTTGTCACGAATTAAAAAAATTGCCTCGTGACCAGAAAATACCAAGTATGGTTTTTATTTTTATCCAAGAATCTAATAGTACAGACGGAACTGCACCCAAAAAAGCAGAGTGCTACATTCGAAAAATAAAAAGAATCTTAGTTCAATCTCAGCTTGTTATGTGCTCAGCTTCAGATACGACGAGCTGTGCCCTTTAACCTGTATACTCTGGCGCTTAATGGAACTGGCAAAAATGTAGGTCACTGGATTCTTGTTTCTCGTTCTGAGCTTTTACATTCAATAGGGCAAGCTACAAATTTTTATTGTCTGTGTGTGTGTGTGATTATCCCTCGTTCTTGGACTTCCTTTAATTTAATACATTTTGAAAATTACGAGGCTACTGAAGATAATCGTTTAGATTTCATTTCTGATTAAAATAAATAGTTAAATTATTAATTAAAACATTATTTTGGTTACAGAAATAGTATCAAATAAATTGCAGAAAATTAAAATTTATGAGCATCTAAATCTAATAAATAAAATAGTGTATGTTTATACGTATGTATGTTCCGCATAAAAAACTACACCCGATGATAAAATTTGGCAATATTCGTACACATGTTCCTTTTTAACCGGAAACAAACACTGTTGGTGTAACACACGTCTACCAACCCCAAGGACGGGGGTGGACAGCGGTGGAAATTTTAAAACACGCTCAAACAGTCGACATTTGCGTCGGATAAATATTATTCAGGGACAATGACATTGATAATGTTTATCCCATTTTTTGTGTATAATTTCAACGCCTTCCGACATAGAACATAAGGTAAAAAACCGAGATATGAGTATAATCCAGGGTTATGGATGTCGCTGATTTTAATTATGACATTCAACTTGCCGTTAAACCTCCAGGGGAATGGATGGATATTTTCATACATGTTAAAACGGCAGTTATTTTAGTCGAAAGAAAAATTTAGAAGTCGGTGAGATGGATAACATTATTCTTCATATTTTTGTGTATAATTACAGGGGTGGAGGGACTTTTAATAAAAGTAACACGAAAACAACCGAGATTGAAGTTAAATCCGGGATTTATGGATGTCACTGAGTTTAATTAGTGCACCCAGATATTATAATTCTACGTCGAAAATTTTTATCAAAAAGTTAATTTTTAATGTAAATTTTTAGCTTCCTATTTCAAGTTTGACACGTTTCATTTCTTAAAACAATGTTCCGACTTATTAGATAGTGATTCATTTTTCGTCTGAAATGGTGGTGCGGGTCGTATTTTTCTGCTAGATTTCAGTAAGAGATACTCATATTATACTAGAAACTGAATAAAATAAATTATTTTTAAAAGCCGTTAAAAAAATTCTTTCCAGTAAATTTGGAGACCGACGTAAAAATAATTGCGAAAATATTTAACTAAAATTCATACAATGTTTCAAATACAGTAAAATTGTGTGAAGTAAAATGAAACTACTTTTGAATAAATTACAAATGTCCTAGAGATTCATCGTGAATAAAAGTTATTTCTGAAATTAATTGCATCAGATCAAATTGAATGTCGCTACTAATAATTATCGAAATTAATAGGTTTCATAAGTCGTCAAAGGACAATTATCGAAACGTCTTATGTTATATTGGCAAGTATACGTAATCACCATGTCTTTCTTAATCGTTTTTGACATAATACCGCAGTATAATTGATCATGGCCTTGTATTCAGACTTAATTTAAGAATTTTTATAGGATAAAAAATCGAATGAGGATTACAGGATGTAGATTCGAACATTTTCCTCGATCGCCATATGTTGCACACGAAAAAAGAAAACTTTCATTGGTTTGATTGAATAAGACGTGTAATAACAAGACTTCTTTATGAAATAAAAAACCTTTTGCTGGAGAAAATAGTGCATTAGGACATCACCGTATTGCAATGTTTTGGTATTGTTAAAGGGGTTTTCTACTTTATCACTTCACCGCAAACGACAATATTGAAATTTAATTACTTATTTAATTATGAAGTTAGAATCGGTTTTTATTAACACAGTAAATAAATATGTTTGAGGAATCGTTGCGTAAACCACTGACATTGAAGAAATAGCGATCACCGGGCGTTAAATATTTTCACACCGAGGGTTCTGTATGTGAAATAGCATCAACAAAAAACAATCTCAACACAAAACAAAATACTGTTGTCAGCATATAATCCGTCACGGATTTTTATTTCTTAGTTCGACGTCTTGTATTTTCTCTTCGAATTCCAAACACAGGAATTCACTTCCTCGCGCTAATGTAAGCCTTGTAGCGTGGTTTAAACCAAACATCGCTCCGTCTAACGTGGAACAAAGTTTTCAACACACTCCTGCATTATGGTCTCACGTGGCATCGTAAAATTTGCTGTGAATGGGCAAATGAGTGTGTGTGTTGCCTCACAGCCATCTTCACGACGATGCCCCCCTTTCCTCGAAGGTCGATCTCTGGTTGGACAGCGCCTCCCACGCTCCATTGCTCAAGAGAGGGCGTCGCATAACTACGACACCCAGGACGTCATAGGTCAGGAGGGCAGCAGGTGTGGTGACCGCATGCTTCGGCGCATGAATTACCGTGATATACATTATTTATTAATCAGGATACTGTAGTTCATTCTCACGTTTAAGACCATCCATTGGGTTTTAGACCACTTTTGCGTTCGGAACATTGGTAAAAAAAATAGCTGACCAGAATCTGACTAATATTTTCCTGTACTATCCAATTTACATGAACCTAACATTATCACGTGATAGACAAATTTAATTTGAGAGTTTCTGTCATGAAGCTTCTTTAAAGTACCCCCACCACGCTGCTACGCGCAGATCTAATCTTACGTAACTTGGTGCCATACAAATCACACAATACTCCGCAGATTCATTTTGCGAAGACAGTGACTCATGAGTTACAAGCTCACAGTCTGGATACGATTGACGTATTTTGTCGCTTCTGTCTGCGGACCAAATACATCTAAATAAGAATGGGTCTGCGCAGAAATGTGTCCAGAACTTCGTAAGTTATGTATGGTGGGTCTTCATGACGGATAAACCATCCAGGAAAGAGTTCCTCGGAGCCGAATGAATTATCGGGGTAGCCTTCTTCATCATAAACAACAATATAATCTATATAATAAAAAAGGATATATATTTGTATGTATGTATGTATGTATTTACGTTGTTCTTTATACAAATTTTATCGCGTCGACAGAATGCAACAAAAATTGGTACACGTATTCTTCAAAATACGAGAAACGGTACTGTGAGGGTGAGAAACGCCTAGCATACATGTGGAAAGAATTATAATTAAAAACCGTGATCATTAAATATTAAATTACTGCGCGCCAAGAGACAATGACGTCACGCGAGAGAGAGACGTTACTACGCAACGAACAAAGGAAATATTTCCTTTATTAGGAATGAAATAAAGCAGAAATATGTTCTTTAAATAAAAAGTATAATTTTATACAGCAATACTCCATCGAATGGTAATAAAGAAGAATACGAATTACTTTACCATCCTTGCGGAAAATGTAAGTTAATTTTCGCGCTATATTAGTTGTGAGTCTAGCTAACAATTTCATCAATTTAATATTTCGTAATGTATGAAGACTGAGTGACAATTGACAATTATATCCTGAAATACTCAAGGACTATATTTAAGTATTCAATTAAATACTTTTTTTATATAAATATATTAATAAGTACACGAGCAACGCCGGGCACCCAGCTAGTTAATAATAAGAAAGATAAAGACAAATGATAATATAAATACCGCACCACGTTTCTGGAAGCCTTGTTCCTTTCGTCGGGTGCAGAAAACGCAAAGACAATGGGAAAGTAGAAGGTTTAGCGTAATAATAAAAGATCGTAGGAATTGTTGAGTTTCACAGTGTCCGTTTATACTTTAATTTCTGTGATGTTTGATTTAATGTGAAGCATCTCTGATATGAGTCTGGAATTGTACCTGGTGTCAATGTCTAAAATCTTAGCATTTTGCCAATCAAATGTATGATTCGAATTGATGAGATGTTTGGAGACTACAGATTGTTTATTGTTAGAAAGTTTCATATTAGATATATGTTCCTCGATACGGGTATTAAGGGAACGTTTTGTTCGCCCTCTGTAGCAGGAATTACAATTAGAGCAAGAGATTTTTTTAAACAACATAATGTTTGCTGTAGGTGTCAAGTGTGTCCTTGTGGTTTTTAATCAAGTGAGAAAGACTATTAGTAGATCTTCAAATGGTGGATATTTGATATTCTTTACAAATGTGGACGAATCTGTGTTGTAGAAATTTGTAATAAGGTAGAACAAGAAAAAATTGGGATTGAGGTGTTTGGGTACGATTGACAGTACGATATTGGATTTTGTTCCATCTAATGTTTGTTTTATTGATAACATTTAAAGGGTACTCATTATAGATTAAAATGTTCCGGACAATATTTCTGTTGTGTTCACGGAACTTAGAGTTAGGAAGTAATATAGCTCTGTCTACGAGACTGTATACCATAGCTCTCTTTTGATTTGGACCATCATCAGAAAGAAAACTGAGAACACGCCCTGAGTATGTAGGTTTCCTGAACCACTTGGTGAAATTTGAAGTATAGTGAATGGATACAGTGACATCAAGGGAATTAAGAGAACGATTAAATTCAAGTTCATGGGTGAATTGTAAGTTTGGATGATAATTATTGTAAGTATTGACTATAAGTTTGATTTGAGAGGTATTAAAAATACAAAAAAAGTCATCTATATATCTAATGTAGCAAAGAGGTTGGGCAGGAAGTAAAGAAAGACAAGAATTTTCTAAATCTCTCATGACGATCTCAGAAAAAAAATATGATACCTTTTTTTTATAGTGAACCTGATTAAATTTAAAATAAGTGGAATTGAGGATTAGATTTAAAATGCAAAAAAATTCATCAAGTGGAATTTTAGTATATTGACGAAATGGCATCAAGAGAAATTAAAGAGTGATCACGAAGTATGGTGACATGTTTGATTATATCAATAAATTGATAATAATTTCAATAGAGTAACGGTTTCCTTCATTGTGGGCTTTAGAAAACATGTTATGAATGTGGGGGGGAAATGTTGTGTAAAGGACTTCCAGTAGAAGAAATAATAATTCTAAAAGATAGGTCAGGGGTGTGAATTTTAGGAAGGGCATAGCAATAAAATAAATAAAGAATAAAATTAATAACTGGATTCTAAAGGCCGTTATTGATCCAACCTTAAAAGTGATAAGCATTATATGAATGAAAATTTCTAAACGTTTTCAATTACATTAAGCAACACAAAGCAGAATTATCTAATCCTTTATTCTATCCAATAAAATTTTTCTAGAAAAAGTCATGCTGATGTGCTGGTATGACCATGTATGGCGAATGTAGGTGAATTTTGAATCTGCTTCCTGTATTCCTGATTTGTGTTTCGTCATATAATCGGGTAATTAAAATAACTATTAATTCAATCACGAAGACGGATATCAATATTTACTAAATATTCAAACAAATAATTTTTAGTTTTTAACGGTATTTCTTAATACCAAAAAATATACTCATGTCACTGCCTGGTATTCCCAATATACGGCATCTGCAATATTCCTGCAATATCCTTTAAACGAAGTGTGGACTGCGTACGGGATTGAGTTGCTCCGTATGAATACCAACGAGAAAAATATTTTGTCAGAAAAAACATCATTTCCTCAAGTCTCTGTTTTCAGCGACTACGTTGCCTCTCCTCCCTGAGGCAGTAGATTCTACGGCAATCAGTTTAATATTTAAAAATATAAGTCATACATTTTAATTTTAATAATGTCGTGCATGTACACACTTACTTGTAACTCCATAAGCAATCTAAAATAAGATGCATTAACGCATAAGTCAATACAAATGTTTATCATGAGAAAATGGCGTGTCTAGTCAGCACGAATCGCCAACAGATTTACCAAACAATGTTTTCCATATCGGAATGTAAAATAACTCCAGGAAATGTTTACCATGAATACGTTCCATCATCTAGTTACATATTCCCTTTTATCGGCCAATGAGAATTCTACAAGCACAGTGAGAATTTACACAACTGCTATATATCACATAGGCGAATATAATGATTGGTTACCTACATATTTGTAAATTTTAAATTTCTTTGGATAAAAATATAATTCTGTTTTAACTTTAAAACCCAGGAATAAATTACGCTGCTTTTGATATGACATAATTTGTCATAATTTCAGAAAAAAGGATTTTGTTTCTTAATCAATTCGGCTCTTAAAAATTAATATTAATTCTACCAGCAAGACGTAATAAAAGTATAGTTTCTAGTTCGGATGTTTATATTTACTAAAGACTTTAACCAATCATTACTAACTTTTCCTTGACAATTGTCAACAATTTTCATTACCAACCCAGGTTTGCTTAGCGGCATATCGCGGGACTACGCCCGCCGACAGTACAGATTTACACATAAAATGGAACTACATTAGGTCACATTACAGATGAGAATAAAGGAGATCGAACGATGAATTAATTGTAACATGATTATTAAATGTAGCAAAATTAACTAAATTGTTTAAATTTAAAACAAATCTGTGCTTCTACTTTAGTTATTGTAAGTTGTTAGAACGTGATACTAAAACAAGAAAACCATACTGTAACAAACTTATTCTTCCATGTAGAGGTTGATTCCAATATAGTCGGAAAAATTCGACTGATGCGTTTACGTGTTCGAAATACCTCAGATTATGTATGCGATATATTAAAAAGGCAAATATCGTCACAGAAACATCCGCTTGGAAATATACAGAAGTTGAGGACAGCAGAATTGAAATAGAAATGAGCTCTTGAGCAATGAATGGAAGAACGATTATATTTAGCTACTAAAAGAGGATTCTATATTCCCTTCCGATGACAACTTTTTCGCGACTGTCACTTGTTATGTGCATTTATGTTCAGTCGGAGATTGCTATGTAAAACACTTATGAGTGAAGTGTAATTACTTCTCAAAATCGTGATTTGTATTTCGTTGCCTTGAAATACTCGTAATAACAGAGTCACGCATTTATGTTACCTGTTGTTTATTTCTAAAGATGTCAGATATTTTCACAGAAATTAGCAATGTTATTACACACAGATTCCATTTTTCGACCTCGACACAATGTTCTTCGAATTATATACCTTCAGGTTCAGAAGTTAATTGAGTAATTTTTCTCTGTTTACGGTAGCACCTGAATTGAAGGAATAAATGGGCACATAGTTACAATGCTGCCTTGATTTCTGACCGTCTTGGGGAACATGAAATCGTCTAATAATAAGAGAATGTATAGCGAAAAAGCCGTGGGAACGCAAACAGAACTTGATCGATGTAATAATGAGAGCAGCTGTTAAATTCTGCATTACTTACGCAATTTCTTGGAACGCGTCTGTATTATGGAAAAGTAAGACGAGAAACAGAAATACGCAGATGTAATTACAATAATCGGTCCCGTTCTCCGAAGCGAAAGGAGTTCTTCGTGAGCCCCGAGGAACGGATCGATGAGCAGTAGGTTACGAGGTCGGAGACAATGGCTTTGCGCATCCTCCGAGGGCCTTGGTTCGCTTCACGTGCAAAAGACGACGCGTGGTGACGCAAGGGAGAGAGGCGAGCCAAGGTCTCCACGGTCACGCGGCGGCGCGTCTCAGGTCAAAGAAACCGAAGCCCATAGCCCGCGATAACCATTAAAATGTCTCAACCCCAAAAGTTAAAAAAATTGCAAAAAAAATCCGGTTAGAAAGCTTTATTAATTTCCTCACTTTTGCTAAAAATAAAACTTCTATGTAATACATGCAATACTTCACTCTTATCGTTTGGTAATTTATTCCACTATTTTAACTTATTTAAGTAACATTTTATTATTTCATAACTGATATAAAATACTCAAAAATTCGTTAACTTTAATGCATTATTTTCTGACAAATTAAGTCAGAATTTTTTTTATAAAATGAATTGATTAATAATAATTAAATTTAATATTATCAACTCGCTACATAAACTTAAAGTAAACAACCCACACAAGACAAACTGGAACGCTGAAGTCTATCAGTTACTACAAAGATATAATTCTCCCAGAGTCATTTATACCGATGGCTCCAAAAATTCAAATGGAGTTGGGTGCGCAATAGTTACGACAGGCAAAGAAAATTCTATCGCTATAAACCATAATGCATCGATAATTTCAGCAGAATTAAACGCCATCTTCATGTCCGCGGAACTGTGTCTGGAAACACCGGAGGCCAACAACATCATCTTAACAGACTTCAAGGACGCAATATCACAGAATAACCAGTACAGCGCACAGAAATGGTTGCATAAATCCAATTAGAGAGAATATATTGAAAATACAAGAAAACGGAAACCGGATCACTATAGTCTGGCTACCGGTGCATAAAGACATAGTAGGACACGGCAGGGCAGATCTCCTAGCGAAGATGGAAGCTGATCATCAAGGAGGATCCAGCAACCTGCCAATCTGCACCAGCAGGGACTGCAAAGTAGGGATCTACAAGGAACTGGAGGAAAAGTGGAGTAGAACAGTGAAACCAGAGGAATGCGGAGTCATACTCAGAAATGCCAGCAGCATCAGAGAAATATCGCACCCGAAAGAACTATCTCGAAGGCAACAGGTTAATGTAGCCAGAACTAGAACATTTCACTTCAGTTTCACTCACTCATTCTTGATTTCCAGATCTCCGCAGCCGGTATGCAGCTCATGCCAGGAGCCCACAACAATTCATAATGTCCTCTTTGACTGCCCCAAATATTGCAAGATAAGATGATCAACCATAGTCGCCCATTCCATGATGAAGATTCGCTACTCATCAGCAGCAATAAACAACCTCATAGACTTTACGATGAAAACTGAGTTGTATAAAGTAATTTAATTGTTATACAAATGTAGAACTTAACAGATTTAAGTCACTAATGACCTAAAGGTTAATGCGACATTAAACTGTAATTAAAAAAAACACTCAGTTAAGGCGACGGAATCCATCATATTCTATTTGTTAAGTATATTTCGAAAAGCATCGTTAACCGTAAATTATAATTTAACTTAAGACACGACTTATAACTGAAGAATCTTGAAACTAAAATAATGATTCATCAGAGAAACTTATTGTCGTTGTAGAAAATATTGTGACGACAAAATTTATTCCTATCAGAGAACGTTGCATGCTGCTTCTGTAATTATCATTTAAAGTACAAGATCGTCAAAGCTGATATCATGAAGAAGGCCCAATTATTAATGTTCGTATCCCTAACGAAATTCTAAAATGGAAGCATTTAATTTTTTACGTAGATTCTGCTGTAATTATTTTTTTTAAAAAAAAAATTCCTACAAATTAACTCTATTTAAAATTACACAGCGCTTGGTGAAACATTTTGGAAAAGCAGTATTGTGTTACTGAACATTGAATACCAACAAATTACTTAAAAACAGTCTTAGAACGATAGAAGTATTGACTAAGAATGCAAATAAGGAAAAAGTTCACGTAGACAAATAATAAAGCACATAAATGGGTACGGCAAACTTCAACTTTTAATAATCACATTCTTGAGCATTGTTATTGTTTATAATCAAGGACGAAGAAACTACGCTCACAACTCTTGTGCCTGACTCAGAGTTATTAACGTGCATTGGGCATTCCTTTCTGCAGTCGAGGCCGAGGAAGAACCCAACCCTTTCACCGCTTTAATGGGTTCGTGGCCCGATATTTCTATATAATTACAACCTTGCACTTACTCTACTTCCGGAAAGCTTCTATAGATAGTTCAGTCGATAATAAACTGTAAATTAAAGTGAACTACTAATTATAAAATGATTTTAATTGGGTCAAAACCTAATACGTGAAGGTTAAATTTATAAAAACTATAGCACATGGCCAAAATTATTTGTTCATTGTGTTCCACAATCAACAACATAAAAATATTCAAGTCTTAAATAAAACAAAAACTTTAAAATTTCGTCAACTTTTTATGAAAAAAAAAACTTTTACATGCCAAAAATATATAAAACTTCAGGAGCTTTCGTTCATTCGTACACAATCATCATAGTTTTGTAAATTAAAAAACACACAGCCCCGCTCAACCTCAACAGCAGCACTGAGTCAACATGAACATGCGTGACTCTCGAATTTTCCATCTACATTAGCGCGAAAGCTCCCGAGGTTTTATATATTTTTGACATGTGAAATTTTTTTCACAAATAAAAAGTTAACGGACTGTTAAGATTTTCTTTTATTTAAGAAACGTTTTAACTCGTCTGGCATACAACATAATACTCAAGTCATTAAATACCATGTTTCGCAATTAATATTATAAATTCTTATTCTGTCAGGAAAATGTTGTCAACTTGTAATTGAGTAATTGATTACTATATTTTATTCCATTTAAATTTATTAGTTATTAAAGGGTTGAGTTGCCAGGTTTACGGAAGGTAAAATCCCTCGAGTCTGGGAATAAGCACGTAGCCGGCAGACATCTTATTTTGACTCGAGATGTGGATCTGTGGGATAGAAACGTCTCTAGAAATTTAAAATTTTATTGTATACGCGATATCTAGGACCAATGTCATTTCGTGGTCCAGGAACGACAACTAAAAGGACCCATAACATCGAAAGTTTACGCACAGCCAAAGTATTGTGATGATAATGAGCCTGCAACGTCACATCGTAAAATACATACGATAGTCTTGGAGCACTGATTCTATGAAGCAGTGATGCGACAGATTCTAGATTTCTCAATTTTTGACGCGATTAGGGGCGTATCGGGGTCCATAGTTAAAACCTCAGATTGTTTCTCCGGCCTAGCGGAACCCAATATCAATGTATATTTAACGTGGATGTGCAGAAATAACCATAAACAGTCTTCAAGTTTTTAATTTGTTTAAATAACCGGTTGGAAGCTTTCAACTATTTTGTTGTAATCATCCTGAATGAACAATCAAACATTACTACTGATATAAAAACATCAAGTTAAGAATACATTGCAAAACCATCAGCATAACATACCTTCCTGTCCTATAATTAAAATCATAATTACTTTAAAAATATTAACTCTTATAGGTACTTAGTCACCAATATAAAACTATGCTGTTTATTCAACAAGGTCCATTAGCTGGTTCAGCGTGTATTATTTCAATCGCAAATCGATACAATAGTATCGATTTATTATATTGTTAGTTATTATTTACCTATATATATATCTATACGTATATATGATTATACATGCATGCAAACATATACACATCAACATACATACATACATAAAAAACTTATAATTGGTTACATTATATTATATTATTATTTTTGGATGTTCTACTTATCAAAATTTTTAGTATCTCTGCATACTGTTTTTCTATTTCTAAACCTTCGTTTCTGTTATTAACAATATTGTTTCTGTTTAGGTTAATATAAATTGCTTCTCGTATTCTGAGTTTTATTTTATGAATATTATTATGTAATATTGTAATATTATTAAAACAGAATTCATGGTTAGTCAATTTTGTGTGGGTGGACAGCGCTGTGTTGCTTTTGGCTGTGGGTTTTAATGTCTGCTTATAATGATACATTCTAGTTTAAATGTTTGTTGTGTAATTCATAGAAATAATTGTTAATAAATATCGTTGATCGTTTCCTAAAATTTTTTGACATTATAACTGCTACATTGTGTTCGATTTAAAATTATTCTACAAGACTAGGTCTTATAAAACTTATTTAAATTATAAAAACAAGTTGTTAAAATACGTATTTGGAAATTCAGATATTATATACATATAATTTTATATCCTATATGGATGCAATGACAGTATTCTATATTAAGATTATTTCAGTTATTAAATATGGTGTATATTCTGGGGCGATTAGTTGTAAACATTATACGTTGATGGAGAATTGTTGAGTATATAGACTTGAACAGATACACAGATATGCACATTTAATACTATTCTAATAATGCTACTACTCATAATTTGTACTTCCAGGATTGTGAAACGTTGACTCTATTCACTCCCATTTTTTTATACGAAATGCCCTGTAATTATGTACTAACGGCCGGATAACCAATCCTTGACAATATTAAATTGATTGAAAAATTAACAAAGGCCTACATTCTATTTCACATTTATTCGCTTAACAATTAGTCTAAAATTAATTTATCGTTACCCAGGAACAACGACGTAGACGTAGCAGAATTTTGTTCCCATCCGGGTTCATGTTGAAAGTGAGTTTCATTGCCTCTCACATAATGGAGTGCTTATTTTAGACGAGTCTTCTTGCCTCTCAGTTTTCAATTAGAGTAAGTGTTTGAAATTTTGTCCTTCAATTTGAATACACATTTTGAATCTTTCTTTCAATGACCGTAAACAGAACAGAAGTGTAGTGTGAACATTTCTTATTCGCTGTATCATATCTTCGCGATTTTATGAAAACTTGTTGATAATCTTTATCTTTTAGATAATCACACAGAAATAAATCTGACGATGTAAAATCTGGCGACCTAGCAAGCCAATTAATCCGGGATCGATGAGGAGGGAAAACTGTCGACCGGTTCCTTCCGCTTATACTGGGCTGACGTTTTACCACTGAGCATTCCCTGTCGACTCCAGATCTGGTGCGAAATTCCTCCATCACATTAAACCTAAAACGACTCATCTACAACTTACGAACCACAGTTCTTCCATGGCCTAATTCTACGACCTGAATGAAGAATGGACTTAATGTAAATTGATCAATGTTTTTTTTGGTACTTTTCAATTCAGGAATATGGAGAATTCCGTCACGTCCTATCGACATTTTTCCATCCTCATACTTTAATTCAACTTTACGGCCTGATGCTTGTGAAAGCTTCTCTGTGCTACTGTTTATGTAAAGTGCTACGAAACCTACACCAATATTTGTCGTACTGATACGTTCTATAGACTTTTTCAGTGAACATTGTTGTAGTTCATTAGAAACAATTTTTACATGAATACGTTACTCAGACACTTTCAGAACTTATAAATACCCAGTATCACAATTATGACCCATATACGGGGATATTATAAACAAGCATATCCTGTCACTATTTCCAGCACTTAATTTTTATTTTTCATACATCAATCAGGTTAAATGTCAGAAGCTGTGTAAACGAACCGTTTTCAATTTAACTTTTTTTAAAAAATTACTATTAACATCAATGAAATGAGGTCAGTTTATTTTCCAGTACTGCTTATAAATAATTATTTCGTGCCTGCTATTATTTAATTGAACTGTCCCAAACTCTCTGATAACAGTCATATTTTACCAAATTCATGCTGCCGAACTTAATGAAGTAATCATTCATATATTTATATGCATCAAGCATCAATCGTAAGCGAGAGGCGAGTGAGCTTGCTGGTATTATGGTCACTGAGCTTAAAAATAACGTTTTGGTTTCCAAAGTTCAGCACTACAAACATCAATCAAACCATTAAACCCGTCAATGATTAGCAAGGATTAATGAGTGTTTGGTGCCAAACTCTACCGCTTGTTATTATTCGTTCGTAACGCTAATAATATTCGGTGCCCAGGGAATTTACAAATCCCTCTGAAATATGCCAAACACTGATGTTCAAAAATTAAATAAATTGTCTGTTAAACTCAATTGCATTATTCGATCAACAGATTACTGCTCTTTAAGCATTCACCACTATATATTAGAAAAAAAATGGAGCTTATTGCATGAATTTGTTACATAAAAGTAGAGAAGTGACGTAATACATTGCAATTAAAAATCTAAGATGTATCTTGAAAATTGTTTGATTAACGAAAGATGTGTTACACTACTAATGTGAAGACTAATTATTTTCGTGAAATGTATATTTTATATCAATTATTACAATTATGTGCTATAGAAATACATTTCCTTCATTACGTCGTGTTGTATTTCCGTCTTAAGAAATTAATATTTACTTTTCTTGGTTCTGATGCTCTCGTCTGCAATGTTTCTGGTAAATTGAACTCGTAACTAGAAACCACGAGAGTGGCTAATTGAACGGAGATATAAATAGTTTGGGTAGAAAACATATTAAGATAACATATTAAGATAACATATTAACACGTTGACTGCCGACTACGATAACTCGTAGACTGCGTTCTTTCCTAGGACGCCAACTACGAGTTATCTCGTCCTTGTTTACTTGTCATTTTTGTGCAGCTACGATTAAACTCGGAATATATCAGTGCTAATATTGATAAATGGTTTCTGGGAAAAGAACAATACACTGCTGTCTTGGAAGAACAGAACATTTAGTAAAAAACTAAAAAAAATATAATTATAAAAATTAGTTCAAATACAATAAATAAAATAATATTTTATTGTTTGTGAAGTTTCTTAAACAATCTTGGCTTGCCACTTTGTTAACCTATTAGATGTTTTTATTGCTTTGCGTTTTTCAATTTCTTGCGCAGCATATATATTAGTTTGTTCCGCCAGTAATGCAAGAAACTCATCCAAAAAAAAATAAGTCCAGCATGGAAGCGTATTCATGATTCAGATTTAGCGAAGCGTCATGTCGAAATGTGTCTGCGTACGAAGTAACTCGTAGTTGGCTTCCGCGAAGAGATTCTAAAAATTGCCGTGGCAGTCAACTTAACTCCTCTCCTGCTATCGGAAGGGCGTGGGACAAGTACCCAATGCCCGACCTACCTGATGCAGGTTTTTCTAGGGTTTTCTCTGCAGTTCTTTAGGCGAATTCCGGCTATTAAATGGGAGTTGCCTAACGTGGATTACCCTCATGTAGCCTGTTGCCCTAAAAAAAAAATTAAAAAAAACGTGTTAAGTGTCTAACGAGTGAGTCTTTTCAGATTCCAACTAGACTCCTTCCGTTACGTTTTTTATACTTAACCAGTATTTCTATCTGTTTCACATTCCTTAACTTTGATAATTGTACAGTTATTTGTACATATTGTACTTTACGTGCAGTCAGAGAATTCAACGTCTAATTCTTCTCAGTAAATTCATCGACCGCATTGTGCTGTAAATGTCTTTTATTTAACAATGATGAATTATGGGGTAGCACGTTACATGATGGAATCCACGTGGTGGCAACTCCCCTTTAATAGCAATTGAAATGGGGAGAGGAAGACAGCCAACAGTTAACAACTGTAGTTTAATGATCCTACCCGGCATTCGCCTAAAAGTGATACATCAGGTAGGTCGGGCAGTAGGAACTTGTCCCACGCTCTTCCGATGGAAAAAGAAGGGTTTGCTGTCGGGACGCAGAATTTTCTTCTTCGAGCCTTGACTAGTTTAGATGGCAGCTGGCCGACTGTTCCAATGTGAACCATATTCCCAAGGTCTGCGATCCCGGAACATTCACCTCTCAATACAGGCATATGGGAACCTTAGTTCAAGAACGGAGAGAGGAAAAGACATCCCCAAAGGCAGCCTTCTCCGTCTTTCCAGAAAGGTTCTGCCTGCGAGAGAACAACTCTCACATTATGTCGACAAAATTTCTTACGAATGACTTGTATTCAAGCTTTATTATTCTAATACTATCTGCTAATAATAACGATTTTAACTATTTATATTTAACGTTTGTAATGCCATAATTTCGATTCAGATAATTTTTTTCCTTTTATATTCTTTAGCAGCCAAGTTAACTTTTGTTAAGTTCATTTTAAGTAACGACAACTTCATTTACAGCTCTAAATTTCAGCATATATGTTTCTAAATTTTTCTCTATCCATTGAAAAGAAAAATTACATGTCTGAATAATTATTTATGAAAGTACTCAAAAATTTCTGTAATCCACAATTTTCTTCGTTTCCGCTTAGGAAAAAGTTCGTACCGTGAAAGTGTAGCCGAGGAACAATAGAAACTAAATTTCGTTAATGTTAGTATTTATACAGGAGCCAAGAGACGCATTTAATTAAACAAGTGCAAATGTAATTAAAAGAGAACATTTTTAGCAACTGTCAGAAAATAAGGCTGATTGACAGCAAAAATAATTACTGATTTTTAAATTATTAGAAGAGGTCGTTGAAGGACGTCTGCTGTTTCTGATACGCAGAAAGACATTCCCTATCTCAGGAAGGCCCAAATTATCATTCTTGAGTAGCAATACGACATGTCGGCAGAAGAGAAAAAAATAGTGTTTTCCAGAGGTTGTGATACCCGTCGCGAGGGGAAAAGTTTATAAATAGGCAGGCACAAGAATATCGAGTAAGTTGCTTGGAGGAGGGTGAGAATGATGGAATGGTTTTGGAGGAAGTCAGTTAACAGTGAAGAGGAGAAAGTTTTTTTTTTGTTTTTGAACTGTAATAGAAGTTGCCAATTAAAGTCACAACTCAACGAACGTGGAGTAATGGTTTTCGCGGCTTTAAAGCAGCTTCCAGCTAAAGTCGCCCTTGAACCAAAAGCACACCAGCCCCCAGAAAAATACGAACCACTTCATAGACGGATTCATAGAATTGGAAAATATATACCTTGCACAGTCAAATTAATTTTATGAGGTTCTCTTAAAATAGCTACTATCCACATGTTTAAAATTAAATTTAGTTCGATAATTTTAAAGTTTTAGGATATGCGTGTCCTTATTTTATGGTCACAATTATTCCCGACAAGAAGAGAACATTTAATGGTCTTTTATTACACGAAGTAAATCAGACTTTAGAGTGAAACTTCATTTTTAATACTTGTGTGTCATATAAATTGCCGCGTTCGTGATTAACATATATTTTTGATTTCCTGGTATTACATCTGTTATTTACCCTAAATCACCATTATTAAAGTAGATCTTTCTTATTCGTATTCTCCCCCCAAGTTTTTATGAATTTCTATTTTTGTCTATTCCCATAGTATTGTAGAAAGTAAAACTTACGAACATTTTCAATTTAAACATTTGTACGTCTAGTTATTTCCCAACCCTTTTAAAATTATAATACATCACCAAAATTCAGATACACACCTTCAAATTGTCAGAACATGTTTCGTGATATTTATTAAAGATTGGAAACCGCAAATGTTTTGCAATGGTAAAGCAGTTAAATGATTTTGAGACAAGTAAAGTAGTTAAGTAAAATTACATACATTAAAATTCGATTTATGTAGAAATTTAAGAGCCTTACATTTTTAATTTTTTATGTAAACGTAAATTCGCAATTTGATGAGTCCATTTAAATTACTCAATATGGAGATAATTTAAAACTATTTGCTTCAAAATTTGGCAATGATATCCCGTATTGGAATTTAAATAAAAATTTATGCCCATGTTGACCGTAAAAACGTATCAAAACGTTTTAAGAAATACAGTAAGGTTATATTATTTATTACTAGCTGGGTGCCGGCGTTGCCCGAGATGTGCAAAACATTACGAAATACGCTGTCTTCAATAAAAAAATATCAATTTTGAACATTTAAGTATTGTTTTTATCATAATTCTATGTATGTTCCAGTGCGTATTGCAAGATATAATTGGGAAACATATTGGTCCCTGATCCCGTTAAATATTCCACGTCAAAAGTCAAGTTATTTAAAAGAAAATTAATGCCATGGATTGTATAACCTTTCATAATAAATTATATTTATACTGTAGTGGTAGATTTAATTATACTTATTATTCAATCAAAATATTTTTGCTCAGCTTAATTTCTCAGAAATTTAACATCTATAACGTCGTTCCTAAAAATGGAAAACAAATACTGCTATCCTAAACTCAAATTTTTGTTTCACGACACAAATTGCACGCAATAATTTGTTTACATTTATACAAATTTATAGAAATACGTTGCGTAAAGTATAATTAATTGTACTTTTAATTCAATTTAAATGTTCCTATTTCTGTACATACCTTTGACTGATAGTGCATTAATTGAATAACGACCATAAAAACTTTCGGAGTTCCGTACGTCATTTTCAATACTTTTATTGTTACAAACTTATAATTCAGCAGTCGTACCTTAGACAAATCTTATTATCTTCTGAAATATTATACAGGATACAATAGTACGTTATATTATGAAATTTTATAAATCCCGACC
Organism: Zhengitettix transpicula; assembly: GCA_037074705.1. NCBI lineage: Eukaryota > Metazoa > Arthropoda > Insecta > Orthoptera > Tetrigidae > Zhengitettix > Zhengitettix transpicula. The sequence goes on along the minus strand of CM073593.1, from coordinate 16,162,313 downwards.
GACACACATTTGAATGTATTATAAGGCGCCATATTGGCTTTATCAAAGATAGCGGGATAATTAACTATTCCAAATTAACTTTGCGCAAGGATGGTAAAGTGTTTCGTATTGTTTTTTATTACTATTCGATGGAGTAATACTGGAAAAAATTTTACTTTTTATTCAATCAAAATATTTCTGCTTTATTTCATTACGTAATACAGAACTATATTTAGGATGCGTCAATGTCTTGAAAACTTATGACGTCATCGTCTCGCGCAGTAATTTAACACTAATTCGTAACTTATTTCAATTATAATTATTTCCACGTTTATTCTAGGGGTTTCTCACCCCCACAGTACCGGTTCTCGATTTTGGCTGAATATATATACCAATTTTTGTTGAATTCTGTCCACGCGATAAAATTTGTATAAAGAACAACGTAAATACATACATACATACATACATACATACATACAAATATACATCCTTTTTTATTATATAGATTTAAATGATAAAGTTTCGTAGAAAATTGTAATATTGTATACTACTAGGAACAGAAAGATACTGTTTCTTTTCACTCTTTTTCATCCTTCAGTTTGGATTTAATTAGATGTAGACTGAAATGATACTTAAATTGCTTAAAAAAAGTAAATTTGAAATCAATTATTATTGATATATGCGAAAATTTGATTATCCGATATAATTGTGAATTACATATTTATATGTGTTCTAAATACATAATTTCCTCATGTTCCATGACGTAAACTCCATCTGAATAATATCTGATTTGTGTTCTTAAAATACTTGTTACGTTGTTCTTGAGCCAGTTATAACATTTGTCAATTGCCGCCATCCTTCGCGTCGTTGTGGTAAGAAGAACGCGTTGGCGTCATTTCCGCCCACCCTGAGGATGCACACTGCTGCATATGCAACGCTCGCATTTCGTTAGTGTGTTTTTCTTTTCCGATGAGCGCTATTGTCTTTTGCGAATGAGCAAACAGGTGCCGAATACATAAAACATCAGCCTCTCGGGCTTGCGTTGTGTGCCCTTGATCCCCGGGGAACGCCGAGCAAACCCTTCAACGGTAGAATCACAAATCTGTATGTTTCATCATAACACCAACAATTCCAGTTTACACAAAATATTCGTTCTCGTCGCTGAAGGAATGAATAAATTATCATACTAAGCTTTTTTGAGCTTTTTAAGGGATAATAGTTGTTTAAAACGATGTTGAATGCAAATTTAGTTGAGAATATAAAGAATAATATTTTTTTATAAATTACAGTAGACTATCCAGAACTGATTATTATACCTCCGCAATATCCGGTTTAGTTAAACAATACAAATTTCCTTATTAAAATAATACCGTATTTAAATTTTCCGTGCCGGTGTAAGAGTGCATCTGTTACATTTCTCCAACTTGCAACGTACATAACACCACAGGAGACGTGCAAAGCTAAGATTTCCCGACCTTCTTGTTTCCGAGGCCGTGTTTCGAATGTCAACCAGTGCCAAGAAATTCTTCTGACAGAGTACAATACAGAATATAATAAGTTTCGTAAGTATTGACCTAAACTAAGATGTCAAACAATATTAATAATAGTGATTTTATATTTTACATGGGTCCTTAAATAAACATTTGTAGAATAAATATATATTCTGACTATTGAGAAAAAAATGAAAATAAACATCATTCAATTTCAAGTCAGGAAAAATAATTTATTGATATAAAATTAAACAACGTTTCGTCGCTTTTTTTGCCAAATGTATCTTAAAAATGTTAATGTAATACACTGTAATTGTTTTTTCTTTTTGTAGCTTTAAACTTTAACCGGATGAGGTCGCCAAATGAGCGACGAAACATTGTTTAATTTTACATTAACATTTGTTTTTCTGATAAAAAGAAAAAATTACGTCTTATTGAAAATAATGAATAAGAAAGATAGCCAATTCAGACGAAAAAGTGATCATATGTATACCAAACAACGTTTCTGGGATCCTTGTACCCTTGCTTAAGTGCTAAAAAGAGCCTAGAGCGATGTCAGTTGACATCAACTCAAAAAGTGTAGTTGTGTCGCTCTAGGCTCTTCTTAGCACCTAAGGAAAGGTACAACTATCCCAGAAACGTTGTGTTTCACTCTTTTGTCTGAATTGGTTTTCTTTCTTATTCTTTTTTTCTGACATAAAATTGGCTTATGTTAATTTACTTATTAAGATTTATAGAACTCCAGTCCTGTCATTCCACCATATTAAGCAAGATATTACAAAGTCCTCTATACCTGGGTTGGTTATTTTATTTCATTTACATATTTTAAGAACTAATAAAATATATATAATTTCTTTTTCTTCCTATTCTAGAAGTTTATTTAGTTGTATTTGTTCACTTTGCAGTTTATTCAGCGTATAATAAACTTACTACATTTATAAGTTAATAATAATAAGTATGGGTAATATCTTTGGGTTTGTGTTTGGTGTTTTTTTCTCTTTCTTTTTGTTGAGTTGTTATGACATTTCATGTGGCGTGCCTAAGGCTTAAATATTAGGTTCACTGCTTGTTTTTTTGTATATTAATGATATTCCAGAATATATGGAATCTATAAAATCTGTCATATGCAGATGACACTAATCTGTTAATTACGGACATTGATTTAAATAATCTCAATGCGAAGATTGAGATTGCAACTAGAAACCTAAGTATTTGGTTCGCCACCTATAAATTAACACTCAATGTACTGAAAACTACTTTAGTTCGTTTTACAACATAAACCGATGTTGTTACGTCGTAACCGATAAGTTTTGAGATCATGCGACTTTCGTCGGCTTGCAGGTCGACAGTAAATTAAAATGGAACTTGCACATTGATCGCCTCGTGCGCAAACTTTGTTCTGTTTGTTACTCATTGAGACTATGGATGCAAGAAGTTGATACCAAAACTGCTTCACTAGTCTATTTTGCCTACTTTCATTCACATATGTGTTACGGTATTGCCAACTGGGGAAATTGTTCTCGTAGTCTGGAAGTTTTCAAACTGCAAAAACGAGCCATTAGAATTATATCAGGTTCAGATGCTAGAGAAAGCTGCAGACCTCTGTTCAAAAGACTTCATATTCTGACTCTACCTAGCGCTTACATATTAAAAATACTAAAATTGGTTAAATGCAACATGAACCTTTTTGCAAGTAACGGGGACAATCATGGCTACGACACAAGAAACAGTTCAGTTCTCAGGTCTGGCGAGTCTAGCGTTCATTATTCTGGTATCGCACTATTTAACAGCCTTCCTGAACATGTAAAGAACATCAACAACTACAACTGATTCGTCAAGGAGTGTAAAACTTTCCTTGTAAATGGAACTTATTACTCCGTACACGAATTTTTGAAGCGATCTCACATTCGTTGAACTGCCTTGCCTACAAAATTGCCGAATATGCTACAAATATTTAAATAGTTTGTTCTGTTTTTCCTGCCTCTGCTTTCTGTTTTAGTAAATATCCATGACGATATCCCTCCGTTCCTAGTGACAGGAGATGATTACCAGGAAGTGATAAGTGTTGTGTGCACGTTTCTTAAAGATTGTGTGTATGATTTTGGTGACTAGACAAATGTGAACAGATATGAATTTGTGTTTGTGTCTGTGTGTGTGTAACCTATTAATATTAATTCTGTTTATATGTAATTTATCTACTGCACATTTGTGACGAATCCTATTTCCTCTTAAGAGGGCTAATGGTGAATATATCGATCTATCTATCTATGGAGATGGCAAATGGTGTTAAATAAATTAATTGAACGAGACTGAGTTTTTGTAATAAAGGATACCCTCGTGTATATTCAAATGAACTGACCCTGTGAATGTGGAAAGTTAAATAATAAATTAAAAGTTTATAATAAGCGTGTAGATTTCGGGATGAGGTGCCAGACGATAGGATTTCCCAAATGATCAGACGACAAATATATGTCAATTAGTAGAAACAGGACAGACTGGACTTAACGTCCAGGTTTAAGGTCGTAGGGACACTCAGATAGGAAGAAAAAGAAACAAGCGTTGACCTGAACCCAAGGACACCCAGGTGGAAATTTTGACAAATTATTGGTTGGATCAGACGGGAAAAAAAGGAGGAGGAGGACATATTGGGCCTGAATAAAACATAGCATTGGCGGAGGATGGAAGGAGAAATGGTAAACCATGGCGTGATATAATATCGCGAAAGTTTCGCAAAGGTTCCCGCAGAAACAGCGGAAAAATCAAGATATTGGTAAGAGTTAACGTGTAGCAGTTCATGATAATTGTGAAAATATTTTAACGAGGAAGCAAAAGTGAATATAAAGGAATAAAAATACAGAGTCGTTAACTATGGTTCCTAGCTACGCCATCAACAACACCCAAGCTTATCACATCCCACATGCTTGTCGAGATTGACCTCAGGTGTTCCAACTGCTGCTGCCTTGTCCAGTATGCAGCTTCAAGATCGAGCCACAATGTAACACGTGAGGAGAACGAAATTATTTACGTCCACTACTAGACTAGTAAGTTCAATACAGTGTCATGTTTTCATGAGCTTTTTATTAATCGGTAATTTAATTAAAACCTAAATAAATGGCTTTTTTTCAATTTTAAATAGGAATTAAAATAAGATGTCACATAAATTTGGTTGAGTTCAAACATCAGTTGGTAAATACGTATAAATTAACAATTTCTGCATACTTCAATTTGTGGAACTGGAAAAGAATACAATAAACTAAAATAGAATAACTTGTTTTACAATGTAAATAAAATATAATTAAATTACGGGGGTGGAAAACGTATTTGTAGCATGTGTGAACATCAAGAGGCTTTATTAAATAGAGAAACAGTGAAAGAAAATCTATTAGTAGAAAATGTGTGAATAATCACTGTTTATTAACTTGTTAGTTGAATGAACATTGAAATATTAAGTGAAAAATGTAGAAGGCATAAAATTGCAGGTTTCACGAATAATAGTGTTAAGATTGGCAGGTAATAAAGCTATGGAAACATTTTAAAAATTCTTAACAATATAGACTAGGAGAAGCTTAGGATGATTGAACTAATGGGAATATTAGTAACAAACGCGAAAATTATTATAAGATATTTAGAGGAATTTTCTGTTGTTTGTTTTTGTATGAATCAAACTGTGAATCAGAGAAGTATTACTTCATGGTTTATTTGGAACCTCGATTAGGGCTTAAAATTATGTAAACAATAATTTTAGATGTATGCGTTGTAATCACTGAGAGTCAATTTCATTGTTGAGGGTCATGCGAACGAATATTTACGGTATTGTTATTTAGTTGGAATGATAATTTTGGAAGACTTCAACATTTTTTATTTTTCTTCGATTAATATCTTTGTCGGCTGTACTTTCCACTTTCGTAAGATAATTTAATAATTTGTGTAGAATATTTTCTTACGCAGTTATTTTGATAATTCCGTTTTTGTTGGTATCTTTATTTTCCCTCTGTCCATGTACCAAGCACCAGTTCAGATCAGGGATATTTCATTGGAATTGGTACTTTACTACTCACGTGGCTGTACGTGGACTTTAAACATATCCGATAGCTTCTTTACACAGCAAATTCAAAAGCGGAAGATAGTATGTAAGTAGATTTGGTACCATTTTCTCGGTTTTTCACTTTGGAGTCGTAGGAAGTGGAGCTCTGAGGGCGACCCGAAGACCCGGACGTAATCTGCCCCCTGCCTTCCTCTCGCAACCGCTAAATGTCACCCCGCCCAGCGTCCCTGGAGTAAACCATTGTTCGCCAATCTATTGGATACATCTCATTGCCAGCAGGGGAGGAGATATCGGAATTCAATTTGCCTGTAGCTCTACAGTTCCAGTAGTTCCGTTCTTACGCCGTTCACATGTTTTTTTCCCAGTGGTCAAATAACTAATTTTCATAAGATTTCAAAACACATTCGGAAAATGCATTTGCTAGTGTTATAATATTTGATTTATTTTTAGTTGCATCATTTGAAGTATTTAGTAGCATAATATTGTAATGATACTTGTGATTCTAACAAAATATATTCACGAGGCAGTGCTCCAATTTATAGTTCTAGAAACCATAAACTAACGAATAAATTAAAAATAACGTTCAAGGAGTTTCTTTTATGGAGACATAACAGGAGAATATCGAAATTACAAAAGTGTATGCAACTGATTGTACGAAACTGATAAATTTTGTGCGTTTCCTCCTACTGGCAGATAGACTTATCAATCCACTGAAAGCATATTGACACTACTCAATTCTAAGATCCAACAGATACTAAAGAGAGTTTATGATTCATATGTAATATGTGACGGAAGAGGAACGTCGACAAATAGATTCCAATCAAATGTTGCACAAAATTATCTAAGGAAGTATTTACCCTATAGCGCGTTATTTAGGATAGGCGTCTTTTCATTGATTTTACTGATATTTTAGTCAGTTTGTTTAAACGCGTGAGCAACCATGTTTAGCCACATCAGCAGAAAGTACCGTTTGGTGCCAGTCAGGCTGGGGATTGTAACTGTACCTCCATCGGGGGGTTTTCCCGTCAGCAAACATCAGGTGCAGAGGGTCTCGCTGTTGGAATGCTCTACGTCGGATCGTCTAGGACCTGTGATTGATCCGTAACAAATTAAATGGGCCAATAGGGAAACAGTTGGTCTCACAGGTCAGGAGAAGTGGATGCCTGGTCAGGCACTCTGACTGGAGAGGTTGCAGTGAGCGGTTTCTCTTGGTTTTTGATTAATTTAACGGCGAGACTCCTCCAGATACTTCAATCAACGACCAGCTGAGAGCGACGTCGCTGTGTTGCTGAGACCTCAGTTTGGTAACCAATATTGCATGTTTCAAGGTTGCGTAGAGAACTTTTTATAACTCGTTTCTCGGGCCCAGCTTGCCACAACAGTCCCTGAGTTTTCATAACTGGCTAGTCGGGGGCAAATTTTTATAGGCAAGTATGGAAAGGGCTGTTGTTTTCCAAAAGTTACTTCCTCATACCGCAGGTAAGGCATTCTAAGAATTGGACCGTCGGAGACATGCTACAGCTGGTAGCGAACGGAGTGCCACAACCCTGAATCACATTTAGGCGAACACTGAATAGGAACCTTAAACCATAGCCCGGGGACATTAGTTACCTCCTGACCACTTTGCTCATTCTTTCCCATCTTAACCCTTTCTATACCTTCCCTTCATGGGAATATTGGTAAAATGATTGATTTATTTTAAATTATTATCATTTAGAATCTTAAATTATAAATTATTAACATATATTTTAATTCATACAGGTGTAATCATTTATACAAATTCCATCCACCAATTTAGAAATCCAAGATATCTCAGTCAAAAACTCTCGGTTTTAGAAACAACTAAAGAAACGCCAATTGATTACAATTCAAGAGAAATGTAATGTAATTTTCGAGGAGTATACTTACATAACGTCGGCTCCTGTCGCTTCATATTTTCCGGTGCACGGGTGAGGCGTCGGCGTAATTACTAAGTCGTCCGTTCAACCCTCGGAGCTGAAGCTATTTCTCCGAAAAGCAGGGGACATAGAAGTTTCTCCCTGTTTCTTTCGAAACGTCCGTGTCTGTCTACTGTGAGCTACAATTCTACAAGGTCACATTCCTAAATGTACACACAGAAGAATTCCCACCAGAGGTTTTACGCTCGGTTATATATCATGTTCTCCCACACCAGAAAAAACGTCGTCAACAATAAGCTTAGCGAATTCTTTTCCGCTGCAAGATTCTCTGCCTTAACCATATGGTCTGAACGGTAAACACCAAAACTGTCCTGTAATTAACTGCCTTGTTATTTTGATGGATTTACTATGGTAGGTACTTTGCATCGGCTTTTAATTCTGTTCTTTTCTTCGGCGAAAATATACATATCCTAACACACTATACTATTTAAGAGGGGGAGGCCAAAACGAGAATGACTTTTAATAAACATTTCTTTTTTCTTAATAAAAAAAAACTTGAACCGTTGTGGCAGAGCTCATTGAAAAACTTATTCGCTAGGTTTTATTATCAACCGGAAGTTTTATCTATACAAATAAAATGATAATGTGAACTGTACATTGTCGTTATAATTACGTCATTACGATCTGAAACCGAATTGTCTCTTTCACTTTGCACAAGAAAATCGAGAGAGGGCTTATAGGAATAGAAATATATTCAATTCCCCATATAAAAAAATATGAACGATGCAAAATCTTATTTTAACTGTTTCGACAGAAATTGTGATTAATATATTGAAAAAGTCTGAACTTCTTTTCTCCGAAGCAGTAAATATCTTTTATCCTATCTTAAATTGTCTTCCACTATCTGAAAAATCTTACAAACCTGTCCACCACATTCACTTTTCTTTTTCGGGACATGCTGTTAGATAGTAAACAAAATCTTTGTTATCAAGAGTAGGTGAGATCATGGCCGTACAATAATCTTTTAGATAAGAAGCAACAAAAGGTATCAGGTACAAAACGTAATGCTGGAGCAATTCAGTTATAAGCAAAGCGTTAAAGAACAGACATAGACGCAATCAATATCCTATTAATAGTATATTCCGTAGAATTATCTTTTGGCCAAAAGCTGTCCCGAACGCTTTTGAACTGGCAACGTTGGATTCACCACAATATGAAGAACGAGGTCTAATTCAATAGTACGAGTTAATTGGGTTAAATGAAACTACAAATGCAATTTATTTGTTCAATAAGCAAGATATAAGACGATACGGAATATCAATGTACAACACCAGCACCCCTATAGCGAGTAATTACAATATATGGTAAATAACCTTGAATATCAAAATATAGAAAGTATTGTTTATAGATATTGTGGCCATCGAGTAGTTAAGGGATTTATCTGTAAATACCTAAGAATTTAAAAATATGATAACTATATATTTATTTAAATTTATATTAAACAATTAATATTCAAAAGAATACAACTAACTTATAGCTAATTCTTCGCTTCTGATAAATTTTTACATATTTTTCAGGTGTCCAGATTTAAAAATCAGCCATAAATACATAACTTGAGACTAAGAAATGTGCAGATAAATGTTATATTTGATTTATTAATTAATTTTAATTATGAAATTAGGTGTCAAGATGCCTCTTTATTATACTAAACCATATTATACAGTACAAACACATAATTTTTGGTACTGTAATCAAAACTAAAATAAAGTTATTTCTGTCAATTTTATCACAGAAACCTTACCAGTTGGAAATAAAATAAAATACAATCTTATAGATGATGATAAATTTAGGCCAACGTTTTAACACACGTTCCCATTAAATCGGAAACAAACACTAGGCGCTCCCTCAAGTTACAAGAATAAATCTTGACTCGCCTCTCTTAAGATAACGGGAGTATTATTTACTCTCAATGGAACTGGGAGTGTATCAGACACTCTTAAGGTACGTGAAGAAATTAGTACTCGCTTAGGGTAGTTGAAGAATTATTAGCTCTCTTAAGGTGAATCTTTTACTGAATTAATTTACGAACATATTTTTAAGACTGTTACGGTGCAATTAATATTGACTCTCAACGCACTTGGAGTACTTTTCTCGCTCTTAAGGTAGAAAAAGTATTTTTTTATATTTGGTATCGGGCGTATTTATGCTTCTCTAAAGGCATAGGGTCATTTCTGATTAAATTATCATTCCGCCTGTATGCCTATAAGTACGTTAAATCACTGATTGACTAATAGATGTAGAATTAAAAACTTTTCCGGACTTTTATTAATAAATACCCGGAAAACGCTAGTAAATTTAACAGTTATCCATTTAGTCCACTCTAATTTTAATATTGTTCCGCAATACACTTTACGTCTTCGTGAAGAATAAGGCGCCTCATGATCAGTGTTGGTATAAAATTAGATTTAAGTAGTCGTTAAATCATGAGCTCCTTATCCACATTATAACCTGGTACTACAGATCCCAAAATATGTTAATATCGCAAACATAACGTCTTTAAAGGAACGTCGCTTTATTAGAGTTACCTGGAGGTGAGCACAACAATTTCAACTGCCTCGGCTCTAAATTTTACTCCCCGCTAAAATACGTAGCGTGACAAGTAATTAACATTCTTCCCCCTTCCAACCCTACTCCTAGCGTGAAAAAATTTCACTTTTTTAATTTTCTATCCGTTGTGGAGAGGAGGGGTGGGGGACTTCCCCAAAGACTGGGAGAGACTAGCGGTGCATAAACCAGTAACAGCCAAGGTTCATAAAACCTAACTTTGTTAATTATTGCAATGGATCGGTCCGAAAAGGGGCTCCGGGGACACCTCGTGCAGCTTTGCTAAAGAGATAAGGAGCATGATGAAGCCATTCGGGAGGGCCGCCTCGTTTATTGATACGCCACGCCTAGCCAAGATGTTTACAGGCAGAGTGACTCCCAAGGCACGTGTTAACATTGCGTTGCCTGGATACACCGACACAGGACTCACATCAAGTTCACGCAACCTTACTACGAAACAAACACACTTTTCCCCCTCACGTTACGAATTATATATAATTTAAATTACAAATATGAATTCCTATGGTAGCTTATGCCGTTATAATTTTCTCTGCAGGCAAATCTAAATTCCAAACAAAGGAAATCATGATGGTTGTTATTAATGACGTATGTCCTTTGCCGTTATACGATTTGTGTCGTTTATTATGGATAAATTAATGGCTCAAACATTCTGGTTATTTAATATTATTTTGTTCGCAAGGTGATCAATGCTGAATTATTTTTAATTATATTATTGAAACCACGTAGGTTGCGCACGAAAATCCAAATAAATCTCAATAGAAAATGACTTGAAGGCATGAATCACAATATGATGTGCTATATCTAATACATAAAAATAAACTTCTGTAGCTATTGTACACACAGTAGACGATGGAGAGGAGTTTTTTTTAAAAAATATATAATATTCTTTAATTAAATATTAGTGATTTGATTAAACTTTTAAATGATTTTACAAGCATAGTGACGTTATAAAAAAATTTATTCGAAAGCTAAACTCAGGATATTACAAGGAGACTAATAGATTTATTATTTATTCCAATAGTCCCCGGTCGAGGAAATAGGATACGTAATAATATAAGAATACTTAAAATATTAAAATAACACAATTACAAAGCACGTTACAACAAAGTACTCTAAAGCAACGATAGAGATACGAATAAAATAGTAATTAAATAAATGACAACTATATTAATCTTCAATTTTCATTCGACGGAATTTCCAGCATAAAATCTTACTTTGATTCCCATCGAACCGGAAAAAGAAATTAAGTCGGGAGTTAAATTCTAATATATTGTACCAAGGCTAAAATTATACACAAATATATATTATGTTTATGAATATAGAGCTGTGTGTTGGAGTACCTATTGAGATTCTTTGCAAGTAAAATCTCGAACGACTAACAGGGAAAATTTGGACTCACTTGCGGTTATACCGCACGTCAGTAGGCAGAAGGCGAGTGGATGTTACCTCGATAAACGCCCAAAAACAGCACAAACACGGCTCAACCTAACGAGGTCAAACTCTAGTTGCTTACTGAAGCTCATTGGCTGCGTACATGGAGGGAATAGCACCGGCAGAGAAGGACACTAAACTGAGCCGCCAAACTACTTCTGCTGTCATAGGATGAAAAGAGACACCCTTGTGCGCTTTACAAATTTTATAATGTAGAACCTGTCTGGAGAGATATTAGAATACGAAATTAATTCACTAAAACGTAAAGCAAGAAAGTACCATTCATACAAAATTAAAAAAAAAGGTCAAATAACAGACCTGGGACAAAAGTATCGTTTCTAAATAAATCCATAACGGAATTAAATAATTTTCCTGCAATGGTGAAATCATTTAGGAATAGAATAATAAAAATTTTGTAGGAAAATCGGGAACATTTTTTAATCTCTGAAGGTAGCGAGGGTATTCTTGTATTTGTTAAGGTGCTGGGACTATATGTTTTACTGTATTAGGAGACAGGGAGTATTTGGGACTCTCTTACGGTGCGGGGAGTATTTCTTACTCTATTGGAGTTCTGGAAGTATTTTTGACTCTCAAAGTCCCGGCAGTAGGGTACTGGAAGTATTTTTTAATTCGTTAAAGTACGTGAATTATTTTTATCCTCTTCAAAGGAAGTGGATTAATTTTGACTTTTTTATGGTACGAGGAGTATTTCCGACTGTCTTATGGTACCTAAATGATTTTATAACTCTGTAAGGTAACGAAGAATGTTTTTGGGTGATTTCAGTGAACCGGATGAGTATTTGACGGTATTTGTGTGTGTCTCAAGATGTCCTGACTGGATTAAGGCACAATGTGCAACATTCTCGTTAAGATGAAATTAACATATCTCTGTATAGGTAGAATAAATAGTTTATTGACTAATAGATTAATATTTAATTAAATACTTTTTCGGACTAACTGGACAACACCTGGCACACAACTAGTAATAAATAAATTCAATATCCCGGAAGTTATAGGCATACTTTATAAGGCTATTAAGTTTACGTCAAAAAGTTGTGACGTACGTAACCCCCCCAATAAGTCACACTTTTGAGGAAATCTACAATCATGTGGTTTTGAAATGGCGGAAGTTGCGTCACGAATCTAATCTCTGAGCATTCCTGGCTCCATATCAGGCCCCAGTCTGATCTCAGATTGTTCCAGGATACCATTAACATCTGAATTTAGTGAGTTAGTGTAACATAATGGCTTACAACGATTCAATGAAGCTGGAGAAACAAATTTCCTGTGTCAAATACACGCTGTTCTGTTTCAACGTCGTCATCTGGGTAAGTTAACGCTTTAATCTGTATTAAACCCGCACCTATAAATATACGTGAAATATATTAACAAATCGTGAGTACTAAGTCAATGTGATGAAAGAAAATAGCTTTATTAGGACTTTTGGTCCGAACAGAACGAGGCTAAAGTCGTAACTAAATTAATATTTTTAGCGTATTTGGTTTAGGCCTAACAGATTAAATTAATTTTATTGACTTTTCAGTCATTAATAGACTTATAAATACTTTAAACTCTGTTAAAATGAAAATAACAGGCGTAATACATAAAATGATAATTACAGTAATAAAAACATTATTAATTCTAAAGATGTCGCATAATTTGTATCTCTCAGCAATCAGGATTTTTCTGAGAGGTTCGGAATAAGAAAAATAATGAAAACTTCAAGCTGTAATCTCCAATTTAATCTCTGAATCGTAATGACTTCAATTGGTTCTATTTGAAGTGTATTATCAAGACACGAACGTATCTCTTGTGGAAATTTTCCCATCCGTTTCGGAATCAAGTCGTACGTGTTAGCGACACATTTATGTTGGCTGTCAGAGCGTGTTTGTAGATAAACTCGTTTTGTGCCACCTTCGAAATATATCTGACGGTGTTGGTATTTCAGTCATGTTATTCCGTTTCTTATAGAGCTGAATTGTCACGAGATCAAGTATCGGCTGATGTTTTATTGATGTGAATGGTGGAAGGCAGTTTGCCAAAAGAAAGAAGAAGTTTCAGGATCTGTAAGGAAGCGGGAAAACATCCCCCCTGCCAACGTTTCTGGATTTACAGTCAATATTTTAGTAGTCTCCAGCGTGTTGCTCGCCTATAAGTGGATGGATACCTATCCGGGAATTTTTTACACATCATATGCGAGTATTCACCAAATGCTTGTGAGTGAAACGTAATGGTGTAAAATATTTTAAAGATTTCTGAAAACAGAAAATTCATAATCCACTGCCACATTTTGATTCACTGAGACTATATATATATATATATATATATATATATATATATGTTTATGCAGACATAATATAAATTTATTTCATAATTATTCTTATCCATTTTGACAGTTACATCGATAGGTTTTGTTTTTCTTTACCGCAACAGTTCTTGTAGCCCATCTTATTAGTCAACGCTTACTATAATTTTACCAGACAGCTCTGGCTGTAGTATTGACAAAGATCACAACAGTTGATCGAAACGTCTAATGACTTTTAAATGTTGCATTCTTTAAAATTAAGTTCCATTACTGACACAGGTAGTTAATTGTGTCCTTATAATTTTACATACCAGGTCTGTTATAAAACGCAAATATAAGTTGTTTAGATTTTTTTAAACAAATAATAACGTAATGATGAAAAAATGTCACTCACAATAATATAAATAAACAAATGCAGGGCCTTATGCCAGAAAATTATGTTTATTAACAAAACATTAAATAGATTACGTTTCGTCCTCTTTTAGGATCTCTTCCGGTTTAATAATTTCGTACATGCCAAGCAGCAAAACCTATATTAATATAAAGTGTCTTGCATGATTTACGTACAAAATTATTAAACCTGAAGAGATCTTAAAGAGGAGGAACCGTCGTCTATTTAATGACTAGCTGGATTCCCACCGTTGCAAGGGTACTTAGTCTTTACACATTTACAATCAAATATGTGAAATTATAATGATATTCACACATGGCCAACATTTTTCAAGAATCTGACTTGAAATAATTCGTCAGTTTTACCACTTTTATAATCTATAAAATTATAATAATTAGCAAATATTAGGTATTGATTTTACCATCATTCTATGTCCTCCAGTATATACAAAATTGTAAAAAATCATGGTACGTGCCATATTTACGCCATTTAAAAGTCAAGTTTTTTAAAAGAAAATTAGTTCCACGGATCTTATAATATTTCGTATTGCTTTTATTATTCGATGTAGTATTACTGCATAAAATTCTTATTATTATTCAATCAAAATTATTTCAATCAAATTTATTTCATTACTAAAAAATGAACTCTTGTCTTTGTTGTGCAGTATCGACGCGTAGTAACGTCTCTCTCGCGTGAACTGTGACGTCATGATTTCGTAACGCGCAGTAATTCAACACAAAATGATCAAACCTTTTAATTATAAATCTTTTCATCTTTATGAAACAGCTTTCTTACCCCCAACAGTACCGTTTCTCGTCTTTTGAAGAATATGTGTACCAATTTTTGTTGAAATATGTCCACGCGTTTAAATATGTATAGAGATTAACTTAAATACATACATACTGACACATACATATATCACTTTTTATTATTTAGATAGATTTGTTACTAAACAATTTTCTGACAAGGTCGTATATTCGTTTAATTAACAAAGTAAATTTTTTTTTATACTTAAATTTATACATTCGTATATATGGAGATACACAGACATATAATCCTTAACCAACATATGTTTCCTCGAAAACCTATTACTTTGGGAACTTCTTATATATTTAAATAAAATAAGAGCATGCAGGCAGTAACTTCTTTTTTTATGTTCAAGCATTCATGGCGGAAATGCATTTTTATTTGTTAAATAATTTATTTTTGAGTTTGTAGTTATCTTATCCTGACTTATTAAAAAATAATATTAACATATCTAAGGAAAACAATTTTTTAAAATGAATTCAATTCGCGGTACACTCATTTAGGCCAAACTAATATTGCTACGTGTTCGCCGAGCCAGATAAAACAGTTTACTCACCAGATATCTTATCTGTTTACACGTCGATAATGCTGAAAAAGCGAACGCAACGTTCTTGGAAAATTGTATTGCTGTACAAAATACCTTAGGTCTTGTAGAACAAAAATTACATGTGTTAGGGATGCAGATAATTACTATTATTCGAATAGGAAGCATTGTTGCAAGCTGTAACAACTGTTTAAATTAAATTGTTCTCGGGGTGGAAAAGTCGGTCATTGTACGTAAAGAGACTATGATTAAAGACATTGAGAACTTCAACCTGAGACGACCTGCAGACAATGAACTTCTTGTTTTGGAACTGTCTAGAATTTTCATTGAAATATAATTTTAACGGCGCTCAAAACTATATATTCACACACAACCGTGTAACTTTGCATGTAGAATCTGAAACAGAATATTGGTTTTATACTTGTGTGTACCAAGATGAAGAAAGCATCTAGTATGCTATATAGTTAGGCAGCCATATAAATGTCAGCTGGTCAGAATCCAAGTGAATGTGGGCATTCGTCTGGCGTCACGTGGAGTGTCTGAGTGGTAAGACGTGTCTCCATTATCCGCGGCAACAATGAACTGTCGACAACTATAAAGCACCATTCCGACTTCACTTCCAGAAGGGAGAAACCCGAACAGTGCAGCGTGCACAAACAGAGAAACCTCGATATCGAGTGGCCGTTTTTTTCCCCCCCGCGCAGAAGATTGGTAATTAAGCCAAGTCAGTGACACCTGCTCGACGTTGAAGACCGTTGAGTGTCGTTCTGAATACACAAGGAACTTTTAAAATAACGGATTGTTAAAGAACCAGTGTAATCAATATCTGGGAACCTGTAATTCGCGTACAGAAGAAAAAATATATCCTCCGATTTTCTGACTGGATTCATAATTAACGTGTAAATTACGGCCTGTTGTCCATAAACATGGAATAAAAGGTATTAATAGATAAATGCGGAAGTAACAGACAAAAAAAAGTCCACTTTTTCATTACATTTATTATCAGTACAATTTGTCTGTTGTTTGGGTTTTTTACCAAATTAGAATATTTTTAACACTGACGTATTATATTTTTATTTTAAAGCAATAATCGTCGATAACTAAATTGTAACATGAAAAAGAAACACGCAGTGAATGAACATAAGCGTAGGATTTACATAAATACAGTCCAGAAATTTATTTCCAAAATTAATACGAGGATAAGAAACGTCCGTCTTTTGACGCGACGATGTATTTTACGAACAATGGAGGAATTGGATTCGGACGCCAGCTAAAGCTAGGATCATTTAAATCACGCAATTAAGTTTTACGACCAAGAGTATCGTATAAGTAACGACTACAAAGTAACTTAATGAAGGAAGAGATGTTTTGGAACATAAGAGTGGCATCAATTCGAACCTTTTCATTTGGAGGGTCAAGTCGTATTTTTTGATCGTGTTTAAATATTTTATTTCACTAGTATTGTATACCATATATTTTCATTCTGGTAGTCCTGTTAGTTCCTTACCTGTTTATAATGTCTACATAATTTATTACCTGTTTATTTTTAAGACAAGATAAATGCTCAATATATTTTTCTTCGCCTAGAAGATGACGTCAGAGCTTTTAGTCGTCGAAACGTTGCGTTCTAATATAATTATGCAAAACCCGGTTGAACTCCGAGAACAATATATTGAACAACTGCACCGGGACAAATTACTTCCTTGTAAAAACGCATCTTTTGAAGCGGGATCTTAAGAACTCTTCACATTGCGACATGAATGGCGAGTCTGTCCTGTGTTCAACCTATGTTTTTCTTACGTACTTTGAAGTGTATGCTATTATCCTCCATTATGAAGAAAGAGAGTAAGCCACTTGGCAAACGCGTGATGGATCCACAATAGAAAGGCCATGCTGACACATTTCCTCCTAGAACTTGCTTTGCGAAGATTACTATCTGTGCGGGCGATTACCACAGACTGACTCTTTTATTTCATTCAGTGCCTGTCGGACGTCAGGTGTTTTACAGCGGAGACAGCACATACAAAAAAAAATATGTCAGACTATCTGACAATATCAATGTGGATTCAATACATTATTAGTTCCCATTATATTAACCTAAAAATATATATATGTAAAAATTTGGATTGTCAGGTAGTGAAAGCTGTAGCGAACGTTGAATAAAATTTAAGGGGACGGGGAGATGCTGGTTAAAGTGCCATGGCATTTCAGGGAAATGATTCGTCACGTGGTGTAAAAAGGTTCTATCAGATTTTGGGAGTGAAGAGAGCGCAAAGTTCACTTTCGAGTCGTAATAATATTATAGGACAATTATTTAATTCCAGTAAATTATTGGATATGTCTGAAGGGAATGAGGGTAAGACGACTGATTGACCGTCACGACACCTGTCTGAAGTACCTCATCTAAATTCAAATTGAGTGTCTCCTTGCATTTCATCTATGGCGTGAAAATTCATTTGACACTAAAACCCGACGTTGGATTTAAATTTTGGCGGCCATTTTTGAATTACAATTGGATTACCGCTTTGGGTTTGATATATTGAACGACCGTCCCCCCTCTTCAGGTAGATCTGAAAAATCTGGTGAGTCGCTCTCGGGTGCTACACCAAGCCGCAGACTCTTTCCATCTTCTTTCAGTTCATAAAAGTTATCTTTTTTTACTTCAAGTGTTGTGTTCTAACAAATCTATCCTGTCTAAGCTTGAGTGCCAAGGCACTCTCTATTCCCTATCCCTAATTCTCTATTTCGCCTTGCCTTAATTTCCCCTATGACGGATCCATATAGTACGCGACTTGCCTTCTATTAGCGGTACCCTTTTTTCCAACTCTCATAACAAAATTCAACGTCTTCCACGGCCCCTACTGTACAAATACAGGGCCTTATGTTAGGTAATTACGTTTATTAACTAAACATTAAATAAATGGCTTTTCGTCCTCCTTTAGGACCTCTTCCGGTTTAATAATTTCGTACATGCCAAGCAGAAAAACCATGCATCTAAAAGGTTTTGCATGATTTACATGTAAAATTATTAAACCTGAAGGGGACTCAAAGAGGACGAAACGTCGTTTATTTAATGATTTGTTACGAAACATAATTTTTTGACAAGGCCGTATATTTGTTTAAATAACAAAGTAGATTATTTGTTATACATAAATGTATACGTTCGTATTTATGTAGATACACAAATATAATCAACATATGTTTACTCAAAAACGAATTACTTTGGGAACTTCGTATATATTTATATAAAATAAGAGCATGCAGACAGGAACTTCTTTTTTGTTTTCATGTACAAGCATTCCTGGCGGAAAAGCATTTTTATTTGTTAAATAATTTATTTTTGAGATTTCAGTTATGCTATCATGACCTATTAATAATTAATATTAACTAATCTAAGGAAAACTCTCTGTTATAATTTAAATTATATTCGTTCTCGATCTTCAAAATTTATTTGCTTTTTTTACTATTTATTTTTATTTTGCTCAAGTTGACCCAAGAGAGAACTTTATTTACATCGTTTTTTACGTCGGTGCTGTTTTCTACTGATCTGTAAATCACGCAAATATCCGCAAACAGCGTACCTCCGAATAATTCCAGTTGGTTTGTTTCAACTGTGGTCCTAACACGGAACCTTGAGTTACACTCGAAGTTATGATTGTAACGTTCGACAATTCATACCCAATTCTTACCCTTCTGTTGCCGGTTACTCAGGAAATCTTCTATCCGGCGTAAACTCTGTTATCTATTCCCACTGCGTATAGAGGTCTAAGTAGCACGTCACAAGGTACTACCTCAAAGGCTTTTGCGAAATCGATAACCACAGCGTCCAATCTACCTACCTAGCTTATCAACTACATCTTCGAGGTCTTGGAAGAGAGAGGCAACCTGTTAGTTCTAATTCATTTCTAATGTAATACGTATTGTTAGCATAATAATAATAACATGTAATTACTTTTACTTCCTGCAAATTCATTAGGCATATTTTTAAAATTATTATATATTTTATTTAGTAAAACGCAGTGTTAATAATAATAATAATAATAATGAATGAGACGTAAATATTTTCTTTTCAAAACCCATTGTTATTTACATGATTAATAAACAAAATATAACATTTATTTTATTACGTGATACTAGATTTTAAAACTGTACATTGAAATACAGTAAACCTTATTATTATATAATGACAGAAATTGACATAAAGTAGGTGGAAAAATTTGCAAGAATATTTTGAGCAATTCTATAGAAACGAAATATTACGTGCACATTAATTTATTAATTTAACTACCTGAGTGCCCGGCGTTAGTCGGGTATTTATTTACTACCATGGTTAATGAGAGAATTAAACTCAGTGATTCCTATAATCCCGGAATCGACACTAAACTCGGTCTTCTATACATTACTTTTCATGTAACCCCCTTCCATTACCACCCGTGCAGTTAAAGAGCTTCCCTCCCTTGCCTTTTTAAGTTGAAATTAGACACTTAAATATTCTAGTATGGAATAATTTAATTAAGCGACACCCGGAAACGTTTTATTCGACGCAAATAATGGCCTTTTAAGAATGTTTGTAAACTCCTCCTTCTCCACCCCTACCCATAGAGGCGGTAGATGTGTCTTAATCCCTGTATCAGAAGTAATATGTGTATAAAGTTTGGTACATATTGCTCCACGCATTTACGATTGTCTACGGAAATTTCCCTCTCCAATTACACCCCCCCCCCCCATCCCCGACACACACACACATATGGGCTAAACCACATCTTAACTACCATAGCGAATGTCAGAATTAAACTCACTGACACCTATAACCATGGTTTTGATACCAATCTCAGTTGTTTCCCATTATTTATTGAAACTCCTCTCCACCCCACCCCCATTATTGTTGATTTAAAGGGTTTAAATTATACGCTAAAACATCTTAACAGAAAAAAATTAATAACATATACCCCGAAAAGTAATTAATCGACTCTAATATCGGACGTTTTAGCATGTTTTTAAATTTCATCTTGGGAGTTTTGTAACGCTTCGAAAATCCGACACAAACATTCCCGGGGATGCACACAACAACTCACAAAAGTTTTATCGCAATCGGATGAATGGTTTAGAAACGCATAGGGAAAACACAGACATTCACTTATACATATATATATATATATATATATATATATATATATATATATTGTAATGCCAATTAATTAGGTCATTAATTGTTTTTAATAAAATTGAATTGTTGCAGTATGAGCTATCAAAGCAACAATGGCGGGTAGTTGTTTTCCTTTGTCGAAAAGCCGAAATGGAGGCCGCGCGCGTAAGGAACGGCAGTCTGCACGGAGCCTAGGTCGAGTAAGAATAAACAAAAAGTCTAAAATATGCATACGAGAGGTTCAAGTCTGGAAAAGAGGCTAAAATCTGAGTACGAAAGATAGAATACAGTTCAGTTCTCTCGGAGCATCAAACAGTAAAGTCTGCAAATATAAATTGCAAATCGCGAGTTCCTGTATGGAAGCAAGCAAATAGTTGTACAGAGAGATTTTCATAACAGTTTGCAAACGGGGAAGCAAAAGGTTGCGTCACGATGATGGAACAATTTTCGCATTGAGGAACCGACAACCAATAGCAGACCTGAGGTGGTGGCTCATCCGAGGTTCCAGATAGCTGAGGACGAGAAATTCTAGCGTGTGTATTAAAATTGCAATGAAGTAGTATCTAAAAATGGCTTTTTAGTGTGTTACTTATCAAGATACAAGAGAGAGATCTGGTACCAGACAGACGATCCGTGAGTAACCAAAACTTTGATAAATTTGTAAACGATAATTAAAAGGGTAGAGTCAGATTTCGTTCAGAGCTATTTAATTAATTAATTTAGTTATTCATTTCATAAATGACGCCTTCAAAGTGGGGCAAATTAAAAGTCATTCCAGTTGTTTATTAAAATATATATATAGAGAGAGAGGGGGGGGAGAGAGAGACCAGCCAAATTTGTCATTTATAACTTAATGAAATGACAAAATATAACCAGTAATTTCTAAATTTTAGTGCATATATTTACAATTTCCTAATCGGATGATTATGTGGAATATTTATACGACGAAAATAATTAGTACATATTCCACTGAAATGAAGGGATTCGTCGATCAAGGTTGATAACTAAACTAGTAAGGTCAACAGCAGAAATACTAAGTTAAACGACATAAAAAACAAAATATAGTTTTAACTTATCATACCGAATTAATGTTCTACATTTTGAAAAAAGCGGGTAATTATTAAGAATTTAATAATGTAAAATAAAGTGAAGATAAATATTTACCTCATGGAATTTTAATAAGAGTAATTATTCATTTTAACTAATCGTAATATGTTGCATGTAAACGTAAAACGTATACAATTTTCAATATGTTGAATTAAATGAACGTTGCACGTGTTATATCATTTCAAATCCATGTTCTCGTTATTAAGCAAACTTATAAGTTAAGTTCCATATTGCCATTATTAATATTATGACATTGGGACCCTTAATTGCTATTTTCTGTTTTATGAATACTATAGCAGGCGTCCGCGTATAATGGCGACCACGTGACTGTCATAGTCAAGCTAGTAAACTTCACTTTTTTTTTATTGCAAATAGACAGTTCATGTGATCTGTTCAAAGCAATTACACATGATAGCACTCTCCGAAGGAACACGCGACTACCATAGACTTGACCTTTCTGAACGCATGCGAACACAGAGTCCGCAGGGGCTATGCATATGAGAGCCTTTTATTTTAATTAACTCGAGAAAAACACTTAACATTGGAACTCTGACCTTTTGGTAAGAGCTAGTGTATCAGTATTTAGATTGAGAGATAGAGAAACCACTCCACTCCATTTCCAGTATGTAAAGCCCACAGGGAATAAACTCCCGTATTAATTGGCAGTACCGGTCAGTCGAGCAAACATCAAATGACATCGTACTTTTGCATAGTTTTCTGTGGATTAGTATAGTTCGTTTCTCACAAACAAATGGGATACTTTTGCTGGTGAAGTTAACTGCTGAAATGGGCTAATCGCATACACCCATAGCAACGAACAATTCAGTGACGCACGCGTCGTCCCAGGTCAATGTGAACGTGCCACTGACATTACGCAAAGCACATTGTCTAAGCGTTACTCTGCTCTATGAACTCATGGTACTGGACTTTCTGAAAAAGGAAATTCTAATCTATTGTGCGACACCCTCTTGACAAGTATCATAATTGCATGTATGCATTTTTAGTGCATTTGATTTAAAAATGTTTCCTTGTATATACTACAACCTTATGTATTAGGATTATAAGATGTATTGCTACTCAATAATTAACAGGCCGAATTTACGAACGTAAGAAAATATGTTTATTTGAACTAACAGCTATATAATCATCATTAAATGTAATCATTTTAAAGCCCTTTCTAACATATTAAAAATCGACACAATCAGCCCTCGTGGGGGCCCTTAAAACAGGTTACCACAGGGTTTCTAAACCGATCGCATTGTAACGCAATACCTATCAAAAACTGTTTTTGCATTTTGTCTCCACCCGATACTCACACATCTTCTTGGAGCCCCGAGTGAAAAAAATAATCCTCAGGTATGTGTGGTATAGTGCGAAATAATAAATAATAAATCTACTTGACAATTTATTAAATGGGAACTATGAATGTTACAGAAATTTCGAAAATTGGATATTTTGAAAGTAATATTATTTAATCTAATAAATATGAGTAATAAATCAGGACGCTGTAAAATAATTGTTAAATGCCAACGGATGATCTAATGAGATTATGGGCTGAGGAAACAATTTTGAGCTAGCTGAATAACCAAAACCAGACAATATTGAAGGGAAGTTGGAAAAAACACGATTTGGCAACGCAAATATATATCTTTGAAAACATTCCCCTCAACTCATCACTATTTCCGCTATTTATCTTTACAACTGTTGTGATATGGATAGTCTTTTGTAATAATATAACAGTTAATAAATTCCAAACGTGACCAATACCCCATTTCTGTAACATCAGGGTCTCAAAAAACAATAGCGTCTCATTGTGAGGTCACATTGTGCTTTTTCCTATCCAGGAAAAGTTTTGAGGATACGGAGTAGTATTCCTGGACTATTAGTTTGAGACTCAGCTGACCGTTGTTGTGACACAAGTGTCAAGGGAGTAAAGTGCGTTCGGTCTGTTTCTGAGTAAGTATAATAAAAAATTTGCACCCAAACAGAGCAGTTTGTGTTGTAATCTCATAGGTACCTGGAGCATTCTGTCTTTAAGACGGGCATGTGAGAAAATAGAGGCATCTTCAAATAGGCGTAGGTGATGTTTTAGCTGCTGGCGTCCGTTTTAACCGGGAGTTGCGCCGATGTACATCGCGGGACGACGCCACACGAGAAACAAATCTAGAATAAAATAACTACAATAAGGCTCTAATATGTTGTGACAGACTATACAAAAGTATTGAAATAATTGTATCACCATTAATAGAGGTAGAAAAATAAAATTTAATGAATATTCTTCGATAAATTAATGCCTCAAAACGGAAATACATTAGACTCAAGTAAACGGCAATCTTCAAAATTATTAATCGAATACGCCTAAGATCTTCAGAAACTTTTCTTTCTGCCCTTACCATATCATTAAAGGCAATTTAGTAACATGTTCCACACTTGTTGACGTCCGAAACACAATAGAGGAAATTTATCACGTGCGTTTCTCGGATGTTGTTTGAGGAGGATTGTATCAGACACCATTTTTCAACGCCTACCCGAAGTAATTTACAGTATTTCTTAATTTATAGCGGAAAATTATATTGTTTAACTTAGGCGGATAGTACGGGGACCAGATTATCAAAAGTATAATTTACTTCTGTTTTAAAAAAAATCTAATGCTTAATTCAGAGATGAACAAATGTAATCTCGTCAATTCACGTTTCTATATTTTCATTAAGGTGATATTTATGATATAATGTTTTAATGGCATGAAATTTTGTTACATCGATTAAATATCATATATTTAATATCATATATTTTTTGGGCGATTTAAGTAAATTTCAAAAGGAAATTCTTTATCTGTGAATCGTACGAAAAATTGTAAAATAGTTATCTTGTATTGGCTGACTAGAGTAAAGAATTTTAATATTTGAGTTTATAAATAAATTGGGGAAGACGTATTCAATTTCACAAAGGACTGGTTAGAGAAACCAGAAAGGAGAATCTAATCAAAGGTATATTATTACGGATTATAATATCAAACCGAAACAACTTTCCCAATAGTTTAATGTAAAATAATAAATTTTAAGTAACACATGAAAAATTCAGCGCAGTTAAAACTATCACAGAAAGTCAATGTAAAATAATTAAGGAAAAGCAGAAACTTAAATTAATATTTATAAACTGTCAAAAGATGAAACGGATTGCATTGATCAAAAATTACAATAATCAATTAAATATACTTATCTTTATATTGAACTTATAAACTGCCAATGAACTAGTTATCTTTCATTGTTCCAATCGTGTCACCAATATTTTACTCAATTAATTCATATTAAATTTTTATTTGATAAGTTTTCAAACTGGCTTAAGATTCTTGTCTCAACATCTTATAAAGTAAAATTATTCTTATTTTCTAAATTAGTAGCCTTATAAATATATATTTTTTGTTACAAAACACTGACAACTTATTCCAAAAAGTCATTGTACAGAATTATTCAGCGAAATTCCATCTTTATGATTTGATTTCTATTTTAAATTTATTTGTTATGTATGTGCTTTATATACGTCATGAAGCTGATATTCCCTATGCAATCAAAAGTTTGTGAGATAGCCTCTACGATTCTCAGAACTTGTACTGCGCATGTCCAAACGGACCACGTGGAGCCATCTGGCCGCCCGGCGGTGAAACTGTTCAGCGCCATCTCGATCGAAGTCCGGCGGGCTTTGTGTGCTTTCCGTGACGTTTGGACGGTCCTCACAGAACTGTCCTGGCGTCTAAACATCATAGTTACATCAAATGTTTGGTCTTCATTTCAGAGCATTAGTATCAGTTTGCGCGGTGTAAATGCGCGTGGCGGCAGAATTTAGTGAGCTTTTGCTTCTATCGCCTGAATTTCAGATAACGTTTACACCGTCGGGCGCATCGTGATAAAGCTTCTTCTTCACTCGTTGTGTGATTCTGAGTACTTCGTCGATGGTAAAATCTCAAGTCAACCTAACCTGTAACTGAGAAAACGTAGTTTTGTGCATAAGACACGAAAAAGCAGAAGTTATCACAAAAATATACATTTGCTACCCGAAAAACTCATTAGTGATTGATGTAAAATAAATATATTACAAAACATTCGGTTAAAGAACATAACTTTAATTTCTAATCTCTTTTTACAGCTTTTATCTTTACCTTTCGTTCCAGACGATGATATATATAAAAAAGTGTTGAAAATATACGTTACAGACATAAGTATTAAATTCACGATTTGAAAGGAAGTATATAATATTAATAACCCGTTAACTTAATTTTCAATTGTTTTTAAGTGATAGATTTTACAAAAATTGATCATTATTTTGTCTTTAATATATACCACAACTTCAAACAGCAATCAATCCCTGTTGCAAATTTGAACAGATTGACTGGTTATATTTCTGAATTTTTGATTTATATACAAAAAAACATTTACACAGTTTGGAAAACACATTGATACTACAACGTTTCACGTACGTTTCATTAACTTAAAATAATAATAGTGTTACATGGAAACATGTTATTATTGCGTGTATACAGTAAAATGATTGTTTATGTATTTGATGAAAACGTTATAGGCCTACAATTACTCACATCCTCATGATGAAAGACAAATCATTTAACAATTACGATAGCTATTTCCTATTACATTAATAAATTCCAGCCCTCTGTTTCTTGAGAAAATAAAAATCCACTCAGAAATATTGCAATTTAACAAATTTGGATAACGTTTTTCTGCCAAAGCGAGTATTTTTCCAAAATAATTTTTTATAATCTCGCTTTTTACCGGAAATTGTTACATTAATTAGTTCATCTTTCACTAAGAATTTTTTTATTATAGAGGCCTGTTTACGAAAGCTATATTCCTCAAATAAACCTGCTCCAATTTGATTCTTACGTCGTGTCGTCATGAATTCGTAATTTAAGTAACATAACTCTGCGAGTTAAAACACAGGGCCAGCAAATTCTACAGTGTACATTTCAAATTAGCCTTCTATCCTATTTAACATAGAATTATTTTAATTCAGCAGAAGCTCAACCAAATAGGTCAAGAAATATTATTAATAGGAGGATCAGGATGGAAAACCTCTGGACCGGACCGGGAATCGAACCTGGGTCTCCTTATTGCTACCATAGATTTAATTGGATGTTAAATTTTTTTATTGATTAAGGGAATGATTTTACAGATGATTATGGCCGAAAGCTACTGTGAAATTGACGGACTAGTTTAAATAAAGAATTTTAAATTGTCAAAATATTGAGACTGGTTTAAGGGTTGCTTACTTAAAATCTTGTAAGTACATCGTCAGTCATATTCCTATATAAGTAAAATATTTAAGTTAATCTGACAACTGTAATTTTAAGTATACACAGTAAGTATACACAGCCAAAATGTCACATAAAAATGAATTATTCTACTAAAACAAAATAATATTTGATGTATTTAGACGTTTCGTCTACAATTTATTTCACTTCATCAGGTAAAAGACCTAAGTAATTAAATTTGTACAGTAAATTATAAATGTAAAATTGACCACTGCATAGTTTAATAAATCCAAATTTACAGAATTAGTTTCGTTAAAAAATAAATTACATAAGCTTACAGTTTAGAATATTACACGTCCAAATATAAATTTCGTGATATGGACTACGCCCTATGACGGTTGTAAGAAAAATGAGTTTTAATAAGGTCACTACGGTAAAATGATTATTATTTATATTATATACCGTGAAAGTTCTCAATGTAAATTTATAAATAATTTATATTTATAATTTATTGTATTAATTTTGCTTGTTTAGGTCCAATACCTGATGGAAGTTCCAAAATAGTGAACAAAACGTAATAATATTGTAATTATGTTTAGTTTTAGTTTAATAAGGTTTTTTTGTGACAAATTGGGCTTTTTCTGTTTATGTATCTAATAAATATAATATAATACCACCCCCAGTGGTAGGAGTGGGCAGGAGTGGACGTGAGTGGAAATTTTCAAACGTACTAAAACGGCCGATATTTTCGTCGAATGAAAATGTTTCGGTGTCAATGAACCAGATAGAGTTTACCCAAATATTTTTGCATGCAATTTCAAGCCCTTTCTTAATGGGAGGGGTCCACCATTAGGACCTGCAGGTCGCGTTAAATAAGAATAAGGAAAAACAACCGAGATTGGGGTCAATACCGGGGTTGTGGATGTCTCAGAGTTTAATTATGACTACCCGGGCAACACAAGGCACCCGGCTAGTTATATAATAAAACCCAGCCCGGCGTTGCTCGTGTACTTATTTATAAAAACTCGAAAAAGTATTTAATTGAATACTTAAATATATTCCTTGAGTATTTCAGGATATAATTGTCAATTGTCACTCAGTCTTCATACATTAGGAAATATTACATTGATGAAATTGTTAGCTAGACTCACAACTAATATAGCGCGAAAATTAACTTACATTTTACGCAAGGATGGTAAAGTAATTCGTATTCTTCTTTATTACCATTCGATGGAGTATTGCTGTATAAAATTATACTTTTTATTTAAAGAAAATATTTCTGCTTTATTTCATTCCTATTTCATTCGTTGCGTAGTAACGTCTTTCTCTCGCGTGACGTCATTGTCTCTTGGCGCGCAGTAATTTAATATTTTATGATCACGGTTTTTAATTATAATTCTTTCCACATGTATGCTAGGCGTTTCTCACCCTCACAGTACCGTTTCTCGTGTTTTGAAGAATATGTGTACCAATTTTTGTTGCATTCTGTCCACGCGATAAAATTTGTATAAGGAACAACGTAAATACATACATACATACATACATGCATACATACAAATATATATCCTTTTTTATTATATAGAATATATTAATTTTCTTTTGTGCCCCTTAAAATATTTGACTTCGCTATGTTACGCAATACAATGTAATTCATCTTTGCCCAAGTAAAAAAATATTCAATCAACTTTTTCAAACCTTACATTTTGCTAGATGTTACGCTGTCCAAAACTAATTTATTATATACTGTATTTAGATTTATAATATTCTTAGAATATCTCACTAATGCAGAAACGAATATTAACACGCATTTAATGTAGACTATATTTCTTCTTCCAGGAAATAATTCCTGGATCTATGAATGTAAAATTACAGCCTTCTTGGTCATTAAAGAATTCAAACGCAGACATCACTAATGTGAATTGAAAATGCCGAATATGTGTAGTAAACATATACAAAAACAATATATATCTCTGTTTTTACTCAACCATTTTAAATAGGCCCTTTTCCTGCCAATTGAACTGGACATTTCATGCCGTGTTGCAGGAATGGTGGAATGCAGATGCAAAGAGAAAACGAAACAATGTAAATGCATATACAAAGCTACTGGAATTCAAAACTCCGACACCAAATTTGTATAATAGTTATCTTCGGTATTTCACTATATGTACATGCTATAGCTCATTCACACAGTTTTTTAAATATTTAAAACTCATATTACCATCAGATTATTAATAGTAAAAGCGAAATGGTTGTGTGAATGAAGTAAAGACCGTCATAATGATGCACACTTTCTATCTTTGAAGACTTCATTCATATCTTATCTGATTTGCGTGAGCGGTACAAATCAATATCAGGAAATCTTTTCGCTTGCACACGTTCTATTGTTCTTTCTGTTTGAATATTTTTTTTATGAAAGCCGAGTGAACTCTCAACACTTCCGTCAACTTCTGAGATGTATTATGTATGAATTCCCTACACCATAATTCCACTTTAGATTTTTATTCTTTTCAATTATATATTTCATTAAAGAAAAATTACCAATAGCAAATTCAAAGTATACAGACAAATGAAACCATTATTAAGATGCAAATTAACATTGATAATCTAATATGTAATAATTTAAATAGACAGCTTGTATCAATGTATCAATGTTCCGCATACCCCTCTGAGCAAATTTTACCAAATTTCGTACACATGTTCCTTTCGAATCTGAAACAAACACTGGTAGCAATACACGTCTGCCGCCGAACTAAAACGGCCGAACTTTGCGTGGGATAAATACTTTTCGGGGTCAATGAGATTTGTTTCTGTAGGACTTTTGTGTATAATTTCAACCTCTTTCGGCAGGGGTTGTGATGGAGGGACGTTACATAAAAAATACGCGAAAACAGACGGGAGTGAAGTCGAATCCGGGGTTATGGATGTTGCTGAATTTAATTTTGACATTCAACTTTCCGTTTAACTCCCAGGGGTGGGGGAATAAATTTTCCCATATGTTAAAACGGCCAATATATATTCTACGAAAGAAACTTTTTCAGAGTTAATGAGATAGGCAGCCTTTCGCCTTATATTTTTATGTAGAATTTCAAATCCTTTCGGCATGGAGGGGAGCACCTTTAGGATGGGGCTGGAGGAGCAATACATAAAAGAAACCACAAAAAAATCGAGATATGATTGTCGCTGAGTTTAATTATGACAACCCGGGCAACGCAGATCACCAAGATAGTAATAAATAAGTGAGCTGAAATAAATATATATGGGTTAGGTAATACGAATTATTTGTACACCAAAATATGGGTTTAGAATTATAATTGTAAACATAATTACATGTTTCACTTAAAAGGTATAAAGTTGTAAGATTATTTTGAAGATCTACAACTGAATATGCAGTTTATGTACTGTGTTAGATAATAGTTTCCCAGCTGTGCGAGTGATATCGTGATTGAAACAAAGAGATATTTCAGAACGGGTTAATCCGCTGAAGTGTTTCGGATGCATTCAAACTTCTTGTGTGGAAGGAGCAAGCTGAAGGTAT
This sequence comes from Zhengitettix transpicula, assembly GCA_037074705.1. Lineage (NCBI taxonomy): Eukaryota > Metazoa > Arthropoda > Insecta > Orthoptera > Tetrigidae > Zhengitettix > Zhengitettix transpicula. The sequence continues at coordinate 16,131,747 of CM073593.1, read as the reverse complement.
CCCCGGATGCGAGAGGAAGTGCGTTACTGCTTCTGATAACCGTCGAGGAAATTCACAAACGCACAAGCACATTCTCTGGCGCAATCCAATTAACCCTAAGCTATTGTTAACACGTCCCGTCATTTCCCATTCCACTTACCACAGCGCAGATAGGCGTTTGGCAAACAAGTTTACACATTTCCCAGATTACATCAACATCTCCCATGGGTAAAGAACGGAAGCCAATCTGCGTTGTTATCATTACTAAGGCAAAAATATGTGCGCTCTAAGCAACGCAATGTTGTTTACTTACAAGAAAAATGACTTAAAAGAGAATGCGAGACAAGACTATCTTCATCCCAACAATCCTACATGTACGTTATTAATGCCAAGACAACAATAGACGTTCAAGAAATATAAAGTTTTACTTGACGGCTTTAAATTTTGTATGCGGAATGTACATACACACATACAAACACACATACCCACAAACACATAACCGTACAGTCTATTTTATTTATTAGATAGATTCTCCCTGGTGATGCACGATTTTGTGGGAAAAAAAATGAATTACGAATAATTAACATTATATTAACTGGCAGTGGGTACAAAATTCATTCATTTTTCCAAAAACTATTACTCGTACATTGCTGCCCATATCTTTAGGCACTGACGCAACTAATCTTTATAAACTCCACCAGTGGGATCATTTTCACAGTATGACTATTGTCAAACTCATTCGACTACACCGAGGAAAGTTTCACCCCCATTTAATAAAACGTATTAATATCTGCCAATTTGTTTTAAATATTTCAGTCGCCCTTTTTCAATAAAAAAAAATCACGTTTTAATGTCACCCTACAACTTTTGTTGACTGTTCGACCGACGAACTCTTTTTATTGTCCTCAAATTTAACACAAAATAAATGTAATGGTACGAGAGAAGCATTCTACGAAATGTCTTCATTCTTGTTTTGCCCCTGTTTTATTAATTATTAATTACCAAAGGGCGTAGGTTCATTTACGTAAATCATTAGTGCTAACAAAGTCCGGAGAATACTAACAAATAATATAATTAAACATCTAGTGATATAACTTTGATTGTCGAAATAACACGACTCCGTTGTTGCGGGCAGTATCGACTTTTTTGTGGTCATGTTAAACATTTCAGTTTAATTATCTCGTTTGAGGCCCTATAATCATTACATCGTTCATGGGTATGGGATTTTATCTCATTTAAAAAATATATTTCGTTATATTATATATTTTAAAAAGTTAAGGTCAACTGATTTTCTGCAATGTATATCACATGGTGTAATTAAGTAAGTAAATATTAATTTCTATGTTATGAAAATGTAAGCACTAAATATTATTTTTAATAGGACACTTACGAAATGTGTGCAGTATGGTATTCAAATTCGTAATATGTTCTGAGAACAGCTCATTTGAATGAATGAATCCGCTTCTATTTCAATTACTTGCCAGTCTACTTACAGCCTTTCAAGTCTTAAGTAACATGAAAGCCTCGCTTGTTAACAGAAATTAGGCGAACCGTAGGAAGCACCCTTAGTTTCCTTCTTGAGAGATTCATAGTACTTCGCTGAAACCAAGTTTGGTGCTTAATGAAGTGTACTTGTTGACAGACTTGTTCAACAATCTACCGTCGAGGAGAGGCACAAGCACTTTACGGAACCCTGTGTCAACGACAAATAGCTTTGAACACAGTTAGACAATAGGAATCCCTGCTATTTGCAATAATTTTTAATTATACTGAAGCAGCTCCAAAACATATTAACTTTACATTATTACGTACCTGCGTTTCAGTCACGAAATATTCATCTGATACATTTAATAATTAATGGTAACTATTCAAGTGTGATTACGTACAATTTTAATTGTAATTCATCGTTAAGTGATTCCATTATAAAAGCGTGGCAGTTATAAATTTTCAAGTAATTAAAATATAAATATATTATTTTTTAAAACAAAAAATAACAAAATTCATTACCGGGAAACGAATGTTGTCTTAAAATATCGTCTTAATGACGGCCTCTCTCTTATAAAGAAGTAGCAATTAAAAGTGAAATAATGGGGGATATTTTCTTTGCAAAGATGCTACCAAAAGTGCTTTAAAAATACATTAAATTCCTATTAAATGCCTTTATAATTATGTTTTCAGCTTGATATCGTCTTTTATGTACCGGAGAACATCAGTTGAGTAATTTTTCCGAGAATAATAATATTACTCAGTGTTTCTTTCGAGTGCGTCAAATTTGTTACCATAGTTACTATCACCCTGTGCATTAATTTACGTTAAGGCCTGTCTGACTAAAAATAAGACGTAAGTAATTTTATTGAGGAAATATAACAATTATTTTTAAACAAATTACAGATAATTGCTGATACTATTTTTGAAAACATATATTAAGCTTTATAATCATCTACAGGCACGTCTAAACTGTAACACGTAAGTTTTGAAAAAATCATGTTATTGTAGTCTGTAATATGGGTCAATTTTTTTAATTAACATACCGACCTTAATTATATAATAATGTAATATAAATTTAAAAATTATGTGCTATCAAACAGATGATTTAATTTTATATGGAAGTCAGTTACAATTATTTTGATTAGTTTGAACAGTATTTTTTCAGATAAAAAATGATACATTTAAAATCAATACTTTCCATGCCAAAGACTGTAAATTAATGATCGCGGCTGCAAGCAAATGTCTCCCGGCGGTTATTAATGAGAGCGAATCCATCTTTAACTTGCGGTCATTACAAATGAAAGATCAATTAGGTATATTCGCTATTAACATTATGTCTTTATAATTATTGGGCTCTAATTTTTTTATTCATCACGAATAGTTTTAATGTATGCCTTTCAAGAAAATTAGTGAAACCGCTTTTGGTCACAAGTTACTGAGTTCAATTAAATATTTAGTGGTACATATGAAAGTTTTTAATTATTGAGAATTATGCCAAATAAATCTTTAATAACTGATGAAGAATGAGGTACTGTACTTGTGACTGTATAGGAAATGGTTTTTGTATTAAAGTAAACTGGATCTGCCTTCATGTGTGTAGAACTTGACCCAAAATATTATACAAATAATTGCTTTATACTTGTATGGCTTCGAATCGAGAAATGTTATTTTATCATTATGTTTAATGAATGAGTAGAACAAGAGCCATGTCATACTGTTTTTTTTTTCGCTTGTCACTAAAAACCGGTTGGGCCGATTTCGTTGAAACTATCTTTCGTTGTTATTTAGAGTCGTGAGGTTTCCAGTAAAATTAATGAGGCCTCAGTCAGATTGAGACAAAATGCCGATTGATATAAACTCTGACCTATCTAAATAATGAATTCGAGAAATCTGAACCTGGTGCTTAACACTGAAAAATTTATTTATCTGAAACATCTGTTTGGGCAACGATTTTGTTCGAATTAAGAGAAAACGGTTGAACACTTATATTTTCCTAACCCTGCTTATAAATTTAAGTCTTGTAAGACACCATTTCGGAAAGTTAAAACTTCAAAATAAATCAGCCCAATTTAATTATTTATACGGGACATATTAGTTTGGTAAAAAGTTATTTACCAAACTATAACAAATTTTGAACTAAAAAATCAGTAAATTTTACGTAGTTTCCTGAGTCAATCGGCAAACATTCTCAAGTATAACCCGTAAATGAAACTCAATATTTTCACAATAACTAAATCAAAAAATATTCATAAGGCGTTAAAGGAATACACAGATCCCAGTCATATATATTAACTAGTTTACACTATATATGAACCTATCACAAACTAAGAACGTTAGGAACCGTTCAGTATATTTTCATCGGCGTATGAAAGATGTATATGTAGCTTATAGAAAAAAATAAAACTTTAAATTACAACCTGAGGGCGCACATACCTTTATTTTGTTACCGAAACAATTCTCCTTACCTACAATTTATAACACAATAATATTTGCTGACTTGCCAGATTCATGTAGTACAAAGAAACCATTTCTTGTAATTACGTTCTTGTCGCTCGTCATCTTCTATTCAGGTACTGAAATATTTCTCAGTTTTATATATACCGTTCTAATTTAAAACCATGAGACCTGGTGGCGACCTTCCTGCAGTTTGGTAAGAGCCTGCTTAGAGGCCAAGGACTAGCGGAAATGTCGCACTCACGTAATCGATATACAGCGCGACCTGCAATTTGCCTTCCATAATTACGCGGCTAATCTGCACAGGTCGAAGCCAGTGGCATTTTATGCGCCCGAAGTTGCATCTAATTAATTAATTTTTGGCTTTATCACGGAGAACGCCCGAGCTTTATAGGCGTTTCTTTATTTTATTTTAAGCACTTAAAATCTCCGAATAAATGTTAATTAAATTGTTTTCTAGGTTTCGTGAAGAGATCTCGAGCTGGAGCTGCTTTAGGGAAGTAAAATGTCGGGTAAAGGTTCCGGGAAGTGAACACCGGGCAGTAGTGTTGTCCGGGTTGAAAGACGAGAACTGTTTTCCACGAAAAAAAATTGTGGAATTTTTTTTATTCGATTTAAAGCATCAATGGTCATTGATTTACATTAGTTTTTTTAATAGAGGATTGTCTTTCCTTTAAAAAAATTGTAAAGCCTACTTGATATTTGGGGGTCTCTCGTTGAGGCTTCCCAATTTGATGATATGCTGTGTCATTGTGAGCAGAGATGGATCCAGGTAAAGGCCAATTTGGTCTTGTCTATTTGATGAAGGATTGACTTTTCTGGTGTAGAAGTTAGCTGATTGTGAATAGAAATTTCTTTATTTCAATTCGTTTCAGTGATGATGAAGTCTGGATTGTTTGTGCATGTCTCTGGATGTCCCGGACGGTATTTATTTGGTTTGAATGGGTTGTTACCGAGCAACTCATTACAACCAAGCCAGTCATTGTCATCAAATGACATCAAAACAATGGTGTCATTTGAAAATAATATTTATTTTTGGACCTTTGCAGGCCATGTTTTGTTTTTCTAACAAGGAGAAAATTTTTTTGAGTCACGTGTTTGGATTAAAAACATTTTATTTTTTTTTATTTTTTTTTAGGGCAACAGGCTACTTGAGGGTAATCCACTTAGGGCAACTCCCCTTTAATAGCATAGGAAGGGATTTGAAAGGGGGGATGCGGAAGGGTAGAGGAAGGTAGCCAAGGGTTAACTAGGGCCCCCGGGCTATATTTTAAGGATCCTACCCGGCATTCGCCTAAAGGAATGCAGGGAAAACCTTAGAAAAACCTGCATCAACAGTAATTTCCCCTATATTAAAATTACCCATAACACTATACGCCTGCCAGTAACACTTCGAACCGTTTTGACGCACATTCTTCCGCTTTAACTGCAATTTTAATTCAGTTCATGGGTCATAATAGAGTTATTTTCCGACTTCACAGAATTAAAGACAGCCAAATCTTATAAATAGAATTGACTGTGGGTGTATGTGCGTGAATGTATGTTCCACTTACAATTCTAAACGCGGGGAGAAATTTCGACCACATTTTGTACACGTGTTCCTTCCGAACCGGAAACAAACATTGTGGGGATAAGATACGACTACCACCTCCAGGGGCGAAGGTGGACTGGAGTGGAATTTTTTAAACTTGCTAAAACGGCCGATATTTGCGTCAAATAATTTTTTTCGCAGTCAATGATATTAATAGTGTTTCTCCCGTTGATGTTTCAGTATCAATCCCATTCAGCATAGGAAGGGTAGAATCTTAAGGGATGGGGTTGAGGGTTGTTACATAAAAATGCAAAAAAAACGAGATGGGAGTAAAATCGAGGTGTTATTGATGTCGCTCAGCTTAATTATGACAACCCGGCTGTCCAAATTAAAATTTGACACCAAATATCGTTATTTTCTGCAGTCTCATCAGATGCAAACACATCTAAAAGCGTAGGGTGTCGTGGAGCCCGACGCTGGCGAACGATACGAAAGTGATTTTAAATGTATGGTAATTTTACTATGATAATTGATCTTTACAAATAATTTAACGTTTAATCTGAATAATAATATCATTAGAAAAATTAGTATAATTGAAATAATAATAATTTGTATATTTCCTCTATGTAATTTCTGTTTTTCGAGACATAATTATGAAGAAGAAAGAAAGTAGAGCGACGTTTGTCCCACGGTCTTCTGCGTATGTTGGGGGGAATTCAGGACCAGCTCCGTGCGTTAATTAAGACGGATGCAAGGGCCGTGCCTGTGGCAGCTGTTCCGCTAATGTTCCACAGGAACCGGAATAAATGCTGCCAATTAGTTCAACTTAGAGGAGGCAATACCGCGCACATGTGGTGGCTCCAAAATGCACCTGTACGATCAGACTGTTCGCTGTGCAGCTGCATTATTTGCAAAAAAAAAAATACACTCTAAATTTGCAGGCGATACTTCATTCGAAAACTAATTCCAATAAACATCAATGTGCATGGTGCAACTAATAAAAATCAAATACAGTAAAGTTCCAGAAAAAATGAAACAAAATACGATCTGATCCAGCTAAAATGAAGTCAATGGCATTTTTTTGTACCGGGAATGCGTTCATGCTGAATCAAAGTGTCGAATGTAAATTACATCGATTTTCAACCTGTAGATTCAATTTACATACGGAAAAAATGTTATATTTTTGTGAGGGTACTACATGGTGTTTGAAGAATGTTCACAGAAATAATTTAGTCATAAACATTTTAATCAAGTTGAATATAATCTGTTTTTTAATCATGTTTTTCAAATTTCTTCTTTTTAAGGATACACATTTATTAAAAAGTGAATTAATAGAAAATTAATCGTTTCTGAGTATTTATCAGGGAAAAAAATACGCAGTACTACCTTACGACGGTATCATCAGGAAAGGGAACTAATATTTGTGGAATAATATCCTTAACATAACTTTTACCGCATTTCCTAAATTGGAACTACGTCATACAGAGAGAGCTACAAAACATACTAACAAACGAAAGCTTGTGACATCCTGAATTCTAGTTCAAAATTAATTATTTAGAGAACAATATGAATCTACAGAAATGTTAGGGATTGAAAATACAAAAGTTTTTAAATATTCTTTTAAGTAGAATACACTTATACTAGGCACTATGTTAGAAATATTGTATGAATCATTGCAACCTGATGAAAGTACAAAAACGTACTGAAACGTCGTTAAAGAGTTAATTTAATATTTTGAAATGTCCGAAAAGGTCGTTAATTTCTTTGATTTATAATATTAGTGAAACAGACGGAAATAAAAACTTTACAGTAGTCTATTTAGAAAATTTATATTTAAAAATTCCATAATTATCGATATATCGGCTTAAGTTTACATGATAAATGATATACTATGATTTTTTTCTGAAATTTAAAGCTACACAGCTTTAATACTGGAGAAAATATTCCGTAAAATTTGTTTCAGAACACTTACTCTTAAATTTACTAAATTATTCTGTATCACTATTTATGAAATTTTTTTATTCATCAATTAATTATAAGCATTAAAAATAATTCAAGAATAGATATTTATAAGTGGAGTTATACTATGGATCAAAAACAGATAATATTCTCAAAATGGCATTTAAATTTAATATAATTAAGTTTTCTTATGGTTTTCGATGCTGTATAAAGATATTTGTTATATTTTCTGTCGTGATGAATAAAATTTATTTAATGCATAATGGGGCTTTGATCAAACTACTCCTCAGTGTTCATCTTTGACAGATTCCCAATTTCGCTCCAGCTTCTAGGTATGCGTAATTATCAATGTTAGCTAGAACAACATCGACCTACGTTCCCAGAAATGGAACGTACGCTTTTAGATCCTAAGAGAGGAAATTCCAACACCCTATAACTGCTTTCTCAGACAGAACATTGTGGTTTAACCCCTGTGTTAAGGCCGTCTACACACAAGTGCAGTAGGAGTAGCCTGACAATAAGGCGTTGATAATCCAATAGTATCATCGATGACTAAGGGAAGGCGATATATAAGACACATGAATTTATTGTCTGTTTAATCAATGTCAGTAAAACATAGTGCTTTCCGGATTAAAAAATGACACAGATAAATCATTATTATAAATACGTAAGTCATAAAAGTTTATTGCAAAACCAAGTTACATTAACGACGTTTCTCTTATACGAACTCATCACTTGGAAAGTAATTACATGTGAATTTATAAAGTTTTTTAAATAATAATACGAAATTATTTTGTATACAATTAAAGAGTAAAATTTATATGCCTACTTTTCTGCTCTTGTATTGTATGAAAATAAAATAAAATAAAATAAATTAAATTAGTTTGTATTTGTATTTAAAAAATTATAAATGCATACATATATTACTTTACTCGTTGTAGATTAAAAATTGTATGCCTGGTTAGATTCAAGACGCGACCGAAACTTCCTGAATTTAATATTTTTTGCAATCAAGTTTTTAATCCTTTGTGACAAAACGCTATTTATTTATCTATAATTTTACAATTAAGTCATATTTCTGATAACTATTAAAACATACGATTTATGGATTTTAAAATTGAGCAAATTTTGGTTGTTACTAAATGAATTTCTTAGAAATAAGTATAATGTCTAGTGTAAAAATTGATTAATACAAAATTTAATTAACATTGGCAATTGACAACTATTTCAGAATATAAACAATGCTATCATAACTGTTATCAAATATTTTATACATTATAGTATAAAATTATGATAGTCCGTTTTTCTGATTTCATAAGTAACCAATGTTATTGGTTAAGCCGCGTCATTGTAATAGTGTAAAATTAATGCTTCTTTATAAGAGGGCATACAAAACTTACTATTAAAAGCTCACCAACTGTCGGTATGCTAATTCAAGGACTATTCACTTTGTGGATAGTATTAATAGGACATATCCAATAATATTCACAAATGTAGCTGCACGTTCGTTATCTCTATAAGAACTCGGAATTTTGGTTCTATGATACTACAGCGTAATAATGTAATGTAATAATCGAGATAATTTTTTTAAAAAAATTACAGGAGTTTTCGTAATCCATTTATTCCGATATAATTTTTTAGTTTCATAATTCTAGATTTATTTGATGAATTATAAAAATATGGTAATATTTTTTTTTAATAAATCATTTTTAAATCAAGTCCTATTTGATTATAATTAAAATTTTTCGTTGTAATTTTCTGTAGATTTTTAATAGTGTATACAATACTGACTAGCTTGGAACTCAAATGGAGTATTTCGTCTCTCAAGTTATAAGAACCAGAATTTCGCACGATTAGTTTAGGACAGCTTTAGTTATTTTTTCTAATAAACCATATTTGCATTATCATCAGATCAAATATTTCTCTTCCGTATAATATGTAATTGGTTTGTGAATTACATTATACGTAACTTTTTGGAGCGGATAATATTTAGCCTAAATAGAATTGTGTGGCAGATGATTCCCCCTCACAGCAATTTGGAAACAAGAGAACCCCGCCTGAGGGCAGTTTCTATCTGAAGGGCACAACCTTTGAGCAATAAATGCTGACGGTCGCCATTATGGCCCCAGACTAAAACGTGCGCTTACACACAATGGCTTGCGCCAACTTTTGAGTGGCAGCAACTCCGGGAGCGAAAATTAAACGCGAACGTCGTCCTCCATGTAATTAGGCACCGGGCGAGTTTGATGACGACGTTGATTTGTGCACTAACAGAACGGAAGGGAGACATGTGTGGGTGGGTGGGGGTGGGTCTCGATTTTGCGACAGATTGCTTGCGTAGCTCGTGCGGGCGTCGTGGCATCACTGAAGGGGGACTCACACTGCTCCGTTACACGTAAAGCTGACGCATTCAATATTACAGGTCTTTAAAAACTATAATCATACTTTTTGACATCACTATTTGTTTCGTTGATAAATTAATGTAACAATTATTCTCATAATGCTCATAGTTATTCTCATTAATTTAATATTAAAAGACCGTTATTATTATAACCGATCCATCTGTTAAATTGTTAGGCTGAAAAACATACTGACCGTGTTTTCACATCATAAATTGATTTCAAATTTCTGTAATATTTTTTGTGACACGTTTTATGTAAATAACGACAGAACATAATATTTACATTTTAAAATAAAACTCATAATTGAATATGCATTAAGAAAGTGATCAAGTATATAAAATGAAATATTAATGTATTTGACACGTTTAAGCAGAAAACTAATATTACGAAATAATCAACATCTTTGCCCTTATTTAATGCATTTAATTTTTATTTAAAACATTTAACAGCTTTAAGAAAATATGCAATTTTCTTTATTTAATATATTAATGATAAAAGAAAAAGTTATACACATTAACAAATTTAATATCACAATATATATATATATATATATATATATATATATTGTAGTGAATAATATCGGTAAGTGGCCGCCCTTTGACCGCGGGCCTGAGAGGGAATTAATTAAACGTGGACGTGTGCCGGAGAGACCCCAAGAATCCGAGGGTACGCGTCCCTTTTTTTGCATCGTTGGGGGGGGGCGGAGTAAAGGTATATATTCCGCACCCGAGAGACTGACGAGAGAGGGGCCTGAAAGTGAAGTGAGAGAGGCGAGAGGGTGCAAAATTTGGCGAGCTGTAACGAACAAAAGTTTTGGAGGGTGGACGTCCATCGCGTGGAGGCCGAAAAAGGAGATCGTGGGGTGCTACAAGACCAGTGATCCGCTGCAAGTCGGCTGATGCTACGAGATAAAGTAAGGGTCACCATTAATGTAAAGTACCTTCAGACGTTAAAGATTTTTTTACACAGTACGGAACTAAGCTGTGTTTATGAATTTCCACAGAGCCGCCCACATTACATTGTACAGAAGGAGGATTTCATTTACCAAGCCGGAGATAATTATTATTAATTTTTTGCAGACTATATATATATTTTCTGGCGCCCAATAAATTTTTTAATGTGTTTTTTTTTGTATTTTTATGTAATAAAGTTTTTTTATATATGGTAATAAAAACTAATCATTACAATATATGTATATATATATATATATATATATATATATATATATATATATATATATATATATTTTAAATAAATGTTAAAAATACCAGCCTATTGTTCATAAAATTTTTATTATAAAATTTAAAACAGAATATTTTTTAAATATATATATATATATATATATATATATATATATATATTGCATCATTGATTGGAACCTCTTCAGATGTATAATTACAATTAAATTCAATTATCTAAAGTAACTCTATAAATTATATATTATATTGTATTAAAATTATCGTGTATTTTAGTCTTCGTGTTCTTTAAATTTATTAGATAACACAAAACTTAATTTTAATTGTACACTTTGAGAGGTCCGAATAAGGGATTAAAAATTGAATTTTTAAATATTATGTTTTAAATTTGATAAAATATCTTTTGTGTTTAGTACGTGTCCAAGAATTAGCTAATGAAAGTAGAAAATAAGTATATCAATTTAATACTGTTTAAAGACACTACACTAATAGTTTCTATGCGTCTTCAATTTAAACAATTGTAGACAAAATATCGTTCATTATTTTTAAAGAGCGCAGGAAATCAAGATTTTGAACATTACAGATAATTTCGCTTTACTGAATCACGTTTTAGAATTTATTTAAATTCTGCTAAATTATAAAAACAGCGTCTTTTCCATATATTCTGAAAACAGTTGACTAAACAAATCGTGCAAGGAGGTTTACTTTCCTAAATATATTGCAGAAAACCAAAGAAACTTCCAGGATTGTTTCAAAATTAAAAACAGTATTAGAATATATGCGAGTTTAAGTAAACCACGAAAGAAATACTGAAACTAAATTAATATGCTTAATAGACTTAAATAAGCAGAGTTACCTAGTATGAAACTCAATCTTACATAAATTGACTTTCCTGCATTTTAAGATTTCAAACATGACGCTTACAAATTTTCACCATTGTTTCCAATATGCGTCAAATCTCCTCAGCTTTATGCTAGGTTCAATCTTGTCGGAATATAAATAAAAGAACTAAGAAGTCTAGGACTTGTGATCACAAACCTAGCTGGCTTTCAGCTTTGTTTCAATTTAATTAGCTGTCGAGATGAAAATTCCATACGGCATTCTTTCTTTATTGAAAACATTAGTACGTTTAAAATATCCTTTTTACAATAGTCAAGAAACGTTCTTCATCATAGTGAAATTGACAATAATCTTAGGGTCAAATTATTAATATATTTTCATTATTTATCGTGGATAAAAATTAATAATTACAGAGTATTGTTTCAAAAATCATATATAATTAATTATATTTATGGGATCAACATTGATATATACATATATATATATATATATATATATATATATATATATATATATATAGTAAACATCTGTCCCATTTATTGTACTTTGCCATCTACTAATTTTCATATAGATTATTTTATAAATTATCTTCTATACTCCATAGAACTTATTGAACAACAACTACGGACGCCAGTATAGTCCATTTTACTCTAGGGAAAACAAACATAATTTATTATGAAAATGTAAGTAAGTGCAAGGGTGTTTTAAACATTAATGTTCCAGTTGAATATGTCATACGTATGCCAAACGCCACTGAGATTCTGTTAAACACATTAAAATAAACAATATATATTCTTGGGACTTCTTTTGAGGTTTTTCAGACCAAAATAACACATTCAAAACCATCTTCAATGTTCGGCAATTTATATATATTTCGTTTATTAAAAACGAAGAAAACGTTTAGTTGCGTGCGTGTTGCCTTAAACCATTCAGCTGTAGTATCGGTCTGAAGGGTAAAAAATAAATTGTCAAGACTTCGTAAATCATTCAGTTTGTAACTCAAAAATTATTGTGATTTTATAGGAGATATTACTTTAGACGTTAAATTTATCATTTCTGGAAAATTTTGAACATATCGTATGGATATTCTGATGTATATCGCAATAAATCATGAAAGTGAGGGAAGTGAATTAGGAACCTGCACGTAAATTTCATACCTATAAATTCTTTCATTTAGAAATTGTCACTCCGTTTTTGTGACGATCAACTCTCAAGTTTTATAACTATTCAGTCGATGTAATTTGTTTAACCACGAATTTTTAAAAGTAAATTAAAGGTGTGTTAATATATTAAGAAATCATACGGATATTAAATGAAAAATATAGGTACGCCTGCTTGATATAACCCCAGGTGTCCCCAGCGTTTGAAAAACCTTGGACACTGGTTAAATTCAGATCGATATACAGTCCTCAAAATTTTTGATAAGTCTTTTATTTAATTTTATGTCAAATATTGAGGCTTTCAGAAACTTATTGGGCTACATTTATAAGTAAAAGAAGTGTATTTCTGGGAATGTAACTGGGAAGGGGCATTTATGTTGGAACGTAAGTGTGTTTCTTGAATTCTATTACAGGGCTGTAATCGAATTACAATAGTACATGTAACCATGTTGATATTTAATTTAAAATTTGTTACAGATGACTAATAATAGCTTTTCACGTATTTGACTGATAATTATTAGCAAAAATGTCAAAAAAAAAATTTTACTTCAAGTTCCTCCAGAATTTTAACTTGAATATTTTTAATTTTAGGGAAAATCAGCGATGCGTTGTGTCATGATACTGCATTTACTTTAGCTTCCCACTTTTTTCAATATATATTCTTATAAAACATATACCATTCAATAACTGACGTAACCGACAATAATTTTTGACATAGACATATAATGAATCTGATTACAATTGAGATGACCTTTTTACTTTGTATTTGCTTATACACGATGCGCGTCGATATATAGAACTCAATCCTTCATCTTCTAAGTACTTCAAGTAAGGAACAGAACTTAAAAAAAAAGAAATATAATTTTATGTTAGCGGATTTAAAGAATACCACGCGGAGACGTATTAAATCTCTTACGTATTATTAAAATAATTACATTGAATATTCAAAAATTCCTTGTTTGACTTTACTTGTAACTGATGAATTGGTTAATGTAAGTCTTTTGTGTAAAATATAATTTTCTTGCCGCAAATGTCATTTTTAACGTGTCCACAGCCGAATTAGTAAACTCTAGTTTTTAGTTGTCGACGAGCGTACTTACACCTATGCATAATCAGTATTCTTGGCTGGTTTTATGACTGTGTTAAGAGCGCGTGCCAGCAGAGATAAGGGCGCTTAATAATCGCACGGGGCAGGATGCACGAGGCGGCCGGCTGGCCAGGTAGACTATGGATCAATGCGCACTGGCGGCGGCGTCTTACGCCATGAAATATAGCGCGCCGCCGCCGCCGACCTGTCTCCAGACCAGACCCGACGCTTTATTTATGTACCAGCCTCAGCCTAGGGGAATCTGTTTACTCGCCACGGATAGAACTGCAGAATTAGACAATGTCCTCCACACGATGAACGAATGCCTGACGTAGGCTACGTGTCCGAATAATGTCCCCATTAAACTTTATAGATTAATTTAATTTTCAGTATCAAGTTAAAAAAATATAAATTTTATTTCCACAACTCACTGGAGTTTTCTCACATGTGAGACATTTTATGCTGCCAGATAATATGAATTATTAATATTATACCTATCTCCCGCCATCGGACGATGGCACACAATACCCGACGTATCTGATGCAGGTTTTTATAGGGTTTTCCCTGCATCACAGTTAGGCGAATTTTCGGGAAGGATAATTAAGCTACAGCCTGGGGGCCCTAGTTAACCCTTGGCTACCTTGACCTATATTTCCGCATCCCCCCTTTCAGTCGCTTTCCTATGCTATAAGACGGGAGTTGCCACTTTGTGTATTCCCCTATACATAGCCTGCCTACACCTTATTATTATTATTATTGTGATAAGTGAAATCTTGTATTATGATTAGATAGGCATAAATATTGTATGACTTTCTGGAATATTACAAAGAAGTTTCCGAAATTTATGTTGGATCATCTCTTCGTCGACTCACAAACGAAAGGTAATGTCTACATATTTGTTATGATATTAAAAGCAGGATCATTAAGGTTTTACTTGATGATCTGTCCCTTAGTTAAAAAAAAATTTAGAAACAGTTTTTAATATTCCTTTGCCCTAGGTATTTCTAAAGCTACATTACCAAGGAAGGGGAAAAGCGTTTCATTTAAAGACATTCTATAGTAGACAATTCTGATTATATTTTGCAGGATGCAGAAGTTATCAAATCGTAGACTTTTTACGCTGCTACAAAAACTCATTAGGTTTATCTGGCCGTTTATTAATTAATTCTGAAATATATAACCTTATAACGGTTACTGGTATATAAATTAATTTAGATCGGGTGTATATAATTTTTCTGTGCTGTAAAATAGTCATTTTCACAATAGTTTTTTTGGTATGATAATGTAGTTGTTACAATGTGAAAAAAAACTAAACTTAATGATGATTACAAAAGCATGTTTTGCGAATTTTAATTTAAATATAGAAATGCGACTAATAATGACAAGAAAAATTTATATTGGAAATAATGTCAATATACGACCAATAAATGTCCAAACAATATTTTAAACAAAGGAATTGCAAGAAAATATGTCTACGGGTGTCATCCTGATGAGTTACAGAGTTTAGTTAATTCTGTTTGTTTGAAATGTGGGTTTCTGCTTTCTTCTCTTATTTTGATAATTTCTACCATAACACTTGCACAATTATTTTAAAAATTTTACTTTCCGATCTCTTTACTTTGTATTTATTAATTATTCCATTTTCCTTTCCAATTATATTTGTCAATGAAATACCGAGAAGCCAAATTAATCAACGCTAAACCTAAATATATTTTTATCTAAGAGTTTGCTGTCAAATCAGCCCAGACGTTAACATTTTATTTAGACGTAAAATAAAATTCTCTGATTAACGTTAAAATTTTGAAAACTTTCTATTTATTTATGTATTTTAATAAATCACGGAAAGTCACGACAAATTACAAATAAAAATTAAGTCTTGATTTTAATGTAATGTGCGATGCGAATGAATGTTTGAAATATGTGCCAGTTCATTGCTTCGAAGTAATTGATATTTCAATTAAATTAATTCGATTGATTTGTGATGGAGGACAATTATTACCTACAACGTAACTTTCAAAATATTTTACTTCAATTATAACGCAAATTGGAATTGAACATCAAAATCACACGGCCTTTTTAATGGGAGGTTAATATCTCCGGTACGGTTCTCTGTTCGAAACAATTTATGTTTTATGTAGAACTTGGATAATTATCATACGTGTGAAGAATATCAGCCGTGTTAATGAAACCATTATACATTTCAATGGATGCAAACACGTTACATAAATGCCGGGCAGGATTCAGATATTATAAATGAAGATAAACTGCGCGTGGACCCCAATAATTTGAATTTATCTTCCCAGCGGTATTTTGTACACCCACATAGGAACGAATTACGTATTCATAGGACAAAGATGCAATAATATTTTAAAAGAGTATATTACAAAGCAGGTTTCAATTCACCAGACTTCCTCGAATGTTTCAAATCAGGCAAGAAAGAAGCAATATTTTTTTTATTGGCATTATTCACCGAACCAGTAACAACTGAAAACGATAAACCAATATAGAATTATCTTTGCCTTGTTACTGAAGGAAAGCTGGCCCCTTGGACGTCGTCTACTCTCCATGCTTCCAGGATTATGTGGAGGCAGAGCGCACGAGTTGTGTTCAAAGAGAGAGAGAGCTTTCGTCCGGCACTAAAGCGTTTCCTTTCCTCATTGATATCTTCGTATTTATGCAGAACCTTTCCTCCTTTTGAGAGCCTTACAAACGATGGGATATAGACTGAATCGCCTCACGGAGAATCGCATTCAATGTTCACAGATTAAGGTAGGAAAATATTTCTTTACAATTTTTCCGGCTGCGGTTCTTTTTTCAGAAAGTTCTGAATGGTATTTTACTGAGTTATACAAAATCTTGTCTGTTAGTGAAATTTACAATAATACGCTTTTGAAATATATACAAGTTGGGAACAGATGAGTTCGAGGAAATTAATGTCAGTTTTCACAATTACATTTTTTAGATACTATAAGTAGTTAAGTATGTTTGTGATCAGTATATAACGGTTTGATAAATATAATTATTTGCTAATATTGTAAAATTATCGTAATATTTATTAAAAATACGGTATTAATATAGTAGACCGAAAAATGAATGCATAAGTAAATACAGATAATAGTTATAATTGGTCAATATTTTATAGAAACACAGGGGAAAATTTTCGATTTAATCTAGTGTTTCCGTCATTTTGATAACGTAAAATATTTTAACACTCTACACATTAAGGTGAAAGCATCGCCACAAAAATGGAGCAACCTGTAATGCAGCACAAAACACGCATTTTAGCCAGATTGATTATTAGAATACGATTAGCTGTGATAGAAAATATATTCTCATATAAAAATGAGACTTTTCTAACAGTTTATAAAATCAAATATTTTTTTTCATATTTTAGACTTAATATGTTTTCTTAGAAATAGTAAATACAAAGATGATAACATCTCCGATGAGCTTAAATCATGCATCTATGGTAACATACGGTTATTTGACAGTAAAAATATTTTTACTTAAGAAATTGTCCAGTTACAGGCACCCAAATCATTGATTTATAATAAACTTCAATAATTTGGAAGTTTAATACACAATTTTACAGGTATTTGTGTATATATGTATTGATAAAAGGTGCGAATAGCAGAATAAATAGACAAATTATAATGAGAGGGGTTATTATATATCATAGTGCATAGTAGCGGAAATTTAATTTTGGATCTAATATGTGTTGCGCGTTGCATTCAGGAAGGGGCGCTTAATTTTTGTGACAAAGAATGTTCGTAAATGGAAAACATTAGAAAGCTTTTTGTACTCGAAGAAGTAAAGTAAAACATATTTAGAACATAATAATAAAGACATATAATTAAATGTTGATAAATATATATTGAATTCTATTTGTAATGGTTTTCCCTTTAACTTCAGGTATTGTAATATAATCAGCTAAGAAATATTGAGAGGTGTTTGAGGAAAATTATACTGTGGTACATAGAAATTATATATTCTATGATTTCAATTTGATTGAAAATTTCATCTCGAGGTTCTTATCAGAAAAAATAAATATAACGTTTCTTAATAATGATAGGTCAAATTTTGCATTATTTGTACAAAGGCAAAAGAATTATTTTTAATAGATTCTATGAAATTTTTAAACACAAAACAATTATCAATAAATATAACATTAATCTGCGTCAAAGTTTGAAGAAAAATACGTAAAATATAAATATGGATCGCCAAATTATTTTTGTTGATCAATCATAGCAATGTTTCACTACATTTCCATTGCTTGAGTACTGACTGGACATAATAAAATTGGAGACATCACTATAGAAATGTTCTGCGTCAGAGAATAGAAACCGGAGAATAATATCAAAGATGTTTTTATTGATCCAATAAATAATGAAGAACCGTGCGGGCCCCTCGACGCCGAGAGATATATGTTTCCCTTTTTTTTCCTGCGCGAGGAAAGTTTGCAATATCGAATACAAAAGTTTCTGTTAGTCTGTTTGTGAGACTGCTTCGGAACCGCAAGGCCAGACAGACAAATGAGGAGCAGTAAAGCAACGGTCCATGCATTTCAATTTCGCTGTCCTTCGCCCATAGCAAACATATTTTCAGTTTAAACGCGTGTTACGAAAACACACTACATTTAGCACTTAACTATTATAAATTCAAATAATTAACATTATTCATGTAAATTAAATATTGTATCTCGAGTTTATAAAATAAATTCATTTTAATGTAAGTAAAATTTCCGTAACGAATGCGTTTGCATTTTATTTAAAGTGCTACGTACATAATTTCAGTTTTCAAAATAAATATTTATACGTAGGTAGTTGTGTATACATATACATAACTATAAATGCCTCATTATTTTTATATAGTTATTGTGCATTTGGAGAAGCAATTAATTTGTTTCTGTAGTGGTTTCTCATGCTACTGCAAAGACATACATTCTCAAATAGAGATACATTTATTTTTACAGTTAGATAATTTTGGCTATAAATCAATTTCCATTTTCTCATTAAAAGTTTGGTGTCATCTTGAAATAGAAAAATATTAAGTGTTATTTTATAAGTACTATACATCAACATGAATTTAAATATATAACTATGTTCTATTTTGACCGAGAGGTGTAAACCTCATTCAGAACTTTAATACGCAATAAAATACCATTTATTTCGCAATTCAATCAAAAATATATTTCCTCATTATTTTTCCCTATATTATAGATGTTTATTATATATATTCATTATCCCATAGATATACCAAACTGTAAATTGATTTCAATACTTCATTAATTGAAGCTGAAACAACTGACAACGGAGACGTGAACATTTAAATATTTTCATACTCTTTCAATTGATCTATTAACACCACAGACCAAGACACACATCATAAATCAAAATAAATCAGTATTACAAAATATCTCCCTCACCCCATTTTCGAGACCACACTGGGGGGGTTGACGATTAATATATGTTTATAGCGATTTAGTATGGGTCAATGCCCATTCAGGTTCACTGACGCGTAGCCTCTGTCAATTCAGAGCAAAACAAACCATCATTTGAAATTCAATGAAAATTGTAGGATTTCACTTATTGTCGATAATATTCGTTTGTTTGCTTGACTGTCTCTTGCAATGGTGGAGTTACGGAGAAAAACAATTGAGGTTAAATAAACGTTATGAATTGTTAAAATTTTGTCATTCTTCAGACATGTATGAACACAAAAATTCAGAACATTAACGTAATAGGATGATGTACATTAATGTGAAGAGGGGAAAATCTTTTGAAGTTATGCTGTACATTTGGTCAAAATATTTCTTTTGACAGGTATTATTATTAGTTCACAACTACGTGGTTCAAATGATATACCCAAATATAAAAAGCTTACGGAAACAATTATTTCCAGCTTATTAGGAATTTTTAACATATCAATTAACAACCAGGAAAAGTGGTCTTTAGTACCAATTGACAAATATGGTAGGAGAACAAATGTTAAAACCTCGAGACCAGTAATTCTTACGTTTATATAGAATAAAGTAGCAACCTACATTTCATCTGAACTGAACAAAAACAAGTTGTTAATGCTCATTCAAAAAAATAGTATACTTAAATTAACAATTTTTATTAGGAATTTTTTTTATTATTATTTTATCAGTCACATTTATTAAGTTAAATTCCTTCTATTTTGAAAAGATTTCGGCGTTTGCCATTAACAGTTTTATATTCCCAAGGAATTTCGTATAAAATTACTGCAGTAAAAATATTCAATTTAACTCACATATAATACAATTACTAATTGAAAAATTTATTTAATGTGGGGATGACCATTGTAAAACATACGTACCTAAAACATGATTTGTTCTATCAGTATTTCCGACTATTATCAATATTAAATATTTTTGGTGAATCTTTATTACCACTCTAAACATTTAAATGCCGACCTCTTGTGATGTGATGGTGCGCGTGACAGTTTCGCATCACAGGATTCGAATCCCTGCGCGGGCAGGGATGTAGGCCTATATTTGTTTCCAAACATACATACATACATACATAAATACATACATGCACACATACAAAAATTCTCTAATGACCTTATCCGTTGATGCAACTATAAATAAATTGAAATAAACATTTAAAAAAATGTTTTGAAGCGATTTACCTTTTTATATCGTTGTGAGTGATAAAAATATGGGCCCGTATAATGAAGCCACTAATAATGAAATATTTATCGGCGTTTACTGGCCAGTCCTCAATCAGATAATTCGCAATTGTTTTACAAATTGTTCATCAGTGATTTAAAAGAAGCTTTCGTCCCTTAAGGACATTTTCATCTTAGTATCATATATGTTGTTGACTACGAGCTGAATCCTCGGCGATATACGGAAACGTTCTCCTCCAAGTCAATCATGTTTATAATGTTCCGTAAGGTACGAAATCTTCTTTTAAATCACTGATGAACATTGTGTAAAGTAATTGTGAATTAAAATGAAAAATTTACGTCTGTTATTGAAAATTATTAAGAATAAAAATTGACAAATACAGAAGTGATGACATAAATACCATAAAACGTTTCTGGAAACCTTGTTCCTTTCTTCAGCTGATATAGAATCAAAAATCACAAGAGCCTAGAGATACACAACTGCACAATTCTGTTGACAAAACTCAAAACGTTTTGAGTATTGTATTTTGCTATTTTTCTTATTATCAATAGGGAATTATTTGTTTGAGGGATGCTCAATAGGGGCCTATAAATATTTAATTCACTGATACCCCTCCCCGTTTGTTATTAGAACCTAAAGATATACGTGGATGTATGCTACAATCTAATTTTGTTTCTGATATGGGTTATAGTTTTAATATAACAATGTTAATAAATTATAAAATATATTAAAGAAGTACCATCAAAATGCTATTTGCTTCTAATGCTAAAATTGGTATTTTAGAAGTAACTTGATCTGCCTCTTCCAGAACAAGTTTGCGTTTTTTGTTAATTTATACATAAATAAAAACACTGCTTTTATGTAAGGTATTTGACTATGTGAATATAAAACGAAATTGGATATACAGAAAAATGAGATGTTATTCCACACGGTCCCCGTTTTTAAAAATACACCTTTATTTTTATTTCGGTAATTGACACAAAGAAGAGTCCCCGTGAAGACTGTAAATTCAAAATGTTTCACGGAATGAATTTCTTAGTTGGTGAGGTCTTGTACTGACTCGCCATAGCCGCAAGGCAGACAATCACGCTCCGCAGCATCCGTCTCCCGCGTCAGGACCACGCCGCCTCTCGTGAATGATGGCGGATTCGTGGCAGCACTATGCCAGTCAGCGCGCACGGGGGGGTGAAAAAAACTACTTCTCCCGAACCAATTTTGCGACTGTATCCCCGCTTGCACGTGGACCTCCTCGATTTATCCTTGTATGTCCAGTGGAGCCCGACTGGGGCGTTGTAACTTTTTTTTTGGAGATGTAGACAGGCTATGTATAGGGTAATCCACATATTGGCAACTCCCCTCTTACAGCATACGAAAAGGATTCAAAGGGAGGATGCGGAAAGGTAGAGAAAGATAGAAAAGGGTTAACTAGGGCCCCCGGGCTATGGTTTAAGGATCTTCACTAGCAATTAGCCTAAAACTGATGCAGGGAAAACCCTAGAAAATCCTGCATCAGGTAGGTACTTGTCCCACGCCCTTCCGATGGCGGGAGAGGGGTTTTATGTGGGGCCACGGCTTTCCCCTCGCCTTGCCTTGACCAGTTTAGAAGGTAGCTGGCCGACTATTCCAGTAGGAATAGCGGAGAACTTTTACCGTATGCCCAAAGTCTGTGACTCCGGAACATACAACCTCAAAACAGGCCTCGGCATGTGGGAACCTTAGTTCAAAAACCCAGAGAGATGTGAAGGCATTCCCAAAGGTAGCCTCCGTCAGAGCTCTCTGAGAAGGTTCACCTGCGAGAGACTTCTCTCGCAGGCTTCCTTTTGACCCTTGGCATGTACTTTTTTATTTATTTTTTTAGAGTAACAGGCTATATGAGGGTGATCCACATGGTGGCAACTCCCCTTTAATAGCATACGGAGGTATTTGTAAGGGGGGATGCGGAAGGGTAGAGGAAGGTAGCAAAGGGTTAACTAGGGCCCCCGGGCTATGGTTTAAGGATCATACCCTGCAATTCGGCTAAAAGTGATGAAGCGAAAACCCTAGGAAAACCTGAATCAGATAGGTCGGGCGTTGGTACTTGTCCCACGCTCTTCCGATGGCGGGAGACGGGTTTGCTGTGGGGTCGCAGCTTTTCCCTCGCCGTGCCTTGATCGGTTTAGGAGGCAGCTGGCCCACTATTCCAATAGGAATAGCGGAAAACTCTTAACCAATGCCCAAGGTCTGCGACCCCGAAACATACAACCTCAAAACAGGCCGAGGTGCCTAGGAATGTGGGAACCTTAGTTCAAAAAACCAGATAGATGTGAAGGCATCCTCAAAGGTAGCCTCCGCCAGAGCTCTCTCGATCCTCGGCATGTACTTTTTTTTTTGGGGGGGGGTCTAACAGGCTACATGAGGTTAATCCACTTAGTGGCAACTCCCTTTTAATAGCATAGGAAGGGATTATCTTACTGCGGGACTGATTCCTACGCTAAGGAAAGATTCTTAATTCGTAATTGAGCCAATAAATGTTAGATCTTGGAAATTCACAAGGGAGAAGCAAACTACTTCCCTCCCCAGGAGAAGAAAGTAATGTAATGATACTCGTGCGACATAGATTTTATTTCTTTAATTTTTATAACGATAAACGATAAAACTTCGTTTGGTTAAATACTTAAACATTCTCTACTGTTCTGGGCTGCGCACTACGACACTGAAAACTTCTAGAAGTTTATGTAATGGATACAGATATATATCGTCATATTACTGCTTAAGTTATATTTAAGACGAGAAACGACAAGGCCGAAGTAACAATTGCAGGCAACTCATTCCTTTTAAAATAAAACAATTATTTCTGTTATTGAAAATAAAACGAAGAAAAATAGTCAAATACAGACAAAAAAAGTGAATATGTAAATGCCACACAACGTTTCTGGAAACCTTGTACCTTTCTTCAGCTGCTAAGAAAACTAATTATTGTAGTTCTTTTTAGGTTTCTTAGCACCTGAAGAATTGGATAAGGTTTCCAGAAACGTAGTGTGGTATTTACTTCTTTTGTCTGTATTTGGCTATTTTTTCTTATTATAATTCGTTCTAATATTCGAGCAACCAGTGATGAAATCTATCTTTATACCCTCAAAATCACGATATATTCAGCAATGATCAAAGTCGGCTAGTTTTAGATGGGTTATTCGTCGTTTCCACATACCGTTCAAAAAACCGAGTGGAGACTTTCAAAAAACTAATAACATTTTCCTGTTCAAGCTGCAGTCGAAATTCAGGAACTAACTTCAAAACAATTTTGTGTATATACAAAATATATATGTATATATATATATATATATATATATATATATATATATAAATATTTATGGACAGGAGCTTACATCATAATTTTGCGGTAATACTTCGTAAAATGACTGTTATAAATAAAAAAGTATATATTAATACATAGTATTATTATCACCAATTTCAAATTTACATATTATTAGGATTTCTTTCTAGTTAAAGTATTTCGTTTAATAAGTAAATCGCGAGATATCACATTATACAAAATAAAATATTTAACTTTATCTCAGGAGAAATCGCAGTACTGGAAGCAACTAAATAACGTTAATTGACTTCAATTATTAATAATTTAAATGAAATAAAAAATTCACAGGGTTTTCTTACGTAATCTCGGCATGTTTGATGAATATTTTCCGATCCAAAAGTGCCGTAGGAAATATCAAGAGGCCTAGTCTGCGTTTGTTCTTGTCAATTTTCCTTGGTTGTTGAAAGTCTGTCTGCTTCTCTCGGCACATGTTTTTCAGTAAGATAAACAAGAGAAAGCCTCAAGGAAGATTTTTTTTCTATCGTTTTAATATCACGTTCTCCCATGTCAGAAAAACGTCGCCCATCATTTCTATTCCAATCAGCTTGACATTGATAGACTTTCTCAATTTATCCCCGTGATTATGATTATTTTGTCGTGAAATCCTAAAATAACATTCTAAATTTCATGGTCGGCACCGCATTTCTTATTAAAATCACTGATTCTTAAATGTGTGGATTATTTACTATGGTAGGCAGTTTCTATCGGATTTATTTCATTCTCTACTGTTCGACACACACAATATAAGGTAGGGATCAAAATGTCTATTCCTTGAATTTGAGGATTGTTTACATTGCTTTTAAGCTATATTATTCCTGTTCTTACTGCCAACATAAATACTTTTATGATTACCTCTCTTAAATTTCATTAAATTACTTATTTGTAAATTAGGACAATTTCATAATAAACTAAAAACAAAATATATAAACTGACAATTTTAATAGTGAATTAATTATCAAGTTCATTATTTTAAATGTACATTGGAGTACCAACACTGAAAAATGTATTACAACTTCGGAAAGTTTCCTGAATTTGAGTTTTATTGCAGAAAAGAAGATGGTGAGCACTGTGGGACAGTGCAAAATTTTGGTAACTAAAACGCTTTTTTCTATTATAATAACAGTATTTTAGTAGTCTTCTGCTCAATTATTTTTCAGGTTTAATATATATTACCAATTGTTATACAATTAACGATAACAAATTTATTTCAGTTTTCGTAGTTTCCAATTTCGAGTTTTATTTTAATAATGGCAGGTCTGACAAAGTTGTGATGAGGAAATTGTCATTTTAGAGGACGTGTCTTTTAAAGTTATTTAAATTCATCAGAATTTTTCGTACAAAGCGCTTATCCGTATCAAAATTAATGCCAATCTACTTATTATTGAATGATTATCGTTATTAATTTCTCAAATAAGTTTTTCACCACTGTATTTTAGTTTTCATTGCTATCCTACATAAGTAAAGTTTGACTTTGTTGTTGTCCGCCTACAGTCGGGGGCCGGCGTCGGAGTAACAATTGTCTTCGGCAGGCAACTCTCAGAACTAAATTTTATGTGAATTGTAGAAAGCTCTCCAGACAAGCGAAAACTACGGCTAACAACCCTCTTCTTTTTACACACTCCGAGCTGTGGCGGGATTTTCCCATCAGCATTCACAGCACGGCGGCCGGCCCAAGAGTTCTCGCCACTATTTAACTAAAGCGCTATTAATATGGTAATCCCGCCGCAGTTGGCGTATTTCCTGCTATTTGCCGATGCTGCGCCCACTGTTTTAATTCCGAATCGCATCGCAGTATCGGATCTGAAGGACGTGCTCCATTACCAGGGCCGAGGAAGGATCCTCGCTAGAAGCGCACAGAATTTTATTACATTACTCCCTCCCAATAGGAGAGTTGTTAAACTCGTGAAGTGTGAAGTGGCACTCCAAAACGCCGCAAGTAATATTAAATTCCAGATTGAAACGGGCATAATCCTCTCGATAAATTGTTTATAAGCAAGAATGTAATCACTATTTCGCTTTGAATAACAGTAACACTAAGACTGACTCTTCGCAAGTTGAATACTTCATATTAATTGAAAATATTGCTTATGGATCTGGATAGATTCAACGAGTCTCATTTTAAATCCAAGCACTTCGTCAATGCCTTTCCTTAAATATAAAATGGTTTCTAGAACTCCGCACAATAGGCATTTTGTGACGATGTCCCGCTTTCTGCAAACGCATATCAACTAGTTTGTCAGTAAGGAGACACGCGCAACCTCCGAGCACTTCATATTTGACAATCTTCCCAAGCCTTATCACTATTGGCGGGACACATCTCCGACTACGCTCTTCCCTAATTGCCTTCCTTTCCATTTTCTCCAATCCTTTACGCTTATATACGCTAGTATATTCGATCTGCCAAATATACAACTGCTTATCTTTGGGTCTGTTTTGACTGGTAAAAGCACTAAACTCCCAATTCCGCAGTCGAACCCACACCCCACAATATCCTCTTTCCTCAACTTGCCTACTCTTGTAAACCTTCGGGATAGTTCTTCTTTCCTTTTAAGTCCCAAATCAGGACTCTACTCCAATCGATCAAAGGATTGTTGACTAGAACACTTCATTTTCTTGGAACGGCTCTTAGTCAATCTACATCGACGGGCGAACACATCTCAGCTTTGAATTATTTATTCAATGAACTACGTCGTCCACCGAGCCTGTTCTTTATATACAGAAATAGGGATTAATAATTTGGTGCTAAATCTGGCTCATATGGAACAAGTACAATTTTTGGAGTGTAACAACAACAACAAAAATCGAAGATATTTGTGTGGGTGCATAGTCGTGTTACTTGAATAATGCTGCACAATATTCTCTGACCTTTTCCGAGTCAGTTTTCAAAATAACACCTAAAGAATCCAAAAACACAATGGATAGAACAATTTTTGCCAACTGTGGAAGACTTCCATCAGCTTCGACCCACTTTGTCGCTGAACGACAAGGGTGTAATACATTATCAGAAAAACTAATGATACGTTGAAAAGTCTCAGTTGAATTGCATTTGTAAAGATCCAATAACTGCTTAGAAATGGTTAATCGAGTATCCGGTTAACGGTTTTAATGCGGTTGCCTTCACATTCTCAAATAATCACGTATCTCGCGTATGGTCAATCGGCGACCATTGTGAATTTTTATATTTTATTCTGGACCGTCCCAGATAGTAGACATCCTGATAGTTTACAATCCAAAACAAACGATTCTTAACGTAATGATTAGCTTTAGGCAAGAACTATAAATAGGGATTTATATTTTTCTTTAAAGTGATAAACCAAGTTTTATTAATCAATTCGTTTCGTTACTTCTTGTCTGTATCTATTTAAATATCATTGCAAGAAATCACTAAGATACAATTAATATTAAACATTGCTAAAATGTAATATTATTTGGAGTACGAAAATTTTAAAATTTAAAGGATTGATGTTATCTAACCAACAAATTTGGCATCATTATAAAAATGTGTACGCGGATCATCCAAAAATTGTGTTTGCATAAATTCGGAATTTTTGGTTCAGCTTCATTTCAGTCCACATCGTGGATGCGTCTTCTGTAGTTTGTCACCGCGAAATAAATCCAGTTACCTCCAACGCACGGGGGTGAGAATCCTTCGCCCCCACAACAACCCCAGTCTCCAGTCATAGGAAGGGCTTGAGATCGGAGAGCCCAACCTACCGGATGCAAGATTTTCTAGCGTTTTCCCTTCATAGCATTTAGGTGAAAGATGGTAGGATCCATAAACTAATGCCAGGGATCCTAGTTAACCCTTAGGGAAGTTGTCACAATGTGGATTACCCTGAAATAACCTATTTATTTAAGCAAGTATGAATGTCAAGCAGATTATTGTAGTTAATTTCAAAAGATGTTTCATACCAGCCAGAATAAAATGAGGAATATAAAAATGTTTCTTTAAAATTATAAATTATTATTTTATTTTATTTACATATATATTTTTTCTAGTTTTTCTAAATCAGGGACAAAGTTTTAGCGTTTATATTTTACGCTGTTTGTATATAATATTCAATCCATGCTTTCGATGAAATCTAATCTAGAATATGTTTAGATTTCTAGACGGTAATAATAAGGTTTAGTATTTGTTTCTATATTATTTATAGTGCATCGCTTAATTATCCTTGATGGAAGCAATATGTGGATTTAAAAACCTCGTCATATATCTTTCCGGAAAGCAGGTATTCTTGTTAGCTTATGAACAAAAATGGGTGACCCGGTTAACTACTTGCCATTTCACAGAGGCGTAACTCTGCTTATTATCAATTACGATAAGTTTATCGCTGGCCTCAGACAAGAAATAAACCGTTGGCTCCTGCTGGAGTTCGATAAAATTATTAAAGCTTCGGTGGCCTCTAGCCCCGGCAGGAGTCCACATATCCTTTGCAGGGGAAGACACATAAATTTCCGATTCTGCAGTTACATTTTCTTATCGCCTAGGGAAGTTTCCTCGCTTCTTCGATATTCGCTTGATTCATTGAAACTCCAATAGTGTACGTTTATTGCTAGGGAGAGTAAAACATTCTGAATTGAAATAAGAACTGTGCGTATTTTTCATATACAGCACTTTTGAATATGTTATGAAATCTTTTTCTGTGAATTTCATGATTTGTAAAACAACCACAATGAGGGTGTGTACGTGAACATCAATAAAAGCGAAAACGAAGACGCTTCCGATCAATTAAATAAATTATTAATATTTAATAATAAATTCTCAGATCTAGTGAACTGACTTTCAGTGTCAATACGTAATCGATAATTATCAGATAAAATTATATTTTCTGTAAAATGCCAATACAAGTGTAATACGCCGTCATACCAAAGACAAATAACCACAATAAATTAATACAAAAAGTTAAAAGTACTATTTTAAATAGTTTTATACATAAAGCTGTCTTTGAACGGGCTAAAATATGTGACCATCTGATAAAAAGTCCTCTAAAAATAAATTAATATCCTATGATAGGTTTTAAGCTACTGAATATATTCCTTATATAAATTAATTCAGTAAATATATAATCTTCATGAGGTGTGTAACAGAAGTGTACATCTTTTAAATATCATGAGGTCTGTAACAGAAGTGTACATTTTTTAAATATCAATTTCTGCACAGTTGAAATATAGTATAAATTTTTAGGGACGACATTGAAGACAGTTTCAATTAAGTGACAAATTTCATTAGTATAAGCAAAATTACGTAAATAAAATTAAGAAAACAGATTAAAGTTTATGTAAAAGATTTATATAGAAAAAATATGATATAAGAATACGGACTACTGAACAATTATTTTTTAAAAAAAATTGTTTTTAGTGAATTTGTGGTCAGCAGATAATTATAGAGAGTAAGTAAATGTAATGGTCCAACAGCCAGAAACGATTATTAAATAGTAATGTAATTATTACATTTGGACCAAAATGTACCACCACGTTTTGTTGCTAATTTGGGATTCATCAAGAGAACAATAAGAATAAGACTATATATTAATGACGGATTAATATTAATATAATCCAATACTGTTACAAAAATCTAGAATATTCTGATACTCAAATTCGAATTAAACATTTTAGCACGTGTTCAAATAATTATTTACCTTAAATTATATAAAACTAAGTAAAATATTCAATTGTATTTTATTCGCTTTGGGCATATGTGCTCTTCCTCAGAACAGAGCAGGACTGCACATTGTAACGGCCGACCGCACAGTGAAAAAGAAAGGTTCTAACACTTATATATATATATATATATAAAAGAACGGAATTATGTTGATTATCAAGTGTGGTTTTAAATATTCAGGGAGAAACTAGGTGATGTAGATAAAAATGAAGTGTTATGTATATATGTAAAAGTCCATTCAGGACACTGAACGCAACATTTCACAAGTACCACGATTTTTTTAAGATAGGGAAACGTTTCAGTATTTATCTATGTCCAGAATAAGGATAAAATATATTTTAAAATTATATAATATATTTATAATACGCATCAAAACCTATAATTTCGATATGAATGTTTTTAAACTCTCTATGAATAATTTTTATTTTAAACATTATCTTCAGATGATCCAGTTCTTACTTAAATTTATTATTTTAAGTTCTCATCTTGCGAAACGGTTAATGGGGAGTAACAATCATTTTTCCATCAGCAGATAACTCTTGGAAACGTTGGTCTGCACCATACCGAAGATCCTTGGGCTATGAATACTCGCGATGGCAGGCGGCAATAAAACTAAACCACTCCTATATCCCTACTTCACTGATTAAACGAGGCCCCCCCTAGAACTGCCCCCATCCTCGGGAGTCGAGGGGCGTGGTCTCAGACACGGAATATCGAAAGGGCGAATTACGGCTGCTGTTCATTCTTTTACTCCGGTCCAGACTACTAAAGCTTTTACCGACGCCCTTGAAATGTTACAGGTCACCATGTACACTTTCACGGAGTTTATCTTCCGATGATTGTTCTACCAAAATTTTAAAAAAATTTAATCTTTTCTCAAGATAAGTTACGAGAGTGCAATCCAATTCTGACTTTGCTCCAGATGACAATTCCCAGATACAAAGGAATATTATATACTACTCATGTTTTAAATATATCAGGAAAACACTGACTAGATGTAAACTACAAAATTTTTAATATGCGAATATAATCGTAGAAAAACTCCATTATGATTGTTTATTCAGCTAACTAGAATTATTGTATCTGATTTTTAAATAGTCATCATCCCAAGGTGTGAGACAGCATTGATGACATACATTTAGTAAAAAAAATTATGGTTGGCAGAATTGTTTATTAGATGCATCATAAATAAGATAATTAAGTCAGTTATATTTAGACGCTTTTTTTCCTTCATCCATGACTTACTTATGCGTTTAAACAACGAAATGTAAAATTCAGCACGTAAAACAAAAATAGGCAACAGTGTGAAATGTTTCTCAATTAAACTCAAATTTAGTAGTAATGAATTCATGTATTAAGTTAGACTAGAATCAAATTAAAAAATCGTTCTTACATTTTCGCTTGTAAATAAATATCCTTAAGCACAGGATAAAATATCCAAATTTTTCAGTCATCCTACTCACACTCTTGACGTGATCAAACTAATATGTGGGATTAGTTGTGTTACATATATTAATATACTTAAAAATAATATTGCTTTTAAAAAAAATTTACCTTGTTTCATTAAATAAAATATTCATAAATCAAACAAATATTGTGCTTAATAAATTATTGAGAGTAAAGTCCATTAATACGAAATTTAGTGAATATAAAAGTGAAATATAATTTTTTAACTTAAATATCATAGTCGTGTGAAATTCTCAATTAACTATATATAGGTGTACATAGAAGTTAAACATAAGTATTCATATAAATTATATACCGTCATACATTCTGTTTAATAACAGTCACATTGTAATTTTATAGTGTTACGAATTAGTTTGCTGAGGATCATTTGCGAATAATCCCAGAATCAGTATTCAGAATTTTAGCATTACTCAAAAAAATATATACGATGATGGAACAATATTGTGATAAAACAGATTATCATTACGACGTTGTTATAATTAAAACACAGCCTTTTAAAGCCAGGAAAAGTTTTATAATTGAAAAAAAAATTACGTTTAATCGCTATTTGCGACCTCATCAGTTCAATCAAGTTTTACAAAAGTTTTATCGTCAGGGATTTACTTCCTTCGGTTTGTGTGGCCGAAAAATTGGCATTATAAATCTTTTTTTGGGTTTAAAAGGCTCGGTTTTATTTATAAAATTTACTCTTAAATTGTCAGATATAATATCATTATTAGATTGTTGTTTTTTAATTCTGGTTTTCAGTGCTATTAAATTTTACAATTTACACAGCAATTTGTACATTTTATAAGCCCCAAAATTAACTTTGCTCGGTTCTAGGAGATCTATACCATGCTTAACAATACGGGATAAATTCCTATAGAAATATTAGGGTTGTCTTTCCGAAATTGTTAGTTTTAGACAACTTTAATTAGTTGTGTTAGTTTTAATAAAATTAGTTAGCAATATATTCAATATTTTAAAAACAATCTTCTTATCCTCCTTTTATTAGATACTACATTTTCCCATCTTTGTTTTCAATTAAAGTAAATTGATTTAAAAATATATAACTCAGCGAAAAACTTATTTATTAAAGTATAATATATAATAGAATATTTTATATCTTTATACTTTGTGTCCTTATTTATTTATGCTTATATTTAAGTGCAGGTTGTCGATCACCCACTGTTGTTTTGGAACTTTAACCACTGACCTAGTGACCTTGACATTTCAATAAAACTCTTTATAACCCCAATTCCTATGTCTGAAATTTCTCTTGTTAGACGCAAATTCTGAGATAAGCCGAGAGTTTGGTGAGGAACATTCTGTTTGGTTTCCTTCTCAGGTATCGTCGCGTCGATCGAGCTACGCTTTCCGAAGTTCGGTTGTGGTTGGCCGCTGTGTGGTTGGCGACCTTCCAGAGGCGCAGCCACGCGAATGGCACTCTGATTTACGATTATGGCTTGTTTAAGCCGAATGTTTTCTCCGCACATAGTCTTAATACATTTAAATGATTTGTGGCTCTTGGTTTACACGTAGACTTTGAATGAATCGCTACGGAAATTTTACGTACGCTTGAGCGATTGACAAGTGAC
The DNA here is from genome assembly GCA_037074705.1 of Zhengitettix transpicula. Classification (NCBI taxonomy): domain Eukaryota; kingdom Metazoa; phylum Arthropoda; class Insecta; order Orthoptera; family Tetrigidae; genus Zhengitettix; species Zhengitettix transpicula. Next base: position 16,098,938 of record CM073593.1, on the reverse strand, counting down.
GAATATTATTTATTTTCATCACGTAGGTAAAAGCTCCGTAACTAATAAGATGAGAGCTTTGAAGACACATTAATAATTTCTAGAATTAATTTTACCTCAAACGGTCTCCGATTCGTTAAAACATAGAGCTGACTATACATGGTGGTTGTTATTTTCTGTTTTAGTTTATAACCGTTCGAAATATCTGGTTATTAAATAACCGAATTTTTGGGAGTCTCAGTTCTGACCAAAAAATATATACAAAAGAATTTTTTTTAAAAAAAAATAGCGGTCTCATATATACTACTAACGTTAAAGGATTTTTGTTTTTATTGCTATTAATATATAGTTATGTTGGGCACGGAAATTATGTTCGCAATTTTATGTTTTTGTTAACTTCTAATTGTCATTAATTGTCGCATACAATAAAAATTCTGTAATTTTATGTAATGAAGTATCTTTATTTCCTCATTACGAGGACTTGGGGAATGAAATAAATCAAATCACAATGTAGTATTTTAAACAAATTTTTAAATACGGAACTACCATTAAGTGAATACTGACCCTTTTTAAAAAAATTTCAAGTATTTTACCCAAGAAACATTTGGTCGGCTTTTTGATCGGTTATTGATTTTTTAAATACGCAGTTAGAATCGATCCAAAAAACTTTATACCGGATATACAAACTTAAACTTTGTTTCGGTTATAACCCGAATGTTTTTACATTCCAAATGCTTTCGAATTTACTGCTTGCCAACTTCAATTATTTATATATATAAATATAATAATAACCTTTTTCATAATAAATAATTTAAACTTGTGATAGTGGGATGACTCCAATAGATATTTTAGGAAATATAATTTTATACTAATCTATGACCGAAATTCCAATTTTAGTAAATAAAGGAATATTTCATCTGGAAATAGCGGTCATTTATCATATCCGTAAAACTACTATGGTAATATATGGTCTTGATTTCAAAGTTTTCTTTTTAGTATTGGAGTTCGAAAATTATTTATTGTGATTGGTTAAAAAATGTGTGGTGTTATATTACAAAAAATGAGATTTTTACACTTTATCCTAGAATAATGTAATTCTGTAACCCTCATTTTTTAAGACTATCGCTATTGTTGCTTTTCTTATCTACTATTTTTATGAACTTAAAATATATTTCTTTCATTGTAACAGATTTTTAAGCCAATTTTTATTATATCCTTATTTTTTACGCTTACAGGACATTTAACGTGAATGTCGTGCAGAAATATATTAAACGAATCGTAAGATAGCAGGATTGCCTTACAACTCAACGAAATGTAGTATTCCGGATTATTAACTCCTTATATCCTTTGTGTTCTTTATTACTTGAGGATACCGTTACATAAACTCGCATATCAAAACCGAAAGCGAGGCCATTTCAGCTTCTAGCATTACATCATTCTCGTGGGAATCAAAGTAACGAACTGTGTGCAATATTGAACATGACATTTGACTGTTCAGAATTATGGGATGGGACAGACTCAACAGGTTGCCACGAATCGATGTCGGTGTGGTCAAGGTCAGACAAGTGCCAAAAAGATGTACTTCTACAACCACAGTACACGTACACGTTCCCTCTATGACATCGACGTGTCTAGATAAATCGACGGAGTAACTACTAAGGTTTACATACGATTTTATTTTTAGTTTCTACCGTTCTCTTCAACGTAGAAACCGTATTAATTAATAAAAGTATTTATTCCATTAATATATCGTAAAATACTCAATGACAGAAAAATTGTGTTTAGTCTCGTTATTATTGTGTTTCTCTCCCCGCCAACAAGCCACCCACGCCTTTAAAAGTGAAGACTTTATTGTTCCACAGCACAAAGCCTCTTGTGGTGAGTGGAATCTACTTGATCCGAGTTTTAACATGTAGCCCTACGGATATAAAACAGTTTTTAATCTCTTCCTCACGTAAATTTAATTTTCTTTTAATTTAGCTGCGTATGTTTACCCTTTAAAATAAACAGTAATAAAAATTGCACGCCGTAAGAGGATCGTTTTAAGTCAGGAATCTGTGAGAATTGACTCCACTGGTGGGAAATCTCAATACGCTAAATATAAACATATAGTGTAAAATTGATGACAAAACAATTTTTTAATGAATGATTTTAAAATGACAAATTATTTTATGGGTTTAATTTAAAACTCAGCATAGCCATATTACGGCACAATTCCATATCCCTGTTTCCTTCGTAGAATAATGAATGGATGAAGTCGAAGACGGCCAAATAAATTAAGTTTTCACTGAAATTCAATATAACCGCTTGTGTGCCAATTTTCAGCAGGAACTTTGCTTAGAATTGCGTGTTCCAATCTTTAAAACAATTAACTTGAAAGCTCGGAGACAATTTCATCAAGGGTTGTTATCGAACTTAAATTGCACAATTATTTGGTTTCGAATAAATCTGTTTTGCTAGTACAATTGAACGTACTTTCGTTAAAAAAAAACTATGGAAAATGCTATTAGAGTAAAATGAAGGGAGCGCTAACATTGGGAAAAATAGTTTTAAGAATACAAACTATCAGACATGTCAGATTCATATCATGTTCTTTACAAGCTCCCATTTTCAATTCCAGTGATCGTAACAAAAACTTGCACACAGGCTATTTAAATCTAACTTTGTACCTCATTATATAATTCTTAATACACAATATTTTTTTAATCTTGTTTAGTTAATTACAGAAAAATATTTTCATAAAGGGAATTATCCTAATTTTATGAATAATTTCAATTTTTGAGCGCTGTGGAGCGTCAGACCTGCTTTCTCTGAAATTAAAGGAATTATACATTATTTTTATATCGAAAAATTCTCTTCGTCTCCAAAAAAAGAAGTAATATTCACTTTTATTTATACAAAAGAATAACAAATAAAATTTTAATGAATAATATACATTAATTAATGTATTATAAATTCAACCTGAAGCTATTACATGAAGACAGCTGGTGAATAAATACTGTAAAACACATAATGGATACATTCAATAAAACTAGTGCTTCATATGAATTTATTATCGAAGGGAATAAATAAAGAATATTGATTTCTTATTTTGTATTATAATAAGACCGTTGTTCATAATTTCAATGTGTTTATCTTATTAATTGCTACCATTGGTAAGAATAAGTGATACATGTAAAATGTACAGATGATCAATAACATTTGTATATTGAACTGAAAAATAATAGATTGTTGTTAAATAGTTATAAAAATTCAGGCAATATGCCAGAAAAATGTATTAATGAATTATACGAAAAACTCATTTTAACAGAACTTTATGTCCACCATTTTGGTACTTCTTCGGGTAATTAAGTAAAATAAATGTTCGAACGAATTAATCTATCTGTATATATATATGTGTGTGATAAATTATAATAAATATGAATTTAGATCCACGGACTGCGTCTTATGACGATGGTAGTCATAATTTTACCTCACTATTTGAAGTCCCAAAATTGTGTACGAAACGTTGTATGCAAACGAATTTTATGTTTAATTAATTAATAAATTTTCCTTTTTTTGTCAAAGGTTTACAGCAGTATTTGAGTTGTGATGATCAACGTCTCACTTATATGACTTACGGTTGAGAAACACGGATGATTAACTTATTAAAAATATTTACAGTCAGCGTGTAGTGGTAACCATTTCTATATTTTTGTTGCTCAGACGATTGTACAATAAAAATTAGTTCTGGGATATATGGAGGAAAAATCATTTTTTGGAAATACCGATTGTGTCACTAAATGAGATTTTCTACAAAAATATAGTACAGAAAATGTGCTTCTTTATGTTTATTTTCTGAATTATATTTTGTATTCTTATTTCTATTACCGTATTAACATTTTAGAACACATTATTATCGACTCCGGCTTTCGTGGTAACAATATTCTGTAATTAAATTTTCAATTTAGTGTCAATATTAGTTTATTTTATGCTACATATAAAATTTTCATTTTTTAAATTCAGAACTACATTTTTCGCGTAACGTTCAATGTCACAACCACGGCATGGAGTGATATACTACACAGTTTCGCAAATAAACGACTTTCATGAATTTACAAAGAACTGAATGAGAGTCAGCTTCGTTTGTTTTTTTGTTTGTTTTTGTTTCATTTGCGAAACTGAAGAGACGCACGCTGCGAATCCAATCTGCAAATCCTGGAGCGGCGTCAGATCCCCATGTCGACAATCAGCGGACATCTGCGTCTCTTCCCAGGCCCGGCATTAAGAAACATCTGATGATTCCAGCCGCAATTCCGCCGCAAAAATTCGATTCGGGTGCTTGCTGAGGGTTAAGCGAAATAGGGGCCACGATTCCGCCACCAATCCCCTTCCCCCCGGAACCCCCCCATTTAATGTGCTGCAGATTGCTTTTGGCCCGTAACAAGTGTCTGCTTCTAAACCCCCCTAGCCATTACTTTCAAATATCGAAATAAAAGTGGTGAGAGACCTTTTCCTCGAAACACCGTACAACACCGCTGGTTACACGTGTGATTGTCCATCAGTTTTACTTTGAACTAATATAATTCAAAATGAATGAAAAAAACATGCACTTCATTTATCTGCAAATATAAAACTGTTATAACTTCAAATGAATGAAAATAACAATTTAATCTTGCTCATAATTTTAATACACTGACAGAAGACAGTGTTAAGTTTTCTAGGGTATAAAATTTTGCTTTCGCAACTGTAGTAACTGCTTTATCCTCCATTAGGCTGTTTATTACGTCTGTAACTATAAATCCTGTCCAATTTCAACGGCCTGAATTTGTGTGCAAAACAGCTTTGAGGGCTTCAACTTTTCATACTACCCCGAAATTTCACGACCTTCAACCCTGCTATGCCCCAATCATTAAATGAATACACACTAACCGGGTATTGTATTTTAGATACGAGGGGTGTTCAGATACTAATACAACCAACCGATGGAGTACATTATTTTACGACGTGGCCACATTTCGCTTCGTGGGATTAGTTTCAATACTCCCTCCTGGTAAAAATTGTGTCCTTGCCTGTTCAGCCACGTTGTCGTGAAGTGTTCACCTCCTCGTCTGAAGCGAATCATCGGCCTCCTAGGTGTTCCTTCAAGTGAGGAAAAAGATTAAAGTCGCTTGGAGCGAAGCCCGGGTCTGTAGGGAAGGTGGTCGATGATGTCCCAGCGATATGATTCAACAGCGTGGTGCTCTTGTTGGAGTCCCTTGGAGGGAGTTTCGCCCCTTTTCCTCACTTGTTGGAGCATTTGGTTTTTGGTGTAGACAGACTATGTATGGGGTAATCCACATAGTGGCAACTCCCCTCTTATTGTATAGGAAAGGGATTTGAAAGGGGGGATGTGGAAGGGTAGAGGAAGGTAGCCAAGGGTTAACTAGGGCCCCTGGGCTATATTTTAAGGATCCTACCCGGCATTCGCCTAAAGAAATGCAGGGAAAACCCTATAAAAACCTGCATCAGGTAGGTTGGGCATTGGGTACTTGTCCCACGCCCTTCCGATAGCGGGAGAGGAGTTTGCTGTGGGGACGCAGTATTCCCTTCTCCGTGCCTCGACCAGCTTAGGAGGCAGCTGGCCGACTATTCCAACGGGAATAGCGGACAACTCTTACCGTATGCCCAAGGTCTGTGACCCCGGAACATACATTTTTCAGAACAAGCCGAGTTTCAGACTAGGAGGTGAAATACATCGCGATAACGTGATTGAACTGCAGATTTTGTAAATTCAGTTTCTGATCACCCCTTGTGCATTTCATTTAACGTAAAGTTTCATAAATACTCTTAATTTTGTATAACACAGTCAATTATTTGAGTTAAGGGCGAATATAATTGATTTTTTTATCATTCCTATTAGGCCACGTGACTTGTATACTTGGTACCACTATCATGCTTTATAATCTTAATAATTACGACTGTTAATCATTTTAAAATTTACCGAGCATTATATAGGTACTGGTAATCTTTTTTATAGATATTTAATTTGTAATTATATTATAATTAATTATACGCCATTATTTGGTATGACTTACTTCCAGTTCGCTTTTCTTTCTATTTAACTAGCTGACTGCCCGCCGTTATTAGACTCAGCGATATCCATAACTCCGAATTTGACTCCAATCACGATTGTTTTTGCATTATGTTTATATAACATCCCTCCCAAGGGCACTCCCCTCTAACGCCGAAAGAGAGTTGAAATTATAAACACTCACCGTAGTGGGAGAAATACTATCAATCTCATTGACCCCGAAAAATATTTATTCTAAGAAAATATTGGCTGTTTTTGAATATTTACACCCACGACCACCCCACCCTTAGGGGTAGTAGTAGTGTCTTACCCCCGAAAGTTTTTGATTCTGGTTACAAACATTATGGTCAAATTTACTTCACAGGGGTAATTTATATGCGGAACATACATACACACAAACAGTCTATTCTATTTATTAGACTGCGACAAATATATACAAACTGTAAGGAAAGTCATAAGGTAAAACGACAATGTAAATTTCCACCGAAATTGTAATTACCTAAAATCTGATTTGCTTACTATCACCATAACAGATTGCAAATATATTTTTCTAAAAAAATTATTTATTAGAAGATAGAACTGATATTATATATTTTCTTCCAGTAATTTACGATGGTTTTCTGCGTATTTATGAATTTATAGTCTTACCTTCGTATTCTGAAACGCCTCAATTTATTCCCTGTCTAAATTGGCTTACTTAATTATGAAAGATTTATTCATTTGTGTAACCTCGCTCTGATCTTCATTACACCGTCATTTATTATTTTATCAATACATAGAATAAATTTTAGTTTTCATATTCACAGACTGAATGAATTTTAACAATCAAATGGGTCGCATTTTTCCATATATTCCTCTAACTCTGTTTCTTTCGTTTTTACTGAGTCAAAAATTATGGTTTCTGAATTGGTTGTAACTTTAGTGTTGTATGCATCAACAATTCCTTGCTGGAACATACTTTTATTCGACAAACAAAACACAGCAGTTATCGCATTGAGTGACTGCAGCGAAGTTGCCAAAGCTAACGGCTCCTGAAAGTTGCAGGGCGAAGAGTTACGACGGTAGCCTCCAGCGTCTTCACGAACATCTTGACAGACGCGCTTCAGTAATTATCGCATTCGGTTTCGCGACAGGCATTCCGTTTAATTACTGGCGACACTGCCAACTTGCGCTCAATAATTAGAAGACGTGCTTGATTAAGGCAGACCGGGCCGAGCAGCCGCGAAGGATTAACGACTAGAAAACAATCGCCGACCCCCAATCAATGTGGTACACACTGCTGCCACCGGCCTGATAAAGGCTCTCGTTGTTTTCGCCAGATTAAATTGATTCAGGGAGGGAGTGAAGTAAATGGCGGACGACGAGGGAGAGAGTTGAGTGCTGTATACTTCTGACCACTCGACAGTAAAACCCCAAAGCTTCAGAAAGCAAACACACATTTTTTTTTTACAACTCATATCACTTATCATGAAAATATTCCAATCACGAGATGATATCTCACATTTAATAGTGTTTAGAGATATATGCTCTATAAATAATATCACATTTTAACTGATAGATTTATCCCAACTTATCAGAAAAATACATTAAAAATCTAGTAATTAAGCAAATCTACGTGATGAAATCTATCAAGAGGTGTAAAACATTGTGTTAAATTCTTATATAAAACAGATTTTACTATAATTCACATTTTTTGTTTCAATTTATTGCTCTGTAGTAAATGTAAATAAACAAATACGCGGCCTTATGTCGGAAAATAATGTGTATTAACAAACCATTAAAAAACGGCGTTTCCACCTCTATTTAGATTGTATAATTTTGTATATAAATCATCCCAAAAAATTGTTTATCTGCCCTGTCTGTTGAAACCGAAATTAAACTCCTTTTAGTAAATTTAACCAAATTTTGATGTATCTCTTTAATAAATTTCCATAATTTACATTTGATAAATTTTGTAAAGAAAGTCATTTAACGGTTTATTAACAAACATAATTTTCTAACATAAGACATAATTGTCCATATATATTTTTGTGAATATCAGATAATTTTAATCGTAATTACAATTTTCCATTGTCAGAAAAATCCCATCCAATATATTTTGGTCTTACACAGATAATTGACCTTCAACTGTTATTGTAATTCATTATAACATTTTTAAATCCTGTCAAACGTAACTAAGGAAATTTATTACAGAGATAATTTTGGCTGCCGAAAATCCTTGCCTCTAAATTCTTTTTTATGATTTGTATACAAAATTATTAAAACTGAAATTACCTAAATAGCGGACGAAACGTCGTTCATTTAATGTTTTGATAGGAAACATAATTTTCTTAAATAACGCCGCGTATTTTTTTAGCTCATTGTGAAGACCTTGTCCGCTATTCCCATTGGAAAAGTCGGCCAGCTGCCTCCTAAACTGGTCAAGGCACGGAGAAGGGAATTCTGCCTCCCCACAGCAAACTCCTCTCCCGCTATCGGAAGGGCGTGGGACAAGTACGGAATGCCCGACCTACCTGATGCAGGTTTTTCTAGGGTTTGTCCTGCATTTCTTTAGGCGAATGCCGGGTAGGATCCTTAAAATATAGCCCGGGGACCCTACCTTCCTCTCCCTTCTGCATCCCCCCTTTCAAATCCCTTTCCTATGCTATAAGAGTGGAGTTGCCACTATGTGGATTACCCTATACATAGCCTGTCTACACATACACACGGCTACTTTCCTCTACCCTTCCGCATCCCCCTTTTCTAATCCCTTCCTATGCCATAAAAGGGGAGTTGCCACCATGTGGATTACACTCATGTAGCCTGTTACGTAAAACTAAAAATCAGGGGGACCCTAGTTAACCCTTGGCTACCTTCCTCTACCCTTCCGCATCCCCCCTTTCAAATCCCTTCCTATGCTATTAAAAGGGAGTTGTTACTATGTGGATTAACTCATGTAGTCTGTTACCCTAAAAAAAGTGACTTGGAATTGAACATTACGGCTTTTCATTTCTATATTTTTTAATATAAATAAAAATAATTAAATTGCCCGTCAGTGCTTCTGGTCCATTTCAGGGGGTGAGAGATCAAAATCCGTGTCCATAATACTCTGTTTTACAAATTCTGAACTTTTTTTATTTCGCAAGATTTAAACAAATGTTGTCTCAAGCATATTGAGGAAATCGGAAATATTTGTCACTTCTTAATCCATATTTATTAAGAGCCAAACAAATTTCGTTAATCTATTTTAATAATTTAAAATGCATATTTCTAATTATAAGAACACAAAATCTCAGGACGAAATACAAAAATATGGAAATCTATTGATAAATCCGAATTTTTCTTCTAATAAATTAAACATTGTTATGTATTTTATAATCCAAATTTGCTGGATATCGTTCACAAAATCTAAGCGTTTGTCGTAGTCCTTGAAGAAAATTTTAATGTACTGAAAGTATGTTTGCAGATTTTGTTATCTGTTGATGTTCTTACGTAGATTATCAACCAAGAAGATATCTGTACTTAATACAAATCTAACCTGAAAACTGACTAGTTACAAACAAAGTATGACTAGTAGAACGAGGCACCAGCGGAAAGTTTTTAGTGGAAGTACTTCATGAATTGTAACAGCATATACCGACGAAGGTAGGCGTTACTAACTCGTTAATTTCTCCAATATTTTTTGTAATTAACGGAGATGAAAAACAATAGAGCGGAATAATCGAAACCAATGCATCACATCTTTATAACGACTTACTCTTGATCAAACCGTACACTCTTTCAATACTTGATGCTGAAGGTACTTTCCTGTAGTATCCTATGGGCAGTAAATGCAAAGCGGAGACGAGACTGCAAATACCAGTCGTAAAAGGGGGGTTTGTATCTTCATAATAGGGTGCTAGACTCGATTATAACTCGCCCATTTATTCATAAGTGCTCCTGTTTATTGGGTGTTTTGTACGTGAGCTTTATGTGTATCAAGGAGCGCAAACTCTGAAAGGGATGCTATAAAGGTTGAGTCATATAGTTCTTCATCAGCATAAAACCTGAAAGTGCTGCGAAACTGTCGGCCAGCTCTGCCAGTCCGTCTGCGAATCTTATTCTGCAGCGAATGAAAGACGCTCCATAAAACAAAACGAAATTCTTCTCGCGCTGAAATATTATGAAATGAAACAAAACTGCTGGAAAGATAAATATCGAAGTATGTTTCTAGATTATTTTCCATAAATAGTTTGAGAGAGATTTTTAAATTGTAAAGGTTATGAATGTCGTTCAATGTCTTCATTCCACTTGCATCAATGTAGCAGCTTACTGTACGGGCACGGGTGGCGAGGTTAAATTAACTGGAGAAATTTAATTCATAATTCAAAGTGTAGTAAATACATTTACAAGAGAAGGGAAGAATTGGTTTAAGTTTCTCATAACTAATAAACAACCAGCGTCACAACAAAACAGCTGAATTTGAACTAGCAACTTTTGTAACTCTCGATAAAAATATCAGACTTCCGCATTCACAGCTACAGTATCAAGAGGCAACAATACATTAAATTAAAACAAAAAAGGCTAATTTGAACGTCTTTTATTTTAAAAAAACTAACAATCTCAAGTCTTTTGATTCTTGACGTCCAATTAAGAATCCACTAAATTTTGAGTTTGTACGAATTTCATGCAAGTCGTATTCGACAAAATTTCCTCATATGGTCTGAAATACTCGTCTGGCTGCTTATAGCTGAGAGAAAGAGGGTCTGTAATGCCTCAGGCAGTTTCCCCTGTAGGCGCCGTTTAATGGCCATTCAGAGCCCACAAACAAGGGGTGGCGGGCGTCAGCAGAAACAGCTGAATAGCGGAGACGTGAGGTGACCACGGCCCATCAGGAGACTCGTCGCCCAGATAAGGTCCCTCCGTGCCTACTAAACCCAGGGCAGAGCACTAACGAGTCGCCCTGTGCAATGCCAGCGGAAAGATGCCACTTTAACATCCACATTTGTACACAGCACGTAAAAGATCCACATACCACCACCACCAGCAAATTCCAAATATGGAGTGTATTTTCATTATCGAGAATGTTCTTCAGTATGTTAAACCGAGATCAAATGATGCTTGAAAAAACAACTGAAAGTCAAGTTAGAGTAAAACAACCTGAAAATCACACCGTCATCAATTCCACTTGCAGCAATGTAGCGGGCACGGGTGGCGAGATTAAATTAACTGGAGAAATTTAATTAATAATTCAGGTATAGTAAACACATTTACTTTCCGTCCATCCCAATCTGACCCAAATACATCCCAAGTTAACCATGGAGTTCGAAATCACTTTCTTTGCATGTCATGACTGGATAACGGATGAAGGCCTCCCGGGATTCCATCCGAGTCAACTAGTCAATAGCACGCGACGTTTCGATGACTGGCCATGTCGTCATCTTCTGGCGCAAGAAAATTATGACCCGGTCAGTCGACGAAAGGCACCGGGAAAACCTTCGTTCTACAATCAAGGATGGAGTAATCTGGCAGTTCGGTTCATCCGTTGTCACTGCTATCGTATGAGATTTCCTGTTCACCAACTACTTTGCAATCCACTAATCAACTTTGAAAGGTATCATATTTTCTACTCGCCGATTATTATGTGATACCAATTTTCCGTCGTATCACCATTTTTTTACCTGACGCAGTCGGTCACCAAACCCCGGTAACATGGCTTTATTTTTCAACCACGTCCAGAGATTAGCGGACCCGACTTCTTGGCACGACCTGAGTACACAAAGAAATTCATCAAGCTCGCAACCCTTGTTAATATTGTTTTTAACAAATTAACTAAATACTGATCTAACCGAATATTCCATCATGCTACATCACACACAAAAATCCCCCGCACGGTTTGCGTTTTTTGGGTCTTGTATAACAAAGTGGTAGTTCGATATCTGCCCTAACGATCGTTTCAGAAACTGAATTCAAGTCTCTGCAGGCCAAGTTTTCTCTTATTCATAAATATCAATCTACACCTATTCATTTATTAATACGAAATTAAAATGTTGTCAATTTTGTAAACACTTTTAGAGGGTCGCCAATAACCTATAGGTTTGACGCGACTTTAAATCAACTAATAAACAAAATAAAAAAATCTTGTGAACTCTGCTGCTTCTCCGTGTAGTCACATGTCGCAGACGCACACGTTCTGAATCTCCTTCTTAATCAAATTTGTTTCATTATCTAAATACGTTAAAAATAACACCAGGTTGAAATATGAGATTAGTCGTGCACCGATACAATACTATTGTTATGTAATATTAACATAAAATTAAGGAGAGTCTTAAAAGAACTCATCTTTTCAAGATTCCATAATGGGAGATTTTTATTCACAAATAAGAGTATTGTATTATAGGAGCTAACGTTCTCCCTAATTTAACATAGTTTCATTGCGGAGCTGAAAAAACATTCGCTGCGCAATAATTATTGCAAGTGTTATGGTAAAGGAAATAAATTATATTTTTTCCAAAAACAGTGGTTTATGGAAGAAGTATAGATAATCTGTAGTTAACACAATTTCAAGGTCACTCATCTAAAATACTTTTCCAACGCGTAATATACGTCAATATTATATCACGTGAATTAAAACGTGACGTGGGCGACTGACCTTGATATTATGTCAATTGCAACATAACTATACTACTTGTATAAATGTAGAAATTTATATCTGATATGATCAATTGAAAGTTTAGAATATCAATGAAAACTTCGCACAGTATTAAAATAGTACTTGTAATCATAATTAATACACATAATAATTGAACAAAACGTAATCGCAAGTTCCAATTTAATGTAGTATTCACCTCTCAGTTTCTCGTGTCATGTGTTTGTTAATTAAATTTTTTATATTATGCAACGTTCAGTTTACCGTAGGTAGAGATTCATTTCTCCTTTTATTAACGAAAATATTTCAGAGGGAAAATATATGGATGGATTTCTTTCCAGCTGCGCGCTTTGATTTGAATTACTCACGACGAACACAATAGAAGAATTGGATTTCCACACGTCTATTGCATACCATAATAAATTCAAAGAACACAACTTACCTGTTTGAAAGAACGCACACATACCTTCGCTCCACATAGCTCCACATTGCTTGAATAGAAAGCAGTCTAGTAGCGTCTGGAGATAAAGGCATCAAAGCGGAGATCGGACGCGTGCCAATAGCACGGATCGTGTACACAGACACAATATCAGTATTGAAAACCGATGGTGGCGAACAAAGCCCGAGGCTGACGTTTTATGAAATTCCCTGCGCTCCGAATGCAGCAGCTCTTCCGAGTTAACCAGGTGCTTAGTGTTTCCTCTCCGCATGCAGACAGTGTATTAAACTCCCGAGATGCTTGGAAACAAACAACACATTGACATTAGCATCGGTTTGTCGATCTACCTCTGCGAATAAAATCAAGTCTAGACATTTTCTTGTTTGTTTCTGTGATGGTACGTCGTTTAATCCGGTTTTAAATCGTGACATGAATGCGTAACATTGCGGAAATTGGTAATAAAGTCAAGAAAACGAATAATTTTTGTCCGTCCGCCCGTAAAATATTAAATATTAAAAAAAAAAGTTTAGGTTATCAATTTATGTAATTGAATATTCTACAATAAATATATCTTCTAGCTACGAAATTACAAAATATTTTAAGACATGGAGGATAAAAACTTATAGTAAAATGAAGGATAAATTGAAACCCTATATTCAGATCTCAAAGAATATAAGAAAACTGGATTATATCATACGAGAAAATAATAACAGATGAATATGGCTTAAGATAAAGCCGAAAGCTCCTGTTTTTTCATACTATTTTAGGTTTAAATTTATCCTTAAGTAATTTTAAATAATTTAGTATAAAGAAACGGGCTGTATAAAACGATTAAGAATAGAAATCAGTTTAATATGACTCTATTAGTATTTTGTAGATAATATTCATATCTTCCACACCAAGATATATGCCATAGTTTATCTTCCGTTATTCTAAGTTATGCAACTTCATCCCATCCTACAGTCACTTTTCAAATAATCATTCCATATTTCTTTACCTTATCCGTTTATAATAACAATTATTTTAATGAGTGCCTCGCTGAGTCCGTTTCCTCGTGATTACGTGAATGTCAATACCATTTAAGCCCAAGGCGAATAGAGTCGTTGTCAAAAATTTTGAGTCTCTTTGTCTATGCAACACGCAACACTCGTTTTATCCTGTTTGTTTATTAGACTACGAGTCTCTATGACACAAAATAGGTCATTCTATTAACAAAGTGTCTAACAATTACGCTAGGTTTCGCACAGTATCTCAAGTCAATTCTGTCTTTGTTCGTGTTACAGACATACACATACTCTCAAATGTTAAATTTACATTCTAAAAGAATGTAACCTAAAATAAAATAAATATTAAAATCTCTTACTCGGAAATTTATGAATTGCTAAGAATTTAATTGTCTGGTAAACTATTATTAAGTAGGTTCGTGTTTTCGGCAGCACAGAGACAAATATATGTGAGCAGGTTGTATTTACACACACACACACACACACACACACACACATATATATATATATATATATATATATATATATAGTCTTCGAAGTGTCTGTTGTAAAATTAAAGATCAGTATCAAATTGAAATAGTTTTTATTCTATTTGCTGATCTAATACTCGAAAGGCTTCTATTGTAACTAAAAATACAACGTTTTTATTAAAATCAAATTATAATTCAAAATGTAATTTGAAGACTTTGAAAAGAAAAATATTCATATATAGCGACTTTAAATTGTGCAGTGTTTATAGCGTGAGTAAAACTTCTCATATCTCCTGAACGCTGGTTCCTTTTTTTACTTCTTCACGAAATTTCTAACCTAAGTTACCCTACCGAAAAATTGCAGTTTAAGTTTTTAGGTTAAAATACTTACTCATTATATTTCCTTTTCGTCTTTCTTAATAGGTATCACTATATATTCTCATAGTATAAGTTATTTATGAAAATTATAGTAATATTGGCATTTAGTAGAAATTTCTTTTCGTAATTTCCATTCCGTTATATTAAAATTTCTCATCATACCTTATAGAATATTTGATGAAATAATTGAGAAGTATTTTGAATTTGTATTGATTCTTATTGCAACTCGAGTTTTTACAAATAACGATTATTCGTATATGTAACTATAGTCACAAACTGTTTGAAGAATCTGGTACATTAATGGACAAATATTTTCTACAATATTTCTGTAATCAAAGACAAGAGAAAAGAATCCGTACTCAGCAGCTCAGCCACCATCTTGTTTCCCTTTCCCCAGCGGAACAATTAATCTCCGAGCACAGACGGGGTTCATTAATAAATTATTGCCAAATGCAAGTTGAGATGCTTAATGGAGTCGTTCTTGCGACATTTAATTTCTTGCTTTCGAGCCGAGTTCTTGATAACCATCATAGAGCTGACTTTGTCCGTCTGTAAGGCAATCGATACGTTCTCCCCAACAATGCCTCCTTTCTTCGCGATCCCTCACAACCACTTGAATACCACTTCTTCCTCTCTTACGACGCCAAACCGCAGACATTTCAGTACACAAAACTGTATCACGTCTCGCTTGGCTGGAGCCTTTCGAATTCTCCAATTAGTGTTTATGTCTCTAATGAGACTATATTAACATTAAAGCGCTTTGAGTGAGCTTTGAGACTCACACGTACTGTAGGCCTCTCTCAGATAAACGTAAAATATAGTAGATGAGAGTTTTCATCAAAATGAGCAATTAGCCACAACTCCAGCATCCTTTATCTTGGTTAAATCTACAATGCCAGTTTGGAATTAACCTCCAAAAACCTACTTCTGTATTCCAATATTTGCCTTCGTCTTTAGTATCAAAAGTCTGGACCTAGTATTTAAAAATAATTCAGAACAAAGGTCTTACAAAGACGTCAAGCAAGAATAAGCATTAGAATAATTGTTTCTGTGAACACCTTTTTCTTTGTCTTCCTACCACTGAAATTTTTCACATGAAAGATTAATTTTTCCCCACTCAGAACTTGGTTTCATGAAAATAACGAAAGGCAAAATGAAACTCACATTTAACATCCTGAGTTACATACAAGTCGGCCTGTACTGAACTAATGGTTAATTACTTCACGCGCATACAATATATAAAACCAATAAAACACTTAAAAAAAATAACAAATTAATGATACAGAAAAATTCAGAAGGCGTTCATTTACGTCGTCTAAGATCTTTGGAATATCTGTACTAATGCCAACACCTGAAGAAAGCAACAAAGGTTTCAGAAACATTGTGTGGTATTTTATCGCCTAATTTTGTCCTTTTACTGGCTATTTAATTATCTATTTCTATTTATAAAAATTGGGCTGTTAATATTGAATTGAATGCACCATTCAAAACACTTTCTTCTAAAGCTTTCATTTGTAAAATTATAATGTATCTGAGTACAATCGCAGAGCGGATTATAAAGTACTAATATTTTTTCAAGGTAGGAACAACTATTGACAAGAGACGATGTAAGGTCATAATATTATAATATGTGTAAATATAAATCGTGAAAGAATACTTTCGACTCATTTTATCTTTTATCTGACGTGTTTCTCTTAGAGATAATATGTTACGAAGAAAAATAATCAGACAAAATCGAATGAAATTTATCTCCCTAGTTTGTTATAAGTTTTATGTTATTTAAATTCTCTGCGTTAAAACTTAAAATATATGTCATTAACTAATTAATTATCAAATGCAACTTAATGCGTAGATTCGATAACACTATAAACAAGTATTCGCTAAAAGATATTTAAGGTTGCAGGTTAGGTAAACATTGCATAAAAAGTTCTTTATCAAGATTATAGAAGGAAAGTTTTTCGCAAGCCTCAAGCCATAAAGGTCAAGGTTAACTTTAATTAAAGTCTCACGATGAAAAAAATTTCGACCGGACCAGGAATCTTATCTAAGTTCTTATGATATTAATATCCGATTTTGAAATGAAGATATAATAAGTCTGTTTTAAAATAGATGAAATAGCCGAATGAAGTGATTATATAAATATCACACAACGTTCCGGAAAACTTTGTACCTTTTCGTCGGGTGATTGAAAAACACAAGAGTAGTGACACTAGCGTAAAATACATTTGAAAATCTAAAAAAATCGATTTTTTTACTTGTTAATACAAACAAGCCAGTACTCGAACTCAAGTTATCTTAAAACTGGCTGTAAAATGTGAAAATGTCAATACATATTTTTATAATTTTTAACTTGAAACTTCATAAA
Source organism: Zhengitettix transpicula (assembly GCA_037074705.1). Classification (NCBI taxonomy): domain Eukaryota; kingdom Metazoa; phylum Arthropoda; class Insecta; order Orthoptera; family Tetrigidae; genus Zhengitettix; species Zhengitettix transpicula. Next base: position 16,081,644 of record CM073593.1, on the reverse strand, counting down.
ATAACTATGCCAAAAACAAATTCAGTTTTAATAAAAAGTAAGGTTTCGTATGAGTATCTGTAATAGAAATGGAGAAATACGTACTCAATGGAACGTGTGTCAAGAAAAAAATTAAAATAGCAGCAAGGAAATTATTTTTACAATGCGATTTACAATTATATGACAATTATTTGGAATGATTGTATTCTTTAAAGCGTGGTTCACATCTGTAGTAAAATTCAGAACTGTATGGATAATATACGATATTAAAAATGGGACAATTTTCAGTGTATCGCAGCAAGCCTTGGCGTACTACCTCCTTAACGAAATTAAATTACTTACTGAAAAGGGAATAGTATAAGTAAATGAGCCATAAACGAAAGGTAGCTATCAGGGCTGTCTGTTCGGGAAGTTGCTAGGCCACTTGCGACCACCACAAAGGCCCGATGGCTCCTTCGCCATCAATCATACAACAAAGTACGTAGTTGAGAAACTCGTCGGCGCTGCCCTGGGGAAGAGCGACCGCATCAGCGACCCTGCAGGGCGGCCCCGGTAACGACTCTTCCATTCCCCAACAACCAACTCGTTTAAGGTAGCTGCTTCTCTCACAACAGACCACGCCGAGAATTCTGCTCTTCAAATCAGCAGAACTAATTCACTAGCACGTAAACCTTGACAGGCGATCCAGATCTGAGTAAGAGATGTGCAAATAACATGAACGGTCTTTAATTAGCGTACAAGTATTCGTGTCTCCTTAAATCTAATAATACTTAATATCATTGAACGAAACTTTGCAGAATTTTAAACGAAACCGAAAAGGTCGATGCGTAAAGAAATTCAGTTGTCAGAAATATTGTTGGCAAATCATATATAATTGATTATACTTATATAAATGGTTTCGTTATAGAAATATATATCATTTATCGTTGAAAATTAACTGAAATATTTTATTCTAACTTAACTCTGGTTGCGGTCAAGATTTCGTTCCATTAAGGAACTTTACCTAACGGGACGACTTTCAGACTGGCGCATTCTGGAATTAGGCGTTTCACGTGGTCGGTATAGCCATTCTTCATCTGTAGACCCAGCTTTCCTGACCATGACGAGCACAAACATCCATGTCCATGCCTGAATTCGAAATCCAGGATCTCAGTGATCACGGCGGTGACGGTGACCGCTACACCACAGCAGGTCGGCCATTCGTCCCCCTATCACCGCAATCCAAATTATTCTCGTAGCCCTCTAATTACAAATTTCTGTATCACAAATTCGTCCAAATGTTTAAAGAATATCAATTATCCATCATTTACTGATCTACTAATACACTTTCCTTCTTGATATAAAAAACCTAGAAGGACCCACTTGACGCCTCCAGAAAACATTGTGGAATTTACAAAATCCGATTTCTGCTAAACAGGGAAAACAAAACGTTCACTTAGCAGCCGTATCAATATCAACCTCCCAGCAAAAAACAATCTGTAGTCTCCAAACATATCATAAATTCGAAACGTTCATTTGATTCGCAACATGATAACATTATAAACGTTTACACCAGGCACCATTCCAGAATTATATCAGAAATGCTTGATTTTGAATCCAACACGTACAGGAAACTCAACTAAAACTATGACACCTAATTGTTACGCTACCCCGCAATACGTTTCCATTGCTCGTTGTGTTTTAGCTTTGCTTAGTTGTTATTATTGTTCTTTAACCCCTGGAGGAATTTATCCCTGTATGGCGAATAATTCTCTGGCGATGCTTGTCCGATCTTAGAACTGAACGATTTCTAGTCTCATATTAGTGAAATTCGTAATCAGTTTAAACCAGATTTATGTTACAAACCTTCGTGAGTTTATTTACGTATCTGAACTCATTTACATGTTAAAATTTCTAGCACGAGGTTGAGGATCTTCTGTGTAATTTGATATAATTTCAACAATCCAAATTCTTTGCAATATAGCCTCTGTTTATATAAAAAAGGGGAAAAGATTTTATTGAACTTTTCTTCCCTTATTTACCAAAAATCCTAAAATAGAAATTTTAGGTGCGTGTCAAGTAAATCATCCTGTTTGTTTTCTGTAGGCATCTTTCTTAGCGTTATCGTTCTATTCGGTTATTCAAATCACGAGAATTAATACAGTGAACATGTAAAGCTGAGTTATCTTCATTACTGCTTAGCCACTCATTCTATTCAGTAAAATAATTTATAGAAGAATCGGAGATGTAAAATTAAGTTATAATGTAAATAGTCAGAATGGACTATAAATTGTAATCCTATTCGTATGTTGTTGCATAATACAGTACTATTATTATACGACTGTAAATAACCAGCATGAGCTGTTCATAAGTTTATGTTATAGAATATTATTAGTCTTTATTGATTGATAGTATTATCATAATACTATACAGAATAAATATACACCCAGATTAATTCCACGCCCTGGAAGCTAAGCTTCTCTACCGGATCTACGGAATATGATATTATTATTATCTTCAACATAGTGAATGGCTGTAGCGTCTGTGCAATTTGGCAAATACGTAAATTTGGTTCGTCGCAGATGATATATACTTGGAGCGGTAAAAAAAGATTTCCTACGTCTAGGTTCTATCATCGCTGAGTTTCCTTGACGACCAACATTTTTTTTTTGCTGTAGGACTTGTAGCGTGATATTCATACGGTTACATTTCTTGTTGTTTATCAAGTTGCAAAAAACATTTAAATATTACTAAATATACAACTTCGTATTTATTTAATCAGATATTCTGATGATACAAGTAAATATTAGATATCATTAGCTAAATGCTCACTCTGATGTTGGTATTTAAAATGGAGATAAAATTCTATAAATTCTATAAAATTCTATAAAAAAACTACAAATTTCCCCTTAGAAGCAAGCAATTATTTATATAAACAATTAGTCGCGAAGAACTAAGAACTCTAAGACCTATAAGTTACTCATAACAGAAAATATTAGTGAGATTTTGGAATATGCATCAATTATGGTTAAATTTTATATGGCATGACTATGAATAGTGCAATGTTCAACTTGTAGTCGTACCAATCCTTTTTTTTTACTGTCATATAACTTTCGCTGTGTCACTGAGCTCCAAGGTCTTGGCCTTTTCCAACTGCAGATTTGTAATTTAAATGTATAATTGACGTGTCCAGAGTGAACGACTTATGAATGGCATTCAACTGACACGAGCTTAATAAAACAGGTTACATTTTGGCAGCCTTTTCTGCCCCCTCATTTCTATTTCCGTAATGCTTAAGATTGGCAGTGCTGGCGTGTGGCGCGCTTCCTGATGAGATTGCCAACTGGACCTGTCATTACTCGAACCCATCAAGAGAGGTGACGTGGACGCCGTCCGTCGAACACTCGTCGAATTGGAAAGCCATAAATCGGAGTCTTTTCTATGACGATATGCTTTGCGTTCTAACAGCTACATGATCACACCCATTCCAAGGCACAGGGTGCAACTGTTTTGAAACACAACTAGCGCGATTGATCCTGGATCATTCAGAATAATTCTTTTTATATTGATACAATAATTCATGCCAATTTATTCAATAGAATATCAGTTACATAACAAAGATTACATTTAATAGTTAATGAGTTATATTTACATGAAAATTTTTAATACAAATAAAACCCGATTTTAGGGACTAATTCAAGTGAACAGAAGAAGAAAAATAGGATAAAAAGAAAAATTGAGGAACATTCAGATATGGATTAAAATAAAACGGTAGAATAACTCATCTCAACTTTCATACTTATCCACAGATAGACTAAATAAATTTAATATAATATACTATTTCCTGCAATGTATATGAAGGTCCAAATTATATGTGGGGTAAGTGAAAACTAACGGGACTTTTCATTTTTTGGAAAGAATTTTATTTCATTCGTCTACATTACTGTTGATCTCTTAAAATAGTCACAATTAGTTATTACACTTTGCCAGCGCTTCTTTCAATCCCCGAAATACTTCTGGAAATTAATTTTTGGGAAATCTTTTAACTCTTTCAGCGATATTCTTGTACAAAAACAGCTGGGGAATCATTACAGTGTTCTTTTTGGACAAAAATCTACGAACAAGCAATGAAGTGTGAGAAGGTGAAACCCATTAATTGTTTCGCCACAAATTCGGCTTTTTACTTACTTTATGCAAACATCATTGAACTTAGTCAGTATTGACCGTTTGACCCTGAGGCAAGAGCTCATGATGACTGAACAGATCCGACAACTTCGATAGCAAACTCATCTAGTAGGTTTATTTCGTTAAGGAGTTTTCGGACTCTTGTGTTGAGTTCCGATCCTTAACCCTCTCCCTGAAGACAAACAGCGTTTGTTTTGCTCGAAACGTAGGATTATTCTTTCCTACTACATCTATCCTCTCATTATCTCTTCTAATACAGAAAATGGAACACGCGTCAAATTCTTCACTAACTCCGGAAAGACATAATGAGAGGGCCTGAGGATAGAATACCATTTGAATAATTGTGATGTGTGGATTATCAAATAGTTCAGAACCACAAAATTTCTCTCCAGTTTTCATTTGTTACATCAGTACTTATTATTGATTAAAAAATCTTTTCCGCTTGATTACAGACTAAATAATGTAAGGGGAATTTGTTCGAAAAGTAACAACTTAAGTTTTTCAAATTCTCATTATATTATTTAGTCTGTAATGACATAATTACGGACTAAATAATGTAATGATTATTTAGTCGAAACGTTACAGCTTAAGTATTTCAAATTCTCATTACATTATTTAAGCTGTAATCATGGTCAAACATTTTTCAATCTAATCTGCAATACGTTTTTCTCTTGTTTTTTTTATAGCGCAACAGGCTACTTGAGGGTAATCCACATGCTGGCAATTCCCCTTTAATCGTATAGGAAGGGATTAGAAAGGGGGCTCCGGAAAGGTAGAGGAAAATTATAATTGAACAAGTTTGAAACTTTTATTATTAGCAACACACACCCATATATATATATATATATATATGTATATATATATATACATATATATATATATTGTAATACCAATTAAACAATTTAAAATAATTTAATTGTTGGCGATACGGGTGCTTAAATATGACAATCGCAGCGGGTCTTTCTTTGTTAACAATGGAGACTGGAGACCGCGCGCTTAGAGAACACAGTGTGCGACGAGACGCGAAACAGAAAAGTCTGCGTCGAGAACTGGGACATGGCAGTTCGGTCCAAATAGAGAAATAAAAACAGTAAAAGTCTGCGGATCTAGAATTTTGAATCGGGCTATCCAGGAAGTCCAACGGCGAGATAAAATAGTTTACATAAAACGCACGTAAACAGTTTTGACGGAGAGACTCATAAAATCGCAGTTTGGAAGTAGAAGTTTTGCTTCACAAACTGAACTAATTCTCGCATAGAGAGACTTTGAGGAGATCTACGTCCGGCAACTGGCTGAGGGTGGGCTAATCCAGGTTCCAGGATAGCAGAGATCCAGAGCAACTACCGTGTGTTCAAAATCTAATGAGTAGAATCAGTGTATAAAAGCCTGTTTAGTGTTTGTTGACTCCAAGATACAAGAGTCCGAACTGGTACCAGAAGCACTGTCGTGAGTACAAAACAGTTTTTAATGACTGTAAACGATTATTAAAGGGTATAGTCAGATTTCGTTCGCGTTTTTCTTTTCATTCGTTTTCTTTTTCTTTTGTAGTTAATATTCTATTCCGTTAACTTCAATGAGTTTGGATTGTTAATATTTTAGTTCATTGTATTTGTTCTTCTTATCACACCCAGTGATGACCCTGAGATAAACAGAAATTCGACGTAGTTGATTGCAAAAATATAAAGCTGTATTTTCATAGAACGTCACGAATTAATAAAATAAAATTGAAATATTTGTTTGTTAAATTGATGGAATTCGGTGTGCAAAGCAGGGATTATAATGCGTAATTATCAACAATAAATTTTTAAATCATAATAATTTCGTTAATTATTCCTATTTAATTAAGACCACCTTACAAATCATTACATAAATTGGCGTCTTCAACGTGGGACTAATTTAATTCATTCATCCCCGTTATTTAATCATTACAATATATATATATATATATATATATATATATATATATATATATGTGGGTACGCATCCTGAAAACTGAGATCAAAACATTAGGCTGGAACAAATATTTGTCTACATTGAAAACTATTGATAGTGTACGGCTGAATTCATCAATCGAAGCCAAATTTTATTCATTTTAATACTATTTGATAATTTTTGGGCAACTTACACGATACATTTAGATTTTCAAGAGGCTCGTGGTTAATATGTAGCTATTTTTAATTTTACCTACAGTTTTCCTTCATGTTTGAATTATTATGATTTCATCCCTGCCTTTAAACATCCTGTCTAAAATGGATGTGGGATTTGAAGTACCCTCCAATTTCGACTACAGCTCAAGGACTTCGATTTAAGGTTCTCTTTGGGTATTCCTTGGATATAAATTTTTCCTATTTCACATTTGTTTAATAAAATGTCGTATGGACAACAGAATGGTTTCATTTAAAGTTCAAGTGGGCTAAGTAAAGTGTATCAAATCTGAGGACCGTCTTACAGAATGCACTTCTATCGTATATTCCGCATGTTGTACTGTTCTAAATATAGTTACTTGTAGACAGAAATACAGCACATTTATAATTGATTACAAAATTGGGAAAGATTCAATAACCCACGCTTCAGTGTTTGAAGGCGAATTTGTGTGTCAAGTGTATAAACCAGAGTTATGTATGAGTGCTCAAAGTTTCCCCCTTGAGTACTTGTAGAACTTCCGCTTATATTACACGAGTCATAATGTTTAATTTCTTTTGACGACCGAGCGCTATTAATGAGTAAGCACCTCTTTTGCTCCTAATTAACAAGCTCTACGGTTTCTTCTTTCCGAAGAGAAACTTAAACAGAGAATGATGACTTTAAGCTCCTTGCAAACTTCCCTGAAGAGTACGTCAGTAAATAATTATTTTTGCAGTATTACTTATCGATGTTTAATATCTGCTTGGAAACCCTCCGAACTTAATACTAAAAATTCAAAATAACAGTAACAAACAAAACATTTCTTACCATCCAGAAATGTACGTTGATGACGTAATAAACATTTTAATATTTATGTTTATTGAACTTTTATTCTGTCGCTTTTAAATAGATTTACTGCAACACAGCTGTGTTGAATACGTGCGGATATTGGCTTACATATTACAGAAAATTGGATTTACTTGTTTAATAAGCCGTATTCGTCAATATTTGAATAATAAATTCTACATTCTATAATTTTAATTCCAACTCATCAATAACCCCCAAAATAAAACCATGCTCCCATGTTTTAGATTTAACTCTATACTACGGAGGTATAAAAATCATAGTTTGAATATAAAAAATGTATATATGGAAATGTAACATATTAAAACGAGACAGAGGGCTAGTAAATTACATGTTGGTTTTAAAGCGTATAAAAACAAATCTTCGAAAGGAACTAGAAATTTAAATACCACATTTGCGAAAATCTGTGTATAAGACTCGAATTACTTTTCTAACGTTAGTTTACAATTTATTTTGTCAGTCTTCCGAGCCTAACAACCAAAATTCTGAAATATAGACCATTTTTCGTTGGCGTTATTAAATAAATTCCGTATTTGTCTTTGTTTTATTCCGAGTTAATGGTTTTGGACATCAAAATAATAAATACCAAAAAAAAGATACTTACGTTAGAATACACATTGTTGTGAACGACAAACGAGTTTCTATGATTAAATAAATAAATCATTACACTATGAATTCAAGAGCAATGTATTTCATGAATGAAGTAGGCCATAAATTTACTGTCTTATTCGTGCCTTTTCCCATTTTTAAGATGAAGTTTACCAGGTTGTCTAAAGGCTGGGATGATCATTATAATAATTCTAACATAAAGAAATAAAATTAAAAATAAGCCACATATTGACTACGAGCCTCTTGAAAATACAAAATGTCTTCTGTAAGTTGTCCCATGAATTATCAAATAGTATTACAAATAAATAAGTTTTGTGCTCGAATGATGAATTACAAATTACTGAAATTAATATGAATATCCGAGATACAAACACAGAAAATTGATTACACATTATTATATATACGTATTAGCTGGGGGCACGGCGTTGACCCTGTATATATATATATATATATATATATATATATACATATATTGTAACATGACTATGTTGCATTGTCGATTTATTGCCTATGTCACCGTTTGCCGCGCGGCATATGGAAGGCAATTGGGCAGTTCCGCATAGGACTCATTAGCGGACGGAGGTCCAGGTGTTGTAATGAAAAAAGTGTCATAAATAACCACGCCCTGCAGATGTTGAATGTTTCATGGCTCGAGAAATACAATTAATTACAAATAAAACTGTTTTGGTAGTTTCATTCCAAAAAATTATCTGGCACCCTTATTAGAAATTGAGTCGAGAACGGAAAGAGGAAGGACGCTACAATATATATTGTAATACTAATTAGAGGCCATTAGTGATTTGATGAGTGGAAATTTATGATGGATTGTTAGCGGCGAAAATATAAGACAACAATGGGTAAACACGGTCGAGCCTTTGTCGGCAGCAGGCATTCTAAAACCGCAGTCGGACGGCGGACACAGTTGCGGGCAGATATCCATCCAGAAAGGTCGCAGTTAAAATTTAACAAAAACTTTTTGGCCAAAACATATCGAGTAAAGTTACAGGAAAGTAATGTAATAAGTCATGCCGCAGTAAAAATTCAATAATTTCAGCGAGAGAAAATTTGTAACAATCTGACTGACCATTAATTCGGAAGGAGTAGCCGTTTCCAGTTGAAAGATCCCAAAGTTGTGACAGTGTTTTGTAATTAATTTAAATTCAGTGAATCCATGGCCAGTTTAATGTGAAAAGTGTGGTGCATCTGAACCCAAACTTAAGCCCGGTACCAGCAGAGATTGTAAGTAGAAAGAAATTTAATAAAGTTCGTAAACGTTAAAAAAAGATACAATCGTCATATTTCGGTTTCACGTTTGTTTTATTGTTTTAATTTTAAAGTTGTAAAAATGAATTGGATTGTTTAATTTAAATGTAAAGGTTGGTTCTTTATTTAGAAGGCAGAAACAGACGACCCTGAGATGAGATAAAATAGCAAAACTTCAAATGTAAATAATCACGTCGAGAAATGTAATTTTAACGGGAATAAATTAATTGTCTTGCAAATTTTAAAAGAATTTGGTAAATTATTGAAATCCTTCTCGTTTAAATTTTAAAAAAATAAAATAATTCATCAATCAACCATTTAATTCTCTTAATATTGTTTATTCGTTACATTTTGGTTTCACCAAAGTGGCCAATTATTGAATTCAATTCATTTAATTAATTTTTGTTTATTACATTTGTTTAATTAATTAATCCCCTTGGTTGTTTATTACAATTTGGCTTCACCAATTCATCTGATTCAATAATTATCTTTTTGTTTATTACATTTTGGTGTCTCAACATTGCCCATTAATATTTAATATAAATGTATTCATTCCAATATATATTGGCCCGAAAAAGTATTTAATCTATTAGTCAAAAAGTCATTTCATCTATCTATACAGAGGGAATGCTAATTTCTAAGTAACCCATCAGTGCCAATAGACAATCAAAACTACTCCCGATACCAAACATTATCAAAAAATACTCTTGAATAAATATACTTGGTTCCCTAATACAGTCAAAATAACCTTAAGAGAGTTTCTCTAAACGAGTTAAATTTTATTCATGTAATTCAAGAGTGTTAAAAATACTCCCGTTATCATTGAAAGAAAAAACAAGACTCCCGATATCTTTAAAAATTCAAAACCATTTGCCATACTTTAGGAAAGTAGAAATTGAGAGTCAGATTTACTTTCAGATACTGTAAAACAGTCCCGGTATGCAAACAGAATAAAACATACTCACTTATGAAAGACGAAAGAGTAAAAAACACTCGTAGTACCTTAATAGAATGTAAAAGAGTCCTGATACCTTAAGAGACACAAAAATACTATCGCTACTCTAAAAGTGACCAAAAATACTGCCTGTAATTTAAAATGTATTTCCATCCCCACCTTTCTAGGGGTGTTTTACCGATCCAGTAATTTTTTCGTATCATACGTAACATATGCGTAACATAATGCTAGTCAGGGTTACACAGTATTTTGTGGCTAGTCAAGTTAGTGACTACTGTTTTTTGTTATGTGTGATGTATTTTAAATGTATTAATGACAAAAGTCAGTCGGTAACAAGCATTAACGTTTAACGAGGATTTTTATCCCGGGCAGCCATTCCAGACTACTGATGTGAAAGGACGCGACAGAAAATAACAAGCCGGTACCATGTAAGCGGAATATGCCGCGTGGGATTTCGCAAAGTCGGTGTTCTTGATGCAGGCCCACGCTCGGGGCCGCGCTTATCTGCAGCCACTTTATAAAAGTGGGCCTTTCTCTCTCATGGCACGGCGACTAAGTTTTTGACGTCAGGGCGGACCGAAAAAAGGAAGAAAAAGTGCAGGTCTGCATCTCTCGCTGAGGAGAATGATGTGCAGCTACGTCTGCTGGAGGGGAAGGAGAGAAAGGACGCCCGTCTGATAAGACAAGTGGCAAAAACAACGTTGGACGCAACTACTCTCTATGCTAATGGCGCCGGGGAGTGAACCCGGCGTTCCAGGTACGCGACTTACTCGTCCTTCCTCATCTATAAATTCAAACAAAAGTTAAACTCGAACAACAAGTTTTAGACAGAAAACCCTCCATTACTGTTATTTGTATGTAAATTTACTTTGCATTTTCTGGCGCCGTGTTTCTTAGGTGAGCAGGTATTGTTCCTCACTTGTATTAACGTTCTTTCCGGCTGCACACACACACACTACTAGAAAGTAGAACACGAGACTCATTAAAACTGCATGATCATTTCAAAGAGATTGATGACGTAAAACTATTTTAATGCATACAGGAAAGCTTCACTGTTTGATATTAATAATAGATTTAAATTGTTTCACGTTATTGTGAAGGTATTGCAAAATACATTTTCATTTGCGGATGAAATTTATTTTCTCGTCGTGTTCGTGATAAAAACGTCAGTGACAAATATTCTCCTGCCGGATATTCTTATATACCGTTCTCTTTTAGGGTTGGATATAATTGAATACTTTTATTTATATTTCAAGTACTATAATTTAATTTGTTCACCACTAATTAATCAATTACCAAAAATAGTTGCCGGCATTCCGAGGTACGAGATTTTCAGCGTGTTTGTATCTCGGACATTCATATTAATTTCAGTAATGAAAACCAAAAAAAAACGTCTATATCAGATTTAATATTAGCAATTTAATGATAAAAGAGCCAACATCAGACAATGTTAGGTCGTGAAAGAATAATACAACGCTACGTATCTGCAATCTTCGGTGCTTTCGTCAGGCGCACAAATAAAAAGTAATACGAAAACACGCTGCGCAAATAAAGCGACATAAACGGAGCACTGTAGAAAAATTTGTGTTGTATTTATTTTTCAGACTGTTTTGGCCTCATTTATTATTTAAGTTTTAGAATTCATTGTTCTCTAGTTTCTGAAAATAGTCGAAAACATTATTTTTTCTTCTATCAGTAGAACGTGGAGGTGTTTCTAATCCTCCCCGAATCCAAATTTAAAGAAAATAATTACTTTTACAGTCTCTAAAGGTTATTTTAACGAAAAGGGAAAAAATATATATATAAAATGACGTCATAATTCCTGACAGAAAAGATAGTACTAAATATTTAAAGGACTTAAAAGATTAATTCATGACGAATAGAGAAGAGAATAACATTTTGCGTATTGGAGATTTTATAATGTAATATAAAATTCTATATTACAATCAAATTATTTATATAAAAAAATATAATATTGAGGTCAAGAAAGTTTCGGCCTATAATTTATATACATATATACATTAAATTTAGCAATGTATATCTAAAAAAAAGTAAATTCAAAATGATCTAACATAGTTTTTCTGCATTACGACTTTTTATCAAACTGACCACTTATTTTTTTATATGATCCATTTTCATGTCTTCAATTATCACATATTCTATAGCTGCCAACAAAGAAAAAAGTGGTCAATTGGATAAAAAATTCTATTGTTGAAAAATTATGTATATAATTAGGATTTTGTAAAATATAAATGTTTTTTAGACAATAATAATTTTGTTTCTAAATGAACATGTGTAAATGATCAACTGAAATCCTCTTAGTTTCAAGAATTTTAAAAAAAAATAGAAGTTGAGTTTTAAGTAGTTTATGGAGACGGATTTGAAAACTTGTGGGGTTATACTACATAAAAACTGAATTAAAATGTCGATCATTAAATTTAATTCTTCACGAAAGAATCTGAAATAATTTATTTTAAATAAATACTTTTTGCTAGTATGTGTCATTTATCTGTGTACAAGTCTACAACTTCATAAATTTATATTAAGTATTCCATGGTATTACAACATAATTTAAGAGGATAAATGAAGGGCTAAATAGTTTATCCTAATACGACATTCAACAAAACAACGAATGCAAAAATTTTAGTACATTTGGAGAATCGTCAAGGTCAAAAATAAACAATGTACCATAACTTTTTTTAACAATCGGTCAATGATTAAATATTAAATTATCAGAATATAGTGTTACAGATTAATATAACTTGGAATGATATTCAACTCATTTGACAAGAATTATAAATACAGAAATATAATGCTAAAAATAACCGGCAAAGGAAATGAATATTAATATATTGAAATTTAAGTCCATCAACGGTATCATACGAATCTTAGTGTAACTGTAACAGAATAAGGAACAGTTGAACACCTGAAATTGGAGAGAAAACCTTACATTCATATAACTATTTCTATTGGACAAAATAATTCCCTCAATTTATGTCACTGGTTCCTGTGTGGGTACAGTAACACGAAATTTGAAAAATTTAAGTTTGTAACGGGATTTCGGTAGTTTACAAAATTATTTACACACGTGTACATTTCTCCGGCACGTAGTTTACAACTTCTAGATTGTCTCCGAGTGTTTTTCGAGGCTGCGGGCACTTGTTTTAGCGACTTGTTATTCAGAAACGTGCGCCTGTTCCCTGACTGTAGAGCAAGGACAAAGTGAAGGAGAATTTGTAGTCAGGGGGTCGCATCTCTTCTTCTGGCTCAGCGAAGATGGGTCGCCACTTAAGGCCTTTCTCCGGTAGTTGTGGTCCCACAGAACACTCCAATGATCCGTGAAAATGGCCCCAGAGCAACTTAAAGAGCGATGCTGGAGAACTCTACACGGTGCCCTCTCATCATAGAGGCATTACAGAAAAAAAACCAGCATAATCGCGTTATCTCCCTTATAAAGTGCTCTGTAATGTATGGGTCCACTTATTTATTTTTAGCAGTTTTGAAACAAGGCTCAGATAAAATGACTGCACCAGCTATATATTTTCATAAACTCCAATAAAAATGGTCCTCCAAGTATGATGAATTATTAAATGGTTGTGGACCAACACGAAAAAAGAAATAAGCAAAATGTTTTTTAAAAAAATAAAACTCTAGAAAATACTATCCAATGTAATTTAGTGAAAAATACTCTTTTTCAAAGTCAGCTCAAATTCAGACAGAGCTGAATACAGGGATGATATGTAATTGATATATAATTTTAACAAGTATGTCAAGACACAGAAAGGATTTTGAAAAAATTTAATTTTAATTTGCAGTCAAAAAATTAATTATTAGCGTAGACGTATTATAAAGGGACAAATCCATCAAAATACGTAAAGACAGTTGACTGCAGTGATGTGAAATTTGTTTTTACATTTTTTTCCCTGTGGTAGCTCAAGTACTACATAAATCGTGAAACAGAAGTTTCATGAAACACAAACCGCCATTTCTCTTAACAAGGATTAAAATAACATTTATGATCCACCAGACACGAACCACAATTGAGCAATAATATGACAGATGTGGCAGGCCACCTGAAATTTCAGAAAATGTGTCGTTCGCATAAATTCAGTCGTAGAAAACCAAATAATCATGCATCACGTGAGCTGAGGCTCCCGCGAAAAACAATGGTTAAAATTCTTCATATATACCATATTCTACCGTGATGACGGTAGAGAGTACTGCGACGTCTTACACGCTCAAGAATACCAGGAGTTCAGCGTACTGCTCAGCGACTGCGATTAATATAGATAGTATCCAGGTCCGTGCGAGTATCTATCGGAGTCTCGAAAAACTAGATTCTTGACATGCCCACAGAAGAAGTCAATTGGTGTTCGAGCTGGCCATGAAACAGGACCACCGGGACCAATCCATTGCCTCCAAACTGTACTTCAGTGTGGTTCCTAACATCAATGTGTATGTGGATTAGGCGGTACAGAAGTATAACGAAAGTGAGGGATGAGTTGTGTCTTTATTTTAAGATTTCATTCGTTTTCAATCTTCACAAAGGAGCGGTATTGTAACGTTTTCGCTCCTGAGCGATCTGAAAGCTGCCGCACGTATATGGAAGGGAATCCGTTCAGAGAGAACTGAAGACGACCTCGGACGCAATTACGGCTAAGGACTGTTCCTTGTACGATAATAATATCATCGTCGTTCCACCCTGTACGGCTCTTCGGAGTCATTAGTTTCCGATTTAGAAGTATTTGGGAGCCGCTCCTCGGAGAGAGTCATTCGTTTGAAACAGAACGACCTATCTCTACTATAAAGAGTGAATTGTTCAGGCCCAGCAAGCTACTGACTGTCCGAGACGTTCTGAAGTTGATTTTGAAATTGTAGATAAAGTGCTATTCCGCAACGATGGTTAAAATCGTGTTTGGTTCTCCCGACCTGTGGGACCAACCGTTCCTCTATTGGTCCATTTAATTTATTATGGACCAATCACAGGTCCTAGACGATTCCATCAGCGAGACTCTCCGCACCTGCTGTTTGTTGACGGGAAAACCCCGGAGGTACCGTTACTATCCCCAGCCTGACTAGCACCAAACGGTACTTTTTGCCGACGTTCGATAAACATGGTTGCTCACGCGTTTAAATAAACTGACTAAAATATCAGTAAAATCAATTAAAAGACGCCTATCCTAAATAACGCGCTATAAAATGAATGTTAACTCCTTGAAAATTACTTCTTCACTAACGTTACTTAGACTCCTTTAAACCTTTCACTGCCCATCAGAAAAATTTCAACCATGGATAAATTAACAAGATGGAGCACTGGAATTGGTCAGTTCATTGCCAAAA
The DNA here is from genome assembly GCA_037074705.1 of Zhengitettix transpicula. Taxonomy (NCBI): domain Eukaryota; kingdom Metazoa; phylum Arthropoda; class Insecta; order Orthoptera; family Tetrigidae; genus Zhengitettix; species Zhengitettix transpicula. Next base: position 16,066,346 of record CM073593.1, on the reverse strand, counting down.
GTTTTCCTGGTAGGTGAATTGGAACGGATGGACTATCAAACCGTTGTACTCCGCGTGATTTTTTTTTCATTTGGGGCTATATCATTGACTTAGAGATTAATTATATTTAATTCTACGTGAAGTGTTGTAGAAGAACAGGACAGGTCCTGGGAGAACCAGAATACAATTTCGACAGTCTTCGAGCTACCAAGTTGAAATTCACTGACATAAAAGATTTACAATTATATTGAAAGTTGTATATAACAGTTCTCATATTTTTTGTAATCAGAAAATGATTGTGTTCAAGCTGTGCTACTTTTATACAAATCCTCTATTCAGTTCGTCCATTTTCTTAGGTTATAAAATATAAATTTTAAAATTAATCAGAAATTGGTTTTTATCTACTTTATAGCTAAATATTGTGTTGCCAAGTTGATTATTAAAAATCTAATGATTTTTATCTATGGTCCCATTGACAAACATGCCCAATGTATAAAACGACTTACTAATTATTAAATGTATTATTAATGAAAATAGTAAACTATTGTTAAACTAAATGGATATGCTTTCTAAGACTGTCCTATTTAAGTGAAAGGATTTTATGGGCGTGTCAGTAAAGATTAGGAAATTTTACGGCGAAGCATTTGTCCCTCGCAGGGCGCTTGGCAGCAGAACCACTTTGTCTAGTCGTTTGGCATATCAGACCTGAAGGTCCGTCCTGTTTACAGCCGTTTCTCCATCAATCAGTCCCCGGACTTTTCCTCGGGGCTGAAAACCTTGAGCGCCATTAAACTTGCTCCGCGCTCTTACTTTACTTACATTCCATTTGTTCCCTCCATTTTTTCTCGTCCTGCCCGCTGGAAAACTTTTGTTGGTCGCTTTCTTCTTATTCCCGTCCGCCTCCCCTTTGTTCGCAGTCCGTGTTGACATTGCAGAAGTTGCCCGGGTGTCTGAGTGGAGGCAGAGCGGCTGGGAAATATGGAACAGACGTCAGCTAATCTCGACCAAGTTGCGGGAATCGCCTCTCTGATGGCCGGTAAACCAATGACGAACGGAGGCGCGGCTATCGATTGCCAAACTGCTGGCGACAAACATCCTGCCACGCAGACTGCCAGATTAAACTCTGTGCTGTCCTCAACTACGGGAAAATAATAAAAAAAAATTGTCTAACGCAAGTGTAATCAGATACGAACAACTTGGCTCAGAATCACACTTCTGTAGTTGGATTGAGGATTACGACACTCCAGCTTATATTGACCATTAGAGTGTGTCTTCATCACGATCACGCCTTTATGGCGGCAGGTCAATAAAAGAGTACGTGGTACATAATTACTTCATTTTTATGATACTGACATTTTATTTGCATCTCCTCAACATTATTATTGTAAGAAATAAACTGGCGTAATACGTATGTTATTTTCCTATTTTAATATGCAATGCGACAACAGAGGTCGATTCCAAATACTCGCACTTTTGACAAAAAATATAAAACTTCAAATATGGAATTATTATAACCGCATAACTGCATTCTGATTAGGGGTTTTCCTGGGATTGTCTAAACTGTATTACATGTTATTGGATGTTTCCCATTTGTAAAGTTAATTTCATATTTTTAAAGTAAACTTTCAAAATCCGAAAAATCTGATTGTTCATTAATTGGGATTAATAACTGTTATTAATTTTATAATTGCGTCAAAACTTGGCAGTCTCAAAACAAAAAGAAAATTATATTTATATAGTTTTCTATGGCACCAAATATTAAATAACTGAATAATGTGACACATTATTTTAATTAATGTCATAATTAAAGCATTCCGTATGTGATACCTGCAATAAATATTTTAATCGATTATCTTCGTTAAGCTAATTACGTCATTACAGTTTGACGCTCAAGAGAGTGAAATTAAGTTCACTTTAGTGATTAACAAACCCATCCGTATAATAAATTGTTTATAAATCATGCATTATAATCTTCGTTCTTTGTCATGTCATATAAAAAAACCTATTAAAGTTTTTCTTGGAAAATCTCTCCAGCATAATGTTAAGTTTAAGAACTCAACTAAGCTGTAATTATTGAGATGCAGGACAAACTTAAAGAGATATTTGTACCAGAATTAAAGGAAACAAGAACAATTACAAATTTCCGTTGGACAAATACAGTGTAATAAATCATATTTTTTGACTGGGACAGTTTAAAAGTTCTGGACACTGAGACCAACTTTCTGAAATGATATATGTAAAAAAAATATCGGAAATATTAAAAATTTGAGATCTGATACAGGAGAAGGGTGAATACAAGTTTCAACGACACATATTTATCGGCATAGAATTTGGTCAGAATTACAACCATATTATTACAATTATCTGCCACTGAGAACAAACGCGGCTCCCATATTACAAGTATTATTGAGACAAGATTACATTCAAAATTAAAGCCACTCAATATAGAAATATGCTTGAGGCGGCGACAATATTGTCAAATTTCCCTTGTTGTTCACTTAACACCATATCTGGGAACATTTCTAGATTACTCACTCATCCGACGTGCGATATAGTTAAACCATTCATACAGTTATACAAGTTTTTTTGCCTTTGTTCGAAAATAACACAAAATATCTGGTTCGACTAACAGTAAAAATGAATCCACAAAATTAATAAGGCTAATTCTTTGATAACAGAGATACTTTTCAGAAAATTAATTGTTCCCTTACTATTCAGTAACTATCTTAGTATTTATATGCAGTAGGATCTATTAACTGTGTACGTCCTTAACTTAAACTAATAATTTTAACCATAAATTATTTGAACACAGATAATATAGAACTATTGAATTTTACCGGGAAAAAAATTCTTTCGTTATTTTTGAAGCCGTTCAAGTTTCAAGGATGGCAAAATAAATAAAAATTATAGATTTGAATTCTAAACTGTGTATATACGCTAGTTTCAAAATAATTTGATTTAATATATTGATTTACGTCCATTTAAGCCAGAGAAAATTATTAAACGAGTTTCTATAATCTAATAATGTACTTAATAAACTACACAACGTCTCAGCCAGACATTTGGGATCTCTGCAGGTGTTACAGTATTATACATTAATTTTTAACTTCCAGCCATATATAAAAATAAAGAAAATTGTACAATGAATTGAATAAATTTCCAAACAAATTTACGAATTTAAGAATACATTAAAACTAGGGATCTTTAAAACTCCTTCCAAATTTCATAATTAACAAAACATTATTAATTGATTAATTGAAATGTAATTAACATAATTTTCTCGACAGAACTTTTATGATCGAATTGTAAGCAAATAATTACAATATTTACTGATAAAAGAAATTGTAATTTGTAAATACATTTGAAACACAGAAAAGATAAATGAGGAAATAAATCGAAAATGGGAGATATATATTAAAATCATAATAAAAATTAAAAATAAATACAATTTCAAATTTTTGTATCATTTGAACAATGACAACATCGCAACACCAAAAGAGGTCCCAAATATCGGGATGAAACGTTTTGTCAATTGTTAAAAATTACTCAATTAATTAATTTTTATGACTTAATTGGCTATAAATTATTCTATTAATTTATATATCGTCAGATTATGGTTAATTTTTTAGAATTTGATTTCTTCTAGCAGCGTGTCAGAATATATTTGGTATCATACTAGCCAGGAAACGCATTATTTAGAATTGAAGCCTAGGAAGAAAATTGGAGTCGAGACGGTGCGTTGTAGCACGCCGGCAGCAATCAGCAGTGAGCGAGGGAAGTTCATTCACTCGGGACCCTAAGTTAGCGAGGTCAATCTGTCGGGCTGTGATTAGAGCGCTGCACCTAGCCACGTCCCACGGGGACGTCTTTACGTACTCTCTACAAATTGGCCACACTGTCTACGACCGAATTATTGTAGCCTGGCTACTATTATAAACTGGACACGTCTTTAAATACTGTTCTCCCCGTGGTTAGAAACTACGAAATCCGATCGATGTCTTGACCGTGTGAAAATCAGGGTGATTAATTATCGTTACGTAAACGAATAGTATAAGTTTATAACAAAGCTCTAAGCGGGAGCAAAAGGCACAAACTGCCACTCCCAAACACAACGTATACATTTAAAGCCAACAACAACTGTTTTCCTCAGCAGGTTCCCTCATTACCTCGGTTCTTCGAAATTCCGCCTATAAGACCATGGATTCTGGTGATCTTAGCTGATCTGTACCTCAATATTTTAGTTAGCTACGAGGTTCACAAATACAAATTTCAACAGCCTGGGAACACGTTCTCGACGGTGCCAATTTGGCGATACGTCCTTGTTCGAAAGTGGTAAAATCTTAAGACCAAATACAAAAGATATTGAGAATGTTTTAATACTCACAAAAGGGAGTCTGTTTTCCCTTTCCAACACTTACTGAGTTCCGAGTATTGACTTTGGCCTGATAGAAAGCCGATCATGATTTTTACGCAAATTAAAATGAAAGATATAAATAAATTAATTATTTTATCGAGCCTGCGTACACTACACTATCTTTGTACTAATCGGAATTTCTTTTTCCTGGATAATATCCCGGTGCAGCTAATAAAAGGTGTGGTAATTTTTTTTTTTGGGGGGGACAGAGAGGGTAAATTATCACAAGATGGAAACCTTAGACGGACGGAGCTGTGGCGATTCGTCCATTATCTCGCTGTTGATTGCATTGTGGAATTGGCTGAAAGGTCCTCTCAAGAAGGGATCACGTTTCCCAGATCCATCGCGAAACCGCTGGTTGGCATCGACTTCTACGTACGTGAGCTCGGGTCTCATTTCACACGAACAATGGCGTCGCGTCGTGAACCCACTACAGGGGAAAACAGGAATCTCACTCATTTCCAGTCGAAGTCAGTTCTAGAACGCCGCCTAAACAAAGGACAGAATTCTTCCATCCAATAAATTCTCGCTTGAAATCTAACCCTCTATTGACGTTTTTTTTTGTCTTGATATATTATAAAATTAAGAAGTCTTTATTGTTAAAATCCGTTATATATATACCTCCCAAAAAATTATCTGTAAATACTAACTTGCCCATCTTAAAATTCCGCATTACGTATTAATACCACACTTCCATAGCTATTAAAAGTATTTGTTCACATTGTGGATTACCCTCAATTATCCTGTTTCTAAAAAATAGACCAAGAAAGAAAAAGATTAATCATGATTTTAATATATAAAATTTGAACAAAGAACAACCAAAATCGACCTCTAAAATCATTTCACTTTTCATTCACCCACTCTTTCCTTGAATTATTGTTTTCGTTGTGGACTAATCTACTTCTTTTAATAAATAAAATAGACTTACGTATGTGCGTGTGTATGTGCCGCATACAAATCTAAACCCGTGGAGAAAATTTGACTAAATTTAGTACACGTGTTTCTTTCGAACCGGAAACAAACACTGTGGAGGTAAAACGCGCGCCCCAGTGGCGGGCAGAGAGTGAAAATTTTCAAATATGCTCAAACGACCGATTTTTGCATCGGATAAATATTTTTATGGATCAATGAGATTGACAGTGTTTTATCAATGTTTTTTTGTGTAGCATTTCAACTGCTTGTGGCATAAGATGGGAGCAGCCTTAGGGGTGGGGGGTCATTGCAAAAAAAAAATAAGACAAAAACAACTGAGATTGAAGTAGAATCCGGGGTTTTGGATTTTGCTGAGTTTAATTATGGCATTCAACTTGCGTTCAATCCCCAGGGCCGTGTTTGGACGGAAATTTTCAATCCTGTTAAAACGTCGAAAGAAACTTTTTCGGGGTCAATGAGACAGCGATTCTCCAGATATTTTGTGTATAATTTCAATCCCTTTCGGCATGGAAGTGGAGCATCTTTAGGGATGGGGTTGAGAGCCTTTACATTAAAATAACCCCAGAACGAGTCATTCAATCCGGGGTTATGGATGTTACTGATTTTAATAATGACAACCATGGCAACGCCGGAGAACCCAGGTAATATATTATTATAATTTTTTTTCTCTCTGAGGCAGTGATGGTGATGGTGATAGACGGTATAATACGGTTCAACGTAGCATTTCATTGCTAAAACAAAACCTGTCCCTCATGTCAACAAAGGAAATAATATTTCCATCGCTGCGTCAGTCCTTTAATTGGGATCTCACAACACACGCTCCGGCATCAAGTTACCTTTGTGTTAAACGCGATTTAAATATGTAATAATAATGAGGACGGATGTAACAGAATTTCGTTGCTAGCGGAATTATTTGACTTCTGCTATCGTTACGCTCTCTTCCTCTGCGAAAACAGGGCGCATAAATTATACACACACAATACGATGGATCCTCAGAGAGCGTACAATATTTTACAGTCCTGAGTCGCCGAATAATTGTCATTTCTTGTTCAACTGCTATATTTATTACATCATTGAATATAGAGGGAGGTTCACAAATTTACTTCACATAAGCTCCATTTGCAAGCTAGAAACAAATACCGTACTACCGTTCAAGCCACAAAATATAGAAACAGGCCCCTGGCCGTAAACTCACTGCTGTAAGAATTAGAAATCGTTGATATTGAAGAGTAACTGGCATAGGTGGCACCAACGCGTTATACCCTAACAGATAAAAATCACATAAGTTAAGATATTGTGCCTGTGAAACGACAGCCAATGAACACAATCATCTTGCCTGCCTGTTTCCAATCCGTCGCTCTGGAATTGAGTCATTCAGATAATGGAAGTTAGGTGGAGCACCGTCTAGCATGAAAATGAAACATTCTCATCTTCATGAAGTTGGAAGGGGGATAAAAAAGGCATATCGTGATCGGGGGGACCAATAGTGTTTTTATGCCACTCGTTGATATGATTCAATAATGGATTCATTCGTCGCAAAACTTCAAGACGCAAAATAACTTCTTCTGCTGTGTTGCCATTTTAGTGTAAACAAATATCCGTGTTATAGAAATAGAATGGAACAATAGCCTGGATTCGCAAACGTTGAAACTAGGTCTATCCACTAATTTATGATGTTATAATTTGTGAAATAAATACCGAAATCTGCTATTTTATTATGAGCTCAAATACTTAATTGGTAACATTTATGGTCTAAAGCTACCGTACCTACTAAAATTAAAATACAGGGGGTCCCGTTCAAACCTCCCACATTTCAAAGGCCCAGGGGAAAAAATCTACAGTAGATATGATAATAAAATTACACAATATGCAAGAGCAACTCAAAGAATTTATTTTATAATTATCAGTACACATCTACATGTGAAGTATTTGTAGCACTAAGATTATCTAGTCAGTATTCAATTCCTTGCCATGTTCTTCGTAAAAAATTGTTGTCGGTATGGCATAAGATGTGGCAGAATTTACACTTTGTAAGCATACAAACGCAGTTGCTGGTGTACTTACTACACGTTGTGTTGCCGAACCAAAAACTAGACCCACAACAATGTTTTACGGATAAGCTACAGCGTATTGTTATGAAGAACACGGCAAGACACTGACTCGATATTCTTCATGCTACTAATGTTTCGCATGTACAAGTGTACTGATGAATATTAAATAAATTCTTTGAGATTCTCTAGCATATGGTGCAATTTCATTATCATATCTACTGTAGTTTTTTTTTTCATGGGCCTTTGAAATGTGGACGGTTTGAATGGGACACTACTATTGAAGACGAATATCTAATAAATGTATTCCTCCTGTGATTATTTACTATAACAAATACTTTGATAAATGAGTTCTTTAGTAACAATCATATTAGTGAGAATCGTATGACTACAATTCGCTTAATATATGTAACCAACCTCCTAATCAAATAACGTATATGTTCATATTAAATTCATAATATCATTACAAACTTCATTAAATAAAAATTTATTTTTAAGTCAGTTCATTAATAAAAATAACATTAAATATTTAATTAATTAAATTACATTTACAATAATTAATTTAAGTATACATAAACCAAACAACGTTTGATTCCGACATTTGAGACCTCTCAAGGTGTTATAATATTATTCATAAGCAAACAGAAAAACTAAATATATTGTAAAAATTATGTATCTTCCAGATATATTATTATTCATAATTAAGAAATAATTGATGATTTAAGTATCAGGTACATAATTAATTATTTCTTACACAACGTCCCTGACCAAAATCTTTTCGTTTACATTATAGGATCCTTCTTACTAACACTCATAAATTATTTGAAGGCAATATTAGTTCAATTTTACATCATTTTAACATAAGGGAGTTTTAAACTACGTTGGTCCAGTACCGATTTCGATTAAAATTAAATACTAGTATTCGAAAAATGGATCCAAAAAGAATCTTGTGAATAAGTATCCCGTATATTTTTCACAAAAAAACAATTATACGAATAGTCAGCGAACAAAATATTTCCTCACAAACACTAAAGTTATGGTTTCACAAGTTTTAATGGGAAAAAACAGCATTTACGTTGTCGTCGTATCAAATGTTTGGAAAGATATCAAATGTAGCCTTCTGCACCTGATACTTCGATGTAACATACACCACAAACTGTACTCAGAAATATAATAGAAGTGCTGACAAAGAAACGTCGTTGTTTTATTGCTATTATTAATTATTCACGGGAATATTTAAAAGTTACCTGACATAATTCTAAAGTTCTTCGAATGTGGTAATTATGGGTTGGAAGTTTAATTAAGACGTTGTTGAGATATTTGATAAAAATCAGGTATTAAAATGTCCACAATACAGGAAATTATGATAGTTTAAAAGAAGAGAGAAAATACAAACTTTTCTAATTGTAAAATTACGCTTTTCTGTTTAAAAAAAACGGTTGAGAGTCATAGGCGTGCACACGTTTCCCAGCATTGTTATAGAATCAAAAATAGTAAATTAAATCTATTTCAGAGAGTCCTCTATCGAGGACAGATAGATATAAATTTTTGCCCTTTAAAGTGAACGTAATTTACAAACGAGTTAAACGAAACATATTGCACCATCGTGACGTCTGATTTATCGACATTAATATTAAATTTTTTATTTATTATATGTAAAATGGGACAGCATAAAAATGCAGGCAAATGTTCAATTAAATGTTAATTAACAACTTTATCCGGAAATACCTGTTGCATAAATACGTGATTAGGCTAGGAAAAAAATTATTAGTGCCAGTAAGGCTGGATTGCGTACTATATACATAAAATTAAAACTAAATCAGCTACAAAGAACATTAAACGTCACGAAAGAGTTTTTTTTATGTAAGAGTACGTCGTTGTTCAGAAAATTAAGCTTTACGAGTTTAACCTTCTTATCTTTGATAGATACGTTGCGACTTTAAGAGGCTAAAAATTAGACAGCACCTCTCCTGGTTTACCAGCCACAGTAACTGGTCCCAGTAAAATTTTCGACTGTTCAATCGTAGAAGGGCACACCACGTTTTTTAAGTGATTAATTATGGACCGATCGTTTATCAAGAGATGACTCATGTACCGTGCGGCCTTTAGCCGTACAATTTTAGAAGTAAGGTAGAAGTAAATACAGCTAGGGCTAGATTAGACTTAAAACAAAACAGAATATTTATTAAAGGAATAAAAGAACTTAACCAGTTACCAAAACAAATTAAACAATATGATTCCATTAATAAATTTAAGAATAGTTTATTGAAACAAAATGAATGAATGAATTGAGTAGCATTTTTTGCTGAACAAATTCCATATTACTATTATTTAGGGGAACGTTTCATTTTAATCTTAGGTGATGATGATCAGTTTCGTTTGTAGGACATTAAGTTGTTTCTCAGGGAAATGTAATTTAAGAGGATATTTTATAAAGAGAAGTTGCTTATCTATTACTCTGTACAAAATCACTAAAAGGTTGTGAAGATGTGAAATATATAGGACTAATCCACTGTCAATATTACTGAGAATAGATAACAAATGAAAACAAATTATCATGGTTAGCTGATCTTTAGTTTCCATCATGCGTTCTCAGTGTCAATTCATGAGTGTCAAAATTTGTAAACACACTACTAAACTGTATCATATTTGTCAATTCGATAGTTAAAATCCAGTTATTTGGAGCCAGTACGAGGAGTGGTGCTAGATATGACAGATGATAAGATGGAGAGAGACAGAGTGTTTGAGAGTTTCGTCATCTCATATCGGAAGATAGCAACGACGAAGGACTTACTTGGGTCCTCGTCGCAGTAGAACTGAGACATTCGAAAACGTGGTAACAGTTGTGTTAGATATAACTTGAAATTATAAGTAATACTTTTGGAGTTCACTAAATAGATTATATACGTTTTACGGATAAAAAACATTTTCCCTGATTTTAAAAGCGTCTCTAGTTTTCGTACATAAACTGTAATAATTGTCAAGAATTTTGATATTTTACTGTTTATAAAAATTGTAATGCCATGAATAACTCCTCAACCCTATAATTATAAAATTTTAACCAGTATGATTTTTATACAAAAACATTTATTTTATTCTTTCTATAATAATACACAGATAATATATAGTTTCGTGCTTCAATGTCCACTGTATATCAAGCTTACAAAAGCATGAAACTTTTTTTTTCAGTTGTTGATTTAACTTAACAACATATTGTTGAAGCCACATAAACTCCATAGAATTTTGGCTGGTTGTTCATACCTTACCGTTGCTTGTATGACGCACATGCGTATAAACTGCCATTGCGTACGGTTTCACCGACTAGTAATACAATCGTCAGGCACGTTAACGCTCCGGGAATAATTACAGCGCGAGCTATAATGTGCTCCTACCGTCGTTGCTATAAACAAATGTAGCACATTTGGTGAAATCCGATAATCCGACGTGTCATTGTTGGGGCGTTGCGAGTGGAAGGCACAGTGATCCAATCTGCGTGAGAGCCCCCCCCCCCCCCCGTCCGTGATTGTGACGTCACATTAAAGATGCGGTGGGTGGGGCTGCTCTAGGTGGCTAATTGATGGATGTTTCCGCTGCCCATCACCGCAGTCCCAAAGCTCTGAGGGAATGACGCCTTCGAATGTTTGGGCGTTCCCAGTCCTGGGGCCAGTGCTCTGTGCACATTCCAATGGAAACCTAAATACGGCAAATGAGGAAATACTGGTAACTTGCCATAATTTTCACATCCTCAATTATCATATTATTCAAATTTGAACGAGGTCTGACTCTTTAAAACAATATACGATACTAAAATATGGCCAAGAACGATCAGAATAAATTCTATCTCTGAATTAATTAATAATTACATTTAAAAAAAAATTATTCAAAGAAAAACACGTTTCGGACCTTTATTTGGTATGCCTTCAGTTGATCTATAATTTGGACTTCCTCCAAAATGGGCGTAAACAATGCCAATAGGTACACTTAAAAGAACTTATATTGTTGTAACTGAATTACTAACGGACAAAAGGAAACATATTTTTAAATCATAATAAAACGTTCATAAATAATATATATAAATATTGAGTATATTTTTTACATTATAAGAATTTGTATGTGATCTAATATGAAGCATTGCACTCGGCAATAATGGGTCAAGAATCTTGTCACCATTCCACTGAAACATGTAGTTGTTCATTTAAATATGTTTGGTCAACACGTATGTTTGTTATCGATTAGTGAAATATTCCTTGAGGCGGGATCTTTTTGTCTGACCAAGATAACAGCATTTTGCAATACAAGCAATAAATTTTAAGAGCCAAAATTTCGTATTTTACCTTTAGAGGAATTTTAAAAAATTCAAATTATTAAATGATTAAAATATTATGTTTGCACTATACTTATCAAATTGGTTGATTAATTTAAATTTTATGTCTTTCGGGAAAGGTAAAAAAATGTTGTTCATATTCTTGTTTATTTATTATTGTTGTGAGTGAACTATTTTTATATTTCATAAAATTTAAGCTGCTTTGTATGTTTATAAATGAAATTACGGGGGAGGGGGATTAAAATTTAGAAACAGGATTTTGTTTTGTTCAAATTATCTTACTCGAATTCTGATGACGATGAAGGTCTTGTCTACTAATTTAAATCCATTGATTTCTTACTTTGGGGCTGGTTAGAATTGAAATTTCCAAATCTATCATCACAACATCAGAAAATAATGGTGAATGAGGATTCTCGGTGAGAAAATCATGATAGCCATTACCATTGCAGTTAAAGAAAGTTGAATTCAAAATTAAACTAAGTAATATTAAAATTTCCGTTTCAGGAATATTAGTTAAATTAGAAAATATTTAGGATCTGTTTTATGTATATGTATACATATTAATCATTTGAATTTCAAATTACTACAATTCCATATTTTCTGGATCCTTATAAATAGTTTCAACGTTAATAGTTGATATTAAACATAAAAAAAATTATCTTGGGTAATTCTGACATGAGAAATAGAATAATAGATTACTTTATTTGATCATCGTTTGAATACAAAACGCTGTTAATTTCCGTGCAATTATTAACACACATATAATAGCGTATTACATATTTATCATGCATTCAACCTTACATGTTATGGTAAGTTGCATACCTCATCGTTCATCACTATTTTAGTTCTTTCATCCCCACTCATACATACTCACACACACACCACCACCACCTCTTCCATCACGAACAAATTTTTAAATGAAGTAGGCCTAATCTGGAAATACTGGAATAGGAGCAAATAATTAAATTTTGAACAGTTATACGAAACTATAAAAAAATAGATGGCTTCTTCCTTAGGTTGTAATCTAAAATATTATGATAAATTTATTTAATTCTATTAGGTATTCCAAGTACCTGTCTTTTTTCTTTTGACGTGAAATGAATTAATTTACATCAAAAGGATGCATACAAAAACCATAAAATTATTATTTTTGTAAATTACCATTGTTTTTAATTACTGAAGTTTCATAGCTTGTTATATTCTCAGTAAATTATTTCGCATCTACAGATACCTCCAAACGCTTAAACTCTTACAAATCGTTTCAAGAATTACACAACAAACGACTCGAGGTATTTTAAAATAATCTTTTGCAAGAGGGGGGGAAAATAAAGCCTTCGAGGAAAAATGACGAAGAAACTTTGTTGCGAAGTCAAACTGTCGCTTGCAAGCTTTAACGTATTAATTATGGTTCATTTTGCGCCTGAGATATATCGAAAACTCTTTCAAAGAGCAATATTTAGCGTTTCGTTTACTTGTGCTCTGTGCAGTCCCATTTAATTATAAAACTTTTATTCCTGGAAGTTTGTTAATCAATTGAAACGCAGAGACCCGACAGGGACAAAAATATGAGGTTGTTTCATATACTGCTAGCTCAACTTGTAAAAACAATTTTGACTGACATGGCAGCAATTACTTGTAATATAATTATCTAAAAAGTTCACTTGTAGATATGCAAACAATAAATATTACAATACTCAAAACAATTTTAAAATGTATCATTTTAATATAATTGATGGATATGCGTATCTATGCTTAAATCAAATAATATTTAAACATCTTATATACATATCATTAGTACACAGTGGCCAAAAGTAATTTAGTTAAATTTACATTTAACTTGAAAACGTTTCCTCCCTATATCCATTTTTACACTATGATGAGAATTTTTCAAACTACATCAACGAATTTCTTTGCAAAAATTCTCTATATCTCGAGAACCGATAAAGTTACCGAATTCAAACAGCGTCCATAATGCTTTACGGTCACGTTTCCATAAAGAAATTACTCATTTTACCCACTTTTACGAAAGGTTTTTGCAAAAATGCCTAATATTATGAATGCCGTTACCGATAACGAACTGAAACCTCGTCCATTGTGTTCCATACCATCGATTGCATACTGATTAAGCTCATATGAACCACCTTAACGAATATTTGATGCAAAAACTAGTAATATAACGAAAACCGATTAACATATAGAATTAAATCCTCTTTTACGGGTTCCATGCCCATGTACTCATAATAATACGACCCTATTTATCTACTTCTACGAATGTGTATTGCAAAATTTAGTAATATCTCGAAAACTGTTAGACGTATCGGATTAAACCTTACCTTGGTCCTCCACGCCCTATTTTCCTTCGGATAAGACTCATTTTAAGCATATTTACGTTTGGGTTTTACTAAAATTCACAATAACTCTTCAGTAGTACCTAAAAATTAATAAATAAAATCACAATAACCAAATTTTTAACTACCGTTTCCAAAATTAATGCGGACATGAGGATGCTAGTTATTTATTTTTCTGTAAAGTCTAGTCAAAATAAAATAGCCTCTGACAGAATTTTTATCGGTGAACGTAATGTTATTATGTTATTCCATCCTAGATATATGGAAGTAACAGATTCAAAGTTCTAATAATGCTTAACCAAAGTGTCATGGATAAAGGTGTAAATACTGAGCTTGGGTTTACTTCTCAAGGGAGACTAATTTATTTTTGCAATAAATATTATTAATTTTGTTATCAAAACCTAAAATTGAAAATAACATGGATTGACAAAACGTAAGTGGACTACAGCAAAATTTTTGTTAATGTTAAATCGTTGTCCAAAGACATAGTACATGTAATTAAATTTCAAACTCTGATAAGTTTTGATTAAAATTATTGAAATTATCTAACCGCTGTAATTATCTGATGGCCGTGAATAAATGATCATGTCATCAACGCAAAATTTTGTTGCAATCGTGTATTACTTGATGTACTAAACGTTTCTGGAGATCCAATTAATACTTTAAAATTTACATTGATCTGTATGTGGAATATTATTGAATCACAGATTAAGGCTTGAAATATTATGAAGTTATGTATTGTATATACTTCAGTTCAAAAGGAAACGCAATAAAGAGGATTTTGGCATGAGTCACACAAAAGCTGGTGGCAATTCCGCGTGCTAGTTCGCACACAATTTTGGTGACTGTAAACGGCAGAACTTACTTCGCGGCATCTTCTAATGCTTTTCTTTCCCCTCGGTTCCGCTCCCCTTTCGATTATATTTGCCTCCGACTGGGAGGACTCTGCTCCGCCTTATCACAAGATTGCATGCTAGCAGGAGGACTCATCCCAAAGTGGACGTCCTTGTAAGCGGCTTTGGGCTTCGATCGCGAATTTCTGCAGACTATCTCCGGAAGCGAGAAAAAATATGAAACGAGTTTGCAAGGAATCCTCACGTTTTAATTTATCTCCTTGCATTTTAATAATGATGCGGCTGAGACTTTAGAGAAGACTGTAAGCTTGGGAATCTTGGCATTTCCTTGCGTATATCTATTTTAAGTTATAAAAGAGTGAAACTTAATTTAAATCTAGTTTAACTCAAACTCGTCTTCTTAAACGTGCTTTAAATCTCTACGTTAACTATATAATGTACAAACTTCAACACATTTCGAACCTTATTTCATTATCAATCATTTCTGAATAAAAAGGTGTAACAATCTACCTACACATAAAAAATTTTAACATAATTTTCAAAAGCCTGTAAAAAGTTTATTATTTATAAATGGCACTATAACATTTTCAAATAAAGTCATCAACAAGCAGAATGGCCTCACATTCCTTACCAATTCACTTATAAATACAGCAGATTAACTGTAATATATATCGTCTCTAAAATAATTTGGTTATTTCCATTATAGACCAAAAAATTATATAATTATAAGAAACTATTATCAATAAAAATAAAACCATGATTTTGTGGTTGCCACTCCCATTATAAGATATATAAATGGAACATTTATAGGGCAAATCGTTGAAAGTCGTTTAGAGTTGAAACGTTTGGAGGATTGCAAAAGTTTGTGGCAAATTTATAACTAATTATTAATAAATGTTATTTAATTATTCGTACTATAAGTCAGTTCTCGTGTTAGAGCGCTCGAGCGAGTGCGTGAGGTGACACCAAAAGCGTTCACACACTGCCATGACGTTTTTAAACGGCATTTCATTTGTGAACAATTGTTATATTTACTTTTTTTGACTACATTCCGTGTTTGTCACATTTGTCCAGTGAGTCGCAGCAAAAGAAGATTAAAATCAGTAGGAATTAACTCTTTTTATCCCGATTAAATACCAAAATTCTCTCTCTAGGCGAACCGAAATCAAAATGGCGAAGTGAACAGATTTGAATTACATACACGAATCTAGTGTCTCATGCGACAGGATTGGTCCCTGTGTAAGTTACACGTTTGGCCTTTATAGTACAGATACAAAATTAGTGGATTTACAAATTGTCTCTGTCCGTACGATATTTATGATTGAAAACGGAGAGATCGAGTGCTAGCTTTGTTCCAGAATAACTGATTTGTTGTTGAGAAACAGTATAGTGTGAGATTTTAAATTATTTGCAAAAAATAAATTTTCTATTAAATAATCATGTTATTTGTTTAGGCTAGGCCGTTTCAAGTAATTTATCACGATGTTAGGCCCATTATTTTAACCAAAAATTTTGTCATCTGAAAATTAAGATGGTTATAAAATGGCAATACGATCGCTTAAATTATAATCTAACTTATAATAATAACTGTTTGCGTTTAATTATAGAACCCTTTCAGCCTTAATTAAAAAATTATTTTTTGCAATAGCAATACGGCATATGTTGGGAAAATTAGAAAATATTCTATTATAATTAAATTGAATATGCCATTAAAATCAACCGGCAGGTGTTTGACGAAAGTGTCTGTCCAGTAAAGCGACATGGCTCTTGACGAGAAATTAACGGAATATTATGCACAAACGACACATATTGATTAATGTATGGAGGGTTGACTGCGTAAGGAAAAGAACAAAATATACTGACGTCGTGAAATTAAGTTAAGGGGAAAATTGACAGTTGACATGAAAAACAGCTTTGGGTATTGCGAATTGAAGCCCTAGTTATAACAGATGAGCCACTAATCTCATGAATACGGTGAGGAATATCTGGGTTAAAACAGTCCGACGGAGAGGAAAGTGGAGAAAAATTAATTGAAAATATATAAGAACTAAGAAGGTGTAAGTTTCTAGGACAAAACCCTATAATATGGGTAGATATGGCCGAAAATAATTATGGTCAGTCAAACTTATTCACGAGCATTGACTAAAATGTAAAATTATAATTTTTAAACTAAACTGGTACTTCCATTTTTAGTGAATGTCGAAATATTACATTTGTACCTACGTAATAATTAGCTCATATCGATATGAGTAGTTTTAGATTTATTAATCATTCTATTGGTCCTTGGTAGAAGAAATACGATACGTCATAATATAATATTACAAGAAAGTAATAACATATTACATTACAAAGTTCAATGACAAAATCGTTGTACTTAAACAAATAAATTTATATAAATTACAGCAACAATAATGATACTAATATAACAGTAATTAATGAAATGATATCATCTTCAATTTTATAATTGTACATGGGAACCAGTATGTCTAAAACT
Source organism: Zhengitettix transpicula (assembly GCA_037074705.1). Lineage (NCBI taxonomy): Eukaryota > Metazoa > Arthropoda > Insecta > Orthoptera > Tetrigidae > Zhengitettix > Zhengitettix transpicula. The sequence goes on along the minus strand of CM073593.1, from coordinate 16,048,952 downwards.
TAATCCAAATCCAAAAGTTAGGTGCGTTATGGAGATTGTATAATAATATTAAAACTATTTTAAAATTATTTAATTATATTCGCATAAACTGGTAAGGTCATTAGCGACATTGCACTATGTTGCATTTCTCTGCTTATGGCCTAACGAGTGGGCGTTTCTCAGTACACAATGCATATAACATCGATGCCTTAGCCGGGATTCGAACCCAGAACCTCTGTGATGCGAGGCAGTGACTCTGATCCCTACACCACAGTAGTTCGGCAACATTAGAAATTTTTTGAAAATTCAGTAAAACTTTTCACTTCGAAGCTAAATCTAAAATGTTAATTTTCCACGCTTTTGTCTTGAACCCACCCTTTTATAGATATATTTATGAGACTTCATTACAAATATATAAACACAGCCTTTTATATTTATAACTGTATACCAATTCTAATAATTTGCTTTATCGATTATGGGTTTTATGTATTGTGTACTAATTAAGGAGGCCATTAATTGTTTAAATATTTGGATTGTTTCGCGGTACAAATTGTTAAAGACGACAATGACGGCAGGCTATTTGTCGGCGGTCTTTGTTACGAGCTGCTAGGAATGGCTGAAATCAGTCAGGCGGATATTATGGTCGAGAGAGGGAGCAAAATTTAAGAGTACGAACAGCGTGGCCCAAGCTTAAAAATTCAACTGAGAGACTTACCCTATTATGTTTTAAAAATCCAAGTAAAATGGTCTGGACGGAGAGACACGTTTTAAAAACCGCAAAGCTGAAACAAAAAGTTTAGCGCCACGTTCAGATACATACGAGTACCGAAATAACATTTTTCCACATAAAGGCACTGAGAAATAATACGTCCTACTGTTGGCCGGAGGTGCGGCTGATCGAGTTTCCGGAAGAATAATACAAGAACTACAACCGTGTGTTTTGACCATGATGTGTAGAATCAGTGATTAATGGATTTTTAGAGAATTGTCCCCCCAAGATCCGAAAACTAAGTCTGGTACCATGCAGGCCATTTGTAAGTACAAACCAAACTAATTAAATTCTGTAAACGGTAATTAAGGGTATTAGTCAGATTTCGATCTTTTCATTTTTGTTAGATTTCGTATTCCGTTCGTTTCAATTTGTTTGAATTGTTAATTATTTAATTTATAATTTTTGATTGTTCTTACTTATCAAACCCAGTAAAGACCCTGAGAAGAAGAGTTATTAAATTTGATTGTTTGTGAAATATAAAAGATTATATTTTACTTTGAACGCCACCAATTATAAATAAAAAATATTTGTTTGTTAATTTTAAAATTATTGAAATCGGCGTGCCAACCTAGGGCAAATCATTTGTAAAAAAAAAACTAAATGAACACCTGTTAAATTAATTTTTGGCAAATTAAAAGTTTTTTTTATCATGATCATTTTGTAAAGTAATTCCTTTAATTAACCTGTCTTTTTGCTCACTACATTTTTGGTTCCACAACGTGGGGCAATTTATTAATTATTTCTTTTAATCATTACAGTATATAAGATTTTTACATGATTTTAAGATTTAAATTTAAATGTTGGTTTTAGTGCTGGCTTTAGTATTGTTTTATTATTAATTATAATTTTTAAATTTGTGCTATTGTCTCCGTGTCACAACTTTCACAACCACTTACCGACTGAACTTAACCTGGGGAGTTGGAATGAATTGAAGTAATATAAATATTTAAAGGATGTTAAGATATTACTGAAGGGTACAGCTAGTAAGGAGGAGTAATTTAATAATGCGCTTTGTGGTATGAAGCAACTGTCCGAGCACCCTGTGGCGGCAATATTTCGAAGTGGTGGGCACTCTCTGGGCGAGGCCAGATAAGGGTCGTTCTCGCCCCGGGTCGGTGTGCTGGATTGTTGCAAGGCAGCGAGCCCGTACGCTGCACTGTAATGTATAACAGCGACTGCCGGAAATTGAAGCCCGCACAATAGAACACGCCGCACCCGTTAGCAGATAGGCCTCGCAACAATACGGTTATCAGTCTAATTACAGCTGCCTGCAGCCAGGTCTACTACGGTATCTCCTCGCCATCGCCGCAAACTCTATTTCTCGGAGAACTCAAACTCAGCTTGTGGTCACATTGTGGCCATCTCCGAGTTATATAGACAAAATTTATTGAACGTAATCGAAACAATGAGATTTCTATATTTTCTTACATAAGATCCTAAAGCAGTAAATGAAATCTACGTTGGAAGGCTGCCAGACTGACACCGTACGTGACACATTTCGTATTTTTAATATGCCTCGTGGTCAACCTACAGATTATTTTTCAGCCGTAACCTCAGTTTATATGACAGTCTAGCATGAGCATACATGCCTATGCCAAACCATGGCAAGCCTGCGAGGTGAACCTTCCCAGAGAATTCTTGAGGAGGTCACAGACCTTGGTCATACGGTAAGAGTTGTCCGCTATTTCTATTGGAATAGTCGGCCAGCTGCCTCCTAAACCGGTCGAAGCACGGAGAAGGGAATGCTGCGACCCCACAACAAACCCCTTTCCCGCCATTGGAAGGGCGTGGGACAAATACCAAATTCCCGACCTACCTGATGAAGGTTTTCCTAGGCTTTTCCTTGGATCACTTTTAGGCGAATTTCCAGGTAGGATCCTTAGACCATCACCGGGGGCGATACCCTTCGTATACCCTTCCGCACCCCCAATTTTAAATCCCTTCGTATGCTATTATAGGGTAGTTGCCACCACGTGGATTACCCTCATGTAGCCTGTTATCGCCAAACCCAATCCATACCTATGTCGGGATTCGAACCTCTATGAAACGTGGCATTGATAACAGTAGGTCGAATTACATAGGCACTACACTTTATAAAATATCAGTGTATAGTGTACTTGGTGTCATAACGGATAATTTATTGAGGATCATAGTGTATCTAAAAATTTGTTGGTCCTTCACCGAAATGGTGAACTGTCCAGTGCTTCAGTTTTTTTTGTTTTGTTTTTTAAGTACCGGCTCGCTGCCTTGCAACATTTTCATGACTTTAGTATTTACACGTTGTTTCTTAACTCATATCAAACAAATAAAAATATTCAGAGTATTTAAGGAATAATTAGATCGAAGATATTCTGAACAATAAAATTTTTAACAGATCCAAATATATTCTTCTTTGGTAGCGCTTCAGCCCTTGGTGAGCCTTGGCTTTCTCAACTATTTTCCTCCATGTTTCTCGGTTGTTTGCTACTTTCTTCCGCGCCCGGACTCCCATACAGTTGAGATCCTCTATTACGTCATCAATCCATCTTCTTCTAGGTCTTCCTCTTCGGCTGGAAGATTAGATTACACCGTTCATCATTTTCTTTGGAATTCTATCCTGTGTCATTCTCTCCACATGTCCTAGCCATCGTATTCGCTGTGATTTCACAAATTTTACTATACGTAATTCGGTGTCTAACAGATCCAAATATAATTGTGTGTGGCGATTCTGTTCACTTCAATAAGGCGCTTAATATATTTTTTTAAATATTTGAATAATTATTAAAATAATGACTCGCTTTGATACCATAATATTTGATCAGACTTATCTTTGTATATTAAATATTGAAAATTTTGTATCTGATATTTTAGTTATTCCTATTCCATTTATTCTTTTCTCATTTAACCTAGATCGACAGCAGTAATTGATTCTGTTAATTGTAAACTAATTTGATTACAAATTTTCTCCGCTGATATTTATGAACAAAATAATTTTTAATGATAAATTAAGGATGTCTGCGTCTGCCTTGCATGACAAACTTCAGCCTCCAGACAGGGAAGAGGACCCTCGGCGTCGTCAAACTGGCATAGTTGAGCGTTAATAATGCTGTGCTAATTGTTGGAACCTGTCAGGGTGTCGGACGCAGAGCTCACTTGAAAGCAGGGGCGATAGGCCGAACTAGAAGCTCCTAAACAGAAGAGAATAGACCCCCTGCACTAAGGACAACACGTGTGACTTCATGATGACACTCAAGCGCTAATAGGCTTACTGCATGCAATGACAATGAGGATGTTATAAGCAAAACTGTGATGAAGGGGACAAACAGACGCGGTTATACGAAATAATTGCCAATCAAAACACATTTAATGAGATATATTTAACGTAACTAACTGAATATTTAATAATTCAATCAAAACATATATGTATCAAATTTTTTTATATTTTCTTGATTTGTGAAATGAATGCAATAATGTTAAAGGTTTCAAACACATTTTTCGGTCATCGGCCCATATTTTATATATTTATTCGTTACGAACATTTGTCCATTTTACATTAATAAAATACTTACACTAAAATTAACATCTTAAAACAAAATTACATTTATAAAGCATAATCCAATATATTTACATGATTGTTTATAAATCAAAACTAATATTTCAGATATTTTTAAATGAGTATCTAAAGCATTAAACAAATCTCTCATTCTCATTTTGGAAGTAACTCTAAAATTCAATTTACTAAGTAAATTAATATCAATATTATTAACATAAAAATAAATATTAAATCTCTTGACAGAGATGGGATTTTGAATGCTTCAAATAATATTTCATTTTTACGTCTCCTTTCAATAATAATGAAATCGTTAACGTTCGTATATTCTTTCTTTAATTTAACTAAATATAAAGTACAGGATTAATAATTTTTTAAAATTATAATAAATGTCTATTAATGGGCCGTTTAAATAAATAACTTTATTAAAAACAAAAATTTCAAATAAAATATTATTCAAATACGGACACAAGACCAAAAATGTGTCTGAATCTATTTCCGTTGGCGTAATCTTTCTTAAGAAAATATAAAAAAATTTAATCAATATTTTATTTTAATTTTAATAATGTCTGTTAATTGGGCATTAAATATATCTTATTATTTATAACAGCAGTTATAAAAAAATAACATTTAAAACATTTTTCAATATACTTCCAAATTATAAATATATAAATGGCATTTAACCAGAAAAACTGATACAGTTTATTGAAAAAATATAAATGAAATAAACGACTTTTCGTCCTCTTCTAGGACTTCATCAGGTATGACAATATTTATAATTTTGAAAGTAATCCAATAGTAAATTTAAGAGGCAAGCTTCTGCTTCCTTGCATGTTGTAATCGAACCTTGTCATTACTCTTAGATTATATTCCAAAGAATACAATAATGATATACCTGATCAGGTCCTAGAAGAAGACGAAACGTCGAATATTTAATATATTTTTTGTAATTTACTTTATATTTTTTATGACTAAACGTCATTTAGTTGTAATATTTTAAGAGTCAATTCTTATTATCACATCGAAATTATTACAAAAAATCGATATAATTGACAACTTTCCAAGAAAAGAATGTAGCAGAACAAAAATCTCAGATCGCTAAAACCTTTATTAATTTTTAAGGGAGTGGAGAATAGACAAATAGATATACCACAGGTTCATTAATATAATGTAGTCTGGAAAATAATCTACTAAAATTCTCCTATCAGACTGCGTTTAGACTTTGCTCCAAATCCTGATCACTTTTTCAGTTTTAAAAACTTTCGTAATTGAGTTTCGTTATTTTAAACTAAACTGTTTCTCTACTTTCTGTATTCTTACAGACCTCGAACTATACAACGTTAGATTTTTTCGCTTCGCCGAATCTTGTTACCGTAATATTAGCTTCCCAATTAACAAAACTTGCTCAATCCTTCCTACGAAACCAATTTGAATACGAAGTGTATGCTAGTTACGTTTTGTTATTTCTGAATTGTAGCTTCTCTAAATTACTTTTAAGATGGTTAGAAGACGAAGCCGTCTGCAAATTGTGAGCATAGGTACTTGATTCATTTCTTCAAATTTACTTTCTATTCCTCTGCATGTTAGCCGTCTCACTTTAACTTGCTCTAATATTATTTAAAAAATTGAGATAATGCTTACATTAAAATGTGGTGCAGCTTCGAGCATTGTAAACGTTATTATTTTTAAATTGAATTATTATTATAATATTTGATGTACTCCAATTTCATATTCATAACCGTGGGAATGTAGCATATTTATAATAAGCTCTCGGAGAATAAAACCGCATTAAAACTTAAAATGCAAATGAATCGCCAATGTTAAATCTAGTATAACCTATTCATCCAGTGGTGAGAAAAACCCGAATCAGGAAACGGCATAACAACGCAACGTCTGTTTGAGAATTTCAAAACATCAAGTATGCGTTCACTACTAAAAATAAAAATACAATTGATTATAAGGCTTTTAAAATTTAATTAAAAACCAGTAAAGAAATTATATTTATCTAATTAATGCCATATTTGACTTAAAAGGAATGTATCTTTGTATCTGTGTTAATTATTGAAGTAAAGGATTCTTCATGAAGTCGAATTGTTTACCATGAGCAAACATAAGTGAAAGAGTAGCGCCCGATACACACGAGCGTATGTAAATCCTTAGTAAATTAAATTGGAATTTAATTCGTCGGCTTCTCGTAATATTTTGAATGTAATTTATTTTGAGTGCCTTTCCTTTAACAATAGCTGCCTCTGCTCTTCCAGCAACCATTCATCTCTAGGCTTATATTCATTCGCAATTTCGCACTTTCTCTTGTTTGCCGAGGAAAGGCATTCCACTCACACATATTATCCCACTCTTTCTCTTTAGTGCGGATCCCTTAGTCAGGAATTTGTTTGCATTATAGGCGACTGCGCAAGTCTCGTCCTTCCCGTATGCTGTTAGATCCTTTATTCCGCGTATTTATATCCACTTTAGTCTTTCATTTCCTGGGATATGCTCTCCCCTCGCAGCCACAAACTCTTACTCCTTGACTCCTATTGTAACTTATTTCCGGCGGGCCATTTCCAACCCTCTGGAATATCTGAAAATTCTTAGTTGAAACCGGATGGAAGTTTATGATTCCGCTATATCCAGAAGTACCTCCCATTCGTATAATAAGTCGACTTATTTTATTCCTTGCAAAATTGGTTCCATGTATGGCCATTTCCGACGTTACACGTTAAATAGAACTGCTTATTGGATGGGACACATGAGGGGATTATTAAAAATTACTGCTTCAAAGTGGTATTTCGAAGAAAAATTGTATAATTTCAAATATTATTCCTGAGTAATATTAATATATTTCACGTTAGCCAACATCATTTCTATCTTCAAGAATGGTGCTCTTAGATTTAATCTACGTGTTTCAAGTCCAATGATAGATATAAACATTCAATTATAAGTGTATTTTTGCGAATCAGTGATATTTTTCTCAAAGTACCAGGAAGTAATATCAGGCAAGATTCCTTGCGACCACTTATAAAATATGCAAACCACTTGCATCAATACCGTTATTGACCAATTAAAAACAATTCTCAAGAGTTGGAAGCAAAACGAATTTATGGAACCATCCCCAGATTACTTCTTATTCATCACCTCAGCTAACATTCCCAGAGCTTACGCTTAAAATGTTGATTTGTGATTGCACAAGATCCAACATACTACTGTTACTAATCACCTCAATCTCAATTTTTTCTTGTACTCCCTTATTTCAAATTTCTACATCACAAATTCGTCCAAATTTTTAAAGAAAATCAAATATCTATCATCTAGAGATCTACTAATACTCTTTTCTTCTTGATTAAAAACCACAAGGATCCACTTCACACCTACAGCAAACATTATGTTGTTTACAAAATCTCTTGCTCTAATTTTAATTCCTGCTACATAGGGCAAACAAAACGTTCCCTTAATACCGGTATCAGGGAACGTATATCTAATATCAAACTTCCAACGATAAACAATCTGTAGTCTCCAAACATATCATCAATACGAAACATTCATTTGATTGGCCAAATGCTAAGATTCCAGACTCATATCAGAGATGCTTCACATTAAATCTAGCATCACAGCAATTAATGCATAAAACAGAAACTATGAAACTTAACAATTGCTACGATCCCTTATTATTACTCTAAATCTTCTGCTTCCCAATGTCGTTGCGTTTCCATGGCTTTTGAGTTTTGTCAGCTGACTCGTGCAGTTGTGTCTCTATGCTCTTGTGTTTATCTGCACCTGAAGAAAGGAACAAGGCTTCCAGGAGAGATACGAATGGGCTACCTTTGGGGTTGCCTTTTCCTCTCCGTTTTTGAACTAAGGTTCCCACAAGCCGAGGCACCTCGGCCTGTTCTGAGAGGTGTATGTTCCGGGGTCACAGACCTTGGGCATACGGTAAGAGTTGCCCGCTATTCCCATTGGAATAGTCGGCCAGCTGCCTCCTAAACTGCTCGAGGCATGGAGAAGGGAATGCTGCGTCCCCACAGAAAACTCGTCTCCCGCTATCGGAAGGGCGTAGGACAAGTACCATAAGCCCGACCTACCTGATGTAGGTTTTTCTAGGGTTTTCCCTGCATTTCTTTAGGCGACTGCCGGGTAGGAACCTTAAAATATAGCCCTAGTTATAGTCCTAGTTAATCCTTGGCTACCTTCCTTTACCCTTCGACATCCCCCCTTTCAAATCCCTTCCTATGCTATTAAAGGGGAGTTGCCACCATGTGGATTACCCTCATGTAGCCTGTTACCCTAAAAAAATGGAACAAGGCTTCCAGAAACGTTGTGTGGTATTTATATTATCACTTCTTTTGTCTGAATTTGGCTATGTCTTATTATTATAATGAATACAATTTAATTTCACTAAAGCATGCAACAAAATTAGAAATTCAGTAGAAACTTACTTTCATAAACTAACAAGTGTTGAAAATCGATATACAGAGACATATGAAAAAGGAGTACCGTAAATGTCGCATGAGATAATTCGGAGAGGGATCATAATATTCATTGACTTTTCCAAAGCCTTTGATGGAGGCCTCATGTTATTTCATTCTATAAATTAAATAAAACGGGATAGAGAAATTTTTAAGTGACAGTGTAAGTCAAAACTGAGTAAAATTTTATAAATACAGGAACTGTACCATCGAGAGTATCTCAATGCTTTGTAATTGGATCCTTATTTTTCTAATTTTTATACACAATTTTCAGCATAGTCTGAAATCAGATGGCCGACTTGCAGCATTTTCAGAAAGGTAAAGCAAGAAAAGAGATAGCATTCAAAATACAGGAAGACCTCGACAAGGCCGATTTTTGTGGTAAAAAAATGAAATTGTAATTAATGGCAAGGAAAGAAATTCAGTCTCGTTTACGAAACATATTTTTATAAAAAAATCGAAATTGAGTTTAGGTGGAGAAGTAACTCCTACGGTAACGGTCTGCAGTAACAAAATTTTCAACAGTGATAATGGGGTTTGGAGTCTTACGAATGTTGACTGTACCACACTCTCGTTAATCGAAACACTTTTTAGAAATACCAAACATGACAGAAATATTTTCTATTTATAGGATCAAATATAATATTGTTTATGATATTAGAAAACTAATTATGAATGCGGTTGCCAACATTTGCTGTACAATACAATACAATACAAAGGTCTAGGCAGAAGAGTAATAAAGAACCCAATTTATTTATAATGAATATCGTATATCAACATTCATAGCGGCTGCATTGTTTCGAATCAAGTCTAAATTGCTTCTGCAGAGGACATTATTGCGAAACCACATTTAATAAAGGTTTATTGACGGAACTGCCACAGTTCGATTCTGTTGTGTAGAGTCTACAATTTATTGCAATGCAGATAAATTTAAATTTTTAAAACAATCATCTTCAATAGTCCACGATTTTTAATCTTCTACTTTTTGTCTACTCAAAATGTTTATATATTTATATGTCAATTTTGTTTTTTTTAGTGAATGGCACAATATATTATTTTCTAAATTAAATACAATTAATACTATTTGAGCTATTTGCAACGACAGATATATAAATGCGGTTTATGTATAGTATATATTGGTATTTAATATAACATTACAAGTTATAAACAAACATATCGTTTATTCAATGAATATTAGAGAACTAATATGTTAAACAATATGCTGACGTTGTATACATACATACATACATTGATATATATATATATATATATTGTAATAATTAAAATATATAAAATAATATAATAGATAATGGCTGAATTTAAATAAATGAAAAAAACGCAAAATCTTTACTTTTATATGGGAATCAATAATGGTGTCTAAATAAAAAGATTATTAAGGGAAAACTACAAACAATATCTATTAACAATTTTAAAAACAATTATAAAATATACAAAATAATTGGGATCTCAGGGTCTTAAACTGGGTTTGATAAATGAATTTATAAATCAAAATTACATTTACCTTTTATGGAAGTTAATGGGTCTGAAACATAGACGAAATTTGTTGTAGAAGAAATAATACTACAGATTGAATTTAAACAGTTTTAAATTTATCAAGAATTAACAATCTCATTTTATTGATATTTAATTAATTAAAGAACGATCTGGCTTTTATCTTTTAAAAGTAGTTTACAAATTATTTTAAAGTTTTTCTCTACTTACGGCCGCCCAGGTCTCATTTTAGGTTTTTCGTGCACAAAATTTGGGGATATCACTGATTCTAGTACTCACAGGCTCTAAATGTCAACAAATTCTAATTGGCGTAGTTTGTTAGTTGGTCTAACACAATTTGGTAGGTTCTCGATGCTTTACTCCAACCTGGATTTGCAGATCTCGTAACTTTAGTTGAAAAGGTCCTTCATTGGTTTGTCTATGGCCAGCATGATGAATTTTCGCTCGACCACCGAATACAACATTAGTTGCACTCTCTCCTTCCCGACTGAAGATTGCTTTACTTTTTAATATTTAAGAGGATGTTTGTAACTGGACCACATTCTTTCGTTCTGGCTGCCCAACTGGAAAGCTTTCGAACTGTTCGCTGTCCGCTGCCCAACTGTAAAACTTCGTCTCTTAGATTTTGAGCGCGTAAACTCTCTCAACTGCCTAACAATGTTTTCTTTGCCTCGCCGGATTGTTGCGGCGTCCGCTCTATATCCACTAATAATGAGTCCTCTACAATCCAACTTTCCAATTAGAACAATGTCTTAATTACCAATTACTACAATATATATCGTTCTTACAGATTATAACTCTTAATTTCTCTTTTTCATCAAATTAGAAAGTCCATTTTTGCGTGTTCACCGTCTTGCTTAGGATTATTAAGAAATAATTTTTCTATGCAAATATAACAGATAATTTAAGAATAAATACAATTTTACGTAATTTATCTTACAAAAACTCCAAACATTTCATATTAATAAATTACCAGTTGCATATGTAATCCGTCTGCGTACAGATATGCCAATTGATTTTTCTAAAGTTTTCAGTACAATGGTTCAGAAACATATTGGATCAGGGCGATTACAGTTGTATTTTAATTTATAAGGCAGCTTAATTGGAGAGAACATTAAAACAGTAAACTTTCATTACCCATGAATACTCCCTTCCGAATAACATTTATAGTATTATAAAAATTATTTAACAATTATAAGTATCTGACTTCAACAGTCATTTCTACCTCAAGGTTCGAAAATTACGTCATCTCAATTTTTTTTTATAATTTTAACTTCCATATACTTGAAGATGTCCCAATCAGTGACGAAACGTGGGCCTTACAATTTGAATATTAAAAAAAATCTGACTTAAAGGCTAATATTTTATTATTTACCTATTTATTTTACTATTACAGATCTTGGGATGTGCAATGCTTGGATTGACTCTATGGCTGAAGATGGAACCTGGATTCGCGGAATGGGTATCAAAGCTGAGGATAGAGCAGTTCTACATTGGCATCTACGTGCTGATAGTTTCATCAGTAGTCGTGATTCTCACGGCCCTCCTGGGATGCTGTGGCGCACTAATGGAGAACCAAATGATCATGTTCATTGTAAGCGAAATTATTTTCTATTTAATTACCATTAAGTTAACGTTAATTTAATGTCTGTTACACCTGCAGCACTATTGTATTAAAATTGCTTTTTTAGAAGGCATAAAAATTTATTTTAAAATGTCTATTGGATTTGTAGAACGTACAGGCCTGTAATAAGTGTTAATCTTGAGTTTATCAAAAAATTTATTTAAGTAGAAAGTATTAAATTCTTCAAAAGACTTATAGCGACAAAGCTGTTTGTTTATTTACTATACTATTACGAACATTGAATAACAATTCATATGTATAATATATTTTAGCAATTTTTATCATAGTAAGTTTGGAAAAATAATAGTGAAAAATTCAATTCAATTATAATTATCAAATAAATCGAATTACCTACACATTTTTTTCGTTTTTAATTAAATACGTATATATTTAATACATGCCTCTCAGCTATTTATAATGTATTTCCAGTATTTTTAAATTGTACTATACGGGTAAATGATCACCATAATTAATAAATAATCATTTTTTGAATATATTGTACGTGATTGTAAGGCGTTTCCCTAGCATAAGGAAAATTTTAACTAATAGAAGTTATGTCATAATATTTTCACTTGTCAGAGAATATAAAAGGGAAGAATAACCATCAATAATATTTTATAATTTTGAATTCAACTTAATGCCTCTGTCATGGCTGATGGTAATATAAAGTTTCTGTTATTAAGTTAATGCACAGGTTATGTTTCGGATCAACATTAACATCATGGTTCAATGAAACATTGCATGTCCTGGATGATGATAAAATAACTCAGAAATAGATTTGCTACATTTTCCCAAGGGATATCATAAAGTTGAGAGTCTGGAAGAACAGAATTAGTAAACTATTATATTTTCCGGTTTATTTCCGAAATTATCTATTCATTCATTATCGCTTTCATCACTAACCCAAAAACCTAAAATGTAGGATGAATGTTGTACTTGGTTTTGGAAATATATATATATATATATATATATATATATATATATATATATATATATAGTAATAAACAATAATAATTCCAAATTAAATGGGCCCAGATTGATGTGCCATAAATGTAATAAACAATGTAATTGAAAATAATCTAATGAAAGGAACATGAAATAATAACATATATTAATATTTAATTCAACAATTAGTTTATTATGCTCAACTATTTTACCTTACAAAACAAATTACTTGCTGAACTTTACAACAATTTTATACAAAAATATCCTTTCCTCTTACCTCAGGGTCTTTATTGGTTTTTTAAATATAGAACAATTAATTTTACAATTTACTACTGACAAATATTTTTAATAATCTCTCTAAATGTAATCAAATAAAACCGAAATGAAATCGAAATCTGACGATATTCTAACTTTTATTAACGTTTACAAATTTTAAATGGTTCCTTTAATCACTGTTTGTACCGGTTCCAGGGCAATTGTAGAGATTTTGCAACACACTTTCACTTCGAACACTTTAACATGTATCACTGAATTTGCTTATGGTTCACTTTGCCAAATTCCGGCTAGTTGACCGCCGAACACAATTGTTCAACAACTTTCGTCCTATTTATATTTAACGACTTTACTTTAAAAGTTCTTCAATGTCGTAGGTTAATTACGACCAATATCAGCTGTTACCAAGCATCAACTTTGCTCGAGCGCTACTTGGTTGCTCGCGAGGACATACTTTGCAATGATTATCCTCAGCCGGTGTTCAAAACCAGTCTGCTAAATTTTAGTTCCTTCCGTATTCAGCAAGGTCTCGTGGCTGACTGCTGCTCCATCAACTTACGCGCACTAAGTCCAACAATTTATGTGGCCTGTTTTCTCGTCAATTATTGTATCTCTGTGTGTTCGCCGGCAACAATTCAGTTCAATAGTCTCTAATTATTAATTCTTTTAATTGGTCTTTTATCATTACAATATATATATATATATATGATTTGTATAATTGTGACACTTAGCCGATCACGATAATGATTTATATAGCTTTAGAATCCAATATAACATATTCATGTCAATATATTATCCCTTAACTGCAAATTAAGTTACTTAGTCAAAGACGCCGATAAAAATTATCGCCGATAAGAAATAATTAATTTTATAGCTTATTTTAGACACTGACGGTCTACAACTAAGAGGATTAGGAGAACTAACGTGGATTTTCTGTCACCATAAAAAACCAGATCAAAAGCTCTTGGAACTAATAGTTTCAGCTAATGAAGTTGAAGAGGCGTAGCTTAGAATAAGCTCCTTTAGCAAACAATAACGAGCTAGCGATCGGCAGGGGGACGGTCTGATCCGGTATGACGATACCGCCGACCGAAACTAATCCGCCTTTCTCACAAAGACGGGTTATATTTCTCTGGCGTAATCTGCGCGCACTCCTGGCGGCAGTATATCGTGGATGCGGTGTAAGAAATCCGATACACAACTCGCAATTTATGTTTGCTGGAGGGAGAGAAAGCGGCCACTACTCCAGGGACACAGACCGCTGCGAATTATCAAGCGGGCTGCCGGGAGCTGTCGATAAAGTCGTAGGACTTCACGCCAAAAGAAACGAACGTTCTGTTGGAAGAACATCGTCACTTGGAAACCATCAATTAAGGCGCTCCACCTTACTGACAGAGTATTTCGATTCGAAACCTTGCTTATTGCTCCTAGTTTCAAAAAACTACAGTTTACTACACAAAGTTGGTCGAAACTCTGGTGAAGCAGTTGTTGGCCCCACCATAAATCCACTTACAAATAAATTTTAAAATCTGCTTTGAATCGAAACTCACATATCTGGCATACAGTGCCCTTTACCAAACACAATTTTCCTGTATTTAGAACTAGAATGAAAATGCATCCAAACTGGCCTGACTTCAGCCCTCCAAACTTTTCTAATTCAGTCTTGTAATGGGATAGTCATAAGTGCATTATAGTGCGATTAAAATTAGATGGCACTTCTTGTGTCCTCAGTGAATGGACCCAGTGAATAAACACTGCTCATATAAACTAAAATATTAAGAACAGTGGAACAATTTCGAAGTAATTGAGAACGAAAATTGAGCAATTGGTCCCTTACTGATTGCACCCAATCATTGCGTGTTTATGTTACTGGTCGATTACTGAGGAGCCATTTTAAAATAAATAGTTATTTGTCACCCATAGCCATAACCTACTCTAAAATTAAACTTTATTTCATTTAATCTTTAACCTTAATTTTGGACAACTTTTATTAACTGTATTGTATTATTTTTATATACTTTGTGAAAAAAAAAGATTTTTAGTAGACAAATTAATGAAAGTCTGCTGTTCATTCACAGGGTTTCGTTCATCTCAGTGTACTTTTTTATATTTTCTACATAAATGTTTTTTTAATAAATTAATTTGTCCAGAATCTTTCAAATGTCTAACGATACAAAATTCATGAGCCACAAAAGTGGTTTTGGGGTTGAATAAAATAATTCTGTAAACGCAAATCTCATTCACGTGGTCGCAAATTGACTTCGTATACAGCTCTCTGAAAATGATACAACATACTGCTTGAAAATATTTTTGATATTCTCCGCGCGACGTTGAAAATGATATTCTGAGGATCGCACTGGTAAATAGAGAACTCTGGTTATATTAAAGGACGTTTACTTTTTTAAAGAAGTTTTAACGGTAGCATCGCTTTTGTAGTATACGTGCCGTAAAAATTGTATTTAAATATATATAAGTCAGAACAAATTATAATATCTAGTGGTGATATTGAATTTGAAATCAGTACAGACATTTCGTCCCTTAATTTGTGACTTCGTGAGATGAACTTAATAATAATTGACAAAATATTAGACCTTAATAATATAACTGGCATGGAAACCAAACCATGCACTTCCAATTTTATGAAAAATTATTTTTTATCAGATTAATTATTTTTAGGAACCTAATATTAAAAATATTGGCACTTTAGACAATCAAATTAATACAAAAAAAATGTCATGGAAGAATTTATATAAAAATTAATTTTGACAACTATTAATACATTCACCTGTTGCATTTTTTTTTGCTGAAGAAAAACTGCTGACATTAAAATGTGTGTATAAACTTAATTTAAATAATATTATGACATTATTATTGTATAATAGCCGAGTTTCCGGCGTTTCCCAGGTATTCATTTAAATTAGTCCTGAGAAGTAAATGATTCGACACTAACCTAATGGTAAACACTTCATTTAACCAGCATCAATAATGTCATTGTTTGGAACATTTGCCCATTTGTGTTCCCCTCCCGGACCTAACCCCTCGGTAGGTAACTCCAAAAAAAAGGGATGAAGACTGACGGTACTTTAACAACTACTATTTCTCATATTGCATTAAATAATAGTGTCTAAAAAATAACTCTGAATTAAAAGTGAAAAATTGGGCGAAAATTATAATGCAATAAGTTTGTCTATTAACCTTGTTGCGTAATGATCTTGGTTGTAGGATTAGTATTCTAACAGTATGTGCTCAGCAGTCGGTGGAGAGGGAGGTATTTCCATGGAGACAGAGCAAACACCACGAAGTTATTACTTCCATCTTCCGGCAACGGACAGATATTTCACTCGGTCGTCTATAACGACCGCTGTTACCAACAGCTGAACTATGCGAGAGCGCTTTGATTTAGTACAAGCTCTGTGTGCAGTTTCCAGGAATAAAGTCCGTGATGTGGAGCGGCTTAGGAAGGGTTAGAGGCGAGGGGGGGGGGGAGTTCGTGCGCCAAGCAGTAACGTTTATGTGCTAATTTCCGTTTGAATTAGCTCCAAACTACAGTAAGCTGTCCACCTGTTTATGACGAGCGTTTGCCAGAACGGAAATAGGTAGAAGGTATACACTTTCTTTCAAGCAAACCAGGTTTTCAAGTATAGCTTACTACTCATTACCTAAGTAACTTTTAATTATTACTAATTTATCTAATCAGTAATTCAATATCCTCAAAGGCAGATTATTTACCGGTCCTATAATCAAAAAAATGAACTCTCAATAGGTCGTTGGGTTTGTCCACACATAAAATATTGAAATTAATTTATATTTATATATAATAAAACACATTAATAATATAAAAATAAGATAGAACCTATAATAAAACTCTCTGTCTTGACAAAACATACTTATCTAAATAGCTACAGTCCCGATTGGTAGTGTTTCTGTCTAAAGAGGGTAATTATTACCTAAGAATAATTAGCTCCAAATTAGAACCAACTCAAATGCAATTAATATAAAATATGACACACGAAAATTAAATTGTATTTATGATTCTGTTCTATTATGATTCAAATATATTTTTAAATATATCTTATTTTTTCTTGGTTTGTGTTGGAAACTACGTACAGTCAGTGAAAAACCTTCTACCTAAAGATATTGACATTGTTTGCACTCTTTTAGACCAGTAATTCTTTCTCATCGCACGTAAATTTGTCTTATTAAGAAGGAATTATTAGATTATTATATGTAAGTACATTATTAATTTGTTATGAAATTTAATCCTAACTTCATAGAATTTCTCGTAACTTTTGGATTATTGAATTTTACAACAGCTGAACATGTCCCAAAAATTAGGGATGAAATATCGTGTATTAAGTGAGAGGTGAATTTTGTTCAAATCCCTTATTTAATATGTTTTTTTACGATTTAATGGTCCACCAATAATCTTTAAATATCTATATTAATATTTATTTTTATAAATTCACTAAATTTATATCAGTATATGTACAATTTCATATTTCCGCTTTTTGTAAAGGATCCACCATCGACGTTTGCTACCCGGGACACACCCGTGACAAGTTGTTGACGAGTCGCCTTTTACAAAATGATATCTAACGAATTAACTCTTTAATGCATGATGTTTTATTAGAATACCCTGAGAATGACACTAATTTTTTTCTTGAAAAAAACAACAGAAAATAACTATCTGAAGTTGACCGGCGGGTAGAAAAATAGGACTAGAGGGGTTGACTCACAAAATTCTAGAACAGGCATGTTGTAGCCTGTCCACGGATGCCAAATATTTCATATTTCATTAAGTGCATGTTGTTTCATATCTGTATCACAAATTACTTCTCTTAGAAACAAACAGATGCCTCTGGGGTGATACTAAAAGTTACGTTGCATATATGCTACACTATGCTCGAAAGGGTTAAAAGTAAGAAGCCCGTCTTTTCACTGTGAACCTTGTTTAGCAGAAATATCTATAATACAGACAAGACGTGTGGTGTCTTCATTCCGAAAATCGAGGTTTCTGGATGGTTGACAACTCAGCCACGTGTTTGTTCACGTGGCAGTACGAGTGACAGCATGTGTTCATTAGCGCAGAAACGGTAACGAACGGCGACAGCGCCTCAGTGGGTGACGGCCAGTGAACTAATGCGCCTCGAGACATTATTAAAGGCATAAATCGCACCATTATTAAGGTGACTTGCCGCGATATAAATTGCAGGAACGCATTTGTCGCGCGACACCTCTTCGCGGCCGCATTTTTCCTCGTCTCTGTAATGGACGCCTCATGTTTCAACTCCTGCAACACTTTTCCACCGTCATTTGCTGCTGCCTCATATTGCGAAAACGTTACGGGCGGGCGATGTAGCGTTATAAGTTACGACGCCTTGTTCCTTCCTCCAGACGTAGGTAGATGTCCTCGAAAAATATGCCCCAGCGAAATTTTTCCCATTTTGCGTAAAGTATATCACTCTTGTTGTATCAAAAAATCTCTTTCGAAACTGAGAACTGCAAGTCATCATGCTTTAGTCATCATGAATCCGCTACAACGGCATTGCGTCTATATTTAAAATATTTCCCGGGAAAAGTGAAACTTAAGTAAAGAATTTTACGTCTGATTGAAAATAATGAATACGAAAGATAGCCAATTCAGACAAAAAAGTGATAATATAAATACCAGACAACGTTTCTGTGATCCTTGTCCCTTTCCTCAGGTGCGAAGAAGAGCCTAGAGCGACACAACTGCACGTGTCAGTTGACAAAACTCAAATGCGAGAAAACGAAACGACAATGGGAGAGCCGAAGGATTAGCGTAACAATAATGGAGCAACGACAATGGGAAAATAGAAGTTTCAGCGTAATAATAATAAACGTCGTGTAAATACAATGTTTTTACCCGGCCGTAATCCCGAGAACTTCTGGTTATTCAATCAAGAAGTTTAATCAAACCAAAAAAAATATAATTAAAACACTCAAATCTCTTCATTATTATTTAAAAGTATCCATTTCAGACTAAAATATTGGTGTCTGTCGGCCACCAACGACCTTACCATAAATTTTATTGTTCGAACCGAATTTTATTTATTTTAAAAAATATATATTACAACGGGAACTCATCAAATCAGAGAGTGTATTGCTAAGGAAACTCACTATATTCATTCGAGATCCTGAACACAACCACGTTAGCGAACAACCATATATTATTAAACCATTTTATAGATATTAGCATTTAAATATCTCTGTTCAAATCCAGTATCCACTACCCTGAAATTTATAAAACCCAATCAAAAAATTAATACGTATGTATGTATATAGGAAGCGTGAAATTAAATTTAATATTGTTAGTAATAAATGGCTTAGTAATAAACTCCAATACCAAGGGGTGAGTAGAATTCAGGTGTTATTTGTTAGGCCTATCAATAAGCCTCGATGATTTGGTAGTTAACGGCTTTCATAATCATTCTTTGCCAGATCTGAAAAATTTGTTATTGAAAATGTTATTTATAGAAAGGTAAATATATTTTATTTTTTAACCTGAATTATATTTTAAAAATTACAACCCGGGATATGATATAGGAGAAATAAAATAGGAAAGGTTACGTGAGACTAGGCAGAAAGCAGTGTGTTTCAGTCTTTCACAAGACACTTTACAGCGCGGATGGGTCTTGTCTTGCTTCTATTGCTCAACTTGCAGTTAAACGAACCTCTTGGTTTTCTTTATGTTGTTTGGGGAAGCAAGGCTGTAGATAGGGTGTGCAAACAGCCACCCAGCTAGGGTAAATGTTTTCCCTGTGTCTGACACAGGGATCTGCTATTTGATCAACGTTAAACACCGGGGCTTGTTTTCATCCCCACACCACCAGGCGCGTGCCACAATGGCCACTGCAGAAACAACAGACATGGCCCCGACCAAGCCTTCCGATTGTGAGTGTTGGCTTTGGCACATAACAAACGGCCACTCGGTGACGGAGTCCATTGCGATTCGATGCTGCGATTGCAACTTAACCTCTCGGCACGATCCGAGCTTGCCTTTCTGATGTAACAAAATCGGGAAAGGAACCAAAAAAATCTATAATCAACACCGGACTGTTCACGTTGTTTAAATTGACATAAAAGTAGCAACGATTCAAATCAAAATTAATAATACGGTGTGATTAATATATTAAACGTTTCATATATTTTGTAACCAGAGTATGGAGGCGTCAACACGTACTTTTCTTTTATGTAGTCCTTAAACTGGTCTGTGGTAAGTTGTTCAACTAAACAGATTACATATGACACATCGAAAATACACCTTATACTGTTATATATAGACATTACCTGTTCTCTCCACAAAAGTCTCATAATAGTACTTCCCAATGCTGGAAGGCTTCATATTTGATTTACATTAATTAATTTTCTAAAAAAAACCCACTATAATTGATCAACAACCTCCTTATTAATATCTTATATTACACAACATATGAAATACTTATGAATACATGTCGTTTTGACACTTCAATTTGCTGTGGAGACTTACCTGAGAAGCTTTAGTAAGCATTCCTCGTGAATTTTTCCCCCTCCAATTATTGAACAATCTGTCTGCAATCAGACTATAAGATCCCTTTATGATTTTTTACAGTTGTTTACATTGGCTTGCAGGGAACATTCCTACGAATTCCCTCCTATTATTCCAAACTTAACTATATAATGCTATACTATGCACAATTTTTAATTATTATACTGCTTTAGTTGAAGCTTTCCAGCAAGTCTATTCTTTTAAAAAAATTCCACCGACTTAATTCCACTGTTTAGTTCACAAATTTTGTTTGGGTGTTCTCCCACTCAGTCACTATATTTGAGGCTGAATTAGGATATTTCTTCTTACACTGTTGATATGAATAAATTCTTTTGGATATTTGTGTTAATGACATACCACCTCGTGAAATGAGGAGAAAACGACTGAATATAGTTGGTCGTAGACCTTGGTTTGCGGAAAGCAACAAACGTCAAAGTGCAATAATCGGTACGATTCTAGTTTAGACAACCAATGAACTTCGAGAGTAAATATTATTACGGCAGGTACTGCGAACTGTGCATACAATGGCCGTTTGTACCTACCGATGGAAAGTTCGGTTAGACAAACAAATCCGTACGGGTGAGGGATTTTAGGTATAATTTGTACACATAAAATACTTGGAACTAGTCGATTAAATGGAAATAAATAACAGAGACTTCACTAAAGAATCATTGGGATCAGTTCTGTTCCAGAAGGCATATATTTAAACCGACTTAAATTAAATCAAAGCATTATAAAATTACAACTAAAATCAGTTATTTATGGTGTTATTAAATTCGTATATGTTGGTGTTTTTTCCACATCGATTGTTCTTTTCGTTACCGAGTTATAAAAAAATGTTTACTGATATTCACGAGCTGCCAACTTGCAACGCCAATTTCTGTCGAATACTATTACTTTAGAATTTTATTACGATTTAGATTATCAATTATCCATTAATGGAGTTACAGCCGTTTTAGGAGTAAAAACTGGGAAATTTATTGATGTAGACACCATTCAATTCATGCAAATTTTGTAAACACGAAAAAGACGCAATGGAATAAGCAGAATGGATACAGGATAATGAAAATAAATGAATTTGGCAGAATAAATGTATTAGAAATTCCGGGGATACCAATAGGATCAAATATGGTTGAGTTCTTTAAAAATTATGACTTGCAGCGAGTCAAGGCATCAGGAAATAAATGCTCAAGACTCCACAAGAGTCTAGAAATATCAGGAGAGGGATTATATTGGAGTCTGAGGAGAAAAATAAAGAAATAGAAGGAATAACTTATGTATCTGGACAGTTATAATTTATGGAGCGAGTTTTAAGATGCAGTAATATGCTTGTTGAATCGTAAATATTGATTTTCTCAGAATGTGAATTTTGGAAACAGTTTCCCAAATAACTCTTGAACTAATATTTGAATTTGTTTCTAACTTACTAGGAAACATCTGCAGAATATATATCTACAACATACAGTATAATAAATAATTAAGTATAAATATTTTTAAATTTATTAATTTTTTATACCTGAAAAATTACTGATTTTTTGTTCACTGAATATGTATTCTAATTAAAAGTCTTGGGAACTATATAACTGAAATATTCTAGTAAATGTTCTACCCAGAACCCTAACCTTTAGTTTTCTAAAAAAATAGTGAAATAATTTTAATTACAAATTTAGTTATAAGGGAACTGGTGATATGAAATAATTTTTATATTTATTAAATTTAAAAAAAATTATATATAAAATAAAATTTGATACTTAAAAATATAATTTAATTAAAAGATTGGAGCTACAAAAAGTTTTAAAAATGTATTTAAGGAGATAATGTTTATACTTGATGAGTTATGCAAGTTCAGACTTTGCCTACATACAGCATGTGATGACTGTACCTACCCCCGGAAAAGATATTTCAAGTTTTCATGTATACGACAAGAATAAATTGGAGTATCTTGAAATAACATTGAAAATTTTTTAGAAACGTTATATATTACATCATAGAATTTTACAGTATTATTTTCTGAACGTAAACACTTTTTTCTGATAAACTAGTTTTAAAAGTTGCAATGTTTCGTAAACTTATCCTTATGTAGTAAATTCATTATATTGAAAAAATAATATTAGAATAGCTAAAATAAATTATTCATCCTTCAGCAGCCAGACCAAACTTTGATAAGTATTATGTTTAGCGAACCAATAAACGATAAAAGGTGTTTATTTTCTCTAGCAAATACGATCTAATAACAATATTATTATTAAAAACAACCCGTAACTAAAATACAATTATTATAATTTCCGAAGCTTGCTAGCATTAATATTAAATATCCAAAGTTTTGATCCGATTAAATACCTTTTCTCTAATTTATTTTCATCGACGTATAACAGAAAATACACAGTTTATTCACTGGTTTTTCAAAAGTAAGAATCATTCCACTCGCCACATCAAAAACCTAAAAATATTTCCACGTATAACTAAATACAATATAATAATTTTTTTAAATTATACATTTTGGAATAATTACTTGCAGCTTCATAAATAATGAATTCAGTTCCTGCATTTATTTCAAGTGTTAATGTCTTGACGATCCGTCTTCAAGTTCAATAAAAACAAAAATATATGTATAAGTAGAAAAATCCAGTAAGCCTCATGCACTTCATATTTATAAATTAATTTCTCTGATAACCCAAAACATTATTACCACTTGTTTAATAGCGTGATGATCCTGCTTCGTAACGAAAAACACCAGCGCTTTGGTGAGTTTCTAGAGGTGTCTGGCAACTGATGCTACGCACTCATCTTATATTACCGGTCGATGGGAGTGTTAGCTCTTAACTGGCGTCCCAGTTGTGTTCCATTGGATTGAGATCATGTGACCTCGGTGGTCATGACTTCACTTACATGCTCTCGAAATCACCGTAGTACGATTCTGTCTTTGTGACACGGACAGTTATCCGCTTTAAATATACCATAACCGTCGGGGAATATCATCTAACGTGAAGGGATGTTCGAAAATTTGCATTAAACGCTGCGCTCCGAAATACTTGTGCCTCACCAGCATTGCAGTCTATCCTGCATTATATGGCGGGCATGTGTCCGACCACCACTTTGATTAGGCGTGGACGTCCAACACCGTGTCACCTACTCGTTTTTTCAACCGCTTTTCATAGATGGTCACGATTGTGGCACGTAAACGGCTGACCAGCTACTCCGTTTCAGAGATACTCATTCCCAGGTGTCGGGCCGTAACAATCTGCCCTGTGTCAAAATTATTTACGTCGGTGGATTCCCCCTTTACGGCATATCTCACCGATTCCTCATTCGTCTCTTCTCAGCTTCCTTAATTTCTGAACGTCGGAGTAAAGTCATCAGGCGTCATTAACTCTCGTGGTTTGCAGCGGCCATAGTGTTTTGGCTCATACATATTCACGTCTAATTTTAAGACACCATGAATTATTTGTAGAGCTGATTATGCTGTATATAGAAAGTAAATCTTAGTTACCGATATTGTGTGGTTTTGACTTCCGGGTAAAGTGGAAGACGACGACAAAAATGTGTGTCATCGAAACGTCGCCTCTTAATGACTGTTTTACCCGTGCCGAAATCCGAGATCTCTTACTCTTGACATTTATTCCATTTTATTAAGTAGTTTTGGAGAAATACTTTTAAAAAGCGAGTCACTGACGTAAATTAATTGTTTCTCGTTGTTTGTTGTTTGACGTTAACCTGCAATCTTACCATTTTTAAAATTAACTTATGAATTTGGAGTCTAGATGAGTGCCTTGTTCGTGTAATTAAACTCTCTAATGTTTGAAGAACATGACTTTTTTGCAGTAAAAAAGTTCAGAAGGGATTAAATCCCAAATATTCGGGTGAATGTTAACCATGAGAACACCTCGCTACATATATAATTTTAGAAAGATTCATAATTTACAAATGAATATTAATATAGTGTTTACTTACTCAAATGATATCTCCATTGGATCTAATGACTGAGAACGCGTGGTTGCTCGTAAAGAGGACATTTTCAGCACGTAATTTTCCTGGGCATAAAATACGATATCATCAAGCCAGTATGGTGCAACATCGCTCAAAATATCTTGTAAGCCCCTTTGTACGAGTTTTACATACCTACTTTCAGATATAGCGCAAGCTAATTACGAGCGATTACCCCTTATTTAAGCGCAATCTTTTTTGGGTAAGTTATTAATAAAGTCGTTCTCGTGTCTAGTGTCGTTTACGCCCTCCTGGGAAATTGTCACGCAGCCATAACCCGAAGGAGGTATCGTATCTCGTTTTTGTGAGTCGACGAGCCTTGAGCACCCATCCGGGCAGGGAATATTTCATTAAGAGGACGAGCGTAGCGTTGTGGATAAAGGATAACCCTCGCTGCCTTGCCTTCTCTTTACTAATTTGCTCGTTAATTTCACCCGGAGCCTGCAGCCTACCTCGGCGTAATCCCTGGCACGCACAGCTCCTACGCAGATGTTCAAATTATCTTCCGGAGACACTTGAGCTGCAGCGAATAAACAAGGCGCAGTGGAAAGGAAGACGTCGGCCGTGAATTTTAATCCTTTCTGCATACGGAGCTACAGCTTTGGCGAAACACCGCAGAAACAACACTGGCATTAATTAATTTCCATCATCGCACAGTCTCGTGAAACGTTTAAAGCTCTCCCTTCACTTGGCAATTGAACCTGCTTCACATCGTCCCTGGTTGGAAACTCCAAGTGAAGGTTCCATTCAGTGACAATTTTTTGTAAACAATTATCTAACGCATTTTGTATTACATTATTTATTTTCCATCTCCTCTGGGTGTGAGCTCTCCACAACTTCCCGTTCGGATCTCTGGTCCACGTTGACGCACACATCACTCCTGAATCATTTCAAATCTCGGCAGTAATATTTTGAATGCTTGAGGATAGAGACGCCGTAAAGTTGGGAGCGTCAGAACATATCCTGTCTACTCATAGCACAAAGTGGAAATTAATGCCGACAGTGTTATACATTCTGTAAGTCGATTCCTTTAAAAATCGAACTGATAAGTGATGTGACACTGCGGCTGGTCTCTGAAACGTCACATTTTAATTACTGCTGTACCCGATAGTAAATGACAGAACTTTTCCTCATTTCTTTACGATATTATTAAATTCAGTGCCTCAGTCCTCTAGCGTCCTCTTTTCCAAAGCCATTCATTGAGCACAGTGATTTTCTCCGATGACAATCTCCGTGTCTCAAAATCCGAGATCGCACTAAAAAGCTTGTATTTCTCACGAGTAACCAGAAAAAATGTGTTCTCTTCTCCAAAAAATTCCTAAAATGCAGAAGAATACACGTCATAAAACATTTCGGCTTGCCCCCTTTTCAGGAGTCTAAGGCCCCATAAGAATTCCACCCGTAAAAAAATTGATTTTCACATCGAAAATACTGTAATAATTAAATATATTATGAATGTGGAATTTCTAAATGAAAGAACTTAAGTGAAAACTATTAATCAAGATTTATTAACAATTTTAAAACAAGTATAAAATACACAAAATATATGGGATCTCAGGGTCTTGAACTGGGTTTGATAAATGGCAGAATTTATATAATCAAAATTACATTTACTTTTTATGGAAATCAATGCGTCTGAACATAGACGAAATTTGTTGCGTAAGAAATAATACTACAGATTGAATTTAAACAATTTCAATTTTATCAAGAATTAAGGATCTCATTTTATCGATAATTAAATAATTAAAGAACGATCTGACTTTTATCTTTTAAACACGGTTTACAAATGATTTTAAAGTTTTTCTCTACTTACGGCCGCCCAGGTCTCTTTTTAGCTTTTCGTGCACAATTTTGGGTACATCACTGATTCTAAGTACTCACAGACTCTAAATGTTCACAGGCTCTAATTGGCGTTGTTTGTTAGTTGGTTTAACACAAATTGGTTGGTTCTCGCTGCTTTACTGCAACCTGGATTTGTAGATCTCGTGACTTTAATTGAAAATGGACTTCATTGGTTTGTCTATGGCCAGCATGATGAATCTACGCTCGACCACCAAATACACACTAGTTGCTCTGTCTCCTTCCCGACTGAATATTGCTTTAATTTTTAATATTTGAAAGCATGTTTGTGACTGGACCACATTCTTTCGTTCTGACTGCCGACTGTAAAACTTTTCGTCCAATCTATTCGCTGTCTGCTGCCCGACTGCTCGTTCGTCTCGTAAATTTTGAGCGCGTAAAAACCTTCTCGACTGATCAACAATATTTTCTTTGCCTTGCCGGTTTGTTGCGGCGTCCGCTCTATATCCACTAATGAGTCTTCTACAATTCAACTTTTCAATTAGAACAATGCCTTAGTTACCAATTACTACAATACAAACAGTTAAAATAAAATTTATATTAATTTTTAAAAACAAAACATATCATATTACACTTTAATGAGCCTGGGAAGATTTTTTAATCATAGTTAATCATTTAATACTATAATGGAAAATATTGTCTTTGGAAATTAAAAGGCATACTGCTGTTTTATGTACAGTATTTTTTGAAAATCAATTTCTGCTGCCGGAAAGTCTAACGTGTAGAAGAAATACTGTAGCTTCATTCGCAGCGGCTTGTCTTCCGTTTCCATGCTATTCTTTCTTCTATATTTTTACTGTGCAAGAACTACTCACGTTTTACCTCGAACTGCTAATCTCTTCATAGGAACTATCGATTCAATTAAATTTGTTTGTTTTTCCTTTAAAAAGAGCTTTAAACTCATAGTTTTTCAGTCTTCTTACACTTCATATCCTTACTATAATTTGAAAAAGATTGTGTTTTCACAAAAGAATATCACTTTAAAGTTCATTCAAACCTACAAATAAACGGAAATCTGTATTATATAATTTAAGGTATTTCAATTTATGTTATTACTTTGTCCTGAAATTTTTCATAAATCGGTTTTTTAATCAATTTAATGTGCAAAAAATTTCAAACCTTTTCATTAAGAAAATTATTTGTATATATAATTTTTTCTATATGTAAAATCTTATATTACAAATATTTATGACACCAAACGTAAGAGACACATAATAATCCTAAGTTATAATTGTTTTTCTTAACCGGATATCTCAAAACGTTAAAATTCTAATCTTTTTTTAATTTTTGTAACATTTGTGGTTAAAATTGAAAAAAAAAATCAAGTGGAGGCTCCCCATCTTTCAGTAAAATTCACTCATTTTTAAAAAGTTTATTGATTATAAATTTGTCAGACGGAAAAAATACACCTGTTTCTCCCATTCATGCAATCTGTAGTGTATATATACGGTTTTCAAAAGTAATTTTTAATAACAAAATGCCTCACGTTGGGCGCCAAATTATGTGATATACACTATTTTATTAAAAAAACAAAGGAAGTA
This sequence comes from Zhengitettix transpicula, assembly GCA_037074705.1. Lineage (NCBI taxonomy): Eukaryota > Metazoa > Arthropoda > Insecta > Orthoptera > Tetrigidae > Zhengitettix > Zhengitettix transpicula. Next base: position 16,020,921 of record CM073593.1, on the reverse strand, counting down.
AGTTCAAATTAAACCAAACTTTTTAGAAGACAAAAAAGATTATTTATTTGACTAATTCGATTTTAATTGAATTTACATTTTATACTTTTAAGTAAATGTCTCAGCTTTTATGAGAATCTAAATTTTAGGGCCGCTTATAGAGCCTCTAATAAAGACAGTGATTTGCATTTCACCAAGTTACAAAAGCCAAAACTTAATTTAAATTTACAATAAAAAAATTTTATACCAACAACTAAAACTATAGAAAATTTATATAAATCTGGAGGTAAATTATATTTACGTAAAGGTTTACACAATAAAGTTTGTTTTTTAACATACCATTTATTTAGAGCTACTCTGGTTTGTACACACGGGATTATTTAATTTTTATTGAACACTAATTCATAGAAAGGTCATAGCACTGATTTTATTATCGTCTGATTTTCCAACACTTTAGACGCCTTTCTACTTCGCTGTCATACGTATTGTCACATTCAGTTTTGCTGTGGATAATCCCTTTAATATAAAAGGTGATGATATTCAGTCTACACTATGCTGGATTCGGCCACCTCTGACTGACTGTTACTCACAACACACACTGCTCTCTGAATGTACTGTACTTTGACCGTTTCGTCAAGACATTCAAACACACACACACACACTGCTCTCTGAATATCTAAGTTCTCAGCAAAAGTTCTTGGCGTTTCGACACTACACCGTTACAACCATTATAGTCTCTGCATTCTCGCGCCAAACAATGCTGTTCTTTACAATGCCCTGGCCTCAAAGTTACGCCACCGATAATTAAAGAAACAATTTAAAAAATAAAACAATTCATTACACATTTGTAATCTACAATATACATATATATATATATATATATATATATATATATATATATATATAAAATCGGTAAATATTTGTAAAGAAATAACTAAAGAACAGGCTCTTTGATAACGTCCACTGTTAATGTCTGGGTTTTTAACAGATCTCCTTCATATGGACGACAGTAAGTAGGGGCTAATATCAATTACAATTGATTTAGATTATCCACCAAAATTCTTATAAACAAAAAAAACAGAGTTTTTTTCTATACAATTTCGTTACACTTTGATTTTTAATTTCTAATTTTCAATTATACAAATTAGATTCTCGATATCGATTAATTTTACTGATGTAAATGAATTTTAGAATTAGAGTTAGCTGTCACTAATAAATTACTTTCAATACTACACATTTAATGTAAATGATAGTGATTTATGAAACAAATACGTAAATGCCGAACAACTGGATTTGTGACAGTACGTTACTGAGCATCTTTACCCACGGAAACAGAGAAATTAATAAATTATGGACCTGTTGCGTGGCGGACATGAAAATAATATCAGGATAGCAAGTAATTATTCCCTCAAACATAGAGCAAATATTTGCGCGCAGTGCTGCACTTGTTGACAAATGACATTAACGTTTCCGGAGGCCATTGCCTCCAGCGCCGGCGCTGTGACGCCGAGGCGACTATTCAACATGTCAACGTCGCTTTATTTGCTTACGTCATAATTTACAAGGAAAATATTAATTTACTTGACTGTGTTACCTATAATTAATACCAACTTCGTCCAATTCAGAGTCGGAGTGTTGTAACTTGCATTCGGATTGAAATATTGCTCTTATTTTTTGACAATTTTATCAGAACTTACGAGAAAGACAAATTAATAGCCATTACTAAATATAGTGACAACATGAGACAGTTAAATATTTCTCTCGTAAGACAATCCAATTAAATTGAAACAACTGGACTACCTACCTTATTATGGAACTGCTATCACGTTAAAATTGGTGAAAATTCCAAATTATCGCTATTATCAGCACAAAAATGTTTCAAGTAAATTAGCGTAACTAACATATTGAAAGTGAATCTTATCTTATTTTTTCTGATATATTCACATACCAAAATTACACACACACACATGAGGCCCTCACAGTTTAATGCTCCTTTTTCAGTTTTTTCTGCCAAACCATTTACTCCTGAACTTCGAGAGAAGAAACAAATGATAATAGGTCGAATAAAATTTTTTAGTAATGACGAATGTTATTCCATGCATGTTTATTATATTGTACAATCAATTTTAAATAGTTGGGTAATAATCATATTCGTATAAAATAGACTGTTACAAAAAATTAAATACATCTCGATAAATTTGAAATTTTTTAACCGGATAATTCATTACAATTATGTACTGGTCCAAAACTCAATGTTTAACTGCAACGATCATACAACTATTATTGTATTTAATTTAAACTGTGGTCTGGAAATCATTTTCTCCAAGGATAAAATTCTCATTGTTGGTATTCACGCATTTTACATCAGATATTCCTGGCTTTTTCAAGCGAACCTTGAAATTTTTCTTTCATAGGTAAATTGAACGTGCCTCCCTGAGTAATACGTCTAGGAATCGAGACCTGAATACATTTTTGCGTCGTTATTCGTAGGAAATGTACAATTTAGCGTTACTTGATCTGCTTACCTCTTATAAAACTAAATTATGAATACTATTTTTGTAAAAAAAATAAACTGTTATAAGCTATTATCATAAAGGTGGAAATATTACTGTGCAGTGTCCATTCATAATGTTTTTATGTGAAATTCCTTGTGAAATTGAACCCAGATGTTTACAATTTTGGAAAGCAGAAACTTACTAAGGACATTTTTTTTTTTCGATTCATAGAATAATATTGTATTTAAACACTACTGTTTTTATTACTGAAAAGGTCGAGGAAAATGTTCGTTTGGAATATCAAGTGTGTGATTATTTACTGACGAATTTTTCAAGGAAAGTAAAGTATTTTCTCATGCAAACTACAGTAATTATTTCAATCCGTGATATAAACGTCACATATTATCTGAAAACATTGATTGGTATTATTAATATTTGAAACTTTCTTAGCCAACCCTTCTGTTCAAGTTACAGACTAAATATATGTTAAAATGTACTTTTATGAAAGATTACTGTTATGTTAAAATTAGCCTTTAACCCTGTCAATTAACAAAATGTCATATATATAATATATCCATTCGTTACAATTATTTAACAGAAGCTTTCGTCGTTTATCTTCGACATATTTGATATTACACCAATTGATATATCATACCTATGAAATTTTGATTATTGACAGGATTAACGGTTAATTTTACAATTGAATTTTCACTTATTTTAATTTTTATATAAATATGGTGTCTGTTATATTATGAAAAAATGTTAGAAAAATCAGCTACTATCTTAGTTAACAAACTTCCAATTCCATAATTAATTACAAAATTACTTATGAGTTGTTAAAAATTCTAAAATCATGTAAATTAATATGTCATAAAACTTTATAAGTTGTTTGATGAATTTTATAAGCCTATACATGCGATAAAGACATTATTGTTCATAATCAGATGATAATTTTATTAAATAAAATATTTACATTGTTCCAATCTAAATTATGTTTGTTTATACAAATATAAATAATTTTGCCCGTTAAATTTCAAAATATTTTTATGCTCATTGATTATAGTTTTTTGCCCGATATAACAAGAATTTCAATATAAACAATTAATTCTAAATTTTCCTGACTAACAGGCTGGTGTATTTAATATTTATTTTTAAAATAAGTCAGATTCTTATAATTCTGAATATAGTAATATTATCCTCTTCTGTAGAACGAGAAAGTGAAACTTTAATACAATGTTTTCTTTTCAACAAGAAAATTAGAATCATGTAGCCGAATACAACATAAATCTGCTGAATGTTAAGTGGTGTCAGTAAGAGACGAATACGAAGATACATAAGCTGTTTTTAGAAGTGGTATAGTAATATTGCGATCACGCGGATAATGATTAACAATATTCATTTCAACCCAAGAGAGGTAGAGAATTTCTTTCTTAATCCGAAAATAGTACTACGGGCTAAGCGAGATCCACGAGGATACATTCTTAGGCCTTGGCTGTGCTCTGTATTACAGAACTTAAATGCAACAACGGCTTGCTATAACTTTCTCCAGAGAAACTCCGGGAAATTGACCTGCACAGAAGCCCAACAAAGTTAAACTTGATGAAAATTGGAACCCAGCGGAGAATTAGAAGGAAGCTTGTTTCATTTCAGCAGCTGAGGTTTTCAAGTTTTAAAAAAAATGTTTGGAAAAAAAAAGAGACCACCGCAAGAACAAAGGAAGGCATTACAGTCAGGTCTGGCATCAGCTGCTGGCGTTGCTCTCGCTTTGCACAAACTTGGAAGCGATTAAAGATGCACTGTTCACAAGGCATAATAGCGCTGCAGAACCTAAACTTTCAGAAACATTTCTGAGCTTAGCCATGTGTAAGCAGCTTAGCAACCATTTATAAAATTAATATCGAAACTTACTAACGTGGTCTTTGCTTTTTAATCTTTGCCGTTTAAATTAAGACACACTCTAAATCTGACTTAATTAGAAATTAAATTGGTTTTCTTCATTCAATTATTAAAGAATTTATCTAACAAATAAACTAGACTGTTTGTTTGCGTCTGTGTATCTATGTTCCGCATACAATTTTTACCAAATTTTGAACACACGTTCCTTTCGAACCGGAAACAAACACTGTGGGGGTGCAACACGTCTACCTCCCCCAGGGATGGGGGTGGAAATTTTCAAACAAGTTAAACGGTCGATATTTTCGTCGAGTAAATATTTTTCGGGGTCAGTGAGACTGACAGAATTTCTCACGGTGTTGTTAGTCTATAATTTCAACCTCTTTCGACATAGGAGCGAACCACTCTTAGGGGTGGAGGTGCAGGGGCGTTCCATAAATTAAAGTAAAAACAACAAATATTGGAGTCGAATCCGCGGTTATGGACGTCGCTGAGTTTAATTATGACAACCCGGGCAACAACGGACACACATCTAGTATTGAACTGTAAACATATGTTAGAAAATTCAATTTAATTATAACTCCAGCCCACATCGACAAAATTTAACACTTATCTCACGTAATTTAAGAAATATATATAATATTTATAACTACCTTTACCTTTGCTTTTCCGTACGCATGCATGTATTCTATCGATGTTTGGAGAATTGATCACACGCCTGAAAAATTTTAAACCATGGAAAATGCCACGAACAGTTTTATCGAACACTTACAACTTATGTAGGGTTTGCTGATTTAATGATCCAGGGAACGCGTATTGCCCAACTACCGGTTAAAACTAACCGGCTGTACAAATAAAATCTGTATTCCGCTCTACCACTCATACCTTTCATGGAGATTTGTTTACTGCCGTACAAAGCAAACGCCATCAACTAAAATTTTCATCAACACGAGAGGAACGCCACCCATTTACCCTCACGGAGCAATTGTCAAGCCAGAGCTGAAGTTTTGTCCGACAGCTAGACAGAAAACAGGAGTGCAATCTTCCTTATGGAGAAACTGTGTTAGAGTAATGAAATATCATCGACCTGCCTGCGACGTGGAAGATAAACGTCTGGTCGAAGTGGCATTGTATTCGTCATCTATTAAGAGCGAAGAACTGCTGCAGCAATAAAACTTTTTACGACTACAGCCTGACAACAACAACGCCCTCGTCTGAATTGAATGACTGGACAATACCATAAATAACAGTACAGGACATTGGCTTTACATCAGAGAAACTGCTCTTTTGTGTGAATTGACTACCGATAAATAATTCATATCTTACAGCAAATAGTTTAGAATAAATGGATTGTGTAAACAAGCTATATTGATGTTATTAGAAGTTACAATTTCGATGAATTAAATAAAAAAATGAAATAATAAATTTTTGTATTTTAATTAACTGTAATAATATTTAGCAAAGCGTCATAATTCTGATGGTCATTTTTCAGTCTCCTAAAATTAGCTGCGATGTAAGCTCAGTGTACGGAATAGTTAAAGTAATGTGACGGACAATCATATAAGCCGCTGAGTAGATGGTCAGTTTCATTCCGATACACCTAATTTCTTCAACATCAGTGTAAGAGAAATGTGTAAAATATGGTGAACCATCCAGTGAGTGAAAATCATTTATATAAACTGGAATATTAAGAACAATGAAGCATTTTCGATGTGCGCGCCGCTCCCAGTCTGGAATCTGTCAACACGCGACTCGTACCGCGGAACCCTATGTAAGTACACTTCAACTCAATGGAACCGATAACGTAGGATCCAAAGCAGAGGAACCGCCACTAGAACGTGAGACATTCGACTTGCTGGCAGAAACATCTGAGATAGTCGGCATTTCTCAGAATAACGAACAATTAGAGTTATATGAGGCCTTTACCAGCCTTTGGCGGGAGGTGACTCGACAGAGTTAGGCATGCAAGGGTTGCGAGATAGTAGGTTTTTGTTCCGATCTTTAATATGAGCAACGTTGAGAATAACCTGCCTAAATGTGTGAATACTGCCCCGCTAAAGGGCGCTACACATGCTCCGTCTTACCTTAAGACTTACCTGCGTAGTTCAAAGTCTGAAGGTAAAACGGAGCGTGTAGCGTGTAGAGCGTGTTAAGACTTTTGCGGCCGTGTACAGTGCAGACTCAGGCTAGAAGGATTTCAACCTCTGTTTGATATTTTGGCTCGCGAACCTGAGGCGCGCAGACAAGTTTGAATAGGTGGAAGACTCAACCAACTTCAGTTCAAGTCAGCCCTCCATGTTGTGCCGACGTGTCAAAAATCGAGAGATAATTGTGAGATTGTATGATGACAGATTTGAGGAATCACATGAATTTGTTACTGAATTTATTTCAATATATAGAGACAATGAATTTTTATGTAAAATTAAATCCAAGGATTACAGTAATCGAAATAAAAAGGCGGCAGTATATGAAGCGCTATGAGAAAAAATAAAATAAAAAGATGCAAATGCTACTATGGACTCGCTTATAAAAAAAATTATGTATTAAATAAGTTGTTTTCGAATGGAAAAGAAGAAGTTGATGGTGTCAGAAACATAGATGAATATGTATTGTTATTTATTGGAACTATGTGTACTATGAATGTATATAGGTTTTTGTGATAGATATAGGTTTAAATTGGAAATAATAATTTCAGTAGTGAGAGTGTTTTTAGGTACGAGGATAGGACGATGTGTACATACCAACTGTATCGTATTTTCAACAGTTTTACTCTTTTTAAGGTATCAGGAAACCCCGCCAAGGAGTATCTCAAATATGAAAAATAAAGACGATAATGAGACCATCAGAAGCGAAAGTCAGATACAAGTAAGATAAGAAATGAAACATTAACAATCATCATATTGTCTAAAATACACATCATACGGAAACAACATCGCAGATGGATTGAGAACATTATTCTGCCAAATATTGATAAATTTACCATTTTTAAGGCAAACTGGGAAATTTTGACATAATTTGAAACGTTTGGACAAAAAATAGTAGCATTGAAGGACAATTGTCACCTCTAGACATATACTATTACAACATGAACATCCACACTGTCAACCAACTCAACACTATTTTACTTGGCATCAAACACATGCTTACACTCCTCAAGAAAGTCAAGTTTGTCCACAAGACTGGCTTAACTTAAATTTTTCTGCCACTAATTATTTGATTACCTTATCTCCAGAGTAGTATACCAAATAAATGTTATAATTTTTATATTATTGACAGTAAAGTTGTTTACTTGTGAATAGTTAGTGCAACCTTCAAATATTCCTTCTTTATCACTTGATATACTGCATCTCTTGTTTCTGGAATTAAGGTTGAAAGATATTGACGAGAGATTGTCGTTGAAAGCTTCAAATCTGCGAAGCCAAAAACTGAAGTGCGTTCGTATGGGCTTATCACATCTCTCATAACGGTGTCTTTCCGTATACTAAGCGGTGATATCAAAGGTGTCTATTCTAAATACCTGTCTTCATCCATCGTCAGCTAATTTTTCCAATATGTCGGCTCCAAACTTAATTCGATTAATAAATTTATGTGAAAAAATTTCCTCTTTTCAAAAGCCATGGCTTACGTTAATTAATTAAAACTAGAGCTAACCGGACTGAAATAATTAGGTCGTTTAACGACAAATTCGAAATGATATTCACACAAAAACTGAACAAAAGTACGCACTGACCACTGTGCATGTGGATACGAAATTGGTATTAAGACTTACCTTCAGCCTTGAACTGCGCAGGCACGTTATAGACACGGCGGTTTTTAACGGCGGAAATAAAATTTTCGTCGATGATCAAAGAAATCGGGAGACTTACGCACTCAGCGATTATTATCGCGTCGGGAAATTTTACGTTTAACGATACTCAGTTCAGAGTGCAGTGAACATTGTAGTTCAAAATGAAGGAGAGCATATAGGAGAGACTCGTGCAGGGTTAGGATTCCCGGAGCCGGGAGTAATAAGCCTGGTCTCCTAAACTAAAACTTTATTCCACCACGTGGTGCGACTCTGGCCGTTGTCGGGAAGCACAGGTAATGTGTCGCGCGAGAGCCGGAAACAGAATGGCGCTCTCCGTGTGCACGCTGTAGGTGCTCGGTAGGGCCCCGTTACTTGGTGGGGAGCATTGTTTGCATCCCCTAACGGGACGCGTAACGGGACCCTCTTGCTCGCGTGGGGACACGGAATATTCGTCCCCACACCAGCCACCCGTTAAGAGACGGAGTCAGGATATACGTTTTGTGCCAGAGTCGCATTACAATACCATAATAAATATATATGTTCATAATTTTTACAAAACAATATACAGAATATTTACAAAAAAAAATAATAATGTGCGAAATGTTCTACGGCGTGGGCGAGTAGCGGTCCGGGGCACGGGCCCGGCGACCCGAGCGAGTTGGCGGCGCTGCTAGGCGATGCGGGCGAGGCCAGTCTCTTTGCGCTGGCGTGGAGAACGTCGCCTGTGGTGCCACCGGGCTGTCGTTCGTGGCTGCCGGCGCTATGCTGGGGGGCCCAACTGCTTCCTCTGGGCGCAACATGAAGGCCGGTTTTACCCTGTCCAGTGAAACTCGTGTTTCTCCGCGACTTGTATGCAACACGCAGGTTTTCTCGTCCCTGCTGACGATGCGGTAGGGTCCCGTGTAAGGCGTACAAAGGGAGGCCTTTATACCGTCGTCACGGAGAAAAGCATGGGTGCAAGTCGCCAACTCCTTGAACACGAAGCTTCCTGGTCGGGAGCGTCGCGAAGCCGGTGTGGGCCGTATGTTTGTTGTTGCCTGGCGGACCCGCTCGATGAGTGACGTCGGGTCGCCAAGCTCGGGTTCTGCGGTGAAGAATTCGCCGGGCAGACGTAGCGGTTCTCCAAACACCAGTTCGGCGGCTGATGTCTGCAGGTCCTCCTTGAAGGCGGTACGAATCCCGAGCATGACGACCGGGAGGGCGTCGAGCCAGGAGGCGCCTTCATGGCACATTATCGCTGCCTTCAGCTGCCTGTGGAGCCGTTCTACTAGCCCGTTAGCCTGTGGGTGGTACGGCGTCGTGCGGGACCTCTGCCAGCCCGTGTACTTCCCCAGTGCCTGAAAAAGATCGGACTCGAACTGCCGTCCTTGGTCCGTAGTAACACGCTCTGGGCAGCCATAGCGCGAGATCCAGCCGTGGAGCAGGGCGTTGGCCACATCTTCTGCGGTGATTCGCTCCAGTGGATAAGCTTCTGGCCAACGCGATGCACGGTCGATCGCCGTCAGGAGGTAGCGGTAAGAGCCTGCTGGCGGCAGTGGACCCACGATGTCAATGTGTATGTGACGGAAACGAGCTGACGGCGTCGTGAAGTCTCCCAGTGGCGTGTGGACGTGCCGTGTAATCTTCGCGCGCTGACATTGCAAACACGCCCGAGTCCATACGCGTATGTCTCGTTTAACCCCGGGCCAAACGAAACGCGACGTAATCAGGCGCGTGGTAGCGCGTGTGCCGGGATGGCTCAGGCCGTGGACCGCGTCGAATACCTGTCTGCGACTTGGAGCTGGGACGACTAGGCGTTGGCGACCCGTCGATACATCACATAACACCCGGAGGTCGAGTCCTGGGACATCGACGTGGCGGAGCTGGAGTGCTGTGCTGCCGGCTAGCAGCTCGCGTAGCTCGTCGTCCTCGGCTTGCTGCTGGGCGATGCGGCTGAGATCCACCGGGCTATTGGCTGCTGTCAAAGCTTCGACGCGGGATAACGCGTCGGCGACTATGTTTTGGGACCCATTGACGTGCCGAATGTCCGTGGTGAACTGCGAGATGTACGTCAGGTGGTTCCTCTGAACGGGCGGGAGTCTCTCGTTCTGCTGCTGATAGGCAAAACATATGGGCTTATGGTCAGTAAATATTATTGTGTGTTGAGCCTCCAACGCGTGACGAAAATGCCGGACCGCCAAAAAGATGGCGAGTAGCTCCCGATAATATGCCGGCCACTGTGTTTGCTGCGGCGTCAGCTTCCGGGAGAAGAAACCCAACGGTTGCCACGCTCCTCCCACTTGCTGCTGCAAGCTGGCGCCGACTGCATTCTGCGACGCGTCGGTGAAAAGCCCGAGCTGTGCCGTAGGGTCCGGGTGAGCCAGCATCGTTGCGTTGGCGAGCGAGGCCTTGCATTTCTCGAAGGCTGCTGTACTGAGTGGGTTCCAGGGCACAGGGTGGGTGCCGCGGAGACCTGAGAGAGCCTCCTGGAGCTCTGCTTGATGCGCCGCTGCCTTGGGAAGGAAACGACGATAGAAATTTATCATTCCCAAGAAGCGACGGAGCCCTCTGGCGTTGGATGGGCGCTGGAAATCGCGCAGTGCGGCGACACGTTCTGGTACGGCGCTTACGCCTTCCGAGGAAACGTGGTAGCCGAGGAAGGTTACGGCCTGCTGGCCCAGCACGCTCTTTTCCACGTTGACGATTATGCCGTGCTGCGACAATCGGCGGAAAACGGTTCGCAGGTGTTCCCGGTGTTGCTCTGGAGACGCGCTGTAGATTAGAATGTCGTCGATGTACGGGAAGCAGAAGTCCAGCCCCTGTAACACTTCGTCCATAAACCTCTGGAACGTTTGTCCAGCATTTCTCAGTCCAAAGGTCATGAACGGGAATTCGAACATCCCGAACGGCGTGGTTATGGCCGTTTTCGGGATGTCCGTCGTGTGCACCGGAATCTGTGTGTATGCCTTAACGAGGTCGAGGACAGAATATATTTTGCTTCCTCGAAGGCTCATAGCAAAGTCCTGTACGTGCCGAACGGGATACCTGTCTGGGACGGTTCGCGCGTTCAGCGCGCGATAATCACCGCATGGGCGCCATTCTCCGTCTTTCTTCTTAGGCACGAGATGCAGCGGCGATGCCCACGGGCTCTTCGATCGTCGCGCGGTCCCGTCGGCGAGCATGGCCTCGAATTCTGCCCGTGCGATGTGGAGCCGCTCCGGTGCCAGGCGTCGTGGTCTACAGGAAACTGGGGGTCCTGGCGTCGTCCGGATGTGGTGAACCGTGGTGTGACGAACAACGCGGGGCGCGCCGGCCGGGCGCGTGAGCTCCGGGAATCGGCTCAGGAGGTCCTGGTATGGCGAGCACGTCGTCAGGACCCTGACGCTGGGTTGCGGCGATCGGTCCTTATTCGCGCTTACGACGCGGCCCGTCGTCCCGTCGAGCAGGCGCCCGCTTCGACAGTCCGGTAGAAGTCCAAAGTGTGCCAGGAAATCAGCGCCGATTATTGGCAACGCGACGTCCGCGATGACGAAACGCCATACGAACACCCGGTGCAGCCCCAGGTCGATTCGCATGGGTAGGCAGCCGTACGTGTTGATAGTACTGCTGTTCGCGGCGCTGAGCTTGTAGTTGGTGACCGCGCGCTGGCCCTTGAGTAGGTTGCGCGGGAAGCAACATAAGTCGGAACCGGTGTCGACTAGGAACCCATGTCCGCTGGTGTGGTCCCTAACGACGAGACGGCGTCCTCTGGATGGGCAGCCGGCAGCTGCAATAGCCGGCTGCCTTACTCGTTTCCCTGGGTGTAGCTGCACGGGGGTTCGCAGCGTTGAGCCCGGCTACCGAACCGTCTGTGGTACCAGCATTTCCCGGTGCTGGCGTTGTCGCGGCGGCCACGCTGTTGTTCGGGCGGCTGACGGCGTGCTGGCGGCCTTCGTTCGCCTCGTAGGGCTGCGACTTCCGCGGTGAGCGCCTCCAGGCGCTGCTCGAGGCTAGGGGCTGATGGGCCGTGGAGTTCATCTGCCTGATTGGTGGACTGTGAGCTCGTGCTGGCAGCGTGGACGTGCGGTGGGAGACCGGGTGTTGGAATCTCCATAAGCCTGTCAGCGATTTGGGCGGCCGTGGCGAGCGGTGCGTCTATATGACTTTGGACCGCGACCTGTACGTAGGCCGGCAGGCGCTGCAGCCACAACGTCCGCAGGAAATCGTCCGACACTTGAGTAGGCCCTACTAGGCTGCGGAGGTACCGCAGGAACCGCGACGGAGATCTGTCGCCAAGTTCGGCTTCGCTGAGCAGCAGCCGAGTTCTTCGCTCTTGTGAGGGCGAAAGTCTCTGTATCAGAGCTTTCTTTAAACACTCGTACTTGCCTGTTGCTGGCGGGTTGACGAGGATGTCCTGGACTTCCGCAGCCCATCTTTGTTCGAGGTGAGCTGCGATGTGGTTGAACTTGGTGGCGTCCTGCGTGATGCCGGCGATGGCGAATTGGCTTTCCGCCTGGGCGAACCAGACGTCCGTATTGTCCGCCCAGAAAGCCGGCAGCTTCGGTGTGATCCTACAGACCTGTGCTGCGTCATGGTGTTGGCCACGTGGATCCTCCTTCAGCCTTGCGATCTCCTGCTGTAGCTCGGCGATTTTGTTGTTCAAAATGTCCATCGTAGGGGTCACCAATATAGGAGAGACTCGTGCAGGGTTAGGATTCCCGGAGCCGGGAGTAATAAGCCTGGTCTCCTAAACTAAAACTTTATTCCACCACGTGGTGCGACTCTGGCCGTTGTCGGGAAGCACAGGTAATGTGTCGCGCGAGAGCCGGAAACAGAATGGCGCTCTCCGTGTGCACGCTGTAGGTGCTCGGTAGGGTCCCGTTACTTGGTGGGGAGCATTGTTTGCATCCCCTAACGGGACGCGTAACGGGACCCTCTTGCTCGCGTGGGGACACGGAATATTCGTCCCCACAGAGCATATTATGGTATTACTGTTATTTCGGCGTCGAATGAAAATGAGAAAAATTCGACTAATTTGGGGCCATCCAATTAATGAAAGAAGAGAAGAGGTTGCATATTTCTACACGCTGTTTGAAGAGTTTAGGCAGGATGACGCGAAATATGTTCAGGGTTTTATCCCATAACACAGGTCTTTCTTTAAATAATGAAATGAGTATCTATGGTGTCACCCAAATTATTCATATTCGAAATATGCAAAAAAAATGACACAAAAGATAGGATGGCAAAAATCAGCCTTCCAATACGAAAATTCAAATAAAGAACGAACATAACTCCATTGGTAGAAAAACAGCCATCTGTGCAAACATGCATAGGCTAATTAGACCACTAGTTGCGAATGGAGATAAATTTATCTCTTAGAGCTAGAGGCACAGACTGCTCAAGCTGTCTTCCGCAACAATTTTATCGCTCAGATTAGTTGCCGCCCAGTGTGCCAGCTCTCATTGAATGGACTTCTGCGGTTACGGCGGCAGCGATAAATTATCACCGCAATAATAATCGCCATTTGTGTATCGGGTATAAGGTATGACGGAGCATGTGTAGCGGCTTTTAGACGGGAAGATAATCTCACTGGATTTACCGTAAGCGTAAACTGAACCCGAGAACGCACTATCGAGAATCAACGTAAACAAGACCAGTCGTCATAGTTGCGAGTGTTACGCTGAGACTACTAGCTCCGATGTAAACAAAACAGTCCACTCAAAGTTCCATTGAACCCCTAAAAATGGCAATCAATCTTTGTTTTTGCTGACTGGTCCATTCCTGAAAAAACCATTACCAAATTAACAGTAAGCCACACCAATAACATAGCCTAAAGTGCAGTGCTATTTCATTGCTTCTTTGATCATTTAGATAAATTTTATTAACTAATTGTGCTATTTTTGAATATGTTGTGTAAGTAAAGTTCTTTATAGTAGACGTTTTACTGGAGGCCTGCCGTTGATTCACTGGGTATTTTGTACATAAATGTCTGTTCATAAATTTATATGTACCGAATCTTCTAAATGATGCAAAACTTTTGAGCTGAAAAGAAAATACGTAGGGATACAAAAGTCATTAGCAACAAAAGAGGTATTGGGAGACAAAGAAAATAATTCTGTTTTCGCAAATCGAAGAACCTGAATGCATAATATTCTTCACTGAAGCGTTCACCCTAAACATTAACAAATGAAACTGTGTATTTTTCTATGCGTAATAAATTAATTTTAAATATGAGAAAAATAAATAACATTTCAGCGCATATATATACCTAAAAAGGTGGATGTCTAAATTTAATGTAATTGACGTATGCAATAGACTCGAATGTAAAGTCAATATTAATTTCCAGCCTCGTTATTTCAGGCTGGGATAGTCGATAATAGATCCCTGTGCTGTTTTATAAATCCCGTTGAGATTGAAAGTTACACAATGAAAACCAGATTAAGCCACAAGTGAAGCAGAAATACGCTACAATACCGAGTTCAGATTTAGTCACAAAGGAACATCTTTTAATAAGAACATTCGGTGGTTTATCTCGGAGTTGCGGAGAGAGGATGTTCTTATTTCCAACTGCCGTCTGCAATAAGAAGTTTTATTACTGCAGTGAGTTAGTCATTGTAATCTGTACGTTTATAAAAAGCGGGCCGTGTTGTAGATAACTCGGCGAATGGGCAAAGTTTCCTCGCGAACAAGAGGGGCGACTTGCTGGAGGATGCCGGAATCGCGGTAAAAAAAAAAAGTTGTGAGGAGAGCACGGCACGTAGGCACCCTGGTCGTAAACAACGCGGGGGAGATCTGTGATATATGCATTTCCGCTCGTGGCTCGTAATCGTATGAGCAAACAGTTCCACCTTAGCAGTCGCAACTCCATATAAAATAAGCATGGATTTTTATGCTGCATACTTTTTTGCTAAATAAATAATTGGTTTTTCTGTAGGGACCGGAGATTTCATGGGTTCTGCCTTTCGAAACTGAAAACCGAGGGAGCTTACCTTCGTAATGGTGTGGATCCGCTCATTGCACGTAAAAAACAAAGAATTTTTTTTTATCGGGAAGCTCCCTTAGACACGGTAAAACTAACTTCGATAAAATCAACCTCACTATGTAAATATTATTTCACTTGACATATACTCTTGTGCCAAAATGTTAGCCATCTATACCTAATAGAAACATTACAAAACGTGGATTTAAATGTATCAGAGGGTAGAAAATGAGTAGGATATTTCTGCTATGTAGAGTGAAAATAAACCTACAGTTTAATAATTACAGATATCGATTTGATCGGACTATTTTTCCCTCTTGGACAGGAAAATGTGTAACAAGAAATTTTATACCTGATACTTTTCAAATAAAATGTATTATCCAATCATAAAATCAGTAACTTACTATTTTAATTAGTAATTGAATATACTAAGGGGAGGAAAACTAATATACTCGCGGTGTTATAACGACATATTTTGGTTGGGCAGAAAGTTGCTTAATATTAGTAAGTTAGGCAGCTATTAAATACTTTATAGCATACATTTTACATTTTTACAGAAACACAAAGTTCCTATCCGAAACTATTTCCTGTTAATATTCGTCCTTACAACACATTTAAAGGCAATAGTTATATATATATATATATATATATTGTAATAAACAATCAATTAATAATTTAATTGTTCACGTTGTGGTAGCTATTTAATGTAATAATTAAACATGATGGGTTAATATAAATGAAAAGCTTATGAACAATTAACTGTGGCTTTCTAAGAATAAAAGATAATTACAAACCAAATTTGAGATCGGTTCTCTCAGGGCCTTTACTGAAATTGATAATGAACACAAAAAAATGATTTAAAATCTTATTAACAAATCAGTTTACAATTTACCTAAACAATATGTCGATAGAATGAAAGAAATTAAAAGTAAAGAAATTAACTTTGATTGACAATTAAAAAGGAACGAAATCTGACTTCAGCCTTTAGCTAATGTTCACAGTTATTATAATTAAAATTTAGTTACTCACACATTGTCCGTCTGGTACCATCATTCTTTGTTTCCCCTAAACAACACGATAAATGCAAATCGTTAGTTACACAGATTCTAGTTCTCACAGAATTTACACGCTCACCGGCGAATAGAACGCAGACAAATTTCCGGAGCCTTGGATGAACCTCTCCTTGGTCAGCAATCGGATGTCGTCTTCCCCTCAGTGTAAAATTGTTCGAATTTGCCTTATTACTGGAACTGATGATTTGCAGATTCTTTGTAGACTTATACTGTTATTTTTAATGATTTGAAATAGACTGCAAGGTATCTCGATGAAAAATTTGTTATAATGGGACTCCTTTCCTGGAAGGCTGTAGACGTAAAACTGACCCAGACTTCCGTGCGCGCAAAACGCCATTTCGACTTTTCGACAAAGCAGCCGAGCTCGCTTCTCCATTGTCGCTTTGTTCGATCAGACCGGTATAATGGATTTATCAAACAATTCAAATTTTATGTCCAAACAATTACTGGCCTAATTAACTATTGCTACAATATATATATATATATATATATATATATATATATATATTGTAATAATTTATTAACTACTTTTGTTATCTGTTGACTATAATTCATGATATGAACTATGTGGCGTTTTTAAATGAAAAGCACTATTACGTGAAAACTATTAAACAAGATTTATTAACAATTTTAAAACAAGTATTCAAATTACAAAAATATTTGGGATCTCAGGGTCTTGAACTGGGTTTGATAAATGGCAGAATTTATATAATCAAAATCACAAAAATTACATTTGCTTTATATGGGAATCAATGCGTCTGAACATAGACGAAATTTGTTGCTGAATAAATAATGCTAAAGATTGAATTTAAACAATTTCAATTTTTATCAAGAAATAAAGAATGATCTGAATAATTAAAGATCTAATTTTTATCGATAATTAAAGAACGATCTGACGTTTATATTTTAAACGTGGTTTACAATGATTTTAAAGTTTTCTTTCTACTTACGGCAGCCCAGGTCTCATTTCAACTTTTCGTGCACAATTTTGGGGATATCACTGATTCTAAGTACTCACAGACTCTAAATGTTCACAGACTCTAATTAGCGTAGTTTGTTAGTTGGTTTAAAATAACTTTGTCGATTCTCGATGATTTACTGCAACCTGGATTTGTAGGTCTCGTGGATTTTTTGTTGAAAATGCACCTTATTGGTTTTGTCTGTTGACTGAAAACTAGTTCAATTTCTGCATTTTTGATATAACAGCGTACTGGTTACTGGAACACTTTCTCGTTCTTTAAATTAGACCTTTTTCATTCTCGCTGCTGACTGACTAAATTGTTCAACTTTTCGTGTATTAGAATTTTGTGGTCTTTACACCTCGCCGTTCATTGCCTGACTGTACTACTTTTGTACAATAGACTTTGCTGGTCTTTATGCCTCGCCGTTCATTGCCTGACTGTTCGTTCTTTTCGTCTGTCCTATTTGCTGTCTGCTGCCCGACTATTCGTTCGTCTCGTAAATTTTGAGCGCGTAAAACCTTCTCGACCGATCAACAATACTTTCTTTGCATTGCCAGTTTGTTGCGGCGTCCGCTATATCGACCAATAATGAGTCCTCTACATTTCAACTTTTCAATTAGAACAATGCCTTAATTACCAATTACTACAATATATATCACTTAGAAAGAAATTTTCCGCGATAACAATTGAACCTGGAAACATTTGACAGTCTGAAACCTGTCGGAAACTATGCAGCTTTTGGAACAATTTGTTGGTTATTTGTCAAAAAGTGAGTAATGTTATACATTCACAAATTGCTGTTTTTTATCGTCTTCATTATTTTAGAAGTTAAATTAATGATTGTCCAAGTATTTATAATACATATCTTGAAATAATAACCAAGAGAACGAAATGAAAATTTTAAAATAAAAATTTAGTGAAAAAAGGTATGGGCAGAAGCACGATGTAGACAAACATATGGATTTAAGCAGGTGTGATGAAACCTCGGGAAAGCATAGGTCACATGATTTCCTGGACCAATAATATTTCTTGGTCCAGGAAAATCGACGAAAAAGGTTCGATAAGATCAAGATCTTTCAACGCAGTGATGGTGCTGAACATAAACGATCTTCTCCGAGCCGTCAGCAGAGACGGGCTAATATTCTTAAACGTGTCGTCACGACTTATTGAGTAAAGACGGCGATGTTGGCTGATCCATGGTCAATGCACGAAAGGTAACGTCCAAGTATCGCAATGATTGACGCTCCAAAAATATATACAATAAAATGAAGTAAGATTATTTAATTTCTCAATATTATTGCTATGGTTCCAAAAACTACGATGTGAGACTATTTCGCTTCTGCTCTAAGAATATTTTAATTTTGTCTGACGTTCAACCTTAAAGACAAGCGATGAAAACATTTTAAAAAAATAGAAAAACTGTATAGATTGAACTGTTACATTACCATAACGTCGCCCTTATAGTGGGCTAATTTCTTTATCGGTTTTTGTGTTTGCGTTATGATAAAAATGTCTATCCCGCTCAAAGGATTCTACGTGAAAACAAAATCTTTTTTAAAACAAAAACAGTTAATGTCAACAGAATTACATTTTGTCTGCGTTAACACAAGACGATATTGTAGTGACTAGCTGCAGGACAGAAGCGTATAACGTATGTTCGTTAATAAAGCCACTTGTCATATAATAGCAGTTTAAAAAAAGAGATGTTATGGCGAATTAATTTGATAAAATATTATTTCCAGGTTGAAACGTTTAGGACATATGAAGGATAACGTATATAATCATTCCCTGTTACAGTAGAACTGATAGAACAGGTACAAAACTAAATAATTCTACGAAAAGGGAAATTCGTCCCGTTTTTTACGCTGAACGCTAAGGGAAGTTTTGGAAATGAGTTCAATGAGCCATCTTTTTCTCCAGAAGTTAGTTTTGCGTGACTAGACGAACAGCACGGGATTTTGTTAAGTATCCGAACTGGCCCACTTGGAGCTGATAAACTGTCGCCGTTGCAAACTGTTATTTGCAGGGCTTACGACTGCTCATTAGGCGCTTGTAAAATAAAAGTAGTAATTACCTTTAATCAAGCGCCGTTCCACACCGCGCAGATTTACTACAATTGCCTGGCGCAGCGCACGGAATTGCTTTCAGCCTTCGTTATCAGATTTGCGCATCACACTGCGGCTTGCCTTGTCGATTAGCTGTGTCACCGTTGTTAAAATGTGTAATTCCGATGTCAGTCACGCGAGCCTACCGACAATGTATATATCATTAACACAGTCATTATTATAGGCTAACATTATCTTCTACAACTACAGTGAATTTTGTAATAAATTCGTTTCCTATTTAATTGTATAACGTGTTTGTAAAATAAATAATTAACCATTTATTTAGAAAAATGCACACCGGGGACGTCTGACAGTTGTAACGATACATTAGAACAGCAAAAGCATGAAAAACGGATGGGAGCGATTTGTTAAATGAAACGTAAACTAATTAAACATGCGGCATCACATTGTTTCCAACGCATCAGAGTTTTATTGGGAATTATTTTTGCATAAGTTGACCGAACCGTGATTGACGATGTGGTAGATTGTTCGAAGGCCGAAGCTATCATTGAGACACGTGGACCAATACATTCTGAACGTATACAATTCTAAAACACTCGTTCCATAAATTAAATATATTTTTAAAATATCTAAATATGGTTCTTTGAATTATTTTTTATTAACATTAACTGGAGCTTTCGTCCAATATTATTATGTAAAAACTTAAAGACCATACGTTCCCGGGCTCAACGACATCAATAACCCCGGATTTGACTCCTATCTCGTCTCCATAACGCACACTACCTGGTCAATCTGCTTTTATGCTTGTACATTTTATTGCCAGCATCTACGATGACCTGCTTATATCGTTTCGGCCTTTTCATTGACGACCTCTTCACCATGTAAAGATGTTTCTATTTTTGTGTGCAATCCAAAGTCCAGGTCTGAGTGAATAATGGAATCAAATGATTGAGGCGGTGAATTCCTGACATGAAATGTCAGTCAGAGTTGCAAGTATTTCAGGATTGTCCACGTAAGCAAAATCCAGATCTATAACTATTACTTGCTAAGAAGTTTACCATTTTCAGAATCAAGTAATGTGCGATATCGCATGATGTTCTTCATATATGTTCCCTGAGATTTACAAATTCGTACGATCAGATTTAAATACGGAGTCAGAAAACGTAATATTCCTCTTCTCCGCATAAGAAAATCGTATTTTAGTGACGAGGCAAACTTATTTTGCTACGTTGAAATCGGATTCCGGCCAGGTGCTCTATTTGTGTTCGTCGGGCAGGGTTCTTCCTGTAGAGCCAGGTGCGTCAAACGAATTTACTGCGCCGTCTGTGCAACTGCAAACAGCTCCGCGTCTCAATACGTCGTCAGACGAGCTGGAATTAGCGGAAGTCATGCTCGCGTCACATAGAATAAAGCTAGTTGGGTCTGCAAGCGTGTTTCTCCGTGCTGTTCGATTCTACCTTTTCTTTTACATCTTGTTAGATTCGAAACATACAGGTCAATTTATCGACTTTACATCACCACGACTGATTTCATGCAAAAACATACCATGAATAAGTATGATCCGAAGACATGTTTGGCTGTTTCGGTATGACAGCATGGAGAATAAAAGGCATGGCGTTATACGGGCAAATAAGTTCTCCATATGCAGTATAATATAAATTAAAAGGAAATGTTTTCCTTAGATTCCTTTTAAAGTTTTATATCATTCGAATGTTTATTCATTTCTCTGGAACATTCTTTTGTCCTGTATTATCAATATCCTTGGCTACCAAAAGTTCACTTTGTACTACTGGTATTAAAATAAAAATGCGTTTGCTTGGTGGACTTCTTTAATAAATTATTATTATTATTATTTAACCCATCAGTGATATTTATATGAGTAATATAATATTATCCTCACCCTACTACTTAGACTCCAGGCGCCTGGATATGGCTGAAGATAAGGCGGTTTAATTAGGCCTAGTGTTATAGTTCATTTTGATTCTCAATCACAAATGCCGCAAGTTATTTACAATTGCGATCGTATTGAGTTGTATTATACATTTCTCCATTTTTTATTTTCAAATATTAAATTTTTATTGTATTGTAAACTTAATATTGAGAATCGTAATAATGATGAAAAAATATCTAATTTTTATTATATCATATTAAAAAAATGGGCCGGCCTGCTGTGGTGTACTGGTCAACGTCGCTGCCTCAATCACAGTGGTCTTTGGATCGATCTCTGACACGGGTATGGATGTTGTCTGTGTGTGTGTGTGTTAAGTGTACAATGTCGCTAATAACCATAACTGTTGATGTGACTAAAAATAAATAGGTAATAATATAAATGGCCTCTAGTCGGAAATAAATTATAAAGTTTATTGAAAAATATATATTAAATACCTTTCGCTCTCTTCTTAAATTCCAAATTATAAATATTGCCATACTTGATGAGGCCCTAGAAGAGGATGAAATGTATAATTTAATATTTATTTTTGCAATCAACTTTACAATTTTTTCTGATTACAGAATCATAATTGTTTCTATTGGTCATTACAAAGCTTTGAAAAAGTAAATTATTCTAAGTATTGTAAGAAAAAATAATTATAATAATAATTATTAATATAATAAAAATATTCATTACACATTACACACAAAATAGGGATTAATTGCATGCCAACATCTGTACAAATTAAATAATGGCTTTATATAGATTTATATCGAGAACTTTTAGTATATATTTACGTTTCTTGCTTCATATGATCCGAACCGATATTATCTTAATTCATGACTGTAAAACTAACACTATTCGCCTTTCAAATAAAAACGTCAAAAACTATTTCGAGGACATTCAGTTAGTTTTGAGCTATGAGTACGCTTTTATAAATACGAAACTGTCCATCCCGTATCGTGAAATAAAATTTTCGATCACCAATAAACCTGTTTTTAACTGATTGGAAAGGGGTTTTCTCTGAAGCGGTAAATAACTTTTAGGTAATCTTAAATTATCATCCAACATATATAAATTGAAAACGTTGAAATTAAATTAGTGCGTAAACAAAATATTTGGTAATAAGAGTAGCTTGGAAAATTTTTACTATTATTGGGACGAGCATGGAGGGTTAAATGAAGGCGTGTTTCACCGTGCTGTTGGTTTATTTATTTACTCTATTTACAATTCATTCAAAGACCTTATAATCATTACGTACACTAGTACAACAGAGCACTCTGACTACATTAAGCTCACTCCGAACGCAAATCCTCCTTTTATAAACAGGTTCTTTCACAAAGCACGCGTATCGAAACTTCTCGAATTTCCCGTGGTTGATGTCTGCACTACTTGACAATGGCAACGACGTAGCGTCTATTCAAGGTACAATATATATTTAAGTAATATTTCAATCAGTAACATGCAGTATTATATTTGAAAGGGCAACTTTGTAATTTACCGTAAATGAAGCCAAAGATTTCTAAGGACCCAAAAAAGCTCTGTGGAGATGGTCTTTAGTTTAAATACGCTCTTCCTCTCCAATACGAAGTTAAACACCTCCCAGAATTCATCAATCTCTTTAATTAACACGGAAGAAGAGCGAACAAGTGCCTTTATTGAAGGCAATCCTTCCAGTGGTCCGAATGGTGGGTGGGTCTGAATTGGCGCCTCCCATTTGCGTTAATCAATCCAGCACTGGAGAAAAACCTCTATTAATCGTTCTGGGACTCGGAAGGTGCTGGCGGTGGTAATTATCCACCAGAGGGGTGCGATAAATGGAAATTTTCTACTGAGGGTTAAGTGCAGACCGTTTTCTGCGGTTGAAATAAAGTAATAATTTGGGAACAATCTAAATTAAAAATATCTGAATATTAGGTACTATCAAAACTGGACCTATTTCATACATATACAAAAAATAAGTAGCAAAGTATATTGTAATAACACTCATGCTCAGTTTCAATAATATAGTACGCCGAAAAGAGGAAACTAAATTTAAAATAAAATCATATGGAGGAGAATAAGCACAAGTGGAAAAATTATATATGTTGCCCGTCATTATTACTGATATATCATGTTTGGCGGTGTTAAAATTAGTTTATAAAAATATTGTTTGTAGAAGATGGTACTTGCTTTCCTAATCCATAGAATACGAATATATTGAAAAATCTTGGATTACAGACTACATAAAGATAACTCATAGATTCATATGAAGGAAAAGGCCTGCATCGATCAAATACGGAAAAATATTATCAAGAAATCTGCAAATAGTTAAAGAAAGTATATTTTTAAACAATTTATACATGTATTTAATGCAACCAATAAATATTATTCCTACGACATCATAAGTGAAAAAACAAATTTATTAGTATTCTTAAAACATACTCTTAAACAGACACAACGTTTCATTCCTGATTGGAACCTCGTCACGTGTACAATTACAATTAAATTCAATTATAATTTATTATAAAAAATTATTAATCTATGAAAATTTAGATATACTAAATTATAACTGAATTGAACTGTAATTGTTCAGCTGAAGAGATTCCAATCAGGGATGAAACGTTGCGTCTGTTAAACATAATTTTTTTTAAATGATAATAAATTTTCTGACAAATAGGCTGGTGTTATTAACATTTAATTTTAAAAAAGGAGTCATTTTTTAGTAGTCAGTTACCATTGTCAGGAGGGACTTTGGTTATTCCTATGATTCTATGTTCAAATCTGACTATCATTTTTCTTCTACCTTATAAAAATTCATTTCTAACTTTAACTGTAAATTTTGGGAAAATTAAATTTTTGTCACAGAAAGTTATAAAAGGAAATTGCAAAGTTTCATCCCAGCCGGTTGTATTGTATTAATATTTGATAAATTATATATAGCGTCATTTTATGTGTTTGCTATTGCTAAAGCCTTCTTTGTTTTCCGTCAATCCGTTAAAGACTGAGTCTCATTCAACTTTTAAAATGTAGGGTATTAAGTTACAAATTAACTAAACATATTAATCTGTAATAACGAAAAGTGAATAATGTAAGAAAAAATCGAAGAGTTTAGTTCTTCAAAATGTGTTTTTTTTTGTACTGAATGGTGAAATTACTTGATTGTTTAACTAGCGCAGAAAAAGATGGAGAATACGTGTCATCCTTGGGATTCAAATGTTTTTACCAAGTTTTGCTACAATATTATCTAAATTACTTTATTTTCGCATAGACATTGAATAATATTTGTATTTGTAACATTCGATACTTTCATCAAGGGAAATACACTTAAAATAATATGTATAATTTTAATTGTTAAGACTTTTATTCTATCTTATCCCGTACAATTTGGGATCCCGTATATTTACTCTTGATCTCAGGAATTGTGGGTATTTATTCTTTAATGATATTTAGCCAAAACCCTTTGATATTTTTTCTTTAAACACAAGAAATATACTGACTTTAGATGGTTTATTTCTTCATTCGGTATGTCGATACCTTCACAATACCGTTTACAGGATTGTTCGAAATGTTCAGCACGGAATGTCAGCAACTACGTCAAATCGTGACATTAACCAATATCGTTTATGAAAAATTAACAATTTGGAAATTAATAAATGATGTTAATTATCTAACTTTACATTATGGATCTGAAACAATTTAACATTAAATACAAAAGAATAAACAGTCAGTTGCATATAACTGTATACCATTCTTTTACAGTTATCTCATTATTAACAATTTTATACTCTCACTGCATATTATAAATGCAACGGAACGTTCAATTGGAAGAACGACGTCTTAATTAAGTACAAAATTATATTAATGCGCTGCGTCTCCAGTCAAAGATTATATAAATTAGCTTCATAGAAAAAAATGACTTCTGAGAAAATAATATTATTTTCGTCCGTACAACCCAATTAGCCCCATTACCTCCAAAATCAGCTCATTTCCATCAGCTATGACATATTATGTTAGAGAGTGAGGAGGAATTAAATAAAAGCCATAAATTTTATATACAATACAGCCATAATAAAAGTAAAGGTAATTTCTTGTATGCTCATACATATCGATCTCCTTCACATCGATTTAATTTTTTTAAAGCTTTGTTAGTCTTGCCTTCCCGTATATAAAACATTCCTTCAGTGACACCATTATTTACAGGTAAAAATCAATCAAAGTAAATTTTTTTAACAAAATTCATTAGCTAAATTTCGAGGAAAATTATACACAAATGTATTACTGTACATTGGTTTTTAGAGACTTTCGACTATTATTACATTTATTAGGCAGAATATTATTTACAAACTGGATATTTAAATATATATAAAAAAAATAAAGCATAGTAAGTAAACATGTTGCTAAAACTCATTTCCGTTGCCTTGAGGAGGAGACTAGGTGTTCGTCACGAAATAATTACTACCAGTTAAAGTGTGGTGTTACTGCTGGGAAGGCCCTGTACATACTTAACGAGACGTGGGGCGTGAAATGAAACCGCTTAATTTGCACTGCACTCAGCACTCTGAGATGATGGAGTTAAAACTGAGCGCGGCGCAGAGAACAGCCACAATTAAAGGCGATGCGAGGCAGTTTCTGTCACCGGAAATAGAAGACATCGATATCTTTGAGAAAGTTTTCGCTGTGCGGAACATGAGTTCTATTTCCGGCTGCTGTGAGGTGAACGGAAATGCAAACCCCCGCACCACGGTGCGAATTAAATGTGTTTCACTGAGGGAGTGGTGGTACTATAAAACCTTTAACGCACGCCGTACGAGTATATTAAACTCTGTAGTGCGACAACCTCTTTCAGGAAAATAAGATCAATATATTCCAGAGGTATTAAATGCATTCGTGTAACTTGGTGTTTTATCTTGAAGATATTTTCGTTCCCTTTTTCTTTATGGTAGAACTTTTCCACCTGTGGTTGTGATACAGTGTGAACCCTAATCTTACTATATAATATTGAACATTTTTAGGTTATATAAAATACCGTGATTACTGCAGAATTTTTAATCACACATTATAACCAATCCCGCTCACATCGGAAATGAACTGAGTTTTGACTCATGAAAAGTATTATTTCATACAAAAGTATTAAGAAACTTGATCCTCGCTTTACAGTCGTTTAAAATTATATTGATCAAGGATAATTCAGTATAATTTAAAATGAATTATAATTAATAAAAAAATCTCTTATGAAAATCCATATTAGTACGCTTTTCATATTAAATCGCAGTCTAAGGCCTTTATTAAATAAGTATGGAAGCTTGGACAAGGATGAAACTAGCATGAAAATAGAGCAACGCTAGTTTAGAATTAAAAATATATTAATTGGAGTTTATGGTAAAATATTTATTTGAGTCGATTGTGATTTTCAGATTTACTTACAGGGTTAATTGATACAAAGCAATTTTTATTTTCTGTTAATTCATTCAAAAGCCCAAGCTTAAATCAGTCACAAATTAAATGCATATACTTCATTCACGAGTTTATTTAATTTAGTAGTCTAATAATCATCGTCTTATGTTCAATTAAAGAATTTACAGAGTGAAGCGTAAATTACATCAATATAAATGGAAAAATTTATAATATACACTTAATAATTAGCATTGCAGCAATAAAATCATAAATAAAAATACAGAAGAGTAGATAGACTACGTAAAGGGTAATCCAAGCCTGGACACTCCCTTCTTATAGTGTAGGAAAGAGGATAAACGGATGCGAAAAGGCAGAGCAAGGTAGCCATGGTTTAACTAGGGTCTCCGGGCTGTGTTTTAAGGGTCCTCCCCACTAAATCAGCTTAAAAAGATACAGGGAAAGCACTAGAAAACCCTGAATCAGATACGTCGAGCTCTGGTACTTGTCCCACACCCTTTCCAAGATGAGATTGGAGTTTGCTATAGGGACGCAGCATTCCCCCCTCCATGCATCGACCAGTTTAAGAGGCAGCTGGCCGACTTTTCCAGTAGTAATATCGGACTATTCATACCAAAGGCCCAAGGTCTACCACTGAGAAACATACAGCCGTACAAACTCACCTCGACCTTAGTTCACAACCAGAGAAAGCAGAAAGCATCCTCATAGGTAGCATCCTACATCTCTCCAGGAAGGTTTCATCAGGTCCCACAAGCTTCATTGGAACGTAATGAAGACAATAAAGAAGAATAAAAAGGTGTAGACAGGCTAAGTATGGGGTAATCCACATAGTGGCAATGCAATTTATAGTATAGGAAAGCAGGGATGTGGAAACGTAGAGGAAGGTAGGCAAGGGTTAACTACTGCCCCCGGGCAGTGTTTTAAGGGTCCTACCGATAAAGTAAATGAGGTTTTATTTCTGTGGGGACGCAGTATTTCCTCCTCCATGCATCGACCAATTTATGAGGCAACTGGCTGATTTTTCCAATAGGAATATCAGACAAATCTTACCGTATGCCCAAGGTGTGCCACCGCCGGAGCATATACACCTCCAAACTGACCGAGGTTCTTCGACTTGTGGGAACTTTAGTTCAAAACCAGTGAGAGCAGAAAGCATTCTCGGAGGTAGCTCCGTTAATCTCTCCAGGAAGATTAAACCGACCAGAGATTCCTTGGAACCAAGTGAAATACCACGGAAATACATTAAATTAACTTTATATACACACCTGCACGATATATTTTATGTACTTGGGTAACACAGACCAGATTAATCACTTTATCTATCGTAATTCGTGAGAGAAGATTAAATCCAACACATTCGTAATTCCAGAAAGACTTGTTAAGAATAATATAAGGTTTACATCATTCAGTAACCTCGTCCAAATGGTTTTTTCTAAGTGTTTTTTTTATAGTAACAGGCTACATGAGAGTCATCCACGTATTGGAGAGTCCCTTTTAATAGCATAGGATTTATAAGGGGGGATGCGGAAGCATTCCTGACACATTAAAACCCGTTTCAACAATGAAAGAACAGTGAGTAATAATTTGTTTTAAGGTGCAACACATTAAATAATTATATTAGTTTAATTTTAAATGTGATTTAAAGTAGGTGAAAGTGAGTTAATATTTCAACCCGACCTCATCATAAGTATAAAATACACAGACTGCATATTGATAACATATGCTTTGTAAAGAACTAACTGTGAATCAGTGAACACTAATCTCTTTGTATCTATGTAATACGCGCCCCATTCCTAGTTAGTTTTCAGCGAAAACGTCAGTTAGTTTTCAGCGAAAACGTTAGTTAGTTTTCAGCGAAAACGTCAATTTATAAATATGTGTTATTATACATATCGATAGCATCCATCATGGATGAGTGGAATGTCTGCGACTACCAAAATTCTCGTAAATGTGGTATCGTGACGCATCATCGGCTAAGTACTCGATCTATACAACTTTACATTCCAGTCAAACATATTATTTTACTGTTTCAAGCATCACTGCTTTGTAATATGTCTGCCACCCTACATGGTGTTGAGTTTTCACTCTTTGTATGAGAATACAATCGCAGAACTGAGCTGAACAATGTAAAACCCAAATCAGGATGAGCTATTTGATATTCGAACTCCAGTCGTCTTCATGACGAGTTTCGAGCAAAATTTCTTGGTGTGTTTATTAATTTTGCGATTTAAATAATTATTTGAGAAACCTCAAACTTCAATATCTCTAAGTTACGCATTATTCATGTTACTTTTATAAGACGTACTGATAAAAACGATAGTTAAGTTGCTTAATTTGAGTCTTTCTGTGGTTGGGGGAGGGGGGGGCTGTCGCTACCACGACGGAAACTGGAAATTCATCTTCCGCTAGACTGGGTCCCGAGGAGGAGGCGGTCTCTTCCACTCTGTTGACCGGACAAGCGGGAATTGGAAGCAAACGTCTAGAATGGTCACGGCAGACTAAGACGATTGTGTGGAACATGTGGAAGTAATGCCCGAGATATTGAGCAAAATGCAGGCAAATGGAAAACTTTGGGATAGCGAGAGCACTTTTGTGCAGGGAAAGGGAAAAGTGGCTGCCAGTTCTGCGGCACTGACAATGGAGGGAAAAAAACATGGCTACAGCATCTAATTTTTGTTGTTAAAATTAACTGGGGATACGATCATTCTTGGTTTCACTCCACGTTATAATTTTGTTGAAGATTTGTGAAAAAGAATATTTATAACTAAATTACTTTCTACCGTAAATTATTAATCTATGTACATTAAAAAAAACAGGTTTAAATAAGTCACCAATAAAGCACTTTTGCTTTCCTCGGATTATTTTAAGGAAAATTAAATTTGGGTGAGGTGCCTGAATGATGTAGTAAACCTTTCTTGTTATTAAAAAGTCATTCTGGAATTCCCAATGAGTTTGATTTAATTTTCTATCAGGAATTCAGTAGATCATTAATCAGATCTGCGTTACCCAGAACCATGAAATATAACGTGCGGATAATGAAACATATTTCCACAGTTTTTCACTTGGTTCCAAGGAAACCTGAGGGAGCTTGTCTCAGCTCTGGCAGGTGTAACTTTCCCAGAGAGCGAGAGCTGCAACAGACACACAAAAGTCAGCGAAAACTTCTGAAATCTGCAAAAGACTTGGAAAACTTAACCTCAAAATCATGAACGATATAGCATGAAGACTATTAATAATATATCATGCAGAGATTACAAAATAAAAAGACGATGAGAACTATAGAATTATTTAATAAAAAGAGAAGTAAAAGAAAAATTCATTCAACTTGGGAACATTTACGAGAATCGAATACGAAGTATGGAAATAGGTGTCCATAAAGGTGCAAAACAAAAATGATAATAGTAATCATAATAAATTACTTAGGACGAATAAATGTGATATTAGGTATTATTAATAAACCAATCTAATGGAAAATTCATCAAACATGTGAAGTGTAAATTAATTAGAGGATAGGAGATGTAATATGTAAATGTGGATTGAATAAAATGGATGTTAATGTATCTAAACTGAATTTAAGGAATATTAATATTATGTTATAAATAGACAACAGCCTGTTTGAAGTCAGAAAAAGATATTTAATAATACTCTACGTTTGCGACCTCTTCAGGTATAGACTACAAAACTAAACAAATGTAATAATTAAAATTAACAGAAAACGTAGTCTAATTTTTATTAATTATCTTTTTCTGGCTTCAAAATGGCTGTTGTTTATTTATCTTAAATGTCAGAATATATATTATATATTTATATATATATAATTATAAATTTTATGATGTAATAAATTACAGGATAGGAGATGTAATAACTACAGAATATGAAATTCAAAGTGGGTATAAAATGAACCGAACTAGAGAATATGTGGTTCGAAGTTGGGATAAATATATATAAAATGTAAATATCATTAAATAAGTATGTTCGTATTAAAAATGTTGAGATATTACACTTTGGAAAAAAAGTGATACATTAAGTATAAGATGTTAGTCATAAAGAAATGGAATAAATAAGGAACATGAAATGGAATATTTTTCTGGTCTGCCTGCGAGGACTATTCTCTGGCAAGCAGAACCTGCGAGGGATGCTCTCTCGCTGGCAAAACCTTGTAGGAGAGACGGAAGGGGCTACCTTTCGGGATTCCTTTTCCTCTCTCCGTTTTTGAACTAAGGTTCCCATAACCCGAGGCACCTCGGCCTGTTTTTGAGAGGTGTATGATCCGGGGTCACAGACCTTGGGCATACGGTAAAAGTTTTTCGGTGTTACCATTGGAACAGTCGGCCTGCTGCCTCCTAAACTGGTCGAGGGACGGAGAAGGGAATGCTGCGTCCCCACAGCAAACTCCTCTCCCTCTTCCGGATGGGCGTGGGACAAGTACCCAATGCCCGACCTACCTGATGCAGGTTTTTCTAGGGTTTGTCCTGCATCACTTTTAGGCAAATGCCGGGTAGGATCCCTAAACCATAGCCCGGGAGCCCTAGTTAACCCTTGACTACCTTGCTCTACCCTTCCGCCTCCCCGCTTTCAAATCCCTTCCTATGCTATTAAAGAGGAGTTGCCATCGTGTGGATTACACTCATGTAGCTTGTTACCTAAAAAAAGGAATATTTTTCCTAAAATGATAAAACAATAGAGGAAATTAACTGTAATTAAAAGTGAGTAATGAGTAGCGTAGTATGGGAAGTAGATAGTCGCGTAATATTAACGTTAAGAATAATTTGACGTGTACTACGGTTATATAGTACAGTGTTTTAAATTGTTGACGAAGTAATTGTAAATTTAGATGAATTGTTAACGATTTAACAGTAATTTAATATTAACAAGTGTATTGCGATGTTTCTATGGTTTTATTAATGACTTTCTGTAAATACCCTGTACATTTTACGGCCATTGGGCGAAAAGTTCTTGTTGAATAAATTATTTTTTTGTAGACTGAATGTGATTAATTCACGCTGAAAATTATATTTTAGTATAAAAGTAATTTGAGATCTTTGATAAAACTAATAACAAATTATGTGATCTAGTTAGGCCATTCTTCGCCTCCTCTACTCTTAAAATCGATACTAAATTAGGGTATAACCAACATTAGACATGAAAATAAGTTTTCCTTTAATTTATACAGCGTTTCAATTATATAGCTGTGAGTATTCTCGTAGAGGAATAAAATGTTGGGTGTCGGGAGATGCGATCTAGGGAAGCCATTCCTGAAAGTACTGGCCAATCAATCTTCCCCGCATATTGCCTGTCAAAAACAAGAAAAGCAGCTCTGGACGAGTGAGGTGTGGGCTTCTTGAGTGGTAATACACTACTGACAAGACATGTCGCGTCTTCCAAGAGAGTTGGTAAAACAAACGAAAGTCTACTTTGCTGTTACAGACGCTTTTTTTTAAATATTGTATGTAACTATTTTAATTCCCTATACTTTCCACGAGAACTGAAAACAGGCAACCCGAGTATTGCGAGTTTTCCTCGGGATATATGGTCAGAAATTTGTGAAATAAATACTTTAATGTCTACTAGACGAATCACTTCAATAATACAAGAGCTTTAAATATATATAAAAATTAAGAAAAATTTCCATCCATAGTACTATTTAATTTTATATATATTTGAAAATTAAGAAATATTTCCATCCATAGTACCATTTAATTTTATATAGATATATGTTCCTGGTTCTACAGTAGTGCTACAGAAAATGAAGTTGAATAATTCCATTTTGCATACTTTTTATTAAACTTTATCTCATAGGAAGGGTTTCCACCGCAATCAATCTCATAAAAATGTTTCCGTTCTGTAAATAGCATTGGCATATTCACCTAATATTACTTCCATAAGTGTGACATGATGGTTGCGGAATTCGCTCCAATAATTGCGTCTCTGATGTAAGCTTATTATCGTCCACTTCAGACAATTATCAGAACTTGCCGATGATCAGCATGCGTAATCATGCGGTAATTCTGCATCAGTGGATAAAATTAGTTCCCGATTACTCACGAATGGCTAATATCGCGGAACAGAAGGACATTCTCTACCGTCAACTATTCATCGGTAACGAATCGTATTTCCACCGTCAATCTGTTGATTCATTAACCTAATCTGTAATGTTGCACATGGAAGCTTTACAGTGTATCTACAATAGTCACGACCACGAAATTAGGCGGATGATTGGTGTTTCATCAAATATTTAAATTTAAATATGTTTCTATTAAAAATTCACTCTCGCAATTATTTCACTGATCATCACCTCAATTCATATTTCCTTATGTTAAAATCAAACAGAAGTTCACTTACTCGTACAAAACGAGTACTAGAATTAAGTCTACATGTTCAATACACACCACGAAGAGCTATGAACGCTTCTATAAGGACATTGATTATCGTCCTTGTCGCCTACTCGCTGTTTCGGCTAATTTTCACAGATTCTCCCAACAGTAGCACGCGAACTGCCGACCAGTTCCGTCATTTACAAGATACTCGTTCCCATGCGCGAGGCCAGGTACAAAGTTCCCTTTGTCATAGCAGATTCTGTCAGTGGATTTCCCCATTTTCGGCACTTACCCAATCCAGAATGATTCATTATTCTTGAGCTGCATTTAATTTCGCTGTTTGTAGTGGCTCATAAGTATATAAATATAGAATTTAAAAACCTAATTGAGTAAATAAAATGCGTAATTTTAATGAATACCTATTATTGGTCCGTCAATGAATTTAATAACCATTTATATGTGTAGGTGGTATATTTCCTTCTTGGAGCGCAATACTTATTTAAAAATTTTAATACTATAAATTATTCCTCTTTTATCTTTTTTTTCAATCCAACAATTGTTAGATGATTATTTTTATTATTTTATTATTTTTACGGGCGATTATTATTAACATCATACATCCGTTTCTCAAAGGCTACTATAATTTCTGAAACTTTTAAGTAATAACTTGAACTCATTATTCTCCTACTGTCAGAATTATGTTTTTACTTCATTTTAGCTGGTTGTTGGTCTGTAAGGTTCCCACAAGCCGAGGCACCTCGGCCTGTTTTTAGACATTCCGGGGTCGAAGACGGTAAGAGTTGTCCGCTATTCTTATTGGAATAGTCGGTCAGCTGCCTCCTAAACTGGTCGAGGCTCGGAGAAGGGAATCCTGCGCCCCCACAGCAAACCCCTCTCCCACCAGGGCGTGGAACAAGTACCACATACTCGACCTACCTGATGCAGGTTTTTTAGGATTTTCCCAGGATCACATTTGGGCGAATTGCCAGGTAGTATCCTTTAACTACAGCCCGGGAACCCTAGTTAACCCTTGGCTACCTCGCTCTACCTTTCCGCATCCCCCCTTTCAGTCCCTATGCTATAAGGGAGTAGTGGCCACTATGTGATTACCTTATATATAGCCTATCCAAACCTTCTTCTTCTTCTGTAAAGCTTACAATTTTTTGTTTCGCGATTTGTAAACACTTAATGGTGTAGAAGGAAGTCACTATTTAAGAAAGATGCATAAAAATCAGTTCTTTACTTAAGACTTGATGATGAAAGCGACTCTGAAAGAGTACTTCGCACAAATCTCTAGTACACAGCATGGCCTACATTTAAGCGATCTCTGTAATTAATTCGTCTTGAGAGGCGATTAAGTTTTGCCTCCTCCGAACTCATTTCTGAATTAATTACCCCCGGCAAGTAGTAAAGTAGTTTGTAAAGGCACGACTGTACAAGCTGGCCAAGCGCCAAATTAGACTGTCAGTCTCAGACGAGTCTGGAATATCGGAGTACTTACGAGACGATCCTGGAGCCCTCCCGTGCGTGAGAGGAATGCTCCTTCCATCACCTGGACGTCGAGCGTTTTCCAACCTTTACCTCGTGCTTTTCATATTTTTCCATTGTAATTCAGTGTAATCAGAGCACAGCAAAAAATTTGACGTCGTTTTCAAAATTCCAACACTCAAAATCTCGCAGGAAGCAATGTTTATATACTCAAAAACGACACTAATACTCAATTTGGGGCCCTTGTAAAATACGAATCATTTGACGTTATATCCAACTTGTTACCCCTTGCTTTGTTACAATTGTGTACAGCAGAAATAAAATTCATTTCATCATTTAAAAATTATTCTTGATGTACAGACAAAAGAGATAATGCGGCGGAAATCAGCCTCGGAGACTCGACAGTCCATAGACTGATTTACTTATTGGCATATGACGTTTCTTCAAGACGAATACGATCAACTTTGTTGGGTTGAACGTAATATCTATGCGTATCTGCTTCTTTGTGTTTGGTTAATAAATTATCATTTCTCACATTTGGAGCAGAATATTGGGTTATAAAATCATACAATGGCGAATAAAGATGTATCGAAGCGAACATCTTCGTAAATACCAACATTACACAGGTGTTACATTAAAAGACGAAAACTTGTTCAAATTTATATGGTAAATAAAACTGGAATTGAGGTAGCTTAATTATCGTCAAATGAGCCTTTGACTTCAGTTAGTTTATTAGACTACGTAAAGTGCTACGTGTCTCAACTAACGTTATCATAGACAATATTTGATTGAGAAAGAGCAGTAAATAGAAACCAAACATGATGTTACTAGCCATCAAAAAGTGTTGAATGTTCATGCATGTCGCGTAATTTCAGTTCAATTTTTCGAAATTGTTAAAATTTTGAAATAAATATCCCACGTCGTTAAGAAAATAATTAAAAAGAGTTCATTTGCGCTGTCTTAAAATAGTTGGATCCTACAATTGGAATCAGTTTCTTTTATATTTTTAAATGGTCTGATTGCGTGTGTGTGCCTAAAACTGACTATTAGAGAGAAAACTAATGACACTTCTTGTACTCATGTTTCAGTTTATCATCACACAAGTACTTATCTTCATTTGCGGCATTTCCGGGTCAGCCGTTCTTCTCAACTTCAGCACCTTGGGATCTGAGATTCAGCCTCTTATCAGAAGAGCTATGCGTTCCCTCATCTCTGACGTGTACAACCCAGAATCCGTCGCTACGTTAAAAATGATACAAGAAAACGTGAGTTGTATTTTTTTTATACAATATACTGTGTATATTTAATTTTTGTCTGACAGTTCAATAAACGATAGCACTGAATTGTTTTAATAAAGAATACAAATGGACTGGTTATGAGTAACATAAATAGTATATTGAATGTTTTTAACACTTTTATAAATTTTATAAATATTTACACAACCATTATAGAATTATTCAAAGCATCAGCAATTTATACAACTTCCAACATCTTTAACTCTGTATACATATATCGTTCCAGCGAATATTTTTTATCCTCCAAATGAAAATATTTACGGCAGAATGAAAATTAAGGACAAGGATCCCAGTATTTATGTTGGCTATCTTTCTTATTATTAATTTTTGATCCTTCTTCATAACTGATGCATAATTTAACAATTAACATAATATTCAAACCTTTGATTTTTTAAACTACATATTTTTGTGAATACAATGCGGATAAAAAACCAAAAAAATATCAAACGTGACGAAAGTAAATTTAGCCCATTTTGTTGCACATATGCATCATAAATAAAATTAGATCCCATTAATGAGATACGTTTGATTTTAGTGCAATTATAATACTTCGAGAATGACGCTTAAATTTTCTTTCTTGAAAAAAAAAACCGGAAAAAAGCTCAGAAAATAAATATTCTGAAGTTGACCTACGGCTAGAACAATCTATTTTGAGGGGTTGACTCACAGAAAGCTAGGATAGACATGTTTTAACATGTTCATTGATGCTAAAAATTTCACATTTCCTGATGTACATGTTGTTTCAAATCTGCATCACAAATTAGCTCACTTAGAAACCAACAGATGCCTCTGGGATGATACTATAATTTGTGTTGCATATATGCTACACTATGCACTAAAGGACTAATCCAGCCAGAATCCGGATTTGAAATTGATTTTCTAATTGCAAAAATCGGTTAGAAATTTCTGTTGGGGTATTTGCGATAAATATTCAAACATCTATAAAGCGTAACGAATACGAAGACCTCTACATAGTTTCACTCCAGAATGTCACTGATGTTGTTCCGAATAAGATTTTTACTTACACCCTTTTACGAGTTGCTTTTAAGGGCTGAAATACTAAAACACTCTTCGTGTAAATTGATAGATATTGTTTTTAATTAAGTTTTTTTCTAGATGAAATTTGTTCATCTATCTCTTATACTTGATACATTAGTATATAATTTTAAAAATTATAATAAATTTCGTGTGTATAAGATACATAATCGTTTCCCCAACGCTCCACTGGGTATCGTATCATCCACTGATACTGTAGGAACCGTATTTCAAGGCTGCGAGGTCGCCCATTTTCCGCTTCTTACGCAGACTCTCGCGGCACATAATGGCCTCTTCTGTGCCACGAGCACTACGCACGACCATGAAACAAAGGACGACAATTCCGCACTACCAATTTAAGTCCGTTGTTCTGGAACCTTACGCTAATTTGTGCAACGAAAGTTTTGAAATATATTTTCAAAAATAATAATACTCAATTGTACCCCCAGTAAGAATTAAAGAGTGAAGGTTTTTCCAGGAGTATATAATTTCTGGGTTATCTATCATGTAAGAATATAATTGCAGTAGCTCTGCCATCATGTAGCATGTGATTTTTTAAAAAACTGTTGTTGAATGTGTCACGCATGAAACTAGATTAACCCTTGAAATATTACGTCCTGCAGATTGGGTGCTGCGGTGCTGATGGAGCAAGTGACTACTTTTCTTTGAAAGCCCCTCTTCCCAGTGAATGCCGTGACACCGTGACTGGAAACACATATTTCTACGGATGTGTGGAAGAAATGACCTGGTTTTTGGAAGACAAAACATCCTGGCTGAGTGCCATTGCATTGACCATTTGCTTCGTCTGTGTGAGTATTTAATTTACAACTCTCAAGTTGGTTTAAATTTATATTCTATAATTGTAAAAAGCAAACGGCAATCATTTGTGGCTACATTTAATTGAAAATAGTCTTAAAGACCTTTTACATCAGATTTTATTAAATTAATTATAAAATTAACTAGGAGTATTCGAGATTCCAAGCGTTTGAAAACATTGTAAATACACATTCCGGTTGGAATCCTGAGAACTTCTAGTTAATCACATACACCGGGAAACCTTTCGATCGATAATAATTATAAAATGTATAATCTAATAACATGCTAATAAATTAAATAAACAGAATTAATCCAGAACTGCAGAAGTAAAACATAGTATTGAACAGTTATAAAAATGTATTTATTAATATGCAATTTCATTACTTTGATTGGTATGTAATTACTCAAGAATGTATAATACGTAAAGTACTGTTGAAAAGGAGCCTTTACTATTTACATACAGAATGGATTATTTACACTTAGAACAAACCTTTTCTTAACTTGTTAAATAAATTGGTTTAAATAGAAGAATTACTAACGTTTAAAATGGATATCCATATATGTTCAATTGATAATATATGCCTAATTGATACATTGATATAAATGACAGATTGATGAATCACTTTATTCGTAAGAGTACTAATTTATTTATTAGAAGATGGCACTGACGAAATTATGAATTACTCACAGAAATAGAAAACAATGTTTTTATTAATCTTGATATAACAACTGTGCATTGAAATTATAACGAAAATATATTTTAAAATTATGCTAAAATTATTTTTTATAAAATTAAGTATTATTTGTAATTTCTCTTTATCATATTTACAAAGACGAAGTTACTTATCTATCTCCTTCTAAATAAAAATATTGACTGTACGCTTGTCGGTTTGTATGTTCCGCATACAAATCTACGTGGAAAATATTTGACCAAATTTCGTACACGTGTTCCTTTCGGACCAAAAACAAACCCCGTGGGGTAAGACACGACTACCATCCCCAGGGGTGGGGGTGGACGGACATGGAGATTTTAAACCATGTTAAACTGCCGATATTTGCGTATAATAAATATTTTTCGAGGTCAATTAATTTAATAATATTTCTCCCGATGTTGTTTATGTATAATTTCAACCCCTTTCAGAATAGGAGAGGAACACTCTTGGGGGTGGGAGTGGAGGCACGTCACACATAAATAACGGGAAAACAACCGAGATTATCGTCACATCCTTGGTTACGGTTGTCGCTGAGTTTAATTATGACAACCCGGGCAACGCCGTTACCCAGATAGTTAATCATAAAATTTATTGTACAATATAAAGAAACTATAATTTTATATTGTTACATAAATTTATTTTTCATTTTTATGGATGTCTTGAAAAATGTGTTATAAGTAACGCCCTGAAGAAAAATATAGGGAAATATTTTAGACAAATCTTTGCGCCAAAAACTAGACATAACATTACTAAACGACCATAATGATTTAATTCTGTACGAAGACCGGGCACGTACCTAGTAGATATATAGTTATAACCTCTCCCATAATATAATATATATTTTGATTGTTAGAATTGAATTTTTTTACCCTCTGTATTGCATTACATTTTATTTTTCAGGTTATCAACTCTGTGCTAACTACAATTCTTATCCAAGCACTAAGAAAAGAAGAGAAACTAATAAGCAAATACTAAATTTGCAATTACGGTGAATTATAACAATTTTTTGTAATTAAATACATTTTGTACTCAATAAACAAATTTGGTGTGTACCCTGAGGCATTTAACTGTAATTGTAGTTAGTCTTTACAGCGTTTCAAACGCTGAAACAGTTGTGTCAAATAGAATGAAACAGAAATGTGAACAATTTATTTTAATCTAATAAATTTAACTGCCAGACATATTAATTTAACGACACACTGAATTTATTTTGAATTTAAATGTTAAGGTTAAATATACTAAAACACCTATTGTAAAATACGATTTTACGTAATAAATGGCGCGTGGAATATTTGTAATTAAATCGAATTAAAAAATAGGTAATTGTATATTAGTAATAGTATTTGATATAGAAGGAATTTGTATTAAAATATCCTAAACAGATATGCAATTTAGGTCTTCAATCTGAAGTGTATTTGTTTATAATTCTATTAAATATGTTTTTAATTAATATTTGACTTTTTCATTCGTAGTTAATTAGAAAGAAAACTAATTATCAAATAGATAATTATTGTGATGTGTTAAATATTTATTGTTACATATTATATTTTTTACTTATTTTCTGGGTAAAATATATTGTGATAAGAGAAAATTACTTTGTAATTTGTCACTAAAGTAATTAATACAATCAAATAATGTATTTTTTCTGAAATATATCACATTTTGAATATCATTTGTAATGTAATAGTACTTAATTATATTTTCGTGTTTTGTAACGTAGAAGTTTTCGTTCTTCATTTCAGCTCTTTGTTTTAATTTACGTTGTGCATTTAGTGTCAAAGTTCCAGTTTTTCCCCGCAAAATGGCATCGCCACTAATTCTGAAATATGGAACTGCTACGTTGCAATAAAGCCAGTGTTTATGCAGGAAACATTTCTATCCGCCGTTTAGCTTCGTACCGAATTGAAGCGCTGAAAATAATAACCAGATTTTAGACCGTCAAATATCCTTTCTAAGAATATTTAATTTTGTGTATGTTTCACTGCAAGTTTCCGTGGGGAATACACAACTTATTATATGTATTATACTACGAGGTAGCAAAAAAATAATTAAATATTAAGTTAAAATAAAGTAACTAAAATTTATTTAAATTGTTGTAATTAACAGAAATTGTTTCAAATGTAAGATCAAAGGATTTTGGGCCATGCAGAAGAGACCGAACTACGTCGCTATTTTGCGGCCTCATCAGGTATGATGACCAAATTTTTTTTAACGGAGAACGACACTGACAATCAAATTTTTGTAAAACGTTATACTTGACAAGTTTGCAAATTTAGAGACAAAACTTAGTGGAATTTATATTTAATATCTCTTTCTGAGGCAATTGTTTATTTATAATTTATCTTAAATAATCATAATATATTGTAATAATCAACTAATTAACTTTAATTAAATGACATATTTATCAATAGGATAGGCGTTAATTAAATGAATGATTAAACAAGAATTTACAAATAAAATATAATTTATTTTCAAATTGTGGCTTCTAGAATCAAAACAATTACAATTAAAATTTTAATATCTAAGGGTCTTTACTGGGTTTGATGATTAGGACACGATAAAAGTGGAATTTGACTAATTAACAATTCAAAATATTATTTGCTTAAAATTAAAACAATAAGTCGATCAATGAAAGAAAACTAGAAGAAAGCGAACGAACGAACGAAATCTGACTCTATCCTTTAATTAGCGTTTACAATATTATCATAGTTTTTGTTTTTGTTTTTGTTACTTACATACTATTCGGCTGGTACCGGCATTCTCTGTAGCTTCAGAAGTACACTATTGCAAAATTTTACACTGATTTTAAATGTCGACTCACAGATTCTACACTATTTGAATCGAAATGGAATTTCTTGGCTCCCAGGAACTCGGATGATCCTCCTGATGTCTGCTTGCCTTACAGTAATCTGACGAGTTGCTAATTTATTAGTCTTTTACTGATTTGGATTTAAACTGCAACGTAGCTCATTGAAAATTGGTTTTAAATGTTTATTCTCTCATGGCTGGTCCTAAATCCGCTCCTTGCTGCTGACCGAAACTAACTTTACTTTTAGATACTTTAGATCGTCTCGACTATGTTTCTGACGTGACCACTTGCTGTCCTTTCTGGCTACTGACTCAAAACTTCATCCGTCCACATCAATCTTTCGGCACCAACTCACTATCCTAGTGCCTCTCGAGTTTGAGCGCGCATTTCCATTTCGGCATTTTCTCAAAGCAACAGAGCTCAGCGCTATTGTCGCTGTTTGTCGCTCAAAATACAGCTAACAATTTAAATTATAATACAAACAATTAATGGCCTAATTAATTGGAATTACAATATATATATCACTTTTATCTTAGAATTTAAATTTGTCTTTTAGCCAGGGTTACTGGATTAAAAATCACCCTATATACGCATAATAATTTTGAATTATGATCATAAACTGATTCAAAATTTTAAATTGGTAAATTTGGTGAGTAAATATGAATTTTAATCAATAATTCACTTAATTCTAAGTCATATTATAATACGTTACACAGAAAAATGAATCTAACTGGAAAATATAGCAAAATATGCATTACTACTCCTTAAGTGTCATATACCTCGTTACGTTTTGAATGTCTTAATAAATTCAACAGGACTAATATTGTCTCTCAAAAGCTTTTCTTATGACTCGTAAATGATCTCAAATAAACTATTGTTATGCTTTTAAGTGGATTACATAAGTAAATTTATTTAGTATTCTAATATATTTTGAGAAAATCCTAAAGATTTATTGGTGACAATGTCATATAAAAATTATTTGTTTGTTTCAGCCCAATTGTTCTATCCGAATATATTATTTTCTATTTACTACTCAAACGTTTTACCTGGCATTTTAAACTAAATATTTTTTAATGTTAACCGTGCAAATGTTTGCCGAACGGTTTTACAATTTCTCGTGCTTTACAAATTACATTATTTTATCTTTTCCCTATTTTACTTATTTGATAGTCGTTTCAGTACTGTCCATTAATGTTTTATAACATCGATGTTGAATTATTGAGTAGTGTTTTGAGCCGATTAACGGATAAATTGATTTGGCAATTA
Source organism: Zhengitettix transpicula (assembly GCA_037074705.1). NCBI lineage: Eukaryota > Metazoa > Arthropoda > Insecta > Orthoptera > Tetrigidae > Zhengitettix > Zhengitettix transpicula. The sequence goes on along the minus strand of CM073593.1, from coordinate 15,978,666 downwards.
GCAATGCGATGTTTTAGGTTTTGTAACGTCACTCAGGACGAGCACTAACAAGGCGCAATTGTATTTGTGTTGTCTGTGGGTAAGTAAAAAGAGATATAATGATAAAAAATAAAAACCTTTGTTATAATTATCTCTATAAGTTTTTTAAAAAGCATAGAATAAACTAAAAGTTTTGTGATATGAATAAATGAGCTTTCATACATATACATATTAAAATAACTTTACTTATCATCTGTAGAAGAAAGGCATTTGAAACATTCTATACACCAGAAAAATAATAAAAATTAAAGTTTTAAATTGCAGCTTGTAATATTCACATATTTTTGTATTTTATCAATTATTGTTTCACATATCATTTTCAAAAAGTTTCGATTTTTAATATATTTTCTCATTCATTAATTTCGCAAATTAAAATTCATCATTAAAATGTGGTATTTATTTATGAACTTATTTGAAATTAGATTATCAACGCTTAATTAAATTTCTTATTCTCGTGCTACGGTTCAAGTACACATTTTGATTTCACGATCCTCATTTTAGCAGGATAAAGAGCCCTCTTTGTTTGAGAAACATCGTGGCCGACCTGGTCTATAGTGTTGGCAGAGGAAGCAATCAAATGTTATTAGGCGTTGAGCAAACTTGATGGTCTTGGCGGTGCTTCTTTAATCACTGAGATTGTAAAGGAATCGGGTAGAAACGGAACTAATTAGAAGCTCGCGGACTAGGGCAGTCATTCGTATAAAACATAATCCATCACAGGTTTTTACACAAAATTTTTTTATTTAATTAACATGTTTTTATATTTTTCTACATAGTTTCCATACTTGTTTAAACGTTTGTCATAACGTTCTACAAGCTTTTGTATGCCTAAGTCATAGACGTCTGCCGCCTGTAAGAATAATCGGTTTTTAGCTGCCTTTCACCTCGTGATCATCTTGTCCCCTGTGGCAATCTTCTCTATGATATCGATTAAAAAAATCAAGAGCACAAACCATTCTGTCTACGTGTCTCTGAAAAATTATGCACACGTTGGATTCCCAGAGTCTCTACACAAAATTTGCTTCGAAAATGTTATTATAATCAGAATAAAATATTTTTAAAACGATAATTATAAGAGGCGACTTTAAATCCTAATTCATTCATATATATATATATATATATATATATATATATATATATATATATATATGGCCGTATCCGCGTCTACGTTATCCGGCCTAGTTGAAGAAAATTTACATAATAAAATAAAGGAACAGTGTAATTTTCTTTGTCAAAGCATTGGAAGTAAGCTTCTTCGCCAATCCTCTTACGTGCTGCGTACATAACAAAAGCTTAGACATGCAAAGCGCATTGTTCTCCCACAGTGCTACCTGCTCTTCACTTAGCTAGCTGTGTATCAACAAGTGTGGAATACGGTTGCTACAGTACACAAGAAATTGTACTAAAATTAGAACGCCAGAAAAAATACATCAGGTGGATTTTTTCATATAAAAAAGGCATTTTTTCACATGGGAGGAAAAGAAGCAGGTTTTTATAAAACTCCGCCATTTTGCTTACATTAGGCCGGAAAGGCGAGTCTACTGTATTTCATTCAGTAATAATTTCGTTGGCAGAGGTAGGACCTACCAAATATAAAGTTTATAATATAAAATCCCTGACTGTTGAAATGTGCTAAAAAAATTAGGATGACGACATTGGTAAGGAGATTTATAAAACATTTCATTTCAAAAGGCTAAAAAACATAAATATGAATTTGTATTTGACCAGAATCAAAATTCATCCAAAACTGTTAAAACGGTAATTTTTAATAATCCCATATTCATTATTTTCTTAATTTCGTTGGAGTTGCCGAAGAAGTAGTCTTCGTGGGTTAATATTTAGCATTTAAATCTAGCAGATAAATGTATAATTCCAGCTACATAGCGCAAACAAAACGTTCACTTAATACAGGTATCAAAGGACAAATATGTAATATCAAACTTTCCATTGATAAACAATCTGTAGTATCCAAACATATAATTTTAGACAGTGACACCAGATACAATTCCAGACTCATTTCAGAGATACTTTACATTAAATCAAACATCACAGCTATTAATGTACAAACATACACTATGAAACTCAATAATTGCTATGATCCCTTAATATTACGCTAAACTTTGTGTTTTCCCATTGTCGTTGCTCACTTATTGTTACGCTAACCCTTCGGCTCTCCCATTGCCGTTGCGTTTTCGTCGCTTTTGAGTTTTGTCAACTGACAAGTGCAGTTGTGTCGCTCTAGGTCCTTCATAGCACCTGACGAAAGGACAAGAATCCCAGAAACGTTGTGTGGTACTTATACTACCTTTTTGTATTAATTGCCTATCTTGTTTATTCACTAAATCTCTACACAGTCGATGAGGATGTTTCGGTGACTAGAACGACAGCGTAATGAGCGGAAAACATAAGTTCGATTCCAGGTCCTGCCGTTATTTTTCTATCCTACCCTGTTTATTCTTGATTAGAAGAATTTCCTCTGTCCTCGGTATAAATATTGTTTTAAGAAAAAAAAATTAATTATATTAAAATATTGGTTATATGATTAGATTTGTAAACGAAGAGGAAGAAGTTGCGATTCCTTGAACAACATGCCTATTTTCTGGTAATGTGTCCATTTGGAGTTCCCACAATTATACATTCTTTGTCTACAGTGGTCCAGATATTTAACATATTTTAAGGCGAAATATAGCAAAAAAACTATATGTGAAACCATAATTGCAAAATACGAACCTGAGAAATTTTGAAAATAGTAAATTCTTTAATGAGTGAAGTTGAATGAAAGAGAAGCTTATAAGATGGGGAAATTATATTTCTGAGGGACTAACAGTTCTTAAAAAGGCCATATTTTATGATTCTAGAATATTTGGTATATTTGAATTATATAAACCTACGAAGTAGATTTCAAATATTAATTAAAACGTTTTCAATGCTGTCAATAATAGCTGTAATTAAAATTTAGCTTTTCATGCGATTCGAATAAAAAATAGGTACTTTACCTGCTATTTTTGTTTTATTTAAAATTACATTTGTGATATTAATGTATTAATCAATATATATATTTTTAAATTAAACGCAATATAAAAGCATAGAGTATATAGGCAAAATTAATTAATAGGTTTTTTATTTTATTATATGTAATAATTTTGTGCGATTAATATTCGTTTTTAGTTTTGAATTAGAGATAGCAGTTGAGTGAAGAGTTGGATTTATTGGTGATGTGACAGTTCGGCAGTCGAGAGAACGCTGGTCTTTGGGCTACCTGACAGGTCCCAGTCCGAACCGGTAATATATTGAGACATTAACCACAGTATTTTATAGAGAGCGCTGGAAGAGGCTACCTTTTGGGATGCCTTCACATCTCGCTGGTTTTTGAACTAAGGTTCCCACATGCCGAAGCACCTCGGCCTGTTTTGAGAGGTGTATGTTCCGGGGTCGCAGACCTTGGACATACGGTACGACTTGACCGCCATTCCTATTGGAATAGTCGGCCAGCTGCCTCCTAAACCGGTCAAGGCACGGCGAGGGTAAAGCTGCGACCCCACAGCAAACCCCTCTCCAGCCATCTGAAGGGCGTGGAACAAGTACCAAATGCCCGACCTACCTGTTGCAGGTTTTTCTAGGGGTTTCCCTGCATAACTTTTAGGTGAATTGCCGGGTAGGATCCTTAAACCATACCCCGGTGGCCCTAGTTAACCCTTGGCTACCTTCCTCTATCCTTCCGCATCCCCCCTTTCAAATCCCTTCCTATGCCATTAAAGTGTAGTTGCCACCATTTGGATTACCCTCATGTAGCCTGTTAGCCTAAAAAAAAGAATATATAGGCGGTAGTTCCTCATTTTTGTGTAGTAGTAAAATTATGAATTTTTGGGTTATTAAATAAATACTTTTTTACAGCTGTACTATTTAATATCGCATTCCGGTATCAATAATAAAATAATTATGTTTCAAGATATTAGCTTCCAGTGCAGAGATAAAAGTAGAAATTCCCGCTAGAATAACCAAGTGAGATAGTTCATTTGGGTGACGGAAGTGAATGAGACTAGGGAAAGAGGAAGTAAGTGGTTGACCAAACGTTCACCTTCAAACATAAACTACTATATAATAACTTTCACAATCGAAAAAGAAAGCGCGAACCATTAAAACAGCTTGCGCGAACGCAGGTTTCGTACTCTACATAAATGCGCGTCACATTTTTTAGTTTATTCCTGCGCTGGTGCACTGCCAATCAGCTTCAGTAAGCGGCTAGAGCTTGCCGCGTTAAATAGTTGTGGTGTATGTGTTTATTCCGCACTGCCTCCCCTCCCCACACTCAATCTGCGCCACGCGCCTTCACGGCTGACGCATACTATAGGTCCCCGTGACTATCTTTCACATCTTCTGTATGTATTTGCCTATTTTTCTTACTATTAATTTCAAAACAAATGTATATTTTTCATTTTATGTTTCTTTCCCTTCCGCATCTCGGATTTTTATTTCTTCTAGTGCCATAAAACACTGTGCGTGACAAAACCTTTTTCTTTTAGGAAATTTATGAGTTATTTAGCATTATAATTGTAATTGTTTTGCATTTTTTTCTTTTAGTTGACTAATAAGACCATAAACACGTAAATATTTATAATAAATTATTGCGACTGTCCAGGTGTTTCGTATTATACTTTTTTTAAGCTGTACATGAATATTGGAAACGGAAAAAGTCCATATAGTAATCATTAAGAAATGAGCGTATTCTTATAGAATCGAGGAGGTATTTAAAGTGTAGAATAACTCTGACTGATAAATAGATTTATTATTTTCATTGCCTTTTGGAGCCCGTGGAAGAATTATTGCGCCACAAGTCTGGAATCGTAGGTTGCATATTATAGATATTGTGCAGGTTCTGCTGTTTGTCCTCAATTTTCCTTAATTATGCAAAGTAAAAGTAATAACAAATATAAAATCCCTTAATCTACATTTTCATTTCGTCGTCGTCGTCCTGAAGTGCAACGTCTCAAACCACAAAGCTTCTGTCAATTCCTGGAACATTTTATCGTAAGCAAAAGCTCAATATAATTCGTTTATTTACCTGCAGACAACGTACGTTATAAGACGAATTTAATATTATGCGATAATAAACGCAGGCTTTTATAACCTGGGACCAAGACAGAAAGAGCCGTCTCCTTTAATCCCCAAAGACAATTTGTACGTTCACTTTATGGCGGAGTGGGTCCCTTCTTTTACTGCCGGACTGCAAATCTGCAGAGGGGCCACTATCTCCCGAGTTCGCTCGTCTGCATCATCTCCAGAGGAACTACCAACAGAAATATTTCCGCAGATAACAAGCCCGCTTCGGTCCCTGTAACATGACGATTGTAAAGTGAAGTAGGAGAAAAAAAAGGAAACATTCGGAAACGAAATAAATTTCCCGGAGAGAAAACAGAGACGCTGGGCCGCACTATCGCGAGTTGCAATCGAGTGGCTGATAAATGGGCTCCGCTAGGCACACACACAAAAAAAACGAATATTCAACAGAGGGAGCTTCCACCTAGCAAGAAAACGCCGGCACAATGCGGTATGAAATATGTAACCATAAGCTTTATTGTTGCGCTGGGCACCTTAGCGAAGAGATTTACCACTCACATCCCACGCCTCGTACAAACATTCTATCTACAATACGCAGAAGAAACTAATGATCAATAAGATTAGTAGTCGTTTGGATGCACAACGTAATATTCCGATGAATATTTGAATTATTTTATTCTTTATAGATATGTGAAAAATGTTGAGAAAATTTTTAAAAATTATACCAAATCTCGGTTTCTGATCATCTTCCTATGTTTCAATTAATAACGTTCAAGTCATTAAGTTTTATTTGTGTCATTTAATTCAAAATTTTGTTGTTTTAATAAACAATTTGTTTGTATTCATTTCAAAATATTGTTTAAATCCATACAACCCTACATGCTCCACTTACATTTTATTTTGATGTTCAACTGTGGGGCTTGAGTATTGTATCAGTTACATTTAATTAACTCCTTTTTATTATAACATGATTTTATAAATCGTATATGGGGGAGTTTTTAAATGCGTACCAACCCCAGTTTAACACGTGTCGAAATGGAAATTGCCTGAAAGAACCCAGTTATTGGCCATAACTAGCGGCCATAAAAATTTGAGGAGTGGCAAGGATTTTTGGAAACCCAATCAACTTTCGATAGTCGTAAAAACATCATATATTACCCCGTGAGAAATTTTACGTTTTATAAGACGAAAACACACCAATAATTGATGCCACACTAACTTTACACTTTTCTTTGGAACGCCTTTGTAGGGGCGACGTAATATTATTTCAGGGACTCATGAGCCTCATTTGGGCTAAGAGATGATTAAGAAAAATCTAGAATCGGGACAAATTGGCCTGACATATCAGCCTTTCCAAATAAATTAAAGCTTCAATTAGCATTATTCAATATTCCTAGCATGATAGCCAGTACAATTAGGACTACGAGCAGTTAGAGCGCTATCCATTACAAATGCCAAGAATTTTCGAATCATAGCCATTGAGATAAAAACTCATTCTACCCATGATTGAGTCGAGAAACAATCCTTGAGGAATTTGACAGGACAACTTGCATATCCCGGTTAGCGGCCAGGAAAGGAAACGACGGCGACAGTAATCCAATTGTGGATGACGTCATTTCGTAGTGCAATTGTGGGTTAGAAGAATGAACTTGCCGATATGGGAATTAAATTCACTGATTCATAAATAATGGAAGTTGGTTTTCAGACAAAGTTCTGCCATGTATCTCATGAAATTTGTATTAAAGAATCAGAGTGGAAAAATCTCGACTCCTGTGAATTTTATGTAAAGCCAGGCTCTGGTGTTATATATAGAACGGATGAAGAAATATCGCCCCGGGCCTTGAGTCGACTCGGATGGTTCAATGGTTAGAGTACCGTATACTAATCGGGTGATCCGGGTTTCATTCCCGGTTCCATCCTGATTCTTTAACACACTCATTTTAATTAGGGTAGGGCAAGTTTAAATTCTTTAAAAATAAAAAATAAAAGATTTATACAGAGGGGAAGTGGCAATATACGAGTATATATAGTTTAAATGCTTTTAAGTAATTGTTAAATATTATATTTATTATTTTATCAATAAATTTAAATTGTTTGATCCATTATATGTACTATAATTTTTTTTTGAAAAAAAGAAACAAAAATTCCTACTTTCCTTCCATCTACCTCTTACTTTGCTTAAATTTTTATTTACAGTTACGGTTATGATTTTGGTTTATATATAAAACTAGCATGTTGGATGTAACTTAAACTTGAGAAAAAATATTCAAATCGTATTACACCCTATTTTTAGGTGCAAAACCGGCTTCCGATGACGAATGAGGAAATATATGAAAGTTCTGTGATTCAACAGGAGTTCACTTTATGAAGTTAGACAAGTCTACTTTATAAATTGACGTATTTAATAAAAATTGTGATTTCAATTATAAAATGACTTTAAATTACTGATATTTTTGTAACGTGAAATAGATACAATTTCCTATATTCATATTGTGTTAAATAACCGTATTAATTTCCACTTTAGATTTATTGATAATATTTGAAGTAAAACATACGTTCTTAGTATCCTATCATCTGTAAACTTTCCTCACCATATTTTTCCAGATGAAGAAGGTCTGCTATCGGTTTCCGAATTTGTAAAGGCTCCAAATAAATCCGTGTTCGCATTCTTCCGGTGGAAAACCTGTCCTTTTGGGCTATATATCTGCCCTCCTACATCTTGGACGGAGAGAACCAATAAATTTATTTTCACTTTGTCACACGCAGACCAAGCCTGACTTTTGGAAGGACAATTCAGAATTATAAAAATTTATATAAGGAGCGAGAAGTGAAAATTTATTGCCTGCCAAAGAAGGTTGAACATTGTTTGTTCCTCATCCATAATGAAAAATACGTATGAAAAATGTGTCACTGACGTTAAATGATTTAAGATTATTAAACTTGGAAGAGAACATAAATCTCTCACAGAAGCGTTTCCTTCTTGTTTACCGTGTATTTATACGCTCTCCTGGATGATGGAAGAAAGACTGCAGCACGTCCGATAAATAATTTCGTTTTTGAAATATAGCATGCATATTCATAATAAGATTTTTAAAAAATCAAAGAATGTAAAAATACGATTGTTATTTATGTATATCAATTTATATTCTTTCTATTCATCTAAAAAACTTTAATTTCTTTTATAAGATTCAGGTTCCCGTGGAGACGTCCGTGCATCTACTGCGATATTGTACTGCATTTTATAAAATTAATCGGAAGAACGAAAAAGTAACAAAAAATGTGACAACGTGTAAAATAAAGTATATACCAGGAAATTACGTAATTCTGAGTCTAAAGCAGACATGTATTGCAATGCAGAACCTGTTTGAAAGTAAATAATTTAATCAGGCTAACATGCTATACTTAGTAAATGTAATTATCAAAATTTGAACTTTAAATAGTAAATTATACTTCATATTGCAAGTCATATTTTTGCAAAATGAATAACACATTTTCATTGCAATAGGTTTAATTTTTATGGGCTTTGTTAATTTCATATTCATATCTTCATGTCACTGAAAACAGTAATTGGTGAGACACGTAGAAAATTTCTATAAAGGTAAACGAGAATTCAATGATGAATCAAAATAAATTTCGTCCCAAAATATATTAATATTTAATTTTTTTCTCTATTAGCTAGGAAAAGCGGAAGAGTTGTCTATCGTTCGAGGTAAAATCGCGTCAAGAAAAGAAATTCATTAAATTCAATGATTCAACTATGTAAATGGCCCTTATGACTTGAGATTTTTTATTTCAAATTGTATAATTCATATTTTATTTACGTTTTAATATTTAATTGATAAACATATTACTAGAAGCAAGAAAAGGTTCGTGGGCAATAAAAATATATATGAACTAATATGGGAATTTATAAATTTATAAGAACTAATATGGGAGAGTTATGAAGGGTTTTTCAACAGCTTTGAGAAACTGAACAGATAACTACAGGGACACGGTCAATCGCTAGGCGGTATTAAGCGTAACTTTAGTGTCTAACAAAAAAAATACACGACAAGTAAACATAATTTGAGGAATGTTTACTTCGGTTGGAGTTCGCTGAACTACGCAGATACTGTGACTGTGACCGAGATACAAGAACCTGTACCGATCATATTCTCCCCAAGAAAAAGGACTTATCGATTTAGGACAACAGAGATTTCATAATCTACTGAAGTCATAAAATCTATAGTTTAGCAAAACGTTTGTCCACGACGTCAATCAGGACGTCCACAGCTAGTATGCTAGTATGTAGTTAGTATGCTAAACAAACTTTTTATCAGACTGACCTGGACTTCACATGTAATAACACAAGATAGCATCACACGTGCAATAAAGCTTGGCTCGACTAAATCACATCAACATGATACACTGAGATCAAAAAGTAAGGTGAAATTGCCATTTAAAACTCCCGGGTATTAGGAAGGCAGGTAATTTTTTTTTCCTAGGTTGGTAGGGCTGTCTATAATATTTCCCAAGCGTCTGTTTGTTAAAAGGTTTAATTATCTCCGAGTTACTCGTGTTTTTGTAAAAAACCAAAAGTGAATTTTTCGATTTTTGCAATGGGTGATTTTGTTGAGCATAGAACTTGCATCAAATTTTGTTTGCGAAACGGATATTCTTGTGCTGACACGTTGAAAATGTTGCGAAATGCCTTTGGTGATCAAACTATGGCACAAAAAACGTTTATAAGTGGTACAACGAGTTCAAAGAGGGCCGAGAACGCGTTGAAGACGAACCGCGCTCAGGACGACCATCAATGTCTACCAACGAGGGCCACGTCCAAAAAGTCAAAGATTTGGTGCTTGAAAATCGTCGATGGACAATTAGAGATCTCGCTGATAGTGTTGGAATATCATTTGGCTCAGCCCAAACCACTTTGAAGAATGTTTTATGTCTCAAACGCGTCAAACGTGCCAAAATCGCTCAATTTTTTGGAAAAAAAGCGTCGCGTTGATGTGTGTGAAACTTTGCTGTCTGACTATCAGGACCAATTGAAATGCATCATTACTGGAGACGAGACTTGGATTTACGCATACGACCCGGAAACCACCGACCAATCCAGCGAATATCGTGCAAAAGGTGAAGCAAGACCGAAAAGACCACGGCAAAGTCGATCGAAAATCAAGGTCATGTTGACAGTTTTCTTTGATTATCGTGGTGTGGCGCACTATGAATTCCTTCCGCCGGGCCAAACTGTCAACAAAGAATATTATTTGAGCGTTATGCGTCGTTTGCGTGAAGTTATTCGTCTGAAACGGCCGGAATTATGGGCGAACAACTCTTGGTTCCTTCATCACGGTAATGCACCCTGTCATACTGCATTGGTTCTTCGCGACTTTTTTGCCAAAAACTCGACTCATATTGTTCCGCAACCTCCGTATTCGCCTGATTTGGCTCAGTGCGACTTCTGGCTATTCATCAAACTCAAAAGGCCAATGCGGGGACGCCGTTTTGACACGATTGAGGAGATAAAAACCGAATTGAAGAAGGTCTTGAAGACTATACCGGAAAAAAACTATTCCGACTGGAAAAAGCGTTCGTAAAAGTGCGTTTTATCGGACGGGGATTACTTTGAAGGGGATGAAATTGATTTGGAAGAAAAAATAAAGAATTTAAGTTTTGTAAATCCATTCACATAAACCGAGAACTCATCAAATTACTGTTCAGTTAAATTCATTTATTTAATTTATCTATTATATAAAAAATTAACTAAATTATAAATTTAAAAATTTTAATATAAATTTTTTGCTTCTCATAAAACACTAAGATTAACGCGTTAAGAGTATTTTCAACCATTTTCTTCTTACACTATAGACGAAAAAATGCTAAAATATTATTTATAATAAAAATCTAATATAGATAAATTAAATATTAGAGAATAAAATTTAGAATATAACTTTACAGATCTATCGATCGTTTGAGGTCACATGTCACATTAGATATAAACCTTCAAGAATAACCGTAGAGACTGCTTTTTTTGCGTCAATCTGCTGTGGTTTATTTGAAGCGCAATATTTTATAAAAGGTCATATTTTACGTAGACGAATATTGAGTTTAATTGATTTTTCAGTAAATTAGTTTTGAAAGCCATACGACTACAGATTTGACAATTTCTGTAATCTCATTTCACGGGGATTTGTCTGATTCATATTTCAAGTATTTTTTAATTTGATTTTTAATTAATGCCAAAATGGATTAAGAGATATAAATACAGTAAACAGTCGCATTCGTATCAAATGTTGCCTGTGTGAGGTAAAATTTTATTGTTAATAATACTAAATACGAACTTAATACAGAAAAACTTTGAATAGAGAAACGGATAACCAAGAAAATTTAATTTTATTAACGACTAAATAATTAAGACTGCCAATATTGAAAACAAGAAATATATCTTAACTTTTTCGCAGTTCGAAAAAGACGCCAATCAGCGTCGAATCGTTCGGCACTTTTAAATTTAAATTTCCTTAGTTATTCGTTTCTCTATTTAAAGTTTGTCTGAATGAAAGTCGAATTATAGTATTATTAATTTTTAACAGACGTTAATTTCTGAGTTAAAAAACTTTATTAGTTATTTTTATTGTTGAGTATATTTGCAATAGTCCGTTTCATTCTTAAAATTAATAAATAAATGCAGCTCAAATTATCTATTTTATAGGTAATGGTTAATTTATTTATATATACATGAATTGGTAGAAAAATAGAAAATTATTTATTTTATTTCATTATTTAAGGTAACGTCCATGAGGACAGTTGCCACGGTGGTTTTCCCATTGTTGGAAACATTTTATTATTTTTCTTTAACTTAACATTTTCTGCACCTTTCCCGTCGGGTTTTTCGTCAGCTCGTTTCTTGGGATTGAGTAAGGGGAGTGAGAAACCGTTGTCATGGCGTTTTTCGTCAAAAACTACTTGATTTTTTTCAGCGTTGTGTAGGCAAGGCCCTTAGCAATGATGAAGCAGCCAGTCTCCCGGTTCCTACAATTCAGGATTTTTTTCTTACGTCCCACGCAATCGCTTTAGCACTTGAAGATATTAATAATTGTGAACAACTCCTTTGACTCCATACTTGAGTTCAATTACAATGCTTTCTCGTCTTTTGCTGCATTGTTTCAGGGTCATAGACATATAACCAGGATTTATCCAGTGTTGATGAGCTTTCAATTCGTAAACACACGCGGTTCTTCGTCTGGTCTTGGAACAAACTTTTCCGCGAAACGTTTGAAGCTCAAATTTATTTGGATTCTTCTGCCTGAAATAGAGGGAATTCCAGAAAATCTTGGAATTGTTATACGACGGTCCGACATGATTGCGTCGCGCAGTTTTTTCAATATTTTCGACTGTTAAAAATAAACAAAAATTTACCTTGGCTACCTGAGTTTGTCGAACCTTTTAGGAGAGATACGAAGGGGCTACCTTTGGGGATGCCTTTTCCTCTCCATTTTTGAACTAAGGTTCCCACAAGCCGAGGCACCTCGGCCTGTTTTGAGAGGTGTATGTTCCGGGGTCACAGACCTTGGGCATACGGTAAGAGTTGTCCGCTATTCCCATTGGAATAGTCGGCCAGCTGCCTCCTAAACTGGTCGAGGCACGGAGAAGGGAATGCTGCGTCCCCATAGCAAACTCCTCTCCCACCATCGGAAGGGCGTGGGACAAGTACCCAATGCCCGACCTACCTGATGCAGGTTTTTCTAGGGTTTTCCCTGCATTTCTAAAGGCGAATGCCGGGTAGGATCCTTAAACCACAGTCCGGGGGCCCTAGTAACCCTTGGCTACCTTCCTCTACCCTTCCGCATCCCCCCTTTCAAATCCCTTCCTATGCTATTAAAGGGGAGTTGCCCAATGTGGATCACCCTCATGTAGCCTGTTGCCCTAAAAAATAAAAATAATAAAAACTTTGGCTACCTTCCTCTACCCTTCCGCATCCCCCTTTCAAATACCTTCCTTTGCTATTAAAGAGTAGTTGCGCAATGTGGATTAACCTCATGTAGCCTGTTGCCCTAAAAAATATGTAAAAACCTTTGGGGATGCATTTTCCTCTCTCCGTTTTTGAACTAAGGTTCCCACAAGCCGAGGCACCTTGGCCTGTTTTGAGAGCTGTATGTTCCGGGGTCACAGACCTTGGGCATACGGTAAGAATTGTTCTCTGTTCCCATTGGAACAGTCGTCCAGCTGCCTCCTAAACTGGTCGGGGTACGGAGAAGGGAATGCGGCGACCCCACAGCAAACTCTTCTCCCGCTATCGGAAGGGCGTGGGACAAGTACCCAATACCCGACCTACCTGATGCAGGTTTTTCTAGGGTTTTCCCTGCATTACTTTTAGACGACTGCCGGGTAGGATCCTTAAACTAGAGCCCGGGGGCCCTAGTTAACCCTTGGCTACCTTCCTCTACCCTTCCGCATACCCCCTTCCAAATCCCTTCCTATGCTATTAAAGGGGAGATGCCAACATGTGGATTACCCTCATGTTGAAGCAAAAGTTCTCGGGTTTCCACCTGGGTAAGAATACGATTGAAACGCGACGTTTCGACGGACAAATGCACTGCCGTCATCTTCTAGGCGAAGTGCCGGGACCATTGAGTTCGAGATACCCTCATGTAGCCTGTTACCCTAAACAAAAGTCTGTTCAAAATAATAACGCGAAGAACGACTTTATAGAGACACACTGTGCCTGAACTTAAACTAAATAAATGGGAATTTAAAAATGCTGAATGTTTCGACGCGGATTTGCGTCTTTTTCTAACGGCGAATAACTTCAGTCTAAAAATGAACTAGACATTAAAATCAAAGATAAAAACTTAGAGGAAAAGAACTTAAAACAAAACGTCGTATAACTTGTTGAGACTTTGTGTGTCATGTTTCATATTGGCAGTATTTCTATGACTATAATATTCAACATTTCTGAAACTAATCTTTTCCAATAATGTGGCTCTCTTTCAAAACTTGATGTGTTATCAAAATCGTGATTAAATTTTATACATAGGAATATGTTTACATGATGACAGTTTGAAATGATATGTTTGTTCTTTAATCCTAGTGTTTAAATTTATTTTTCTTTTGACTTATATAAGAAAAGTCACAATTTGAACACTTAATTTTAAAAACTACATTTGCAGTGTAAAACGTATTAATAGGATCTTTGTGTTCCTTGATGAAATAAAAACATGAATATTTAGGTTTAAAAGTTACAGAAAATTGTATTAGAAACAAATGTATAAGATGAAGTGTTTAAACCACAGTAAAGTAACACAATAAAGTCATTATTAGGCTCATTATTAAAATTAATTTTATGTACCTATAGATAAATTCAATAGGGTAGAGGTTGTCCAGTAAACTATTTTTGACATGGTTAAATTATAAGTACAGATTATTTTCCCAAAAGTTTAATATTAAGCACAGTACAAAATCTCTTAATGTTAAAACCGATACAGGATTATTAAGAAATATTTGTAATAAAAATGACATATTATCTTCAAACCTTTTACTCTATTTCTTTGTTATCTGTTCTCTTTTTCTATCTCTGAATATCCACTTATACCTAATACAATATATCTTTAATTTTTTAACTCTGATGAGGGCCCACGCCTGGTAGAAACGTGTCGTGAAATTAAATTAAGTATCATTTTTTATTTATAATTTTTAGTTGTTTGTTATTGGCCCTTATTAATAATAGTTTTAAGAAAATAATCACTGTCTGCTGAGGTTGTTTCTGGTGAACTGAAGAATAAGAGAGTTTAATAAACGCATCTAGCGAAAGGAGGCAGTACTGCCAAATCTTTTGTATATAGAAAATAAACCAAATTACTGTGGGTTCCCCCTCGTATCAGATGTTGCCAACCATTTAAAGTTTAAAAATATGGACCTAATTTTTTAGTTTTCAATAATTTTCAATAAAGTGGTGCATGACTCAAGACAACTGAAATTTACCGTAGTAAATAATTCTCACGTCTTGGTGAAATAATGCGACATGTTACTCACTGAAGTTCATAGTATGAAATGTTTACACTCAGTTTATTAGCATTAGTGTACTCGTAGAATGTTATTGTCACGTATAAACGCAAGAATTGTCTACAACAGATTACTGTCGTGTTATTCCACTCATTATGAGTTTCAAAAACCGAAGTTACAGATAATTTCAGTAATCATCATTTATATAACTTCAGAGAAATAGATAGTCGTGTTACGCCGAGGCACCTCGGCCTGTTTTGAGAGGTGTATGTTCCGGGCTCGCAGACCTTGGCCATACGGTAAGAGTTGTTTTTCTCTGTTCCCATTGGAACAGTCGGCCAGCTGCCTCATAAACTGGTCAAGGCACAGGGAGGGGAAACCTGCGACCCCACAGCAAACACCTATCCCGCCATCGGAAGGGCGTGGGTCAAAAACCAAATGCAGGTTTTTCTAGGGTTTTTCCTGCATCAGTCGTAGGCGAATTGCCTGGTAGGATCCTTAAACTACAGCTCGGGGGCCCTAGTTAAACCTTAGTCACCATTACTCTACCTTTCCGCATCCCCCCTTTCACTCCTTTCTCTATGCTATAAGAGGGGAGTTGCCATTATGTGGATTTTACTATACATAGCCTGTCTACATCTACACGATAGTCGTGTCAAAATACATTACCCTGTGGTCCACTGCCCTGAGGTTATAATTGTAATAGACCGTAGCTCAGGAACCTTAGTTACGGAAACTTGGTAGTGTAAAAACTATTCAGTAAACATTGAAGAATGAAAAAAATATTGCGGTCAGTTCAGGATAGTAACATGTCTATATTGAAACCGGATTAAAGTATAAAAACCTACCGAACCTTCTTAAAAGTTTAAATAAAATAATTTAAATTGTCTGAAAATTCGTTCATTACTTTAATTCATAATATTAATAAAACAGACAAAAATATTAATAAAATGAAAAAAATTACTTTTAATTGAAAATAATGAATAAGAAAGACATCCAATACAGCTAAAAAGGGTAATATAAATACCACACAACGTTACTGAGATCGTTGTTCCTTTCGTCAGGTGCTATAGGACAAGGATCCCAGAAACGTTGTGTGGAATTTATATTACCATTTTTGTCTTTATTGTCTATTTTTCTTATTCAAAAATATTAATATTATTTTTTGGAGAAACTCTAATATGATTTTAATTTATTTTAAATGAGATAATGTATGTCATATTATCTAATTTGGAACGTCACTGAAACAAACCAAGCAATGGTATAATTAGGAAAACCTATTTTGGAAATTGATTGATAAATTTCGCTTTTAGAATGTTTTTTACCGTGAATTGTCGTTGGATCGTTTTAATTCAATTAAAACATAACATATCTAAATTTTATTTAGACTTACTTTACTCTAATACTACGATCGTATGTCGTAACTACTGAACCACTGTAACTTAATGTATCACTTAAATCCACTGGTTCTTCTTATCCTATTACCAAGCATTTCTGAATTCGGAGGTTTTCTAATAGGAGCAGTGATGTAGGTGTTGAATGTTTAATACACTTTCTCACAAAATATCTTGTAATCCTACAATCACCATTCATGCAACGACATGGGTTGGTGCAGCGATGAAAGTAAAAGATATTTAAGGTTGAATGCAAATGGGAACATGCTTTAAGCGGATTTAGATAGTCTGTAGACTATTCAAAAAGGCTGGTTACTTCGCTGCATGATGAGGTAAACTGTGAAATAATTGTGTAAGTCTGGACTATGAAGAGCATGAAGAACAACCAATATTTGACACCAGCTTTATCGTCATAATTAAACATTTTATTTAATTCATCTATAATTCAGTGTAACGACTCATGCTATAAGTAATATTAATTCTTAATATAGTATCAAAGGTATAGATATAATATACTGCTAGCTTTTACTTCCTAAGGAAGCTGACTACTCGCCGTTATCTTGTAAATTATGGAGCATCTTTGTGCTTGTATTTATGAGCAGTAAGTTTCTTGAACTGTCTTTGTGCCGTCCAGAGCTAACTTCTCCTTTTATGACCCTCGAGTATGAGGCTCACAGTCAGGGAAACTAAAACTCTCCTGTTGTTTCTCCGACTAAAGTTCGTAATATAACAAGCGAAATCAACAGTTAAAAGTTCCTGGAAATAAATCCACGTCTGTTATGGTAAGTTACTTAGAAAGAAACAATCTCGTTTTCAGTATTTGCTAACTTGAAATGTAAAAATTAATTAAAGATTCCAGATTCTAGATTAACAAAAGATACGGAATAGTTTATGACGTATATTACAACACATATAAAGAGGGTGGGACTTAAAATAATGCGAAAATCACTGGAATTTTTTTTTTCGTGTTTGTGGAAGGTCTCAGTTCAATGCTGATATTCCCATGCCGGTTCGACATAGATGGGGAAAAATTCTCCAAAATGGTACATTAAAACAGACGATCGCGTGTTCAGTCCCCGTCGAACTGCGGCGAGTTGAAAAGTGATTAATGATAAAATATTGGAATCGGCCAAGAGTCGAATTATTTCATTTTCTGGTCTAGTAACCGCACAACTAGCTAGTGTCTAAGGAAACTAGGAGACTATTAGGCAATGATTTATTAAGGTCCCGAAGCAAGTAAGTGCTAATAAACAGAGTTTGATGTAAGTCAAAATTTTCCTTTCTAGATTTATTTAAAAACAATCACAAGTAACATAATAAAATATTAAAAACTCCCAAGTTCAGCCCCTGCGGAGCCAGTTAGCCTCGAAGACGATCAATCTATTGCAACAAGAAAAAATCCTATGGAGGTATAAAACTAGCAGCCATTTTCAATATCAGTTAACCAGAATACATTAACTCCCGCTTCTTCCGAAGAGTCGTTCAAAGGAGTTTTCTGCTCCTGAGCGAGCTCTGATCTGGCGCACAGAGCTGGAGGGGTTGTCGCTCAAAGAGCGGAGTCGAAACGCTTCGCTTCTGAGCGAGCTGTGAGCTGGCGCACAGAGCCGGAAGGGATGTCATCAACAGAAATTCAGAGTGGCATTTTTACATTAAATTATTGTTTGTGCTTTTACGATTATCGCAGTTCGTATGTCCGAATCATTGACAGCATAACTTATTTTTTTCTGTAGTGTATATTAAATATATATAAATATATATAAATATAAATATAAATATAATATATAAATATAAAAACATAAAAATAGTTTATATTAAATATTTCTGTCATCATCCAAAATCATAGCACTCAGACACCTTCTATTCTTTCCCTAATTAAAGTGGTCTTAATAGAAATATATTCCAATATACTGGTAGAATCGTAACAGTAATCAATTACGAAAAATCTGTTCATGAAATGCATATAATATTCGAACGTCAATTTTCAAATTCAGTTTTATTCTTACTTTTCCTATAAATTTTACTCTGCATATTAAATGTAGAATCAATAGTTTCGTGGGCTTAACGCTGACTTGTTTTACAATTGTATACGATCTAATAACTTTCCGTGACCACTCATAGCTAATAACTGTGTGTTGTTCGTAATTAACACGTCTGACATTGTACAGGCAATCTGGACCAAGTAGGCATATAGCGACGACCACACATCAGTCACGTGTTCAAGTGACAGAGCAAAAGCAATCAACTATAGAAATTGTAGCAATGATACTGAGTCGGCGAGAAAGGACAATACAGTATCAGGAACTTCAATCTATTTGAATTTTCGAAACTTCTGTAATGTTAATAATATTATTTTGGGATATTATAATATTATTAAGTAATTCACGTTAACGATAACACGGAGAAAGTGTTTAATGAACAAATAATTTATTAACGTTATTTCATAGGAACAAAGTGTCCTAAATAATATACTTTAAAAAGAATGGAATAACATAAGCCTGTAAAGTCCGAAATTTATTATGAATAAATTTTTTTAAAAAATAATAGAAAAAACATTAAAAAAGACACGACGAAAAATCCATGTTTCTCATACGGTGTAGCAAAAATTAATTAAAAGGAATAATTCAAATACGCAATGTAAAAATTCCAAAAAAAAAATTTACGACCATAATTATTTATGAAATTTTTTTAAAAAATTATATTACATATAATTAATTACATAAAATGTCAAAATAACATGAATTTCAAAGGTTTCGATTTTCACACAATTAGCGGTCGAAATGACTTTTATATTTAAAATAGGAATGGAAATAAAAAACTAATTCACTAAATGGATTACAATAACAAGGAATCATAAATTAAATTTAAATTATTAGTAAAGTTTTTGATTAAAAAAAATCATGGGATCTAATATGCAACATTTCGGTCATGAATTATTTTTCTTTAAATAAATTTATTTGAACATAAATGTATAATTATGGAAGTTAAATTTGAATTTGTTTTCATGTTCATTTATTCGAGCTTTTAAAGAGAGTTTCGTTTGGCCGATATAACAGGAATTTCAATCTTAACAATTAATTTAGAATATAAATGTTAATTTTGTCTTAATTATTTTTGATTAAACTTAAATTATTGAAAGTTTTAAATACCATAATTATCAAAGAAGTTAGTAAATTGATATTATTTATTCCCGAAAAAAAAATTATTCTAATCTTTTTCACTTGAATTATGCATTTCCGGACCCATGTTGTAATACATTATTTTCTTCTCTCAATATGAGGAATAAATTCCTGAAATTTTGTATATAGAAGACTGGTTCCTATAAACTTAGTATGGAATTTGGCGTAAAATTAAGGACAGATGTTGGTAAGCAAACATGTTTTGGTCTAGCAAAATTTACCTCGCAGTCATTTTGTTAAGAGGGCGTTTCACTGGCTGTTAGCCAAAAGGAGGTAGTTTATAGGTCACTTCGGGAAAGGATTTGCGAATAACAACGACGGAAAGACAGGATATAGTGAGGGATTGATGTCTCAATATATCATAGTTAACGTGTGTTACTATGAATAAAATTTTATGAACAAATAATTAACAAAATGTCGAAGGCATAAGAATCTCAGCTCCACATATGACTCCTAAGTCAAAATATTAAATTAAAATTTTTAATTTGAGTTTTATTACTTATAAACCAATAAAAAAATGAATTATCCCACTAAAATAAATAGTACTGAGATAAAACAATGTAACTACAGTAATTGGTGATTTATTGCAATTGTAATAGGTGGTAAAATATTGCTCTGAAGGCACAAAGGAGGGGAGCGATGAAAATAATGTAATGTTATATTGTATTTCTACTAGAGCCCGGTGCTTCTCTCTGAGGCCGAGTGGCGTGCTTTATGTCGTTACGGCACCGATAGTATCTCAGCTCACATTAAATTTCGTTATCACTTTATGCCATTGTCGGCAATATTTCATAAATTCGTTGTAGAGGGCAGTCTGAACATATTATAAAACTGAAATTCAACAGTTCATACTAAATTACACACGTCAGAGTACAAATGATGGTTGTTCATTGAATAATTAATATCCAGAAAGTTATGAGTACGAGAACAGGAAAACTATATATATATATATATATATATATATATATATATATAATTTAATAAAAGCTTTTCACTCATAATATATAAATTTACCCAAGAAGGGCAGTCAATCTATGCGTCACGGATCCCACAAGCGCCGCCAAATTTCAGCAAGAACAAACTGTTAAATTATTTTTATGTGACAGGTTGGGAATAAAATAATGAAAATGATCGCAATATTTATATATGTCTTGCTACGCAACAGTAGTAGTAGTAGTAGTAATTTATTATCACAAAGTGGGAAAAATAATGCAGTGTATCTATCTATAGTGTTCTCTATCCACGTTCTTTTAATTTATATCACAAATCTTGTAAATTGTGTGAGTTATCCAGTAATATGTAATTAATTGATATTATTTGTTAGTAATATTTTATCATGTGCGATTATTTCCGGATCATAATCATATATGTAATAATGAGATTTTAAAATTTACTTCAACTACACAAGAAAATAAGGCAGAAAGTTTTCATATGAGACACGAGCACAAACATATAAAATACGCTGATCAATAATTAATTAAAGGATTTAAAATTAATTATTCAAGGCTCTCTAATTGTGAAATCTCTGGATTTGTTCATTAAGAAGTATAAATTTAATATGACTGATTTTAAATTTATGGGTGTTTATGTAATATAACCCAACAGGTTTTTAATCAGTCCCAATAAAATAATTTAAAATTATATTTTTTGTTAATTTTGAAAAAAAAAGCTTTAATGCGATAATTTATCTACAAACCAAAATTATAATTTCTTAAAAAATATAAACATTTTCAGTTTTAAAAAATCCCATATATATATATATATTTGTCATTAAATTTTTTATCAAAATGACTATTTTTTAAAATTATACTTCAGTTACAATCCTAACAAATTTTCGATATATTTTTCATTACTAATAAGGTTTTAAATAATTTTATTGAGACTGATTAAAAACATGTGGGGTTATATTACATAAACACTAACTAGTAATCTTAAACAGCACATCGCAACATTTCATCCAAATTTACGGAAGCTAATCAACAAGAGTTGTCGTTTCATAAACATTTTACAATTTGCATTTTCTCATAGTGTGTCTTAGATCATCGTCTAAAGTTACAACCCGCTCATCGATGCACAGGGGTTCATTCTGCTCGCTTCTGCAGAGATGATCAAAATCACGCGTGAGAAGGATGACGCTAATTATTTTTTCAAATTATCTTTTTCTAATCACCAAAGGGATAGACGATATAATTACAGACATTCACTCCCACCTTTTCAGCAGTTTTTATAGACAAAACGTTTGCACTGCGTGTAAACTAAAATACTGAAAAGTTAGGTTTATTAATGAGAAACTATTCATTGAAGGGAGTAAAAATGACTATAACGGGGAAAATGTGTTTAATTTTGTACCAATGGTGGTCGATCGATGGCAGGAAGCTACTAAAGGCTTCAAGCTCGCATTCAGGCAGAAGCACCTCATGAAGTAAGACCCACTATACAAAACAAAGGGGGGCTGTTGGATCAGATGTCAAGGAGAATATGGTAGGCTGTGCAAGTATATAAGGTATTTGAAATACGTTATAAAGAACAGCCATATGATAAAGAGTTCAGAAAGAAACAAAGAAGCTGAAATAATGCTAACTGTTGACTCTATAATGTTTAATACGAAGCAAAATAACAATTCAGCGTCGCCACCTCGAATCCCGGTATGGATACAGATGTTTGAGCTCGTCATGTTCAGAAAACTGGGGTTAAGACTGAAGGAGAATGGACACACTGACTATGTGTCGCTCGTAAATCCGGTCATGTAGCGCCAAGGATAATGAAAAAAAAAATTAATGAAATAACAAGAAATTTTATTTAATTGGCACCGTTGAGAACGACGCCAAAATATATTTAACACACATTTAACTATGCCACTGCAAATAAATATTTATTTCGATCTGCCCTTAAATTCTTGAAACAATTGCTAGACGAACCATTAGATTTGGCGATAGAAATAATCTGTTTGACCTAAATCTGGCGAATGATAGCACAATTGCAAAGTTGAATGTAAAAATTAACCATTTAATCCTGTCAATAATTTTTTTAATTGGACATAACCTCTAAAGTTTAGCGACAAAAATCTGAATGCGTGCTATGGCGTGCATATTCCTGGCGAAAAAAAAAATCATTGCCGAAATGTGGACATTTGATCTTAACAGCTTCCTTAAATTTCTGAAATAATTCTGAGTAATATGGGACTGTGATTGTTTTTTCTTTATTCCATGTAGTCTATGATAACGAGGCCGTATCCCAGAACTCAGTGGCCTTGGCTTTCTGCCTTCTTCAGAGTCGTTCCACCCGCTTCGACGCACTGTATGGATGGTTGCTTTAACGCAGGGGTGTACTAAATAAATCCACGTTTCATCAACAGAAACGAAACTCAGGGTTTGTTTATTTTGTATTTTAAAAAATCCTAACACTGTTGAGAAATATTAATTCGAGTTTCTGGCTAACAGTTAAAATGTAGCAGTCATGTAGCTGACAGTATTTTAATTTTCATACCCAGATATAAAAACGTTTGTGATCCTGGTCGTCCTGATAGCTCTACAATCTCACTAACCCATTGTATATTTCTGAGATTAAATTCCCTTTTATAGAGTTTTCTGTGACGTCCTGAACGAAATGGAGGTTCTACTGTGTGTGTCCTCTGCTGCCCACTTCTTTAATGTTGAAAACATTGAAGATTAGTTTAATGTCGAGTCTAATTCACGTTTCATAACTGTCGATGTTGAATATTTTATTTAAAAAAGTATATTATTACTGTTATTTTTATTCGATCATATGTAAGACACATTTTTTTGTAAAAGGTATCACGTAACATTTACACCCGTATATTTTTCGTGATTAAAACATTCTAACAATTGAATTCAAATATTTGAAACCTTACTGTATTCCGTATACCATATAATATTTTAACTCCGAACCGCAGTTTGTCCGTACTCGCGCCATCTGTGTATTCTGCCGAGAAAAGAATATGGACTACATTTATTAAGAATATTTTAATTTCCTATTATTCTAAGGAATGCAATAAGTGTCATACTTCAAGTGTGATTTGTTTCTCAACGACGGCAATAATATGCCATTTTTTAATTACTTTATTGTAATTCTGGTACGGTAATAAATTTTCTCTTCGTCTCTTAAAACGTCCGTTTCTTACGGTAATATACTAAAGCTACGATATTATTTATTATTCGTTAGAATATTTAAATTGTTTATATCAACACTCCTAGAAAAAATGGATAATTTTTTACCTTCTTTCTATACAGATTGAATGAAACTTCCCTTCGCGGAAGGTCCTGCAAACATTTATTCGTGGTTAATAATATTAGTAAATGTTACCAGAGCTAAACCTGCGACCCAGGTAACTTACTGAAGCTCATTTTACATTATTTCAAAGAACTTAGCTTCAATTAATAGCCTTAATACTAAGATTTATAACTTAAATATTATTTCAAATAACTCAGCTTTAATTAAAAGCCACTATGTTAATATTTATAACTTAAATATCATCACAGTACTGTAGTTGTCCTAGAATTGAAGTTAATTTATTATTAGTTTACACAAAATAAACTGGTATTAAAAGTCGTTCAATTGTGAAATAACATCTTGTTATGTACTGAAAATAGTGTGTGAAAACACAATTCAAATACAGTCGGTATTTTTACAAAATATAATGCATATGAAGGTGAAAAGGTGAAACCTCTGATTTGTATTTACTACGGATTTTCAAACACAGTCTATATTTCCTCGTAGTACAACTTTGCTTTCATATGCAATGAAAGCAAAAATCTGGGAGAAACAAACACGGATTCTCTGTGAATCTAAATGCATCGCCGCAGCATTACTTACAAACCTCATCTTCTTTCGCCAAGAGGAGGTACCGCGGGGAATACGGAATAACAGAATCAAACATAAAATAGGAAACTTGGGGCTCACGAAATAAAGGGCAAAAAAAAGTTAGCGCTAAAGAAGAGGGAGAAAACGTGAGAGAGGGCGAGTGAATAATTCAGCCCAGAAGATGAGGCGGGTTGGATAAATGTGCAAAGTGCCCGGTTTCACCTTTACGGCGGCTCTTAGACTCCCATAAAGAAGAGTACAAATCTTGGCAGCAGTGGTGGCGGAGTGGCGTCAGGATGGAAGGAGAAAGAAGGGTGGATGAGGAAGGGAACGGAAGGATTGAGGGGGGTAGGGGGGTTAAATTTATTAGTGGCTTGACAGTAAACGGTTTAGAGTGGGAGAGACGCCGCCGCCGCTTGCGTATGCAAAAGCTCCGAGTTGTTCCTGGGGGCCGCAGTTGGACAAACATGTCGGCCAGAGCCACAGAAAAAAAAACCTGCGTTTTCATTCGATTCTTTTTATAAACGTGATAAATTTCAGTGGATGAATTTACCAACGCAGCAGATGTTTTTGCGAAACTGGACGGAGCAACAAGAAACCGGGAGGAACTAAACTACTGCGAAATGGCAGTTTGTGTATATTCCATTTCATCGCTTAAATTACACTACAAAGTTTACAATTAAAACAAATGATTAATAAATAATTCAAACAAAGGAGAAAGAGTAACTTACTTTTAGAAACAGAAATTTTTAATTAAAAAATTCAAACAAAATAATTGATAATTTAAATACCACACAACGTTTCTGGGATCCTTGTCCCTTTCTTCAGGTCCTCAGAAGAGCCTACAGCAACACAACTGCACTCGTCGGTTGACAAAACTCAAAACCGACGAAAACGCAACCACAATGGGAGAGCAGAAGGTTTACCGTAATAATAAGTGATCGTAGCAACTGTTGAGTTTCATAGTGTCTGTTTGTTTATTAATTGCCTTCTACAATTCCAGACTCATATCACGCTTCACATTAATTCAATGTCTGAAATATTAGCATTTTGCTAATCAAATATATGTTTCGAATTGATAATGTTTGGAGACTACGGATTACTTATCGTTGGGAAGGCAAACTTCCCAATCAGACGAGTGCAGTTGTGTTGCTCTAGGCTCGTCTTAGCGCCAGAAGAAAGGAACAAGGATCCCAGAAAAGTTGTGTGGTATTTATATTATCAATTATTTTGTCTGTATTTATTTAGAGGTGTAGACAGGCTATGTATAGGGTAATCCACATAGTGGCAATTCCCTCGAATAGCATAGGAAAGGGATTTAAAAGGGGTGGGGGGTGTGTGGAAGGATAGTGGAAGGTAGCCAAGGGTTAACTAGGGCCCCCGTGCTTGGCTATCTCTTTTATTATTAAGAATTTTGTAATATTCGCCTATAAGAAACGATACCATATTGGTAGCAGCCGTATGAATTTAATATTCAAATAAAGCAAAATCAGTAATGTAACGTTTTTATTACGGCTAAAGCAATAAAATAAATACTCATTAGGAGTCCCACACTAGCTCTAAGAGGAAATATAATCTATTTTGTTTAACAATGATTCGTATTGGCCGAATTTCTGTACTGCTACAGATATGTAACTTAAATTTTCATGAAAAATTGTAAGCAGCTTCTTTATCAGAAGGAGCGAGTAAAATATTTATATGCAACGAAGTCCCTGAATAATTTCGTTTTCACAGCGAAGAAACCACTGCGAACGGGCGCCTACCTACTTAGGTCCACGTCTACCAGTCATCCACTGATGACGCCACGGCTCCTATTTACCCCTAAGAGAAAGTCCAACACCTGTCCAGGACCTGCGCTCCACGCCGCTATCACGTTCTCTGTCTTGAAAGAGTAAATGAATATTTTACCATTCCGTACGTCAGCTATAAGATTACGTATCAATCTAACAATTAAAATATAATATTTGTGTGTGTGTTTGTATGTGCCACATTCAAATCTACACGTGGAGAAAATCTGACAAAATTTTGTATATTTTTTTTCTAGCCGAAACAAACTCTGTGGGGGTAATACCCGATTATCACCCCCAGGGGCAGGGGTGGACGGGGTTGGAAATTTCAAACATGCTAAATCGACCGATAATAGCGTCGAATAAATATTTTTCATGGTCAATAAGATTGACAGATTTTCAACCTCTATTATTATTGGAGGGGAGAACGCTTAAGGGTTGGAGTGGAGGAGCATTACATAAAAATAAAACGAAAATAACCGAGATTGGAGTCAAATCCGGGGTTATTGATGTCGCTGAATTTAATTATGACAAATCGTCGCCCAGCTAGTTTTATATAAAAACCCCACTGATACCCAAAGAACAGTAGTTCTGTCGTCTTTCTGTTGGCCACCTCAGATATCACGTCTTATTTTATAATCAATGCCGTTACATTTAATAAATATTATTAGTTTTTATGCCTTTTAAAGTGTTAAATATTTCTATATTACTTCGTTCTGTCATATTAAGATAGTTTAGTACAGATTAATAGAATATCTCTATGATTATAATTGTTTAAATAAAGTTATTAAAAAATATAGTTTTCGAATTATGAAAATGAAAATATAATAACCTCGACCTGTAATATACGAAACAATTGATTAAGTAAAATGTGTAAGAGCAGTAGATATCAGTCAATAGCAATTGAATCAGTTTTCAGAAATTTAAAAGATCTGTCTCTTTGGAATTATACTTCTTGATAATAGTAATTTCATCTCCTAAATTAAAGTTTTACTTAGAACGGTTGTCGTGTAACTCGTAATATGCACGTACGTGGACCCGCCGTGTCTATAGTTCAAAATTGATTCTAAATTGGAACATTTCAAAAACGAACAATCGTATATATTGAATACCATATATCAAATTTCTCGTTTGTACAAATTTATCGCAAACGGTCTAATTCGAATATTACAATCATCACTATGTTGAAATTTAAACTAGATTAACTAGAACAACGACATTTATAAATATACAGATGGTAGTAATACAATAATATTGCGCCATAATGGCGTAACATTTGTGGGTTAAAATATTAAATCTACAATTGATACAGCTGATACTCAATATTTTTCACGTAATTATTAACATTTAGTTATAAAGTACGATCAGAAAACAATTTTTATACACTAATTAAAAGTAATTTCCAATAGAACGTAATATTAATTATTTATTATGGAATGCACGGATAAAAAATTTAACAAAAGTAAGCAGACTAGCTGCGCTATTCTATTAAAGCCACAATTAACTTTTTCATAATTATCTGCTATCCCTGTCCAACAAATTCACCTCACACTAGTTACAAGTACTTCTACTTTTACTCTTACTCGATTTATCCGTTTACTTAGTAATTCGAATTAATGTAAACATATATTCATACTTTGACAGCATATGTATTTTAATTATATATCGATTATATTCCCCGATTTTCGCAGACAAGAACGAACAGGAAATGAAGAAGTGTCCAAATAAATGATAAATATACAGCTACAATTTATATTCGCTTGTCTATGAAGGAATAATGGAATAAAACAAAACTAATTTTTAAAATAATGTTATACGATTCAGAATCACAGAGTTGTTACTTCAATTAAAAGTGAGTCTGTGTTTCCCGAGGTAAAAGTTCAATTTATATTATATTTTCTTCATAACCTAAAAAATTGAGGTTATTTTCTGAGAGATATTGGTTTGCGTTGTTTGAATAACTGAATGCTTTGAACAGAGGGGATGTTTGGTCTGATAATTGAGCAACCGAAGTACCACGGCCATGGCAACGTGTAACGGAAACTTCCTTGACGGCTGCATCCGCTTTGATGCCTTAATCTGACAACCACAACACAGCTACAAAGTCACTGTCACGCTGAGAGTTCAGAGGACATTTCTCTGGAAACATAATTGTCTATATTAATAAATGGTACTTTCTTACAGAGAAATTTAAAAAAATAGGCTTACAACTAATTTTCGTTATTTCGGTGTTCGATACGTTAAGGAAATTATTGTACGTAATCTATTCGCATTATTAAGGTGAAGTTATTTCAATGTTCGCATCGGTAGTTAATGTGACCAGACGCCTGGCTTTTTCCTCGTCCTCCACGCTTGTTTGACCGTTTTATTGTGCTGAAAGTCTCCTGTGGATTACTTCAGACAACAAGAAAACTGATAAGCATAATTATTATGGTGTGCAAACGGGAAATTCTTAAAAATAAATCATCTTGTAACTTATTAAGATTTTCTGTGTCATGCTTAATATTAACAGTATTCGATATTTTCTGAAATTAATCTTTTACAATATTGGTTTCTCTATCTAAGAGAGAGGTGTCAACATTTAAAAAAGTGATTTAATTTGATAAGATTGTGTTTACAAGTTGGATTTTAAAATTAGATTTAAGCTCTTTAATTATTGTATTTAAAGTCCTTTTAGTTTGACCGATATAACAAGTCACAATTTGAGCAATTAATTTTGATGTCGCTGAGCTTAATTATGACTAATCGTCGCCCAGCTAGTTTTATATAAAACACCCACTGATACCCAGAGAGTAGAAAACTTATTAGTAGGATGTGATTATTGTATTTAAAGTCCTTTTAGTTTGGCCGATATAACAAGTCACAATTTGAGCAATTAATTTTATGAAGAGTATTAGAAAACTTATTTGTATGATCTTTGTGTCCTCTGATGGCACCAGTAAAATGTATCTTTTAAAATAATTGTATCATCAATCATAAAATACCCCAAAAAGGTAAAACAATAAATTCATTTTACGTATTATTCTTTATATGTTCTCTTAGTTAGCGCCAAGATTTTTACTGATAAATTCCGTGGACTGGACTGTTTTTTCCGTTATTGAGAAGTTTAGCTTTAATCGTGGATTTAGAGGTACTAAGACGTAAATTGAAGACTCGAAGGATGCTCTTAGATTCCGGGCTGACCTTCTTGAAAAGACTGCTGCTCGCAGTGAAGAGCCTGGCTCCAGTGAACCATTGAGATACGCCAGCCTTGAATGTAAAAGTTTGTGTAGCGTTAGCGATCCCCCAGCAAATCTTGTCGCTGGAGCCCTCCCGTCGCGAAATACGTCGTACGGAGGGGGAGCGGAGCGTGGGACGGGCCGAGAGCATTACTCGCTCTACGCACTTAAGAGGAAACAGCTCTGTGGAATAAGAAAGCATCCGCCTGTCTTCCACTAACCGCCACAATGCAGTTTTCTCCGGCAATTACACCAAAATATATTCCAGCTATTATTCCCGAATACAATATGAATGGGGAGAAAGTAACTCGAGTATATATATATGGAAATCTCGAGGAATGGTCTTAATATCAATTTTATGGGTGGAAGATAAGATAAAGTGTGTATCTGGAAAGTAATAGAAATTCCACTGTTTTGTAATGAGAATTATAAATAAGGCAGCATCAAATTAAGATAACTAGTTAGCGCCGTTGGTCTTCGTTGCGTTGGTTGGATCAGCTCAGTTGAATGGTCTGCTTAGAGCTGAGCTAATCACTAGAGTGCTCTGTCTAGACACACAGAGCGTTCACATCCTCGCTTGCTTGCGTCTGAATGTGAAGGTCCTTCAACAAGGATCAAACTTGTAAGCTTCTGCAAGGTTTTACCACCGAATTTAGTGCAGGAAATCCGACCAGTGGTTAGGGTTATCAAGCAGAATCCTGTTATAGACCTCATGCATCTTGATATATTCCTGAATAAAACGCTGAAAAAGCAATCTAAGATTGCTCTACCAGAAAATCCTATCTCTACACCTCCAATAGCGCTGACTTGGGACAATAGCTTGGCAATAAGTATATTGTTCGCACTTGATACGTTCTACAGTTCGGTGGTCCTCCGAACCAAAATTGCACTTCGCCGTGTAGGTAACTTTTTTTCTGCCGATGATAATTTGAATTGAGGCACGGAAAAACAACGGCAGCTATCCAGTCGAAGAGAACAGTTTTTTTTATCGCTGATATACGCATCTAAAGTCAGGAGGTATTGGACGGTAAATGATTAAATTCTCTGTGAAATTAGTTACTTCAGATAGACAAGTGATACGATGTACGAGATGAAAGTGGAGTACCAGCTTGATTTAAAATATATGAGTATGGATAATGAAGTCGTAAGGACATGCATAGTTAGTGGATTGCAATAAGACAATAGAAAGTAAAGTTCCATCAAGAGGTTTATCTGCATTAGCTACTCCTACCCATAAACAAGTCAAGGAAAACAAATTCTAGAAAAATTAACTATCGTCCAGTACCATTAAGTTATATTCAAACCTGGTATTAAATAATGAACAGAGATACTTGAGAGCAGAATAAGAGTTATAAAATCAAATATTGAGGCCGAACATCTTGTACCATTAAATAAATTTACATGTAATGTATTTTGTATTTTTATTATCTTCTAATAAATAAAGCAGAACTTTTGTTTGTTTGTATGTTCCTTATACAAATATACACGGGTGGTGAAAAATTCAGCAAATTTCGTACACGTGTTCTTTGCGACCAGGAAACAAACACTGTTAGGGTGAGATACGTCTACCACCCCCAGGAGCGGGTATGGACGAGGGTGGATAAATTCAATCATGCTATATTAGAGTCTGATAAATATTTTTAAGCGTCAAAGAGATGTTATCTGAGTATAATTTCAATCCCTTTCAGCATGGAAAAGGAGCACCCTTAGGGTGCGGGGGTGGACGGGCGGTACAAGAAAAGGTACTATATTGGAGTCAAATACAGGGTTATGGATGTCGCTGAGTTTAATTAAGGCATTCAAATGGCCATTTAACCACCAGAGGAGGGGGTGGATTTTTCCTGACATGTTAAATTGTTTATATTTGCGCGAGTAGCGTCACATAAAAATATCCCAAAAGCTACCTAGATTGCAGTAAAATCAGGAGTTAAGAATAAATGGTATATCGAGCAACGCCGGGCACCCAGATGGTTTTTAATAAAATATTAAAAACACAATTGAGGTTATAGTTTAAAATATACCTTTTTTATTTATAATAAACGCGATCCTTTAAATTAAAGTTACCTTTATTTTATAATGTATTGGTAATGTGTGTAGTGAAAGAAATTCGTTTAAGATTCTGCAAGTAACATTGTTAATATTTGTCCATTCAACTCTGTAAAACGGGAACTTCTAGCTGCTTCGGTCAGAGAGCTCTAAACGCACGGCGCTTCTCAAGTTCAAACAGTGCAGCCTTTACGTTCGTTCAGCTATCGTGGCTTTCCGCATTATAACTTCAGAAGGAAATGCGTTCATCGTGGAGGAACGACAGGCATACTTTACTCTTGTGCTGAAAGGAATGGAGGATAATTTAGCAGAGCGATAAAAACAGCGACCCAGCATCGAGACCTGCTCCGGAAGCTGTTGGTTATACCCATGTCATTGGTTCTTGTACTCTTAAAAGCGCATGAGTATATAGAACTTAAATTATATATATAGAAGACAGACTGAATCAATTGCTTCTTAGATCTTTTCAAAGTTTGAAATTATAAAATTGAAGGTAAGTCTACTCTTTGCAGTTTGTGAACTTGACCTGATCTTATATAATAAATTTCCAAACAAATTTTGGAGAGATATGGTGATACTGTTAAATGAATTTTTGTCTCAGAATTATTATCTCTCCAATACATAAGGTACATGATAAGGTTCCTTTTCGCGAGTCACTCCAGATATTTTGGGTCGAAAAGTAAAAATTGCTCCCAATTTCAGGCCTGTCGCGTAGACATAGTCAGCAAAATCAAACACTTATATCACGCGTTTTCGCTGCGAACATCAAATTTCAACGGCTATTAAGTAATACTGAACTGTTTATAATATTAATTAATAATAATAATAATAACCGTTTATATTGTCACCGATTTATTTTAAAAACTTCTGGAAGCTTTCGGCATTACGCCGTAATCATTCTCTAGATTTAAATACATATTATGACTTATCTATATATAAAAACTTTCAAGTGTGTTACTTTAACTAAAGATGTTTCTACTTAATTCAAACAACTCTGTTTTAAAGGTATGTATGAGCCTAATAATTGTAAGAATTATCCCATATACTGTATAATTTCTGTACTCCATATATATTTTAATCTACAGAATGATTTAGACATAATGTCCATAGCTTTCTGAAGTTTTTAAAATAGGTCGGAGACTGTATAAAAGGTTTTTAATACTATTAATTTCAACGTCTTCGGATAACAAAAATTTTTAATACAAATTTGATCGATTTCGCGGATTTTCCTTTCTTTTATGAAAATCATCTATCATCTTCATTTTTGAAACGCAGAGTGCGTCGGATCGACGTCACAATAGATTCGTCGTCACACGAACTTTAACCTCAAAAGATACTGTGATTAATAATTTTCTGTTGCTGAAACTCCCGCCGTCGGAAGGGCGTGGGACAAGTACCAAGCGCCCGATCTACCTGATGCAGGTTTTCTACGATTTGTCCTGCATCACTTTTAGGCGAATTGCCGGGTAGGATCCTTACACTATGGCCGTGGGACCCTAGATAACCCTTGGCTATCTTCCTCTACCATTCCGCACCCCCACCCCTTTCAATCCCTTCCTATGCTATTAAAGGGAATTTGCCACCACGAGAATTACCCTCATGTAGGCTCTTACTCTAAAAAAAAATTTCGGCCGTGCGTCACGTCATAAGTCATTTTACGCCTTTATTATACCCGACGACTGTCCCAACCAGGACAGTCGCATTAATACGACTTATCAACTGTCAGACTCTGTCATCTTGTGATATATTTCAAAAATCTTATCTCGCCGTCTTTCATATTTAATGTTATCAGCTCTGAAAGATATTTCGTAATGGTTTCTTACACAGCTGATCGGGTTTTTACTATTTTCCGTGAAACAAAAGTTATTATTTTACAATGCAAAAATTCTATACAGGTCAAGTTCCTTGTCACAATTTAATAATGAATATTTTTAACAGGATACAGACCATAACGGTCAGTAACTAAAATGATGGATTACCAAGATCAGCGCACCGATCAATTTTCCTCGTGGTTTGAACTCAGGGGAAAAAGTTGTAACGACTATTCAATCCATGTTTTCTGTTGATCGCTATATTATTTCCAAGTCACCGTCTTATTAGTTATACGTGCTCGTGTTTGTACAGAACCTCCACACAATCCATTTCGGTGTTCCAGGCCGTTACTCCAATGCTTGTCACTCAGAGCCAACATCTCTCCTCTGCAGTTTTTGCTCTAAGTTGTGACCTGCCCTTCCCTTACAAAAGCCCTTTCATGCCATCAGCTTATTGTGCGCGAAAGCCCTACCCTTGTCACGGACCTTTCTTACGGCCTCGAATATAATTTTGAAAATTGTAAGACCTTGAAAGAGGGGTTGGGTAACCCGTGAAACAGACAACACAATACACTCCTTCATAACATGTGGCTCACGTCAAACGCCATTTACAAATTAAATATTTGCTATATTGAAAAATAAATTTTATTCCTTAAGTAATGCTGGCCACTGGAATATTGACTCGGAAAATGAACGTTAGTCCTTTAATTGTGCACATTACACCTTTTTAGTTCATATTCAGCAATTTGCATTTAATGAATTGTACGTAATGTTATATAAATTTCTGTTCTACATAATTGTATTGTAAAAATTTCTACACTTTGATTTTTACTTGAAAAATTGATATTTTAACTAAACATAAAAAGGTCCCAAAATTTAGGGACGAAACGTGGTTTTTATAACGTTATCAATTGCTCTTTACAAATCTGACTAATTGACTGATATTATTTAACTTCTTCAAAATGTCAGTTAAATATAATTGACAATCCTTTAGGGCGAGATTTATTAATTCTTAACTGCAGCAGACAATGATATGACAAATACTATCTGAATTATACGTTTACGAATACAATTAAACACTAATAAACGAAATCTCAAAATTCTTTATAATCCAGTTGCTTACTTTGAGTGAAAAAAAGGCTATAATGAATGGCTTCACTTGCCACTATTCTGCATTGTAAATGAAGTAAGGAGCCAGCATGTAAATAAGATTCATTGTCCATTAGTCTTCATGAAATATGAATTAATGCGGGGTCACTCGTAGAGTAGAATCAAAAGGAAATGCGATTTATTTAATTTTAAACTTTATATTAAAGGTAAAATTTCCTTTTTTAAAAATACTGCAATAGATACAAGACTAACTAATTTTCCTCGTATTTACAAATTAGTAACACACTCAATTAAATTAGCATGCAACACACCAGTCAGTTGAAAAAGTTTCATTTGATACATTTAACTTAGATCTTCGTGCAGGAGCTGGGTTTTAATTACCTAATGTGTATTTACCTGTGTTGATGTGCTTCTCCCCAAACGTAAGTAATGTGACTGATTTTAGAAATATGACCAACGCAGTTTCTCCGTCCAATATGTTATTCGGTTGAAATGCGAATATAATTTGCGTGAAAGGTTTTATTTTTTAAAAAAATATCAGGCACAAACACGATGGTGGCTCACTACCAAACGTTCCTAAATTCACATTTCGACGATTAACTTTACTCCAGAATGTATAATTACGAGAATACTGTGTAAATTTGCTCCGGTTTCTTTTTAAGTTATAAGTGAAAATATATTTGAATAAGCCTTCAAACAAAATACTGTATGCAAGTAAATAATCTCTGAAATATTTATTTTTCAGTTGTATCTTCAACGTGATACAGAAAGTAATTGTAGACGAATTAAAAAAGTAAAAGAATAAAATCCGGCTTTCTAAATGATCCCTCCCTCTAGGGACCCTTGTCTGCGAGGGCTATTCTCTCGCAGGCAGTACGTGCGAGGGATGTTCTCTCGCAGGTAGAACCTTGTAGGAGAGAAAGGAAGGGGCTACCTTTCGGGATGCCTTTTCCTCTCTCCGTTTTTGAACTAAGGTTCCCACAAGCCGAGGCACCTTGGCCTGTTTTGAGAGGTGTATGTTCCGCGGTCACAGACCTTGGGCATACAGTAAGAGTTGTTCTCTATTCCCATTGGAATAGTCGGCCAGCTGCCTCCTAAACTGGTCGAGGCACTGAGAAGGAAATGCTGCGTCCCCACAGCAAACTCCTCTCTCGCTATCGGAAGGGCGTGGGACAAGTACCCAATGCCCGATCTACCTGATGCAGGTTTTTCTGGGGTTTTCCCTGCATTTCTTTAGGCGAATGCCGGGTAGGATTCTTAAAATATAGCCCGGGGGCCCCTAGTTAACCCTTGGCTACCTTCCTCTACCCTTCTTCCCTTTCAAATCCCTTCCTATGCTATTAAAGGGGAGTTGCCACCACGTGGATTACCCTCATGTAACCTGTAACACTAAAAAAAAAATAAAAAAAAAATAAATGATCCCTCCTTTTTACTCCCTTTCCTATTCTATAAGAGGGGAGTTTGCTATGTGGATTACCTAATACATAACCTGTCTACACCTCCTTCTTCATGAGTAAAATTAGAAACTGAACATATTAGACAAGTAGATGACAGTTTTTGTATTGTCATAAAAATACTATATGAGAGGGAAATTATTTTTTTGTTTTGCATAAAATATATTTCTGTGTAGTAACGAAGAAGTCTTATTGACAAAATAATATGTCAATAAACAATTAAGTTCTTTACCAGTAATTCTTTTGTCCTTAAACAATTTCTTTAATGGAATTTCCCCCATGTCGAAGAGAAAGGATTTAGTGGGCCAAAAGTGATACGAGGAAAGAGCCAACAAATGTCAGTGAAGTAATCAGAGGAAGAGTGGCCAGATATCTTTGACGCAAACTGAGACAAAGAATGTACATTCGTCTGCTGAAAAGGTTAACACATGGAACATAAAATACGAAATACACTTCGCGGAAAAAGACTGAGACACGTAGGAAAAAAAAATTCTGTTGGCCAGATTAAAAAATTTTTACAACTATTCTTACGTATGGAAGAAATTTTGTCTTACTTAGTCTTATTTTGCCTCTCTTTAAGAACCGGAAGTATATTTATCTCCCATAAGGTAAAGGAAAATTTGTACTCTGTTCAGATCAACGAGTATTTTTGTCTCTATTAAGGAACCAGGAATATTTTTTAATTTATTATGGGTCGTGGTTTTTTGAAATTTATTTAAGACTCCGGAAGTATTTTAACTCTATTAACTCTATTAATAGTTAGTATATTTCTGATTGTCCGTACAACTCTATCAGTGATTATGTATATCAAAACCTGACGTAAATAATTATAAATAAAATAAGTTTCGTAATATTTCTTATGGTTTCCGATATTCTACATAAGAAATTAAAGCTATGGTTGATGAATTTAAAGAAAACATTATGAATTTTTCTGTGTTTGTAAGGCAGAGTTTAAATTAAATTTTGTTATGGATAATTTTTGTATTCATGAAATATTCAATAATGTTCAGGATAACGTATTTGATATTAGGTTTAAAAATTCCTCAATGTAACAATGCGATAACTAATGAGATTTCCGGACATCAATGTTGGTCCTTCATTGGATCATAAAATTATTTAAGAGCCCGTGTATGTGATGCGGTATCCATGTTACAACCTCCATTTACTTTCCGTGTAATCCACTTAGAGTGCATTATACGCAGGCGTGGATACAGGAGATGAGAACGAAATACGGACAATGGTGTACGACGAAACTCATTTCGCAAACAAACACCGCTCTACCGTTGAAGGTAAGCTACTTCTCGTCAAAATACAGTTCCTTACTAATGAAAACAATTTTCACATTCAATCCTTCTTGGCTCAACTGCTGCCTTGGTTCAACTAAATATAAACTTAAAATCTTTTTTTAAAAAAATTTCAATATTATTGCTAAGTTTGGTTAAGGCTATTAACACATACCTATTTTGCTGAATAACAGCCACATAGTCGGTTGAAGAGTTTTTTAACTAAAATATGTTGTATGGATAATAAAACAAACTATATTTGACGTTAAAATAATCTACTATTTAGATGAAGCACTTAAAATATATTTTGATAAGTGCATGTTTTATATAATAATTTGAATTTAAAAATTGATTTGATACTTCGATTTTATTCAGACTGATCAATAACTGTAGAACAATATTACAGAAGAAAATTCAGTTCCAAAATATGTATTTCAAATTCTTCTGGGAGACGTTTTTAAAATCTATCTGAGTGATTAAAAATAATTTTACAAACAATAATTATTCAAAAATTCGAAAGCTCCAGAACAATTTATCATATATAAATATTTTGTGGTTGAAAATTGTTTCCTTTGTAAAATTATTGTATACTGATTTGACTATTTGAAACTAATTAATTATTTTACATATTTTCAATAATTATTGAAGGATAATTATTATGATGTAGCTACACTACATTTTCAATATGTTTAGAACAGCAGAATCGAAAGAAATTCATGGTCACCAGCAAATCAATATAGTACCGTATACAGCGTAATGACGAGAGATAATTAAACTATAGCTTGTGTCTGACATGAGCCAACTTCAGCCAATGCATAAACATAGTAACCAATCAGCACATTTTTGAAAAAATAGATTTAGACATAAATCCACTTTTATTCTTTAATTATTTGAAATAATCTATGCCGTTAATTATAATAATATATATATATCCACAGAAAGCTTTCACTTTTAATTTCGCCACTTCATTTTCTACTCGTATATTTTTAAATAGTTGGTATTACTTGATAAAATACATTTTGATGTTCCAGTGAAGTATCCTGTATGTCGGTATACTCCTTGCTGTTAATATGAAGCCGACTTTCATTACCTCGCCCTTATTGCACGACGAAAATCCGAAGGGGACTGAAATCCTCGTAAGTATAAAGAACACGAGGGGGGAGTTGGTGAAGTGGATGATTCCTCTGGGTCTGACTGAATGGTGCACTTGGTCTCCCCTGCTTTGAAACATATTCCCTACGTCCACGTCACTTCCTCGTTAGAAGCGTCAAGCATGTCGGATCACTCTCACTGGTAAAGCTGGCACGAGGACGAGGGGATCTTCACACAGAAGTGAAATGCAAATTATTTGAATCACGTTGACGGAAATTCAACAACACGTTTCAAGTTTTCTGATGTTTTGAATGAATTATGGAGCGGTGTACGAGGACGATTACACATGTACATATTAATTAATGGTTGATGTGATTTACTAGTAGTTGGTCCTCCTAAATCTATGGTCACGGATTCGATTACTTCTGTTGCAGGATACTAGTAACAAATACTGAGCGATATATAATATGGCGCCTCAAAGTAGATTCGTTCCAACGTGGTTTCCCAAAAGGCTGGAATGTAATGCAATAGGCCACTACAATTCCAAAATCTTCAATACACTTATATAGTAAGTATTCATTCTTCTAAGCACGACTTGGACTTATTGCGCAGTATGAATCTTATATTTTTCAAACTGATGATAAGAAAACTTCTTAATTTTAATTGCTATATTTATTTTAATTTATTATGTCGTTCAATAGTCCGATAAAATGAAAAAAATTACGTCTGATTGAAAATACTGATTAAGAAAGATAGTTAATTCAGATAAAATGTGATAATATAAATACCACACAACGTTTCTGGAATCCTCGTCCGTTACGTCAGGTGCGAAAAAGAGCCTTAAAGCGACACAACTTCACTGTCAGTTGACAAATCTCAAAAGCGACGAAAACGCAACGACAATGAGAAAACATTCACAATACTTCCAATCTCACCAATTAGTTCAGAAAACTTACATACTCTGGACGTGTTTTCAATTACCTTTTTGATCATCCTCAAAACCAAAAAAGAGCTATGGTATAAAATCTTGTAGATGTAGCTATAATTGTCCGAAACATTTTAATCTCCAATGAGTACCCCCTTTAAATTTTATTCTTAAACACATAAACAGCAGATTGAACAAAATCCAATATCCTACTGTCAATCGACCCCAAACACCTCAATCCAATTTTTTCTCTTACTCCCTTGTTACAAATTTCTACATCACAAATTTTTCTAAATATTCAAAGAAAGTCAAATATGCATAATTTACAGATCCAATTCCTACTTGATCAAACTCCACAAGGACCCACTTGACACCTACAACAAACATTGTGTTGTTTAAAAAATCTCTTGGTCTATTTGCAATTCATGTTACATATGGCAAACAAAACGTTCCCTTAATACACGTATCGAGCAACATATATCTCTTATCAAACTTCCCATTGATAAACAATCTGTAGTATCCAAACATATCATCAATTATAAACATACATTTGAATGGCAAAATGCTAAGATTTTAGACATTGACCCCAGGTACAATTCCAGACTCATTTCAGAGATACTTCGCATTAAATCAAACATCACAGCTATTAATGTACAAACAGACACTGTGAAACCCAATAATTGCTATTATCTGTAATTAATACGCTAAACCTTGAGTTTTCCCATTGTCGTTTCTCCCTTATTGTTACGCTAACCCTTCGGCTATCCCATTGCCGTTGTGTTTTCGTTGCTTTTGAGTTTTGTCAACTGACAAGTGCAGTTGTGTCGCTCTAGGTCCTTCATAGCACCTGGCGAAAGGACAAGGATTCCAGAAACGTTGTGTTGTATTTATATTACCTTTTTGTCTTAATTGCCTAACTTGCTTATTCATTAAATCTATACATAGTCGAAGAGGATGTTTCGGTGACTAGAACAAACCAGGTCCTGTCGAAATTTTTCTATCCTACTCTGTTAATTCTGGATTAGAAGAATTTCCTCTGTCCTCGGTTTAAATATTGTATTAAGAAAAAAATTAATACGTTAAAATATTGGTTATATGATTAGATTTGTACACGAAGAGGAAGAAGTTGAGATTCCTTGAACAACTTAACTTACTTGACATGCGAAAATTAGATTTCCATATGCCTATTTTCACAGTAAGCGCCTAGAGCTTGCCGCGTTAAATAGTTGTGGTGTATGTGTTTATTCCGCACTGCCTCGTACAAACAGACACTATTAATCTCAATAATCGCAGTGATCCCTTATTATTCCGCTAAACCTTCTGTTTTCCCCATTGTCGTTGCTCCCTTATAGTTACGCTAACTCTTCGGCTCTCCCATTGTCGTTACGTTTGTTTTCGGTGCTTTTCAGTTTTGTCAACTGACGAGTACAGTTGTGTCGCTCTTGGGTCTTCGCACCTGAGGAAAGGTACCAGGATCCCAGAAACATTGTGTGGTATTTATATTATCACTTTTTTGTCTGAATTGTCTATCTTTCTTAATCAGTCCGATTAAAATTAGATGGCACTTGGTTGTCGTTTCCACGCGGATACCACAAGTGGCATCTATTTTTACTTACACTATAGTGGCCTTTTCTATGAAGAATCCTATATAGTCAATCATTTCATAAACTTTTATTTCATATTCCTTATTTAGAAAAAAACATTTTCCTCTAAGCTGACTCGTGACCAACCAATATTCTCATAGTAACAGATTTAATTATTTGTTCTTTTGATAATTGAAACGCCGCGTATAAATTTTTTTGTTATATATCTCTTATTTTCATGCTTATATATTAATAAAAAGTGAACATGAACGGTTATTTGTTATAGTGTACATTTAATCTTTAATGTATAAGTAAACTAATACTTAATTCAAGGCACATTTATCTACATTCATTTGTGTTTTTCCAACTAATTGAAGTTTTCGTCTCCTAGTCTTCCACAAAAAATTTGTTTATCTAATATATTACCCGGAAAAGTAACAATCTTGATGGTGATGTTAGTTAAATGTTATTAAAATTATTGAAATATCGAAAACTCTTTAGATAGTTTTCTTATTATATTTGAACCTGTGACTACATTATTTTACCCTTCTATTAGAAAATCATGCTTAACGAGAGAGGATTGATAATTGAGATTCTTGAATATTTAATTCGGAGTAATTTGGCCGTTTCTGTCCATGAAGTAAAGTTGACTGGTGTCAAGATAATCCACGCTCAAATGTAGAAATAATTACTGTTGACGTGGACAGTTCGCCAGTTTAAATTATTCAACATAATAAAACATCAATTGCTCTAAAAGGGTACTACGGAAACAATCTACAAATGAGTCTAAAATTTTCTGTTCGTGTTGAAAAAACGTAAAAATAACATGGCATATCAATAAAAAACAAATTTAACTACATATAGTTTATTTGCATTCAATCTAAATGTTTGTAAACTTTACCACAGTCTCAAGTAAAAAAACTTAATATATAAGAACATAATTTCCTCGAGCCGTTAAATACGCATCGATAGTACATTCGGAAAAAATCATCAAATATTTCGTTTGACTATTATCTTATAGAATAAGTTAATATTAACCACATTATATTGTATATAAGTGAAATACAATTTATAATAGTTAATAAGTAGATTGCCAAATTGTATTAAGGAAAATTATTTCAATATTTCAGGAGTAGGCTGCTGTTTCTGCTTCTAAGCTTAGTCAGCTGACGAAATATAATGAGAAATATTAATTTACAACATCTGAAAGAAGAATAACAAATTAAGGTTAATGACTTGGGCTTGTCAATTGCAAACTAAACGGAAAATTCTCAATGTTTCTCACAAATTTAATCTTAAAATCGTACCAAATTAGAATTGGATTTACATCAAAGTTTCGGGGACAAATTAATTTTCGCCAAGATATTCAACATCACAGTAGAGGATCTATTGACATTAATAATTGGAAATTATGAAAGAAATATCGGATTAATTAATGAGAATGCCAAGAGGTTCTTTTGAAAACTTCTCGCGTGCAAAAACCTCATTTTCTGCTGAGCGGCGTAACACGTTTTTAGGTTCATTACGCCCTTTCCACTAATTTCTCCCCTTCATTCCCGTCATTCTGCGTTTGCTAACGTTTCCTCAACATTAATTAAAAATTTCCCTAGTCTGGGATCCAACTTGACACCAACTTCCGTCCGTCTTGAAGAAATTAGTTAAAGGGAGCCGGGACTGGTGGAGCCTCATTCTATCATCTTCCGTTTCTCTCGAAAGGAGAATCCTCCAGCGGTGTCGGGTCGTCACTTCCCCTTTACTTTCTAATGGTAACACGAAAATAATCCCCGTAAGCCCATTGAAAGAAGGCCAAGCATAGTTTATGTTTTTACATGGTGTGCGAGATATTCATCACATGTAAACAAATTAAATCCTAAGGCGTGAGGTACACTATACTAAATGATACGATTTCATAATTAATCGAGTTCGAGTTTCCTTTCGACGTATAATATATTTTTCAGTTTCCATACAGACTTCCTTAGTCTTTCTAGATATGAATATCCTTTTGATTAAAAAATTATTAATAGCAAAGAAAGGAGCCATTATTACTATTAATTGTACGTTACGCAGTTAGAAAGCAAGTATTATCCCTGTTCTCAGAGCTTCCAAGACTTTTCTATTTTACGACAACGATGAAAAGTGTTCGAATATATCTAAAGTTTCTAACGAATTTTGGATGGGATGGATAAAACAAATTTCAGTAGCCGTTTCCTGATTTAAAATACCAGAACTCATTTACAAAATGTTAATCAGAAAAATTCGTCGTCAAATGATCGGAAAATTGAATGTTCCCATATCCATCCGCTGTACGTGCTTACGTTGTACGATTTTACACATTACAGCAGTCAGGTGACTAGATTTCAGCATTGTAGGACTGTTAGCGCGCTGAAGGGAACATATAAGTCAGTTGGTGATGAAGGACGGCAGAAAGCGGTCGGTATAGAAAGTGACCAGACGTTTTCAAAGTATTGAAAAGTAAAGTTGTTACATAGAAGCAGAGTGCAGCATTGACATGGATATTGCTGCGGAAAGATTTCGGAGTGTTCCAGTTTATGCCAAATAATTGTGAAAAGTCCACGTGGAGGAGTTAGTTGATGAACCACAAATTGGCATTATTGCAGAAATATCTTCAAGATACAGACAACACTTGCTAAACCAACAGTGAAGTGTAGTCAGTGAAGAGAATGGCCCGTTTTTAAAAAGTAAAGTGTGTGAAAGTGTTGATGAAAGAGTTAAAATTGGCCGAAGTATCAGAGAAACTGTAAGTCATACATCCATTAAATTATTATTGTAAACCTTTGATTAAAGATAAAATCGTCAGTTTTCGGATTTTTTTGAATATTGTAAATATTGTGTATTGGCATAGCTTCACAGTAATTTGATTGTTTTAATTTTTTTTTAGGGCAACAGGCTTCATGAGGGTAATCCATGTTGGGAAACTCCCCTTTAATAGTACAGTAAGGGATTTTAAAGGGGGATGCGGAAGGGTAGAGGAAGGTAGCCAAGGGTTAACTATGGCCCCCGGGCTATATTTTAAGGAAATGCAGGGAAAATCCTAGAAAAACCTGCATCAGGTAGGTCAGCGTACTTGTCCCACGCCCTTCCGATAGCGGGAGAGGATTTGCTGTGGGGACGCAGAATTCCCTTCTCCATGCCTCGACCAGTTTAGGAGACAGCTGGCCGACTATTCCAATGGGAATAGCGGACAAGTCTTACCGTATGCCAAAGGTCAAAAAACTTTTCTTTATTTAAAGGCCCACTTAAAGACCCTGAGTTAAATTTTTGATTGTACGTGGTAAATTTTGTAAAAATTGAATGAATAACTAATTTTAACTTGAAATCTTTGTGAATCTAATAAATTAATGTGTTTTGTTAATTAACTAAAAATCTTATTTATTAATATCCTTTCATTTAAAGTAG
The DNA here is from genome assembly GCA_037074705.1 of Zhengitettix transpicula. Lineage (NCBI taxonomy): Eukaryota > Metazoa > Arthropoda > Insecta > Orthoptera > Tetrigidae > Zhengitettix > Zhengitettix transpicula. The sequence continues at coordinate 15,934,468 of CM073593.1, read as the reverse complement.
TTAAATTGATGCATTAACGTGGGGCCAATCATATATAAATTTGTTTAATTTAGTGAAATACCACAAAATTGGCGACCTCAGCGTGTGGCATATTTTGATTTTGTGTATTTAATTTAATTTTAATTCTTATATACCACTATATAAATATATATATATATATATATATATATATATAGTAAATGGCTCTACAGTTCATTGAATGCCTTGGCCTACTAAGGAAGCTGCCAAGCTGTCATCTTCCATGACACATTCTCGAATTAGTAGTGGTCAGCATTGATATGGTTATAATTAAGTATTGTAGGACGTCAGTTAGAGAAGACTTAATAATAACGATATATTTTAATTGATCGACGTTACAGGGTTCATAGTAGCATCGGCAAGCCAGGCATTTTCATGACATGTTTTTTATGCCGCAGAAGAAATAGATTTATTATTAGATGATTATTGAGATCAACAGAAGCAGATGTTGAAATTTGACTCTATTCCGGGGAAGGAGAAATATGTTCACCTCCCGAGTTGGATTAATGATTTCGGGGATCGAGTGTGGAGACGGTACAAATCAATGTTTGCAAATGTGCGTAATGACCTAAGAGGGTGGCCAGGTTGAAGGACAACATATTTCTGTGTTTAATTTTGATCCTATGAATCTGGAAACTATTATCGAGATTTTTTGTCTATTCTAAGTCTGGTATTGGAGAAAAATACACCAACAATTCCTCCGGAGGACATCGCCAGGACGTCAGCCGACACGCAGAACCAACGTTAATCCTTTACCAAAATTGAACGATTACAGCAACATTCTACGGATATGTGGATACGGTTTGTCATTTCCTTAAAATTCCTTAGGAACCCATTACTGCCCCTATAAACATATTTCTACGTTGTAATAATACTCATGTGTAGTTTTTTAATACCCCATAACCTATGTCAACTATATTACACGGCGATTGTTTATGGCCACGATTACGGTACCAACTTATTGAGGTACGTATAGCGTTTACTGCGTTGATAATTCTGCTCGAGAACGTCGTTTTTCCGGGCATCGCATGTGAAACCCGATGTCGGGCGGATATTCGTTAATGGCGTTTCATAAAACAAAACTAATGTCAAAATGTTATTTACTACGACTGTGTAAAGAAGGTGAAAAATAAAACATTATTCTACTTTTTTGTATGTAAGCCCATGAATAAATTGAAAAATAACGTCTTACAACGTCACTGAGTTGCATTCGCACTCTGCTAAAGACACATCTCTCGTTAAGCTCAACAACATATTTATTACTGTGTTCATTGTCCGCTATTTCTGTGAACAGTCTACTTAAATGTAGATATATAAAATTCGCATTCATCAACAGTTTAATATCTACTGTGTACACCAACCCGAGCGGAGCCTGGTTTCTTTACGTGGTTAGATTGTGTACACATTGAACCAGTTCAAATCTTAAAGGAAACACAGCTCAAACTTAATTGTGTGTGTCGTTGATAAAATGCAACCGCATAAGAGAACAAAAAAGGGTTCATTCCGTGAAAATGTAAAATTATATGCCAAAAATATACGTTTGTGAAAGATCTACTTTTTAACGAAAACATTAATATTCGCGTATTAATCGAATTTCATAATAACTATATAATTTCCCATCATGTATACAATTTGTATATTCAACTAAATGTTATTAATAATATTTCAGCAAACAACTCGAAAGGATCGAAGTTTATGTTATAACACATTACTAACCCCAAAATTAATTAATCATATATAATTCTGTTTGAATAGTAAGATAAACAAGCCAGATAACATAAACATAACTAGCATACGGCAAAATAAATTAATTTGATTAATAATTCAATTTTAACCTTCTCACGCCGGAGTTTGTGACTAGGTTTGCCATTTATGTTAGACTAAATAAAACGAACCTGGAAAAATATATTTCTTTACAATAATTCTACGAGATTTATGATTCTTAAATGAATATTATGAAAACATTAAGCTAATTACATGCATATTTTCAAATGGTTTACAGTTCGGAATCCGTAAAAATCCTAAAAATTCGAATTTTCATCCATAAATTAATATATTTTGGAGGTTTAAATTGTATAACTATTGACCGTCTGTAGCGGTTTGTGAACAACGACGTCACTGTAGAATATTTTATATAATTTACTGTAATGAACAACTGAAAGCGATTAATTTGCCCCACGTTGTGGTAGCCATTTATGTAATTATCAACATGTTAGGGTTAATTAAAAGAAATGATTAATAAAATCATTAATAGTCAAATTTTTTTTATTTCTTAAAAATGCACATTATTAGCCCTATCTTTGTACGCCGGTCTTTGATCAAAACTTACAAAACTTTACTTTAATTATTTACCATTTACGTTGTTCTAGCAAATACACATCAATATTTACAATCCAATTTGTTGAAAATCTCTTAATCTCAGGGTCACTACTGGATTTGATAATTAGAAAACAATCAATGTATAATTTGACTATTAACAATTCAAAATATAAAAAAATTAACGTAAAACAATATGAAATATAAGTGGAAAGAAAGATGAACGAAATGAACTCGGAACGAAATCTGACTCTATCCTTTTAATTATCGTTTACAAATTTATCAAAGTTTTGGTTACTCACGGATCGTCTGTCTGGTACCGGATCTCTCTCTTGTGTCTTCATAACTAAAACACTAAAAGGCCATTTTCAGTTACACTGACTCTACTTCATTGCAATTTTAATACACACGCAAGAATTTCTCGTCCTCAGCTATCTGGAACCTCGGATGAGCCGCCCCCACTGTTCTGCTAATGGTTGTCGGTTCCTCAATGCGAAAATTGTTTCATTATCGTGAAGCAACCTTTTTCTTTCCCATTTGCAAATTGTTATGAAAATCTCTATGTACAACTATTTGCTTGCTTCCATACAGGAACTCGCTATTGCAATTTATATTTGCAGACTTTACTGTTTGATGCTCTGAGAGAACTGAACTGTATTATCTCTCGTACTCAGATTTTAGACTTTTTATTTTATGCTCTCTCGACCCAGGCTCCGTGCAGACTGAATTCCTATCGCGCGCGCATTTCCCACTTCGGCTTTCCGACAAAGGAAAAGAACTCGCCACCATTGTTGTCTTTGATAGCTCGTCCCACTACAATTCAATTTTTTTTATCCGCTACAATTTAATTTTTAAAAACAATTAATGGCCTAATTAATTGGCATTACAATACATATATGTACGTACATCGTTAATTTGATAAATTTGATAATATGCATAAATACCATTACTTTTAAAAATAACTTATAGAAGTGGTTATAATGCTATAAGAAGTATGAATTTAATTACCATTAACTGGTTATTTTACATTATAACCAGACAGTGATAAATTGTAACATTCAGGAAATAAGTTTAAACAATTGTAGAGAAATAAAATGCACTATTCACGGAAACAATGTTTTAATTTTTACATTTTTAGACAAACAAACTTCTATTTAATTAAAAAATCATGCACTTTAACTACGCTTAAATATCGAATGGTCCCAAACTTTTATCAGTTATAAAATGGTAAAATGTCATTACATTTGCAATCACAAATTATTTAATACCTCAATTATTTATCAAACTAACTAGAAGTGCTTTTAATTATGTATAATAGAGTGTTGTTATGCATATTAATTTTATTTTATTGAACAAAGCTTTGGAATGAAAGAACGCCAGTTGGAATCTGGGTTGTTTTAATAGGGTCAACCAGGTATTATCTGAAAGCTTGTATTCTGTGAAAAAATATAATTTGTTTCCATGTCATGTATGACACGACGAGTCAATTCACAGTTTAACACAAATCTAGGTCCGCGAATAACTTCAACTGGAATACCACCATCGGTTGTATGAAAATCATTAATATGTTACAATATTGTTTGTCTCTCTTTAAAAATATGTATTTCAATTTCAAGAATTAACCAGTTTCTTATGTATAAAATTATACAATGTTTATTCTGACCAGTTCTGCCGGTTATCCTTCGGTGAACATATTGTTTATATTGCTCTGGGAGCTGTAACGCTAACAAACTACTTGACCTCAAGACATATTTACACAGTACTCAGAAGCAAGATCAAGCAAACAGCTTATATTAGAATACGGTGTTGCATTAATGGATATGTCAACAAAATTATTGCAAGGGAGGGTCAAAATTTTACCAGCGGAACAGTAAATCTAAAGAACTAGGGCTTTATCGCGAATACACGTAAAGTAAGTAATTACCCGCTGTGTGACTAATTATGATAGGAGATCGTAATTTAATGGTGAGGACAAGTAAATAATCTTTCTCTACCCTTCCGCATCCCCACTTTAAAATCCCTTCCTATGCTATTAAAGGGGAGTTTCCACCTTGTGAATTTCCCTCATGTAGCCTGTTACCCTACAAAAATGGTCCCAGCTCTAAATACAGTTATTCCCTCTCATTGGGTCGGGTTTAACAAAGCCCACTCCACAGAAGATGCAAATTTTCAGCTCATATTTGCAGTTTTCCAGTTTTTAAACAATTACCATATTAAGGCTACCCTATTTTTAGATATTCTTACAGCTTACAATAAATTATGGATCGAGGGCCTACATTATAACATGCTTAAGCTAATACAAGCCTTTATACAAAACAGCACCGCCTTTGTGTCCATTAATAATTCCTACTCTACCCGTTTCTCTACCGAAGCTGGTCTAACTCAAGACGCCATCTTCTCGCCTATACTCTTCAACATCTACTGCCACGACATCCCAACCACTCATCACAGAAACTCCCTATTCCTACAATATGCAGACGATACCGCCATCACAATGACCAATCAAGACTTCTACTACTGCTACCAACAATTTAAATTTTATCTCCCATTTCTAGAAGATTCGTTTGCACGGTGAAGAGTAACCCCCAATACCTCTAAAACTGAACTTGTCTACTTCACTCACAGGCATCAGTACATTTTGGGACTCCCTAGTAGCTCCCACGCAGAAAGTCACTTTTTATTTTATTTTATTTTTTTTATTTTAGGGCAACAGGCTACATGAGGCTGATCCACATTGGGCAACTCCCCTTTAATAGCATAGGAAGGGATTTGAAAGGGGGGATGCGGAAGGGGAGAGGAAGGTAGCCAAGGGTTACTAGGGCCCCCGGACTATACTTTAAGGATCCTACCCGGCATTCGCCTAAAGAAATGCAGGGAAAACCTTAGAAAAACCTGCATCGGGTAGGTCGGACATTGAGTACTTGTCCCACGCCCTTCCGATGGCGGGAGAGGAGTTTGCTGTGGGGACGCAGCATTCCCTTCTCCGTGCCTCGACCAGTTTAGGAGGCAGCTGGCCGACTATTCCAATAGGAATAGCGGACAACTCTTACCGTATGCCCAAGGTCTGTGACCCCGGAACATACACCTCTCAAAACAGGCCGAAGTGCCTCGACTTGTGGGACCTTAGTTCAAAAACGGAGAGGAGAAGGCATACCCAAAGGTAGCTCCTTCGTATCTCTCCTAAAAGGTTCTGCCTGCGAGAGAACATCCCTCGCAGGTTACCTGCGAGAGAATCCTCTCGCAGGCTCCTAGAAAGTCACGAATCTTGGAGACCCCTTAAATGCCTCACGCGGTCTATTCTGCCTTGCACTCAACTTCCAAAAAAGAGTAATTTCTAGATTTAACTTAATCAAATGCCATCGAACCCGTCCCTCGTTTACACTGTTCAAAACACTGCTCCATACATACAAAACGTTTATCCGCCCAATTTTTGACTTTGCCACCATAGCATCTATTTCTCTCTCTCCCTTTAATATAGAAAATTGGAGTCGTTTAGAACGTCGTATTCTACGCTATTGCCTTGGTTTGCCCTACGACTTCCCAAATAAACAACTTGCAGTTCAGATACCAAATTTCACATTTATTGTCCGAAGACTGCCTCTCAACCGTGCCAAGTTCACTACACGAACTTCTCTTCCACTTCTCAGCCAATCCATCAAGGCCATAAGGAAACCAAAATTGAAGTAACAGTATCCTCCACACGTCGTCTGCCGTAATCTGCTGGAACTGATCCCTGATTTCAGTTTACCTAATCAGCTCCTATATTTCAACCAACTTGTTCCTGACCATCTCAGATAACCTCTAGAAGTAAGTGATTTTTATGTATAGGAACATTATCACACGCACAAAACACTACGTAGAATAAATATCAGTGACCAAACTCGAACAAGACAGACAGTGAAAAGTCAACGTTGGTGACGATGCAGGAACGTGGGGCCAACCACATCTTCGGATATGGGCAACCCCTGTAACCTAAGACCTTCCTGGTCAGTGCGATATGCTGTTAAACATCTGACATCTGCCAAGGATCCAGATCCATCCCCTTACATCACGCACACACACCCACACAAAATGTCTCTAAAATTTTATTGCAGGAAAAACAGCGTGACAAGTTACCGAATAAGGTACCGCCTTTTTAATCAACTAATTACAATAATCTACTCAATGCAGGTTTTCTAGAGTTTCCTGCATCATAGGTGAATGCGGAGTAGGTCAATACAATCGCAACTGAGGGGCCCGTTTAGTAACTTTTAATAACTCGATGTTGCGTTCCCACCTATCCCTCCTCTGCGTTTTCCTCCCTAGGATTATGATGGTGGCTAGCTCGGCGTGTGGTCGCGCGGAGGGCGGTTCCTCGGGTGGCTGGTGCGGTGGCGGAACCCTTCTTCCAGGGCACCTATACATCCTACCACATCACTTAAACCGTCCCCAAACCTGTAACCTGCATTCCATCCAGTATGCTTCAGGTCGGTTGCTGCGGTCTGTCCTGGTGCGAGACGTACTAACTAAATTACCAATTGCCGAAGAGGGCTCGTAGCCATATAACGGCTCCGGGTTACTCTCCCAGATAAAATACTTTTTTTATTATTAAAAACTGTAGCAGCACTTCGCCTAAAAGATGACGACAGGGCCTTGCGGTCGTCCAAACGTCCGGTTTAATCTGTGTTGGCACCCGAGTGAAAACCGATAACTTTTTATACAGCAATTACATCGGGAAAATCTTTCGATCGTTGATAATGCTATTTATTAGAATTAAATAGGGAACTTTATCCAAAATATTAAAGTATTATTAATAATGTCAATAGATTCTCTAGTGTTATGTTGAATATCTTGGCGAAACTTAATTTGTCCACAACACTTTCATGTAAATCTAATTCTAATTTGTTATCTTTATAAGTTTAAATTTGCGAGAAACATTTAGAATTTTCCTTTCAGTTTTCAATTGACAAACCCATGTCATTAACCTTAATTTGTTATTCTTCTTTCTGATGTTGTAAATTAATTATTTCTCATTATATGCAGTCAGTTGAGACGGTCTGTTCAAAATTTGCAGGACTAGGACAGAGAAAGGAGGAAACTGCTCTGGTCCCATTAGTAAGTAAATCCCATCAATATATTTAATAAGTTCCCACATAAAATTGATTCCAGCAGTGTGGGCATTCTGGAATTATTAACGCTGAACATTTAACTCCCACACACATTAGATACTTCCAAGAGTGTATGTCGTTATCATACTAATTATCTATTAGATACGAAATATTCTGTCTATCCATGACATTCTAACAACTAAATGCACCTCATTTATCTCTCAAAATCACGAGAATTCGAAATTGTACCAAATCTGCGGAATATTTAGCATGATGTTGCATAAACAAAAAATCTTTCATCTCCAAACTCATACACTTATTGGTTCCCTAAAGAACCTTCGAAGGCTTAAAATGAATTCCCTAGAATATTTTATTACTAAACGTAATTTACATGCTAATTTACAATAATTAATTCCCGCCTTGATCGAGCGATTATTTGATAATTTAATATTTTATCGGAAATTAGTGATGATAAAATATCTCTTCAAGTGACAAAATTTGATTCAATCGTCCTCTTCAATTGAAAAAATCAACGCCCAAGTCAGTGCGAGAATATTCCGAATATGGATGTTGCGGTGAATAATTATCTTGAAAAGCAGCTGTTTTTACGGAAAAAATGTACAATTATGACAATTTAATATTAAATTCACTTCCAGCATAACCAAACACAGAAGTAAACCCAATAATTGGATGAGCTTTAAATAACGAGGCTCCAGTTGTCCGCACATTATTCCCCAAACAATAGGAAACGTTAATTAGGTAAATTCTCATTTATTTTATTATGTCTCGTTTTTACTCTTGTGTCACGAAGTGAGCTATATTGCGTTGCAGTTCCACGTTTGCGACTGCTCATGCATACCAAGCCCCCGCAACCTTGCGGTGAGTAATTATGTCTAATTAGTGTGCGACTGGGTGTAAGGTGGTGTTTGCTGCGATGACTAATTATTGCGCCATCCTTACCACGCGGTGCTCCGCGTTCATCTTCCGCAACAAGAACACCAACGATGTGGCTTCCAAGGCAGAGTAGAACTTACGTAGGCGCTCTCTTGTTCAAATCGATTACCTCATCTGAGAGACAGTGCCTTGACTTGTCAAGCTGACTTCGCAGTGGATTGGGGGGCACATACGATGACAGAACGCCTTTTCTTGCTTTATTCAAAGTCTTCACTTTTATAGCTCCTCTATGAATTACTATAAAAATATTGTGTAGGTGATAAATCTTATTTATCTTTTGTGTTTTTGTTTGAAAATAACCACAGGTTGGGCGCCAGAAGATTCATCTGAGAAAAATTGTCAGTAGTTAGAATTTTCAAAAAATTAAACTCTTTATATATTTATTATATAAAATTAATATTTTTCTGTGTTATGGGCGGAAATTTGCTGATTCAAAACAGAACATTTGAAATTTTCTTTTACATGATTAAAATGGATGAAAATATTTGCCAAAAATTTAAGTTTGTGAATTTTATAGCTTACAGAATTATCTTCAAAACTGTGAATGTTTCACCTCGGCTTCCACGCGGCGTATAGGTGCGAACGTTTCTGGCTCTATGTGTAGTTTGCCGGCTCAAAAAACAGCAACGTGAAGTTTTTTCACCACACACAACTCAGGCAGGCCTCCGCGTTGGTATCTGGTTCGGACTCCTTGTCATAGCGTACAGGATGGAATAATTTAACCCGCGCGAATTATTGTGTAGACGGCTCTAGTTAGCTCGTCTAGCGTAGTAACACATCATCCAGGTTCTAACCTAAGAATTTGAGATGAATTCCAGACCTTTATATTGCAAACCCGGGATCTACACTAAAATATGGAACTATTAAAACAGCTTTACTTTTTTTTTAAGTGTAGACAGACTATGTATAGGGTAATCCACATAGTGGCAACTCCCCTCTTATATCATAGGAAAGGGATTTGAAAGGGGGGATGCGGAAGGGTGGAGGAAGGTAGCCAAGGGTTAACTAGGGCCCCCGGGCTATGGTTTAAGGATCCTACCCGGCATTCGCCTAAAAGAAATGCAGGGCAAACCCTAGAAAAACCTGCATCAGGTTGGTCGGGCATTGGGTACGTGTCCCAAGCCCTTCCGATAGCGGGAGAGGAGTTTGCTGCGGGGACGCAGCATTCCCTTCTCCGTGCCTCGACCAGTTTAGGAGGCAGCTGGCCGACTATTCGAATGTGAATAGCGGACAACTCTTACCGTATGCCCAAGGTCTGTGACCCCGGAACATTCACCTCTCAGAACAGGCCGAGGTGCCTCGACTTGTGGGAACCTTAGTTCAAAAACGGAGAGGAGGCAGATTTACTGCAGTATATGCAGGTTTTATAGTCTTAGTTTCTACCAATAACCAGCGAGACCTTGCACGCTCACATGACCATTGCAGAACGTGATTTCTCCGTCGTACTGTCCCTAAGCGGGTTCCAAGATTCTGCTAAATACACCAATCACATAATTTCTTTTAAATTGAAATATTGAATAATCGTTCATAAAAAAAATTCTGCTTCTCTCATAGTAAGAATTTTTCGTACCATTTGGACGATTTACTCATTTATGTTATATATCTACACCTAATCGATAACTCTTGTAAAACTGGTATAATTTAACTTTTTTATTATTAAAAAAAATTGTTTCACAATGCAGTAAATCTCTGGATGTCAAGGATTTATGGAAACCTGATTTTATGTACAATAATTAACAATTTTAACCTATAATTACATAGAAATAATTAATATCTTACAGTAGTTTTTTATCTTGAGCATATGAACTTTAATCACTAACTAAAGCAGACGATTTATTCCAAAATCAGTCATAATGTTACGGGACCTGCAGTCGTCAATTTGTCTTTGGTCTCTTAAATCACAACACAGACGGAAGCAACGGCCATGCTGACCAACACAGCAATCTTGCGCCGCGTGCAGGTGGCATTCCTCTAAATACATGAGGCCACACACCAGCCAGCAATGCATTCTCATAGTCCATTTGTAAGCCAGAACGATGGCATTTATATTTTGGTAATGTTAACACATCTAGAGAAGTTCTACAACAGTACTCTATATGAAAACAAATAAAATTAATATTATTCCAGAACTCAGGTTTGAGTGAAATATCAGTAAAATATTCTAAATTATGCATTTATGCGATATATATATCTATATATATTTATATTGCAAGAAACAAAATTAAAGTTTTATTTAATCTATATGTAGAGAATTTGAAGAATTTACCTCACGTGAAGCGCCATTTAGGTAATAATTAAATGGAAGGCGTTAATTAAAAGAAATAATAATCAAAATTTAATACATAAAATCATTTATTTATTTCCACTTTGTAGCTTCTAACTCAAAAACAATTACAATTTAAAATATTAATTTCTCAGAGCCTTCACTGGGTTTGATAATGGGCACAACAAATTGATTTAAAAATTTTATTAACAAACAGTTCACAATTTACCTAAACAATATGTCGATAGAAAGAAATTAAAAGTAAAGAAATTAACTCTGATTAACAATTAAAAGAGAACGAAATCTGATCTTATCCACTAATTAGCGTTTACAATTAATCATTAGTTTTGGTTTTGTTACTTACATCTGTCCAGCTGGTACCAGCATTCTTTTTGGTTTCGGAAGTACACTATTGCAAAATTATACACTGATTCTAAACACCGACTCACAGATTTTACACTACTGAAGTCAAAATTGATAGGCTCCCAGGAACTCGGATGGTCCTCCTGAATGTCAGCTATCTGATGTCTGCTCACCTTACAGGAATCCTACGATTCGTAGATTTATTAATCTTTTACTGAATTGGACGTAAACTGCAACGTATCTCCTTGACGATTTATTTTAACTGTTTATTCTTTCGGAGCGAACTAACTTTTCTTTAGCTCCTGGCTGTAGACATAAACTGCTCTTACTTTTCAATTATTTACGCTGCAATACTTGCAGCGTGAATGTTTTCTTCGTATTAATTTACAACTTTAACTAGTTTTACATTGACGATGTCTAGTCTCTGCTCAAATTATATTTCTTGTTCTGCTCCTCATAATGTCTTTCCGTCAACAGCTCCTAACAATCTTTCTCCGCTAACTAACAGTTATATAACTTGTTCTGCTCCTCACGATGTTTTTCCGCAAACTGACTCCTAGTTCTCCCGAGTTTTAGCGCGCATACGCCATTTTTGACTTTTCAACAAAGCAAAGTGAACTCGCTTCTCTCATTGTTGCTTTGTTCGATCAGACCGCTATAATGGATTTCTAAAAAATTCAAATTTTATGTCCAAACAATTAATGGCCTAATTAATTGACATTACAATACATTGTTGGAGGGTGCAAGAATCTGATAATGCTTGTTTACATGCGTCTGAAGTAAATAATAACAGTCACTTAACTATAGCTGTCTACTTCAGTAATGTTTAGTCTGAGAGATAAACAAGTATCCTATGTTAAGGTAAACTTTAAAGTGAAAATTTCTGCCGAATACAACACCCGATTATTATAAGAATAAAATAAAAATCAATAGATGACAATTATGACGACGTTTCAATAACTTTTTGTATCTCTTAAAATATTTTCCAAATTTACTCAGTAAACTAGCACAACTAAACGTAACAAGTTACTAAATTCACACGGTTTTTGGAACATGTATCCGAGGCACACAATTTACTTAACACAAAGAAGATTGAAGCAATACTCGGACCCCCGTTCCAAAAACTGTGTGAATTTAGTAACCTGTTTCGTTTAGTTGCGCTAGTTTACTGTGTTCATTTGGAAAACACCTGAAGAAGATACAAAAGGTATCGAAACGTCATAATAAAAATAAAAAGTGTCTGTATAAGATCATCAATTCTATTATTAATTCAAAACTGTTAAATTAAAACTTGTAATAATAATCATGTTTATTTATTGCAGCAGTACAAGAGAAATCTGGTACAATGCAAATTTCAGTTTTGGTAACATTCATATATATATATATATATACGTACTAATACATTGTAGTAATTGGTAATTAAGGCATTGTTCTAATTGAAAAGTTGAATTGTAGAGGACTCATTATTGGTGGATATAGCGGACGCCGCAACAAACCGGCAATGCAAAAAAAAGTATTGTTGATCGAGCGAGAAGGTTTTACGCGCTCAAAATTTACGAGACGAATGAACAGTTGGGCAGCGGACGACAAGTAGAACAGAGTAAAAGAACGAACAGTTGGGCAGTAAACGGCGAGATGTACAGATTAAAATTCTAATTCACGAAAACTTGAACAATCTTTGTTAGTCAGCAGTGAAGACTGAAAGGTCTAATTTAAAGAACGAGAAAGTGTTCCAGTAACCAGTACGCTGTTATATCAAAAATGCAGAAACTGAACTAGTCTTCAGTCAACAGACAAAACCAATGAGGTGCATTTTCAACAAAAATCCACGAGATCTACAAATCCAGGTTGCAGTAAATCATCGAGAATCGACAAATTTATTTTAAACCAACTAACAATCTACGCTAATTAGAGTCTGTGAACATTTAGAGTCTGTGAGTACTTAGAATCAGTGATATCCCCAAAATTTTGCACGAAAAGTTAAAATGAGACCTGGGCTGCCGTAAGTAGAAAGAAAACTTTAAAATAATTGTAAACCACGTTTAAAAGATAAACGTCAGATCGTTCCTTAATTATCGATAAAATGAGATTTTTAATTATTCAGATCATTCTTTATTTCTTGATAAAAATTGAAATTGTTTAAATTCTATCTTTGGTATTATTTCTTCAGCATCAAATTTCGTCTATGCTCAGATGCATTGATTCCCATATAAAGCAAATGTAATTTTTGTGATTTTGATTATATAAATTCTGCCATTATCAAACCCAGTTCAAGACCCTGAGATCCCAAATATTTTGTGATTTGAATACTTGTTTTAAAATTGTTAATAATTCTTGTTTAATAGTTTTCACGAAATAGTTCTTTTCATTTAAAAACGCCACATAATTCATATCATGAATTATTGTCAAAAGAAACAAGTTATCGATATAAATTATTACAGCATATAAATAAACGCATAAAAATAGATTAAAAAGTACAAAAATTTTTTAGATAGTTTTAAATAACGGAAAAAATACATTTAGGTTAATACATTGGCACAATTTCAAAAGACTCATGAACCTCCTTATCATTGAATAAAGTCTCATGGCATAGTTAATCCGTTGGTTCTCTTTTCTTATGTCTGGAAACCGATGTTATAGATACAAGTTTGCCATTGTCTCAACTTGTAATAATGTTTTTCTTTACCGTTCTCACTTGCAAAGCCCTCTTTCATTATAATCCTCCATATATTTCTCGCCGTCACCCTCTTTACCGCCTTCAAGGTAAACCCGACGTATTTTACCACCATATTTCAAGTCCAAATCGAGAAAAGACTGCGCACAGGAGAGAGACCTTCCATCCTCCATTCCACGGTGATAGAACTCGGATAGAATCACCTGGCGGACGGAGCAGACAAATGGCGCGCAATATAGCAGCAATTGGCGTGAGTTTTTTTTTGCAGGCGACGCCTAATTGAATGGCGTCGGCGGAGTCATCCGCAGCGTCCAGCATACGCAATGAGCTCTCGTCGGGCGCCTCGTTAGCCGAGTTAATTTCGACGGCGATAGGTGGCGAGTTCCGAAACGTTAACGGCGCCGTTATGTTAAATTAAACCGACGGAACAAAAATAATGTCCAAAGAGAGAGACATGTAGTTTGTGACTACAACACATTCGGATAGGAGTGTCGATAGCAATTAAAGACTTAACATGCGACTTTAATAGCTGCTGGGTAACTTCCGGCTTGTAACGAGTGATTAATGTCACAACGTTTAGTTTAAACGAGGACAGTTAAACGTGCTACCGACGCCTGAAAATGTCAGGAAGCAAACCATACAACTGGACTCCAGAAAATGTACGAGTCACGAAAATTTAAATTTGCACACATGGCATTTATTATTCTTTACACTGTAAACAACATGAAACTAATTTAGAAAAAGTAATTTTAAAACAGAAATGTGTAAGAAATAAATTCTGAAACTTTTAAACGGTGTGCTATCATATTTATGATATACAGGACTGGTGGTGGCCATGGAAATTCATGTACGTGTTCTATCGAGACGGTCAGCCGTTTATGGTAACGATTTAACCACTTTTAACCCTCCAATAAAACATATTCATGTTAAAATTATTTGAAATTCGATCACTTTTTTTAGGGTAACAGGCTACATGAGTGTAATCCACATAGTGGCAACTCCCCTATAATAGCATAGGAAGGGATTTGAAAAGGGGGAACACAAATACTTTAACGTTTATAGCCTAAATTAATATCTCGAGTAACAACGAGGGAAATAATGAAAATATTTTAACTATTAAGTATTCACTTGCATTTGAGCTATAAATAGATATAAAGCAAATGAAGTTCTAAAAGAACATTAATTTTGTAAATGAACACATTGGTGACTGACATGTACGGTTTTACTTCCGTAGACCACATTAAACAACATAAACATCCCACATAACAAGTAGAGCACGAAATGTAAAATAAGTTAATCAATTGTAATTATATCAAGGTTACCTCGGGAAGATTGAATGCAAGTAGTTTAATTAGATTCATGATAGCCATTTAATTATATATCAATAATTAAATTATTAAATTAATAATAATAGCTACTTCCAAGTAATTAATTTGCTGGAGATAAAAGAAACATAAAAGATCTGGTGTAATTTTATTTGATGCATCATTAAATAAACCTGTTACACAAAATTATTAATAAATTTATAGCAATGAAATACTACTCTGGATAATTTTTTAATAAATTTTCAATGTTTTATTGTCATTATTATACAATAATCATAATATAAATTGTCTAGTTTCGAGTGAGACATTTTAAGAAAATAAAGCTATAGAAATAATTTTTAAAATAACGAAACCATTAAATTCACCAAGAAGACGTCGACGAAACATCGTGTTTAATAAACAATTCCAGCAGTGTATTATTCTGAATGTAATAAATAATTTTTCATTTACAGTCCCTAACAAACAACATTCTTCCATCCTGATACTTTAATTCAATTTAATTTCATGGCTTAAGCTTGTGAAAGCTTTCACTCTATTCTCTATAACGCGACAACGGCCGAATTTGAAGTCGAATCCGGTGTTATGAATGTCGCTGAGATTAAGTATGACATTCAACTTGTCGTTTAACCCCCAACGGTGGAGGTGTTAATTTTCAAACGACTGATATTTGCGTCGAATAAATATTTTTCAGGATATTTTTCGTAATGTGGGATGTGCGCCCTTAGGAGTGCGGTGGAGAGGCGTTGCATACTAATAACGCAAAAACAACCAATATTGGAGTCAAATCCGGAGTTATGGAAGTCGCTGAGTTTAGTTATGACAACCTTACATAGTTGTAAAATAAATCAAACCAAGCTTATTCGTGGCAAATGGTTTCTGTGTTACTATATACTCTTATAGTTTAATTATGTACGTTAACTGTTAAATACGTCTGTGAATCTGCATGGAGAACGTAAGAAAAGCCTTCGAGAGGATTCTCTCGCAGGTAACCTGCGAGGGATTTTCTCTCGCAGGCAGAACCTTTTAGGAGAGATACGAAGGGGCTACCTTTGGGTATGCCTTTTCCTCTCTGTTTTTGAACTAAGGTTCCCACAAGCCGAGGCACCTCGGTCTGTTTTGAGAGGTGTATGTTCCGGGGTCGCAGACCCTGGGCATACGGTAAGAGTTGTTTGCTATTCCCATTGGAATAGTCGGCCAGCTGCCTCCTAAACTGGTCGAGGCACGGAGAAGGGAATGCTGCGTCCCCACAGCAAACTCCTCTCCCGCTATCGGAAGGGCGTGGGACAAGTACCCAATGCCCGACTTACCTGATGCAGGTTTTTCTAGGGTTTTCCCTGCATTTCTTTAGGCGAATGCCAGGTAGGATCCTTAAAATATAGCCCGGGGGCCCTAGTTAACCCTTGGCTACCTTCCTCTACCCTTTCACATCCCCCCTTTCAAATCCCTTCCTATGCTATTAAAGGGGAGTTGCCCAATGTGGATCACCCCATGTAGCCTGTTGCCCTAAAAAAAAAAGCATGGATAACGTAATTTTTCAAGCACATCCATTCGATGTCGCCGCGAAGCCTCACTGCGGTGTTTCATAAAAGAAAACTTACCTAAAATAGTTGTTTAAGTCGGTGAAAAATTAAGAGAGTGGTCTGCCATTCATGTTCGTTATCCTCGGTCTAATAGTGTGAGACGATAAGCCCCAACGTCACTTTGCGTCGCTCTTTGTTGAAGACTCATTCTTAACTTTGGCAACTTCAACATTACTTTGATTCTTAGCCATGAATTTCTCGGGCCAGGAAATCATGGTAGGTTATTTGGAAGGTCGAAAAAAGTTGTTTTGGAAGTTTATCATATAAATTATATTTACGCACAATGCATTGACGAATAATATAATAAATATTTTTTTGTCCGCATTAAAGCAAAATTCATGGAGCTTAAGTCATGAATTAAACTGAACTGTTTTATTAAGCAAATTACTTTTAATGAAATACACGTTACTGTGTTACATACCCTTAATCATACGTTTTGAATGGAGCCTTATGGTATTAAGTCGTAGACATAAGAAGCAAGATCGATCCAGTGACAGCGGTCCGAGTAATCGATACACCGGAGTGTTATCTAGCAAAGTCCATCTCGACGGTCCTTCAGCACAACATTCTTCTCTGACGGGAGGGAAAAGTGGATGGGATAGGTTTAGGGGACAAATGTAACGAAGAGGTCTGGAATTTATCTGGGCCCTTAACGCAAATTGAAGGCGGGAAGGGATATTTATCAGTCCGCCGGGTGGATGTGATGTAATAAGATGAATATCGAAGTTGCGAGGTAATATAACGACGTCTTTATTCCCGGGCGCTTGGCGCTTGATCTCGCTCTAAGAGCCTCGCATACATCCTCGGCTTCTTTCCTCGCAGGGGGAGGGATATATTCTTATTAAAGTAGCTGTCCCCGGGTGGTGTCAACATCCTCATCGGCATCTTTCCTCGCGATGAATCTTCATAAGCATGCGGGGAAACGGCGAAATTGCTTCTCCGTGACTCGAGTCTCCGAATATTACCACAGTTTACAAAAGTACGGATATTTTTTTAATAAGAACGTATGTGCTTGAGCAATATTTTTATTAAATTGCATCAAAATGAGATAAAAAATGGGATTTTAAACCGTAGCTCTTTGCTGAGGTTTACGAGTGTTCATATCACAAAGTGTTCTTACAGCAGAATATCGTTTGTTTCTAATTATTGAATAGCCTACCCATAACCGAAAAAGACTATATAGAAATATATGCATTGAATATATTAATTTAGAGCTCCATTCATACGATAGTTCGAAATAAATATCCATCATAGAAATCGTTAATTTTCATTGGATTTTTAATTTCAACACTTTGGAAAAATAGTAGAACAATTCACAACGGCACTTATTAAGACATTAGCTAGATTTCTAAGCATGTGAAAATATTATCTATATAACTTCAGCTTAAAGTTAGCGTTTAAGACAAATATTTGACTACGGTGTTCGATATTTATAGGGACACCCGTTTTTATTTACAAAATCAAGTTTTCTTGTTTAAATTTTTTTCTGTTCCTTCTTGGTACTACCAATAACATTATTGTACTGATTTGTTCTCGCATATATTGACATCCAAGATTATGTTTACCTACCAATACATTTATTTTTATTTACCTCTTGGCTCTTCGGACTAATAAAAGCGAGACGAATAGCAGACTGTCATATTTACATTGCTCATTCTGTATTTTTCAGTGACACTTGGCCATTCTCATGGTTCTCCTCAGACTTAACCCAGGTTGACCTTGGTAATGATAGGCATAAATTTCCATAACCGTGCCTCAAAGCTATTTACCAATTTAGAAAAAAATCGGTTTTTCGGTAAAGCGAAAAAGAAATTTAAATCCGGTTTAATAACGTTCAACATTAACTATTAACATAGTATTGCTTTAAATATTCGAGCACATCGATATAACAAAGAAATCGGCTGTACAGTATTTTTTTGTGAAAATCGAATAAATTCAATATTTTGGAACGGCCGCCATTTTGTGACAATTATTTTTTTCGGATCACATGATGTATGAAACGGAAATATAGTCTAAAAGTTGCTGGAATCCAAGCAGTTTGCAGAAAAAAGTATTGTTTTTTTAAGTCAGAAATTGGGGCACAATAGTCATCGGAGAATGACTCTGACTATCAAAATTTTGTAAAACGTCATACCTGAAGAGGTCGCAAATTCGCGACGGAAGTAGTGTAATTACTATTAAATATATTTTCTGACATCAAACAGCTGTTGGGTATTTATAATTTATCTTTAATAGTCAAAAATTCCTTTTGTTTGTTTGATTATTTTATAAATTTATTATTCAATTCAATTTAATTTCTATGACTTCGTAGGAGTCCCGATAAGCACCCTAAGAGATACACAAGAGTCTCATAAATTAAAACCGTGGCAAAATATTTTATAAATTTGAAAAACAACACAAATTTTGTTGTAATTAATTTGTATAACTTATATTAACTAATTACAACCTCTTTTTTCTCTAAACTTGTCAATTAAATTAAATTTAAGTTAAACTTAAATGTAGATTCTAGAGAAAATTCATATGGAAGTTAAAGTTTACCACAATATATACCATTATAAAAAGTATTATTTTATTTATAAGAATTGCGCGTACACCATGAATCGCGATAACTCATCCCGGCCTTTTCAGTAATAATGGTAATAAAACTCAAGAAAAGGTGTCATATTAAAATACCACAATATTTATGTAACGGAAATATAGAATAGAATAATTTAAATCAGTGACAATAAGTATTTAAAACGGATACTGCGCAATATTGTAGCAGGGTCTAAATATAGTACAGGATAAAGCGATTGTTCCGTACGCTCTTAAAGAAACACACAAACACCTGGCAGGTCGATGCAGAACACCAACGCAAGGCAGTAAATAATTAAAACAGCTTTCTCCACATTGTATCATTTAGCGTCACGCCAAGACAAAAAAAGGAGGGGGGGGGGGGTGAGGATAGTCACGAGAGCTTTTGAATGGCCGTATCTGACACGTATTGGCCGACATTGTTCACCCAAGGGTTTTGCGAGATAAATAAATTACCTCTCTTTTAACAGGCTAAATAATGAGTTTATCGACCATTACAAAAGTGTTCGCGCATTAAAGCAGAAGGAAAATTAAAGGAGACACGTAACTGGGTCGCAAGCAGGTGTTATTTCTGGAACGTCGTTTTGCACGTCGTCTCCCGCCTTTGTCTCGTCGCGTCGCGTAGTATAGATACGATTAACTCTGCAGAGCTTCCCCCGAAAGTCGAGGAGCCGGTTAGAGCAGTTACGAAGGAGAAGCTGCAATAACAACCTTCTCTTATTATCGACCTTTACTCCGGTAGCCATTATCTGTTTTGAGGAGGTAAAGATAATTTTTTTGTTGTTAAATGGGAAGAAATCTTCTCCCGGTAAAGGGTGACTCTCGGTCTTCTTTTCTTTTGTAATCTTGAAGACGGTCTGCAGCTGTAGGGGGGTGCTGGAAATGAGATTGCTGCAACTTGAAAGGGATTGAAAGAGTGGTGTCGACGTCTGGTTTAAGTAGGAACTCAAAGAAATTTTCTTTTCTTTTGTTTCTGGCCCATCTAAAGGTGGGAAATTGTCAAATCAAAAGCACCCCCAGGGGAACTTAAAAATGTCCCCTGGCCGGTAATAATTTATAAAGCTTTCATTGAAACGAAAGTAATTTAAGAAAGGAGAAGTTTATTCACGCCTTTCCTGAAGAATAAATCTTGTCTGACAAGGCCGCATCCATTGGATGCATTCTTTTACAGGAGACCTTGTCTGAAATTTAAATTAAGTTTTACAAGAGTCTTTTATTATAAAGAAGTACGGATAGCGAACAAAATAACGTTACATCCGGAAGCCATGGAACTATTGGTTTCCTAGAGCCTGTGCTAATGTTCCAATACAACCGTTAATTTTTAAAACATTTCCAAAAGCACTTCTCTCGAAAATAGTCTCAATAGATATTCAGTTAATGCTTCGACTTCTTTGCAATGGTGGTACTCGGTTTTATATGTTACTGTCTTGTCGATTCTCTCTTCCAACGTTTACGGAAATCTGAAGCAAAAACAATACGTAGGTTTAAACCTTTAAAAAATTTAACCTTAATTAATTGAGAAAAACAGAAACTTTCAAATATTACTCGACTTAAAGATGGAAGGTTTTCCCTATGAATAAAATTAAGAAAAACGTCTCAGGTTTCCATTAGGGTAATTTCTTTAGGTAGAAACGTTTCCGTGTTGCTCTATCCCCTCAGTATACTCGTAATTACAAAAGACTAAGCTGATAGTTACAACTAATATTGAAATAGTGACTCATGTCTCTTCGTAAGTTGCGCTACGAATAAATTTAAATTAGTTTATTCAATTATATCGGTTAGATATAATCCAATAGGGTTACTTTGTCTTATTTTAGAGTAACAGGCTACATGAAGGTAATTCCCTTTAATAGACTACGAAGGAATTTAAAAGGATGGATACGGTACGGTAGGAGAAGGTATCCAATGGTCAACTACGGCATCCGGATTGTAGTTTAAAGGATCCTACCCGGAAATTGTCTAAAAGTGATGCTAAACAAACCCTAGAAAACCTGCCCCACGTAATTCGGGCTCTTAGTGCCCTTCCGATAACGGAGGATGGGTCTGCTGTTGACATTCCCTTCACCATGCCTCGATCAGTTTATGAGGCAGCTGGCCGACTATTCCAATAGGAATAGCAGACAACTCTTACCGTATGCCCAAGGTCTGGGACCCTGTAACATACACCTCTCAAAACTGGTCGAGGTGCCTCGGCTTGTGGGAACCTTAGTTCAAAAACCAAGAAAGAAGAGAAGGCACCCTCAAAGATAGCCTCCTCCATGGCTACCTGGGAAGGTTCACCTGCGAGAGAATAGTCCTCACAGGCTTTGGAACTTATTTTTAGAGTAACAGTCTACATGAGGGTAATCCACATGGTGCCTATTCCCCTTTAATAGTATGCGAAGGGATAGGATAGGGGGGATGCGGAAGGGTAGAGGAAAGTAGCCAAGGGCTATTGTTGAATGATCCTAGCTGGCATTCGCCTAAAAGTTTTGCAGAAAAAACCCTATAAAACCTACATCGGGTAGGTCGGGCATTGTGTACTTGTTCGGATGGAGGGAGGAGGGTTCGCTGTAGGGACGCAGCATTCCCTTCTCCGTGTTTGGACCAGTTTAGGAGGCAGCTGGCCGACTGTTCCAATGGGAACAGAGAACAACTATAACCGTATCCCAAGGCCTGTGACCCCGGAACATACACCTCTCAAAACAGGCCGAGGATACCACATAAAAATTACACAGAATTTCAATACATATGAAGGTGCAAAGTGATCGTAACTATATAGCTCTATTTAAATTTAAATTCATTGTCATTCACGGAATGTGTATACCGTCCCTCCTAACGCGCTAAATTGATAAAAGTTTTTTGAAAATTTATCTCGATTCTCTGACGGTGTTTACATACCAAAGTAGTATTTTTTTAAAAATTTCGAGAGAATTGACACATGAAACTGCTTTTGTAGATTCGTTTCAGAAAAAAAATTTCAACGTAGGAGTCCTATTCTGCTGATCATTTCAAATATCCTCAGAATTGTACTTCATGTAGTAACCATTAAGTAATAAAATATTCTACTATTATCTACTACTTTATTTACGCTTTACTGTCTAAGTGCACTCTAGACTATATAACATGGATTCAATAAGAACCTTCCACCTTCAAGTTCCTACTGCTTTTAGTTCGGGGGTATTTCCAATGTTACTTGTTGCAACGGACAAGCTCCTATTTCAAATAGAGATCGCGTGGAAACTCTATTCTGTACCATACGTAATGTATTCAAAATAGTGACCGAGTTAACAATTCTAAGCTCTTCACCTTCCCACGAGCTTCTCTCTATGTGGTAGAGAAAGTTTTATCTCCGCGAAACGAATCAAACAATCCGATTTGAAGAAAATGACAGTAATTGCCGGTAAACACGCCTTATTAATAATTTTGGCCGTGTAAGATAAAGTTAACGAAAACATTGTTCATTTATTACGTAGTAACCACAAAATTGTGCCCACATTTCCATAGTCCTCTAACATGTTTAAATACAATATACTCATTTATTGGTGTTGTGTAGATAGTGTCTTTGGTATTAAACCACTGGCAGAGAATTTCGATAAATTTCCTCATAGTATTTAGTCTTTTTATTGACAAATTTTACACCAGATTTCAAGAGCATGGCTGTTGTGAATTTTTTGAAAAAATTATCAAATTTACTAGAATTTATTTGTGTTAATTAGTTGAAATCATATTTCTAATTTGTAAATTTGTGTACAAAATTTCGGTTGTAGTCGTGATTAAATTCGGGATGTTGCAGATGACACAGTGGCCTCTCCGTGGCTGCCTCCGTGTCAGCACACATGCCAGTTCCGTGACCTGCGTGCATACATCACCCAGGGAGAGCGATTGTTTGCCCGCCGCTATTAGAAGATGAACGAGGTGAAGGCACGGCGCTAGTATAACGCCGTAAATGTGCGAAAAGTGCTTATCTCCACAGGGAAAGGGGGTGGACGCCTCTTAAAAATATCTTACAAGGCGATGTATTCAACCTCTAACCATTTCCGTTTAAGATATATCAAGTTCGCTTCAATTAAAAGCAAGCATGTATAATCTACACCAGAGAAAACACTCTTAACTAGGTCATTTATATACGACAGGGAAGTTATAGATTTTTACAAAATACACTCATTCATGACCGAATTATCGTCGGATGAAACATTCTTTGTTCATAGGTTTAGAAAAAATGCAGAAGTTCAATTTTAAGGTATTTTAAAGTCTATTTCAATTCATTATCTTCGTGATTGTACAATTTAGGTCACATAGAAGAGCGCATCCCATAAATTTCTAGTCCTAACAACCTCATGTAACATTTAACTTTTCATAGGTCAAATGAAAACCATTGCTATCTCAAAGACCAGAAAGAATATTCTCCGTTAACGGCGTAGAGAATTAAATAAAGGAATTATTTTGATGAAAATATTACCAAAATATATTTTAATTTCCTTCAATAAAGTATAAATTTTATTCTTATGAATACGTAGTTCTCAAATTACTGTGAAATTATTAGTCAAATATTATTTTTCTGCTGCCACTGTGATAAAGATTTCAATCTGGTTACTCTGATTATATAAAGACTAGCTGGGTGACGGGCGTTTCCCCGTTATTTATTTATTTAAGCTAGAAAACATTAATTAAAAATACTCCATTTCATCATAATTATCCCATCGAGCTTTTAGAGAAGCATAAATACTCCAGATACCAAATGTATATAAAAAATCTTAGTACCATAAGGGCGTCAAAAATTCTCCCTCTGCGTTGAGAGAATCAAAAATATTCTTGGAACCTTAAGAAACTTGAAAATATGCTCGGCCTTATGCAAACACTGAGCTCCGTAATGAGTCGCTAATAACCGGATCTATTGATGCGACTGTAAATAAAACAATGTATAAAAAAATCACTATCGTAAGAGAGGTAATTGTACTCTAAAATTTATTCATTTACATTGAGTAAGAAATACTCCCAATACCTTAAGAGACTAAAGAATAATCCCGGCACATTACGAGACTCAAAAATACTGTCATTACCTAAAATAGTAAAAAAAATACTGCCGGTACGTTTAGAGAGACAAAAATACAGCCGCTATCAAAAATACTTTCATTAAATTTCCTTCTTCCCAAAGAACAAAATTACTTCTGTTACATTTAGGGGTGTCTAATGTTCTCAAGGTACAGTAAGAACCTGATAAATATTACCAGTGCCCTAATAGAGTCCAAAATACTCCTGGTTCCGTTAGAAGTTCCAAAATAATGATTAAAGCCTCAAAGATAATCCCTGTAGTTTATAATATCTTTAAACTGCCGCCCTCACCTCTATAGGTGATATAAATTGGTGATTTACCGATCCAGTGTGTGTTTCGTATCGTAAGTAACTTCTGAACAAAATTTGGTAGAATTCGTTGCACGTGTTAAAGAATATTCTGATGCCATGCTCTATTCCGTTTATAAAACACCACTCTCACTGCTGTGTAAATCAGTCGATTAACTATGAATTCAGTATTTTAAGTATTAGCTGACGGTGGACATTTCCAGAGAGCTCTGGCGGAGGCTACCTTTGGGAATGCCTTCACATCTCTCTGGTTTTTTGAACTAAGGTTCCCACATGACGAGGCACCTCGGTCTGTTTAGAGAGGTGTATATTCCGGGGACGCAGACCTTGAGCTATTCCTATTGGAATAGTCGGCCATCTGCCTCCTAAACTGGTCAAGGCACGGCGAAGGGAAAGCAGCGACCCTACAGCAAACCCCTCTCCCGTCATCGGAAGGGCGTGGGACAAGTACCAAATGTCAGACCTACCTGATGCAGTTTTTTCTAGGGTTTTCCCTGCATCACTTTTAGGCGAATTGTCGGGTAGGATCCTTAGCCCGGGGGCCTTAGGTAACCCCTGGCTACCTTCCTCTACCCCTCTACCCTTCCGCATTCCCCCTTCAAATCCCTTCCTATGCTATTAAAGGGGAGTTGCCACCATGTGGATTACCCTCATGTAGCCTGTTACCCTAAAAAAAAAAGTATTAGCTGAAAAGACGAATAAGTTGTGCATGTATTATTCATTGTATTCGATTTTATAAAATACATAAAATTAGAATAAACAATAAAAGAAAAACTATCAAATGAAACGTAATAGGCAAAATAGAGGATTAATATAAAAAAAAGTAGATGACATTAATCGTTATAATTTTTTTATGAACATCCAAAAAGAAATGTGCTGAGGAGATAACACTGATGAATATTCCTTGATAACTAAATCTCGTCTGTTACAAACACAAAGAGCGTGAAAACTGTAACCTGCTGGCCCCCTTTCATTTACCCCTTTAATGTTTGTATTTTTACCATATTTTTTTTAATAAAATAATGAAAAAATTACCAAAAAAATATCAACGTGACCAAAGTGAATTTGGCACATGATGTTTCACATATTCAACATCAATATAATTAGGGCTGATTTATAAATAATTCACATTCAGTGGATAATTATTAATTTAGTGCAATTATAAAACCCTGAGGATAACACTTAAATTTTCTTTCTTGAAAAAAAACCCATTAAAATCGAACAGAAAATAAATATTCTGAAGGTCACCGGCTGTTAGAAAAATCAGGCTTGAGGGGTTGACTCACAGAAAGCCAGAACAGGCATGTTTTAACCTGGCCAAGTAGATGTTGTTTCATATCTGCATCACAAATTAGCTCTCTTAGAAACCAATAGTTGCCGCTGTACTGATACCAAAAGTTATGTTGCATATATGCTACACTATTCACTAAAGGTTTAACAACGTAAGATTTCCACGCACGTCGTATAGCCTACAGATGGTGACTTCACCAAATACTGTTTATTTTGTACTTCTTCCCGAGACCTCGGACTCATTTTCAAGTTTTTGTTTTTTATAACCTCCCTTCATAATTTTCTTAGGCTTTAAGCGTTTGAGAAGTTTCGAATTTGGCATTTTTTTCTTTAAAATTCTTATTACAAACAGAAGGAATACGTGAATTATATCCATCCTCCTCACAATCTAAATTAAGTATGAATTATTCCATAAATTTAAACTACGGTACTTCATAACTTAAATTAATTCCAATCCGTAGTAATTGTGTCGCTGATGTAAGTGAAAGAATGCAAGGAAAATCTGTATAATCCTATTTCTCTCGAGTATTTCAGCGAGACCACAATTTTGTTCCACGACCTCAGCAAGAAAAAACAGTTTATTTTTTGCACGGCGCTAGGGAGAAGTTAATGCATCCCGACGCCTCCCCCGCATTCCGGCGGCGACGCCAGCGTCCACGCGTTGCGGGGCGGCATCATCGCGCTCAGGAGTCATTACTCGTCTGTGAACAGAGAGACGCGTGTTTTAATTAAGAGTCGCGCTCATTTAGGAACACTTGTCTGCCGGGGAAGCGACGCCCGACGTAATGAAAGGAGCGCGGCGGTAACGACGCTGGGCGCCCTTGAGGAACGCGTACACATGCCGGGTCGATAGTCAGTCCATTCCGTAATGGAACGAGAGCAAACACACGCACACATACACGTCAATCGATACCCACCCCCAGTTTCTCCTCCGACAAGAAAATCAAAAACGTTTTCCCCAAGCTAATTCCATCTAAAGGTCCAAAGAAATAAATACCCACAGACGTGTAATAAATTGAAAAGAGAAGTGGGAAACGGGGCCTGCATTCCGTAGAGTTGCTCCTCTCTGACAGACACGGACTTTTAACGGCGTTCCTTAGCTATTGCCTTGAGAGGTAAATGTTGCTTCTGTTTTACGTCAGTGCGTAATGCTCGGGGTTATTACCAGCACTAGACTGAGAGGTCTCACTCCTGGATAATTTCCAGGTATATAGCAGGACAAAAGAATTTCCTTAACTTGTGATGCAATTTACACACTCACACGCAACGTATATATATATATATCATGTGTGTGTATTAACCCTTTAGTGCATGATTTTATATTTTTTAAACGAATTTTTAAGATGTATTTTTATAAATACAATAGATAAAAATAACCCCAAAAATGGTCGAAATTTTCATAACAATATTGAAAGATTTTAATTATGTTGCTAATATGCAACATCATGTACATGCATCATGCACTTGCAGGTTCCAAATATGAATGGTCATTAATCAATAACTTCAGTTTTTTAGGTTTTTTCTATTTGTAAATAAAATTTGGCTGTAGTAAATGTAAATATAATTTAAAGTATGAGAAATCAAAAACAAATTATTGAAGGTTAGTCGAAAATAAACTGTTGTAATGAAATTAGAAAAAATGACGATCAATACTACAATTTCATTAAAATAATTACAGCACTATTTATATATTAAATAAATGAAAATAATTTTTATGCAACGAATATAATTAGGTGTGATTTATCAATACTTCACAATGATTGAATAATTATTGAATCAATTATTCGTTATTCCAGGATAAATCTATTCAAGTATACAAAATTTATTTGTAAAGAGTTGTAAATCTCTGTTAATTAATGAAGCATATTAGTCGCTGTAAGAGTTCGTAAAAAGGAAGGACAGATTAGATCCTCATTAATGAAATAGATTTCTGGTATCCTATCAAGTTACGCTATTATTTTACGATGATAATATTCTAGAATTTAACTGCTGACTAATTTTCTTTTTCATGTTCGACGGGAATCGATGTAATATTTTCTACTGGAAACTCCGTTGAATGGATATTGAAGATGAATTAATACCCTTATCGTTTCTTTAATTACTAAATACTGTCACATTAATATTTTTAACGTAGTTTTAAATCATATATAGATTTTTTTAGTTTATCGTTGTTAAAATTTTGTATTTGGAATAATTATTATTTTCGTGTAATATTATATTATGACGTATCCTATTTCCTCGATCGAGGACTAACGGAATGAATAATAAATCTAAAAATCTATGATTTTATTGTAATTAGAATACCTTGAGAATGACGCTTAAATTTTTTTCTTGAAAAAACATAAAATCACGGAAAATAAATATTCTGAAGTTGCCCGGCGAGTAGAACAAACTTGCCTGAGGGGTTGACTCACAGAAAGCTAGGACAGGCATGTTTCAACCTGTCCACGGATGCCAAAAGTTTCACATTTTCTCAAGTACATGTTATTTCATATCTGCATCACAATTTTGCTCTCTTAGAAACCAACAGACGCCTCTGGGGTGATACTAAAAGTTATGTTGCATATATGCTACAGTACGCACTAAAGGGTTAATGGACTATTATGAGCCATATAGATAAATAAAATATTATTATGTGTGATATTAACTCAGAATTTACGAATGAGGGTGAATCAAATATAAAGAAGACTTATTTTTTAAAATATTTATTTTGATTTTAAACGCACAAACAATCATACTTT
Organism: Zhengitettix transpicula; assembly: GCA_037074705.1. Taxonomy (NCBI): domain Eukaryota; kingdom Metazoa; phylum Arthropoda; class Insecta; order Orthoptera; family Tetrigidae; genus Zhengitettix; species Zhengitettix transpicula. The sequence goes on along the minus strand of CM073593.1, from coordinate 15,905,940 downwards.
ATTTTTCTACATAAACTCCTGATTTATAAAAACATTTTTCCCAGCGTATAGGTAATTTTTTAATTCCTTCCACGTAAAAAGAGTCAGGTCGTGTTTGTAGCCAATTGCGCACATATGCTTCAACCTCATTATCGCTGTGGAATTTTTGCCCTCCCAAAGCTTCCTTGAGAGGACCAAAGACATGGAAGTCGCAGGGAGACAGGTCTGGACTGTATGGAGGGTGTTCCAGTGTCTCCCAACCCAGTTGCTCCAATTTTTGTACGGTCAGGGCTGCTGTATGGGGGCGAGCATTGTCATGGAGGAGAATCACTTTTCTCATCAGAAGGTCTCGTCTTTTGCGGCGATATGCAAGTCTGACCTCAGTCAAAATTTGGCAGTAGTATGCCGCATTAATTGTTCTGCGCTCATGCAAAAAATCAAGGTGCAGCAGGCCACGCTGGTCAAAAACCTTCCCAGCCGATAATCGTGACTTGGCTTTCACTGGACGGTTTCTCCTTTCTTCCTCCACTCCATACTCGCTTGTTTCGACTCAGGGGTGTAGTGATGCACCCACGTTTCATCACAGGGGAAATCGTGCAAGAATACGCTCACACACTTGAAAACGATTCAGTTTCTGGTCAACTGTGAGAAGGCGAGGAACCCACCTGGCACACACCTTGCGATACCCTAGCTCCTCTGAGAGTATAGAGTAAGTGCTCCCATAACTTATTCCAACCTCAATTGCAATATCCGAAGTTGTTAGACGCCTATCACCTTCAACAAGTTGACGAACACTGTCGATGTTGCCCGCTGTAATGCTGGTGCGGGGTCTGCGGTCATGGCTCTCATTTTCAACACGTTCACGGCCCTCCACGAACTGTTTATGCCAAGCAAACACTCTAGCTCGCGTCTCTTCCCCGAACTGTGCAGTCAATCTTCTCAAAATTTCGGCCGGTTTTACACCTTCTGCAGCTAAAAACTTGATAACAATACGTTGCACAATAGAGGGAGGTACCTCCTGCTCGGACATCGTAACGATGGACACTGAGCGAGTCTATGATGATGAGTCACGTGCTTCCCCTACTCCTGACAAACCAACCTAACAGCCAATAACAGCGGAACGTTCTTCCTTCACTATTGGGCGTGCAGGTACAAAAGTCTCGTTTATATTTGATTCACCCTCGTAGGTCTCTTTATTTCAACTTTACTTCTGATATTTTGTGACAACTATAGCTAAATCGTACTTATTTTACAAAGTTTTATTCTGCGTTTTCTGTCCTTGCTTCACATTTCTTCATTATTCTTCGGTTATATTCTCTTCTTGAAAATTAAAAAATATAAAACAAGCTAATGTAAATTAACAAAATTTTAAACTTACGTTTTGGACGAAAACTAAAACTGACACCGAAATAGAGAAACGCAATTATTAGTATCAGAAAAATTTGTATTCGATCCGCATTAATTATCTCATACACATCATAACACTTAAAGATTTTTGCTTCATTCGTCGTACAAGTTTATTTCATTACATGTAACGTAAAATCGAGGCGTCACAATCATACATTTTTAAAGGGCTGCGTAATAACGCGGATTTGATTAGTTTTGAGAATACACAATAACCAAATACAAACGTTAATCATTTCCTAGAATTGCTATGGTTTATTTACACCTGAGTCGTCGCCATTAATTAGTTTTAACTGATCCAAGTTAAATGTAAAAATAATACGACGACAAACGAACGTAATAGTATGCTAATAGAAGTTGCAATTTAGCGAAACTAATTAACGTAAAACGACCGTTTGTAGACTAAATTAAATCAATAAAATTTAATTTATATGCAACTTGTTTATGTTGTACGTTCTTGTATCATTTATGGTTCCGAAAATAATTTAGTAATTTGGTAAAAATACTGTTATTCTTAACAAGTAAATTATAAATATTTTCATAGTGAATGATGGAAATCATAAGTCCGTTTTATTGGATATCTTCTAATAGATAAAATAGACTGTTTGTCTGAATGTGTGTATATTACGCACACAAATCTACACTCTTGTTGCAAATTTGATCAAATTTCGTACATCTGTTCCTTTCGAACCAGAAACAAACACTGTGGGAAGTGAGAAACGACTATCAACCCCCGGGGGATGGGGGGTGGAAAGTTTCAAACATACTCAACGTGTCGATATTTGCGTCGAATAAATATTTTACGGGGTCAATGACATTGATAATGTTACTCCCGATGTCATTTGTGTATAATTTCTACCCCTTTCGGCAAAATAATTGTAATAAATCAATAAAAAATTGTAAATACGTTGCGGTTGTCATTTTAGCCTCTTATCAATTCTGACACCATTAACCTAAATACGCAGTACAAAAATCACACTCATAAATAACGCACAGAAACCAATGATATTTTCTAAATAATACTATAAAGATTATTAGATGTTTAGTATATTGAATACGATTGGCATTGTGTCTTATAATCCTAGATTTAAAAAAAATTTTAGTTTGCACAATTATAACACTTAAAGTAAATTATATAATAATATACTAAATAGTTGCTATTTATACAGTGTGTTAATGATAGGTAAAGTATGTATGTGGTAGGCTGTGACGTTACTTTCATTGTCCTATTTCTGTCAGGTTACTTCTGCAACGTTCGTATTTCCAAACATGTCGACGAAAAACGTTTCTCTACAATAGTATACTGGTAACACCGTTAATTTAATATTTAAGTTCGTGATGGGAGTAGGAAATCATTAATTGGCTCAAGCTACCCGACTTATGGTTAGAGAAATTATGCTTTCAATCAATTACATTTATTTGTCACTAGTCTACCACAGAGTTCAATTCAGGTCTTGTAACAATATTACGTATTTGATGTTTTAGCATTAACGTTGAGTTGCTGACGAGGACGTGGAGCATTGAAACCGTCTGGGGACTTGTCACCCTATCTTGCCGACATCACTGCAGCCAAGTCATAAGACAGCCTGCTAACTTTTTGATGCAGTTACGCTCCAGAGCGACGTTCCGCGTCTTTCCGGTGACGAGGCGGTGTTAAATTACACAGCACAAAAATTAGATTTCCTCGGTTAAAACGCAGTCTGTGTTTTGAGGGCCGCAGCTGGCCTCCGAACTTTACAAGAGGACTTTAAAGTCGAGAATGTGTTTAAGCGCGCAGCTGAAACGGCCCGCCTATCTATGCGTTAAAGCGTCGTCGTCGAGAACTCTGCTAGACATCGTTCGCTTTTATTGGCGTCGTGTCTATGAGGAAGCCGAGTTAGGAACGCAATTCGAACTTCTACGAACTGAAACGTTTTCCATTGAAATGTACATAAACTAAGCGCTTGGACTAACTCACCGATCTTATATATATATATATATATATATATATATATATATATATATATCTTGTAAAATTTAATACTGTTTATTACAATGTAGGGAATTTATTTCATAGGTTTAACTGATATAAAAAATTGAAAGTATTTAATCAATTATAAAATAGTATTTTAATAACAAAAGATGTTTAAAATTGATTTAAATATAGAAATTAAGACGTTGTTCGTGATAGGTCGCTTTATCGACGCTGGCGTCGGACGGTGGAGAGTCGTTGGAAAGTTACTGGCTGGCGTCAAACGGATTATCCTCTGGATCGTGACTGGGACCCCGACTCTCTAGTCACTTGTAACCGATTGCTTAAAAACTGCTTTGTACAATAACCCGACTGCTCTGTTCGAGAACTTCCAACCGACTACCAAAAATTCTCTCTCCTCCTCCTCCTCAGATTTCAACTCTCTAAATTTCGAAATTCCTTCTCCATTTTAAAGTTAATCAATCAGTGTTTTTTAAATAAATGAATGTAAAATTTCCCGGTGTAAATTATTAATAAATTTTTCGCGGTTGAGTAACATGATCAGATTTTTCGACGTTTACGTTTCTGCGGTCGTTCTCTAGCGCTGTCTTCAGGATATGTCGCTGCGTAAGTGGGTGTCGCTTCCCGGGTTTGTTTTCCATAACGGAGTTGAATACGCCTTAATGGCTTCCTGACCTTTTGTATGCTAACACCCCATTTACTCACACATTCACACTCTCATTCGTACTAGTGGGCTGCTGCTGCTTCTCGACTTCATTGCTGCTTCTACTAGTACTTATTTCTCCAGCTCTCTGCGCCTTGAAGGGTAAGAAGAAAATGGGGAATAAATAAAGGTATGCAAATAAATAAAATAAATATCTGTTTTGTGAATATATATCTGTAAATATGAAATGGCCATATTGAAGGGTTCACCGGTCTCACAGGAATATCGTCAGAGGCCGATTCCTGTTTACCGTCTTGTCTGGGTCATATTTTCCCAGGGAGGATAGCAATTCGTTGTCGCTGCGTTTCGAGCGTGCCGTACTTTTAGGCTCAGACTCCAAGAGTCCCTATTGTGATCTGATTGTCCGTTGTCAAGAAGACCTGTGTTTGTCGCGTAATATTTTACTAACAGGATTCCACGCGTTACTGGTTAGGAAGCCAGAGTCTCTGTTTAAAAGATTGTCATGTATTTTAATTTCGATGTTTTCCAATGCCACACTGTCGTGGCACTTATTCGCGTGTTCCGATTTTACAGTGTCCGAAAAACACATCTTGTGTCCTGTCATAAGAACATGTTGGGCTACAGTCGGTTTGTCAGATTACTTTAAACGAATATATCTTTCATGTTCAATGCAGTGTTGTTTAATGGTCATCAAAGTTTGTCCACAATTGCAACGGAATCACATACACCCCAGCAGTTTTCAAGCCAATGTCATCTTTTGCAGAGCCCAGATTCTGTGGGAGAAAGACTGTCTTGATGTCGTTTCTGGCCAATATCCTGCCAATGTTCGACGTTGTTGGCCCTGTATATGAAAGGAAAGCTATGGCTATAGGTTCCAACTCAAGATTTTTCTTCTTTTTCTTACTCCTAAGACCCTCGTCAATTTCTCTTTCCGAATATCCGTTTATAATAAATGTACACCGTAAATGTTCGATTTCCGGAACACCGTCTGCAATTGAACGTGCTCAATGTAAAATGGTTTTCATTACCGTTTTCTTCTGCGTTGGGTGACGGAAAATTTAGCATTCAGGTCTCTGAGTGCGTAGGTTTTCCTGAACACTGCGTGTCCCAATTTTCCTCCAGATTTTTTTAAAAATAAGAATGTCTTAAAACGACAATGTGCCCCTTTCTTTCTATCTCCATTGTAAACTTTATGTTGTTAATACTGTTTAAGTGTCCTAAGAATTCGGATACAGCATCAATTCCGTGGTTCCATATGGCAAATGTATTATATACGTATCGAAATAAAGGATTTTGGCTTCATATTTGACAGATTTTAACCCTTTTTTAAAAAATTGTTCCAAATTCCAAATTGGCCACTACTGGGGAAATCGGCGAACCCATAGCGACGCCATCAGTCTGTTCGTAAAACTGTCCTTGAAATACAAAGTATGTAGTGGTAAGCACGTGTTCAAACAGTTTTACAATATCTAAAGGTATTTTTTTGTTTTATTGGCCTCAGCCTAGATGTACACCAATGAAAACTGCTACATTTCCCTAGATGTTTAAAATTTTACGCACACGGGCAAAAATAGTACGTAATTAAGGATGTCAAATGTAGGAAATACCGTGATCTGAAGAGGAAGGCTGAAGACATAGTAAGATGGACTCCGAAACATCACTTTTTTCCGACTGGACTTAGTCATTATATTCCATTGAATTTGATACGACAATACAACGAAAATGATGATTTTTGTAAATATATTGTGGCACGCTCCCTGCAACCGCACCGTAGTCGGTCCAACTCGTAGAAATTGTTACATTTGGTAGGAGGAAGTATCGTAGGTGGCTTAAAAGTGAAAACAACAACTAATTCAATATAATAATTAATTTATTCAAACTAATAAAAACTTACAATTAAGAAATTTTGCTCCGACTAGCCAGTCATGAAATCCATGTATTATTTTGGCAAACTAGGTCCAAGAAAACATATTTTAGACTAAGTGCCCTACGCAACCATTATAAGGTTACCAGACTGGGGGTCTCAGCCACACAGCGACGTCCCTCACAGATGGTCATGGCCTCTGGTAGAGTCTCGCTGAGCTGATCAACTCTTGCACAGTCCGAAAACAAGAGCGACTGCTCACTACCACATCTCCAAGCAGAATGATCTCCAAGCTTCAACCTCTAGGGTTCTGTGCATCCAACTGCATTCCTATTGATGTTTAGAAAATGTTTTTGGACATATCAAAGGCCTCAGACAATCTGACGTCGTAAATTCTATCATGTTATTTAGATAGTCAGATAGAAGCCCCTCTGCACCTGCTGTTTTTCGGAAAAATCTCCGGATTTTAAGTAACTGAGGTACAGTTATAACCCCCAGCCAGACTGGCACCAAACGGTAATTTCCGCTGATGTTGGAAGAATCAGCGAAAACATGTTTGCTCACGCGATTAAACAAAACTGACTAAAATATCAGCATAAGTCAATGAAAGAGATGCCTATCCTCAAAAATGCGCTAAATATACATATACGGCATCTCAAGCAAAGTTGTGAGCTACTGTGCCGAAGTCATAGCTACTCCCCTTCAAATCATATTCAACGCGTGTCTTTCTACCGGCATTTTTTCCGACTCCCTTAAAGCTGAAAAAGTTATTCCGATCTTCAAGAAGGGTTCGCCTACCGACGCATCAAATTACAGACCAATATCCCTACTTCCGATATTTTCAAAAAGACTAGAAAAAATTATACACAAACAGTTACTTGAAATCTTGACGAAGTATAAAGTAATTACTCCCGCACAACACGGGTTCCACTTCACGAGCACCACTATGTACGAGTTCATTCAAAGTATACAAAATTCCCTTGATGAAAAACTGAAAGTAGCCGGAATTTTTGCTGATCTTTCGAAGGCATTTGATCTTGTAGATCACGGTATACTTCTCCAAAAATTAGAATATTATGGGATCGGAGGCAACGCTTTAGCACTCTCAACAATCGTAAACAGAAGGTAGCCTTACAAAACAAAGCTGGTGAGGTGCACTTGTCAGAATGGGCAGGCATTTCTTGTGGCGTGCCTCAGGGCTCAATATTAGGTCCACTGCTTTTTGTTTTGTATATTAATGATCTTCCAGAATATATGGAATCTATAAAATCTGTCTTATACGCATATTACACTAATTTGTTAATTACTGACATTGATTTCAATAATCTCAATACGAAAATTGAGATTGCATCTAGAAACCTAGATACTTGGCTGGCTGCCAATAAATTAACACAGAAAACTAAGTTAGTTCGTTTTACAACAGAAACCAACAACGTCGCAACGGATAAGTTCTCAAACCATGCGACTTTCCTCGGCTTGCAGGTCGACAGTAAATTAAAATGTAACTTGCACATTGATCGTCTTGTGCGCAAACTTAGTTCGGTTTGTTTCTCATTGAGACTATTGATACAACAAGTTGATTCAAAAACTGCTTCACTAGTCTATTTTGCCTACTTTCATTCACATCTGTGTTACGGTATTGCCAACTTGGGCAATTGTTCTCAAACTGCAAAAACGAGCCATTAGAATTATATCAGGTTCAGATGCTAGAGAAAGCTGCAGGCCGCTGTTCAAAAGACTTCATATTCTGACTCTACCTACTGCTTACATATTAGAAATACTAAAATTTGTTAAACGCAACATTAACCTTTTTGCAAGTAACGGGGACAATCATGGCTACGACACAAGAAACCGTTCAGTTCTCAGGTCTGACGAGTCTAGCGTTCATTATTCCGGTATCGCACTATTTAACAGCCTTCTCGAACATGTAAAGAACATCAACAACTTCAACTCATTCGTCAAGGAGTGTAAAACTTTTCTTGTAAATTGAGCTTATTACTCCGTACACGAATTTTTGAATCGGTCTCACATTCGCTGAACTGCCTTGCCTACAAAATTACCGAATATGCTACAAATATGTAAATAATGTGTTCAGTTTTCCCGTTTTGGTTCTGTTTTCCTGCCTCTGCTTTACGTTTTAGTAAATATTCATGACGACATCCCTCCATACCTAGCGACAGGAGATGAATACCAGGAAGAGATAATAAGTGCGTGTTTCTTAAACATAGTGTGTAAGAATCTGGTGACTGGGCAAATGTGAACAGATATGTTTTTTTTCTGTGTAACTTATTAATTATTACTATTAATATTAATTCATTTTATATGTAATTTATCTACTGTACATTTGTGACGAATCCTATTTCCTCATTAGAGGGCTAATGGTGAATAAATCTATCTATCTACACTTATAGATTTTTCAGTCTTTTTGCTGATTGATTTAGTAAAATTAACGTATTACTATTAACTTACCCAATAAAATTTCTGAATAAGTCACGCAGCACCATTATAAAAATAGAAACTGTAAAAAGAACTTAATAATTCCTTGAGATCAGGAAATTTTACCCAGAGGCTACAAATATTTTTCTCATTTATTTTAAGCTATTCGTCCCAGCTTTCAGTAATAAACGAATCTGCAACTAGTTTTAGTTGACTGACATTGTAGAAGTAATAAAGTTTACTGTAACACTTTTATATAGTTGTATGTGTTTTATTCTGTTCGGCGCTGCGTATAAAAGTCTGAAGTCACATATTTTAATTCAGAGGTTGAAATTATAAACAGCTAAGCGTCTGCTTGAACAGTTTGTTAAAACTCTGAGTGGTACAGTGGACTTGAGCTAGACAAAACAAGTCCGTACGTAGTTGAATTTTCGAAGCAGAAAGGTTTCTACAACGCCCGCTCGACACACGAGCTCTAATTAAAAATCTGCTACTTGTATTTTCATAGTTGAATATTTTATACATCGTGAAGCTTGTACTTTAGTTTTACTGTTATTATCCTGCAACCCCGGAGGATAATAACGATACGTGTAAACCTTTATAAATATCATCTATTGTGCGAGTATGGATGCTGGAGTACCTCCTATTCCATCCTTTACAATGTTTTTGTTTCATTCTATTGCAAGCATAACATAAAAAACATAATATTGTTACAAGACTGATAACATGGTATTTTTAAGAAACGCGAGTTAATTGTGGGGGAATACAGTATTTTCGAAAACAATGTATATTGTTATATACAAATTCCAATGTATTAATTTGGCCCACACTATGGGAGCCATTTTAATGTAATTTTCTATTGATGTTTTTATTTAATATTTTAATTTACAGCTGAGAACATTTAATGAAATATTTAATTTGAACAATTGAAATCCAATTAATGTAATTTTGAAATAACTTTTTAATATAAATTCTTAACATTTGATGAAGGTTTGAAATGATAAAAAATAAATTTAATTAATACATGAATTAAAATTATAAATTATACATATAAATTTTTACCACGGCTGTTTATTCCAATCATTGCGCTTTACCGGGCTTCAAATATGTACGGAATGCACTTTACACCATGAAACATAAAATTAAACAAAACATGGAAAGTTCAATATACCAAAATTATAAAATATTCCCCAAAATACAAATACACGAATGAAATTTATGCAATATTTACAAAGTATTTTGCAATATTTAAAAATAAACCTTCACATACCATTTTGTTTGATCAATCCTCCACGGCAACACACAATTTACACAAAACAAAATTTGAAAAAATCATTAAATTTAAAAATTAGGTCACGTTGTACATTAATCCACTATAACACATTTAAACACAACTGAATAATTACATTCGGTCAATCCTTTTTGGAACTGCAGACAGCAAAAGATCTCGCCTACGGACCCAATAGGTTTCGCCCTCGGACTCCGAAAATTTGGAATTTCATAAGGATGGTGATCAATTTTTAGATAAGATTGTCACAGGGTACGAGACGTGGATTTCTCAAATGACTCCCGGATATGATGAGATGAAACAAGCAGTTAAAGACTCACAGGCCTCAGACGTCTATGACGTTGGCATACAAAAATCTTGAAGAACGTTATGGAAAATGTTTAAACAAATATGGAAGCTATGTAGAAAAATAGAGAAACATGTAAGGAATTAAATAAAAAAAGATTCTTGAAAAAACTGTTGGATTATGTTTGATAAGAAATCGGACCTTACTTTCCGAATAACTCTCGTATGTAAGGTAGACGAGATAATGATATAATAAATTATAATTGGATTATGTTTAAAAATGAACATTTTTGGGTATTAAATTCAAGGGGAGTCATATGTTTGAGATTAAACACTTTCCCCCTTCCTTTTAATAGTACTTGACACATAAACGGAATCATTCTGTGAAATGTAATACAGAAAGTGTTCATTAAATAGAATATCGCATCCATAGAACGCGTGCTATATTGCTTGCCTGTGGGGGCTGTATGCGTGATCGATGCAACCGCTGGTGAATAATGCATTGAATTGCAGGACACATGCCTCGCGGATACAAACCGCGATTAAGTTATCATTCAAGCAGGCGACAAGCAACAGGCTGCGAAAACGCCCTAAAACAAGGAACTGTTAGTCCTGAGATCAACAATTAAGGTACCGCTGGTTTGGTTGGCCTACACAATCTGCTAGACTCTACAGGGTGTAACTAAACTGGACGGCAAAATTCCAGGAGTGGAATCCTCATATTGAGATAAGAAAATAAGTGTTGTACAACATGGGCCTGGAAATGCATAATTACAAAGTTACCTGAACTACTTGTATAAAGTTCAACTGACTAGTTGGAGCGCCCTGTTCCCATATCAGATGAAATGTTCAAAGTGACTCAATACAAGCAGCTGTTCTTCTTCGCAATGAGTTTCGAACACAATCTAGTAGCAAAGACATATAGCACTGTGATCAAAAAGGAAGGTGAAATTGTCATTTAAAACTCCCGGGTATTAGGAAGGCAGGTAAATTTTTTTCCCTAGGTTGGTGGGACTGTCTATAATATTTGCCAAGCGTCTGTTTGTTAAAAGGTTTAATTATCTCCGAGTTACACGTGTTTTTATAAACAACCAAAAGTGAATTTTTCGATTTTTTCAGTGGGTGATTTTGTTTAGCAAAGAACTTGCAAATTTTGTTTGCGGAACGAATATTCTTGTGCGGACACGTTGAAAATGTTGCGGAAGGCCTTTGGTGATCAAACTATGGCACAAAAAAAAACGTTTATAAGTGGTACAACGAGTTCAAAGAGGGCCGAGAACGCGTTGAAGACGAATCGCGCTTTGGACGACCATCAACGTCTACCGACGAGGTCCACGTCCAAAAAATCGTCGATGGACAATTAGAGATCTCGCTGATAGTGTTGGAATATTATTTGGCTCAGCCCAAACCATTTTGAAGAATGTTTTGTGTCTCAAACGCGTCAAGTCTCGATTGGTGCCAAAATCGCTCAATTTTTTGGAAAAAAAGCGTCGCGTTGATTTGTGTGAAACTTTGCTGTCTGACTATCAGGACCACTTGAAATGCATGATTACTGGAGACGAGACTTGGATTTACGCATACGACCCTGAAACCACCGACCAATCCAGCGAATATCGTGCAAAAGGTGAAGCAAGACCGAAAAGACCACGGCAAAGTTGATCGAAAATCAAGGTCATGTTGACAGTTTTCTTTGATTATAGTGTGGTGCACTATGAATTCCTTCCGCCGGGCCAAACTGTCAACAAAGAATATCATTTGAGTGTTATACGTCGTTTGCGTAAAGCTATTCGTCTGAAACGGCCGAACAACTCTTGGTTCCTTCATCACGATAATGCACCATGTCATACTGCATTGGTTCTTCGCGACTTTTTTTGCCAAAAACTCGACTCATATCGTTCCGCAACCACCGTATTCGCCTGATTTGGCTCTGTGCGACTTCTGGCTATTCAGAAAACTCAAAAGGCCAATGCGGGGACGCAGTTTTGACACGATTGAGGAGATAAAAACCGAATCGAAGAAGATCTTAAAGACTATACCGGAAAAAGACTATTCCGACTGTTTCGAGGACTGGAAAAAGCGTTGGTAAAAGTGCGTTTTATCGGACGGGGATTACTTTGAAGGGGATGAAATTGATTTGGAAGAATAAATAAAGAATTTATATTTTATTAATAAATTCACCGTACTCTTTCTTCACAGTGGTATATCTTTGTCTAGTAGAATACACCAAAGATTAAAGTCCAGAGGGTTTGTGCTGACTCCACAATGTTATGGACAACCTGCATCCACTTCAAGGTTTGTGTTGTATTACCGTTCCGGAGAGACGGTAATACGACCGGCAAGAGAAGCAGATGCGCATCCTGAAGGACAGTCTTCGATGCAGAACGACCAACGGCTAAAGAATGGCTCGGGAAATGGCAGATCTCAATCTCAGGTCAATGCTGAGTGGGATTATGGGGAACCAGTTGGCCGCACCTGGCTTGCTCTTAAGATAAATCCACAGTCCCAATTTTTCATGAACGTCCGAATTAAAAACTGATCAGTATATACAATACCATACTGGGTCGAAAGATATCGTCTCGTTTTTTTCACTCCGCCAAACACGTTTGCTAGGCAACCAACTACGAGGAAAATGTGAATGTGAAAGTGGGCCTAAATATTTATAATTAATTCAGTTAGAATAAACCTATATTAATACTGAGAAGAACTAAAAAAATACGAAGTAGTGCCTTTTTTTTAGGGTAACAGGCTTCATGAGGGTAATCCACGTGGTGGTAACTCCCATTTAATTGCATACGAACATATTACAAACGGCCGATGCAGAAGGGTAGAGGAATGTAGCCAAGCGTTAACTAGAGCCGCAAGCTATGGTTTAATACATTCGCCTAAAAGTGATGCAGGACAAACCCTAGAAAACCTGCATCAGGCAGGTCGGGCAATGGGTACTTGTCCCACGCCCTTCCGATTGTGGCAGAGCGGTTTGCTGTGTGGACGCAGCATTCCCAACTCCATGTCACGACCACTTTAGGAGGCAGCTGGCCGACTGTTCCAATGGGAACAGAAACAACTCTTACCGTATGTCCAAGGTCTGTGACCCCGGAACATACACCTCTCAAAACAGGCCGAGAAAACTCGGCTTGTGGGAACCTTAGTTCAAAAACGGAGAGAGGAAAAGGCATCCACAAAGGTAGCCCACTTTGTGTCTGCAAAAAAGTTCACCTACGAGAGAACCTCGCAGGATATTTTGCCTTCACCAGTTTCGCAGGCGTTTTTATGTGTGACCACTTCAACTTCTTTTAAGGTGTAGACAGGCTATGTATAGGGTAATCCATGTAGTGGCAACTCCCCTCTTATAGTATAGGAAAGGGAGTGAAAGGGGGGATGCGGAAAGGGAGAGGTAGTTATCCAAGGGTTAACTAGGGCCCCGGGCTATGGTTTAAGGATCCCACCCGGCAATTCCCCTAAAGGTGATGCAGGGAAAACCCTAGAAAAACCTGCATCAGATTGGACGGGCATTTGTCCCACACCTTTCCGATTGCGGGAGAGGGGTTTTCTGTGTGGTCGCAGCTTTCCCCTCACCGTACCTTGACCAGTTTAGGAGGCAGCTGGCCGACTATTCCAATAGGAATAGCGGACAACTCTTACCGTATTCCCAACGTCTGCTACCCCGGATCATACACCTCGCAAAACAGGCCGAGGTGCCTCAGCAAGTGCGAACCTTAGTTCAAAAAACCAGAGAGATGTGAAGGCATTCCCAAAGGTAGCCTCCTCCAGAGCTCTCTGTGTGTGACCAATTCAACAAACTCTCCTTTCGTTATAATATGCGACTGCGAGTATTCACTATCTTCCCTTTCAAATAATCGTCTCGATATTTATACTACCTCCGTAAAACGATTTTGAACCATTATAATTATTTTTTAATAATGATATATATATGTATATATATCATTATATATTCCCCTCCCCGTGACTTGACCAATTTAGGAGGCAGCTGACTGACTATTCCAATAGCAATAGGTCGCAGACCTTGTGCATACGGTTAGATTTGTCCGCTATTGGAATAGTCGGCCAGCTGCCTCCTAAACTGGTCAAGGCACTGCGAGGGGAATATATATATATATATATATATATATATATATATATATATATTCTAAATATTGAAACAACGTATAAATAAACAACAGCCAATTTGAAGTCAGAAAAAATATATTTATTTATGAACCATTTAACTGCGTTTCGTCACTAACTTCGCTACCTCTTTTTTAACAAAATTTTGATAAGTCATTTTCCTTTGACTGTGGTAGCCGACATAATATTTCGTTTATTTTGTTATACATCAACCTGAAGGGGCCGCAAAGTCAACGATGAAACATAGTTTAATTTTTCTTAAATAAATATATATTTTCTGACTTGGTTGTTGTTTATTTATATCTTTTTATTAACCTTTTCCCAAAAACACGATTGTCTTTCCCTCTCGCAGAGCTCACATACCGGTCAGAGGTAATCCTTCATGCTCCTCACAATGGATCTTTTCGGCGCATATATTCAATTATGGACCGCAATCAACAAAAACTATTTTTCCAAATCAGCGTCAAAATAACGAGATACTAGTGCTATATAATTCTTTTATATATATAAAAGAATCTAATTTATTCAAATTTCGCGTTGCATGCAAAGATAATTTCCCGATCAGAGATACTGCACCTATCTGTCGTGATCGGACTTGATCCTTCGAATAAAATTATTTTTCACATTTTAACAAACTTGTACCTGGCTGAAAATGACATGTCACGTTTCAGCATTTCAAAATAATCTGTTAACGAAATTTAACCAAGCATTCAGACGTTTTGTTAAAACTGAATAGACAGCTTAAGAAGATCAAAGTAGAATACGTATGATCGAAGCGAAATTCCTCCATCACCACACAGAATTTAGACTGTCTCGACCAATTTAGCGATCGTGTAAGGGTTCCTCAGTTTATTGGGGAATTGGTAACACAATGACCGGGTACTGTTGAGAAAATGCATAAGATACACGACAATTAGTATTGGATTTTACAACTGAACTTTGATTGTAAAATGTTAAACCTTCTCATTTCAGAATTCTATCGTTACAGCGAGATGTCAGAAATTCAGTTAATATTAACGTTGAGAGTTCGGCACCTGCCTTTGCAACAGACACCCAGACCACCTGGAAAACACCTGCATAGCGCTGTCTTTGAAACCATACACTTTGGCGGATGAAATCGCACACCGACACTTTGTAAACCACCAAGTTGTCTACCATCTTGAATTTTCGTAACAGCTCTGCAACTTTCAACTAAAAAGTCATTACGCTAACCGGAACTGTGCGCAGGTCGGAGAATTAATTATAAAAGGTATCCGATAGAATTCATGAACAGTTTTATATAAAAAATCATCTCCAATTGAAATATAATGATGGTGCAAGGACAGACGAAGAACGATAGAGAAAGCTTTAGAATGCGACATCGAAAACCATAAACTATTCACTTTCCAAAATTGAATTCGTATACTTAGCCCAAAATGAGAAGACAAGAATTTAAAAAAATATATTGTAATAATCAACAAGTTAACGATTAATTTACCCCACGTTTAGGAAGCCATAAATGTAATAAACACCTTGATTTAATTAATTAAATGAATCAATTAACGAAAATTTATTTATATTTAAAAATTTATTGTTGATAAATTTACATTGTATCAGATCTATTTTGCACTCCGAATTTCATCCAGTTAACAACAAATACTTTAATTTTTCATTTATTAATTCGTGGCATTTATGAAAATACAATTCTTATATCATTACAATCAAATACGTCGGATCTCTATTTCTCAGGGTCATTACTGGGTTTGATAATTAGAACAAAAGCAATATATAAACTGACAATTAACAATTCAAATATAAAAAGTTAACCTAAAACAATATGAAGGTAAGTGAAACAGAATAAAACTAAATGAAACGAAAACTGAACGAAATCTGTCTATACGTTTTTAATTATCGTTTACAAATTTGTATAAAAGTTTTGTTACTCACGGAATGTCTGTCTGGTACCAGATCTCTCTCTTGTATCTTGAAAACTACCACACTAAAAGGCCATTTTTACACAGACTCCACATTTCATTGAATTTTTTTAATACACACGATTGAAATACTCGTCCTTTGCTATCTGGAACCTCGGATGAGCCTCCCCCTTTGGTCAACTAATGGATGCCGGTCTCCTCTATGCGAAAATTGTTCAACCAGCGTGAAGCAACCATTTGCTTCACCGTGTGCAAATTATTATGTAAATCTCTCCGTAAAATATTTGCTTGCTTTCATGTAAAAATACAGGATCTCGCCATCTGTACTTCATATCTGCAGACTTTACTGTTTGTTGCTCTAGGTGCACTGAACTGTATTATATCTCCTCGTCGACTTTTAATTGTTTCATCTCTCGTACGCAGGTTTTAGACTCCTTCATCTTTCATCGCCGATTCCAGACTGCCGTTCTCCAAGCGCATACTCAGTTCTCTAAGCGCGCGGTCTCCATTGTTAAACAAAGGAAAAAAAACCGCCTTCATTGTCGCCTTTATGCATTTGTATTGCTAACAATTTAATTATATTAAAACAATTAATGGCCTGTTTAACTCGTATTGCAATATATTGTTAGCATATTGAAGATTCTATTAACAGAATAGAAGTGAGCAGACATTTCGATCAATTGTTGTGATCTTTCGCAATACTGAAATAATATGGCCAAAGGTAAAAACATTACAAAGAATATGAACACAAGATATAAACAAACAAACAAATATTATTTAATAAGCCATCGTAAATAGTATTTAAATGAGAGGTGTCTTGATTTACATTTAAAGAAAATTTTTGGACTTAATATGGAGCGTTTCTGATATTAAACTTTTCTTAAAAATAATTTCCTTCATTTACAATAACCGAATTATTAAAATTAAAGGAATGATTAAGATCCAAACAATGTTTTGTAGTAGGGAAATGTTTATAAGGTGTAAATTATACATTAGCGTTGTTATTTAATTCTAGTTAACAAAGATCGTGTAATGTAGTTAATTGGGTTTTTTATTCAATAAATTATTTAATTTAAAAAAATTTAATTTATCTGATAACTGAATTTTAAAATCGACTTATGCAGGGTTATTAAAATTTAGATTATTTGGTCGATAAGCTCAGGGTAGTATTTACAATAGACTCAAATTAAAACATTATTTACTTGAAGTCAAAAGGCTCAGGACTTGCGCTGTAGAAATATCGTCAAACGCAACCTGATGAGGAAATACGGACACATCTCTCGTTGACCAGGAGTATGTTGACGGACTGCAGGTACCTGGGGGTTCAGGGATGATTCACGGAAATTCAGGCGGCGTGTGCGAGATTCCGTCGGGCTTCCTTCCTGCTCAGCGACACGTAGTCTTGAAGTTGGGCATTGAACTCCTGTGCATGGAACTCGCATAATTCTTTCTAATTTCTGGATTCTACGACGAACTACTCATGTAAAGATGCTGTTCTCTAACCTTCCTCTCCGACTGTCTTCTCTGAGATGTGATAAAATACTAATTCTTCCCGATATCGACAATTTTTTTATCCAGCTCAGGGTTAAAAATCCAAAACATCTGATCTCTTTCCGCCAATCAATTTAAAACAATTTACTTCACGTAACCCAGAACTCAGTTGTGGATACAGTTGACCTTCGTAATATTTCAGGGTTAATGTCTCATTTCAACAGGAAACGTTATCAATTATCAGCTAATTATTGGAAACTTCTATATTATTTACAATATATTAATACGAGGGTGAGTCAATAAGTAATACCTCCTATTTTTTTCTCTCTTTATTTGTGATGGCAATTAAATGCAATTTACACAACATAAACCCACAACATTATTGATTACATTTTCACTTATAAATATCTCTGTCCGTTTCCACAGTTTTGTCCTCCAATTAACAAGGACATGTATTCCACTGCGATAGAGTCACTGAAGTAACCGGCCTGCCGTTTCACTTTTCGGTGTTTTCACCTCGGCTTCGATACAGCGACGAATCCATCGCCGAACAGTGCTCACATCACATTTTTCAGTCTTTCATGAATGCGACTGGACGTTTCACCTTCCGCACTTAATAACAGAATGCTGTCTAATACGTACGCCAATGTCAGACATTTTGCAAGAGGGTGACGTGCTACCACCAGTTGACTTAGGAAGTTCTTACTACAGTAGATTGGAGAATAATGTTTGAGGAATCGCAACAAATTCAAAATTTTCACATAAATAATTTATTTAAGAAGAAAAAATAGGAAGCATTTCTTATTAAACCACTCTCGTATTTACAATAGCTTAATACAGTATTATTTCTCACTTATTTTTAACAATCTGTAATAGTAGCAAAACATCATACCAAATAATTATATTTCTAAGTAAAATAATATTTGAATATAATTCAATGTAAAATTTTTACTTACAATAAAGTGACCTTCACCGAAAAATACGTTTGAATGGTTCTTTATATACTTCTGGATTCTCCGAGCGAGTTGCGTCCACTTCTTTCGCATTTTGGGATATTTGGGAACAGAAGAAGTATTTGTACAGGGTAGTAACGTTCACTATTTATAATCCATTTTTAGATAAACGCGATGAACTTGTCAAAGTCGGTCGAAGCGCCAACATTCTGTTGTTTACAAGCATGTGACGTCACAGCACCCGCACCGTTTTGGCGGTCTTTTTTTTTATTTAATCTTTGGTGTCAAAATCCGTCGCAAATATAACAGTTCAAGATAAGAAACTCCATATAGTTAGCATAAAATGACATAATAAACGATCTAAGATGATTTTAAAAAATTAATCAAATAGCCTAGAACAGATCGCCAATTTCTATTGCACAGTCAAACGAAATCTCCACGAACATCAATAGCTTAACTTGCTCATTACAAGAAACCTCCATCATTCACTCTGGCCTTTATTTGTAACTGTATTTAATAGAGCCCAAATTGGAATTGATAAGAGTAATTTTTTTATAATTGTTTATACAAATGAAAACAAATGACAAATAACAACTTACAATTCTGCAATAGGCCTACTAATAACGATGTTATAATGGAACGATCCAAGATATCAATCAACATTTAAGCTACCGTTCGATAATTAACACTAGCTGAGTTTACGGCGTTGCCGGGTTGTCATATATCCATAACTTCCGATTTGACTACAATCACATTTCCTTTTGCATTATTTTTATGTAATGCGCCTTCACCCTCAAACTTGCTCCCCTCCAATGCCGAAAGGGGTTGAAATTATACACAAACAACGTCGGTAGCAATACTATCAATGTCATTGACCCCGACAGATATTTATTCTACGCAAATTACGACCGTTTTTCATTTTTGAAAACCACCCTCGACCATACCCTCTACTATGGGCTGAATAAACAATTATTAAACTCAGTGATAACTATAACCCCACATTCGACTCCAATTCTCTATACCCAGAGAACATGTAGAGAAATTTTGGGAATTTCATTGATCCCGAAAAATGTTAATTCGACGCAAATATCATCCGGTTAACATGTTTGAAAATTACTTCCCCCTCCCACCCCCTCACCCCCACGAGTTTCCCAGGTTGTCATAAATAAACTCAGCGACATCCATAACCCCGATTTGACTCGAATCTCGGTTGTATTCGCGTTATTTTCTTGGAACGGCCCTCAACTCCCACCCCTAAGCGTGCTCCCTTTATATGCCGAAAGGGCCTGAAATTATAAACAAAAAAAAGGCAGAAACGCGACGAATACAAAAAGAACTCTGTTTTATTTCTTACATTATATAATGAATTTTAACGATAACGCAACATTTTGTTGAAAACAAAAACAAATCGATTCCAAAAGTACGCAGAAAGAAATCTTTCAAAATATCTGACAGTAATACCAACCAAATCTGTAGCATAACTTTAAAAGCGTGACATCCCAGCTATAATATTGACTAGATTTGAAAGTATTTTCATACCCGTGCTTTTGTTACGCTGAAACAGTTAGAGATCACCACAATAGCATCCATGCGAAAGCTATAAATGAATTGCTCCCTCATAACTGGTGGTCATGATGCTTTATATTTGTTAGTTTGATTAAACTGTCAGAATCACAATGGCCCCTTTCAAACTCTTACACTTGTACGTACAACAAACCATTTTAGGCTCAAAATAAATTGAATTGGTTTGTTTTTTTAGTCATGACAAAATTCAAAAGTTGATTATGGCGTGTATATAAAAACTATTTTTCTGTAATGGAAACAAAAGAAATGCTCTCCCATCTACTGCTGGGTCCAATTAACATTTTCGTTTGTAGTTTGGAACTAAACATATAAAAAAAATTAATGTCAGTTAAAACTAATAATATTAAAAAGACCTTCATACAGACAAACTTAAAAGAAGAAAAACAAAATCTAATAATAATTTGAATTTATAACTGCCGGACGTTTCGACACGGATGTTTTTCTAACGGCGAACAACTTAATACCGGACATTGAATAAGGAACTAAAATCCAAGATAAATATATTAGAGCCAAAGAACATAAAATTAAACATCATATAACTTGTTACGACTTTTTTATAGTATTGTATTTATTTAATCCAGGAATCTTGATATACGTAAAAAGAACAAGTCAAGTATATGACATGTTAAATATAAAATATGAATATTATAATAATTAAAACAACATATTTACATATATGATTAAGACACATTTAAAGTTAATGAAGGTTGTCCTTCAGATACATTGTATTTAAATGTAGCAGGTTACCCCTTTACTGCCCCTACTGGTAGTTTGTGATATAACAACCTCTCCAATATAATTTAGAACAGTTATGCATTTTTTTAGCCACTGAAACTGTAAATTGTTATTCACACTTGTATTGTATGCATAGATTTCACTGAACCTATCACAGTTTTTATTAATAAAGCAGACACACTTTCTGTGTAGTGCTTAATGTTAACAATATTACGTTGAGTTTTAATATATAACACCTCAGAAATTAATCTTTTCCAATAAGGCGGTACTCTGTCTAAATTAGAGTTGTTGACAAAATCTAAACAGCGATTAACTTGATACAGTGTTTGGTGATTGAACCATGTTTACAAGTGGACAGTTTGAAATAAGATATTTTTATCCTAGTCGAATAATTAATTTTATAAAAAACATTCGTAGTAGAAAGCTTATTAATAGGATCATTGTGTCTTTTGATGAAACCAGAAAAAGAAGATTTAGACGTAAAAATTACAGAAAATTGTACATTTTTAAACAATTGAATTAGATCAAATGACAACACACCAGAAAAGGGTAACAAAAAATTATAGATACGACAAATTTCTCTTATAACATTGTTTTGGTTGAATCTGAAATTAATTTTAGATAATAAAATGTTTGTGTACTTATAAATAATTTCGATGTGGAGGAGATTGGCCAGTAAAATATTATTGACAAAGTTAAGGTTTCCAAAATGATGGAATTACAAACAAATTGTAATCAATATCGCGCTTCAGTGAATCAAAAAATTTAGAAAACGGCCTTGAAAAGGTTGGTTTGCGGTACCAATTAAACACAAACTTATGATTGAAACTATAAATTGTAAACGAGGATTATTAAACACTGTTAGCATATCATCAACACAATTATAAAGAAACGTCCGGCAGTTTAAAATTCAAATTAAATATATTTCAGATCAAGGAAAACTCCATAGCCGATTCAATTATATTTGGAGATACTCCAACGAGTTGTTTCGTTTTGTTTCTTCATAAAGACACAACTTCGATATGAAATCGTCGACCAATAACGTGGATCGAGCTTCAAACCTTATCCGTTACAAATCAATACATAAATCTAATAACAGGAATGTTACCGACAGTTGTTACGAATAATAAGAAAGATAACCCAATTCAGACAAAAGAGGTGATAATATAAATACCATTGTGTTATTTATATTATCACTTCTTTTGCCTGTATTGGCTATCTTTATTATTTAAAAAGTTTTTGTTTTACGTCCGTTTTTTTAAAAAAAAAACTTTGTGAATGTATCAACATTGTAATTTTGTGTATACATAGTTTGTTATATATATATATATATATATTGTAATAATTTTATATAATAATATGAATGAATGTGGCTTAAATGAAATACACTAATAACTTTAAACAACTAACAAAATTTATTATCGATTTTAAAACAAGTATAAAATACACAAAATATTTGGAATCTCAGGGTCTTGATCTGGGTTTGATAAATGGCAGAATTTAAATAATCAAAATTACATTTACTTTTTATGAAAATCAATGCGTCTGAACATAGACGAAATTTGTTGCGGAAGAAATAATTCTGAAGATTGAATTTAACAATTTCAATTTTATCAAGAATTAAAATCTCATTCTACCGATAATTCAATAATTAAAGAACGATCTGACTTTTATCTTTTAAACACGGTTTACAAATAATTTTAAAGTTTTTCTCTACTTACGGCCGCCCAGGTCTCATTTTTAGTTTTTCGTGCACAGTTTTGGGGACATCGCTGATTCTAAGTTCTCACAGACTCTAAATGTTCACAGGCTCTAATTGGCGTTGTTTGTTAGTTGCTTTAACACAAATTGGTTGGTTCTCGATGCTTTACTGCAACTAGTTGCTCTGTCTCCTTCCCGACTGAATATTGCTTTACTTTTTAATATTTGAAAGCATGTTTGTGACTGGACCACATTCTTTCGTTCTGACTGCCGACTGTAAAACTTTTGGTCTGGTCTATTCGCTGTCTGCTGCCCAACTGTACTGTTCAAATTTTCATGACTTGGAATTTTAGTCTTTTCTCCTCGCTACCTACGACCCGACTGATATCTTCGTCTCGTAGATTTTGAGCGCGTAAACTCTCTCAACTGATCGACAATGTTTTCTTTGCCTCGCCGGATTGTTGCGGCGTCCGCTCTATATCCACTAATAATGAGTCCTCTACAATCCAACTTTCCAATTAGAACAATGACTTAATTACCAATTACTACAATATATATATATATATATATATATACTTTTCCAGGTTTAAGGCTGCAAAACCTTGCCTCAAAATTTTTTTACTTGATTTATACATACATTATTAAATTAATATTAAAACTCATAAATTTTTCATCAATTTATAGACTGCAATATATACGAGTTTTCTTCCTTTGGATTTCAAGTGCCCAAACTTTTGAACGTCTTGTGCCAATTAATAATATAGAGCTCACAAAACCCATCCCAATACTTCTTCGACAAGAATTTAATATGCACATGACCTAAGTAGCATTTGTTCTCGTCGTATTGTGAAAAAAGTACTAATTTAGATTTAATTGCAAGAAAAATTGGAAGTTTGTAACATTGATCGAGTTTTGATTTTAAAAAAAATAATATCTTTATAATATTTGCCAATTGAATATAATTTAAGGCGTGTTCAGTGGCTGTGGTGAAGATTTATTAAGTGTAATTTTTAGATTAGCTGTTCCATTGAAAAGTTTCAGATTAGGATGCCCTTTGCATTCATAAGAATCGTTGACGGTGTGCAGAGCAAATAGTGGAGGGGAGACTGCACAGCGCCTGCGAGAGATAACTCCTAGAATTGTCGCTAGTAGCAGCACGAGCACAAAGGAGAGATGTGTGGTCACGTGACCTCACACAGTTCGCAGTATGGCAGCTGAGGAGCAGCGTACAGAGGCGCTCCCTCTGCCAGGATCGCAAACGCTAGTGATACGCGACCGGGAGTGGCTTCGGGCCCCATAAATTACGGGAAATAAAAAGATGCGGCCATACGAAAGTCATTAAAAGCATAACACAACCTGAACATTTTCGTTTTAAGTTGGAAGCGCGAGAGGACTGTATCTCCCCACCACCATCTTTCCTACAACGACAAAATCGTCTGCAAACAATTTTTTTTTTTGCAAATTTTCCAGTTCTTTGCCGTTTCAGGCTACGTACATCAACGATAAGGCAAGTGATGTGTGTGTTTGTAAATAGTACGAATAGTATCCGTTTATAATCGTCAGTGGTGTGACTAAGTGCATCAGTAGTTTTAAATGCTCAGTATTGATTCAACGAATGTTGCCTTGTTTGTGTACTGATAATACTTGTCAACTAATGTGAGTCGAGTGAACAATTTCCCAAGGAATTCTTGTTCTATTAGGAAAATAATATAAGTTGTATGAGAAGTGTCATGTTTTATATTTTATTGCAAAATGTGTGAAGTTATAGCCCGTCGATATCAGATCCCTACCGGCATCTAAACCAGTGAAATTAGAATGTTTTTGAGAACTTCTATTTCATTGGCACTGGTTGATGCCGCAGAATTAGGTTCTAATTTCGCTTCTAAACATTCCGACGTTAGTAATTATCATTGTTCCGCATCTCGTTAAAATATGCAACGAAGTCGGATGTTGTCGTGGATAAACTAATTTATTTAAATAATTTTTTCTCGACTGTTTCTTCTTATTTTAGCTATTCGAAGAATTTTTATAAGGAATGAATTAGCAGTTTTTTTAGAACATATTCATTTATGGCCAATTACAGTTACAGATTATTTTACAGATTATGTGAAAATACATGAATCTCGACGCAGCCTTGCTGTGTAGCTAGTAGAATGCGAAGGAAAACAATTTCTCCATTTAGAATACGTTTCCTATTACCCACATTTTCTCCCTTATGGCGAGCCAAAATCTCTGATAATTTATTTGAATTAGGCTTTGCCAAAATTAATTTCCCACACGTCAGGCAACATGTAGGGTTTCAGTCTTAATTTCAATTGGCACTATTGCTGAAAATTTATTTTTGCATTATACTGCTACTAATACTACACAGTTGCAGCATGATCATTCTTGAAGAAAATGACAGCTATTGTCAACTAAAGTGCTATAATTTTAGTAGTGCTTCTTACTTCCAAATAAACAGTTCCACACTGGTTATGTAGCCAATATTCTCTCATTAACCTCATCCTTCAAAATGAAAATATAATACATCTGTTATGAAATATAATGAAAAGATAAAATAGCCAAATGACAGACAAAATGAAGTGATGATATAACTACCACACAATGTTTCTAGTAACTGTTCCTTAGCATATATATTTTTTTTACATTACAAAGTTTTCAGAAACATTGTGCGGTATTTATATCAACACTTTATATTATCTGTTATTTGGCTATTTTATCTTTTCATTATATTTCATAACATGTATATTTTGACATAGAAATTGGAGGAAGTGTACAGATTATTGACAAATTTCTATATATATATGTATGGCGTACCTGAAAGTGAAGTAGGGTGTAGCCATAGGGAACCGAAGGTGGTTCTTCAAATTATCGGAGGCTCTCGGCCTCCTTTTTCAGCAATTATTTTTGCAATGTCATATCCTTACTAAAATATATACACACATATTTGTCTAAAAGTAAAAAATGAAAGGTTCACTCATAAGATGTCTTATTTTTCCTCTACTCACTTCTACACAATAAACTAGGAAGTTTATCTTAGGTAATGGCAAATTTACTCATTTTAGTACATGAAATGTAAATAAAACCAGATACAATGTTGTAAAAATGTGTGAGAACTTTTGTATAAAATGTAATAGATTTATAGTTACAGATATTTGACATGTCATGCAAGACACAAATCACAAGAAAAAAGGGTTCTTTATCCTTCATGTTATAGATTTATACTGCTGTGCAAACTGTGAATGCAGATCTTGGCAAAAATGTTATTATTTATTCATTATGCAAGCTGTTCTGCTTTTGATATATAAATACTATTTCAATATAAACAAATGCACAAATATAACCATTGATTTCAAAATAGATGTTGGAAAGACTGCTTAAAATTCTGCTTTAAAAGAGTATAGAGAAACTCAGTACAGTATCTACATGTTTTTTGATTTCCTTCAGTTAGTTGAGATGTTGGATTAGTATATTATGAGGTAGAAAATTAAAATAATGAGATTTTGATACCTCATGTAGGTGTAAACATGAAATAGAGAATTCAGAGAAATTTTGTAGTGGGATATCCTCTTCACAAGTTGAAATGTTTTTATGTAATGATGGTATAAGACAGTAAAATAATAATTTTTTGGAGGATAAAATAGATAAACCCAAGAATGAAAATTGGATAACAAATACTCAGAAATTAGAAAACATTTGCAAGAAAGTTATCCAATTCTTCTTATAACTATACTTAGCATAAAGCTCAGTTAAGAACAATTTCCACAGTTTCCCTATTTACCTACACAAATTAGTGTTAGATTAATTTCGCTCAGAGCAACTGACCTAGCAGGCGTACAATTAGTAGGTTCTTGTCAACCTCCAACAGTTATTAGGCATTAACTGGACAGATTGTCAATATAAATTGGCATGTAATTTATTAATGCTGGATTATTTCAATATTTGTTAGTAATCTTTCAAGCTTTTTTAACACACTTTTTTTTTAAATTTTGCAGTAAAATGGCTACTAGGCATGTATTTTCAGTACTGCTGATTTTGACATGTGTGATATGTTACTACAACAGTTTGCAATGTGGATTTGTCTTTGATGACATCAGTGCAATTAAGGACAACCGTGATTTACGACCTCATATGCCTATAAAGAACATCATCTTCAATGACTTTTGGGGAACACCTATCCACAAAGTAAGAAAAAATATATTTTAATTATTTTACCTTGAGACCTTTATTTGTATATAAGATAAAATTATAAAAACACTATAAAAAGCCATAAATTTATTCAGTTAAAAGAAAACCATCCATTTACTTGTGGTATTGTGTACACTGTAGATGAGACCACGAAGTAGTAACAATGATTGAACAACTGACAAAATTTCACTAGTGTGTTCGGTCATATGAATATGACCAAAGGATCAGAAGTTCCTTAAATTGATATTTCTTTTAACATAATAAATTTATCATTTATTATCATTTTATGATTTTATCTTTTACTTAAATTTTATCGTGTAGGTAGTGCCTGATTTTTTTTAAAAAAAGAAATATTTGTTTTCATTGGTACTTTTCTTCATTGAATTCAGATTATGTAACTAACACGCATTTCGGTTTATTGGTTTCTCTATTTTGTTCTAGTTAAGTATTTTTTTTTAAATCAGTTATGTTGCTCCATATGTTTTACAACAGTCACAAGAAATAAAAATGTTTGGTTCTTCAAATAATTTATTTTGTCAATGAAGGTTTTGGCAATAGCATCATCAACTTCATTTTCTGAAACATTATTTTATTATAAAAAACCTGCTATGAAAACTTACAATTTAGTGAGACATATAAGCTAATTATTAATCTAAAATTATCATGCAATGTTATTATAAAAACCAGTCTAAATTGACAGTAAGTGTGTTGATATTAGAAAAGTAATATATTTTTGTTTAATATTTGACCTTTTTAT
The DNA here is from genome assembly GCA_037074705.1 of Zhengitettix transpicula. Classification (NCBI taxonomy): domain Eukaryota; kingdom Metazoa; phylum Arthropoda; class Insecta; order Orthoptera; family Tetrigidae; genus Zhengitettix; species Zhengitettix transpicula. The sequence goes on along the minus strand of CM073593.1, from coordinate 15,878,601 downwards.
ACATACAACTCAAGGCTGTATATTAAATACTTTCTACTATATTCAGTTTGTTTACAGTTTTTGTGGTGTCATCTGTTGTTGAATGGTAAATGGTTCCTTGAAATAGAATAGATCACATATCCTGTAGTCAAATCTGTTCTTGAACAATTTTTTTTTGTAATTGTACAAATTATGTTGATAAAAATGATGAAAAAATCTGACATTTATAATAGGATGAGTAAATAAATATGAGTCAGAAAATTATGTTTATTCACAAAAATCAATTATAGGACAATTTTGAAATGGAAACAATATATTAGAAATATAATATAAAGATAGTATAGCCAAATGACAGACAAAATGAAGTAATGATTCTCTCTATTCTGGCTCATGTGTTTTTTAAGAACATGAAGAAAGGTAACAAAGTTTTGAGAAACATCTGTGGTATTTATATAATCACTTTATTTTGTCAATCATTTGGCTATTTTATATTTTTATTATATGACATTTTGCCCTCTTTTATGACCTGTACTCATAGTACAGTTTTTAATAATTTTGGTTGCAACAGGCAAGGTAGCAGAACTGAGCCTCTAAATTTTATGCATGATTTATATATAAAATTATTAATAACTATCCATCCCTAAAAAAGGATGAAACATTGTAGAATTAATTTTTGTTAATAAACATTTTTCTTACTTTATTTATTTATGTAACTATTCTGTCTTGTTTTATTTAAAAATTCATTATTTTAAATTAAATATTATAATATCAATTGTTCCTGAGCTTTAATGTAATTTAAATTCTTCTGTTTTGTATGGACAAATACTATTCCATTTTAAAGTATGAATACATACTTTCTGTATAGCTAAATTAATTCCTTGTCAACTTTGTTTCAGGAACAAAGTCACAAGTCATACCGACCTCTTTGTGTTCTCACATTTCGTTGGAATTATTCACTTCATCAGTTAGAACCTATGGGATATCATTTAGTAAATATGCTGTTGCATTCCATTGTCACCCTCATGTACTTCCGGTAAATATGAGTTTCTATGATTATTTTGTATGATGTTTTGAGGGGTTTCTTGAACCACTTAAAGAAGGGAAATTTGTATTATTGATTTTTTAGTTTTGTCTTTATAATCATACATAGTAATACAGTTTTTTGTGTGGTACTACTAATATGTAGGTAGCATCACTTTAATCTGCAAATTATGTTCTTTGCACTTAAACTTCAAACTGTAATAAATTAAAGTAGTCACAGAATTTTAAGCTTAATTCTTCCATTTAAAATCTACTGTGAAGGTACTTTTGTTTACAATTAATTGCATATTTATTCAGCATACTTCAAGCTTTTCTCTGTAATTCTGTTTTGTTTTTTGCCTTTGAGATAACTTTGTACGAACAGTGAAATAAAAATAGGTTAAGGGAATACAATGAGAACATCCAGTTGCAATAATACTAAGATACATTATTAGAAAGAATCTGTACCATTGTGTAAAAAAAAACATTTATAAAGCAAACAACTTGAGCTTATTTACTATTAGTAACTCTTCATTAGCCTTGTGTGCCATCAATTTTATAAATTACAAGTTTTCACAAGAATAGCTTGGACTGGATAGTAATATCATTTGTGATTTCAAACCCACGTATATCTCTAGAAGGAGCCAATCTGTTTCATGGGTCATAATTTTTTTGTCTACATATTCATGTGGAAATATGTTAACAATATGTATCTTATTATGGAGTTAAATAATATTGAATTGTGTTGTGTTGTGAACACCATAGATAAATTAAGAACTGAAAAGTATTAAGATTGTTGTTCTTGAGAATTGGATAAATCCTGGGTGTGCTTCTTCAAATCTTGTCAGCAGACAGCACATTAAGAGTCATTAGGAAAAATTGGGGGATTGATTCAATCTCGTGCAGGTAGTTCTCAAGAATTCCCCCAAAATTATGATCAGCTCAATAAAAATGAGAGGCAAGATATTAAGCTGTAATGAAAAACTAAACATTAGTTAACTTAAAATCACATTTTATTGAAAATAAAGGGTGAGACAGAATACTGCCATGTAATTCCACATGGGAAACTAGAATCAATTCCTCAGACAACTGGTAGCACAATAAAACAATTTTAAATATGTGAGAAAAAAATGCACACAAAAAAGGGATTGAATAAATAATTATACAAAAGTAACACATTGTCAAATTAATTAACCCAAGAAAGAGGTATAGGTAGCTGTTGAATTTCCTTAAATCGACAATTGGTGTTGCTAGGCTAGGTAGTAATGAACATTATACATTTTTGAGGGCCCAAGCTCCATTCCATAGGACAGAACAGCATGACGTACAGTACTTTTCTGTTGAGTAGGAAGGAGCATATCAAATTTTTGGGGCTCTTTTTCATGAGATATATGTACTGGTCAACCACTCTTTTTAAAAGCTTTAACACTTGAGATGGGTTTGGAAATATGACTGTGTGTGTTTTGAGTGTGTGGAGTGCCAGTGTTATTGGTTTATGTAGATTGAGAATATTATCCATACAGGGTTTTAAAAACAGATCTATTTTAGAAACACAGATTTATTAAGTGACTTTTACTCCAACCTTCACAGCATAAGTTGTGGAATTTACAGAAACACGTTGAAAATTTGTTGTATGTTGGAGGGTCATGGCATTTATTATAAACTAAAATGGGGAAATGGGACATTTTGTTGCAAATTTGAAAAATGTTTCATTGTGGATGAGCATTAAAGGTACATATCCACCATGTATGAGTTTTGTGAGCTGAAGGGACTTTGCAGTTAACTCGCACACAGCACACATGCAGAGACGATACCCAACATGGTATGTGACATGCTCCTTCCTGAATTAAAATTGTGATGACAAGTTAGATAATGTCATATCATCCTTAATTGCTTATCTGTTGCATGTCAGACAGTTTACATAATTCAAATTTTGGAGGAATTCTTCCTGAGAAGCAGATCTTACACTTATTGTTTTAGTCAACAAGATCAAATAATTGATGTGGCTGATGCAATATTTTATTAAAATATTGTTTATAATTGTTTTCATGTTGCATTTGAGTAACAAGACCTTGTATATATTTAAAAGTTTAATCATGACAGAATTAAGATGTTACTGCAGCCTACTATTACATAGTATATTAATATATCATTTCAATAATTTATTTTAGGATGTGTACTATTTTCCTACCAGAAGTTTCAAGTTTTGTGTGTGCCATGTTGTTTGCCGTCCATCCAATCCATACAGAAGCAGTAAGAAATTTTTAAATATTTCCTATTTTAATAGTTAATAATAATATGTAAATGAATTGCATCCTAACTGTTGTTCTTATGAAACTTAATCCATTGATTTGTTGGAAACATAATTAGCAAACCAGTAGTTATTTATTGAGAGCATAAATTTCTGTTGCAACATAAATTGCACAATGTCTTAATTATTGACTTTTTTATTTGAAAGTACAGTTAAGAGATAACACTAAAATATAACTGGTAATTTGTATTAACAGCTTATTTACATTTAAGTACATTTTATCAGAGGTATTATAGTGACTAACTGACTAATATGACAAAATTATACTCAGTTGTTTACATACACACAATTCTTAATACAATTGTGTTTTGACACTAGCACAGTAAGTAATTGTAATAAATTAATGTTACTTTCAGGTGACGGGAGTAGTGGGAAGAGCTGAAACATTGTCATCAGTTTTTTTCCTTGCAGCCTTCATGTTCTACACTAAATCTGCAAAGAGGAAACGTTCCACAGGTATTCTTTTTAATTTGAAATGACATATTTTTTTAAAATAAAATCCCAATTTGCTTATTTTGATTTAATTTTTATAATTATTTCAGTTTAATGAGTTATTGTGAATACATAATCTACATTTTGAATTTAAAATTTATCTGATAATGATCCATTGTCTTTCATTTCAAGGAATACACAACCTGTTAGTTGTAGTAAAAGGTTCTGTCAAGATTTTTTTTTCTCATTCTAACATTGTTCATAGCCTAAACTCAATACAGACAGTTATGCTTTTCTTTTGTTATATTAATAAAAGAGTATTGCATTATTCAGAGCCTCTTTTTCTAATATTTTCTTGTCAGTAAGAAATTAGCTGAAAAATTAATATTAGTTTTATCAGATTGAGCTAGAAAATATTTTATTTTGGTTTGAGTCTTTGGAGGTGAAACATGGTGGTTCTGTTATTCTATGTAAAATTTATTGTGTTGTCTGTACTGAAACTTTGCAACAGACTTATTAGAAAAAAATTAATATTTAAAAATTCTATTTATCTGATATTGATTAAATTTATTAATTAAATGAATAAAATGGACAATACATAAGAAATAATGTAATAGTTCACAAAACAATTAAACAGTATCACAAAGTTTTGTTCCTGTTTTGGATAGTTTTGAATAATTTTGTGCAGATTATTTCAAAGTTCAATTATCACTAACAATTTTATTAACTAGTAAATCAATTTTCCTGTTGATTAATTCAATTCCATAAAAAAGAGGGATAGAGCAGCTGATTTATCTGAAATTGAAAGTAGGCATGGAAGTCTGGGAAGCAACATGCCTAATTTTCAAGGCATAAGCCCCTTCCTCAGAACATCAGAATGATGTTGCTTCCCTGCCTGGTGACGCCAAATTTAGATTTAAGGTAAGCCAACCACTCCATCCCTCGTGCCTTTCCATTTGAATTAAGATATATTATTTATATTATAATTAACTCATCTGGACAGGAAAGAGGAATAGAGAGAGGCTGACTTACCTTCAGTTGAAAGTTGAAGTAACCAGGCTAGGTAGTAATGAACATGTCAAGTTTTACAGTCTTGAGCCCCCATCCTCAGAATAGAGCAGGACTGAATGTTGTGCTGACTGGCTACACAGTGTGTACACTCAGACATTATAATATGTGCATTACAACCCCCACATTCATCCAGTTTTTAATTTTAAAATATTCATATTGTTAAGATTTATATAATATTCATTTTCTTTTGTAGGTTGGCGGCCACTCATTCTTTCAATGATTTCTGTAGCAACAGCAATGCTTTGCAAAGAACAAGGAATAACTGTGACTGGAATTTGTGCAGTTTATGAGTTAATTGTTGCCCAGAAGGTATGCTAGTTTCTATAATCTCATTACTTCTATCAATCATGCTCATGTCATACTTAAATTTGACTACTGATCAATTTACATATAAATTCTTTCTTCACGAGTCTTTAAGTTAACCCATGAAAGCATTTGATTAGTAAATTGTAGGTTAGCCTGAGATACAGGCATATATAAAAGAGATAGCGAAGACTCATTCAGACATTGGGCCAACAGAATAGCTTGTATGTTCTGAGCAGCTGCGTTATTAACATTCCTGGTTCTGTTGGAAGTTTTTCATTCTTAAATTATTTAATTGTTTTACTTAAATTTATACACTAATATTTTCTATGGCACTCATTCAAACACAATTTCATAATTAGTGAATTGAGGTAAGTTGCCACTTATCATCATATTAAAATTTTCTGAGAATACTACTACATGGATATGGATATTATTTATATTATAATATATTATATAAAAATAAAGAATTATATTAAAATTTGGATTTCTACTCATTTTTGTTACGAATATAGCTAGTTTATTTCAATGATATACCCATAAATGACAAGAGTGCTAAAATTTAGTGGATAAGTAATTCCAATCACAGGAAGACAAAGAATTACTTATCAAGAAAATACATTGGGAAAATCTTTGCTCAATTATGATAAATTAAGATATATATTGCTCATTAGTATTTAATATATGGCTAGTATTTGTGACTTAAATTAATTTTTTTCACAAACTGTTAACATTTTAAATTTATTATGATCTCTTTTTTTGGGATTTTTAGTGTTTTTAACTTGTGCTATGATAATATTTATTAGTATAAATTAATGTGGTGAATATTTACAGCTACGCTTCAGTGACCTACAGTGTTTATTAAAAACTACTCTTAGTGGAAAAAGTTCCTTAAATGTCTCATGGTCATCTGATGCTACAAAGAGACTTAGTGTCTTAGCTGTTACAACTGTATGCCTTCTCATGATGAGACTGCAAATTATGGGTTCTAAATTACCAGTGTTCACAAGGTAAAGTGTTAATTTAAACTATGTAAACTTTGAGTTATTTTCATTTTTTATCATTTGAAAAGTGATTTTGTAGGATAAGAGAAATGTGTTAGTTTTTATACCTCTAACATCCATATGGAATCTACACAAGAGTCCAACTGTTTCTATTATAATATAATTTCCTGATGAAAAAATATAGTCTTCCTATTAAACAAAGTATTTTTTTTTCAGTTATCTTTTATTTGGTGGATGCACTATTGAAAGACCAATTTTCTTTAACCTGTTTTAATTGCAATCACATAACTAATGAAAAAAGAACTAGAATTCAAATAATGGTATTTTTAATTAAAATGATGCCATTTTCCTTTCCCCCACAATTTTGCTGTAGCATTTTCACTAAATCTCACATGCTTCAAAGAGTTGTTAACTGATTGTAGTACTTAATTTAAGTGTGTAATTCTAGGGCAGAAAAATAATGTATTAATTTCATTTATTGTTTTTTTTTAAAAAAAAACTAAAAATAGTTAATATGGTTTTCATTTTAGTATCTTTTAGCTATACTTATCTTTAATAATTATATATATTCTGACTTGAAAAAACTAATAAATAAATAAATGTAAGCCAATTATAAGTCAGAAAAAATAATTTATTAATTAAATTAACAACATTAATTTACACTCACTCTAGTGTCCTGATCTTTTATTGTATTTGAAATAATCTTGGCTTCCTCAAACACTTGATTCAAATTTAAAATGGTTCTTTTCATTAATGAATTATTTCCACATATGCCTTGTAATAAATTGCATATTAAGTATCTTAAACTTTAAGTTAGCCCATTTGTATTATATATTTTTATAATTAGGTGAATTACAAGTAGAAGAACAAAAATAAGTGTTATATTGCAGATTATTCTTACATCTCTAAATATACTATATTATTTATTACAGTTCTCAAGTATAATTACCTCACTGATTGGCAAGAAAATAATATAATTTAAAAGATCACTTGTTTCTTATGTAATATATCTTATATATTTTCTTATGTAATATATCTGTGGACATATTGGGCCTTTAAAACTTAATCCTTAGTAAAATTAATAAAAACATAATTTACAAATTTATCGTTTTGTGTATTATTTTTGTTATAGATTTGATAATCCAGCTTCAGTGGCTCCAACTCCAGTACGCCAGCTGTCGTACAACTATCTTGTCAGTGTGAATTTATGGCTTCTTCTCTTTCCGTGTGATCTTTGTTGTGATTGGACAATGGGAACAGTACCTCTTATTGAGTCATTTAGTGATGTTCGGAATATAGCCACAATTGTTGTCTATGCAGCACTATTAGCTTTGGTAGGCATTGCTGTATCTTCTGAGAATAGACAACAGGCCACAATCATTATTATGGTAAGAATTTTATTATGTAATGTGGATATTTTGTTTAGTTTGATCCAACATATGTTATTTGGCATGAAGTTAGTATCTGTATTATATAATATTTAATAACATTGTCTTAATATTTTAATGATTAAATATGTATAAAGTATTCTGAAAACTATTTGTTTAATTAGTAAAATATTATTATATAGTATTTCAATTGTCTCTATAAATTGTGTTTGACAATAGTTCAGAGGTATCCCAGCTTATAGTTAGTTACCGTAATTCAAAAGCAGATAGGGAAGATGACATCTGTGGCAGGTAGCCCATAGGTAACCTTTTTCTACAGTCCTGTAGGGTTCTGCATGTGAGAGATCAGCTTCCACAGGGGTTAATCTTTATCTTTGTTCCTCAGAAAAAGAAAATCTGTTTGTGTGACAATTTGATTATGAGAGAAGCTGTGATGCATCTTCTGCTAGAAAAAAGGTTGTCTGTATCACAGTATATCCCTCATACAAAATGTAAAATTAGGAATAATAATTAGATAGTTTCACTCTGATGTATAACTGCAATTTGAAAATATGTTTTCGATATCATTTACTTTGAAATCTGAGAGAATCAAATTTGAATGGCATCAACGACCTCCATTTTGAGGGAAGGAAAACAGCTATATTCCATATAGGAAACTACTTAAAATAATTATTTTCATTTGGTGTGATTATTTATTAAAACACACAAAGTAATTTCTTAATTTATTGTCATATGTCCTTTTTGAGTGGTTCTCTGTCTATTTCTACTGTTCCTTCTTCGCTATATTCTATCTTCAGGTCCCTGATTAACAAATTCTGATTGATAAATTTTACCTAATATCAATGTCTTCATATTTTCCATTGTCAATTTGTGTTTGTTGCTTGACTTTTCCACCTACTTTTTTTCTTCAATTTTTATACTTTTCTCAGGTCAGCAACTTTGCTGTTTCATTACTAATGCATTTATTTTCTCTGCATTTTTTATTAGTCATGTGATGATGGTTTTCTTTTGCACTTCATTCTTTTTTTGTTGTGGTGATATTTTCATCAACCTAGACAACCATCTTATTAGGTAATCTGTATTCCAACTTTTTTATTTGTACTAATCATCTTTTAAAATTTAGATTGTACTTCATCAGTACTAAGTTAAGTTCAGACTAAATGTGCGTGTAATTTTCTGTTGATTTATTTCAAGGGTGTTCAGGCAAATCAAACTTCAGTGTTTAAGAAAAAACTTACAGCAGACACACTATAGAATGTGACATTTAGAGTACATCACAGTTATTGAATTGAATTAATTGAAAAGAAATTATTCTTTGTATAGTTTTAAAGTCCTGATCATTATTATACTGCTCAGCTTGATTAAGACTTGCTGAACTAGTTTCAATATTAGCAGATTTAAAACCTAGTATATAAGAGTTTCTTTTTGAAACGGGTGTTGTCAAAATTATTTTAGAAATATTAGAAATAGGTGTTTAAGAGGTCTGTGCATAACATTTAATTTTGTATTATAGACATAATTTGCAATAAAAATTATCAATGAATTTTTAATTTGCAGAGCCTTGCATTCCTCATTTTGCCGTTTCTACCAGCTTCAAATTTGTTCTTTCCGGTTGGATTTGTAGTTGCCGAAAGAATACTATATATTCCTTCAATGGGATTGTGCATGTTAGTTGGATATGGATGGACTCTTCTGGCACAAAAAAGGTAGAATTTCAATGAGATGTATACTTTCTGTGAAACAAATATAAATTTCATACTTTCTTTTAGATATTCACTTTAATTAATTAACAATTTCCTAATTTGTACATATATCGATTACGGATGAGAGTTTTATGTATTAGTTTCAAAAGTCATTGTAAATGACAATTCAAACTTTTATGTTTATTTATGTATTTAAAAATGTACTTTTAAATAATAATAACACATTCTATTATTTTCGCAGGTGTAAAAAACTTGCTTGGTTAAGTCTTGGTGTTTTACTACTAGCACATGGTTGCAAAACTTACAGCCGTAACTTGGATTGGGAATCAGAGTACACAATTTTTATGGCAGGACTTAAAGTCAATCAGCGTAACGCAAAGTTATTTAACAATGTTGGACATGCCCTGGAAGGACAAGGACGTTTTGATGAGGCCTTACAATACTTTCAGAAAGCAGTGAGGTAAGAAGATATATCACTTAATATACTTGAAATGGATATTTATATCAATCATACTATGGTTCATTCCTATCCTTGCCTCTTCATGTTTGAATTAGGTACTAATTAAATTAGCAAATAATATTGTTTTAAGTAAACCATTCTTGTTGAATTATTTGCCTGTGCTACTTTAGTATACTTTAACTATGTACAGACTGGCTAATCAAAATTTACACTGACTGTTTTATAGTTTAAGACAATTGATTATTTTAAGAGAGATGTTAAAGTTATAAAAGTATTATGGTAAAATGTGAACTCTAGATATCACAATATTTGTCCTATGGATATCTCAATATTATCTACTTTTCAGTTTTAATAGTTTTAATTAGTCTAATTTGATTATTGAATTATTTCAATAAGAAAAGCTGATATCACTTACTACCTCCTTATCACTCTCCATTTTTAGGTTAGGATATACACAAAATAACAATAAATTTCTGTATTTGTTCTTTTCAATAATAATCACCCAGTTATGAGTGTAGTCTGTTGATACTGTAATTACTTAAGCTCATATTTGTATTGAAAAGACTGAATAACATTTGACGATTATTTACAAATTTTGTGATCTGTTTGTGAAAAGTGGAGTAATGTGTATCAGTCTGTTATGTTATAATCGGCTTATAATTTTTGTGTACACATCCTCTTTATTTTGCTGATGACTATATTTACACAACAATCACATTGATACATTTTCTGTTTGTTTCTAACAAGTGTTATCAGTATGCCAACCCTATGAGGACATTAAGGCAGTTGGAGTTTTGTTCATTCATTGCCTTTTGCTATGATTGGAGAATTATCATACCCGTTGCCAAGTAGCTCCTGTATAACTACAGTGTTAATCTATTTGATGTCCATAGTAACATCTCTGTTGCAAAAGTATTCTTGAAACGAAGAATTCTGACCAGGACTGACATCCACTTTGTTTGTCTGTGACGGAGAAATGGCTGCTAGAGCATGTCACTCTTGTCAGGACTCGCAGTACAACCTTCTCGAAGCAAGTTCCACAGCTGTCTGATGTCATATCAAACAATGTACGGGGTCAACTACCAACAAATGTACGACTGTATCCACGGATTTTAATCAAAATTAGAAAATTTGCTCTGTAACAATCTAATATTTGGACATATAATATTTTAAAAGCCGAATACTCGTGTTTCACGACAGTGTATTAAAAACCAGAAACTAATGTAAGATTATTACTAATACGAAAGATAGCCAAGTACAGACAAAATAAGTGATAATATAAATACCACACAACGTTTCTGGGATCCTTGTCCCTTTCTTCAGGTGCTAAGAAGGGCTAGAGTGACACAACTGTACTCATCAGTTGACAAAACTCAAAAGTGAAGAAAATCCAACGACAATGGGAGAGCAGAAGAGTTAGCGTAAAAATAAGGGACCCTAGCAATTGTTGAGTTTCATAGTGTCTGTACATTAATTGCTCTGATGTTTGATTTAATGTGAAACATCTCTGATATGAGTCTGGAATTGTATCTGTCATCAAGTTATACTATTGTCAAACACGCTACATCTATTTGTCCATATAGAGTGCAGGGCACAACTTTGGAATTTGTCAATAGTTGCTGGAAAGTATCATTTCCATCATGCCAAGTGGTATGCTGACATCTGTTATGTCTGGTAACTCGGAGACTATTTGAGAAAATAAATATTTTTCACCACTTGTGACTCAAATCTGACAAAGAACTAATCTTCATTCATAAACCTGTAGTTATGAGAAATGTGTTCCAAAACTTGCTGTGGTAGGACATTACATATGCAAGTAAATAATTTCAGGCATTCATTTCAAGATCAACGATTTCATCGAGTTGAGATAATTGTAGATTTTTGGAGAAACTGTTGTTTCTTATCAGGTGCTCCACTTCAATAATGTGATTTGTATGTTGCCAGACTTTTGAAGAAGGTATTGAGACATATCCGTGGCACTTTCATTCCACAAATATCACATTTATTATGGTGAATACTGGTAAGTCGTTTGCTACTGTACTGCTTCAGTCATTTTGAAATACCATCGAACATTATCCTGCAGAAATCTCCAAGTATTGAAATTATCTTTGTAGGACTTAAAATGGACCCCATTAACCTAGCAGATGTCAGATCCTTTGGGGCCTTTGGCATAGAGCAACAGTCATACAAGTTATCTGAACATCAAATTGTGTGTGTGTCACCAAATGCCCAATTTTTTCCCTGCATTTTGGTGGGGCTTCCATGTCTTGTTTTCATACAGACAAAATCCTGATATATGTAAACTTTTGAATGTGTTAGTTACCATTATTATCGTGTTCTATCTATGGCAAGTCCTTAGACTTAGTCTCTGAATTTTCTTCTCCACCTTTCCACTATACCCTGTGCTCAGTTCATCCTTCATCATCCAATATCTTCTTCTGTCTCCATACAAGTCATGCAGAAGTTGTGACTACCTTAGGATGTCTGCAATCCAGTTTTCCTTCTTCTCAAAAACAAGTCAAGATGGATATTTTGTTGTTTACTCTTCTTAGAACGTCTTCATTTTTTGCCATATCTGTCCACTCTTTTAAAAACCATTCTTCTCCAACACCGTAACAAGAGGTCGAGCAGTATGGGTGACTTACGCATTGTTGCACTCCTCTTCAACCTTTGCTTTAGATACAATTACCTGTAAGTCTCCTATCTTCCCAATCAAGTCCAACTTCCTTAATATTTCCAGCAACTGTTTTTCCAGTCAACTGCCATTTGCAAGTGAACACACATTTCCTCTTTACTGCTAGAGTTCTCTCTGTAATAATTCATAGCATTCCTATAGCATCCCAGGTTCCTCTTTCTTTCTTACTTGAAACCAAGTGGATCTTTTCCAATTACTTATCTTTTGTTCTAGTCTTATGAAGTACACATCCCCAAATTTTCCCCATATGTAAGATCAAGCTGATAGTTCTATGTTCACGATATTCCCCGTCATTTCAGCAGAATCATAGTAACACAAATAAAATATTTTGGCCACTATCCAGTATCAGAAATTTGGCTTAACAGTTAGTTGCAATATTATATAATATAATACAATTTATAATTAAATAATAAGTTAGTTAATGATCTTTATTCCTTAATCAAAACTGTTAAGATCACACAATAAATTCTACAAACAGTTAATTGTATATAAAATTCATTGTTCAGATTTTAATGCAGTTTACATTGGCCAAACCAAACAGTAACTTAAAATCCTAGTGAAAGAACATATTGTCAACATAAGATTTCGAGAATCTAAACAACTTGTTTTATCAAGACAAATGACTTTGAACCTAATCTTTGATTGGCAGAATGTTAAAGTCTTAGATGTTGAATCTAAGTACCATTCTAATTAATTTCTAAACAATTATATAGTTGAGTGGTCAGGTTTGATTTTCTTTTTTATCTTCATAAGATAAATCAGTTTATGTCACTTGAGCCCAGAATATTTAAGTAGGATAAATTAGCATAAATTTCAGTTAATGAAATCATAATCTTGATTAACAATATTGAATGAATAGTGGTATCAATTCAATGGTCATTCATCGAGTCTTGTTACAACCACATTAATGTTTAAGTGTAATGTTTGCCTCAGTCTCTTTTCTAAATTTAGTGAACTTTTTAAAAATGTTATATGATTTATGTTACAATAATTTGTGAAAAAGATGTAAACATGTCTTGAAATGTTATTCTGTAAATGAAATAAATGAAGTCTCTGTATTAAGTCAAATATTGCCTTATAATTCAAAAACAGACATAATAAAAACAATTAAGTGATTATCTTTAATCTATTTGTTTCAGCGTTCAACAGGATGATATAGGCGCTCATATAAATGTTGGTCGAACATTCAATCATTTAAAAATGTTCAAAGAAGCAGAAGATGCCTATTTGAAGGTAATATTTTATGAAATACATATTTTTATTATTATTATTTATTTTGTGTCACATCAAATACTTGGTCTCTAGTGACTTTTATATGTAAATTGACTTACATATTAATATAAGCTTGCATGTGTATGTTATTTACACGTTGCATATTTACATATTTAACATTTATGATAGTTACATATTTTTCCATTTCCACTATGTATTTTTGTAACATGTCTTTGACACCAATTTCCTGCATTTTTATTATAACATGTTACATCTACTCCTTGTCATAGACCTTTTTAATATCTAAGTATATGGCTATCACATGTTGCTTATTACTGAATGCCTCTTTAATGTAAGTGTCGGTTTACTGGATGAAATGTTGTGGAGTGACCTGGTCAAAACCCAAAGTGGTTATTAGAAAACTTTTTTTCGCAAGTCCAAATACCACCTGAGTCAAATCTTAATTATATATTGCACATATTACTAGTGGAATCGGTTTATAATTTCCACTTTTTAGTATGGTCTTTTCCCGGTTTAGATAAGGAATTACAATAGCTAATTTCCATATGAGAGGGAATACCTTATTGATCCATATAATGATGTAGATTTTGAGCGATGTTTTTTTCCTTCTATAGGTAGATTTTTTGGAAGATATTGGGTATGTTATCCTGTCCAGGGGGTGGGGGGGGGGGGATAAATTTTGTTTAAATAGAAACTTGTATTTTTTTTATAATGGCTAGTTGCTTGGTATAGTACAGTTAACTTGGAAACATGTTGGCAACAGTATTGTCAACATGTATGCTGCCAACATTCAACATCATGTCAACATTGGGAAAATGTTGGTTGATGTGACATCAAAGAATTTTGTTGCATATTGTTGTGTTTTCATCTTAAAATGGAGAACATCGCTCAGACTGGACAGTTTTGTCAACAAATCTATAATTATTAATCTATTATATTGAATAAATTTAATGAATATTTTGATTTTCCCAAAGTAAAAATTTATAAAATTACTAGGTGCCAAAATGGAAATACATTTAATTATATGTATTATGTATTAAGATCAGTATGATAATTTTAAATAATTTGTAAGCAATTCTGACATTATTTTATCACAAGAATTAGTTTCATCATTCATGAAGTGCAGATCCATGTTTACTCCTGCACTTAATAATGTTAATTTGTTTTGGACAAAAAAACTGTGTTGACAACAATAATCTGCATACAAGTTACTAAGTTGACAACATTGATGGAAGTTAGCTTCTTGTTTCCAACTTGTTGTTGATTGGCCTATATACATAATGTTGCTTAATAATTTTAAACATTTATCAAACTTTTCATGATAAATAAAATCACTACAAGTGTTTTGAAAAAGTGTTACATACAAATTATTGAAATTCTGTATAATAAAAATAATTTTTTGTAATTTTAATCATATAAATAGATGTCATATTTTGATTTGTGTACATATTTTGATTTTACTGAATTATTTTGCAGGCAAAATCTCTCCTTCCAAAAGCAAAACCAGGAGAATCATACCAAGCACGCATAGCCCCCAATCATTTGAATGTTTTTTTGAATTTAGCTAATCTGATAGCACGTAATGAAACTAGACTAGAAGAAGCTGATTTATTGTACCGCCAGGCTATCAGCATGCGAGCTGATTACACACAAGCTTATATAAATAGAGGTGATATCCTCTTAAAACTGAATAGAACTAAAGAAGCTCAAGAGGTTTATGAGAGAGCGCTATTTTATGACAGCAACAATCCTGACATATATTATAATGTAAGTCAAAATGATTCAACATTTTCTATTTGTTTACCTTTGTATATGAGATGTTCTTATATGCAATGAAATCTTGTCCACATTTTAAAGTAAAATGAAATAATTGTTATTGATGTGATCTATTAGTTCTGATCACTTCATTTTTTACTTTTTTACGTATTTATTCCTTGAAGTACTTCTGATTTTTTTCAAGTAATGACTGTAATTCATTTCAGTTAGGGGTTGTGTTTCTTGAACAAGGAAAAGCTTCTCAAGCTTTAGCCTACCTTGATAAAGCCCTTGAATTTGATCCTGAACATGAACAAGCTTTACTCAACTCTGCTATTTTACTTCAAGAACTGGGTCGAGCAGAACTACGTAAGGTAGCTCGTGAAAGGTTGCTGAAACTCTTACGGAAGGTTTGTTTAATATAATTGACTTTTCATCAAAAACAACTTTCTTGTATATATTGTAACATGAAAGAAACTGACATATTAGCAATTATTATTGTAATTTTAAATTATTTGTCCTTGTTGAAAATTTGTTAATATTCACTACTGTGAACTTTGATTACCTATTATTATAATATCTCTTATATTATATAGAGATCATTTCCGAAAATTTTACAATGTGTCTGCAAATTTGTAATGAAAAATTCTCTTGTTTTTAGTTATATATATATATATATATATATATATATATATATATATATATAAAATTGCAATATTGGTATGGATAGGACAGAGAGATAGATTGTGGCTTACCTGAAAGTGAAGTAAGGCGTCATCATACGGAACTGAAGGTATTTCTTCTAATTTTCGGAGGCTCTCAGCCTCCTTCTTCAGGAAGGAGTGTTACACCATTCCGTGCACCGGCTGGCTGCGGACTGCCCGGTGCACGGAATGGTGTAAACACTCCTTCCTGAAGAAGGAGGCTGAGAGCCTCTGAAAATTTGAAGAAATACCTACCATTCCTTATGGCGACGCCACAGTTCACTTTCAGGTAAGCCAAACAACCTATCTCTCTGTCCTATCCATACCAATATTGCAATTATTTTTGACAATGTCACATCCTTACTAATATAATATATATATGTGTGTGTGTGTATGTGTGTAATATTTAACTCTATGAAGATAAAGTCTTATTTGTGTCTGTACATTTCTTAGAATAGAGTGATTTAAGCATATATTTATTCGTTTCCATGCATCAGGGAATCTGTAACTGATGCTTTTCTCAAAGAAACTTTGTTTGCTTTTTGCAAGAAAACAATCAGACTGATTGTGATGAACATTTATGTCATTGTTATATTGATGAGAAGGTTATTAGCAATATTAAAAATATCATCCAACATCTTCAGTCAATAAGGCAGACAATTGAGGGTTTCTTGGAAATTGATTCACTTAAAGAAAAGTAGTTAAAGTGGTAAATAACTGAGGTTTTGAAAAAATTGTCATCCACCATTTGAAAAAGTTAAAAAAAAATTAATTCTAAGCAATTTACTTTTTATTTTTAATAGAAATGTATTTAACTTACCCTAGTAGTTAAAATTTTCAAGGACCTTCAGAACAATAGTATATTGAGCCAGCCGGCTACTCAGCAATTTTACTGTGTCATATTTCCTTACTATTTTCTTTCATGAGTGTGTTGTCGTGTCATACAGGAAGCTGTTGAAATTTTCAGAGTCACTATGTTAATTTTTTCCAGTATTAACCTTCTCTAACTTGTTGATTCAAATTGTTAATCTTGACTAAATATATTTTGGATAGGATGGTACAAATGAACGTGTGCATTTCAACCTTGGAATGCTGGCTATGGATGACAGAGATATCGCTGGAGCTGAACACTGGTTCCGGCAGGCCGTTCACCTTAAAGATGATTTTCGTAGTGCACTCTTCAACTTAGCTTTACTACTAGCTGATGACCACAGGCCATTAGAAGCAGCACCCTTTCTCAACCAGTTAGTGAAATTTCACCCTGACCATATAAAAGGCCTTATTCTTTTGGGAGACATATATATTAATAACATCAAAGACTTAGATGCAGCAGAAAATGTAAGTTTTTAATCACAAGTTAATGTGAAGTAATAAAAGATGTTATTGTCTTTTTTGAACATTTTATACTTTTATTATCAATACTTTTAATGGTATTTCAGTGTTACAAACGCATTCTGCAATTGGATCCTGAGAATGTACAAGGCCTACACAACCTGTGTGTTGTATATGTCGAACGTGGCAACCTTCTGAGAGCTGAAGCATGCTTGCAGCGCGCACACAGACTTGCACCTAATGAAGATTATGTCCTTCGACATCTGAATATTGTGCAAACTCGAATTAATAAGCTGCAGATATCTCGTGATGAAAATGATGCAGCTTTTGATGATGACTTTAGAGAAGGTGTTGACGACTTTGATCATTATAGTAGTACGTTTGACTTTGACGATGATAGCTCTTTTAGAGATGATGATGATTTTGAAAATGGTGGCTCTCAAACTGCAGTTGCCAATAACATGCAGAAGAAGGAAGAAATATCTCCAGATGATCCACTGAGAAGTTCAAAAATTCACGGAACAGCACAATATGGCAATCCTCAGCACCAGAGATCTTCCGAGATACCATCTCATTTGAGTGGTGTTCAAAAACAGACAAAAAAAATATACCAAGACCCAAGAGGTATTGACAATTCATTTAGTCCTGCTTTTATTGAATATCCTAAACATGGTAAGCAAAGGAAACATCTTAATAGTCACAATGCAGACTTAAATCAGTTCTCATCATCTTAGCACTTCTGAATAGTTTCTAACGATTATATTTGCTTTTAGTGTATCTTTCTTAAGAGAATTTTTATACAGTTGCCACTTTTAAACCAATAAGACTGGAGGAGTGTTGTTGGTACATATAACTGATCATTAGAAACTTCATTCTGCCCTAGACAGAGTAATGTAACAAATGAAAATGATGATTTCAATGCATTAACTTACTTTTTTTGTGAATATTTTCCGTTTCTGTAAATATTACCTTATAATATAAATGTAAACATTTTGAAATTACTTCACAGCACCCTGTTTTAAATTTGTTTCCTATTTAATTAATAAATAATAAAATAGACTGGGTCTCAGGAATAATGAAGTACAAACTGCAGCTCATGTTTTATTAGAGGGGTCTATCAAATTTGTACAGAGCACTTGTTCTGAGAGTAAATTATGGAAGCTAGATGGTGGCTATGACTGTTACATGTGACAGGAGCTTGAGGAACAAACTAGGCAAGACAATCCTAGGGAGTGAAGTGTAGTTTTAGGTGAGGGTTCATAGTTTAAAATGTAGAAATTTCTATACAGGGTTTTTACTTATTGATGATACTATTTACTCAGTCAATTTCAGAGATAAATTGAAGTTTTACCATAGTGATCAAATTCTGCATAAATTATTATGACACAATTTTGTAGGTAATTAGTACTTATTGTATAGATGACCATGACATGCTTATCTTATCTTATCTTCTACTTCTTCAACTTGTGCATTATCTGATTGCAACATAGGTTTTAAGTTTATTTCATAATATATTAATAATAATTTAGTTTTTTATTCTTGGGTGTATTTTTACCAATGCTCTGTCTTGGGTCACAATAAGTTGTGTTAATTTTACCAACAACCAACTCTCTCTTCTCTGTAATACAGTTTGTTTTCAAACTTGCATATGTTCAACAAAACTTGTGTTAATGTTAAATAATATATACTCATTTTTTCAATAATAATATTAAGAAATTATGTATTTACTACTGAAAGAGTCATGTTTTTTGTACTTGTTTTTCTCAGTTAATATTTTAATTTAATTGATTTCTGTATTTAAATTACTTTTTATCTTTATTTTTATTTCTATAATGTTATATTTTAAGTATTCTGTGATAACTGCATTTTCTTCTTTAGAATAGTAAAAAACATGTGCTGATGTTGATGCATTATTTTAGGTGTTTTTATCAACATGTATTTTAACTATGTCCATATTGTCTGATGTGCATACTATGGCATAATCAATTAGTCTGACGAGAACAATCTTTCATTCCTACTTTAACAATTCCTATTTACAACAATTGTGGCTTTTAATTTTCAGTGCTGTTCAAAATTATAATTGTAACAATACTAGTTTGAAATTAAGTATTTAAGTATTGATAAATATTTTTACTCAATTATTAAAATGAATTTCATTTTGAAAAATATTTTAATTATAACAGTATTTTGAAAGAATCATTTCAATATTTGAGTATTCATTAAATGATAGTTTTTAAATTTATTTCTAAGTACAATTTTTGTGCAATAAGTTTTTTTATATATATTTGAGCTTTTTTATATTTGAAATATAGAGGAGGGATTAATGCTTCCTATATTGTAGCAACTGCAGTGTAGTGTTGTTTCTATTGTAGTATGAAAGGCAGCTAGAACACTAATTTTTGTGTAAAGGAATGTGTGTATATTTTGCATTTGTCTAGAATAATGTGAATATTGTTTCTGGAGTAGTGTTTTTTGTAATGGATTAACGTGCAAGTGTCCAGACAAATGCTTGTTGCTTGTGGCTGTAATTGTATCCAAAATGAGAGATGTCAACCTGTATTAATTGTTTTCTTTTGCTTATTGCAAAAATACCCAAATCAAATGAATATAAGTATTTTTGTTTTAAATGTGTATATTAAAAGTAATGTATATTTCAAATTATTTTATGTATCAATATTGTACATATACATTTAGTTTTATACATCTGATATAATTAATACATTTTGAAATAAAAATTCACATGAAATAACTATTATTGTAAAACATTTACATTTATTTAATATTTTAATTTGCAAAGAAGAAACTTGAAATGACCCCATACATTGTGTTGCTGAGATGCAGTATCACATTGAGTGGCTGTAATCAAATTTTAGAATTATTTGTTTTAGCTTTCATATATAATTAATTAATGTAAACTATATTTGTTTCATGGACGTTGCATCTCATTTTATTTTTGTGGGAGAAGAAATTGTGATTCCAGTTAAGCACATATAAACTACTGATTTTTTAAGTAAAAAAAGATTTCTATATAAATGTGTATATTGGTGCCTTGTACAAATGAAAAAAAAATTTCTAAGGCAGATGAGTTTTTGTAATATATATAAATATTTTTATATGTTCATCAAAGAGTTAAAATGTTCTGGAAGTAATGTAATAAAAAGTATATGTTACAATAGTAAGTGGAGAGAAGTATTTAAGTGGTGTTAAAAATGTTTAACAATATATAAATATATAGACATTAACAAAGTTTAGTAACCATGTGATACATGTGTTTTATATTGTATGTAATGTGTTGTACTATATTTATAGTAATCAAGCAGTTGGATATCTAAATGTGAACATTTGCACTAATTCTGAATATAATTGTAAAGTTATAGTTTTGTTTATGAAAAGAAAATGTTCTTTAATTCATTTTGCTACTCATTCTAGTTCAGTGGCAATATTTGACTGCAACAGACATGACTAAATAATATTACTATTTTCTTATTTGTAGCTGAACAGAAGACTTGTCAGTTTTGTAAAAAAAATTGCTTTGTAATTATATTGCTTTTGTTGGAAATGAAACGGTCTGTTTTGCTAATCCAACTCATTTCTTGAATGAACAAATTCCTTTATTTAAAGGCATTTCTATATCCAAATGCTTCACTTGATGTTTCTTGCCAATAGAACTCATACAACTGCTGACCTGATTGCTCACATTTTTCTAATGTAGACAGACAATGCTTTTGCCATCCTTACACAATAAATACATTATATTCCAAATTCAATAATACTTTCCAAAATGTAAAATTGTAACTACTCAGACTAAATATTTTTTTAAGAATGTAAGGAAAGGGTGAAACAAATTTGTCTTCTGCTTAAAGACATTGTGAGTGCATATTTTCTTAGAGCAGCAAAAAAAAAATGTGGGCATAACCATACTACAAACTGTTATGAGATAGAATACATTCCGCAGCTTACAGTTTGACTCATGAAATTAGAGCTACAGCAAATGATAATTTTGCTGTATTTACTTCTTTGAGGTTTCTCATTTTTATAACTATTAAACTGATAACTGTTTTGACTAAAATCAGTATAGTTTACTCCTACAAATGTCAGGTTATTTGTATTAAAATAAACATATTACTAAAAGTATTTATAGTTTTTTGAAATTAAACTATACACTGGTTTATAATTCAGGATACTCGGATTTAGTGCAAGCCTGGAGAAACCTCAGTTGGTTGCGACAAATTAAAATTATTGTAAATGTTTGGTTTAACACATTTAACAACAGAAATTTTGTAATTTAGTGCAATCAAATATGTTTGTTAGATGTAAAGTGTGATGTCAGAATAGAAACCTGTTATAGTGAATGATAATATTTAAATGGAAAGAAAAGCCATAGCATCATGTGTCAGCTGTGACAATCCCGTACTCACAAATAAATATGTACTATTTAAAAAACAGAGGACTGATACTAGTTTTTGAGAAGAGGAAATGTCTATTTCAGTGCTCCAAGTCAGAATAAAGTATAATTTATCCAATGGACTAAGAGTTGAAAACAATTAAAAATTATCTATTTGTGACTTGCCACAAAACTTGGTACTGTGTTATACTTTAAGTCATATGTGGAATTTGTAATATGAAATAAATGAAACCTATATTGCCAGCATTTTCTTTCTTTGCATTTGTTTTTCCAAAAATATAAAAACTTATAATTGTGAACTACAATTATTGAAACTTACTGTGGTTGCAAAGTTTATGAAATCTTGAAGAAAGAAAATAAAAATACCGATCTGCGATCCTAAATACATGAGTTAGGTCTCTGACAATGGTGATCGATTTCAGTCAGATGACTAGAGCGACTTGACTGAGACTACTGTAATATTTATTTCGGTTTTCTCTTAGGTGTGAGGAACAATTTTTTTGGGAAATACATGAACAACATGGCATTTTATAGCAGGGTAAAGCTTGTTATAGGAGTCTTGTAAATCTGGTCCTTTCTATGATAGATAATAACTCATGGTATTGTGCATACATTTCTGCTATTAGATAATGATATTTTTTGGCTTTTGTGTCATATCTCAAATAAATTTCCTTTCAAACAATTCTGGAATAGTCAATTGCTTTTTCTTTTAACCACTAAAGATGGTGTCGGCATGACAGTGCTTGGAATTTATCTGGATATTGAGGCATAAACAGCTTGATTTCCATTAAATAAGTAGAGCCGCTGTTGTTTTATCACATATACAAAAGTAGTGCATTGAAGATATACCTTGTGAGATTAAAAATTTTCTATGAAATCAAATTTGGTTTTTATACCATACTAGTTGATTAATTTATGTCAGAATGTTATCATATGAAGTGTAAAAGGTTACAATGACTACGAGCAGCCTTATTCTTAATTATATATAACGTATATCACAACAATGGAATTAAATTATGTACATATAACCAGAAAATATATTTAAATCTTTAAAACAACAGTAATTCAAAATTTTTCATTGGTGGAATGAGGGAAGTATATTTGCACGAGTTTCAATTTTTCAGAATAATGAAATAATACTCTTAGAAATATATTTTTATTTATTGGTTACAGGTTGACAGGTTTTAGTTTGTTACATAATTTTGAATGTTTTGACTTCATATACTAAGCTGGGTAACTTAATTTTTGTATTCATTTAGCACAGATTAAATGCAATTTGTAAATGATAAACTCGTATAGCACCAAACTGACCGTTCAAAATAGCTGCAACTTTCTAACAAAGCAGACAACAGTAATGGCACAAGTCACAGACTGCATTTCGGGAATTCAATACCGTCACGACTTTTCTTTACGTTCATTTACATAAAAAGAGAATGACGAGGTGAAAAATACATTTTTGGTAAACACATACACTTTCAAACGGAGCTGTGTAGATGAAAATAGTCTTTTACAACAGAACGTGTAACCACAATTAAATTCAGCAATCGAACTGAATAAATCGAGTTCTACGTGCAATGAAGAGAAGGAACAGCACTATTAAGTCAACAACGTCGCGTCCGACCTACATTTATATCTGCAAAGAATACTGCGAACGTTTAGATACTTAACATAATCTGAAAGCTACAGCAGATTTCGTAACTCTTCTCACGCTCACATGGGTTATAACGTAGAGAGCAAATCACTCGTCCTTTCAGGCGCAACCGCACCAAAGAAGAAACACAGGTAGTCAAGGTTCACTTAAACGACGTTTGTATGCAGTCATCGAGTTTTGAGCTACTTTATGACATAAATAACGCAGCGCTCAGAATCGTTTCACGTAAAATACATATTAACAAGTTTGAACATGACACGACGTCCAGTGAGGTATTGTCACACGGTCCAATGACTTATTTTCGAAGCGTAATCAGTGTCGGGGTAAGCGTAGTCGCGTCGTCAGGTGTCCCTCTGGCGTCGCTTCGCCTTGGCCCGTTTCCGCCTTGGCACGATCTCGCAGCTGCACCCGCTGCGCACCTTTATGTAGTCCATGCGCCACTTGCCGATGCCCGCCCCCTCCGCCTCCGCGTCCGCCGCCTCGCCGTCGCCTCCGTGGTGCAGCTCGACGGGCTCGCGCACAAGTGCGTACGAGAACGAGTACTTCTGCACGCATTTGGATTGGTTCTGCAGGCGATGGTCCACGAAGAGGCACGGCTTGTCGACTACGTTGTCCTCGCACGACACCTCGTAGAAGCTCTGCTGGTCGTCGGTGTGGCGGTACAACTCCACATAGTCGCCGTCCAACGTCGTCCCGCCGACGGGCGCCACCATTTCGACGCGCGAGGGGCAACACTCGGCCACCTCGCCCTTGTTGGTGTCCCAGACGAGCGTCTGCAGTTGCTTCGTCGTGAGGCGTCCACCTTGCAACCAGCGGCTGGTGTCCGCGTACGATCTACAACAAAGGGGGAAAAAGACCATTATTATCCTACACTATGGCCAATGCAAGATCATTGAACTTATAAACAACTAAGAATATAATAATACGTCTGTATAAAATATAATAATGAGATTAAATAGCCAAAAACAGACAAAATTAAGCGACTAAACGTTTCTGGGATTCTTGTTCCCCTCGCCAAGTGATTGAAAAAAAACCCTGCAGTGACACAACCGCACAATTAAAGTTTACAAACTTCAAAAGCGAAGAGAAACGCAACGACAATGGTCAAGCAGAAGGGATAGCGTAACAATACGGGATCATAACTATTGTTGAGTTTATATTATCAGCTTGTACGTTGATGTTGGATTTAATATGAAACATTTCTGATATAATTCTGAAATGGTGCCTGGTGCGTACGTCTAAAATCTTAGTATTTTGCCAATCAAAAGTATGTTTCGAACTGATGATATGTTTGGAGACTACAGAGTGTTTATCGTTGGCAAGTTTGATATTAGAAATATGTTCCTTGATACGGGTTTCAAGTGAACGTTTAGTTTGCCCTATGTAGCAGGAATTACAATCATAGCAAGATGTGTACTACACAATGTTTGCTATAGGTTTTTAATCAAGAAGGTAGATCTCTAAGTAATGGATATTTTATATTCTTTATAAGTTATTATGAATAAATTAGTTCAAACTCAGGTCGCGATGATTTCATTTTGATACAGAGAAGGTTTCCTTCATTGAACACTTAATAAAATCTCGTCTCTACTGCAAATAGGAATTTGTGCAAGTTGATTTTTCAGCCTTTTTAAGTGTTATTTGGTGCCTCCGAAATTATATGAGCGATCTATGCGTAATTCGTCCTAGAATCGTGGATATTATCCATAAATGAAATAATTTTATTTAATTTGGCCATTTGTATTAACTTTAGTCAACGCACAAGTGGAACAAATTGTTGTCACATTATGGCACACCAACGTGTGACGTAAATTGTCGTCACCGTGTTTATAGCACCGTAATACGATCAGTTCGATTGATTCTCGCCTGTCCTTATAAAATTAATCTCGTCAATCTGCATAAATATTTAATTTGATGCTTTACATATCCGTATTTGATAACTACTTATAAATATAAGCTGAGTGTTCCGAGAATTTTAATCACGATTAGTTGATCAAAACGATTCTATTCCACGTGTCTTAGTTGAGGAAGCCTTTATGTTCCAAGTAAACAAACATTTTTTTTTCTCAATTATTTTAAAAAATCATTCGTTTATCCACCAACATTACAATCGACGTCTCTTTAAGCCCCGCTAATAGGACCAGAAAACCTTAAAAGATTCAGTTGGGGAACATATTTTACTGACAATTACTACGGTATTATTCCTTGGGCTCTGCCTGTCGCTATTAACACAAAACTACATCGCCCACAAGTATTGAAAATAAAGCATTCGCCCACGTTCGCTGGGTTAACAGGACTCGTTTAGGGTACACTCCGGCTTTCTTGTATTTTGTTTTGCGCGGCTTGACAAGGCGCCTGTCATTATACCAACTATACGACCACAATTAAGCGTTTTGTTTTACGACTGCAGCGCGCAATGGTGAGAAACATGACACGATTCATGAAGCTTTATGTCTCGTTGAGATCATGACAATGCTGCCGACTGTATATTATTCGCAAAAAAAAAAGAGAGCATGCACGTGTACTTTGCACCATTTTTTATATTGTTTCGTTCGATCAGGCTGGAAATTAACCCTTATTGCCCCCTCCCCCGGCAACAAAAAGCCAACAGCCTGCTTGTGCAGATCACACCCTGACGTAAACAATATATTTTAACCTTATCCTTCATCGAGTATCTCATGCGGAGTAAGATTTTTCATTTAAAGTGTTATATGCGTATATATCATAAAATTTATCTATACAGGAATGACTGACAGATTATATTTTTGAAACATTAACCACCAGAAATGACTACCAATGCTTGAAAAGAAAAATCCCATATATTATCGTAATTTCATTGTATGAAATTGTAAACTAGGTGAAAATTTAACAAGTATTCACTAATGCCCCGAAAATGTGGTAGCACGACGGTAGTTCCGGAAATATCCAAACGGGTTGTTTGAAAAACAATAATATTATAAAGTAATTATAAAGATTAAGTTTGAAGTTTTGTGATTGTTTGACAGTCATAAAAAATGAACGCCCTGAGTGAATTTGTAAATATGGGAAAAAATTGGTCATCGTTATGTGACACAATACTATCATTTGAAATGTCTCAGTCCAACCAAAATCAAAGTCGAGGTAGATTCTATTGTGCGGGTATCTGCTCCTACAACAATAAAATACTGATTGGCAGAGTTTAAACGAGGCCGTACGAGTTTCCAAAGACGACCAAATGAAGTGACAACGCCAGAAATGGTGGCGAAAACCCCCCCAAAAAATTATGTTGGATGGCCGCCTACTGAAAGTGCGCGGGTTAACAGACAGGGTAGGAATTTTTTTAAAAAATTGTATTGTATTAACTAAAAATTTGAGAATGAGAAAGCTGTGCGCAAGATGTCTGCCGCGTTTGCCTATAATGGAAGGAAAACAGCGTCGAGAGGTTGTTTCAGTCGAGTCTTTTTTGGCGATGTTTCACAGCAATGATGCCCGAGTTTTTTTTTGTCTACTCATAACCATAAACCCTAGACAAGTTATAGGCAGTAAGTCATACTGCATCTTGCCCCTACTGCAGTCAGGGAAAATTATTAATAGGAGTTGAAACTGAGATATTTTTTTGAAAGGGGTTTTCGAGTTTGGACAGTAAGTGTATCAAGATATGAGTAAAGCATTTTCGTTTGATATTGAAGTACATCTCCCTTGTCTAAAACTCACCAATGACCCTGACAGCCAAATTCTTAATAACAGCTGTGATGAATTATTTTGTAATTTGAGCTGATTGTTTTAAAAATGTAACAAAATAAAATGTCTTACTTTAATTTAACTTAACATTGAATTTTTATCTAAAATATTGAAAATTAATAATGAAATCAATTTTTACTTAAAAATAACATTCCTTTAAAATATAATAATAATTAGAGAAATATAGTACCTATTACTAGGGATATTTTTTAAATTCATACAATATGTTTAAGTTGATGTATTAAATTGAATAAACGACGAAATGTCTGCATGGAGCTTGGAATTAATTACTTAACAAGCTGAAGATTTATAGTTATAACAACACGACGGGTTAAGATAACCGGTTGAAATAATTGGGAAGATGTAAGGAATATAGCGCACGGTCATAAGTCATACAAATAAAGTAATGCTTCACGAAGAGGAAGACGTTCACACACGCGCGCGGAGGTGTTGCGAATGCTAAAGAATATGCTGATTGACTACAGTGATCGATATCGTGAATTGGCTACGGTGTCAATTTTTTTTTTTCGTGTCGAACCTTGTTACTGACTTGGCTTATTTAGAGAACCAAAAATATTTCTTTTTCTTCCAGACCAGATCGTTTACTAATATTACAATCCTAGCTGGGTGGCCGGCGTCGCCAAAGCATTTATGTATATAAAATCTCGGGAAAGTATTTAATAATATCTATTAGTCATATACCTATGCAGAGGGAATGTTAATTTCATCATAACGGGTATGTTGGCACACTGAACCTAAGTCAAGACATCTTGAGACAGTCACAAATACCTAAGAGAGTCCTTGTACGCTGAATAGAGTTACACAATTATCTCGGTTCCATAATTAATCAAAAATACTCCTGGTACCTTAAAAAAAATCTCAGAAATATTCAACGGACTTTAATAACGTAAAAAATATTCTAAGTAGTAAAAAATACTTCCACCACCATATTCCCGAACTTTGAGTGACAAAAATACTCCAGGTAGCCTAAGAGTTCAAAATACTCGCAGTACCGTAATAGAGTAAAAATATTCCGGACCCCTTAAATACTACGGGCCCCTTAATAAGTAAAAAATCTATTAAAAGGCAGAAATACTCCTGGTACCTTAAAAAAATTATCAACAGTCTTTAATAACGTAAAAAATAATCGAAGTACTTAAAAATATTAAAAAAACATATCCACCACCTTACTCCCGTACGCTTAGAGCAAAAAATACTCCATTAGAATAAGAAATACTTCCGGTATCCTCGCAGTACCGTAATAGAGTAAAAAATACTCCGGGACCCTTAAAAAGTAAAAAAACTTCATTGAAAGACAGAAAACTCCTGGTACCTTAAAAAAGTCTAAAAAAATAATTAACAGACTTTAAAAATATAAAAAATAATCCACGTCGTTTACAATAGTAAAAAATACTTCCACCAACCTACTCCCGGACTTTGAGAGCCAAAAATACTCCATTAGAGTATTAATATTCCCGGTATCCTCGCAGTACCGTAATAGAGTAAAAATACACCGGGTTCCTTAAAAATAAAAATCAATCCTGTCGATACTTTAAGAGAATAAAAAATATTCCCGGTTTCCTAATAGCATCAAAAATATTTTCGTACCTCAAGAGAGTAAAAGATTCTCCCCGGTACCGTAGTAAAATCAAAATTTCTTCCGGCACCTTAAAAATAGTAAAAAATACTCCCGTACCTAATGGGAGTCAAAAATATTTTATTAGATGAAAATAATCATAAATATTCCCTTTAGCCTAAGAAGGAAAAAAATACTTTTGTTACCTTGAGAGTGGTACCAATAGAAAGTGAAAAATATTCCCGGTACTCTAAAAGAGATAAAATATTACTGGCACCGTAAGAGATTCATACATACCCCGTTTACTTTTAAGAGTCAACTAAACTTCCTGTAATTAAGAATGTATTTAAAATACCCCCCCCCCCCCCCCACTTCTTGAGGTAGTCATGTTTAACCGATCCAGTGTTTGTTTCGTATCGAAAGTAACATCTGTACAAAATTTGGTAAAATTCGCTGCATGTGGTTAAGACTGTACGGAAATATTGTTTCTGTAGTTTCTAAACTGATTATCTCGTTAGCTAATAAAATTCCTATTAAATGCCGAAGGATTTTTTCCTGCTACTGAATAAAACTAGGTGGAAAATGACAGTAGATAACCGACGAAAATATAGTAATTAACAATATAACATGGCCAAGAAGTAGTTAAGAATTATAAACAAAAATTACATGTATATATGTGTATTAACTAAAATTTTTAAAACAATACGTGGACCTCATAAGGTGTACACTGTAAGAAGCAATTTATTTGTATTTAACACCTGAAAATGTATAAAAAAATGGATATTCGGTCAGTTAAAATAATTGCAATAATCTAACTTCTTTTTAAATAAATGTGAACAAACACCATCCTAACGGTCTCAAATAATTTTTTATAGCATTTATTATATTATAAACGGCAAACACAACGTTTCTTTCCTAATTGGGATCACTTCAGGTGTCAAGTTTAAATTGAATTAATTTATATTATATAAGTTCCTGTTCATCTAAATTTAATTTAAAAGTTTTTATTTTACGTTTGTTTTTGAATTATTAAATCAATTTTTGACCTTTCACACTTTGCTCAATTAATCACTAAATGTAACCATTTGTTCTATAGGAAGAAACCCTTAAGAATTTTCGAACGTGTATGGAAACGCTGCTACTCGCTAAATAAAATAAAGTGTCTGTAAAATATCAAAAATTGATTTATAAATTTAAATTAATTAAATTCAGTTATATTTTATCACATAAATCTATGTTAATCTAAATTTAATTGAAATTTTATACCTTGAAGAGGTCCCAATTAGGGATGAAACGTTCTGTTTGAGAATTATAATGTTGCAAATTTTGTAATAAATTATTTCTGACTATTACACTTGTGTTTTTAACTGGTATAAAGTACTTTATATATTGTAATAATTAAATATATATTAATAATGGCTGAAATGAAATACACTAATAACTTTCAAGAACAAAAAAAATTTATTGTGCCAGATTTAAAAACAATTATATTTTACACAAAATATTTAGGATCTCAGGGTCTTGATCTGGGTTTGATAAATGGCAGAATTTAAATAATCAAAATTACATTTACCTTTTATGGAAATCAAAGCGTCTGAACATAGACGAAATTTGTTGCGGAAGAAATAATACTAAAGATTGAATTTAACAATTTCAATTTTATCAAGAGTTAACGATCTCATTTTATCGATAATTAAATAATTAAATAACGATCTGACTTTTATCTTTTAAACACGGTTTACAAATTATTTTAGAGTTTTCTCTACTTACGGCGGCCCAGGTCTCATTTTTAGTTTTTCGTGCACAATTTTGGGGACATCACTGATTCTAAGTTCTCACAGACTCTAATTGGCGTTATTTGTTAGTTGGTTTACCACAAATTGGTTGGTTCTCGATGCTTTACTGCAACCTGGATTTGTAGATCTCGTGGCTTTAGTTGACAATGGACTTCATTGGTTTGTCTGAATATTGCTTTACTTTTTAATAACTGAAAGCATGTTTGTGACTGGGCCACATTCTTTCGTTCTGACTGCCGACTGTAAAACTTTCAATGAGTTCTTTTCGTCCGTTCTATTCGCTGTCTGCTGACCGACTGTACTGTTCAAATTTTTATGCCTTGGAATTTTGGTCTTTTCTCCTCGCTGCTTACTGCCCGACTGTCCTCTTCGTCTCGTAGATTTTGAGCGCGTAGAACCTCAACAATGTTTTCTTTGCCTTGCCGGATTGTTGCGGCGTCCGCTCTATATCCACTAATAATGAGTCCTCTACAATCCAACTTTCCAATTAGAACAATGTCTTAATTACCAATTACTACAATATATATATATATATATATATATATATATATATAAGGTTTAATTCATTACAAATGAATCAAATATTAAGCATCGTATTCAACGTATTTAAACATCGCCAAGCCTTCAGAATTGATTGATGGGGATTCAGAAACGACTACAAGGTATTTTTATAAACGTTCGGAAATATCAAATTATTAATTTTGCAGATAACGTATACACTAGATTACTCTTCTTGATTACACCAATAAAACAATTTATAAAAACAATTAATAAAAATTTAGTTTTGAACTAGGAATTGCCGTTTGTGCTTATTAGCGTCAGGGAGGTGACTTACGTCTCTATTAAAAAACTAGGAACCTTTTGTTCATCAGACTGTGAGGACGCATTATTAAAATTAACGAAAACATAATTGTACCTAAGAGTTTTTCCGTTCAAATCTAAGATTGTAAACATTAAAGCGCAGACGAAAGCAGCACGAAATTATACCGTAACAAATGACTTCCCCTCGCGCTATCATGTTTCGCAATCAGTTGTAAAGAAATCGTGACGGAGGAATTCCGTTTCAGGTACAGAAGTAATTTGAACTTGTGTTCGACTTTTGAATTAGTGTCGCCGAATTTTAACGCGAATAGCTTCATAATTGCCAGGTTACTACGCGTGGTTTCCACGTGGCTAATGGCCCGTTTAGCTGTTGTTAATGGCTACCTCATTTATTATTTCGCCGACCTCGTGATGGTGTTGCCGGAACCCTGCAATTAAATAGGCATTTCTCCGTAGCTCTTAATGTCCATCGCACCGGAATTCCATTTCATAAACCACGCTTCGTTTTCTTCAAGAAGATGGCCGACGCTTCCCCAAGCTACATGAATGTTCTGATTATTCACTTGTAATATCTAAACAAAGAAGACGCTGCAACGTTATCGTATTTATTCGTTCTAAATATGTTTGTCTGTTTATCTTTTAAAATTAAGTATAATAGTTCATTACACCAGCTGTATAAGGACTTCATAGCTCAATACATTTTTGGTAGTAAATTGTAATGTTTTATATTGTACAAATGTTTTTGATGGGGATGTAATCCAAAAATTCTTCCATTTAATTCCGTTTCATTTTCAACGTCATATTATTAAAAAAAATATTGTTTTCACTAAGGCCCTCATGTAAAAAAATCTGCTGAGGTTCTATTTAATAAATTAAAACAATTTTGATTTTGTTTGACTTGTTATTAAATTAATACGAATTACATATTTTTAAAAATTCATTAAGACTTTACTATGAACCTCAATTTTGTCCTACAATTGCCCGTACACATCCAGTAGCAAACGACAGCTTTTCATCGTGATAAACTTCCTTTATAAATCTTGGTTGCTCAACTTCATAAACGGAAACCTTAGTAAAATACCCGTGTATTATGTAACATCGTTCCAGAAAATCACTTTGCATAATTATTCGTGATAGACTTTCATCTATCAGTACCTGGTCTTTACTGTAAACAATTTCATGCATTAATTTATTTACTATTCTGCGCAAGTGTTAAATTTGACTGTCTGTGTTCTTTTTATCCAAATGAATGTACACATTTCACACAAAAAGTAAATTTTCCATATTAACAACACTTATTATTTACGAAATGTCAAGTAACAGATTGACAAGAAAATTGAGAATTTAAAAAAATACTTGATTTGATAGGTAAGACAAGTTATAATGATTAAACTGCAAAATAAGACAGGTAAAGTTTTTACTTCTTACATAATTAAATACCCCTTTTGTTTATGTATGGAATTTAGGAAACTTAACTAAGATTTATTTACGCTTTGAATTATGATTTGAAAAATGCTAATATTCACAGTTAGAGTCAAGTAAATTTAATAAGTATTAACCCTGTTCTGAATAAGAAAGATAGCCAATTCAGACAAAAAAGTAATAATAATATATATTCTGGGGACAAGAATCCCAGAATCGTTGTGTGGTCACTTTTTTGTCTGAATTGGCTATCTTTCTTATTCATTATTTTCAATCAGACGTAATTTTTGTCAATTAATATTCTGTTTTTCAATTGTTAACATTATTTTTCATACGTAACATATTACCGGATTTAACTATATATATATATATATATATATATATATATATATAACTTATATATTTGCCATTAACAACAGCTAAACGGGCCATTAGCCACGTGGAAACCACGCGTAGTAACCTGTGCAATTATGAAGCAATTCGCGTTAAAACTTCCATAAAGTGAGTTTTTACGGTACCATATAAATATTTCGTTTACGATTTTTCTTGACAAATCAACAAATTAATTTAAAGTGTAAAGTGGTACGGCAACTCTTTATTTAAGGTTTTGGTCAGTGTACATTTTCATGCCTTTTCGTGAAAAGTAGATAATAGCAAATTTCTCAATTAGGGCGAAAATGAGGCATTCATATTGTGATGATTCCATTCCTAAAGTCGGCTGGAATAATTACGGCAAAACAAAATAACAAGAAAACAATGTTTCAAGATCACTCTTGTCATATACGGTGAGACGGTGGCTCGATGTTGGACAAAATAACTTCATATCACTTCTAAAGTATTTTTTTTTCGAACAGATGATCATTGGAATCGTTAATGAACACTGAAACGAGTTGCAATTTCCAAAGCCTTTCAGTAAATCCATAAAACATTGCCTTAATTATTTATTATTCCGAAAGAATGACCGAGTTGACTATCACAGCACATTTATTAATAGGATCGCCAGTTCTGTGGTTAACCAACACACCCTTCAGATTGTTTAAAATAACTGTTCACTTGAAAGTAGAGTTCTCGGGTTTCTACCAGGTTTATATCTCGTGTGAAAAACAATGTTTCGACAAATAGCTCCGCCATCGTCGTCAGGTATTCACTTTCCCAATTAAACGGTTCGATGAGATTCTCACTATTTTTGGATTTATCGGAGACTATGAGCAAGGTACGAATATTAATCTACTTTGGAGCAAGGCAGATTAAAACCTTCAGCGACATCTGAGCCACACTTCACATTGACAGGAAGCTTGGAGACTGCTAAGACTTTTAACCTACGACGCTTCTAATCCTGTTGGCGGGGGAGATTTGTTTCGAGGGATCTGCGTGTTACTCGCCAAAAAATTCCGACGAGAAACCTGTTGGTACGGGATTAGCCAAGTGATTTACCGGCAGTTGTCTTAATCCCCCTTCCAGTTATTTGTCTCAGTACGAAAGCCATTACGTCATAGGCTTTCAGAGCTAGAAACATAAATACAATTTCCGCGACAAGGGGTTTCTAAAGCCGTGACAAATATACCTTCGCTTGGAAATCTGCTACGGACGGAAAGTTGTCCCAGAATTTAGTTATAAGAGCCCTAAAATTTAGTAATCTTTGAAGTGCTTAAATATCATAGCAGTGATTTATCATTGTCTATTTATTAGAAAAAAATTGTTATAGTGAAGAAATGGATGAAACGAACTGATGGAAAATATTATTCAACTGAGAAAGTTGGAAAATGTATAGGCTCATGTTTAGAAGAAATGGTAGAAACGAGAGAAAATAATCAACGTGTCGAACAATAAGAAAGTCTTCGCATGGAAGGACTTGCATCAGTCCAGATAATAATAATATTGTTATCATTAAATAATAATATTATTAAATATTGTATCCAAGGAACAGTTCCGATTTACTCTGATCTTAAGCACCCTCTTTTAAATACAATCCTTCAAATTGTCTTCCTTTTTCTACGTCCCATACAATTCTTCATATTTAATTGTTCTTCAACAACTCCTTGTAACAGGCAGCTCCTTCTCAGAATACGTCTGATATAGTTTTCCCCCGTAGAACAATTATCAACGAGAGTTCTGGCGGAGGCTACCTTTGGGGATGCCTTCACATCTCTCTAGTTTGTATTTAACTAAGGTTCCCATATGCCGAGGCACCTCGGCCGGTTTTGAGAGGTGTATGTTCCGGGGTCACAGACCTTGGGCATACGGTAAGAGTTGTCCGCTATTCCTATTGGAATAGTCGGCCAGCTGCCTCCTAAACTGGCCAAGGCATGTCGAGGGGAAAGCTGCGACCCCACAGCAAACCTCTCTCCCGCCATCGGAAGGGCGTGGGACAAGTACCCAATGCCCGACCTACCTGATGCAGGTTTTTCTAGGGTTTGTCCTGCATTTCTTTTAGGCGAATGCCGGGTAGGATCCTTAAACCATAGCCCGGGGGCCCTAGCTAACCCTTGGTTACCTTCCTCCACCCTTCCGCACCCCCCCCCCTTTCAAATCCCTTTCCTATGCTATAAGAGGGGAATTGCCACTATGTGGATTACCCTATACATAGCCTGTCTACACCCCCAAAAAAACATAAAACAATTATCAATGACACATTCAGATTATTTGGAGTAGTACGCGGTTGTCGTAGCGTATCTCCTTCAGCTGGTAGTCAGTTTTTCCCTTAATTTGGGACTTCATTAGGTTAATTTAATAATAGTTGACAAAATAATAGAGCTTAATAATATAACTGGCATGGAAAATAAACCATACACTTAAAATATTACTATCAAAATTTATTAATTATTTACTTATAATAGGTATATATAATTCATAATTTTATAACATTTCAATTAACGTTTTCATACTTAACGTTTACATTTTAATTGATTTTACAAATAACAATCTAAAATATAACAATTAAACATTTAGAAGGAATTTTCTTTACAAAAATTTGATATCGGGTTTCTTCACTATTAACCAATAAATTATTAAAAGTTTTTAACTCTTTAATATATACCGCGTCATCAACATTAGGTTAGCCTATATTTTTCTCAGCTGTGAAATGTATTATTGATCCATCTTACACATAAGGAACATATACATTCAGTGTGTTTTGGTGATTTTATAACACATCCACAAAACCTACGTAGTATCTATCACTTTTATTAAGAATCCACTCTGTTATCGACTCTTAAGGTCAGAGATTTTGTAATAGAAAGCGAAAATAATAGGGAGGTTACGAGTGGTAAATAAAATTGTATTTAAACTGAAAAAAATTACGTTTGATTGAAATTAATGAATAAGAAAGATAGCCAATTCAGACAAAAAGGGTAATATCAATATCTCACAACGTTTCTGGGATCCTTGTCCCTTTTGTCAGCTGCTAAGAAGATCCTTATTACCCTTTTTGTCTGAATTGGCTATCTTTCTTATTCAAAATTGTATTTAAATAAATGTAAGCCAGAACAACTTTACTATTAAATATGCACTTAGTGGTTATACTGACTTTGAAATCAATACAAACAGGAAAAAAACACTACATTTCGTCCTTTAATTTGGATCTTCATCAGATGAATTTAATAATAGTTGACAAAATAGAGCTTAATAATATAACTGGCATGGAAGCCAAAGAATACACTTAAAATATTAATTACTTATTGGAAACAAATAATTAAAAATCTTGGCGCTTTATACATTCAAATTAATACAAAAACAATGTAATGGATGGAATTTTTATCAAAAAAATTAATTAAGGCCTCATACTTTGTCAACTATTATTATGTTCACATGATAAAAGTCCCAAATTATGGACGAAACGTAGTGTTGTTTTTAGTTAATATTGATTTCAAAGCCAAAATAGCCATTGATGCCGATATTTGATATTAAAATTGTTCTGATTGATTGGTCATTATATTTAATTTGTTCTGTTATACGTGAGATAAAATATCAATTTTAATTTTGTATTTATTTCCTGAAGCAAAACTACTGACATTAAAATGTGTGTATAACCTTTCATTAAAATATTACTCGTTGACATTCTTATTGTATATAAAGTAATTTTATATGTCGAGTAGGTTACATTATGTGCGAACAGTAAGTAATTGTGCAAGTAATTGGTTCTCATGTGCCGAGTAAATAACACGCCCTGACTCTGACGTATAAAATTATACAATTACCGCGTCATGACCGTGCAGTTGGACGTCGTACTGTATTGGTTTCATGTGGGAGACTGTCTTCCTTTATTGCAAGTCGAACAAAGCAGTGAATGTATCTCTTGGCAAAGAAGTATAAGGCGTGTTACATATGCGGCCACCCGCAGAGAAGACATCATTTTTACGGTACCATTTTGCACCTCTGTGATGATGTAACCCGCCCATACACACTCTCTTCCGAAAGCGATTGTATTCAGTACCCCCAAATCTCGTTTACAACAAATCTGAGTGATAAATGGATAACGAACAACGAGAAATAGATAATGTGTCAGGTGCAATGATAAGTTAATGTTAAGGTCTAAGTTAATGTTAAGGTTTATAGAATCGCCTAAAAATTGGTGGAATACCACAGTAATAAGGATAACTACAGTCGTCTTGCTTGTGTACGAGAAAATACTGCCAATAAATTTCCATAAGAAATTAAGTTCGGTACTATTGTGAAAAACATATGTTTGATGATACCGTCGCCAAAATACGCAATGAAATAAAATTGATTTACTTATACCAATGCTTAACGTGGTCAAACAAGAAAATTAATAGGCTGAGGCTATAACTTATTCTGTAAAACTTACGCAGATCTGATCTATTCGTTTGACAAACAAAACCTTGATTTCCCGACTCAGTCACAGTGGGTTAGCATTTGTAATAGTGATTTTACGTTCGCTCAGAAAATGTAAAATACGAAAAGTGATCAGCGCGGTAATATCAAGTTGCTTCTGATACTTAAAATAGTCGGCAGCGACACATGAGACATACCCTACGGTAATAAATTCATTATAAAACATCATTTTGTCCTAAAAGAAAAACCCCAGGAGTCAATTGAAGTTAAAACATGTAATTTCCTTAACTGTGGAAGAATGTGTGGATCATGAATATTTATTTAGTTTATATCTTTTATTATTCTTCATCGCGCTCCTTCAATAGTTAACGTTCGTGATATTAAAATATATTCTCTCCCATCCAAGCAACTTATTTTTACATAGTTATTATTTATTATTTAATATTTAGTTCAGACTAATGTGTACATGAAAATAAATATTTAAGGAAGCAGAACCAGAACAATTTGAGTAATTTAAAATAATCTAACGTAGAGTCTCCTCAATGATCTCTCTCTCTCATAAAAGAGCAATGAAACATGAAGTGAGTGTATGTATTACTAGTTTTATACTTAGAATACTTTTTTAAATTTATTTTTATTTATAGTCGCATTAACTGCTGGTTCATGGCAACTTGTATAAATTACATTTAAATGTCTTCTATTAGCTTTGGCGTATATCTTATATATATATATATATATATATATATATATATATATATTGTAGTAATTGGTAATTAAGGCATTGTTCTAATTGAAAAGTTGAATTGTAGAGGACTCATTATTAGTGGATATAGAGCGGACGCCGCAACAAACCGGCAAGGCAAAGAAAGCATTGTTGATCGGTCGAGAGGGTTTTTACGCGCTCAAAATTTACGAGACGAACAGTTCAGTCGGGCAGCAGACAGCGAATAAATCAGACGAAAAGTTTTACAGTCGGCAGTCAGAACGAAAGAATGTGGTCCAGTCACAAACATGCTTTCAAATATTAAAAAGTAAAGCAATATTCAGTCGGGAAGGAGACAGAGCAACTAGTGTGTATTCGGTGGTCGAGCGTAGATTCATCATGCTGGCCATAGACAAAACAATGAAGTCCATTTTCAACTAAAGTCATGAGATCTACAAATCCAGGTTGCAGTAAAGCATCGAGAACCAACCAATTTGTGTTAAACCAACTAACAAACAACGCCAATTAGAGCCTGTGAACATTTAGAGTCTGTGAGTACTTAGAATCAGTGATGTCCCCAAAATTGTGTACGAAAAACTAAAAATGAGACCTGGGCGGCCGTAAGTAGAGAAAAACTTTAAAATTATTTGTAAACCGTGTTTAAAAGATAAAAGTCAGATCGTTCTTTAATTATTGAATTATCGATAGAATGAGATTGTTAATTCTTGATAAAATTGAAATTGTTAAATTCAATCTTTAGTATTATTTCTTCCGCAACAAATTTCGTCTATGTTCAGACGCTTTGATTTCCATAAAAAGTAAATGTAATTTTGATTATATAAATTCTGCCATTTATCAAACCCAGTTCAAGACCCTGAGATCCCAAATATTTTGTGTATTTAATACTTGTTTTAAAATTGTTAATAAATCTTGTTTAATAGTTTTCACTTAAGTTCTTTCATTTAGAAACGCCACATTCATATTATATTTAATTATAACAATATATATATATATATATATATATATATATATATATATATATATATATATATATATATATATATTGTAGTATTCACAAAATTAATTAAAATAGAAACAATAATGCCCACGTCGGTGAATCCAATTTGTAATATAACACTTTGAAAAACAAGTTAAATAATAGTTAGCCCGCGTTAATGCATCAGTTTAACTAATTTAGCTTTTGAATGAAAGGATGTTAATAAATAAGATTTTTATTTAACTAAACAATAACATTAATTTATTAGATGCACAAAGATTTCAAGTTACAAAATTAGTTATTCATTGAATTTTTATAAAATTTATCACGTACAATCAAAATTTTTACTTTTTCTCTCAGGGTCTTTAACTGGGCCTTTAAATAAAGAAAAGTTATTTTTATAAAACAATTAAATTACTGTGAAGCTATTATTCACTTTACAAATACACAATATTTACAGAATTCAAAAACCCGAAATCTGACGATTTTATCTTTAATTATAGGTTTACAATAATAATTGAATGGATATATGACTTACAGTTTCTCTGGTACCAGGACAATTTTAACTCGTCCAGAAACACTTACACTCTCCACATTCTAAAAACAGGCCATTCTTTTCACTGAATCTACACTGTTGGTTTAGCAAGTGTTGGCTATATCTCGAAGACGACTTATTCCGCAATTATGCCAATTTGCGGTATTTCAATTAATTCCTCCACGACGACTGTTCTCAGTTATATTTGGGCATAAACTGGAATACTCCGAAATCTTTGCGCAGTAATATCTGGGTGAATGCTGCTCTCTGCTTCTATTTAACAACTTTACTTTTCTATACTTTAACGACGTCTGATCTCTTTCTGCAACGACCGCTTTCTGCCGTCCTTCATCACCAACTGACTTATATGTTCCCTTCAGCGCGCCAACAGTCCTACAATACTTTAGACCTACTTTTGTCCATTCTCGTGTGTAATTTCTGTGTTTTTGCCGCTAACAATTCAAGTCCAAAATGTTTTTAATTATTAATTGTCTTTTAATTACCGCAATATATATATATATATATATATATATATATATATATATATATTTATATTTATATATATATAATATAAGATTGTAGAGATTATCTATGTGTAATGAAATGTCTTATTTGAATTGTTTCTTTAATTATTGACGGCGTAACTTTGTAAAGAACAGTATTGTTTGGCGAAAAATTATTAATTATTAATTGCCTTTTAATTATCACAAAATATATATAATATAAGATTGTAGAGATTATCAATGTGTAATGAAATGTCTTATTTGAATTGTTTCTTTAAATACTGACGGCGTAACTTTGTAAAGAACAGTATTGTGGGTGCTACGAATTGATATCTCAGATTTTTAGCAGAAAAACAATCAGAGATGCAGTCAGCGAGCAGTGTGTTGCGGGAGACAGTCATTGTGTTTTGGAGAGCCTGACCATGGTAGTCAGGGTGAGAGTCTGTGGTGGTCGAATTCAGCAAAGTATTGGCTGAATATCATCACTTTTTCTCTTAAAGATTTTCTACAGCAAAACTGAATGTGTCCATACGTACAACAATAAAGTAAAAAGGCGCCGAAATTGTTGTTAAGTGTTACGACAAAGTGTGAAACGTATAAAATAAGTGCTATGGCCTGTCAATAAAAATATTGTTCTATAAAAGTAAAATAATCACGACTGCACAAGCAGGTACCAGACAGCTCAAAGTAAAAGGGTACGTAAAAACTTTCTTTTGTAAACCTTTATACAAATATAAATTTACCGTCAGATTTCTAAAAATTTTGTTGCTGCTAGAGTTTTTGTATGAAAATTTGTTATTGTCAATTAAATTAATTTTTTGCTTTTGTAACTTGGTGAAAATTGCAAATCAGTCTTTATTAGATGTCCTATAAGCGGCCCTGAAATTTATATTCTCATGAAAGCTGAGGCATTTACTTAAAAATTTAAAATGTAAAGTCAACGTAAATCAAAATTGTCAATTAAATAATCTTTGTTATCTCTTTAAAAAGTTTGGTTTAATTTCAAAGTAAAATCCCGTAAACTTCCTTCCTTTGTTTCCTTTCATATTTAATATTACATTATTTGACTCCTAACGTGGTGGCAATTTCCTATTTATAATTTTTTGAATATTACATAATTCGACTGTCCTAACGTGTTGGCATATTTTTTGTTTATTACAGTTGTTAATACCACAATATATT
Source organism: Zhengitettix transpicula (assembly GCA_037074705.1). NCBI lineage: Eukaryota > Metazoa > Arthropoda > Insecta > Orthoptera > Tetrigidae > Zhengitettix > Zhengitettix transpicula. The sequence continues at coordinate 15,837,108 of CM073593.1, read as the reverse complement.
ACTTAACTATTGTTGTAATAACTTGTGTATTCATTTGTGCCAAAATTTCATTTAATTGAATCTTTTTTATGTACGCTCATCTCATTTACGAATTAGATTAAATCAATTATTAATTAGATTAGTAAGATAAAATAGCCAAAATACAAAAATGAAATGATGATGTAAACACCACACAACGTTTCTGGAAACCTTGTCCCTTTATTCAGGTGCTAAAAAACACAAGAGCCGAAAGCGACACAACAGCAAACCCAATACTTTTGTCGAAAATATTGTGCGGATGTGTCGCTCTAAGCTATTATGTTTTTAGTTTTCTTAGCACCTGAAGATAGGTACAAGGTTTCCAGAAACGTTGTGTGGTGTTTTTATCATCACTTATTTTGTCTTTATTTGCTTATTTCATCTCATTAAAAAAGTAAACAAGAGGAGTTTTAAAAAATCTCAATGAAATTGTTGTCATGCATCCCGAAAAAGAGCTATTTGGCTCACATTCAAAGTCAGAAACGCTGTGTGGTGTTTTTATCATCACTTATTTGGTCTTTATTTGGTTATTTCATCTAATTATTAACTTTCAAAACAGACGTATATTTTTCATTTTAACGAGATATTTACTGGTATTTGAATTTTTTTTATATCCACAAGTTTTCAATTACAAATAACACAACAAAATAGGATTGCTCACTTAACCCTACACAATACTAGAACGTAATATGATGTGATTTAAGTACCAATATTCGATCAAATTTTCGAGACGACTTACCCGTCGCTTAAGGAGCTTAATGGACATAGGCCATTAAATAAACGTAGAATAGTCTCATACGATATGTTTTTCTGCAAAAATAGTCTATATGGATGTATTTGCGACAAGGCCTTGAATATTCACTTGCTGACATAAAATACAGACCCGTATATTGTGGCGCCGTGGTTATGCACAATAGAGGCCACATAAGGTTGGCAAGAGAGGAAAGATATGCATAATGCATCTTGCTAAAGACTGCGTTGTCCAGTCCTACTCACTTCGTTAACGTTATCGGAACCCATCGATAAAAAGGTCGAGGCGGTAGAAGCCTTGACATAAACTTTAACTTAACTCAATTTATATTAGTATTACACGTAGACTTCGATATGCATTTCACTTTGTTCCCGATTTTAGCGAATTTACCGTAATAACTCTTTAATGTCAAACACTTTATGATGGACAAAAATTAGACGTCAACTTGTACGTAACTTGGCGATGTTTGGGAAAAGGACAATTATTCTTAAAGAAGATTCTACGGATGGAAGGAGATGTATTTGAAATTGATTCTGCTCTTGAACCACCTGAAAATTTGTCAAAGCCAAAGAAACTACATATATTGTTCTAATTTATGAAAGTGGTATCTGATAATATATGCAGCAATATGCGATGCGCTATTTAAGTCTCAAATTTAAATACATAGCAAAATTGAACGTTTCACCATGCATCATTGCGACTTTTAAACGGGTCGAGAAAATACGGGCGGGGTCTCCGGAGACGGAGTTGACTGATGACTTAATTTATTGGGCACTATTATTCAGAGAAACCTCACTCAACAATATAACTGAGTTTTTACTGGACATTCTCGTTTAAATTGTGCTCTTCGGCCACGGCAGTCAGCAGACTCAAAATTGTAAGTCTACCAAAATTCATATTATTAAGTTATCAGTCATGTCATAATATTATATATTTTAATTAATGTATTTGTTTTGTTTTATAATATAAATCTTCTTACCCTGAAGAGGTCGTAATTAGCGACGAAACGTTGTATAATGTCTATTAAATATATTTTTTCTGACCAAAGACTTGTTTTTTTATTATCTATCTTAAATAATAAGAATACATTTATTGCAGTTGCCTATTTAATAGCATATAAAAAAACATAATAATGTGAAAACTAATGTTATAATCAAACTTCTGAGAATTGAATTTTTTTGACTACTGATGATTTGGAAAATTAAATAATTGTCAACTAGTTAAATTTTAATTACAGACCCATTTATTACCATTTAAATTTCATTAGATTTTAAACAAAACTTTTTACATAGATGCCACAGCATTATTGGAAATTTTTTTAAACCTTCAGGGTATCTTATCGGACCTTTAACAGTAATTGTAACCCGCAATGATATAATCAAATTAAAAATATATATTAAAAAGTATTGAATCGAATTTACATGAGTATTACTAAAGAAAAATATATAGCAGTCTGAAGAAATCTCAAGGTACGGAATTTTATACTAGGTTTACAATGAAATTTTTGTACATACCAGACATTAGAGCAGCTATCGTATAACACTAATTATTCACTTCACCAATTATTTATCTTATCAGAAATTATTTCAAAGACTTTACAGGCCATGGAATTACACTTTCTACACAAATGCCTAACGCACCACAGACAAACCTCTGTTGATCTACAAATATTTCGGCAAACAGTAAAATCTGTTGACAGCAGGGAAAATTGAATTACTCTTTCCAATAACGTTTCAATTCAACTCACTATGATTTTTACGAATGATATCAGTTCAATAACATCCAGTACAACTTTCTTTACAATTTACACGTGTCTCCTAAAATTTCTCATGCCAATAATCTTAATAGCTGTATTTGAAATCGTCGACTCTCACTAGCAGACTCATTAACTTAGTTTTTAAGCAATTCTGACAGTCCTCTCGATCTGACAACTACGTACAAGAGACTCAGACCGAACTTTACTGTTTCAGTTCACATCACAGGCTCAAAATGACTGTTACCGACAGTTCCTATTGCAGACTCTAACAAACTTCACCGTTCCATCTCGTATCGCATTCTAAACTCAACTCTCGTCAAAGTTTTCAACCTCAAAAACGCCGCCGACAACAAAATCGTCTGAAAACGTCACATTCTTACGCAACGCTGACTGTTGCCTACAATTCCTGGGGCACAATATTACGCTGACAATATAATATTACATATATTGGTTGTCACTACAATATATATATCATTATTTTACATTGTTTACGAGTATTTGTATTACTTAATACTTTCATTGTTTGTTTTATATTAAAAGAAAATATATGTTATAGACTAAGCAAAGAAAATATTAAGCATACTTCTTTTGCAAAGCCATGGAAACAATTACGGAACTCTCCAATGGGATCGTAGGATTACCACGTGCTTTGATTATCTAAGAGTGTTAATATCAACTGAATTGAGGTGGAATTATTGTTGAACTTGACTATTCCACCTTTATAAGTTGTTGTTATGGGGTTGCAAACGATCGTCTTACGGAAGGTGGGAAAGAAATTGGGCTATGGATTTTTACATACGGAAACGTGATCCATTCCATCAGACTGATGCCCATAAATTATGCAAACAAATATAAAGCATTAAGGTAACTGTAGCTTCACGTTGTATGCAAATTTAATTTACAGATTGTAAATTCAGGTCCAGGCGATACGTTGGTCGTGAGGAGAGTAGCTAAATCTGTGATATCTGTGGAGAATCCTATCCGCGTTGTAGTTCAAGGCTCGATAGTGAGAGATAATATATGAAAATCCGTACCGCAAAAGGAGAGCTGTGACTAACTAAAGCGTACTCACTGAAAATGGTGGTCCCTGGAGCGCTGGGACCTCCTGGGTCCTGGATGGGAGGCGTGCTGGAGACTGTAGTCGAAGGCGGACTGCGAGGCGGCCAGGGACAGCACCTGTCATCAAATAGAAACAATATGGTCACACGTTTTAGAAACATGTCTAATCAGTGCGTATTTTATATAATATTTAATTTTTAAGACTAAATTCTGGACTGACGATCTTTCATAAAACGAAGTATTAAATATTCACATCCATCAAAGAGAGCAATATCAAGATGGAAAATAAAATGGTGACCGCATTAGGTTCAGTTGATGGAGGAACTTCGCACCGAATCTGGAGTCGACACTGATAGTTCAGTTGTAGAGTGGCCACCCGGAATGCGGGTAGTTCAGGGGTCGATTCCTGATCCGGTCGTCATTTTTCCATCCTCATACTTTAATTACTCCTACTTTAATTCAACACCAACAAACGGTTCATGCCTTCTTTGAGCTGTACTTACAAATTACGCGTTGCGGTAGATCTCCCTGCATTTAATATATACATGATGTACTCGTTTAGCAAATCCTGTTTCAAAAGTAATGCAGACAGACACTATCTTTGTGTGCAACATTTCATCTGGAAAAGCGTTCCGTTATAAACACGGCGATGCTTTCACCAACTTCTTTTCATAACAGGTTCATTACCATACTGTACTAAAGTCGAAATATACATTTCTGTTAACCAATGGCGCGGTTACTTGAAAAGTAATTTTACAGGGCCTTGTTTTGTCGTGTTGTGACACGCGTGTCAATACTGCGGTAGATGAAATATGTATGACAGTGTGTCGGTTCAATGTTTCAGGCTCAGCGAAATGAAAAGAAATAGACAGAAAATGGAAACCATTAAAAATGTACACGCTAACATTGCTACCTTGGGTTGTGGAGTCTGAAAAGATTACTGTCTTGATCAACATGAGTGTACAATCGGATTAGAATTTTTACATGAAAACTCACTTTTTCCCCTTTCAAAATATTGCACTTTTCTCATTCCATTCATTCTTCTGGATTAGAAGTTCCTCTTAACTCAGTTCAACAAAACAATTACTATGCAGAACCAGGAGAGATTCAGTTATAAAGAAACTCATCATTGGGTTTAATTATTAGACCCAGAAGTAATTTAAAAAAACAATTATGTAGCGTTTAGGGCGAGGATAATAAACACCATTTATACAATGAAAAATTGGAAACAACGAAAGACGAAACATTAAATTTTGAGAAAAATAGCGAAGAACAAAATGAATTTAAATTTATATTTATCTGGCGTGTGATAAGAAAAGAAATCATTTTAAATGCTAATACCTCAGAAAAAGTTATATATAAACGTAAAATAACACTACGGTTCGTCCATAATTTGTAATTTTATCAGGTAAAAGATGAAACCTTACTAATTATTTGTTTTGATAAAAATTTCTTACATGATGTGAATTTTTGTATTAATTAGATTGTATAAAGTGCCAAGATCTTCAATTATTACATGATGATGTAAAAATGTTTAATATGATATAAAATAATTTCGAATAAAAGTGAATGTTCTCTTATTTATAACCATTATGATAATGAAACAATATATGACTTTATTATAATATAAACAACTAAATGGACTTGAGTCCAAAAATAATAAAAAGATTAATTATTTTATTTTTATTGAAATTCAACGGAGCAAAATTTATTTTCTAAAGAAACCACCGTAACTACTTCAATTGGAAAATTATGGTTGTTTAAATTTTTTACATTATAAATTTTTTTGTATATATTTTCAGGAAATAATTTACTGATTTGTTTTTCTAGATTTATTAAGTTATATATTACATATTTGATGTAAAAAAACAAATAAGTAAAATATAAAAAATATAATTCAATATATCAGAGTACGTTTATAACATTTAAAAATTAGAAAGTATTTACTAAAGAAATTGGACTGGTTATATAGTAAAAAGTTCCAAATTTTCATTGAATAACAACTTTATTACAAATAAATTGTTCAAAAATTTAAGCAAACACAATATTCCAGATGAAGTATTTTTTTTAGGGCAACAGGCTACATGAGGGTAATCCACATGGTGGCAACTCCCCTTTAATAGCATAGGAAAGGATTTGAAAGGGGGGATGTGGAATGGTAGAGGAAGGTAGCCAAGGATTAACTAGGGATATAACTAGGGCTATATTTTAAGGATCTTACCCGGCATTCGCCTAAAGAAAACCCTAGAAAAACCTACATCAGGTAGGTCCGGCTTTCGGTACTTGCCCCACGCCCTTCCGATAGCGGGAGAAGAGTTTTCTGTGGGGACGCAGCATTCCCTTCTGCCTCGAGCAGTTTAGGAGGCAGCTGGCCGACTATTCCAATGGGAATAGAGGGCAACTCTTACCGTATGCCCAAGGTACTGTGACCCCGGAACATACACCTCTCAGAACAGGCCGAGGAGCCTCGGCTTGTGGGAACCTTAGTTCAAAAACGGAGAGGAAAAGGCATACCCAAAGGTAGCCCCTTCGTATCTCTCCTAAAAGTTTCGGCCTGCGAAGCAGTTCAAGTGGTTTCTTTAAGGAATAAATTTTGTTAATATGACTCTAGGCGAATTATTTACTTATATTATTACCCTTCTGTAAACATAACGCAATACGAACACGATGATAATTAGGTGTAAATTCAAGAATAGTTTAACTTTTATGAAGAAAGGATAAGTAAATGTATACAAATATATGGTCAGAAATAAGATACTTCAAGAAATCTTAGAATAATGTCAAATAAATAACGTGCTACGAAAAATGATAGTGTATTGCTCTATTCTCTCTGACCACTCGCTGCTTTTGGTCCATGCCTCAAAGTCTCTTTCTTAAGAAAAATATATAACGTAAGATCTGAGCTTTACTTCTTATTTCTCATTCTGTCTTATTATGTGCCATTTATTTAATTCTATTAATTATAAACCATCTGCAAGGGCGAATGTTTATTTAATTTTCGGTACTTGTAAGTCAGCAAGCCTTTGCCGAGTATTCATATGGTACTGGCAAATTTACTGAGAACGACGACATTTTGTATTTCCTATTTTAAAATTGGCCCAAAACGAGTGGTCAGCCTCTTTGTCCCCCTTGGTTACTGAGTATGCTCCCCCGCCGGTTATTTTAACATCGTTCGGGGTGACGAAACTAAGCAATTGTGAGCTTGCACTACTGAAAATATGTATTGCTAAAAAATTTCACTTATTAGTTAAAAGTTTCTTTTCTCAACCATTTCTTCGGCAAATTCGTTATATTACCATTAAAACACAGTATCACGCTATTTACTAGAGATTAATAATCACGTCATCTAGTGTGGTTTCTCATATAAAGCAAAATATTACATTTCTCAAAGTTCCAAATGATTAGTATCGGAGCGATCACCAATGTGAGTACTTTCTTTCGCCAGTTTCCCATTACTGAGGACTACAATTTGAATGAACACTTTGGCTTGTAGAGCCGCTACTTGTACAAGCGACTTTTTTTTCTACAAGGTTGCCCAATTTCAGCTAATCGTGCGGCTCCGGTGAGACGTTGTGCTGCTCATAAAACTGGGAATCTCCTGTAAATGCTAATGAATTATCCGGAGATTGTTCAAACATTTTTACTACACCCGGAATTACATTTCTGTGGTGCTTATTCAGAGAAGAAGAATAAGAGACGGCAACTTCAAGGTCTCAAAGGCGTAATGGTTATTATATTCCGTTCGTGTTTGCATATGAAAGGAAACTCCGTGTTTCGACTGACGAAGATCGCCCAATCCAACGCGAACCACGGCGGAAACCGCGGTCTTCTTCCACAAATCACGAAAAGAATAGAAGCAGAGCCACCGATCAGCGCCACTGATAAAGGAGATAATAGCGTGCTTTATCGTGCCACTACAAACAAGGTGGCAGTCATCGGAAAGATTACTGTCCGGGCACGCGATTTATCGGCGACGGAGCTGGCTAACGAGAACCCCGGCGGTGCATGCAAATGTGGCCATTATGTTAATACAAGAGTGCGACGAGGTGCCAATGGGCCACAGATGGCTATCGCCCAGCGCGCGGCCCGGTTGTTAGCGGCCATTGTCGAACCGAGATTGCCATCGTCTCTAGTTGCGCTCTGGACACCGAGGACCTGTTTCGTAAACCAATCTCGATACTTTGTCATAAGCAGTCTCAGAATCCATGACTCTTTAGTAGCTATTGGTATGTATCATATGTCCAAGGATACCTTGATCACATCCTAGCGACCTTCGACCTATAAAATACGAATTTATAGACAGGTATTTTTTTTATTGCGAGGCAAGCCGTCGGGAACGGATTAGTCGACGGGGTGACTATACTTAAAAAATCCGAAGGTCCACAAAAGTAACGTGATAAGCTTTCTGTCACGTGGAATGCTCAGGATTCAAATGGTGACTCATCTCAGCGCGGTATTTTCACAAAACAAACTGCAACTGAATAACTACAAATAACAATTACGTGAACCAAGATATTAATAATTTTATCTGCTAGAGAAAAAGTGAGAGAAAGGTATTACAGTAAATCTGTAAGGATAATTTTATAATATTTGCATCACTGAAGATGACCTCGTGTAATTATTCTATATTCCCGGATTCTAAGATTGAATAAATGTCGTTCGCAAGGCTCAATCCACCAAAGGGTGATAGCCATAACTGACAGTTGTAAAAGAAAACTCAAAGAAAACAAAATATATATATATTGCAGGACAGGTGTCTCTATTACTTATTCTTGCTCATTTCATTCGTTCAGCAAAGGGACCAGTAATGCAACAGTAAGGTGCAGGAACAGTACGTTAATTTTTTCAGAAGTTTTTGTAAATTTCTGAATTATGGAATATAATAATCTTTGGAAGGTTGCTGGAACCGGCGAATCATCACATTGTCGAGGAATTTCAATCCTTGGACTAGTAAAGTAACTCGTCCCGAAGCCTAAAAGCAAGTTAATAGGCCCAAATGTCATTGAATAAATGTGGGAAAGCATATTCCATAGGTCAAAATATTGTGATTGGCTGGAAAATCTGAGCGGGGTGCATTTCACTCCACGGATATATATATTTTTTCTACCCAATTCCATGGTATTTGGTTCAGAAAAATATTTTCGTTGGTGGGACTTCACAACGTAGTAGATTGAGAAAGTAGACTGTGGAACTTGCAGTCAGAACACAAAGTGGAAACAACATGGAGTTTTTTAGCACCGTCTCACCTCTCCCGCTATCGGAAGGGCGTGAGACAAGTACCCAATGCCCGACCTACCTGAATCAGGTTTTTCTAGGGTTTGTCCTGCATTACTTTTAGGCGAATGCCGGGTAGGATCCTTAAACTATAGCCCGGGGACCCTAGTTAATCCTTGGCTACCTTCTTCTACCCTTCCGCATCACACCTTTCAAACCCCTTCCTATGCTATTAAAGGGGAGTTTCCACCATGTGGATTACCCTCATGTAGCCTGTTACCTAAAAAAATTGCTGGATATTATGTAAACTGCCAACGCTGATAGCAATTTCCACGCTCGTGGTGTACCGCACAATAAAGATGTCAGATTGCCTATATTCGTAATTTAATATTCCAACAGTTGAAATAAAAATAATTGTTTGTGGAACATTGGGCAAGATTAGTATTAATTTCTTCGTTAAATTCCCGCTTTGGCAACTACAAAAAGATTCGTCAGACGAGGTTTTTTTTGTATTATAAATAAATATTCTTCATTTCTATTTCTTTATGTATTTATAAATATGTTCGCCAACGTCAAAGATGTGGGTACGAAAGTTATAATGCAATTTTTTTATGAGTTTATTGTTATTTTCCCTTCCGTTATTTATATTACGCATTTTCTATTCAATATTTCCACTTTATTTATGATATCCTATTATAACTTCCTACAGTTTCGTTTCTTATTTGTATAAGAAGTAACTTCTGCATTGTATCAGAAGAACTTAATAATGGTATCTTCTACAATATTTATTTATATTTCAACATTTATTTGCAGACATATGAGTCTAACTTTATCTGCACGGACAAAAAGTATTTAAAAATGTTTGAAGGTGCAGTGTAGTATTGTTTTTAGTTATTCGTCAATTAAGTCACTTGTTGTTCAAAATCACTGTCAGATGAATGTGTCAGATAGCACAATGAACCATTGACTCGTTAAAGTGAAAGAATAAAAAATTAATTGGTACGAGAACCGTGAAATAATGTTGTTAATAAAAGGCTAGGAGAATTCTTGACAATTTTCAATTTCCACGGGGCGTAAAAATTAAATGAGCTTCATAATGGAAGACAAAGCAAAAGATTTTCATGAATACAATCAAAATGCTAATTTATTTTAACAATCATAATATAAATATCACATAACCGTGCATGTGTAGAAACGTGGGAAAATAATATGTTATATGTTAATATTTTGAATTCATGCTTCGCGGACGAAAAAGTTTAGAATTTGTTGAAGTTACTTTATAGGCTGTTTCTCTCCACATGGACGATAAGAGGGAAATTGTGGTACTAAAATAAAACATCAACATTAGTTGCCTGGAATTACACGAAGTTATGAGAATGTTTTCATAATAACTGGTCCAGTAATTACGGTACTCGTCCGTAGAAAGAAATTATGACGATAAAGTTGCCATTTTCAACCAAATGGGTGTTTATAATAGTACAGCATCATCCCCAATTTGTATGATAAAATAAAGTGTTATTAGCACACTGTAAATTTAATTAGTATTTTCGAACAAACAAATAGAAAGAAGTCAAACATTTTATTAAGAATCAAATTAATAATGACGGATGAAAAGAAGAGCACTTATCAGATTAAAATAACGAAGTATAAGGCGCAGAAAACATGAAATAACATATGTAATTACTTACGTAATTATTTACAGCGTTCCAAGAATCTACAAGTTATTTAATAACAACTGTTTACAATTAGTTTTTCGGTCTATCCTTTGAATTTTGTATTGGAAGACGTGCGGCGTATTTTGTTACCATATAATGATGCATTTATTCAAATGTTTGGATCAGATAATGTATAATTAACTTGGCACGTAGCCACAGCCTAACATATAGGCAGCCCATTTAGCTTGTATGAGTAACGGAACAGAGATAGAGTTGAATTCAAATTCAATAGGTTGCTAAAGGTTTTTGAGAATTAGTTTATTATTTCATACAAGTTCGAAGAATTTTCCGCTAATTATTCAAGTGTGATATTCAAATTAAGTTGTCCGAAACATGAGACCAACACATTGACATAGAAATGCTAATACAGAACTATAATTAGAATACAATTTTTAAAATACGTGAGGCTAATGTGTTAAAGTTTTGTGAATTTAGATATTGACATATTTTTTTAAAAAAATAAACACTACACTTACGCACAATGCGTTACATTAATCAAATAAAAATTATGACATAATGGGCAATGTCTAAATAAAAAGGACAGGAAACTATTTGCTGCGACAGGTTTAGAAACCGAAGAAATATTATTTATCAGTGGAATAAATACAGTTTTATGAGGAATAGAATGTGACAGACGAAAAAAGTTTGATACTTGACCCAGAATGATGATGGTAGTAATTTTCAATCACATTCGAATCAATACAACTATGTTATATATAAAATGTCGGCGTATCTCTGTTAAAAGAAAATAATATCTTAATTCAATATTCACACTTGAAACCCTACAAATTGATATCGAAAGGTTTTTAGTTGTTAATATTGTAATAACTTTAATTATACACAAAAAAACAACTGTTCGACATCTAAACAAAGTAGTCACTTAAAACTTTAATGACTGAAACGAGGAATATTTACGTAATAATTATATGCTATATCCGAACAATAATCACAACGATTTATTTTCCATTTTTAGAGTAAGAAATTTCCTCGTCATTAAATATATTTATACGATAAATACAATTTTTACAATCATGAGGATTTCATGATATTTTAGGTGAAGGAGTTGAAAATTAATTGATACAACTGCTTTGATGAAATTGAAAACTTGACATTTTCAAAATTACCTTATACATTTTTGCCAATATCTCCGAAAAATCTATTCTAATTTAGCATAAATATATATGTTTACCCGAAGAAAATACAAAAATGAGGACGAAACGTCGTATGAACTGATTTTTTAAATTTTATTAATAACTATACTTTTCTGACACATTGGCTGGATTGGGTATTTATTTATAAAATTATAATTGTCGGATTACATTAAATATTATCTTCTATATTATTGGGTTGATTATTATTAGACTAGATGCAGGTATGGAAACCTGTAAAATTAATCAACTGATAAATAGCTGAAATGAAAAATATTACGTCTGATTGAAAATAGCCAATAGCCTGTATTAGCTATCTTTCTTATTCATTAATAAATAGCTAACACATTTTTTTGGAGAAACAGGCTAAATGAGGGTAATTCCTTGAAATAATATGAAAAGGGGGGATGTGGAAGGGTAGAACAAGTTAGTCAAGGGTAAACTAATACATCGTTACTAAAAACTAAATATAGCAAGTTTTTACCTGCAAGGAAAGTAATTGTTAGTTGGACCCTTGAATAATAACGTAGTGGCAGAAGAGATTAGGATAAGGGCAGGCGATAGCATCTCCCCGTGAGAGATTGTTCGGAGTGCGCGCACCTCATGACCATTCATATTGTCCCATAAGGACCACCGTAGCTCAATCCAACGAGGTATTTTTCTGTCCAGAGATACAGATCTAGAAGTCATTTATTGCCAAATCCACCTTACATATTTCGTATTATCTGCTGCTGGGAAGCATTAATCTGACGTTCCGAGGTAAGAAACGATGCCGTGTCTCTTCACAAGAATGTATTAAGTCCGGGGATGGTCATTTTTTCCGAAGCCGTGAATCGCTTCCGACGGTATGTAATCGTAGATTAAACTTTTCATTTTACTCAAGATTATGATCTGAAAAAATCTTACTCTCTTTTATGCCTAGAAAATGACCTAAAAGTATTTTTTTTATCAAAGTAAATGTCAAATCAATTAAAAATCATATCTACCTTTATTATCAGAACAACTTATGAGAAAGACTGAATTTAAGAAAACCGCCGCTTCATATAAATTAATTAAAATTTGAACTTAAAAATAATTTTTTCTTCAGTAATACCATAATGGGCTCCAGGTTGTTTTCAGGTAAATCTATGTATTTTTAAATTGATATAGGCTGTAGTAATTTTAAATTACGGATGTTTAATATTCCAAAAATACGTAATATAAAGGAAAATTCAGTTTTACCAGGAAAGAAAAGAAACGTTTACGAATGAAAATTCGTTCACTATCGTTGTTGAGTACGAAGGGCGGCATCAACAATGGGAGCTGCGAGAAGTTTGAATGCCGCCGGGCCGGTGAAAAGTACTCTAGAAGATATCCTGCTTGTAAAATGTCGGATTACATTCAGAAAGTGTTAAGTTAACACAGATAGGTAGCCCAGCTTGACGAGTGACTATCAGGTCTACAAAAATGACACTTACGGTCGACATAAATGAAAAAGTCAAGAGAGTGTGTATGAAAATAGTTGATAATGAAATAGGTTACCATTTTATTTGCTTTGAAAGAACCCTCGAGCTTGTTACAATATTAATTGACCATAATGTAACGTAACTTATCGAGTTCAATAGTAGTATTAATGAATTCCAAATTAGGATTACAGAAAACCTTAATCAGAGTTAACAGTCTTACTGGATGGTTTTTGATTCACTATAAATTTATTCTTTCACAGTCAATACAATTTTCTTCTCTAGATCTTTTCATTCTATAATTTATAAACCTCCAAGCTAATAAAACGCTCAGCAAATGAAGCAACTAAATTTTAATGGAACACATTCCTGTGTTTAAACATAATTCAAAAACGGTCTCTGGTAATATAATATGAGAATTATTATAACTACGCCATGGGAAAATTCTGGTTGGTAATATTAATAATAAAATTTATATTTAAGTAATAATAATAATTGTAAAAAATACGGCAAAATGAGAAAAATTTGAGACATTAATTCAAAGTAAACAAATTTAGTAACGTACTTTTTAGGAACCACAAGTAGTGATAATACGTGTTATAAATATTATTTGTAAAAATTCGTAACAGATTACTTGTGAATTTGACTATCCATTTGTCTGCAGGCTATCAAATCATCTGTGTGATTTTAAAGAATAAAAATAAAATCACTATTTTTTTTTCATGAACGCAGGTTCTACAAGCTTAATAAGGGCCTTTCAGACGTTATACTTGATTATATTTGAACTAATTCTACGTTCCTATAATTGTTTGTTTTTTAAAAAAAATTATTATTAAAGGCTTATTTGTGATACTGACTTTGTCCTTTCCAGTGTAAACTTATTCTCTTACAACCTTTTTCATTAAATAATGGCTGACGATAGATACGTTAATTGTTACTGATCGATTAATTTCGATGTATTTATTTTAAGAAATTAAGAAGTTTACTATCATATTATGAATAAGATTTGAGAACGTTGGACTGCACACTAAATTAAATAAAAACAGCGCCCTTTTACATTAAATATACTATTTTTCACAATATTACTATCACACATTCGCATATGATTTACTATAGTGCTGTTGTTGCCAAACTTTAATATGACGGCAGAAGTGAGAAACAGAATTGGAAAGCTAACAGTGCCCCCGTGAAGGTGTCTCACCGCCACGTGGATCAGCGGCTCTTTTGTGTGCTTTGACCCTCGGTCACGGAAATCAGAAACATGGGAAACAATGTAATTGGCGCCGCATCGTGATGCAGGAATGCAGCGGCCCCGTCGTTAATTACAACTCTGGTACAGGTCTTTTACGAGGATTCGAACACAGTCGCATATGGTCGAGGAACGTGTCGGCATAAAGACGTTACGTAACGAGACAATTGATTCCCCACGCAAGACCGTGTTGCAAAGCGATTAAGTGAGGCTCGGCGCCAGACTGTGATTTACGACTGGCTTTGAGGTTGTGTGCGCTTGTCCGCGCGCAAAAGAGGCCGCCCACGGGCTAACACTGCAAAATATACCCAAGTTGGTTATTCATCTACAAGCTACACCTAACGTCGTCCCTTTCCCTACGCCATATGCGACGGAGAACCCCGGGCACATTCATTTCAGTGGGCGCGGAATGCATTTACGTCAGTGTTATACGTAAAATAAATCAGGTTTAATATACATGGAAAAATCCGTATTTAAATTTCCATTTACTATCAGTATAATTCGTTAAGTAATGTGTTAATTTGTTTCGGGGTTTCTAAGGACTGACTGAGCTATTACAGACTTTCGTAGTCAACTTAGTTAATAAATACGAATTTTGTTGCAACGGTATTATATCAACTATTATAGAGTAGTTCATAATTAATGAAAGAAGATAAGAAAACCATTAAATAATTCTATTTGTCGTCCGGAATAATCGTAGACTCCTCTTAAGAGTCCAACAATTCCTAAACGTATAATTTAGTCTATATTATACCGTAGCTCAATTTTCTTTCCTTCTTCACTGAATACGATCAGTTTCCTACTTTGCGAAATATTAGGTCCTCAATCTTCCTTTCTTCTACCTGGGGCTTTCTTTTTTCGCAGACAACGAAACAATAAAACCTCTACCTAATAATTTAATAAATTCTTTTCTATCAATTCTCAGGCATGTTTTCCAATTAATTTTGAATGGAAAGTTATGATACATAGTTCAATTGTTCAGTTTCACACTTAATTGTTTCGTTAAGGTTTCTGCAAATTCATTCAAAAATATTCTCATATTTTTTATAAAATAAACTCAAGGGTTTTACAGTCACTCAGTATTATCGTCATCGGCTGCTCTTTTTGACTAGGTTAGTTCTATAAACCACTGTCTCTAAATACACAAACGAATTGTTCAGCCCAGTTTGGAGATCTCGCCTAAATGCCATTGGAAATTTAATATTACACGAATAAATTCAAAACTGTAAATTTACCGTTTGTGAGATATTCTTCAAAATATACTACAGTTATTATCAGGTATTTTCCAGGTCTGTCTGGGGAAAAAAAATTCTGCACAAACTCGCACGAAATATGAATTTCTAAATAACAACTCTTATATTTTGATTCGGACTTTTGAAGCTAAATAATTATTTCTATTATGGTCTCAACTGTCAAACGAAAGGAATGATTTTCTTTGTTAAAGTCATCTTCCGTGAATAATGAGAACTTCTAGATACAAATTTAACCTAATCAGAGCCTAGAAAAATGTACTTTTATATACTGCCAATAGAATAGTTATTTAACAACAACTGGCTCTTAAAGCCGAAATATAAACCATAAAACGCATTTTTAATATGATAAATAAATGAACACTAAATTTATGAACATTGTAAGAAAGTAAGATGAGTACATTACACGATAGTCATGAACTAGTAATAAAAAATAGTATCATTTAAAAGATTTAGGAGATACGTTACATCAAATTTTGAACTTGGATTTGCCATATAAATGATATATGTAGAAAGCTAGGTTTTTATATTTTTTAACAAAAAGACTGCAGTTATGATATATAATTGTGTTATTTTGCCTCTTTTTTATTATTTCTGTTCTGTGTTTATTGAGTTACGGACAAACGTATTGATAGACTTAATAAGTTGAAAAATAGAGTATTAAGAATTATTTTATATAAAAATAAAATATTAAGTGTAACAATAATACTAAGAGAAATGAATTGGTAATATTTTCGAGATTTTGTGAAGATGCATGCTCTAGTTTGGTTGTATAAATAAATGCATCAAGAAGTTGTCGTCATTATTATTAATAATAAATATTTGAGTTATAGGAATCTATAGACTGTTAACAGTAAGATAGGGATTTAAAAAATTGTAATAATAAAAGGTCAACAGGATTTTAATAGTTGCCAAAGGCAATTAGAAATTGTGATCGTGAATTTAAGACTGGATTAATTTGAAATATATTTTTATGTAACGGAAAATTGTAAGTGGTACCTCTAAATACAGTTAATAAATAGGTTTGTTGTAAATAATTGTTTTAAGAAAAAATATATATTAAGTTTATCAAATGTGTGACATGCCAACTGTTTCTTATTGTTGATTAAATTACTTCACTAAATTGCTTAACATTTTAATCTTTACTTTTACGGCTTCATAAATGGTTCGAATTTAATACAAGCAGAGATAAAAGAATTACGATTTCTTATACTCATCTGTATTTGAATTTCAATAACTTTGAAATACAAGAAATAGTATTTCAGATTTGTGTGCTCAAGATGCTTAAACAGTTAATCAACGAACCTGTTTACCGTTATTAAAGAGATTGGTCAGGGTCGATGAGAGGGAGGGATCGATACAAAACAGATCATGATTAAGCATAAAAGCTCGCGGTGGACTGACAGATGCGCCGTACGGACGCTTCAATGAAAAGCTGACAGCTCAAGTGCCTTTGCCCTATCTCCAGCTGCCTCAACTTCCCAGGGCTACAATGTCCAGATGAAACTGGGAAAAAATACAAATCTTCTAATAGGTTGTATAGAAACAAAAACATCCAGAGATGATGTAAATAATTTGTGGCGTATGGCTCAACTAGATGGCAACTTAAAAGACAGGTACGCCTGCTGATGTGGTTCCATAAATAACAAAGCATTCCATCGTTTTTCTTTAAGTTACCACGTTATTGATTACTTCATAAGGTTTGACTAATTGTATAGTCACATCGGAACTATTTTTTCTTAAAATAAAAATAATTACGTCTGATTGAAAATTATGAATAAGAAAGATAGCCAATACAGACATAAAAGGTAATATAAATACCACACGACGTCTCTGGGATCCTTGTTACTTTTGTCAGGTGCTAAGAAGAGCCTCGAGAAACACAACAGTCAGTGGTCAGTTGACAACACTCAAAATGTTTTGAGACAAGGATCCCAGAAACGTTGTGTGGTATTCATATTACCTTTTTTGTCTGTATTGGCCATCTTTCTTATTCATTATTTTATTCTTAGTCTATTAAAGTCTTGTTTAGCTGTGTAATTAAACTGAAGCCTTCATAACAACGTGAGTTTAAGGTTTAATTGTTAATAATCCATTTAATGATTAATGATTAAGTCCTGTATATAGGTATTGTAATAATTTATTAACTAGCTTTTGTTATCTTTTGACAGTAATTCATGATATGAACTATGTGGCGTTTTTAAATGAAAAGAACTATTACGTGAAAACTATTAAACAAGATTTATTAACAATTTTAAAACAAGTATTCAAATTACAAAATATTTGGGATCTCAGGGTCTTGAAATGGGTTTGATAATGGCAGAATTTATATAATCAAAATCACAAAAATTACATTTACTTTATATGGGAATCAATGCGTCTGAACATAGGCGAAATTTTTTGCTGAAGAAATAATACTAAAGATTGAATTTTTATCAAGAAATAAAGAATGGTCTGAATAATTAAAGATCTCATTTTATCGATAATTAAAGAACGATCTGACGTTTATCTTTTAAACGTGGTTTACAATGAATTTAAAGTTTTCTTTCTACTTACGGCAGCCCAGGTCTCATTTGAACTTTTCGTGCACAATTTTGGGGATATCACTGATTCTAAGTACTCACAGACTCTAAATTTTCACAGACTCTAATTAGCGTAGTTTGTTAGTTGGTTTAAAATAACTTTGTCGATTCTCGATGATTTACTGCAACCTGGATTTGTAGGTCTCGTGGATTTTTGTTGAAAATGCCCCTCATTGGTTTTGTCTCTTGACTGAAAACTAGTTCAATTTCTGCATTTTTGATATAACAGCGTACTGGTTACTGAAACACTTTCTCGTTCTTTAAATTAGACCTTTTTCATTCTCGCTGCTGACTGACTAAATTGTTCAACTTTTCGTGTATTAGAATTTTGTGATCTTTACACCTCGCCGTTCATTGCCTGACTGTACTACTTTTGTACAATAGACTTTGCTGGTCTTTATGCCTCGCCGTTCATTGCTTGACTGTTCGTTCGTCTCTTCTATTTGCTGTCTGCTGCCCGACTATTCGTTCGTCTCGTAAATTTTGAGCGCGTAAAACTTTCTCGACCGATCAACAATACTTTCTTTGCCTTGCCGGTTTGTTGCGGCGTCCGCTATATCCACCAATAATGAGTCCTCTACAATTCAACTTCTCAATTAGAACAATGCCTTAATTACCAATTACTACAGTATCTTGATGTATTTTAAAGATCAGCAATAATTTCTTTAATACCGGTATTGTCGGCGTAATTTTGAGGCCATATCATTCTAAGTAACAGTCAGCGTGGCGCAATAATGCGGAGATTGTAATGATTACAGTGTGTTGTTGTCGGCTGCGTAGGTGATACTGAGAGATTTGGCGAAATAGTCTGTTCTGTGGAGTGACCAAGTAGCGGTCGAGCTAAGTCTGCGCTGAGGAGTGACCGATGATGTTCATAGCGAGTCCATAATAAGAGTGGCCAAGTTGCGGTCGAGCAGAGTCGACTCTGGGTAGGCTAATAGCAGTCGTATTCAGCCTAGGATATTAAACAACTTGTAAAGTAAAGTCGGCAGATACATGTAGGGCGAAAGAAAGTTATAGAACAAAAGTTGGAGACGTGTCCGATGGTCAGTTGGCGAGAAATTTTAGCAAAGTAAACTAAAGTTGTGTACATATTTAGGTTGTGAACAGTGAATGGCCTGTTAAATAAAATTATAATCTGGTATCTAAAATTCTTCCATTGTAAACCTTATATAAAAATTGCGTAGCGTCAGATTTCTTTAAATTTCTGTGTTTCAAATCTATTTAGATTTCTTTATATTAACTGTTATTGTAAATTTAATTAATGTTTTTTGTAACTCTTCTGATTTTTAATTTGATTTCGTGATAATTGCTAATTACTATAACTATTAGAGGCCCAATAAGCGGCCCTGAGGAATTAAGAATTTAATTGAAATCTGTGGCAATAATTTAAAAAGTGAGGTAAAGAACGCAAACTAAATAAAAATTTGATTTAATATTTTATCTTTAAAAGTTGTAATAATTCATTTATAAATTCTATTAAATATCATTTTTCTTTATATTTGTTCATTATATTAATTGACGCGGCAATGTGGGGCTTATTTTATTTAATTAGTTTGTATATTACATTAATTGGCTGTAACGTAGGGTTTTATTATTATTTTAATTAATATTACAGTATATTTTCAAAAATATTCATATATTGGTGAAATAAATATCAGGATGTAACTGTAGTGCATGTTGCCAACATATCGTCGCTGACCTGATTATGTATAATTCAAGTAAATATTATGGATAACATACTATACGCCATTCACAATTAAAACGAATAAAAGGTCATACGATTAACTTTTGACAGGATTCAGTTCGCTTCAATTCTGTGGTTAAGATTTAATAATTGTTGGAAGAGCTGTAAAGCAATACAGTCTAACCAGCAGGGAGGTGAAAATCCTAATTACCGAGTTCAATATCTGTGCATTTAACAGATAAGTCAATTGTTCTATGAACTATAAAATAATATCACATTTTATTTAAAGCACGCTTCCTACAATTAATGGGCTTTATGAGATAATGTGTCTTAAACAGGAATATTTATTATTGCCTGTAAATAAATTTGAAATCCACAAAAGTGTGGCTATTTGTTCAAAATACTACTAGCTATATTCGTTGAGTCATAGTCAATTGGTGTTGTAATACAAATGAGTGATGCCTTACAAAAAATTAACGATTTATTTATATATTTAAATTACAAATCAAAATTACTCACAAATTTTTGTTGAAAGTGCGAGACACGGTTTTGTAATGCAAATTAATAACTCTATATTAGGATCATTAAGAAAAACAGTGGCTTTATCACAACTAAAGAAATTAATTGCATTCCATTTAAAAGAAATGGAACGAAGTATGATTACGGGGTTTGTTTACATAAGCTTCCATATTCTAGTGGAATTTTTTCCTGGAATTTCCGCCTTAAGGAAACTAGGATGCGGCTTCCGCAGCTTCCTGGTCAGTTTTCCTTGATTGCCTCTCTTTCTCCGAAAGAGCTTTGGGACCCTGTTTCTCTCCGTTTTACGATGTGTTACAATTCGTGGAAAAACAATACTAAAATGTCAACATGACCCAGATGAAGAAAAAGCCTTCTGATCCTTCCTGTCTTACATTTTATACATCGTTCCCCCACCTGGATAACGTCATCGCCTTTACCCCACGTGGTCTGCCCAACTCTTGGTTTCCCGTCGGATAGGCCATATTTTGAAGTTTCTGGAGAATTTACGATGACGGGAACTTTGCATCTGCTTTTAAGGCCAATTCGAAATTTTTTGTTTGAGTTCACAAAATTTTATAAGAATATTTTCCACATAAGATATTTTGAAAATGCATCAAATCCCTTGCTTGAAGAGACTATATGGTTTTGTATTGGAGAATAATTTGAACTTGAAATATTTACGTTTTAAATAATATACTTCACAGTATAACCCCAACACTCGCTGGCTCTGTAAACTAGCTCACAGCTGACAATGTGGACATAAAAGGTAATGTTATTTATATGAAACATGTTGAAGTTGACACCTAAAACAAGTCATATTCCTTCCTAGTTTGGGTAGAAAGGAACATATAACACTGCCTTCTTCGCAAAATGAATACTTACGTTGATGAATGACTTTACGCCTTCTGAAATCTGTGTAGGGAAGACTCTTCTCTTTGTATCTCAATTCGATCTAGTGTCGGCAGTTTCTGTTTGCAGGCGCGAATGGTTAACAATACTTGCATGACATGCAGCTTCAAGCAAATCGAATTTGTTTCTCCCTTTATCGTGATGGTGTGTCTATCAATGGAACTGACAGACGATTGAATCTGCAAAGCGCAAAGTAAATGCACTTTAAGCCGGTACGTTATTACGTCCGCCATGTGTAAAGAACAGTGAATCCTTAAACGAATTCATTCATGCTGACTTGATAGTTTTTATAATGATTGCAATCGTAGATGCATATTGAAAGTGTGAATTAAATTATATCTATTGCCTAATTATGTTTATTTGCTATAAACAATAATGTACTATGATGGATGAATTTATTTTTTCTGCCTGTAAAACTTACGGACCTTTCTATGAATTTTTGTGGTGAATCAAAAACCAATAACATGCCCTTACATGTGTGCAGTAGATTAGTAAAAATAGTGACTCGTTTTATAATTTTGAAGAACAAAATAGGTGTTACTAAACTATTTTGAAGGATTTATAATTAAATATGGGCACACAGAAAATTATATAACCAAAAAGATTTAAGATGTATACTTGTTGGATGCGTTTACTGAATAGGTTTGGACACATTACAAAAAATGAAAAAAACTATAAAAACCGGACTTAGCAACGGTAGGTACTAGGAAAGTAACTATTATACTGGAAATAGGAAAAGAGTATTTTTTCTAATTATTTAAAAATAATTACAGTAAGCAGTATTTAAAATAATACAGGGTTGAAATGTCATGCATCCACAGAATACAAAACATAAAGACTAAAGATGATTAGATTACACACACGTTGATGACTTCAATGCATCCAGAGGAGATAAACGATAATATATAAAATTAGTAACAAATTTATAAAACGGAGGGACGGTATCGTAAAATTCTTAATAAGTAAGAGAATGATTTTTTCTCGAAAATTATATTAATAGAAGGAAGTATTAAAAATAAATGTAGTGGAAAATAATTTTCTGGATTAAATTAAATAGAGAACACCAACATCAGTTACGGTTCACGGATTACGCGTTTTCAATAGGAAACAAATTACTTACCACAAAATCTTCTTGCACTTGAGACGAGGTTTTTAAGTGTTGTTCTGAGAGGTGAGTTCCGGGGTCGCAAACCTTGGGAATACGGTAAGAGTTGAACGCTATTCCTATTGGAATAGACGGCCAGCTGCCTTCTAAAGCACGGAGAGGGGAATGCTGCGATCCCACTTGGGATAAGTTCCAAATGCCCGATCTGCCTGATACATGTTTTTCTAGTGCTTACCCTGCATCATTTTTAGGTGAATTGCCGAGTAGGATCCTTAAGCTACAGCCCTGGGGCACTAGTTAATCCTTGGCTACTTTGCTCTACCTTTCCGCGTCCCCCCTTTCAGTCCCTTTCCTATTCTATAAGAGGTGTTGCCACTATATGGATTACCCTATATATAGTCTGTCTATACTTTCTTCTTCTTCTTCTTCTTTGCACAATAGTGCGACTATGAAACACGCGAGGGCTTTTCTCTTGCAGGTGAACCTTCCAGAGAGCCATGAAGGAGGGTACCTTTGGAGATGCATTCTCGTCTCTCTGGTTCCTTGAACTAAGGTTCCCAAAGGCCGAGGCACCGAGGCATGTTTTGTTCCGGAGTCGCAGACCTTGGGCGTACGGTAAGAGTGATCTTTTCTATTGGAATAGTCGGCCAGCTGCCTCCTAAACTGGTGAAACCTTGGCTACCTTGATCAACCTTTCCGCATATCCATTTTCAGTCCCTTTCCTATGCTATAAGAGGAGTTGCCACTTTGATATAGCCGGTCTAGATTTTCTTCTTCTTCTTTCCGGAATAGTGCGTGTTCTCGACACCAATGTGACGTCATCGTGTCCTGTTCAGCGAAAAAATAGTTACAAGAATGGGAAGAGTCTTGGAGAATTTGAACAATTCTGAAACGGTCAGAAGCCCAAATACACACTGTCAATTCTAGGAAATTTCATGGACACTTCGAGCCGAGTAAAATAACTATCAATGAAAATCATGTAAATCTCGAACGTGTATAATTAAGCCGAAAATTCCCCTTTAAAATAAAGTATCTTAATCACCGAATATATATAAAGTAGTAACTAAATTATCAATTCAATTTTGTAAAATCTTTTTTAATATTGTGTTGAATAAAATCATTAACAAGAAGATTTACGTTAATTCCTATTTAGACTGCCAGTAATTAATGAGGTAAAGTTAAAAATGTAGCTAGTGAAAAAATATTTTAGGCAATGAAAACCACTATTCTTTCATTTAAAGCACGGAACGAAAATTTCACTCGGGTCGTATGCACGTTTGATCTACACATTCATATTTAAAAAGACTGTCTTGAAATACGCAGCGTGAAATTGTCTTTTAATTCTGCAGTTTGAATTATTGAAAGTCTTTAGACCTATATGCAATAACACATTCTTTCTTTCGTAATGAAAGAACCAACTCTTAACGTAACTAAACAGAGGTCGCATAAATTTTTATGAGTTTACATCGGTGTCAATTTAGTGCCGACCGAAGGCGACTGCCAGCCACTAATGGATCGGGCCAGATGATTTCTGGTCCACTATGCTCCGTGAAGCACTTCGTCTTGCATTCAAGGCTAGCAGGCAGAAAACCGTACAATAAATATATAAAAACATTAGGTTAGCCTGATTCAAAAACGTGGATTACCCTCATGTAGCCTTCTAACGCCCCTCCTTCCCCCCAAAAAAATCTTGATACAAAAAGCAGAAATTTCCTTTCGAAATTAATTCAAATCTGTTATAATAGACATTTCTATGAGATACAGACAAAGCCTTACTGTTATCTAATCCCATATACCAAACATTAAAATTGTTAAAAATATTTTAATGAATAATGTTTACCCAATAAATTTTATTAACAAACATACATCTAAAAGAATCAATAAACATAAATATAATTGCAAATTTAGTACAATAGACAATAATTATAAGAAAGAGATGAAAAACAGTTTATGGTATTGCCATAATATGGTCATGTCAGCGAAAACTTCAAACGGTTTTTAACTAAGTTTGATTTTAAAATTATTTTCAAAATTAACAATAATCTTACTAAATTTATATAAAAAATGCAAAGATAAAATTGATAAAGAAAAGCAACGTAATGTTGTATACAAAAATAATTGTAGTGAACCAAATTGTAATAAATGTTATATAGGGCAAACAAAACGCGTTTTGAAAATTAGACTTAAGGAACACAAAAACAACTTTAAAACTTCCAACTATAATGGTCACTACTCATAGACTGGAGGAGAACCATGATTGGAAAGATGTTGAGTTTTTACATATAGAGAAAAACTTGTATAAACGCAATTTATCTGAAATGATATACATAAAAATGACTGAGAAGACCATCAACTCATATAATGATATAATTAAATTAAGCAAAATTTACAATGCTATAATTTGTTAATTCTTGATTTTAATTTTTTAATATTATTTTTGTGTACTTCTTTAGTGAAAATGTTGGGTTTAGTATTTTCTGAGGATGAAAGTGTCGCACATTTGTTTGCGACACACGTCCCTAGGTCTCAGGGACAGATCGTAAATACCTAAGGGATTTGACAATTCTATAGTGTGTTGGTAATCCACTTCAGTTCTGCAATGACCGCATTTGTGTGTAGTTTGTGAATAAGTGTCTCGGAAAAACTTCAAAAGTTTGTGATTTTTTCAACAGGATGTGAAAATAGGTTTTAACATTTAGTATATTTATGAGAGTGGTTTCTTAGTTTCATTGTGTTAATAGTATAATATTTTTTGTTCAACCACTTTTGTAAATTCATTGGCTTCTTGATTATACAAATTTATTTTGTACAATTTCTCCGCAGGAAAGACCTGATGTAGGTACAAAAATGTACCGAAACGTTGTCGTAAATAAATAAAATATTGTCTGATACTGGTAAAAAAACGCATTATTTATTATACTTATTATTAAATCAATGTAGATATCGTCGCCGAAATATTTTTGAATTTAAGTGTAAAAGGAAACTTCTGCTTTTTGAATCAGGATGAATTTTGTTGTACCAAACAATGATAGAACACTATTCTGGCTATAATTCTAAGCACAAAAGTTTGATTGCGTCGTATTAATTCATTAAAGCAAAATAATTCTTTTCTTGAAATTAGTTTTAAGTGAATGATCTAAATGTTATTTTGTTGTAAATAATAACATTGCTGCTATACAATGATTTTTGGCAAAAAAAAAAATTTTTATACATTCTGAAGGGGTAAGTTACGTCTGTATGTTCTATAAGGAAGGTAGAAAAAAATTGGGGATTCAACAACGTTAGTAAACTACTCTTTAATTGGCCTCTGGAGGAAACTATCATTGTCGAAGGATGTATGGTACCATAAGGTACACGCACAAACACAGGAACACATAAAGTAAACAATTTTGTTATATAATAATGGGTCAGCTCCCGCCTGGAGAGGATATGCCGGCTCCAAGTTTACGAGCGCTTACACAATGCAGGGTGTTGCCTCCAGGGGATATTCCAGCATTGTTACCGGATCTGTTGCGGAGGCTGACGCTGCAGAGCTGGTGTTTACGGACACTAATGTCCATTGCGGCGCCACTAAGGTACAAGTTTAAGTTGACAAAAGAGCTACAAACTCTTCGGTATGGACAGCAGACTGACTCAACTCTTCGAAACGACGGAAGGTTAGGGGATTTTATCTGGCCCGCTTTCGGATCTATCAGAACCGTTGCCGAAATGCACCTCTAAATGCGATATGGTGGCCTCGACCAATAGGAGGATCATAATTAAATAACTTGTGGTCATCTAAAATGAGTTTATATATCAAGATTTGGTCGTCCGGTAATGTTGATGGACAACAAATCTTATCACCTCAGAATATAGTTAGTTCGTTTTACAACAGAAACCAACAAAATCGTAACAGATAAGTTATCAGATCACGCAACTTTCCTTGGCTTGCAGGTCGGCAGTAAATTAAAATGGAACTTGCACATTGATCGCCTTGTGTGCAAACTTAGTTCTGTTTGTTACTCATTAGGACTATGGATCCAACAAGTTGATACCAAAACTGCTTCACTAGTCTATTTTGCCTACTTTCATTCACATACCACTGTGATCAAAAAGTAAGGTGAAATTATCATTTAAAACTCCCGGGTATTAGGAAGGCAGATAATTTTTTTCCCCTAGGTTTGTAGGACTGTCTATAATATTTGCCAAGCGTGTGTTTGTTAAAAGGTTTAATTATCTCGGAGTTACACGTGTTTTTGTAAACAACCAAAAGTGAATTTTTCGATTTTTGCAATGAGTGATTTTGTTGAGCAAAGAACTTGCATCAAATTTTGTTTGCGGAACGAATATTCTTGTGCGGACACGTTGAAAATGTCGCGGAAGGCCTTTCGTGATCAATCTATGGCACAAAAAAACGTTTATAAGTGGTACAACGAGTTCAAAGAGGGCCGAGAGCTTGTTGAAGACGAACCGCGCTCTGGACGACCATCAACGTCTAACGACGAGGGCCAAGTCCAAAACATCAAAGATTTGGCGCTTGAAAATCGTCGATGGACAATTAGAGATCGCGCTGATAGTGTTGGAATATCATTTGGCTCAGCCCAAACCATTTTGAAGAATGTTTTGTGTCTCGATTGGTGCCAAAATTGCTCAATTTTTTGGAAAAAAAGCGTCGCGTTGGTGTGTGTGAAACTTTGCTGTCTGCCTATCAGGACTACTTGAAATGCATCTTTACTGTAGACGAGTCTTGGATTTACGCATACGGACCTGAAACCACCGACCAATCCAACGAATATCGTATAAAAGATGAAGCAAGACCGAAAAGTCAACGGCAAAGTCGATCGAAAAACATGGTCATGTTGACAGTTTTCTTTGATTATCGCGGTGTGGTGCACTATGAATTCCTTCCGCCGACCAAACTGTCAACAAAGAATATTATTTGAGCGTTATGCGTCGTTTGCGTGAAGCTATTCGTCTGAAACGGCCGGAATTATGGGCGAACAACTCTTGGTTCCGTCATCACGATAATGCACCATGCCATACTGCATTGGTTCTTCGCGACTTTTTTGCCAAAAACTCGACTCATATCGTTCCGCAACCACCGTATTCGCCTGATTTGGCTCCGTGCGACTTCTGGCTATTCAGCAAACTCAAAAGGCCAATGCGGGGACGCCGTTTTGACACGATTGAGGAGATAAAAACCGAATCGAATAACGTCTTGAAGGCTATACCAGAAAAAGACTATTCCGACTGTTTCGAGGACTGGAAAAAGCGTTGGAAAAAGTGCGTTTTATCGGACGGGGATTACTTTCAAGGGGATGAAATTATTTGGAAGAATAAATAAATAATTTATATTTTATAATAAATTCACCTTACTTTTTGTTCACAGTGGTATGTGTTACGGTATTGCCAACTGGGGCAATTTTTCACGTAGTGTGGATGTTTTCAAACTTCAAAAACGAGCCATTAGAATTATATCAGGTTCAGATGCTAGAGAAAGCTACAGACCTCCGTTCAAAAGACTTCATATTCTGACTCTACCTAGCGCTTACATATTAGAAATACTAAAAATTGTTAAACGCAACATGAACCTTTTTTAAAGTAACGGGGACAATCATGGCTACGACACAAGAAACCGTTCAGTTCTCAGGTCTGACAAGCACAGCCTCAGTCTCATTATTCCGGTATCGCACTATTTAACAGTCTTCCTGAACATGTAAAGAACATCAACAACTACAATTCATTCGGCAAGGAGTATAAAACTTTTCTTTTAAATCGAACTTATTACTCCGTTTACAAATTTTTGAATCGATCTCACATTCGTTGAACTGCCTTGCCTACAAAATTGCCGATTATGCTATAAATATGTAAATAGTTTGTCCAGTTTTACCCTTTTGGTTCTGTTCTCCTGCCTCTGCTTTCTGTTTTAGTAAATATCCATGACGACATCCCTCCGTTCCTAGCGACAGGAGGTGATTACCAGGAAGTGATAAGTGTTGTGTGCGTGTTTCTTAAAGATTGTGTGTATGATTGTGGTGCCTAGACAAATGTGAAAAGATATGAATTTTTTTTTTTTAATATTGTGTGTCTATGTAATCTATTAATATTAATTCTCTTTATATGTAATTTATCTACTGTACATTTGTGACGAATCCTATTTCCTCATTAGAGGGCTAATGGTGAATAAACCTATCTATCTATCTATACCAAACTAGAAATTGAGAATTACTGACGCGTTGGTCTGGATTCCAGGAAAGTGACAAATAGCGCGTAATGAAATGCGAAACCTTAATAAGCCCATGTATGATTAACAGCATTACAGAAGTTAGTAAAACTGTAGAAGCAAGTAAGAGGATATGTAACTTACATTTCTGGAGAACAATTTGAAGAAGTTTCTTAAGGTAATTGGAAACAGGTCTGTCTAATAGTGGAACAGCTAACGTCCTATTCATATTTAGAGATGCTAAATAATTGAAGAATATGCTGTATGAAGGTTTTAAATGATACGAAAAATAAATTATAGCGAAATTAGCGCAGAGTCAGCCGCGATTTCATCTTCAGCTAAACGCTTATTTGCGCCTGGACGCATAATTGCGATAACGTAAAAATCATGAGCTACTATACTAACTATTCCGGTGATTCAGACTTTCGTACCAGAAACTGACAACATTTAAATAAAATGTGCCGTAAATTTGAATGCTAATTGACAAATTTCTGTAAAAATTTTCATTGGCAAATAATATTTTCGAATTATAATAATTTTCTACAAAACTGTTCCGAGTATCTTTCAAAGACATGTGGTTTCATCTGAAAATCTATAACTAAAAAGTTACATTAAAACTTAAATAATGGAACGTTTCATTGTGGATAGAGACGACCAGATCAAATACGTTGGTGACTGGAACCACATAATTGGAATTAATTGAGATAAATGGAGAAATAAGGAATTCATTTTCAAAACTGCGCATATAACTTTTGGGGAAAAACTGAAAAATGGGTTTCTGGAGCTAAATGTAGCTTATAAATAAATTTCCACCTAAGATTCTTTAGCAAATGATCAATAACATGGTATGATGAATGACTCAATTTAGGTCAAATGAGAATCAAAGTTATGAGAGCATAAAACAGCTAACAAACAATAATTCTGATATTATTTGGGGAGTTTTATTTTGCACGGCTGAATCAAAGTTGTCAATCATATTACTCTACTGGGTTTTTCGTTACACGCAATGTATAGTAAATAATGGCGACAGTCCCACCACATTTCACGGTTGGAATCTCTAATTTTCCCATCACACGTAATTTTAATGGTGTCTCTTTTCTGATCACTTAGTAGAAACTGACAAATTCCCATTAATGGCCAATTCAGTAACGGATAAGTGATTATTTCGCTGGTAGGTTCGGTCGGAATGGAGCTGTAAATCCAGCAGGGTCGATGTGTGTCGTATAACGCCGGTGATGGATGACTTTACAGATGCCCGGCAGCTTGAACTCTGTCCACTTCGTAAACTACCAATTTACTCTTCAGGCGCCTCCATTCGTCACACCCAATGCTGCGTGGGAGGGCGTTTGATTACTTTCAATAGTACTGTACCTCCACAATTGTTTCCACGCAGAGCAAAACGAGAGTGAACAACGCAAATAATCCGGATATTTATAATAAAACTTAAATAATATTGAACAGTATGGCCGCTTAAAACCGTTCGTAAACACTTTTTGAACCTCACTTGGATTTAAAAACTGAAAATAAATGTATAGTTATTTTTATCTCACACTAAATAAATAAATGAACTGACCAATTCGTAAAAAATTAATAGTTCACAAAGCAATTAAATCCTTTCGTTTCGTTCCTGTTTTGTAACAATTATAATATTACAAATTTTGTAATGAAGAATTGTAATTATTATCTAAAAATTTAAAGAAAACAATTTTTATATAAAAAAAAATCCCGTTCAAACACCCCACATTTAAAAGGCCCGGGGAAAATAATACAGTAGATATGATAATTAAATTTCATCACATGCTAAAGAATCTCAAATAATTTATTTAATAATTATCAGTACACCTCTAAATGTTATGTATTTTTTTAAATTGATTTATGGTCGCGTCAACCTGTTGGTTATTGGCGACCCTCTAAAAGTATTTAAATAATTAAGTTACAGTAGGTTAGAAAATTTCCAATTGTGAACAACGTTTCAAATAGCGGATGACAGTTTTGCGTCGGAGACGAACTCCAGGAGGCTCTTGATCGCCGTGGTGTGTATGCAGAAGTCTTGTATCACTAAGAATTTCCAAGCCATATTCAATTTCTTGACATGTTCTTCGCAACAATACGGTTGCAGCATATCCGTAGCAAATTGTTGTCGGCATGAATTAGTCGTTCGGCATCAGATGTTGCAGAATTTGCACTTTGTCAGCATACAAACGAAGGCGCTGGTGTACTTACTACACGTTGTGATGCCGAACGACAAACCATACACACAACATTTTGCTACATCGTATTGTTACGAAGAACATGTCACGAAATTGAAGACAAGACTGTTTCGTGCTACACATGCTTCGAATGTGGAAGTGTACTAATAATTATTAAATACATTCTTTGAAATGATTAAGCAGATGGTGATATTTCATTATCATATCTACTGCAGTTTTTTCCCCCTGAATCTTTTAAATGTAGGAGGTTTGAACGGGTTCCCTGCATATTAAAATTTAAAATAAATTTACAAAACGCGTACGTCTTTGACGCACAATGCAACCGATATAAGTATTGCTGACACCATGCTATTTTTCGTACTGTTGACAGTAAATATTAACAATTAAAAATATTCTTGGCATGTTACATTAAATGATTTAAATAATTTCAAATATGTAACAATGTAACATAAATTTCGTTTAGATTGTTTGTATCATTTTTTGCATTTGTAACTGGGAGACGTCAAGAATAGCACAGTGGTAAGAGCGATTTTTCTATTATAATTCATAATAGCGAGCGTTTAGAGCTTTTATTTGACGTACATTGTGTTTCAGCCTATAGAACCTACAAAATTGACAGAAAAACCGTAGCTTCACCCAGTCGAATATTCAGGTACATTTTATTTTATTTGTATGTACTATCATTCATCAAATATATTATATATCGTTGGAAACTCAGGTATATGTACTATCATGACGTATCGTCGATCAGTCATAATTTATACTTCAGTTATTTCTCTGATTTTTATCTCTTTGTGATTATTTTCGTTTCTAACATATTCCAGTAAATATATCGTTAACCGATATTATTTTGTGTAAATTTTCTTTATGAATATTGGCAACCTTGAAATTATTTACTTCAGCTGTGATTAAGATCAAGGAACAAATTAACTCGCTAGGAAATTTATATGAATATCGACGATCTCAATACCTTAGTCTATACAATACACTTTTTTATATTTTATTGTTTCCGTTTATACGTTGATTTGACTCGAGGCTATGAATGGAATTTTGTTGGCGATCCTCAGATACTTGCCGACGAGCGCATCAGAGGTAATAAACAAAGGCGCGGTAATTAACTCATTCGACAACGCGGCAATCACAATTTAGTATTTAACTGGGAGTAAATGATAGCGCCTTTGGTCAATTGCCTGAATGAGCAGTGACACGGGACACCGTTCCGTCATCCGATTTAGATGCGAGTCATGTTTCAATCTGCGCCTGTCGTTGTCTTCGACCTTAAACTCGAGATATCGAGGCTGTCGCCCTTGAAAAATACTTCATTTTCCTCTCGTGGAGTCCGCGGACGGCGGAAACTGTTAATCGAACTCTTGCCACATTCAAGTCTCCCGTTATTTAATTTTAGAACTTTTTTTTACTATGAGAAAGCGCCACGCCTTCATAATGTTATCGTGCCGGTTAAAACAGCTCATTGATATTATTATCTTTATGATTATAAATTGTGTTGAGACAGTTTATTTGGGCTACGAATTCTCTCAAATGTATTGGGATTATAAAGATCTAAGAGATAGAAATACTACATATATAAAATTTATCAATTTGAATTCTTTCCCTTACTCTCTAGTATTTCAAACATCTCCGTACATGAACTCAACACCACTATGACGAGAGCTTAGTTTTCTGTCGCCCAAAGTAACAGTCGTGAAAAGTGTGAAAACAGTGAATTAGTTCCTTTGTAAATAATAAGGTTAGTAAATTGTTAAAATAATATTTTTTTCACTTCCTATTTAACATTTTAATTTATCTCATTTTCAAATATATATTGTAGAGATTACAAATATGTAATGAAGTGCTTCATTAAAATTATTTCTTTAATTATTCCCGGCGTAACTTTGAAGCCAGAGCATTGTTTGACGCGAGAATGCAGAATTGTCACGAATTGTTGTCGAGAAAGCTTATATAAGACGCTCAGAATTATAGCGTCGACAGGCGAGGGCTATTCTCTCGCAGGCAGTACCTGCGAGGGATGTTCTCTCGCAGGCAGAACCTTATAGGAGAGACACGAAGGGGCTACCTTTGGGGATGCGTTTTTGAACTAAGGCTCCCACAAGCCGAGGTACCTCGGCTTGTTCCGGGATCACAGACCTTGGGCATACGGTAAGAGTTGTCCGCTATTCCCATTGGAATAGTCGGCCAGCTGCCTCATAAACTGGTCGAGGGACGGAGAAGGGAATGCTGCGTCCCCTCAGCAAACTCCTCTCCCGCCATCGGAAGGGCGTGGGACAAGTACCCAAAGCCCGACCTACCTGATGCAGGTTTTTCTAGGATTTGTCCTGCATTTCTTTAGGCGAATGCCGGGTAGGATATTTAAAATATAGCCCAGGGGTCCTTGTTAACCCTTGGCTCCTTCCTATACCCTTCCACATCCCCCCTTTCAAATCCCTTCCTATGCTATTAAAGGGTAGTTGCCACCTTGTGGATTACACTCATGTTCCCTGTTACCTAAAAAAAAATAGCGTCGACAGTTACTGAGATATAAAGAGAAGAGTGTGTTTGGAAGCCTGCGCTGAACTCAGATATTCAGAGAGCAGGGTGTGTTTTTCGAGGTCTTGACAAAAAAGTCGGAGATGGTCGAATTCAATGACGATTAGTCTAAACATTATCACCATTTATATTAAAGATCTTCACAGCAAACTGAGTGTAACAATACCAATTCGGTGATGTTGAAAAGAGCCCAAAGTTTTGTAAAGTGAGACGACAATAAAATCAGTGCCATGGCCTGTCATTGAAATTTCTATAAAAATTAAATAATCACGTGTGCACAAACCAGAGCAGCTCTAAATAAATGGTATGCGAAAAACAAACTTTCTTCTGTAAACCTTTACATATGAATCGTTTACCGCCAGATTTCTATAACTTTACTAGATTTATATAACACTTCAGATTTATAATAGTTTGTGTTATTGTGTGTTCTTATAAATTTTTGTAAATTTAAATTCATTTTCTTACTGTCTTTATTAGAGGACCTGAAATTTAGATTCTCATAAAAGTTGAGGCATTAACTTAAAATATTAAAATGTAAATTCAACAAAACTCAAATTTGTTATCTTTTTTAAAATATAGGCTTAATTTCAATTTACTTCCTTCGTTCAATTTAATTAAAAGTGTTTAGTATTCATTATTTTGAATTTACTGTTAATAATTATGAATTATTCGAGAAATGAATGCAACATTTTATTCATTAAAAAACATTTAGAAGGCAGTTCTATAGTTTTAAAGATACAGCGTCCTATAAATCGGACTTGGTGGGACGGAGGGAATGATGTAGTTAAAGTTATTCAATACAGTCACATATTTGTTGTAGAAAGCATCAATTTTTTTAATTTTAATTTTTGGGACCAAATTCTTAGTCAGGATGAAACAGTCTATGCAGAGTGAAAAACTTGCTTCTTTTATCGCAGCGAATTAATTTACATGTGCTTCTTGGATTTGACTAATCCACTTATACTTAGCAAATGATTCATCGCACTAATGGAGCAAGTAAGACATGTAAAACTCGTTGAGTTGACCGTGAGAGTTGAATTAAACCTGTATTCCAGCACGGTAAATAATAATTCGATGAAGTGCAAGTTGTCGAATTAATTTCATTGAGAACACTTACGAGCGTGGGTTTCAGCTAAACCTCGTATTTCGCAGTCATAAATATGTGATTTTGTGTGAAACAGATCAGAATAATTAATTTCAACGATTATAATTTTTAAACAGAAATGGAGGTCGTTTCAATTATAATTCTTAAGTACCACAGTTTTTCTCGCTACAAGTTTTAATACTTTGCATATTTATACTTAGGGAGAAGGCATAATGCCATAATTTGGGCAGTAAAATGAAGATCGTGTTTTCCCGGCTATTTTATTTGAAATTTATTATTTGATTCACTAATCTTAAGATATTATGAGCAATTTATTTTATGACTTTGGACGTAATAAGGCCTATTTAACAGTAATAGTAGTAGTGTCTTGGTACTGTGGATGAATATTAAATAAATATCGTAAAATAGCAATAAGTTGCACATTATCATAGTTTCAGATGATTTTAGCAAGTGTTCTTGCAAATATTGAGCTATTTACGATAATAAAAGGAAAACAATATCCGCTCATCTGTTCACGAGTTACGAGCCTGATGTAATGGATTCCTAACGTTTTTTCCAGTCCAATACTCAAACCAAACCGACGTGTAGACTCTACCAAACCACAACCTTTCTTCTTAAGTGCAGTACAATGTACAATACTAAGGACTAATTTATAATGCCAAACAATCTTTCAGATGACGCAAGCGTTGATGAATACTGGTTCCAAACAAAGAGGTATTGTTCCCTTATCGACATTGGTTAATGATGGTACTTACTGCATAGTATTTTTTTTTTCGAATAATTTTGGAAATCTGAGCTGATATTAGCTGCTGTACAATATTTATGATTATAACAACAGAAAAACTAATAAGATTGTTTAAACAGCATATTGGAATCTCATTAACAGATCATTTTTCCCACGAAGAGTTTGTGTATATGGTTCAATAACAAAATACGCGGTTCCTGTGAATTTTGAATTTGAGCAATGGGATACATTCTGGTTGGTGTCGCGATAGTACAGAAAGTTTTTATTATTATTCTTAAAAACTTAAATCTTTCGATTATACAGTATGGTTCATAAATTTACAACAAATTGTGGTAAATAATTTTCATGTTAATTACTAAGAAAATATGTTAATATAAAAACCACATAACTTTTCTGGGATCCTTGTCCCTTTCCTCAGGTGCGAAGAAGAACCTAGAGCGACACAACTGCACTTGTAAGTTGACAAAACTCAAAAGCGACGAAAACGCAACGACAATGGCAAAGCCGAAGGGTTTAGCGTAATAATAAGGGATCATAGGAATTATTGAGTTTCATTGTTCAAATATTTTATTTCATTTTTGCAATTCGCGTCGTTCTAGGAAAAAACAACTTAACATTTTACAATCAAATACGTCGAAATTCTCTTTATCTCAGGGTCATTACTAGGTTTGATAGTAAGAACAATCCAATTTAATAAACTAACATTAACAATTCAAACACATTCAAACTAACTTAATACATTATGAAAATAAACGAAATGAAAGAAACTAAATGAAAAGAAAAACGAACGAAATCTGACTTCTACCTTTAATCCCCGTTTACAGATTTTAAATAATTGTTTTGTACTCACGAATGTCTTTCTGGTACCAGATCTTATTCTTGGAGCTTGAGGACAACACTCACTTAAAAGGCCATTATTCACGGATTCTACACATTTTTTTTTAAATATACACGGTCGATGTTCTCGTTCTCTGCCACCTGGAACTTTGGATCAGCCGCCCCTCAGTCAGCCCTCGGACATAGGTCTCCTTGATGCCTCTATGCGAAATTTAGTTCAGTCTGTGTGAAGCAAAACGTTTTGCTTCCAACTTTGCGATTATTATTTGTGTCTATCCGTCAAAGCTGTTTACTCGCGTTTTATGTAAACTGATAGATCATGCAGTTGGACTTCTTGGACCGCGCTATTCATACTTTTAGATCGGCATCCACATTTTACTATCTCAGTTCCCGTTTTGACTGATCTGTTCCGCTTCTCTCCGCAGACTGACCTACTCGCGCGCATTTCCCGGCAACATTAGCCGACAAAGAGCCGTGATTGTTACATTTAAATATCGTGCCGCTAACAATCCAATTATATTAAAACAATTAATGACCTCTTTAATTGGTATTACAGTATATTACCCTTTTTTGTCTGTATTGACTATCTTTCTTATTCAGGATATGGATTTGTTGATTATTGTGTTGATGGTAGGGATTTGGATGTATTTGTGGATTGTAGAGTTTCTTAGGAACTACGGAGCATTGGTAATGGAACGAAGGATTTTGTTTAGGGTAATTTGGACCTATGGTGTGTGTGTTTTGGCGGTGGAGGCCCACGTAGGACCAGATGGGTTGGATGAGGGACAGATAGATTAGTCGTTTAGTACTGATTGAGAGTAGGGATTTTTTGTATAATAGTGGGTATAGGGTTATGAATTTATTGTTAATTTTTGGGATGAGGTGAATAATATGAGCTTGCCAGGATAATTTTGGTGAGATCTTGAAGGTTTACGTCAGTTTTGAATTTTTGTTTATTATAAATAGCTGTGTTGTACACTTAAATTCAGACCTTTGCAATTGAACAAGAGTTAAGACAGCATGTGATCGAAGTTCAACCACTTACTTGAACCCGCGAAGAGTAGTGTAGTACAAATTCCCAGAGTTGACTTACTGCTTTTCAGAGTCGATTACATTTCGTTTTAATGTGTAGAAGATTTCCGGTTAAACCAGAATTTATGTCAGTAAATAAATCTCCGTGACACTAAATAATAACAGCTTCTAAAAGGTCGATGGTTTTTCCAAATGTACAATTCATTTTACAGTAATTTATCAGAAGATAAGTATATGTAATAAAATACTAGTGAGAGTGACGATGTTATGAAGAAGGTGAGACTGCAGCAGAGTACGAACACAAATCAGTGACTTAGGGTCGCGTCATCTCACACCGTAATATATATATTTGCACTTAACTTTTCAAACTATATTAAGAAAAGGATAATGAAGTAATTAACTGCTAATTCGGCTATCTTACACCGATGGTTTACGGGATCCCACAGTTATAAGAAGGTCTTCTGAAGCAAATGCCGTAATTGTGCATTGAATTTTTGTTCTGATATCACTAAATTTCGTACATCTATAAAAGGTGAAATACAAGAAATATAAAAAAACGAAATTTATGGCAAAGAATGCGATAGAATTACTTGACTGATTTAATCTGGTATCGGAGTTATGAACAAATATTTAGTTGCGGCGGCAGCTGCAGAAAACTGTCTTCAATCACGTAAGTACATAATTAAATTAATGTAAAGTTTTGAAAGACAGGAGGTTTTGGAAGGAATTGGCATCTGAGGCAAGGGCAAATTTCTGAGACGCTCGCCCACGGAGAGTCCGTAAGATATCTTCACTGCCATCTATACGAGTATGGCTGTTTGGTAATTAATGGGGCCTCACCCTGCAGGTCGTTAGGTGACAGAGCAGCGGGGCGTGGCGGGGCGGCTACGTGCGTAGGAAGATTCACCATCGAGATCCGCTCAAGCTTTTAAGGACTTTTATTTTGCTTCATTTTTTTCTTTCTCTAATTTATTTTATCTCATAATATTCGTTTATTTTTCGAACGCATAAACTATACAACAGGTAACATGTATAACAATTAATACTAAATACCAGAGGTCAATGCGATCACGCTTCGATTGTACCGTTTTGGAATAAAATAATAAATTGAATGCGCTATTAAAACGTAATTTTTGCACCACATATTAGTTCTGCGAAATAATTTGGTACGCGGTAAAAACTAGAAAAGATTGCGACATGACGAGGACGAATGTTTCAGATGTAGTGAAATGAGTAGTTTGAAATTACAGTAGGCTGAACACACTGTGGTAAGAGAAGGTGTACTAATATAATTCTGAACTGGAATATACGAGAACATGATCAACCAAGAGGATGGCGTTGTTATAGATAGAGCAAGAAATACTAGCAACTAACAGCTGAAAAGTGTTGAGAATATGTGAGAAAAATTAATTGGTAACGTGTAAGTGCGCATTTTCTCTCAAAAATTCTTAGAAAATTATGCAGAGGTCGCAATTAATATACGTGATTATATACTTACGTGTCAATGACTTGAATCAACGAAAAAAGTATTTGGGATTTTTCTTAGATGTGTACATTAATTTCTGACAGTAAATTTGTACATACATATAAATTAAAGAGACGATGAATAGAGTGCTATTATTTCTGTCCCATTTGCTTAATATTCTTTACTATTGTCTGGAATTCTATTATTTTCATAGGTTCTATGTATTCGAGTCTTTGAACATTTTAAGGCATAAACAGTATTAATGTATTCGAGGCGGCGGAGATGGCCCAACTCAATGTTTGCACAGATGCGTACCGAGATATTTTACGCCTTTATTAATTAAATTAATTGTTTGGTGAC
Source organism: Zhengitettix transpicula (assembly GCA_037074705.1). NCBI lineage: Eukaryota > Metazoa > Arthropoda > Insecta > Orthoptera > Tetrigidae > Zhengitettix > Zhengitettix transpicula. The sequence goes on along the minus strand of CM073593.1, from coordinate 15,798,204 downwards.
GGTTGAAGAATTCGCACCAACAAGAAAGTACACTTCGTTGTTAGGTGAACCTTAAGAGAGGGCTGATGATACGCCTAGTTTTTAGTCTGTGAAGTTGATGATATGCAGCAGGACTGGTAGAGAGACTCCTAGTCTGTTAATATATAGAAATAGAGAGGTGCACTATCAACCAGCAACAAATTTACTGAAGGACATCACCAGGACGTCAATGTCAACAATGCAGTATCAACCTTCACCAACATCCTCCAGAGGACAGCAACATTCCACGAATACGTGAGTTGCATACATATTTTATTTCGTTAATCTTCTTCAATTTTCATTTTTATTATTCTTAATTATCACTACTACTATGTACAACACTGAGAAAAATATGTCAACATTGAAATAATAATAATATTATAATAACTAAATAAATGACCTGAAATGGATAGAAAAAATTATAAAAAAAGGGCAACACAATCTTACCTCTAAATTTTACTCTTGGATTATATTAAAAATTATAAATATTGTTGTACCAGATGAGGTGTTAAAAGAGGACGAAAAGTCGTGTATTTAATATATATTTTTGCAAAAAGCTTTATAATTTTTCTGACTAAAGGCCGTTTATTTATTTTTAATGCATTGTAATAAAGTCATATATTTTTCATCAATAATAATATTATTAATTTATCAAATTATAGTCACGTTATAATTAAAACCTAATTTACTTTTATTTATTCCATTATAATTATATTATTTAAAACTAACTGATACAGTGTAAAAAAAAGGTATAGTTTCTGTGTATTTATGAAGAATTAAAATGAAAGCTAATGTAACATACAAAAGATTTCAGTAACACATTAACTACATTCAGAGACCTGATTTCTTCCTCGAATTTTTTTTAATCAGACTTTTTCAAGTTTTCTATACTGAATTTTGAATCATTTGATCAGTTAAAATATTTACATTAATGTACGCCAAACCGAAGATGTGATATAAAATAACCTCGTTAATTTAAATTCTTCATATAATAATTTCAAAATCAGCTTCTATACTTGCCATTTGAACACTGGATGACACCGGTACAATTTTATTTCATAATAAAGACAAATAAATAAAGTGTGAATCCGCAGGTAACGTCAAACGTCGGCTTTCGGGAATTCCTCGAACGGGTTATATTCATAAAAAAAAAACATATTAAAGCGAAGAGCGGAGTTCATTACAAACATTTCAGTTATACCAATGTTGGATTCATAATTAACGGTTTGAACCAGATAATAATTTCAATAAGGAAGGATTCTTTTTTGCAGCTCCTCCCCAACATTATATATCAGGCAGCCGGCCGATTTCCGCCGCAGTGCAGCAAATGGGAGTGGATCCGAATTCATTAATAGCTATTAAAATAAAATCTCTTTCCAATTATTGAAATGCGACGTTAAGCTGCTGGCGGCAAAAAAGAAAAACAAGGAGAAGATGATGCAAATGCCATCTCCCATTAGAACGCACTAGCTGTCAGAAGGGACTTAGCAGAAGGCCGTGCTTAATTATAGGGGAGATATACAACACACTCTAATGACCGGGGCCATGTTTAATGTTCGTCGTTTAGATTTACATACTATTATAATAAGTTGGCGTTCTGATATTGATTAAAATCGACCGCATTGATAAACCACAGTTACGGGGTACTAAAGTGGAATAAGAAACACCGTTTGATGAGAACCAATGACAGTTGAAATTGATTAAAATTCGTTTCTAAGATTTCAAAATATTGCATATGAAAAACTGTTCAACTTACAGTAGTTCAACGTGATTACTGGAATGAAAGATTGCTCACGAAAATTTAACGCCTGGTCGACCAAAAAGACGTGAACAGAGCTGTCACGATGGAATTCGTTAGAGAACGGTGGCTAGGTATTTTCGGCCCCGGCCGCTAATGATTAAGTAGTTAATGGCTACTTACATAATTCCGCCTTATTATCCGCGTTTAGGAGTCTCCATAACGAGCTCGCGCATCGCTTTGCTAGTCACGGCCGTGGGACTTCTCTGTCTCGGAGCGGCGTTGCCGTTTGTTTATATCCACGATGCTGGAAACAAATTTCGAAGCCTCCCAGACTAAACGAGCTTTGTGGAGTTGCACGCCGGCTCGTTGTTTATGACCTTTTACACTGACAACTCCAAAATATTGATTATTAACTATCAAAACGTAACGCTGAAGTATTAATGATCAAGGAACATATCGAAGCCGTTAATAAATTACTACTTATTAAAATTGATAGTTTATTATTCTGTCATCGAAAGCTACAAAGGTTAAATAAATGCCTAAATTTAATCAATTACGCAAAACACGCTATTATTTTACCACGAGTACTTTAAGACATATGGCAATAAATATTCAACTGGCCCTGAAACAAAATATCTTAACAAATTAGAGATATGGAGGATATAAAAAATGTAGTCACTATTAGCCAATTTGATTGTGGGTGACTAGGGACCTAATTATTGTCTGTTATTCAGATTTGTAAGTATCTTCAAGTGGTTTACGTAATTTTTATCAATCTTGTAACCTCTAAACTCCTTATTTGTTCATTCTTGGTAATCATCAAATAATATATTTTAATATAAGAAAATATTTAAAATGAAAGAATTGAAAATTAATAATATGATAATATTTTAATGGAATACTATAACCGAAAATTTATTGTAGTTTTCTGAACGGAAAACGATGTCATTAGCATCTTTCCAGAAATAAATAATCTTTTATTTATCACGAAGGACAATATGTCAACGTTTCACTATAGTATTATTACGGATAGAGGATCTTAATTAGCAATCGGATTTTTTAAAAAGAAAAATTATCGTTGAGTAAATGATATTTTTGTACTTGTGCTAATTAGATTTAAAAAATATTTTGAATTAACCGCGGTAAGACAAAGAACTGCTGACTTTTTAATATACATTTCAGCGCGCTTCGCACACGGGCTAGTTTCAGGCGCAACTCATTCTTAATAGAGGAGTGGCTCAGCGTCGTTTCTAAGAAGTTTTCTTTCAATTATTTTTGTTAAACATTTACGCTGTCGTAAATTAATTTCAAAGCAATCGCGACCAGTATAAACGTGCAAGTCTTCAGTGATACGGATTACTTAACTGAGTTTTAAATTATTCTGTGTTTGGTTAGGTTTCTGTCTGCCTCTTGTTTTATATCAAAGTTTTTATATCCTTCAGGGTATGAACCCCTACTCTACGGCCTCAGACAATAGCATGATAAATAATAACCTTGAATTACCATTTTCCGTAATGCAAAAATATATTTTAATTATTTTTTTATAATCATAGAAATACAATGCTGACGAGCCTGTTGATCAAACCTAATGATACCTACCATATTGAAAACAAAATTTCAATTAAGTAAAATACAGATCATTTAGATCGTACGTTATTCGTTTTTGAAAATAGATAACTATAATTTTTTATGTGATTGTATTTTGGCGTCGGTATTCTCTCCGGTTCAATGTCTGGTTCATTCAACTGCTAACCACAGAATCGCATAGACGGTTTGTATATTAACAGTTCCTTGATACTGGCAACTATCGGCAAGTTTCGCCCTTGTACAACATCGTTCGTCTAATTTTTTTACGAGCAAAGTTGGTGCGGCCCCCACGAATGAAGCTATGCACACGCCTGACTTTAATTGGAGGACAAGCAACACTTAATCCAGTATGGGCGCGGTCCTGGTACAGAACAAAGTGTTCGCTGATTTACGACGGTCGCCGAGGAGTCAGATAAAGATACTCGCAGATTGAGAGCTCGGCGATTCCGACGTGATCCAGAAGATATCACCGTATCACCGCCCCGGTCTTGTTACACCCACGGGGCTCCGGGGGCTACGCGTGGGCGGAAGGGTGAAGCCAATCAAAGCCAGCAATTATCAAGCTGGGGCTTGTGTTAGACCGCCAACGCGGCCCCAACGGTTTCTCGTTCTTACTGCTGGTGTATGGTCATTCAAGTAGTAACGACGGGTAAATGTTGTGGTTCTCGTTTTTCCATTACACTCAGGTTTATTATTTAATCTCCCAATGTTACACAGTCCCTCCCCCTTCAAGCCTCATAAAAAGTGTTTAAATGTTCCACATATACTGACACGATTCATTACCTCGGGTGTAAACTTCATAACCAAAGGAAGCATAGCGGACACAAATACTGGGGATATAAACCAGTAGTTTTCACATATCTTACGCGACTATTTATGATTTGCTGGGATAGGTGGTCGCCATGAATTGGGGTTAAAATGAATCCCATGGTCCTGGCAAGTTCAAAATCGGATAAGCCGTTCGGATTTACGAGTCTCAATCCATTCCATTATACAACCTACAATTTAATTTGTCACGGCCGTTTCCAGGCCAGGAAAGCAGTTATGCGAAAGTGAGCTACAAATTCGGAGATCAGACAAGTTGAAATTTGACATAACGGCTTGCCAGTAGTTGGTATCGTTGGCGCTCTTCTGCGTCTGTATTTAATATTTTTTTCTAGCAGTGTTGAGATCCGAAGAATTTTTATAGCCTGTTCGAGTAGACGGATTAAATTTCTTTTCTTTTCTTTTCTAGCGTTGACAAAATTTCCAATACACCAAAAATAACTTACGGGATACACTCATGATGAAAGTTGTTCAAGATAAATTCATTTCCTGCTTTTCAACTACGGTCTCAAGAAGCGTAGAGCTGTTGGAATGGAAATCATTGATCAGTTATGACACCGATTTGTGGACGTTCTCACTTGCCTGACGAATATTTGAGAGCCTTTCCATTTAATGATCAACTGCAATGATTTAATAATATCCTACCTTTGGTGGCCAGTACACAATGGGTGTCGCTTGTCGTAGACTGTCTCTAGACAAAGTCCATACAGTAACGTGTAAAACAGTGCCGAAATTCAGTGACTGAGTGACACACTAGAGAGGAAAAAATTTTCGTGTTTGTTTGGCGGCACTGGTCATTGATAAAAATAATATGATTGTAATACGTCATTAATTGATGGAAAAGAGCCATAAAAATTTTGATGAAAGAAAGCCAAGGAGAAAATAATATAAAAATTGCAAACTATATTGCAAATCCTAATAATGTTGAATTGTATATTTTATAATAACATAAATAAATAAACGGCGTTGAGTCAGAAAATTATTTTTATTAGAGAAAATTAAATATATCGACGTTTCGTCATTTTTTAGAAAATTAATAATTTTATATATAAATCAATTTCGACTGCAACAGGCAACGCAGAAAAACATTACCTCTAAATGTTTTGCATGATTTATATATTATTAAACCTTACGAGGTCCTAAAAACAACGAAACTTCGTTATTTAACACTCCGTTTATTTAGTTCTATGAAATGTATACTATTGAGATGAAAAGGTCGTAAGGAACTCTGCGTGTAGAAGAAACGTGAAACTAGAAAATCCGTAATAATTGACGGTGAGATAGAATCATATTGGAAGCCCGTCTGTATAAAAGTTTATCAAATATTGTTTGCACGAGTAAAGTTGAATCTCGTGAATATTTTGTTTCAGGTGTTGCTTATAACTGAAAAATTCGAGTAACAACCACGTGATCGTGAAGAAAGAGAAATATTAGGCAAAATAAGGGCACAGTGATACGTATAATCAAATTTAAAGTCAGTGATGTTACTACTATAAGTGATAATTTTCAGAATTAATAATAATTGATACTTCGTCTCGCCAAGCAGAGGAGGAACGACCACAGGAAACAGATAAATGTTTTCAATTAGAAGTTTCCGATATATGCGACTCATACGACTTATTGTGACATGCCAATTATTCTCCCCCACAGAGATGGATAACTCTTAGTAATTGTTTGTTTAAACTAATATTCTAATTAATTCTTGGACACGTTTTAATGTAATAAATATCAATTTGCTGTTTACGTTAAAATTATTTAGGAATATTAACAAAGAACCCTGAAAAACAGTTATTAATTTATGGAAATTATTTATTATAAGTCATACATCAGGAGCTTTCGACTTCCATGAAACCATATTCATATATAAAAACACACAAATACAGACATTTTAGCTTACATGTCGTCAGAACTCATCATTGCATCATACGTCAGATATTAAAACATACCTTTCCTTAAAACTACTATAATTAATATAATTAATTAAGTTCTGACGACATGTAAGTTAAAATTTAATGCCTGTATTTATGTATTTTTACAGATGAATATGGCTTAATATAAGCCGAAAGGTCCTGATGTATGACTTATAATAAATAATTGTCAATAAATTCAATGTTCTTTGTTAATACTTTATTTAACAGGCGTTTTAACTTCGCTAAATTAGTTAAAATTATTTTGTTAATTTAAGAAAGATAAAATCCATGATGATACTAATTAGAGAGTAGAGACAGCTAATGGTTCCTTCAATGAGAATAGAAGTGAGTAGAGTTTGAAAGACTACAACCGAAAGCTAAGAATCTTCTGGCTGAACATCCGTTCAACTCAGTTCAAATAAATCATACTAATTACAACTTCCCTTTTACATCATTTTCTACCATTTTAACTGTTTCTTTTACGAGAGTAGTAATGTATAATTACGTTACAATAATAATAATGCAACATATTTAAATGGAGACTATAGCAAACAAAAAAAAAATTAAAAGATTTGCTGAATAATAGGAAATTGATAAGCGGGCAACAACACGTATTCAAGCATTATAATTCAGCATTAGTCAAGATTAATATATATTACCCCTCACTTGACCATTAATTCATGTGTAACACGAGCCTGTAGATACTCAGGCGTAGAATTTAACGATAATATATCTGCCAATAATGATATATGTACGTATTTTGAATTAAGATTAGGCTATTTAAGCAGTTTCGTAAGTAACAAGTTCTTCAATACAACTTCGCGCTGCTTTTCTTTTGGATGCAGGTTTAACTTCCCTGCAATCACGTCTTCCAAACACTCCGTAAGGACGTGAATGATGGCACCGTGCCAAAAGTCTGATCCAAAGTATAGCAGCTAATTCAAAAGTCGAAAATCGCGGATCTACATCAAATTTGTCAGATGCGAAAAATAAAATTTAATTTATACGGCACAGTTATTTATTATAGGTATAAATTCCGCGCTCTTCTAGCCCAGATTCTCGATATGCCCCATTTAATATGATGCAATACTAACTTGTGCATACGGTAAGAGTTGTTCGCTATTCCCGTTGGAATAGTCGGCCAGCTGCCTCCTAAACTGGTCGAGGCACGGAGAAGGGAATGCAGTGTCCCCACAGCAAACTCCTCTACCGCTATCGGAAGGGCGTGGGACAAGTACCCAATGCCCGACCTACCTGATGCAGGTTTTTCTAGGGGCTTCCCTGCATTTCTTTAGGCGAATGCCGAGTAGGATCCTTAAAATATAGCCCGGGGGCCCTAGTTAACTCTTGGCTACCTTCCTCTACCCTTCCGCATCCCCCTTTCAAATCCCTTCCTATGCTATTAAAGGGAAGTTGCCCAACGTGGATTACCCTCATGTAGCCTGTTGCACCATTCTTTCCAGTAAATGTTTCATGAAATAATGCTATAATCTCGCACGCTGTGTGACATGTGGCACAGTTCTGTTGGAGGAAAACAACGTTCATTACGTACGTCGCACTGGCAAACTTTTGAGAATATTGTTTTATGACATCTATCCGTTCTTGAATCGCGTATTACGAGTGCATGATGAGTTGCCAGACACTGATAAGCATAGCTGTCACGGATAAGCGTTACCGAACTGTAGTTAAAACGCCTGTTAATTACAATATTAACAAAGAACACTTAAAAACAGTCATCAATTTATTGACAATTATTTATTGTAAGTCATACATAAGGAGATCGGCTTAAACTAAGTCATATTCATTTGTAAAAATATATAAATACAGGCATTACATTTTAGTTCTGATACTCTTATGGTCTTCACGATAATTTGATTCTATATTATACAATAAATTTGAACATAAAATAAAAAGCTGTAGAGAAAATCTTGACGAGAACTAAAAATTAGATGGAACCTTTATAGGAAATTTACAGTTAAATGAATAAAAATTCGATATTAACAATTATTTAGTCACGGAAAAACTTATCTGAATGCAAATTTTGATGAAAAATAGGCCTACTTCACAACACAGCGCGAGTTTTTGGCACGTGATTTTAGCGAAATGTTCTGACGGTGAAGGAAACAGGTTTTAATAAGCGATTTATTTAGAACATGCAAAAATATAGGAATGCCGTCCGACTTTTAAACTAATTGCTACACCGATTCGTAATTTAAACTTCCTTTCGGGACAAATAATTTATTATCAATTGTTTAAAAAAACGACTACAAATTAAAGCAGCTGTAAAAAAATTTCAAGTAAAATTGAATCTCCTGTAGGTTATTGTAAACAATCCAACATAACAAAGTCGACAGTAATTCGTTCTATACAACTTCCAAACTCGTGATATTTCGCTTAGGAATAACTGTTCTGCTTATATAGGTAAAAGTCCGAATGTGATTCTAGAGTCCTCAGAGTACAATAAAATTTAAAATAAAAAAATTACGTCTGATTGAAAATAATGAATAAGAAAGAGAAAAGATTCAGAGAAAAAAGTGATAATATAAATACTACATAACGATTCTGGGGTCCTTCTACCTATCTTCAGGTGGTGAAGAAGAGCCTCGAGACTACACTTGTCAGTTGTGTCGCTCTAGGCTCTTCTTAGCACCTAACGAAAGGGACAAGGATCCCAGAAACGTTGTGTGGTATTTATATTATGACTTTTTTTTGTCTGAATTGGCTATCTTTATTATTAAACAATAACATTTCATACACAAAGACACATTAAATATTTGACTGGGACGTTGTACATTTAAAAATGTGCACTACAGTTGAGTTCTCGGTCGATGCATACACGGTTACAATTTATACATTAATTTATTAAAAGTCCTTGTATAGCCATTTTACCGTACACAATCTAATGGTAATTTAGTGTTGATGTGTTCCATAGACCGGTTTCAGGTCTCATTTAAGAACCGCGACAATCGATGAAGACATTTGGTTAATTGCTAACCCGGCCCACAATATTGTCCACCTTCAGAGTAACGAACCGGTCCCCGTCGTTACATAACGTTTAACTCAGCTCGAAAAATCGTCATGGAAACAACTTAGCGGCCAATTGAATACAAAGTAACATCTCCAGCTTACTAAGATGACGGTACTACGCTAAGGGAATGTTCTTGAGAATGAAGAGCCGTTCCGTCATTTATGGCTAGTCCATGTCAATATATTCCCTCATTAAAATCCCACTTTCTTTTACTTTGTTTCGTAAGTCCCAGACTACACAATCCTTTACAATAATAGAACTTAATCGAATGACTGCTGCGTTAAATAAATAAATGCACCATAGTATTATATTTTTCACTATTTACAAACTTAACAATGACACAAGTAATTACCGACCCATATAAAAGACAATAACAGAAAGTAATTTTGAACAATATTTAAAATTAAGTAGGCGTTTCGATCAACATTTGTCATATTTGTCAATACTTTACATAACTTCGGCTAACATTTCCAAAAATTCATAAAGATTGAATTCCTTTTAGAAACATTGTTTACTCATTTGGCAGTCCTTTATATTATTTTTCATCAATTTCGAGAAACCCATGTGACTTCCAAGGTGAATAAGGATCGAGGAAGTAGTTAGCTAAGTTGGAACTCCCGTGGGTCGGTATCCTGGATCAACAAGATCACGTACCTCTTGGCGGATAATTTTTTTTTAAAAAAAACTTAAATTGAACCCTTTCATGATTTAATTAGTACAAAAATTGTACAAATAATCAAAATATACGTGTTTTTATAATTTTTCACATTATATTTGCGGACGAAACTCATGTAGTTTCTTCATTCTTTTAAAGTAGCAGATCAGGGGATTATTGGTACCCATATTTCAGAAAAAATCCACAATAACCTACAGATACTCATCAATGTTACGTGGTTTTTCCTCCTGCAAAGGAGACGGGTTAGACGCATGCAAGAGGAGATGAATTCAACTAGATTGCTCCACATTGGCACACGTCTAACGGATCTCAGGTTCCTCCAAACAAAATTTTCGTAAGAATTTAAACATCATAATCAATTCAATTTAATAAGTTGGATTGTGTTAAAGTATTTATTTCCCAGTATCATTACAATAACTCGTATTAACATACATTCCGTGTTGACGAAGGTGACAGAAGTTTTGTTCTATTATTTTCTTACTGTGAACCGAACTTTTATAAGGAAAGGTATAGAGAACAAGATTGTACATGAAGCCAAAACGGAAAAATTATCTACGTATTAATACGAAACTTATGAGGCTTAGCTCTTTTTGGTACATTAATAAATTGACACGTGATTTTTTGGAAGTACAAATGATCGCCATGTTTATGTTCTACATCGGACTGCTTTTAGGATTTAGGATTTAAAAAATACAGCATAATTTGTTCATACAAAAAATTGGTTCCTTATGCTGACATATAAAACTAATGTTATTCGTTTCCTAGATTCATATCATCCAGTTCCGGTATATGTGAAAGAAATTGTACAACCTCCACGGTGTAAATATACGATACTGCGCAGTGTGAAGACAATAGATCGGCAACTTTCAGTGAGACAATAAACAGCCTAGTTGAGACAGTTTTACGTGTCGCATATATCCGAAACGGATACGCAGTCTTACACAAGGATTGACAGGATAGTGTTACAGATCGTGATCAGACTTGACATTTCCAGTTCTAGGCAATCGGACCGTGGAAATTATCACCCAGACAAGGTTAGTCAAATTTATTGCCTGTAACGTGTCCCCCACATAGACGTCTCAAGAGATACGTTCTTCAGTGGCGTGCCAATAGGATCTTGGGTCTTATAAACAATTCCTTAGACATGAAAAAATTATTTCGACTGAAATGAGAAGAAACAAAAACGTAAATATTTTGGAGAGTTGATAATAGGAAATGCTAAAGTTAACAGGGTACGAATTGATTGGTAGACTAACGACCTATTGAAATGGAACAGTGAAGAATGTTCAGCAATGAAAAGGACAACTAACACTTCCCTTTTCGCAATAACAGAATAGTTTGAAACAAATAATCTTATTATAATATAATCAGGTATACTAAATGCCAATGCCGAAAATTCTTCAGAGATATTGAACAAAGAATTGGAGCGTGAAGCCACTGATGACATACGGTTGCACTTTCATAACAGGTTAAAGTAAGTAAAATATTACTGGACCCTAAATCAATTTAATCTGGGTAATATAGTAATTTGGATAGCTACGATTCAGTTCGAGTCAATGACGAGATATTTGAAAATACTCTGCGTTTGCATTTATATCAGTTCCCCACATATATTTGTATAGTTTTTAAATCACTTTGAAGAACATATTCTGTCGCTAGCTTATTTGTCTCTGAAACTCAACAAGTATTAATGATTTGTTAAAAATTTATGGCCCAGTAGCTATGTCCAAAAAAAGGTCGCCACGAGTAAAAGGTCGGGTATTTCTTTTTTCCAACTTGTATATGTTGGGGACATATTTGTTTAAGTTTTCCAATTCTAAAGGCCTCGGGAAAAGTTTCTGTGGCCTAAACATCACGAAATTTTGCACCTCTATTCAGTTTGTTGCTAATAAAAAAATCATGAATCATTCTATTAAAAATAATGTTCAGTAATAAATTATTGGGCATAAAATTCTGTATCGAATGGTGTATTACAGTGCGAAATTCGGTTGAATGAAGTCGTAGAAATCGTTCGTCAAATTTACGACATTTTACGTATAAGAGAATGCGTTTTGTCATCTGAGTGTTGATATCTCCAGTAGACTAATTTGTCATAGAATAATGGTTTTAAAGAATTTAATTCACTTTCTTCAGGTCGCATGAACTGGTTTTAAAAATTCACCCATTTAGCATTTAGTAATTGATTTTTTTACCATTTTAACATGGGGCTTTATGAAATATAAAATAATGCAACATGGCCAACATCAGTAAGAAATTTATTCATTAAATTAATTACAAAATACATTAAAATTAAATTCCATTTAGAAAAATAAATTAAAGTAAATACAACGATTCTTCTCCACATTTGGAACCTCTTCAGGAGTTTAATGTTGTAAAGAAACACGTACAAATTTTTTTCTAATATATCTTAAATACCAAACAAAATAGCTTAGTTTACGTATATTGTATAATTTGGACATTCCTACAATGACTTTTGGGCATGGAAGATGTTAAAGAATGTCTAAATTATAAATTATACGATAATTAATTAATTATTTGGTGTTTAAGATGACTGGAATAAATTCGAACATTTTTATTTAAATACATAACACACGGCGAAGAAGCGTTGCGTTTGAATTTATTTTTTATTGTAATTCAATGAACAAATTTATTCCGACTTTTGTTTCATTATTATTTACTTTCCTACGAGTTCGTGCTTTATCATTAATATTAGCTAATAATACACTAAATATGACCTTAATACATATTTACTATTACTAAAAAATTTTAAAATACGTTAATATCTATCTTTTTAATATGAATTCTCTATTCTGCTCCCCTTCCCATCCTTGCAACAATAGTTAAATATCATTGCGTATCGCATTATTTGTAACTGGTTTATAATTTTTTTTTAAAGATCATTTTTACAACATTAGTCAAATGAATTTACAGATTCCACAAATTGGCATACAGTGTATACATTGTAAATAATTAACACGGAGACTTGCGATCTTGAAAATGTCCATTGACGTTCCAAGTAATAGACGAGAGAAACAGAGGGTATCGGATGTGATCTTAATTTTCGTATAAGGTTTTATTATAAATTTAATGTGGTGCCTGTTTAAAATGTGTTATACGAATTTATTTTTGAGTAAGTTTGTGCTTGAGTAGGATAAGAGCATTATGTTCTTTTGTATATAACTACCCATCTTTCAATTTTCGTCGCCATGATTTTCATTTGTAAGTTTTGAATTTAGTTCGGAATACTATTCAAGGGGTTTCGTAGGGCTTACAATAACAACCATAAAAATTGATTGTTACGACAGCAGCAGTAAATGTATGCAGCCGCAACGAGCATTTAAGAATTGTTTTTCACGATTCTGCGGCAGGAAGCCAGATATGAGCGGCCTTGTGGAATTAATTGACAAAGAGGGCGGTGCAAAGCTGTGACATGCGGAGGGGGAGGTTCGCAATTGCGCATGTGCGATGCCAGCGCATGCGTCGAACAGTGCAGTTTACGACCTGTTACAACACAGTCACATCCCATAACTTGCCGTATCTCTGAACCCGCCAATAGCATTAAAGCAGGACAACCTGCCAACATCTTTGGAGACACATACCAATAAACAATGTGCACGTGGACGGATTATTTATTCTGAGTCGCACAATAAGAAAATAGAACGTATTTATGGCGTTACTAATGTATGCGGAAGAAATTATACAGTCTCATTCACTGTGTATTCGAGAATTGTGACATAGAATACAAATTGGGATTCTCTGAAGAGAATAACACCAATAATTCTGAGACCACACCTTTTCATTCGCTTTTAAAAAAGGTAGGAATTTTTCCGATGGAATCAGCGGCGTATTTCAAACATGTTATTAAGAAACATCATTCAAATAAGTATAAATAATCCTTTACAACTTATTTTGAACCATACCATACCAATTACAGAAAAATATGCACTTAATGCATGAGGTATTTCAATTTATTGACTTCATAGAATTATAAATAAATAAACCAACCTATTTTGTCGGAAATATATTTTTAAAATAATAAATTTGAACATAACATAATTGAATAAACTTTTCTTCACCAAATTTTAATGATATACTGATATTTCAAGAAATAAATATAAGTAATGTTCAATACATTTCCACATAATTGGATTACAAATATCGTGTTTGTAAAATCTTGTTCTTTGTAAATTTTTAGATATTCAGACTTGTAAAAGATTTACATTTGTACCTGAAGCGGTACGTCGTAACAATTTTTAATTTATTAATATGTTCTAACATTTTATTTTACAATTCTAAAAATTTGGCTGGTTTATTCATTTAAATTTATAAACGAGTGGCGTTTCCAGAGAACTATTATATACGAAACCTTGCGCCATTACTACTCATTTTATTGTAAAAATTCTTATAAGCTTCTGCACTTAGTGGAATTAAATAATAACAAGTTATAAGTTTTTTTATGAAAAACACACGAAAAAGGGACTGTAATTTATACTTGCACGTAGAAGAAAAACATTTCTTAATTATTGAAGGGCTAGTTGCAATAATTTCATAGTTTGAATTAAAATAAGTGCTTAGTATATTTCACCAATCCATTTTGCCTTCAGATAAATTTTAGCTATCTTTGATGCATACTATTTATGAGTTTCATTTCAGCTAATTTTCTCTTACAACGTACTTTGTGGAAATAATGTTATTGAAAGTGCAATATCATCTCAATTCAAAATAAGTTTAAATCAATTTAATTATTTAAAGTAAAACACGTTAATCGAAATTAAATTAATCTGGATTTACGAAAATACGTCGTTGAGTACATAACACTTATAAAAACCCAAAGTGATACTTTCCGTGATTCTTTAATGATCTATTAACAGAATACATGCCATATGTTATCACTGAAAATTACAAACAAAATGCAATTTAGACTTTAAGCAAATAATTGTGAACTTCGATCGTTACCATTACTTATTTTTGCATATAGTTTATTATACTTAATATTGTAAGTGTACAACAAATTAAAAATATTATTTGAAATAAATATGGGCAACACTTCTTTACTTGGAAATCTAATTTTGGATCCAGATCCTAAATATTTTGAAGCAGCTAATCACTGACACAAAGCTGCAGATTTGAGCACAACGCCCTGAGCAGACCAGTAATTGGGACTTGTAGCCGTAAAGGGGCTTTTATTTGTGACTAACAAAGCAGGGGAAACTAAGCGCTCATTAAAGACGTGCTTGTTAACGCTTTCACGTATTTAACGTGCAATTAACACAGAATTTAAATGTCCGATATTAATTTATGTCTGCGGAGCGGAATTGTGGAACGCGGGATCTACGACCTGTGATTACGGATTTACATTCGTCGGGCATAATTATTGGAATTAAGACGCTTTATAGCAATTACAATCGCTGTTTTCGTGTCGCCGCTTTATTGTATTTGGGAAGTGAGGACCACGCCCTTTCTTGGCTGGTCAATTAGATCCCATGTGAAGGCAACCACAGAAATTGGGTGGTCTGACCGCGAGATTCACAAAAGCAATCTCGGTCTCTGTTTAGTTGTCATCATTAATCATCACAGCTGCAGCAAAGTTACGTTATTTGCAGAGGGGGCAAACAAATTTCATTTATGGCTGGCGTAGCATCCATGTAACGTTTCGTGGGTTTCTACAGGTCCGGAATTTTTTTTTTTTTGGGATGCAGAGAAAAACATTATGCGACAGTTCCTTTGATCAGGCACCAAATGGATTAAATCAACTCTCTCTAGGGTCATACTTTCGATAGCAAAGAAGGCATCACAATTATTGCTAAGAAAAAAATATTTTTCTATGACTGTCATTAACATATCTAATTGCAAAACCTTTTTATTGCTTCACTTTGTTTGCTTTTCTAAAACTAGGTACATTTAGTATTATACAAACCAAACCAATCCGAATACGTTTTACGGGTGACCCACGAGTACATAACCATTAGTATTCAGACGTATTTTCTGCGTTTTTGAATTGTTTTAAGTTGCTTCTCTTGACCGATTTTCCTAAAATTTCACAAGATTAAATTTAATTTCTTCCCAGTTCTACAAGAATTTTTTTTTGCTTATTGCTGCATTTTGTGTTCTGATTACAATAAAGATTTTTCTAAATCGTAAATAAATGGTTTACTCGGAATTCTAAAAACGCCTCATTTTTATCGGATATATTCCTCAAAATTTTATTTTGTCCTTCACAAGCAATACAAGATAAATTGGTGTCAATTAAAAAATTACTTAAGGGAACCAAATTCATGAATATAATATTCAATTGTTAACAATTAGTGAATAATCCAAATAAATTGGTGATCTAAGAAACATATTAAATTATTTTCAGAAACCAATGACATCGAATTGAGACGAAGAAATAATTGTATGGTCACAGGGAATGAATTGCTAAAACTGTATCTTTTCTGGGACGCACTTATTGTGAAACTATTCCTTTAAATTCCGTTTATTGGAAAATAAATTTTGTTGGCGTCTATAAGACTCACATAACATAGTAAATTTTATGGTTTCAAGAATAATTATTTTTTTTCAGACACCCATTTAGGATTTTCCAACTAATACTTGACTGTTCATAGAAACCTTCAGAATTATTAACCATACTTAACTAATTTGTCTCAGGAAAATCACCAAAGTTGTGCAAGGATATTTGACCGAGAATATCATATTATTATTATTATTACATTTTATAGTATGCTACAGTGAGTAAATGATTAAATTCAGTGGTCCACAAAGATACTTGGAGAAGAACTATTGTTATTAGTACAGTTGCCCTGGTGAATGATACTTTTCTGATACGTCGCGACTTGATTAATTTGAGAACGTGCACTATTTTACCAAATATCAAGAAATAATGTTCTGAGATACCAACTTCGTCACATGAAACAGAAGGCTTGAGAAGATCATAGTCCACTCAAGTCATTTGGTAATTTTTTGACGTAACAAATTCCTTGAGAACCCAGAATTTTTAAATTGCACAATTCACAAATGAAGTGTCTTGTATGCTGTACGTTCGCCAATAATTTAAACGAGACATCACTGTCCAAAAATTGCACACAAGCAGTAATAACTATAACCTATTCAAGAGTCGCCGCTCACCTCTGGACCTATTCATCTAAATTATAACTAATGGACGGTTCATTAACGTTCAACATATTTAAAGGTCTGCGAGTCAATGAATAGTTCCTTGATTAAAATGACATGAAAGGAGGTGATAAATTACCTTCCACTGGTGGGTTTTATTTGTCGTCGGTTCAACCCCCTGTGAGAGAACAATGGTGGAGGGATCGATATGTGCCGATACAGTGAAAGCCCAGAGAGATCCGCTTAAATCGTGCAACTTTACGACGAGTGACACGCGACACCGTTGTCGTTAAGCAACTTGGTGGCTCATAAAACACACCACTTAAAAGGGCCGTTAAAGTAATTACCCTGGTGGCCACCTGGCGGCTGACACTAAAGGAGCAGGGACAACACCCTTCCAGGTTCACGATCTGCTACCTGCTACCAAGGACCGCCGGCCGCATAATTCTCCAGAAGCCCAACTTTACCCTCCAAGTCACGCTGATCCAGAAGTCTTTGGACCACTAACAAACTTGAAACATTTATTAATTTTCATACCAATCGTTCCAGGAATATCAGCAATAAAATAAAGTTACACCACACGTATTCACCTTCTGTCATTTTTAAAGTATTCTCCTAGCCCGTGTAAACAGCTCCCAGCGGATTTTCCTTGAATTGAAAGCTTCCTGAAAGTTCTTTCTGCTGGACATGTTAAGTACCGCCATAAATTTCTCTTCAATACTTAACAGTGGCCTTTATTATAATCCTCGTCAAAAGAAAAATATCACACGCGACGAGGTCAAAAACGACAAGCTTATTGTTCTTCATCAGAAAATCGTTGATGATGCGACCCAACCTATACCAGCAACCCGCCTCACGCTTAGCTCGTCGGGTAATTCCTCTGGCGCGTTCCATACGATAGCCTCCTATGATCTTCCAGAATCTCATTCCCAACAAAACTCCCACTTTCAGGCCTTATACCCGTTGACGGCTATACTGGACTATATTTTAGATAGTTTGGGAATTGCATTTTTTATTCATCTATTCAACTATTATTCATCTATTCAACGTGAAGATTTCACCAAAATCTCAATAACGTCTCAATAACTCTAGTTTCAATGTGCATTTTAATAGTAAAACCGATATTTAAAAAGTTGTATTTTTATCTGGTGGACGCTGAAATATTTACACAGAAGCCACTTCAGAATACCGTGTGTTACCTTAAAATGCATGCCTGAAAGAATTTTTTGTGAATCAATTGATACTTTTTTTTAGGGTAACAGGCTACATGAGGGTAATCCACATGGTGGCAACTCCCCTTTAATAGCATAGGAAGGGATTTGAAAGGGGGGATGCGGAAGGGTAGAGGAAGGTAGCCAAGGGTTAACTAGGGCCCCCGGGCATTCGCCTAAAAACAATGCAGGGAAAACTCTACAAAAACCTGCATCAGGTAGGTCGGGCATTTGGTACTTGTCCCACGCCCTTCCGATGGCGGGAGACGTTCTCTGTGGCGTCGCAGCTTTTCTCTCGCCGTGCCTTGACCGGTGTAGGAGGCAGCTGGACGACTATTCCAATAGGAATAGCGGACAACTCTTACCGTATGCCCAAGGTCTGCCTCGGCATGTGGGAACCTTAGTTAAAAAAAAAAAACAGAGTGATGTGAAGGCATCCCCAATGGTAACCACTTCCTGTCTCTCCTACAAGGTTCTGCTGCGAGAGAATAGCCCTGGCTGACTCCATTCTCATAACACTTGTAATCTTTAGATTATTAAATGATTACCAAGCAGTAACAGAAGAGTGTAACATGGGAACGAAAACTGATAGTAACAGAAATAACAGAGAGTAAGTTGTCAACGCGACAGAGCAGCTCTTTCGTTATAAAGCCAAGAGATATACAACAAATAACTTTCGGTGACAGGATCATTGTACCGGTCCGGTACACGTCTTTCACCTATGACGTCAGCAACAGCGGCCCAGCTCATAGTATCAGAGATACACGCAGGATTTTCACGAGTGTATAAACACAGCCTTTTCTCTATTTATGTCTGTTATAATTTAAGCATTGTTTCGTAATAATAATCTATGAGCAACCCTGAGTAAAATAGGTAGGATATGTCTCTTGCTCCTGGAAACTTTGAATAACGCGGGTTTCTTAAATTATTAAGGTGAGTAATATTGTTTAGTTAATGTTTCTTCAAAAAGTTATCATTTACTCTATCTCAATATTTTGGATGACTAGAAACTATAGAATCTTCATCAATATATTAAGACGTTAATTGTAAATTTGAAAATCTAAATTGTTAGAGAAATCCTTTGTGGCGGCGGTACAGAACATAGCAACAATGTAGCCAAGCACGGTTTCCTTTGTCGGAAGAGGTATGCGCGCTCAAAAATTGCGAGACGGTTGTTCAGTTGGCTGGAAGGTTTGGTCAAGTACAGGTCGTATTAAAATAGACGAGATATTCTTTTAAAAAGTAAAGTTAAGTAGAAGCAGTGGGCAGTCAGACACGACAGTAATTGGTCGAGTTGAAATAGACAAGACAATTTCAAATATTCAAAGGAAATTTGCAGAGAAATATCGAGGATTACCAACCAACAGAGTTGATTGGTCCATGAACATTTTGCTCAAGACGAAATATTCATTTGAGCAGAACTACGAAACCTGCTAAGCACAAACAGTCTTGTGAACATAGTCGGGCAGGATTAGCAGAAGTCAAAAGAGGGAGAGACGAAAAGGAAGTTCATCCTGGTTCCTGATTTTTTATCTAAAAATATTAATTTTAGAATCTGTGAGTTTTTAGAAGCAAAGCAAAACCCCGCCATAGTGTTTCGTCAATTACAAGGTATCCTGGAATGCTCCCGTGAGTAACAATATAAAACAAATAATTATGTAAACCTGATTAAAAGATAGACGTCAGATTTCGTTTTCTTCTTTTGATTAAAATTTCTTAATTAGAATCCATCTTTTTAGTTTAATTTCGTTGACAAGTAAATTTCGTCATAGTTAATTGACAAGTGAATCTTTTCTTTTTTAAAATTGGAATTTGTGTTTAAATTGAGAACTAAAGTGATTCGCCATTATCAAACCCAGTAGAGACCCTGAGATATTTTTAAATTGTGTAATTGTGTTTAAAACATTGATAATAAATTTGTTTGTTTGTAAAGTTGAAAATAATTTTATTTATTAAACGCCACTAGTTTAATTATTACAATATTTGTCTAAGGTGATAATACTTTGCTTTAAACTCAGCCGACACATTTAAAATGAGCTCTTTGTATATCAAATATACGTTTTAGCAAAGTTTAAAGCTGTATCAGCCAACGAGGCGCGAATGGCAAACATAACATCATTAGTCACACCTTAAAAGCAATTAACTGATGATTACATAATTAATCACTGTTGACGCTTAATACCCACACTGTTCTGTGATAAATGGCGAAATAAAACGTACTGAGACGGGCGTAATTAGTTTGGTCTCTTCAGTGTAGAGCGTTACCCCGCTACGATGATGATGTGTTTACCCTTTTCTACACGGTTTTGCAAGTGTTATCGCCATAACTTACACAGCGAGTAGCAAATTTGTTCCGCCCATTATGGAAGACGAGTGTAACGTTTCCTGCAATCAGTTTTGTGTGGCCTTTCGATGCCTGGGTGGCAATTTGAGAATAACTAACTGTTCACGACAGCAAACTAAATCACTTCACACGCCACAATGTAGCATTTGGTTTGCAAATCGAGGCAATGACTCAAATCTGACAGCATCGCACAGGGCGTTTTGCGAAAAAATTAACGCACCGCTTCTTAAATGGGCAATTGTAAAAGGCTTTCCTGATTACAAATTATGTATCCAGTAAACCAAATTGGTCACATTTGTAGTCGGTAATAAATTCATAGCCGGCTCTCGGTCCTGAACGGCAAACGATTTGTGGAAATGGAGAATTACGAGATTTTAACCGAGTGTGTTTACAACTTCACGACACTAGTAGTGATTGTAACACATACTAGATAGCAAAAAAAATATGTGAATGTATGTAATAATTTAATCAATAGACGGTAATGATCAATAGACCATGACAAGTTGTCCAAACCAAAATAGAGGAAATCATCAGCACTGATGGCGCACATGAAAATTGTTTACTGCGGTATAAACTACCTATAACCGTAGACAGAACGCTTTGTATGTAGAAAAATTGCCCATTTACTCACAACGACCTTAACCCCAGAGTTGAATATGAAATCCTGTTGGACAACTTTTGCAATTTGCTTTGCAATGCTCACACATCTCACCTTGTAAGCTAGAATTGCATGTGTTACAACACTCAACATAATGCATTTGCTCCGTCTTCTGTCCTTGATTTTCAGATCCATCTCCATTTACGAGATTTCAAAGGAAGATACGCAGAATGTTCAGTGCATTGCGTTATAACGTGCTTATAATAAGTTGTAAATAGTCAGTTTTTTATGTCGTATTTTAAAGCGAGAAATGCATATTCTCTCGCAACATACGTAAGGGCCAGTGGCCACGACCCTTTGGAGTATTCTTGAGAAACAGCAAGGAACAGACTGTTTTGAACTTGAAAGAAACTGCCACACATATACGGCGACAGACAATAATAAACTGTATGTCAACTAAGATGGAAAACAATGATAAACGGATCTGATCTATTAGGATTAGTAACTTCTATTCGCTTTCAATGTATTAGGTGCCAAGGATCGTTACTTATTACAATTGCGGTGAAAGCGAATACCGTGTGTTGTTTATGGGCGCCGGGTGAAGAGAAGTGACGGAGAGTTCATGGGCTGCAGCATTCCCAGCAGAGATTCTCTTTCTGTTACAAGTCTGGAGGCAATCTGCATTCTTCTACGGGAAAAGATGTGCGTTGTACTTTGTGTCGGTGTCTTGTGAGAGAATTTTGTATGTTTTTGTGCCTTTACGGTACAGAGAGAAAGCTAAGGAAACGTTCCACCCATGTTGCCGCTTCCATAGTTTAAAGTATGAATGAACTAACGAATGAACAATTTTACATATACACATGATTTTAAGTACCTCCTACCCTGAGATAATGGTCCTTGATACTTGTTTTAAATATTTTATGTAAATATATGTAACTTTTTCATATTTTCAATTTAATCGTCTTATATTAGAAGTAAATATATATTTTATATAGTAAAAATGTAATTATTTATAAGAAATAACCTTCCAATATAGAAGTATTTACATAAATGGCGCAGGACGACGGGTATAATTTTGCGAATTGTTTTTTCAGTTGTTTTAATTCGAGATTTATATTCATATATGTAAATAAATATATATAAATATAATTCTAAAAACAAAAAAATCTCAAGAAATCAGTGAACCTTAGGAATAGTAAAGTGTTATTGAACAACGGATTACAATTTTAGCTTAAATCTTCATTGATATTGGTTTGATCAATTTGGTTTTATTTATTGTTCATACAGTAGTGATGAATTTGCTTATATTTTTTCATGCTTAAGGTTTGCATGGTCTAACTGCCACAGTCTCGCTAATTTTCGATATTAAAATAATGTTAATTAGATAAAGTTGCCAATTAAATTAAACCTACAAAATAAAGTCCACATCAACGTTTCGGTTTCTCGCTGTTTAATAATGGAATAACATCCTTCTACTTCTTAAATGCATTCCTCGATTTTTTCCCTGTTTGGCCTTTTGTAACACACATACTGAATTTATATAAAGCCGTGTCTCATAATACCATTAACTGTATTCCAGAAATCTCCCTTTCCGACACCAATTAGGTTTAGCGTTCAATACCTAGAGAAGTGTTTCTATGAGCGTCTATCTAAAATGACATATTTTAAAATAGTGGGGGTTTAATATTAATGTGATGAAAAGTTCTTAAAGAAAATGGTCTGGAAGAATTTCAGAATTGTATGATTACGAATAATGAATACGATGATCGTTCGTTATCGATATGACACAGAAATGGCGCTAGTTGGGCCAAAAGTTAAGTCGTAGTGTAATAAGGTATAATTGCCTACCCATTGTATGAAGTAATACGGTTACATCTGAATGGTTTTTTTGATTTTTATCACTGTTACACACACACACACACACATATATATATATATATATAATCACCAAGATGACGTTAATTAAATGAAATTTGCCCCACGTTGTGGTAGCCAAAATCTAATAATCAAAAGAAAGCCTTTATTTAGTTTAATTTGCCTCACGTTGGGCGCCATAATGTAATAATCACCAAGATGACGTTAATTAAATGAAATTTGCCCCACGTTGGGCGCCATTTTTTAATAATCAACAATGAAGCCTTTAATTTGCCCCACGTTGTGGAAGCCAATTTGTAATAATTAAATCCAAGGTTTTTTTAAAATGAGAAGATAATCAATTAACAAACAAAATATTTATTTATTTGCGGCAATAACTCAAAAACAATAAAAATTTTAAATTTTAGATCTCAGGTTCACTACTGGTTTTGATAAGGGACACAACAAGTTGTTTCAAAAAACTAATTAACACACTGTTTATAATTCACCCAGTCAATATGCCGATAGGAAGAAATGAAAAGAAAAGAAATTAACTCTGATTGACAATTAAAATAGAACGAAATCTGACTTCTATACTTTCATTACGTTTACATAAATCAATATTTTTGTATTTTGTTACTCACATCTGTGCAGCTGGTTCCAGAATTCCTTTTTGTTTTCGGGAGTACACTATTGCAAATTTTTTTTACACTGATTCTAATATGGCTCACAGATTTTACACTCTTTAAGTCAACCTTGATAGGCTCCCAGGAACTCGGATGATCCTCCTTTTTGTCAGCTATCTGGTGACCGCTTGCCTTATATGAATCCTGTGATTCATAGATTTGCTAGTCTTTTTAACGCTTGGGACTTAAACTGCAACTTTACTATTCCTGGCTGGCTACAGACATACACTGCTTTTACTTATCAATATTTACGATTTACATGCTTCCGTTAATGTTTTTTACTTTGTCTTCAATTCTCAACTTTGTTTAATAATACATTAAACAACGGCTAGTCTCTGCTCTAGAATCATTTGTTCCGTCCTCCGAAATGTCCCGTCACCAACGGAACTATCGTAGTATCGAGTTTTAGCGCGCATACGCCATTTCTGACTTTCCAACAAAGTAACAAATCCCAGCTCCATTGTCGCTTAGGAAACTCCTGCCGCTACAATTAAATTTTATGTCCTAATTAATTGACATTACAATATTGTCATATTTAAAAAATGCGGCTCAAACAGTAACCGTAAATAAACAATTACATTACCAAATTAAAGATTAAAAAATAATAAAAATTAAATTCACAAAAACAATTAACATGAAAAAATCTAAATAAAACAGAAATCCAGTGAACTTTACAGAAATCTGACGGTACTCATATTTATATAACGTTTAAAATAGGAGATTTTTACATACCAGTTTATTAGACCTGATCTCGTACCGTATTATTTATACACTTCACTATTTTACTTTTAAAGAAAAATTATTTCAACAAGCCATTACACTGTTCACAACTTTGTTTATGACCATCATCGGCCGAACTCCCAAACTAGACTCGTCATGACCATCATCGTCAGGTTCCCAAAAGACTGCTGTTTCGCCAAAGGTTTTGTGTATTGCTCCCGCTGCCGACAATAATACAGACTGGAAAAAATTCCAATCTCCGCATTCTTGCGCCACACAGACTGTTATTTACAATTCTCTGGTCTCAATATTACGCCGACAATAATATTAAAGAAAATTATTTACAAAAACTTTCATTATACATTGGTGATCTCTGCAATATATAATCTGTTATGAAGATTGTTTTGAATCATACCTATGATTTTACAGTATATATATATATATATATATATATATATATATATATATATATATATATATATATTGTAATAATTTAAAAAGACTAATGGCTGTGGCTAAATAAAAGAATTCATGTGAAAACAATTAATCAATTTTTATTAATGAAGTTAAAACACATATAATATTTGGCACAATAATATTTGGAATCTCAGGGTCTTTACTGGGTTTGATAAATGGGTGAATTGAATTTACAATAATTTATAATTACATTTAGCCTTTATTGAAGTTAATTCGTCTAAACCTCGACGAATTTTGTTGCGGATGACAATAAGATTACAGATTGAATTTAAATTAACTAACAAAACAATTAAAGAAATGAATAATTAAAGAAAAGAAATAATTGAAGAACGATCTGACGTATCTTAAAAAAATGGTTTACAAATAAATTTTAGAGTTTTTTTACTTACGGCCGACCAGGTCTCAATTTTGGGGCTTTCTGTGCACACGTTTTTGGGGATATCACTGAATTTAAATTGGTTACAAAACACTGTCGAAACTTTAGGTTCTCTCAGCTGGAAACGGCTACTCCTTCCGAATTAATGGTCAGTCAGATTATTACCAACTTTCTCTCGGTGAAATTGGTGACGGTCTCTTTACTTATTGAGTTTTTACTGCGGCATGACTTATTAAGGTACTGTTTGTAGCAGATAAACCACTGAGTGAAAACCTTTTACTTGGTTTCAACCTGCAGCGTCTCTAGATGGATATGTGTCCGCCGTCCGACTTCCAACTAACTTCGTCTCTCTCCTCTGACTCACTGTTCGTCTCGTAGATTTTTGAATGCGTACGTCTTAACAATGGTTCTTTTGTCTCGCCGCCTGTGTCGCGGTGTATGCTTTATATACTCTAATAATGAGTCCTTTACTTTGCAATTATAACAATGGATTAATTACTAATTACTACAATATATATATATATATCTATATATATATTTGTGTATATGAGGTACGAATGTTCAGTGGTTAATGAGAGTTTGGTCCCAGGCGTAACCAGGCCTTATTTACAACGATGATCAATTTACCAAATACTTAAGAAACGTTGCTCGGAGTATTTATGTTCCATTTATCACGAGCAAAGCTTGCGTGACGCGGCACTCCAGATTGGCTTATGGCGGATTAGCATTAGCACTACACCTGTTGTTGAGCGCATGATGGACGGTAACGAGCTGACGGCATCTCTGGAATTTGATCAATGCCTTAACAAACTTGTTTATTGGCGGTGTTTACATTCTTCCTCATCACATAAATGTGTCGCAATACAATTTTAATTGAGGATAAATGCGTTTTACGTCTGTAAAAAGTTTACACGATTCTCGTGGCCTTAAAACTTGAATTCCTCTCAATCCCGTTAGGCCACACACATTAGTTTACGAAGTTTGTAGAGAGAAAGAAAATAATCGTTTAATTTTTAGATAAGAGTTACGTTTGGTACCAAAACATGTGGAAGATTTAAAAATTATCACCATGAATAGTTCGAAATTACTAAAGGTCTTGGATCATTTTTTATTCAGGTTCAAATTTAGAGCTAACTTTTTCACGATCCATTATAATAATCATAAAGTGATTATTTTTACAACTGTTTGTGTTTCCCCACAATTGAACAAAGCCAGGAACCCTGACAAATGAAATTTACAAATTCTCATACTCGACTCAATTACTGGCTAGTCCTGGTAAGTCGTCTATCAGCTGCCTGTTTGAATAACTCAGATTGACTAATTTAAATTTTTATACGTCGATTCTCGTAGTTACAGATACATAATTTAATTTTACGTATGCAGTCGTCCCGGGGCCAGCATTCAATTAACTGATCCCAGGGAGTGGGTAAGTGATTACATTACATCCCCCTGTATATTTTATCCCTGTTTCGTTCATTATAGTCTCCGTATTTCGTTAATTCTGTATTTGGTTGGGCTACATATTTGTAACAGGCCCAAGAACGGAACATCGAGTATTTTTCTTCACATACTCGTCTGTTATAAACCAAGAAACAAATATATTAAGCCAAATAAACAGATCGATTTTAATTGATGACATTTTAAGTGTCAAATAACCTTAACTCAAGTCAAAATTTCCGTGAGTAATAAAATCGTGGCTGGGAAAGGAATAAATAAAATTCAGAAATTGCATGCGTTGTATCATGTTTGAAAATGCATCCCAACCCAACCCTCTAGCGTTTGACTCTGCTTGACAACAGTGACCAAGTGCCAATACTGAAACGTTTTAAACCTTGTTTTAGACCTTCCTCACCTATTTTAACTCCAGCATCAGCATCATTGGGTGTTTACTCCACACGTAAATTTTCACTGTAAATGTTATTACATAAATAAACCTGATTTGCATATTGTTAACATCATAACAGATGTCAAATAAAAGTCAATAATTAAAAAAAATTATTTTCTATTTTCACTGTCAAGACGTTTCGAACTGTGATGTATTTCGTTTTAAGTCCCTCTGTTCTGTTCTTGATTTCCTCACTCTATTCATATATGAATATAATTCACTTTATTAAAGTTTCAGAATATCTAATAGAACAAATTATGTTTCTCAGTATTAAAATTACAATACAGTATATTTAATATTGATGAATAAAAATAAATGGAAATATGGTAAGATATATAAAAAATATAAAATTACGTTTTATAAGAACGAGAGAAAGTAGTAAAGATCATATTATATTATCTGTGTACCAATTACTTTCAATGTCTACCACATTTTTCGTATTCAGGTAATTATGAAACGTACTACCTTCATGTTTGTACGCAATTAAAGTATAATGTTCAAAACAATTGGATTGAACGTTACATAATGCTGTGTCGTGTTGTATTGGCAATTATCAATTGCAGCTGAATTTACAAATTACTCGTAATTCACCAAAACTAGACGTAAATCTGCAGTCTTCAAGGAAGATTTAATTAGGGAAGTTCTGTGCCGTGAAAAAGTACTCGTAAATGTCACAGCATCCGTAGTTTGTAATGGAATAGCCGTAGAGACGATAAGAAAGATAAATGGCATTTAGATAGAGGCCGAATCACATCAAATCACGAGGAGTTATATCACTGCATCAAGAACTGGTAGTATTATATATGTAAATCAATAAAGCTCCGTTCTGCTTCAGCCGTAAGTTAGGTAGATAATATTCGTAAAAAGGAAGCGATAAATCGCCATGGAAATGCAGCCTTTAGAATCTAATTTCGTACCACGCATTTCGTTCTACCGCGTGAATTGTAATATGTTAATAACGGCTTAATAGAGCTACCACAGTCAATTTTGACAGAACATGTCTTCCGCGAAGTGCTTGTAATTGGCTTAACTCCCTGTCACGAGTATTAGCGTGGGAAGGTAAACGGCGCCTTGGGCTGGAAGAAGATGCTACTTTGCTAAACTCACCGCGTGAAATCCGAAGCGATTAATCAAGTCAGGACGTGTTATGGCAGCGACACGTCACTACCAGCGAATCGTGGCTAAACGACGTCTGACAGCCGCCAATACCAGTCCGCAAATGTACCCGATGGCTAATATTAGCAAATGACGCGGACATAAATAAGATCGGATTTTAAAATAATATGGAAATAGTAATACCAGAATAATTACGGAGGCTGCTCCACTAATATGGCACTAAACCAGTTGTGATGCGGCCATTAGAATATCAGCAACTCTATGTTAACACGTGGGGGCCTGTTTTTACGCTAATAAATGGCTGCACATATGCGTCCACCATAAGACATTCATCCAGGAGGGTCGTGGGCGAGCAACGGCTGTCAGATTTATTCAAAGGTCCTACAACAGGCGCTTCCTATTAATTTAGACTTGTTTTGTGAAGAGCAACAGAAGCAAAGCAGGAACTAAAAATTAAAATTTATGGCAACAGATTATTTCACTAAAACGCATATGCGAGGAATTCAGTGAATTAACACGAAACAAATTACTGGTCAAATTCTGGTAATATTCTGCTCCATCATGAAAGTCTACGAAAAACTAGCATCTTGTTACTATAGCATGCCCTCGATCTTCAAGATACTACTAGCGACAATAATATGACGATTATTGAAGATATGACGATGAGATTGACTGTTCTGAGATTCTAAGAACACACAAGAACAAAATTGAAACTTTTTATTGCCTCAGAAAGAAAAATATGAGATTCTGATAGTTGTAAATAATGCAGTTTTATGACCATTACCAGACAATATTTTTATTTATTTACGAAAGCGTTTCCGTACGTGTTTGTACCTTCCTCAGGTCTTTTCTGCGGAGAAATTGTACAAAAGTTATCGAGAAGCCAATGAATTTATAAAAGTGGTTGAACAAAAAATATTATACGATTAACACAATGACTTCTCGATAACAACAAATTTATTTTGTACAATTTATCCGCAGGAACGACCTGAGGAAGGTACAAATATTTTCTGGTATTGGTCAGAAAACTACATTATTTATTTAATATAAACAGACGTAAAAATAGAATCTTTAAAAGATTCTGATAGTATTTTATTTCCTGTATTTAAATATAATATGATATCGGGTTTTCCCCATCTAGCAAGGTTTCCGACATACAGGCATTTATAAATCCAAAAATTGTAATATATTCTTCATATACTTCATACACCTAGAAAGTAAAATATTCTCGTTGAATATATCGCAAAAAAAACAACGTAATTCCTTATTTAGATGTATATTTTGTGTTTTCACCAATGTGAAGAAACACGTCAGGGAAAATCGTTTTGTATGATACGAATTAGATACAATTGAAGAGGCTTAGGAAACCAGAATGGCATTGTGGCAAGTTCCATTTAGTCATTTATAGAATGAGGCTAAAAATTGGTTCGGATGTTAAATTATTTATTGACCTTCCTCAAAACCTTTTTAAATAATCTTTTCTATAACAATCGGTAAAGATATGTTAAAAATATTATCAAATATTTTAAATGAAAAAAATTTAAAAATTTACGTCTGATTGAAAATTAATAATAAGAAATATAGCCAAAATAAAGGCAAAATAAGTGATAATATAAATACCACATAACGTTTCTGGGATCCTTAAGATGCTAAGAAGAGCCTAGATCAACAAAACTGCACGCGTCAGTTGACAAAACTCAAAGTTTTAAAACTAGAATAAGTATTAAAGCCGAAAGTGAGCAAAACATAACTGAGAAAAGACAATGTAAACGTTAAAATAAATAGAAGACGCAAATGGAAAGGCTAGGTGTCAAATGTTGAAATGAAAAAACAATACAGCTGACTGAAAATTAATAAAAATATAGCCAAATACTTTTGAGTTTTGCAACTGACGAGTGCAGTTTTGATGCTCTAGGTTCTTCTTAGCACCTGCAGGATCCCAGAAACGTTGTGTGGTATTTATATTATCACTTATTTTGTCTCTATTTGGCTATCTTTCTTATTACAAAAGATTTTATGCTATATATCACCTGAGGAGTATACCTATTGATAGTAAAACAAGTAATCGACAAGAATATAAAGATTATAATTGACTGGATGCGTCTTTTCCATAGATGAAATCTTCTGAAAGTTTACCCCGTGATCATCGCTCATTGCGCCAAGATTTTCCTGGATTAAATCTAGGTGCAGAAAGTGTATTTTTAAGGACATATTACAACGCAAATTTTTATGAGATGCTATTAGATCGCTGACTATACCACAGAATTTTTCGGCTTTTCACTTTCCCAAAAAACGGCGAGTAACTTTTGTGAATGCTCGCTAAACTTCCTCCTCCAGTGGATTCAACCTTTTAATCACGAATTAGTGATGGTATTGGTGGACTCATAAATATCTCTTTTTTTCTTTTTGCTTCACTAATTTTTTCTTGCATCAATCGACGTACAAAATTGTATATCACGCAACCATTTGTGGTTCTCCTTCAGTATATTTGAAATGCCACGTTATTTCGACTTATTTTGCTTCAATTATTTTATGTAACATTGCATCTATTTTTGTATAAACTATCAACTATTCTGTGAGAACTCATAATTGCGGTAATGCTTACTAAAATGTAAAACTTTTCGTTTGTAGATAATCATAAATATTATGTGTGAGATACAAAACCAGCAAGTAATATTTCCTAAGTATACATTAATCTTCATATTTACATGTTTATTTTGAAATCAATCAAATGAATTAATAGAGTTCAATAAAGAATATGTCAGAAACAAAAGGGGAGATACAGGGACATCTACAAATAATGAGCGACGATAAACTGTCAATTAAACTAATAAGCCAAAAGAAAGACCGAAGTAGGAACAGGAAATGTTAATCATCCAACAAACCTTCGGATGGAAATGGTAATCTTTTACATAATTGATTTACAAACTGGCCGAGAGATAGAAACTTGTGGGATCAGTGACGGGCGGCGACGATAGCAAAACGCTTTTATTTGTATCAGCGCGACTTTGTTTCTCCAATTACAAGTATGAACACAAACAATAAAACAATTATTTGCGTTGAGTAGTATAATTTTTTTAAGACGAATTGGCCGTTTTTCTGTTTATTTATTAAATTATAAATGTCAAATTAAATTCAATATTAAATTTCATGAATTTACTTCTAACCATTAAACAGGAAATTAAAAACATTCAAGAAAAAAAGTAGTTCTGTAGAGGAAAGGAAACTCAAGGTTGCGAAGGAAGGTTTTAAAATAAAAAGATGGAAGATATTCGTTCTGAGCCGGTATTAGAAACGACGGTTTCACTCAATAATAGAGGAGTGGTCACGAGTTCGATTCTCAGTTCCGGCGTGTATTTTCCTATCCTTTACTTGGTTGAAAATATTTTTGTGCATGTATAATATCTAAATAATTACCAAGCAACATAGAGGCAATATTTGTGGACGAATTATTAATTCAAAAGATAAGTTGTAGCGTTGTGTATGAAGAGCAAGCAGTCATCAGTGGATATTTCTGATGACACTAAATATTAAATACTGAAAATTTTTTAAATAAATTAGATGATAAACATATTATTATAGGTGAATAATAGTTATATTGCACGTGATCTGGAGAGATCGAAGCGGGATTATTGAGGAATGGGAATTATATTTCTTTTCAAATGAAGTATCACCAGACGACTGATGCGACATCTGACAATTACGAAGTAGCGAAAATTTAGAATGAAGTTAGTTATGCTAAATAATATAACATGAACGCGAGAAAAATTGTATGAGTTTGAGCCGCACAATTTTTTTAGTCTCGTGATCAATCTTGCAGAGAATAGACAGTATGGAAGAGTGTTTTTTTAATTAAATGATTACACGAGTAAGAGTTTAATGCAGAGTTCTATGAACAATAATATCTGGAAATTTCAAAACTGTAATGAGTAGATTTTAATATATTATACGATATCAGAGATGAGTAAAAAGTATGTTGAAGGATGGGTTACAGTTAAATTATCTGTAAGTTATTGATAGTTGATTATACAGGATAAAAGAAGTTGAACATAGTAGACAGAAAGGATTAATTAGTTTTAAGAAGTATTAAATAAGCAATTTGTATGAGTAGAGTTGTAAAACTTGTCCCCCACAGCCTAATTTTTTTTCTGATCTGAAAATAACCTATTTATATTATTTTTAAGGAATATTTATATATTTTTGTGTTTAACTGAAATAGTCAATTTCCATTTTCAAATTTGTACTTAAAATTCGTCAGTATTTAACACAAATGTTTCACAAGTAATAGAAGAAGAAAATAAAGGACGATATGAATAATTTCAGAATAAGTAATGCTGCTGAGTTGAAAAATACAGGCAGACTAGCAACTTACATGATAATAGTAATACATAAACCTGATTCGTTTACAGTACATTATTCGAAATAGTAGATTACTATTTCTTTTAACGCAAGTCAAACTGACTACCATATAATAGATATTTTCTAATTTATATTGCCTTCTAATGTTTCTGACGTTAGAAAGAAAAAATCCTCAAAATTACTAATAGAATAAAAAACTATATTCCAATGTCAAAGGAAAATTACCGTATTTTACGGACTATAAGACGCACTTTTATCCCCAAAAAATTGTCTCCAAAATTCAGGTGCGTCTTATACTCTAAATTAATATAAAAATGTCCAGTGTCTGATTTAAAATTCCCGACAGTCTTAAAAAGGGCCATATATTTGATGCCGCGAGAAACCTATTTCTATCTGGCAACATTGGATTCAACTGGCAGCAGAACAGCAGAAGAGCACCGATTCGACCAACGAAGGGTTGGATGGACGAGGCTTGTATGAAATTATGGATTAACAGAGTGTGGGAGAGAAGGAAAGGTGCGTTATTGAAGAAAAGTTCTCTTCTTGTGCTAGATCACTTTAGTAGTCATTTGAATAATTCTGTGAAAGATAAATTGAGACAGGGAATTACAGAGCTTGCTGGACTTAATTCTCAATTGCAACCTCTTTACGTCTCGATAAATAAACCATTTAAAGTGTATATGTGAGGAATGGAACAAATGGATGATGGATGAAACCCAACATAAATTCACGCCGAAGGAAGTTTTAAAACGACCTACAATCAAACAATCGTGAGACAAGATGTTATTGTAAAATATTTGAAAAAGTGCGGCATAAGTAACGCACTCGATTGCAGTGAAGATCATATTATATATGAAGAGGACAACGATGACGATGAAGCGGAAGAAGAAGAAAGATCAGATGACGATTTTCAGGGATGTTAAAGGTCAGTTCGGTTTTATGAACTAAATTTTTTTAGT
Organism: Zhengitettix transpicula; assembly: GCA_037074705.1. Classification (NCBI taxonomy): domain Eukaryota; kingdom Metazoa; phylum Arthropoda; class Insecta; order Orthoptera; family Tetrigidae; genus Zhengitettix; species Zhengitettix transpicula. Next base: position 15,764,724 of record CM073593.1, on the reverse strand, counting down.
CTGGCTTTGCAATCTAATAATAAAAATGGTAAAAATGTTAATTTTTAAAAAAAATGCTTAAAAATTAAGGTGGGTCTTATAGTCGGTAGCGTCTAATAGTTCGTAAACTACGGTATACGTAATAACTCTGAAGATAATTTAATCTGTAATATTAACAGGAACTGAATCAAGTGCTATTAAAGCTACAACTTAACCTGCATCGAAATAAATTAATTATAAAAGGTATCTGAAAACTTTGATGGTCCAATAACAAAACGGGCATTATGGCAAAAGATATCCAAGAGCGTATCAAATTTCATTAATTGTTTTCGCAATTGTCCGAAAAATCGAAGCAATAAGGTGAACACAAGAATACTAAAAGATGATGTATGATTGTTGATATTTTATAACAATTTATGCACAGATAAAGCTTATTTCAATTGCGGTGTATGGAATTGAAACAATTAAATGAACCACTTGAGAACGTACGACATCGATTAAGAAGTTTTGAAAGAAATTTTGGGAATACTTATAATAACGTTGATTAACAAAAGCAATGCAGTATAGGAGTAGTATTTGACAAAATTGAAATGAGAAATGTTCAAGAGTTTGCGAAGCCTATCGCAGATCGAGTAAGAACAGTAAAGAGGTCAGATGAACGAAAAAGATGAGATAATGAATTGTGTCCTGATAGTTCAGATTCAATTATATGTCAGTTAAGGGAAGAGCCTTATGAGTCAGCTATGAATGAGCATTTACGATCAGTAATGTGCCAGAAGTAAGAAATTTACAGTTTTAATCCGCCTAACAATACACACAGACACCACACGCAGAACACATCCCATTCAAAGTTTTAAGCGATTGATAAAATACAAACGATTGTTCGTTTATTTTCCATTGCATGTATTTATTGCTTCATATCACAACTCCGATTCGAGAAAAAGAGCTAAATTAATTTTTGTTTCAAACGATAAATTGTATAAAAGCATTGCTAATAATAATATATATATATATATATATATATATTGTAGTAATTGGTAAATAAGACATTGTTCTAATTGAAAAGTTGAATTGTAGAGGACTCATTATTAGTGGATATAGAGCGGACGCCGCAACAAACCGGCAAGGCAAAGAAAACATTGTTGATGAGTCGAGAAGGTTCTACGCGCTCAAAACTTGCGAGACGAACGAACAGTCAGGAAATGTGCAGTCGGGCAGTAGGCAGCGAGGAGAAAAGACTCAAATTCCAAGTCATGAAAGTTTGAAAGCTTTGCAGTCGGGCAGCAGACAGCGAATAGACCAGACGAAAAGTTTTACAGTCGGCAGTCAGAACGAAAGAATGGGGTCCAGTCACAAACATGCTTTCAAATATTAAAAAGTAAAGCAATATTCAGTCGGGAAGAAGACAGAGCAACTAGTTGCAGTAAAGCATCGAGAACCAACCAATTTGTGTTAAACCAACTAACAAACAACGCCAATTAGAGCCTGCGAACATTTAGAGTCTGTGAGAACTTAGAATCAGTGATGTTCCCAAAGTTGTGCACGAAAAACTAAAAATGAGACCTGGGCGGCCGTAAGTAGAGAAAAACTTTAAAATCATTTGTAAACCGTGTTTAAAAGATAAAAGTCAGATCGTTCTTTAATTATTTAATTGTCGATAAAATGAGATCGTTAATTCTTGATAAAATTGAAATTGTTAAATTCAATCTTTAGTATTTTTCTTCCGCAACAAATTTCGTCTATGTTCAGACGCATTGATTTCCATAAAAGTTAAATGTAATTTTGATTATATAAATTCTGCCATTTATCAAGCCCAGTTCAAGACCCTGAGATCCCAAATATTTTTGTGTATTTTATACTTGTTTTAAAATTAATAATAAATTTTGTTTGTTATTTAAACTTAATAGTGTATTTCATTTAAAGCGCTCATCAATTTAATTATTACATTGATTTCCATATAAAGTAAATTTGTGTTTTTTTTCATTTGTTAAATTCAGCCATTATTATAAATTATTACAATATATATATATATATATATATATATATATATATATATATATATATATATATTGTAAAAAGTTGTAATTACGTTCATAGAGTAAGATTGAAGCAATATATCTGTTAACTGCTTCAAATGTTATATTACAATACATTATGTTTCATTTTTATTTCTTGGCACCTAATAGTCAATGGTTATTACATCTCTAGGTATTTTTTGTAGCAGGTCAAACGGATAAATATGAAAGTCGGTTTGTTTAGTAAATGAAGTGTCACTTGTTTTTATTATATAATTATATTCTGGACTCGAAATGAGCAGAAAGCTCCCGTTCAAACCGCAACGTGGACCATTGAATCTCTAAGTGTGGTTATATACGGCAGAGGAATTATCTTTGGGTAAAGCCGGTTTCTGTGAGCATGGAAACGCTGGAATTCCTTACTTGGGTGGTATTAGCTGCAAGAGTGCTGGGACAAAAGTCGGACGCAGCACAAGAAGGCGTTTATCTTAGACGCCGAGGCGGCTGTTTAACTTAGAGAGCGGAGGTGTGAACAGGTTGTTGTGATTGGCTTGAATCAATAGATCTGGCAAGGCGATGTCAAAACACTGAAATCGAGACGGTCGCATGCCTGTCCGGAGTGGGAGAACGGCGCGTCGCGTGGAGACGGAGAAAAAACTGTTGACCTTAGAGGCAACATAAACCGCGGGAAATAATTATTTGATGAGCAAATGACTGCTGAAAAAATACCTTTTAATGAGGAAAGCAAGAACACAGTTTGCTTAGGGCAAATGGGTTAGGTTTCTTCAGCATTATGATGATGCATTCACTACCACCTGATTGCTTCCAAATACAAATTACATCCCAAGTGATTTGTAAAATTTTTTATTCGTTATAATGTTTATTACTGGAACGTTAAAATATTATGGAGGTATTTCAATATAGAGTTTTGTGGCTCCTCAAAAAAAAACTGGGAAAGAAGAAAACCATGATCAGTAAAATGGAGAACCGCAACTCAACCGGTCCTCGGGATGGATCTGGAAACTAATTCTGAATCCTCCAAATCATGAGAGTTGACTCATGACTGCCAAGAAGTAATGCTGCGTGATAGTTACAGACACCATAATCTCAAACTCCCTTTTCATTTAAATAATGACAATACTCTTGGACATTTACCATGATATTTACACGTACTGGACTCAACTTTCGTCTCCGGTCTATTAACGATAATTGTACTAAACAAATAATGAGAACCTTACTCACTTTCTCACAACCATGAAAATGTTTCAGAAAAATATAACGTCCGTGGCATACAAGTTCCCCTCCTCTCAATAGATGCCACTTCGAAAGCTTAACTGTCTCGAGCAACATGGTGGGTTTTTACACAACTGACGCCAGTCAAAAACATGTTCATGTTAAAATTAAAATTGAAGTTAATTAGGTTTTCGATATGATGCACAGAAAAGATCATGGAATTTGTAGAACGTAATTATATATTTGTGAAATAATACAATATATTTTCAAAATTATAAATTTTTTTGAAATGCAGTAATTGTTTCATGATATTATAATTCTGGTAATAATTAAGTAGATGTTACTTTACAGTTAAATGTTAGAGATATTGTAACATCTAATCATTATACCTAAAAACGTCGAAGTTTTCTTACAAGGCTTATTTCAAACAGAGGTTAAAGCTAAGTGTTTTTTCTGTCTGGAGAGTTGAAATACTAATGATTACAGAATTCATTTTTGTTCCGATTCAATTTACATTTAAGCCCTTGATCAAAAATCGTCAAATTTTTAACTATATTGTTGTGTCTTAAATACCCATTGCGTTTTGTAAAATTTAGGTTTCCAGGTAACTTTGAATTTAAAAAAAACTGACGTGTCAATAATCAAAAGAGATTTTCTTCTAACTAATGAAACACGCTATTGTAATGCATGTAGAAGAGATTTTTAAAACTTCCATTAATACCAAGTACTATGTCATATCTTATTTCTATTTCGTGCAATGTGCGTTTTAAAATACTGATGTTTCGTGTTTAATTTTTGTCTTGAACGCAATACAGTTAAAAATAATACTTGACGTCATCTTTTGATTATATTATATATATATATATATATATATATATTGTAGCGATTAAGATTGTGTACTGTAAGTTTTACTTAATAATTCTTTCTTTATTTTTATTTTTTATTATTATTTTTCTTTATTATTATTATTATAATCGGCGTAACTTTAAGGCCAGAGCATTGTAATGCAAGAATTCAGAAACTATATTGTCGAAAAGCGTACGCACACAAAACTTTGGCGGAAACAGACCAGAGTGTTTTGGAAGACTGAGCAGAGTAGTCATGGCCGGTGTGTTTTGGTGCCTGACCGGAATGGTCACGACAGAGTGCTTTGGGGGTCTGACCGGTCTGGTCATGACCAGAGTGAATATAGTTTTGGAGACCAGTCGAGGATTCTCGTAAATAATTAGGAATTCAGCAAAGTCTAAGTTGAACAAAGGCTGAATATAACACATTTGGAATTAACGTACTTCTACAGCAAAACTCAGTGTGACGATAAGTAGGACAACGTTAAGTCCGTGAACAGTTGTTAGAGAGGCGCAGGAATTTTTGTGAAGTGAAACGATATAGAAATAATTGCAATGGCATGTTAATAAACTATTTTCTTTAAAATTAAAATATTTGTGGAGTGCACAATACGATACCAGACCAACTTTAATAAAATGTAGAAACCTGATTTTGTAAACCATTATGTAAATATAATTTGCCATAAGATTTCTCTAGATTTGTCATATTTCTCTAGTTTTTTTTTATTTTTGAGCCTTTAATAATATTTTGTTATTGTAAATTAAATTTGTATTTTCTTTTGTAGCTTTGTTGACAATAGCAAATCACTGTCATTATTAGAGACACTATAACCGACCCTGAAATTTTGATTCTCATTAAATCTGAGGCATTTGTTAAAAACATAAAATGTACAAACTTCAATATAAATAGAAATTGTAATTAAATAATATTTTTTTATCTATTTAGAATAATTTTGTTTAGTTTCAAGGAAAAATCCTGTTAACTTTATTCCTTTTAAAAAGTTCTATTACAACATTATTTGTCTTTCTAACGTGGTGGCTTTATTTTCCTTTGTATATTTTGAATATTACATAATTTGGCACTCCAACATGGAGCTTGTTTCATTAATTCCTATTGAATCTTACAATATATATGGGAACTGAATAAATCATATGTTGAAAAATTAAGTAGTTTTATTTTGGCAAGTAAGGATTTTTCACGTTGACATCAAAATAGTAACAACAAAATTTCGTTATTCCTCTCGTTGCAATAAATATATATTGTAATACTAATTAAGGAGGCCATTAATTGTTTACATTATAATGAATTGTTTAGCGGCACCGATCTCAAAGAACAAAAATGGACGGCAGGCTCTTTGTCGGCGAGCTTTGTTGTGAACTGCGCGCATTGTACGGGAGCTCAGTTGGTGGCTGTCTGGCGAATAAGAAAGTTCATTGCAGTCTGGCGAATCTTGTGGTAGAGAGAGGGAGCGAAATTTAGAGTACAAACGCCGAGGTCCAAACTTAGTAATTTCAAGTGAGAGACTTATATGTAAATCATTACATTTGTGAAAAAGATTTGGACGCGAGAGATAAGTTATACAAAAATCTAAAAAGCTGAAACAAAAGGTTTAGGATTGTTTTTTCAGATACATACTCGCTCTAAATAACATTTTCCGCAAAAGGCATCGAAATTTAATATGTCCGACGGTTGACCGGAGTTGCAGATAATCGAGTTCCCGGAGGAGTAACCCAAGAAATACAACCGTGTGTTTGTTCAAGTGTAGAGTCTGTGATTAATGGCCTATTTGTGAATTGTGTCCCAAGCTTCGAAATAATTATGTCTGGTACCAGAAAGGCAGTTGTAAGTACAAACCAAAATAATTAAATTTTCTGTAAACGGTTATTAAGATTTCGTTTCTTTTCTTTTCCTATTCCGATAGTTTCAATTTGTTCAAATTGTTAATTCTTTAATTTATAATCTTGATTGTTTCTTACTTATCAAACCCAGTAAAGACCTTGAGCAGAAGAGTTAAAGATTTGTTTGTTTGTAAAATATAAAAGTTGATATTTTTCCTTGAATGCCACAAATTATAATAATAAAAAGAATTGGTTTGTAAATTTTGGTTTAATTTGACGTGATAAATTAGGGCTAATAAATTGTACCTTTAATGAATAAATTTGTTTTAATAATAATAATTTTTTAATTAACATCCTATTTAATCATTACAATATATTTAATAGATCAACTTGCACTGAAGAATTATTAAGATAAATTATCTAAGATTGGAAGTTATTACCACATGTTTATAGTTAAAGAATGAGAATGGAAAATCGAACCCGGGACCCCTGCTTTATCATTTGACTGTCGGAGTCGACTCCAGTACAGGATCACCTACTATTGACTAGATCTCATTCTTCACGGCCCTATACAGAGAATGGAGAATCCTGGAGTCTGCTTGGATATCTCAGTTGGTAGAGAAGCCGCTTACACAGCGGCGGTCCGGGGTTCTATCCCGGTCAAGCAGAGATTTTTTCCATTCTGACCATTTAATTCAGTTTCATGCCATATGTGGTTGAGCTTAGTTTGGAAACCTTACTTCTGTGTTTCTGTACTTGCAACACTATTTTATATTTTAATATTTATTATATTTTTTAAAATTTTATACTAACATGAAGTGAGTGTTAATTTCTGATCTGTATGGTCCTTTTAAGTATCCAATATTATTGTATGTTTACATGGTTAAATGTGAAGAAACAAAGTGGAGTTATTAATTTTCGAATCAATCACGCTGGGCAGCGTCATACTTATTTTTACGTAGATAAGAGAATGTTTCGCCGGAAGTCAATATGCTGAAGCATCAGACGCTTATCCTTGTTAGGATTCCGCGACAGCTACTCGTAATAAGCCACTTATACATACATACACACGTGCGCATAAAGATGAAGCTCTGGAGACATCTTGGGATGCGCATTGCAAGCAAGAATTATATACCAAGCCTGAACTTATAGTTACAGTCAAAAGTTGGAATCCCACTGCTTACATCCATAGGTCGAATTCAAAACGAAACATCCTTTACAAGGAAAATGAAAACTTCTAAAATTGGAATGGAAATAGATGTTGGGAAAGCATCACGACTATTGAAAGCGTTCCATTAAAATACGTGTGACTCTGCATTTTAATATTATAAACATTTGCCATGTTGAAACTACGAATTTCATTCTACTATAAAGCAATTTATTAGCTAAACTTTGGGAATGTTTATTGGTATGATTTTAATCTTCGAAATATCAATTAAAAACGAAAAAAACATCGAGTTGACAGGAAGAGCTAACTATTTATATTTTTGAAGAAAAGTAATTTTTCACTTCCAAATTTATGAATGTACTTCATTAAAGCAAGTTAAATTGAAGGAATAATTATATTAAGCGATTTTCTGTCATCAGTCGTCACACAGATAAAATATTTCAATTAATAATTACATAAAAATTGAAATTACATTATTAAAAATGAATGCAGTGATAATTTATCTTACCATGGCTCACAGGGTTACTGAGTTGAAAATTATTTTCACGAAATATGTGTTGTACTTTGCAAGGATTGCGAAATATCATTAGGAGGAAAGTAAATTATAAGAAAATGATAATGGACGTTAATGATACAACCGAGGTGCATATTAGGAAATATCTAATCTCCTGGTATTGATGTTGCCTGTCAAAATTAATACTCTGCGACACCGATAAAATTACGAGGTTCCTTAAGCTTTCTATTATCGCTTCCTGTCAATAAAAGAAATGATTCGTGGAGCTGCATAACTGTTCCCGAAAGTTGTCCGCTAATGGCAGAGTCTCCTAACTTGGTAGCTGATCGGGTCCAGAGCAACAGGAACTAGTTTCTGATGCGGGCAAGTCTGTGATTTTCTTGTCAGACCCGGCTTGATGTACGTTTCCTCAAGTAGTCTCGCTTCTCGCCGGCCGCGCGAAACGATGTGCTGTTTTATTTCCCGGCAAACGCCTCAAGGGCGGCGTCTTTCACAACACCGGCCCCTGATTATTAATGAGTGCTTCTGAGAACTGTTCGTGCCAAAACACTACCTATGGTAGCCACAGGCTTTATCACCCATAAGACACAGTTTATTGTCGGTAGTTGCAGCATCATTATGATCAAATCGTGTATATATTAACTAACAATTTGGTCACGCATATTTTTCAATTGGAAAACAGTAAAAATTGTCGTGTTTTTATATATAATAAAATATATTCATTCTTGTAGAGTTCATCCATAACAAACTTATTATTTTTTTACTTGTGCGCCCGAGGAGCTTCATAGAACGTTAATGAAACGTGTTATTTTACGTTGACCCGTTGCCCTGTTTATTTATTTATTAATCATAATCGAATTCCAGTTTAGGATTTACGTATATTTAACGTGGGATATCTTTTTTTCATTTAAGTATAAATAACAGCGTAATTCCGACTAAGATTCCACCATGACATTTTTCAATGTGCTTCGAATTTACCATTTTAAGAAATCCTAAGTATAATTGTGCTCAAATTATAATATTGAGTATTCGTTGCTCTAGTTTCCGTACTGATTTATTGGTGTTTCAGTAATTTTGATGTGAACTTACTTAAACTTCACAAGTTCTTTTAAATCCAAAGATAAAGAAAATATTTAACTACCAATATTTAAGAAACAACTGTAGAGCACATTTAACAAATTATAGACAAGGGTAACATAATAAACTGTAATTATCAAGTAAATTTATCCTGAGAATAATTTTATATTACAATCTTGACTGTCGGAGAATTGTGAACAATAAGGGACTTGAAAATTGGAGGGAAATTGTTGGAAATCCAGATAGTTACAGGTAAGGCGCCGAAGTGCCGCTGTCTGAGGATACTTCCTGATGTAGAACAAAGCCATACATGTCTTGAATTAAAACAAGAAATCAGTGAATCGGCCCAAAGGCAAAGGAAGTACATCAAGAAATTTCTAGAATTTTCGTGGAGCACAGTCAGTTTGAAATTAAAGGTAAGGATGCGGACTTAATGCAGAAGCAAATTAGTCAGTGTAGAACTAGAGTTCAAAGGCGAAAGAAAAAAATTCGTTTTAATCCCGAAGTGCATGCAGCTGGAACAACTAGGAACCGGACCCAGGATCAGCCATTCCGTCGTGACAACACTCGATCCTCAACGCCGAGATCCAGTTTCACAAGATACAACTCAAAAATCAAACGCATGTCGCTACTAAATTGCATTATAGTTAAAATTAGACACAGAATGATTCTATTTGAAAACAATCTATATTTATACACATCCCCGAGATATTTTAATAGAAATAAAATCAATTGTTTTTTCTGTCAATTAATCTATTGTGAAATTGTGAAATTTCTACATATATCCAAGTATAGAAAGATAATTTAAATTGTGCAAATAATATTTTTTAAATGCCACTATACTTACTTCTATTCTTAAAACATTTTTTCATAAAAATTTAGTTTAATATTTTAAAATAGTTTTGCTCGCGGTAAAACTTTTAATTTCTATTTAACGAGTAGAGTTTATTAAATTTAAAATAAACAAAGCCCTTAATTTAAGATAACGCATTACTATATCTATAAATTGATACTCAATTAACTCTGGCAGTTTATCTAAAACTGTACTTTTCTACTCGTTTAATATTCGCGCTTTAAAATTCCTGAAAATATGTGACCAAATCATAAGGAAATAATTTACCAATTACATTCCCCTGATGTGAACCTGCCTAATATTTTCATTACGTGAAAAGGAACTTTTATATATTTATAAGACTCAAATATTACAATACAAATTACGTGTAAAGTTATTGTATTTAAAGTGAAATATATATAAATTATATTTTTATAAATAAAAAAAATTAACGACATTTTCAGACAATTTAAAATATTTTATTTAACGACGTAAAGTACGTTTATGTACTTTCATCAGGTTTCAATAAAGTTAGGTTAAATAAAATTATTTAAATTGCCTGAAAAGGTCGTTAAATTTTTCAATTTATAATAATGAAATATATGCGGTGGTAACATAAAAAAATTGATAACATGAAACGGAATGCACAATATCGGGGAAACTCGAAGCTAAAACAGTAATTGCAAAATTCTAAAGAAGTAAATTTTATCTCCAGGGACAAGGAGAGATACGAAGGGGCTACCTTCGGGAATGCCTTTTCCTCTCCGTTTTTGAACTAAGGTTCCCACAAGCCGAGGCACCTCGGCCTGTTCAGAGAGGTGTATGTTCCGGGGTCACAGACCTTGGGCATACGGTAAGAGTTGTTTGCTATTCCCATTGGAATAGTCGGCCAGCTGCCTCCTAAACTGCTCGAGGCACGGAGAAGGGAATGCTGCGTCCCCGCAGCAAACTCCTCTCCCGCTATCGGAAGTGCGTGGGACAAGTACCCAATGCCCGACCTACCCGATGCAGGTTTTTCTAAGGTTTTCCCTGCATTTCTTTAGGCGAATGCCGGGTAGGATCCTTAAAATATAGCCCGGGGGCCCTAGTAACCCTTGGCTACCTTCCTCTACCCTTCCGCATCCCCCCTTTCAAATCCCTTCCTATGCTATTAAAGGGGAGTTGCCCAATGTGGATCACCCTCATGTAGCCTGTTGCCCTAAAAAAAAATCTCCAGAGACAGGCCTTAGAGAGTATTCGTTGATTAAAACGTTGACTTAACAATTTCATCAGTTTTGTGCCGCTCATAAGACGGTTCTCACTTCATTTTTTATGCATTTCTCTAAACTTTATTACTGCAACACCAATAAATGCAATGAGGGTAAATCATAGTAGTTTCAAGACCCATTTCGATTCATAACTTGACCGTAGGCTCCACATTAATTTTGCTCTATTCTAATAACATGTCTTAGCTTATTTAAAACTAACAGCATAAATACTAATGGCTAAGTTGATATAATACTTCCGTGTGATATTTGTGGGTCTTACTTGATTATTTACACAGAAAACCTCTCCTGCTATCGAAAGAGCGTGGGACAAGTACTAAATGCCCGGCCTACGTCCTTCCTATGATATGCAACTGGAAAGTGAAGCCTGCGAGGGATGTTCTCTCGCAGCCAGAACCTTGTAGGAGAGATACGAAGGGGCTACGTTTGGGGATGCCTTTTCCTCTCCGTTTTTGAACTAAGGTTCCCACGAGCCGAGGCACCTCGGCCTGTTCTGAGAGGTGTACGTTCCGGGGTCACAGACCTTGGGCATACGGTAAGAGTTGTCCGCTATTCCCATTGGAATAGTCGGCCAGCTGCCTCCTAAATTGGTCGAGGCGTCCCCACAGCAAACTCCTCTCCCGCTATCGGAAGGGCGTGGGACAAGTACCCAATGCACGACCTACCTGATGCAGGTTTTTCTAGGGTTTTCCCTGCATTTCTTTAGGCGAATGCCGGGTAGGATACTTAAAATATAGCCCGGGGGCACTAGTTAACCCTTGGCTACCTTCTTCTACCCTTCCGCATCCCCCCTTTCAAATCCCATCCTAAGCTTTTAAAGGGGAGTTGCCAATGTAGATTACCCTCATGTAGCCTGTCACCTAAAAAAATGGTGCAGGTTTTATGGAAGAAAGCCTGCGAGAGGATTCTCTCGCAGGTGAACCTTCCCAGGGAGCTCTGGAGGAGGCTACCTTTCGGGATGCCTTCACATCTCTCTTGTTTTTGAACTAAGGTTCACGCCGAGGCACCTCGGTCTGTTTTGAGAGGTTTATATTCCGGGGAAGACAGTGGGACAAGTACTAAATGCCCGACCTACCTGATGCAGGTTTTTCTAGGGTTTTACCTGCATCACTTTTAGGCGAATCGCTGGGTAGGATTCTTAAACCATAGCCCGGGGGCCCTAGTTAACCCTTGGCTACCTTACTCTTCCCTTCCGCATCCCCCTTCCAAATACCTTCCTATGCTATAAAAGGGAAGTTGCCACCATATGGAGGATTACTCTCATGTAGCCTGTTATCCCCCCCCCCCTTCCCCGAAAAAAAAAGTGCAGGTTTTTCTAGGGTTAGTCACGCATCACTTTCAGGCGTATGCTTCGCATATTCCGGGAGCCCTAGTGAACCCTTGGCTACCCTTCCGCATCCCCCCTTTCAAATCCATTCCTATGGATTACCCTCATGTAGCCTGTTACTCCAAAAAAACATATTATTTATAATTAACTACGTACGGTTTGAGATTGGAAACAAAAAAAGAAGAGTTGTCGGTCGGCTTTCTGATCTAGGCCCAAATCAGAAAATTCTCTTATTATTAAGTACTTAATAATTACTACCGTGCAGAAACCATAAAACGGAACAGTTTACAATTTTTTTTAAAGATGTTAATACGCGTGTTTCGTTTTACTGCTAACAATTTAATTTATTAGTTTTTCTTCACATGCCTTTAATTAACGCTAAAATCATCTAGTTGTGCTGATTTTAAATATTTGTTTTTCCTGGTTTCCAGGTACGTAAACCATATATTTCTTAGGTACGTTCTTGACTCAATTGTAGTAATTACGATAAAACTAAATAAAAATGTGTATAAAAACTTCCAAGCGTTCCAGGCTGTAATTGGGACGTTGAAAAATTCAACTTAGATTTCCTAATTTATTTTAATGATTACTGTAAATATTTCCAAGCAGTCAGGTTGTATTTTAACTTCGGTTCATTTCGCGAAATTTATCTCCGACATACTACGGGGTAATCGACGCGTCGTTATTAAATACGACTTCATTTACGCCGGTATAGGGAATGAGTGCCGAGACACAACACGAGCGAACTTGCAACCTCATTAGGAAATAAAATATTAGCATTCCTAGAGCGCAGCATCTGGCCGGTTTAGTAGCCTTGGAAATCACACGACAAATTCCACTTAACTCGGCAATTTCTGCTTGCTGAAAAACTTAGATTCTGATAAAATTTATTAAATATATTGGAGAAATATTTTTATATCTCAGCGTATATAGCCGAATTTCATTAAATTAATTGAATAAACTCTATCACAAATATAGTGGATGGCTTCCATTACGGGCACTCTTACATTTTTAAGAATTATGTTAATTGACAGAGTGACGGAGACATTCCCACACCAATCGTGGAGCCTTGACTTATTAACCCGTGTCCGAATTTTTATTTACGAAAACTGTTTCTCATCGTCTGAGCGGCACAAAGTAGGACCATGTCGGTATAAGTTTAGTCTTTTATGGAGCACATCTAATTGCCCCACCCTAAAGTCAAATAACTTTCGATCCATTTCCAAACGAAAGTCTGCTTTTTACTTTCTTTGTTTATCGTTTCTCATGACATTATTATGATGCATTGCATACTTACAAGTTCCCTTTATTCATCGTTAACTTTAGAATTTATTTTTATGTTTAATATTTTATTCTGCGTTAAGTTGTTGGACAAAATATATGTTGAAATTTTACAACTCATTTCATCATAAATTAAATTGACACAGTGATTTCATTATTTTAAGCTTTTAAATTAATTAATTTAAAATATGTCTGGACTGTTTCATAAATTCATATATAAATTTCTCTAGGGAACCTGTGGGCGATTAATACAAGAAATTAAAATTAAGATGTAACTTCTATTTGGAAAAGTATAGGGATATACTATACATATTATTTGGCGTTAATTCTTAGTAACTGGATCTCGGCGTTGAGGGTCAAGCTATGTCGTGCAGCTCCAGCTGAATTCGGGCCTTTCTCCAGGTATCAGCGACATTGTGTCCGTCCTGCGTTGAAACTAAATCATTTTCGCTTTGATGACAATAATAATCTCGCTTCGTTAAAGCCTTCCTTCTGAAGAACTTTAACGCACCATCCCAAGTTTTGTTCCACCTACAACTTGCGACACCAATAACCTTAATGATGGACTGCCGATCGGTCGTTGTCGGGTACCGAACTATCTGAAGTTCTTAAATTCTTTTCTCGTACCGTTCATTTCACATATTGCCCTTTTTTTTGCTCAACTGAATTTTGCGGCATTTAAGCTCACGCTCATGTTGGAAACGAGGATAAAGTACACAATTTGAAGCGCAGAGCACATTACGGTTGAGAAAATCCCGCGGCATGAATTTTGCAGACCACGTAAACACTACGATATGGCTTTACCAGGAAGCCCTGGCGCAGAGCAATCGTGCCGTTCCTGGAAATTCACGTCGTTGACTAAGACCAAACTCACGTTTGCGTGTTGGGTTTCACTTATCCAAAAAAAAAGACGACGCTTCTATGAAACCGAAATTGCATTCATGATGAAGAATATTTCTCGTTTTCCAGAAAGTCCATTGTTATTATGCCTAGAATGGCTTATGAATTATTTGTACAGAATATACTTAATTACAGCCGTCAATAAAAAACATACGTACGTATTATTATTATTATTGACATTAACAATTAATTTCTAAAAACAATAATTCTGGTTTTATTCTGGATTGTTATTTTGTTCTTGTAATTTCTGGCCATTTTGTAATTTTGGGAAAAAATTGAATAAAGACGGTAATTAGACTGTTGATATCTTATTTAATATCGGACAAGGTGAGACACCTGATTTATTTGCATTTTAAAAAAGCCCAATTATAGAAATATAAATCAGAAAACATTTGTTCATTATTCAGATAGTAAGTTTAAGTACGATTTATGCGAATATTCTTAATTTGATTTTTTTGGTAGATATGTAAATTACAACTGATTGACTACAACGGTTATCTATAGTTACGTTATATATGAAAAAGATAATGCAGTTTTCTGACCAATTACAGACAATATTTATTAATTTAACTAAAACAACGTTTCGGTACGAGTTTGTACCTTCATCAGGGTTCGTAGTACTCTTCAGTTGGGCTGGGACCACACTAGTGTGTAGCTTGTAAGTGCCTCGGAAGAACTTCTAAATTTTGTGGTTTTTTTAATATGAATTGAAAGTAGTTGTTTAACATTTAGTATATTTACGTGAGTGTTCCTCCGTTTTATTATGTTAATTAATAGTACGATATATTTTGTCCAAACATTTTTGTAAATTTATCATATTTTTGATAACAACAAATTTGGTTTTTTGTACCAATTCTACGCAAGAAATACCTTATGAAGGTACAAACACGTACCGAAACATTGTTTTAATTCAATAAATAAATATTGTGTGTAATTGGTCAGAAAACTGCATTATCCATAGTTACTATAATTAAAATAAAAATTTTCAGCTTTGTAATTTGCACATTCCAAAAGTTTTTGGATTTTGAATTAAGGGTGGTTGTTGTCATAAATTTGTAAACACAAAATATAAATAAGTTGTTTGAATATTTAACGAGGTTAAGAAGGTTGCTAACAATCTTGAAACTCGTATTTGTAACTGAATTTATTGATAAAAAAATACATATTTTATAGTGATAATGAGCCGAAAGGTCAAGAATATATAAAGAATAAATGTTTGAGGCTGTTTATGATTTATATTTGTATGGACTGTAATTTGTGAACCCAATATACCGTTGAAGACTTCCAATTATTTAGAGTTACTTATCTGACAGACTACTAAAACAAACTACACTATGTAAGTGCTCCTATTTATTAAATTTTTCCAATGGTTACAGAAGGTTTGGAAGAGAAATTTTTACAAAATATTTCCAAAACAAGAATTCCGATTGAAATATTTCTAGTTAATATATTTTAAAAAATTAAAAATGTAAAGGCATCTGCTAATTTATATAAAATTTTATCGGACTATACAGAAGAAAATATCCTCGACTCGTTCGTTGAAAAAGAATAAAATATATCGCCAACGTAGTGGACATGGGCTTGGCGGGACGACTGACGTATTGTTAATTGCCATGATTCATTCCGGACAAGGGGAAGCGTGGGCAGTGAGACGAATCCACTCTCTCGTTATCTCCACACTAACAACCAGATATTCAAACCAAATTTTGGCTAACAGTTTGTCGGTTTCCCCTAACCTTCAGTCGACATTTATTCCTGTTACTTTCGCATACTAAGTCTGTATTCTAAGGGTGTAGAGCTGAAACGTGAATCCCATGTTAATGAAATAGTTTGTTAACGAAGGTGACTCACTTGATTTACGATGTAATTACACAACATTTTACGACCTATAAGCCAGTGAGCGACAACTCATTCCGAAAATACATATTAAAAAAAATTAGATATGATGAGATGAGATAAAATTTCAGTGCAAAATTAACGTGGATCGAGAAACATTTCTATATGACATTCTGCGGCGATAAGCACATACAGAACTCAAAAGAATCGACTCAGTCGTATACAAAAGTAGCTTGTCAGATGAAGGTTGCTAAATCGCATGTGCTACAAGGGTCGCTGAATCAGTAACGTTAATGTTTGCCAAATGGCGCTTCTTACCAAGCGCAAATAGAGTAGTAGTCGATTAACTAAATTATATCAAGTTTAAGTCAGAAGTTAACCCTTTAAGCTTAATTTTTTATGATGTATTTTTGTCAATACAATAAAAAATAAGCAAATAAATATCAAAGTCAATTTGGCTCATGTTGTTGCACATATTCAACATACATATAATTACGTCTGATTTATCATCAATTCACATTAATTGGATAATTATTTTCTTGTGCAAGTAGAATAGCCTGAGAATGAGACTTAAATTTTCTTTCTGAATCAAACAGAAAATAAATATTCTGAAGTTTAACGGCGGGTAGAAAAATCTGGCTTTTGGGGTTGACTCAAAGAAAGCTAGGACAGGCATGTTTTAACATGTCCACGGATGCCAAAAAATTTCACATGTCCTTAAGTTCCTGTTGTTTCATATCTGCATCACAAATTAGCTCTCTTAGAAACCAGCAGACGCCTCTGCGGTGATACTAAAAGTTATGTTGCGTATATGCTACTCTGTTTAGTAAATAGTGAACATTTAACGTGAGTCTGAAGTGTGTCTACATAAATTAGAAACACAATGTAGAAAAATTAATTGCGACAAAAAATTAAAACATAATATTCTTTACAAATGACAGCCGATTTGACCTTGAAGCTCTTTCTTGCGCCGTCGAATCAAATTCGTGTGAATTTGTCAAATATTCCTGTCCAAGCAGCTACAGTAAGGGTTTGTCGTCATTCGTAATTGACGATGTGGCGACGTTTGTCCAATTCTCTTCTCTCATTCGCTGACAGCCACAACGGCTCCCATTGAAAAAAAATTATAGTGTTATCAAAGTGGACGATAACACTGAGTTTTAAGTTAGTGGGGACAAGATTAAGTGGATAAGTAAATTTACATGTATTCCGGCATCAAAAATTCCAACTCAAATTACTCGTATCACTATAGAATTTATACAAATAAAATCCATCGTTTCATCATGGAAGGTCGTGCAATGAAGATGCGTGAAATAAATAATAAATTATATTTCCATATGACCAGCGTGTAATACCCTAAACAAAAAAAAAGTCAATTAAAGAGCACCGTGCACGGTGACTGTCGTTATTATTTCTCATTTTACATAAACTCCAAAAAAAAGACGATTCAGAGAAATGTTTGATAATTACGAAAGAAATAATGTTGGCTTGATTTGGTAATTAATAAATAATAAATGCCGTTTTAAGTAGCCACCAGTTTTTAAACTTAACTTTCAATAATTTCCTTGAGTATTATTAAAACATTTACCTTAAAAAATTTGTTGCTAATTTTTATTGAAGATTGAGGATGACATAAAGTCTAAACCTTTCTTATAAAATTGAAAAAAAAACTAGAGATTGTATAAAACTGTTCATCGTATTTAATAATTATAAATTCAATCTTATTACAAGTACTCTGCAATTTTTTTTTGATCAATTCTTGGTTCATTGCTGTACAAACGAGTCTCATGAGAAGTAATTTGAAAACGAAAGCTAACAGTGGATAATACCATAGAAACTTCTGAACAGTTTAAAGGAAACGTTTAGTCCAGATAAAGCGCGACAATTAATGCCAGTAGGGCCAAGTATGATAGAATTTTGATGGTTTATTCATCTATCGTGCCATTTGGGCCATTGTGACATTTTGTTCACAAACATAAAGATCTTAGTCTAGCGGATGAGACTGTCCAAAAGTTTGCATCATCGTCATTGCTGATAAAAAGGTATGCAGGGAAACATGAAACTAGGCTTCAACTCCAAGTCAACCCAGTGGTTGCAAGATCGACACCGTCCCAGAAGATTGAAAAGAAAAAAAACAGCTGATCTTGTGTAAAGAGCAGTGTATAAAAGCAGAGAACAGTGCGTGAGTGGAGTATACAAAAACAAGAAAAATCTAGAAGACAACATTGGATGGACTCTAGTCGTTAAGTAGTTTAAGATTTTTACAATAAATTAATGATTAGTCTTATAATACTAATTTTAATGGTAGGCACACAGTTGCCGATAAAGAAAAAAATCGTCATTTCTGACGAGCCGTACTAAATTTTAGATAGAATATGAAGTTTAGAACGCTGGTGGGCCGACTTATAAGAGGAGTGTTTATGAAATTTTAGGAAATATCGAAATTAATTTTATCGCTTTTTACTATATTAATTCATCATCATTGTCTCGACAACTCGGTGTGGGCCTTGGCCTTCTCCAGAAACTCCTGCCATTCCTTTCCATTCAAAGCGGCAGTCCGCCAATTCTTCACTCCAAACGTTCCGATATTCTGGTTCATTCCATCTGCCCACCTGAGTTTAGGTCGTCCAACTTGTCTTCTCCCTTCTGGTTTAGTATAATAGACTCTTTTCTAACCGTCCTGTTGTTTGTTCTCCGTTCTAATTATATGATCTGCCCAGTCCAATCTGCCAATATTATTATATTTAAAAATGTCCGTCTCATTAAATACCATAATTATATCTAGCCCTCCACTGATCTCCCTCTCTGACCACTCTCAATATCCTCCTTTCAAAAATACCAAGTTGTTTCTCATCAGCCTGGTTTGACAGTCTCAGCTGCATAAGTTAACACTGGTCGCAAGAGTACTTTATACAGAATTATTTAAGTTTTCCGCAAAATAATGTGTGACGTTACGTGCTAGACTGAAACCTCTGCAGGTATCTGCTGAAAAAATGTTTCCTGTCTTACAGCAACCCAAAGTCAATGCATATTAACTCACAAAGAAGTTGAAGTTCACGGGTTGTAAATAAACACAGGCTTAGCTTAACACCTACAAAGAACTTAAGTCGCTGTTAAAACATTGGGCGTTGCTGGGATTCAAACTCACATCAATTGACGACCATTATCAGATTGAGAGAAGGACTGACGTTTGAGAATACCAAGGCAATAGATACCATTGAACCTAGTACTCACGCCTATGGTCTGTATCTGAAACCTTTGATTTTTTATTGAGGAGTTACGTCGGTCAATCTCATTTCAGCAAATTATTTCAAAAGCTCTAAGTCGAATAACGGTTTCTCTGAATTCTCATCATCACTGCCATTGACTTTTAAAATGAAAGTAAGAATGTTTGAAGCAGGTTAATACTCACCGCAATGAGCGCGTGGATAGTTATGCGCATAGTAGCCCGAGCTCGCAGGGTCGGCGGCCGTCCTAGCAGCAGCAACAGCAGAAGAGCAGCGGCAGTGGCAGCATCCTGCAACACAGCCGCACCGCGCTCATATAAGTGGCGCCGGGACGCCCCCCGGGGTAGGCGTGACGGCGCAGACGCAGTCCGCTCCCGTCCCACCTCGGGGGTGTGACCACCTGCACAAGGGTGACACGTGACGCAATTACACACAAAAATACTTTACAATGAATTTACTCGTTTAATACAGCCTCATGCACACATCGGTAAAAGTGACAGACCGTACGGAGTGTACGACGTATTTGGTGGGACAGTACAACGAGAATTTCTTCGAAAACTTACTTTAGCATGTACGAGGCATGTTCCGAAAATAAGTGGACTGTGATCACAACTTGCTGTGAATTTTTGTTTTTTTAATGGTAGAGGAGGATCTCCTGACAGAGCGGTAATCATAAACGTCGTAAACGCACGGTGTAGTGGCCAGTTGCCTGAAAGATGTCGATAAGAAATCACGCCAAGTGCTCCCCTCGTACTCGCGGACGTCTGAGGTCTATTGTGATTGGGGGTGAAAAATGGGTGGTTCATTACACGCCTGAGTATAAAATACAGTCGTCAAATTAATTCCCCATCTGCCAAAAAATTCAAATCACAATATAGGACAAAAAAATTCATGGCGTCAGTGTTTGTGGATAAAAAATTATTCATTTTGGTCAATTTTCAACCTCAGGAGGAGACCATCAATGCTCATTGATATTACGAGGCCCTAAAAAAATCTCAAAGGAGCATTCAAAACAAAATGAGGGAAATGATGACGAGAGGAGTGTGCTTGTTACATGACAACGCCCGTCCTCTCACAGCCTTAGCCACCAAGGTGCCCTTGAACTCATTACTAAGGACGTTCTAAACCACCCGCCATATTTCCCTGTCTTGGTGCCTTCAGATTATCATCTTTTCACCTCAATGAAGGCACACATGGGTGTAATTAAATTTTCAACTGACTAGCAGGTGCAGCAAGAGGTTCTGAACTGTGGGGGGGGGGGCAGTTCTTAGAGGAGACCATTAAGAAGATTTGCTTCTGTTATTTGGCTGTTTATTTTTCTAATTAGTAAACTTTTAACAAAGACATTTTATATTTTATAAAACTGAGAAATATTCATAAAAACATTTCATTTTCTTAATAAATATTTACTGATTTCTCTTGGGTTTAATTGGAAATTTCGTACAACACAAATCCATACAATTGAAAATATTGAATTTTTTTCTCTCTAAGTTGAAGTGATGTAAAATTGATTAAATCAGACTTAAAATTGGCATATCTTTATGAAATTTAGAAGGAATTTTGAAACTGTATCATTGAAATATAAGTTATTCCAATTATTCTTAAATTTGTAATTGACTTTTAAAAATAATCTTTATACAATTTATTTTTATTTTTAAATTATTGATTTTTACATATGATATTACACCAATATTTGGGTTACAACGTATGGATTTTATTAGTTACTAAAAAGTTCATTTGATATCATATTTACATTTTATTCTGTGTTGATAAAAAAATCAGACAACTTTAAAAATCAAAACATATAAAGACGTGTAATTTATTTAACAAAATAATTATTGATAAATGCTAATATAACTATGCAGTTCAACACGTATATAAGTAAACATTGATATGAAAGCAATATTAAATTGATAGGTACAATGCGTTTGTCCATCAAACCTGACAGAAACATCAGAAATTGAGAAATGAAAATTATTCAATAGTATTTTTTCGACCAAATGATTTTTAAATTATAGTAAAATTAAAATATGCATTCATCGGCGCAAATACATTGTTTGAAATTAACGTGAATACGAGACTGATATGAATCAATGAAGGTCTGCCGACTGCCGGCAAGTGATTTCAGAAATTAAAAATGAATTAGAGGTAATCGCATATTCTCGGACATAATGTATAATGTCCAATTTAAAGATATAATAGCATTTTTTTTTCAGTTATAATATCGAATAATGAATAAGTATATATGATTTTTCTGCCCTCTGACTAAAACTACTGTAATATTAATTATAACAATAACTAAGTGATTAGAATCTACATCCAGAAATATTTACTGAGTTTACAATTCAGTTGTACCATAGATTCCAGATAATAATGAACAAAAAAACTAATCAACCTGGAACCAAAGTGATTTGAAAATTGCTAACTAGCACTCGTGTTTAAGATTAACTATCTTCAAGGAGAAACTGAGGTTGTGTTGGTCCGAGTTTGCATACAATGGTGCGAACAATGATAAGGAAATGAAAATCAGATTGTTAGAACCACAATCTCGATCCCGAAAGGTTACGTTAATTAAGTTTAGAGATTTGGCACAAGCCTGCCACAAAGATACGATGAATGCCCTCGCTAATATAAAATCTTATCGTTCCAGAATCGTCTCCAATTTTCTTACTGCAATGTTTGTGTTCAGATCGTAAGTATGTATAATTTTACTGCAGTTAAGGGAGAGAATTACAAATAAAATTGAAAAATCAATCTGACTTGTATTAATATATAAGTATAATTAATGTAACATGGCCACCTCTTCAGATTTGTTTCTCATTTCGGCTCTGAATGTTTTTGGAAGCAGTCAAAATTTTTCTGTTAAATGCATTACATCCATTCAATTTATATTTTGTTAATTTTATGCAACTGAAGAGGTTTCTGATCATAGGGACGAAACGTCGTTATGTGTTATATGTAAATATTAATTAATAAATTCTTGTGGAAGTGTTGGATTAATTATATTTATATTGATAGAATTGTAACTTAATCCTTCGGCTCGTAGCTTATTTGAAATATGGAGAGAAAATTTTTCTGTGATGAGAAAAACAACTTAGAATATGAAACGCACTAGTAAATTTTCAATAAACTGGTGAAATTACTTCCAATTTTATGTTTGAAATTTTACTGTTCAGCCAATATCTTACCGAAACTGAACTAAAACTAAACACAACTATATTGCATAATCATATTTCCGGTAGAACTGACGAGATGATTATTTTCATCTGCAGAAATAAGATATATTATTAACTGACTACGGTGACACACAGCTGAGAATGCATAAGTAAATGGCAAATACGTTTTATTAATTCGCAGTAAATAAGTTTTAATATGTCCATTTAATGCAGACTAATTTTCGTACAGAACTGACGTTTGAAAATGTACACCAACGCAACAGCAAAATATATAAACTGTTTGTAAGTACAGAAAAAAACATTAAATAATGCTGTAAAAAAATGCACACCAGCTATGACGTTATTATAAGTACATAAATTAATTAAGTATGATGTTCTTTGCAGGTAAATGGTTATATACAGAAGTAAACAATTATTTTACATTTTGAGAATGTTAGTAGGTGGCTTTAGAAACCACTCGTTTAAAGCTTACTTACTTTAACAATCCGTTTCATAGAATCAGAAGAAGCCAATTGTTGCCCATTTAAATTTTATCATTATAAACTCGGGTATAACTGTAAAATTAAAACCTTCGAAGTATAAACAAGTGTCATAAACTACATTTCGTCCTATTAATCGGAATTTTTAAATTCCTTGATAAAGAAGAAAACAGTTTTCTAAACTTATAGCGCCAAAGAAGTTGGGAAAATTTCGAAAAATCTCTAAAATCAGTATATCGATAATTCGATTTGTAAATTCGAACAATAGACAACCCGCCATTATAATGAAATTTCAACCGACACTGCATGCATTTCGTCGTGTATTATAAGATTGGGATTGCCGATGAAGTTTTATCTTACTGTCCTTTACAGATGTAGAGCTTTCAATATCTTTTGCGCTAGAAAATATGGCCTCTACGTAGTTTAAGTAACAAATTCACAATTCATTTCCATTTATCCCTTTTAAATAACAGAGTATATGTCGTGAAACAAGGGAAATTATATCATAGCATTGTACAAATTCTTTGATATTGAAATTGGAAAGTCACCAAAAATTTTTGTTTGGTTCTAATTCACATAATCTACAAGTTCAAAATTTGTTTCCGATAATAGAAGTATTTTAAAAGTATAGTATAAAGGACCTCAAAACCTTTTAAAATCATATCTTTTTGATAATTTTAATAAATTGTATAAACTGTCTTGTAGTACTCCTTCTGTACTGGATTATGAAAAACATTTATAAAGACTCGAAAAAAAATGTAAGTTCAAAATATTTTTATCCACAGTCGTTTATGCCCAATTCGCGAAGGACAACAAACCTATTGAAAATTCTCCATGAATTGATATTCATTGGCATATACATTCATCTACATTTTTTCAAATTTCTGTATTTGTAATTCAACTATCTGGAAAAAATAAAATATGAAAATAACAATACTGTAGAATATTATTTAACAGTCAATAACCAGACAGGGGACGTGACAGATAATCGAAAAAACGGTTTGGACAGTAAAGGTGGAAAAGAGTCACTAAATAAATAATTTTGTTCAATTTTGAAATGAAAAATCAGTTTACAGTGGAGTTGGAAACAATTTTGAGATATATTTTTAATGTAATAAGAAAGATAGACAACATACGTGACAATATAAATACAACACATCGTTTCTGGGATCCTTGTCCTTTCGAGTGCAGTTGTGTCTCTCTAGGCTCTTCTTAGAACCTGAAGACAGGAACAATGTTGCCAACATTGAGAAGAATTTTAGAATATTTATTGGCAACAATTTTTTCGTGTTAACAAGATTTCCCACAGCGTGTAATGTAGTCAACATTTATCGACGGGTCTTGTTGCCAACATTTGATGTGAACTTTTGTTGCTTCAACAGTTGGTAACAAAAAACTGACTACATTTGCTGTAAACACGGCTATACAAGCACAAAATCATTAGGATTTTCACCGATTGGCTTCGAAGGTGAAAGACAAATAAATGAACACGGTATTTAAGTGACGAATCAAATGGATAATGGATAACGGAAGGCAGATAATATATTCATATATATTCATATCCAATCTAAATGCTCTGAATTTTTATTCACTTAATGCGTACGTTTTTGTTACTTTAAAAACACTTTTGGTTTACTTGGTCTGTGAAGTTTATTAACAAACTTGAGAAATCTTACAAAGCAGCTCAGTGATTTTTTATCCCAAACCTTCCCAATTAAGAGAACTTCTCCTAAAATTTACGCATAGTTTGCACGTTCCGATCCGAAAAAAATAGCACATTATTCGCTGGCCGTAATAAATGTGGTTCGAAAAATCAATAAAATGATTAAAATTATAGAAATATAATCAAATACGTCTGAGTTAAACGTAAACTAATTAGTTAAATAAACAGCCAAATAAAGTGATAATATAAATACCACAACGTGCAATCCTTTTGCTTTCGTCATGTGCTTTAAAAAAACATGAAACGCGAGAAAGACAAACCTGATCACGAAGTCAAAAAGCAAAGGTAAAACGCAACGACAATGGAAACGCAAGGAGGGGTTTGCGTAACAATAAGGGAGCATAGCTATTGTTGAGTTTCATAGTTTCAGTTTGTACGTTAATTGCAGTAATGTAAAATTTAATTACTGAATGTGTGGAATATGTATTATTAATAAGTAAATCGCCTTAATCAGAATTTTTTTATAAAGTTAATTGGAAAATTTATAATAAATACACGACGTATTGTCCTCATCAGGTATGGCAATATTTCTAATTTTTCTCTTAAACAGTGAGATATATTTTTAATATATACTGCACTGTCGAGTGCAGCTGTGTCTCTCTAGGCTCTTCTTAGAACCTGAAGAAAGGAAGAAGGATCCCGGAAACTGTGTGATATTTATACTATCACTTATTATTTTGCCTCTATTTGGTTAACTTTCTTATTATTAATTTTTCATTCAGACGTAAATTTATATTTATCTTTAATTTTATCCAAGTAATTTTAAAGGCCAGGTTCTACTGCCTTGCCTGTTGCAACCGAAGATTCGTAAAATTATAAATATTGTCAAATCGGATGATGTCCTAGAAGAGGACGAAACGCCGATTACCTAATATATATATTTGCAATAAACATAAGTTTTATCTGACTAAAGACCATTTATTTATTTATAATATCATAATAAAATGTCGAATTTATATGTTTAGAGAGTGCAGATTGTTTATCGATGAGAGGTCACAAAATATTATTATATAATTTAATACATAATATTTAAGAAACACAACGTTTCATCCCTGATTGTGACCCATACATATGTACAGTTAAATTAAATTTGATAATAACTTTTTGTGAATAATGGACAGGAGTTTTTGACATTTTCGTAAGTGTTACAGTATCGGCGAGCCTGTAGGTCAGTGTTTCCCACCTTATTTTTTACCATGCCCCACCTAAGTCCTTCTATTTTTTCTATTTTTTTTTCTATAAAATATTAACATAAATTTACTTATGACTGAATAGGGAGATGTAAGGCTTATTAGCATTTACGTAAACTATCCTGCGGCCAGTAACTTGTTTTCCAACATTTGCTTTATGTAGTTTTGTTTTATTAATTTCTGCACAAGTATCAGGATCAAATGTTCTAGTTCCCAGAGTAGTATCTTCCTACAACTGTGTGTGTCAAATTAAGTATAAAAAATTATTAAATAACGTAATATTACAGAATATTTACAAACTCAAAAACTATACGCGTAACTTTTAAGTCATTAAAAAAGCTGCACGACTGTAAGTAATCTTATCTTTGTACGTAGTATACATATATATGTTAAGGAAAATGATTGAAAAAAATTTATATAAGCTAAATTCTGATTAAAACTGTAGGTTGCACTAATACGCGATTAATTCTCTCATTGTTTGAGGCCCGTCTTAAGATTAGTATCATGTTACATTGTCAACTGCTTAATCGAACAATCATGTTGCTTACTAATCCTCTTGTACACACCAAAGTACCACTAACCCAGAAACGCCTTTTAAAAGGCATTCCCGCTTATCTCACAAAGAGAGAAAGCTTCCGTTGAGTGACCCATTTAAGGAAACATTCTCTGCGCAGGTATTGATAAGTGCAATAACATTACACCCTTACTAATGGAAAAACCTTCTTCTTCGTCACTCAAAGAGTCCTTGACCACGTCTCAGAGTGTAAGTTCCGCGCACTTCAACAGTGCATATTGACAAAACGTCTGGTTTCAATGTAAGCGAATGTAATTACTTGATCCAGTAAGGCTATTTTCTTTGAAAAAAAAATAACCTCTGAAAATTGTTTAATAAATAATTGTTAATATTTTTAACGTAACTTTATTCATTGCTACAGCAAGGCTTATTTTTATGCTGTTCAATAAATCTCTGATAATATTTTTAACAACAAATCTTTACCCATTCCCATAAAAAAGATTATTTTAAAAAAATTATGAGGAAGTTCAATAAATAATTTAATAACATATCTTTACTCATCCAATCAAATTTTTAACCTCATTCTAGAAATGACTAGATGAAACAAACTTGTCACGAAGCCATTCTGCTTTCTTCAATTGTCTGTAATTAGTATCATGCAAAACGATTTTCCCTAACGTGTTTCTTCACAGAAAAGGGCAAAGATACATTTAAATCAGGAATTACATTTGATCGCACATCAAATGTAATTCCTGATTTAAATGTATCTTTGCCCTTTTCTGGCATAATATACTGTCGTTATACTTTATTCGGACTGTATCTTTGAAATTAAACCTTTTTCGAATGCTTTGGCTTTACATTTTTTCAGTATGAGTCTGTACTATACGCGAGTTACAGTGGTGTGTGATAAAAGAAGAAGATTCTTGTTTTAGGTTTTGATGTAGGTGAAACACGAAATATTTCATTTTGCGTGCCACATTTGTGCATCAATATGCTTCGTATTAAGACAATATAACAACAACAAAATTAATATTTTTGCTAACGGATTGTGCGAATATAGGTGTGTAAATAAATAAATATAATGACTGATCGGTCAGAAAAGGTTTATTAATTATCAGTGTAATTAATAAAATAAATCACTACGTTTCGGCACTAAATAGCGGCAGTTTGCTTGCAACCGGAATTGAAGGACGACCATGCTTTTAAAATTTATTCAAAATATAATATTAAAAAAAAATTGAAACTGAAATTTTTAAAAGGGTATACAATAAAATATCTTAGATTATTCAAGAACTTTGAAGTACTTTTAGATTTCAATATTACTCATAATCATGATGAAAAAATATCTGATATTCACAGTAATACAAATAAACAAATACTATTAAAAATGTTAATTTCTAAATTCCAGAAAGCCTCAAGAGGTCCTCAATATGACGAAACGTAGTTTATTTAATGTTTTGTTAATAAACATATTTTTCTGTAATAATACCGTGTATTTGTTTATATACGGTACAAAATTCATCAATCATTATTATATTATTTTTATTGTTCACCTGATGAAGGCCAAAATTAGGGACGAAATTTACTGATTTATTATAGTAATCACATTGTTAATTAATAAACCTTTTTTTTAGCCATTATATTTATTTATTCTTCTATTACAGTGATATATGTATCGCATAAAATAAAATTTTTAAGGCTTTATTAAACAGCAAAACACTGGAGCTTAATACATTGACTACGATCAACTAATTTTATGGTTTGAATCTGTAAATTTCTGACATTTCTGTTATACCTTGTTTCTCTAGTTGTTATAATATTTTTGTTTCTTTAGTACGCTAAGTCAATGCCCCAATTCATACGTAATTTGTCTTACGTAGGTGTAATTATGCTGTACATTCATAGTAGAAATGAATACTTAAATTTATAAATATTGCTAATTGAAGGAGTTATAGTTTGCATAATTCTCTGAACCCACTAAAGGAATCGTATATATCGGTTACCAATTTTACAGGACTCACTGAATTTAGCCTTTCTTTTTCAGTCTTCCTGGGGACGCAGCTGCGAAATGAACATATTAAGAAGTGAAAAATAGAGATCGTGGTTCTCTTTAAAAAAGTAACAGCTACAATTATTGTCTTCATCTGTTATTTTACAATTATTAACTAATCATAAACTATCACAATCCAAACGAAATTCTCAATCTACGAATGTAATGTGTGTTTCATTACAAATAACTTATTAATACAAAAGTATTAAGTAGGACCTAATTTTTATGTTTAACCTCGCATAAGGAGGGAATGAATCAAAACGTCATACCTTGTGTTTTTTTTTTTTTAGATTTTCAATATTTTCTTTACTTTGTAAATTTTGCGACTTCTTCCACTTCGTTCTGAGCTGAGAATATCGTTATTATTAAAAAGATTATATTTAACAATAACTATCTACCTCAGTTTCTTTTATTAAAGCATTGAATGAAAGTTAAGGTTATACTGATCATAGTTGACAGGCTCTAATAATACCATGGAAGGATTAACCACCTCTTAGGAATAGACCGCTGCAAAATTGGGTCCAAGGGAAGATTTATAGCCCCGCCAACAACTCTGGACCGTGGCCGGATCCGGTATAATTTAGATCAAAACAAGACTAGATAAGCATCTGGAAGTAACCCGTTCCTGAGAGTGTTTATTTGAGGATAATTGTGAGTCCATAACAGGTAGTTCCTCGTTTATTTGTAAATTATATTTTGCTAAATTCTGAGATATAAGATAACTTGCGTTTAGGAAGTTTGTCAGATAGTGCTAATTAAATAACAAATTCGGGCTTAGGTTTATAACGTTTCTTGCGGTACGAAGTGTGATACAACAGGTAATTAAATCATTTCATAAAATATATACACACGTCTTGCACATAATTCGTTAGTTCAGATTAATCTGAATCCCCATTTAGTTTTTTTAGATTTTCCGTTATACGTAGAAAAATGTCTCTTCCTTTTGTAGTAACAAAATCCTAATCAAATTTGATTGCTGCATAAAATACTCCACAGCCATCTCATTGAAAATATCATTAATGTGTTGAGTTAATTCTACTATATAATCTTAAGTTAATAATCAATTTGCCATGATTCTCTTTGTCCCTCTAAAACAGATGCTCTCGGTTAATTCTCCTATATATTTTGGTTGATTGAAAAAATAAATTAACGTGAATATGTCAACAAGTACAGTGGGATTAGTTAAAAATACGGTTACTACCTCTTTGGTTTTGTCCTGGAGGACTCTCTTTTTCTCGTAGGCCAACATGTTATTTGTTAAATTACCTTTACCTGAGTGAGTTGTGAATGTTTTTTTAATCAGTATTCGTAGATGTCTTCGCTACACTTTCAGAAAACAATTTTGATTACAAGAGAATCTGAATTCATTTATAATATAATAACGGAATGATACATTATTAGAACGCAAAAGGGACCTGAAGGTGGTGGAGAAAGTTCATAGTTATTCTTACAACTTCAAATCTTTTTCCCTTTAGTGTTGATACTTGATACGTTACTGAACTTACTTGATAGGTTTGTTTGCTTTCTCGGATCCACCACGGTCTTTGTCAGTTGCACGCCAGACTCTCATAGATGGTGATCAGTAACTTGATCTCAACACAGTATGAGAGGTCTTCTTTCCGATCGAAATACCTCCACGTCGATGCTTTCCCGCCCGAGAGTCCATGCTAAAGATGTCACACTTGATGCCCAACACGCGTCAAGGAAATGAAGATAACATCGGCATCTGGTAAATTGGAAAGTTCATGCCACAGGAGACCAACTGTGGACTTCTAAGCGCTGTGGCGATCCTATCATGGACGTTCACGTTCAAAGTAGATTGTATCCATGCATGCATTTACATCTACATACACTTCATAAGTAGTGTCTTTATTAGATTTAAACACGCTGAATTAAATGAATACGTAATATTGTCGTTTCTTAACAATGTAAACTAAGTATGATAAAAGGTTTCGTTATTTTTAATAATCCCTAATTATTTTCGCTCATATTTTTTGAGCCAGTAAAATTATGTATGTTTGCAAACCAATTGAAAGAAATTCGAAGTCAGCGCTGATCGTAGAGCTCTTACATTTTTCCCTGTAGAGTTTACCAAGTCGTCATTATTATCAATTTTCCTTTTTTTTGTGAACTATAAACATGAATTAATTTTTGGTAATAAAATAACATTTATACAGAAAAATTATAATTTTATTATTAACTTTTTTACATTCGAATGAAGATTATAACCATTTGGATATATAATAAAAATTGATGACGCACTGTGTTCATAATTATGATAGTTTCAGACACTTATATTGGGTGTATCAGCGGAAAATGTCCTCATCTCCTTGACTTTCCCAGACTATGATCATCAACTTTATGTTCTCCCTGTTATGAGAATATGTAGTAGCCAGACAGTCTGGTAACCACATGTCCTCGACTCGTTTTCTATGCGTTAAGTGTGCGCTATAAATTGTTAGGACGGCGCGACCGCATACTAAGGGCCACCAACCCAACTTCTACGATTTGTAGACACTTAACTGTCTGCCAACTGAACACAATCCCCGCGCGTGCAAAAATTTCTACGAAGTATTTTGCGTCGTGACTAAGCGATCAGTTTGATGGATTTTGCTGGTACATTTCGTCTGAGTATTCCTCAATCTGGCCCAATGTAAATTTGAACTTTATATTAATTTATTTGTATACGGAACGTAAGTTGTGAATTTTTATAAATTTTATGGTTACGACCGGATTAGTTCCCTTAATTTGTAATTGGTTGAAAGTTGTAGATAAAGAAGTTCAATTAAATAGTTATATGCTTATACAAAATTTAAACGATTCATCGAAAGAATAATTACCATTTTTCAATACTCTCGGGTCATCTAAAAAGGTCAATACTTTAATTATGCATATGAAAAAAGTTTCTCCAAAAGTAACAGCAAGATGAGTGCCGCGAAATCATGTGGTCTATTCAGTGACAGGTTTGTTGCACTTTCGTCACAATCATTACATGGTTGATAAGTAACTGAGGATGAAACAGGAATCGATCGCTCCACTTCAGTGCTAAAAAAAACTAGTGGAAACAGTGGAAGTTTTCAAGTGATCTGCCTCTAAAGATGGCGAAACCGATTAAATCTTCTAGGAATTGGGACACGGTTCTTTTGGGATGCACGCAGAATGATTAACATCGACTGGTTACAAAATGGACACACTCAGGCGTCGTTAATGACCAGCTTGAGTCAAGAAATGAAGAAAAGAAAGTAGATCTTCCATGCCTGTGCACCTTCGATTCTGAAAATTTTCTATTGTTTTGTAATTACTTACTGATGAGTGATTTAGAATCAATCATTTTTAAGTTTTGATGTATTTGTATAAAAAATAGTATCAATATGTAATTTTAATTTTTAAAAAAATTAGGTTTATATTTATTTCCATTTGGTAACATTAATTATTAAATTTCAAGAATCTTGAAAATTTATAATTCAAATATTATAATAGATGATGAAGAAGAAATATGTACTGTAGACCTGTTATTTGAAATATAGTATGAAATATGTTTACGGGTTTCTTGCACGTGTACTTGAGAAGGTCCACAATCTGTAGAAGAAACGTTACGCCTGTTTTTATAATTGTGAGGTCTGTTTTTTGGCCATATTGCTCATAATATAGTATGAAATGACTTTATTAACATTTGATTAAAGTACAAAAACGTACTGAAACGTCGTTAAAGTGTTAAATAAAATAATTTATATTGTCTGAAAAGGCCGTTTATTTCTTTAATTCATAAAAGTAATACATCCATCTGCATTAAATTATGCTTTTAGGAAACGATACGTAGATTTTTTATTATTGCTTTACATAGCGTCTATTAACAGGATTTTTTATCTTAAAGGTAGTCCTTTCTATCTGTCCTGTATCACTCAGAAGTAGTGTTTTACAATTTACCTTTTTGCGAAATTCTGCAACAGTTCTATAGACATAAGGAAATGTTACTTATGGTTTTGAATAATTACTTTTATTTAGTGTGTAAACCGTATGGTGGAAACCTGCGGTTTGCTGCTGTCTCATTGCCAAGGTCGGCGACCCTCGCTTATTGTGACGCATTGCGTCAGTGTTGTAACGGGGAGACGTCTTCGTTTCCGTCCTTGACGCTTGTACCGTATTTAGCAAGGCCCCGTTAGCGCAACGGTCTTAGCTGACATGACAGTAATTCCTTTATTATCAAAGAAACATTTTTTCAGATATTTTCACTGAGCAAATTGTTGAATGTGAAGGTTCGTGCCCTCGAAATCTGTAGCAATGTTCTGTGGTCGTTTGCGACAAAGTATTTTACATGTCGGCACAAAATAATGCATGAAAGCGTGGAAATAAAGTACACCATTCTGCACAGCACTCTAATAAAAATAAATCCCCTTGATTTGTTAGACAAGCAGTAAGGGACAACCTTTCCTGCACCGTAATAATTTCAAGTACAGAAGCTTGCCCATAAACTAGTGTCAACTGCAACGAATTTCATAAACGGGCCTGTAAACGAGCAACTTTTTAAGGCAATATTTGTCTGGCAACACTGGCCGGACGATATTGCTCGAAATCCAGCAACATTTTCGGGAATACAAACATATGACACGGCAATATTTCAGTATTTCTGAGTATTTTCAGCATTTTAAGTACTGGCCGGCATGTGGCCGACGACATCGGCCCTGTGTCGAAAATACGAAAACATTGCCGGGCCACAATAGTTCCCACACCTCACCTAGAGGTCTCCGTAGCCAATCAGCTATGTCATCAATTAATATTACACTTCAAAATGATTCAGACAAAAAAAACCTCAAGCCAAAGTTTTTCTCGTACTTCCTTGTTACAAATTACTACATCACAAATTTGTCCAAATATTCAAAGAATATCAAATATCCATCATTTACAGATCCACTAATACCCTTCCCCACTTCATTAAAAACCACAAGGGCAAACAAAACGTTCCCTTAATACACGTATCAAGGAACATATATCTAATATCGTACTTCCTATTGATAAACAATCTGTAGTATCCAAACACATGATCAATTCTAAACATACATTGGCATAATGCTAAGATTTTAGACATTGACACCAGGAACAATTCCAGACTCATTTCGGAGATGCTTCACATTAAATCACAGTTATTAATGTACAGACTCTATTTAACTCAATAATAGCTATCCCTTATTATTACTCTAAACCTTCGGCTCTCCCATTGCTGCGTTTTCGTCGCTTTTGCGTGTTGTCAACTGACAAGTGCAGTTATGTTTCTCTAGGCTCTTCTTAGCACCTGACGAAAGGAACAAGGATCCTAGAAACGTTGTGTGGTATTTATATTATCTTTTTTGTCTGAATTGGTTATCTTTCTTATTCATTAATATTACATCTCTGGGTAAAATTATTCAGTATTCCACTTATGAATAGTTGAAATGAGAAAACTATTGAATTTATCGATTTAGTTCGCTCAAATCAATCATAATGGGACGTCAAGGCGGTGGATCGCCAAGTGAAGAAAGATGGTTGCAAGATATAACCAACGCGTACGCGTAAAAAAAAGAAGCAAAGTTAATTTCTAATTATTTCTAATTAATATTTAACAAATATAGGCCTAGCCTTTACATACTTTAATAAATTTATTTAATCCTTCCATTAAATCTACGCATACTTCTCGAACGACGTGCGTAATTGAGCAATCGGATACTCTGATTAAATACCTCAAAGATTCCTTAAGAGTCTCTTGTCGCCAAGAATCGAAGGGTGATCGGTATTGCTTCCCTCATCACCGTGTTCTTTTTCTCAATCTTGGACCCAATTTTTTAAGCATATATTAAAAGCCGCCCTTCGAAATTCTGGTGAAGTTTTTAAATAAGCAATGGTCAAGAATTAATTCGTTGCATAAATTGTGAAGTGTTTCTCGTTTGTTTAAATAAGGTCGAATCCAGGATCTTCTCATCTTTAATTACTTGGAATTTTTTACCACAATTAATGCTGCGCTAATAAGCACTTCGGCCATTATTTTTGTACTACGTGTACGCGGGAAATGCTCGGACTACACTGGGGCCGGAGTATGCCGAGATATTGCTGGCAACACATTGCCGGGCCATAGTTTCCTAAAACATTGCCGGCAATGTGCAATTTTTGTTGCTCATTTACGAGTCTCTTAAGGTACACACACAAAGTACTAGCTACACACTGCACACTGATGATGAATAGTTACATGTTGCATTTACACGTCGCACGGAGGAATGGCAAAGTGTCCGTATGAAAAGAAATTGTATGAATATTATTAAGTTGAAAATAATGATGCCACCATGCCATTGTGGATACCGCAACGCCCGAACAAATGCAAGTCACTGGATGGACATATTCCCTTCCCCGTTAGTACATCCATGAGAAAAAGCAAGAAAAATGCTTACGGAAAAATTTCTTACAACATATGTGGAAATTGTTAACATTTAACACATCCTTACCTATTTCTTGTGCGTGAAGTGGGTACAAAATAATTGTTACATATATATTATTCTCGTAATCGGTTCGCTTGCCCACCAGATTTTTGGGCAAACAACTGCGACTCTTTATTTCCGTGATGAAGAATAATTTCTGAGTGTAGAACACGTGCACAAATCATACGTTTCGTCAGTTCTTAGGAGCCAGGTTATTTTATCAAGTCAATAACCAAACTCTTCCATTTTCATAGTTTATTGGTCTAAACATGAAACATAAACTCCTCAGGCGTGGTTTTGATCGACACGTGGCTTTAGTACAATTTTGGAGAGTGTCTGCTCATTTCCGGTTTCGACTTCATAGACAACAACAATAATTCTCGCGTGTCCGCCCCAATTGTTGAGAACTCAACAATACTAAATATATCCAACAACACACAAAATTACGCCTCTATAAAAGGACACTCCCGTTGTTTTTAAGAAACAGCAACTTGGATGTAATCCACATTGTGGCAACATCCGTATAATAGCATAGGAAGTGAAATCAAGGTAGCCGCGATACAGGGACAAGACAAGAGAAACCAGGGCTCTCAGTATTAGTCTCACGCCATTCCGATAACCGGAAAGGGAGGTTTGCTGTGGGACTCTTGAGAGTCTATCTGATAACTGGCAACTGGCATACGGATACAATGGGAACAGCTGACAACTCTTGTCTGCCCAACGTATTCGATTCCAGTAAATACGGCCCTCAAAACTGACCATGGAGCGTCGGTTTAAACTGATTTGCAAATAATTCTCAAAAATTGGCTCTCCGTAAAATAAAAACCACTTCTTTGCAACAGAATCGTTCGGTTAATTTCAACTCTTTAATAGGGTTTTTTTGAACTGAAATTGAAGCTAACTACGCTTACTTGGTTCTCATATGGTGGTTGCTATTAAACATAATTTTCTGCTTCAAGGCCGTATAATTATTTATTAATTAAGAATACATTCTTTTCGGTCCATTTTAATTGTTTCATTTCGGTTACAACAATAGAACCTTGCCTCTAAATTTTACTCTCGTATAATGTTCAAAATTGTAAGTAAAATTGTAATAATTAGAAATTAAACTTAAAAAAACGTTTTAAATACTTAAGTTGGAATTAAATTAATACTGTCAAACCTGATGAGGTCGTAAAAGAGGACGAAACGTCGTGTATTTAACATATTTTTTTTGTAATAACCTTTGTAATGTTTTCTGACTAAAGGCCAAATATTTGTTTATAATTATCTCAGTGCTCGGCTTTGTCCGGGTATTTATTTATATAACCTAGAAAAAATATTCAATTCCACATTAATGTATTAGTCAAAAAGTGATTTAACATAATTATTCAGAGGGAATGCTAATTTCATCAAAGCCCATCAGTTTCTTTAGAGAAGCACAAACTGTTTTTCCCTTCCATACCCACTCATAAATTTGGAAGTATACATTTACTGGAAAGTTCAATATAATTTTATTCAGTGACATCCAAAACCCCGGATTCGAATCAAATCTCGGCGAGTTTTTCTTTATTTTTATGTAACACCTTTCCACTCCCACCCCGAAGGATGTTCCTTTACCATGCCGAAAGAGATTGAAATTATAACAATCATTAAAATCTCATTGAAACCGAAAATTATTCATTGCACGAAAATATCGACCGTACTAGCATGTTTGAAAATTCCCTCCCCCGTCCACCCCAGCCCCAGGAGGTGGGTATTCGTGTCTTACATCCCAGTGTTTGTTTCCGTTTCCAAAGGAACACGTGTACAAAATTTGGTCTTACATGCTCCATGGGTGTAGATTTGTATGCGGAACATACATACACACAGACAAACAAATAGTCAATTTTAATATAGATATAAGATATCTTATAAGATAGATAGAAGCACTATTTGTAATTTATTTATTGGTCGCCAATGACCAACTTGTTAACGCGACCATTATAAACCTTTTTTTTTTTAAAAAAAAAAAAGATAGATAGAATTTAATAAAGTCAAATCTGGGAATGTGTGTCACGTTTTCCTAATGTTAGGCAATATATTTTTTATGCGTGAATATGTTGTTAAGAAATCCGTTATTGGAACTGGCTGTCAATGACGAGAAGATACATGTTATTTGTTGAGAGGATGTTTTTTCAGTGTACCATACTTTAAATTATTTCACAGGTTTCCAACAGAGAAGAATGCGCCATTTCGACCACTGCGATCATTATCACCGTCTACAGGAGAAGTTCCGTCTCTCGGAAGTGTTAATTTATATTTCGGTGGGCGGCTTCTGTAAGCCCAGTTCCCCCTGAAACTTTCAAAAATCCCCGCAGAGCAGTGTAAATTACTACCTTCCTGTAATAGATGGTACTTCGCCTCAAGGCGATGCCAGTGACCGTCACCTAAACGTCGAGGTTTTCAGGAGAACTCAAAAGGATATAATCCTGAAGAATTTATGGCACTTAGTATGTTCGTTATGTTTCTACATGAATGTACCACAAAAAGTGGATAGCATGAAATTCGGAAGTTGGCATTGACCAAAATCTTATTAATTGGCGATCTTCAGGCGAGCAGCCTGCGAAAATCATTCCGCAGTGTAATGCTACAGGACTACCGTGTAACGACTGTTGCTTTATGCAAACAAAATAAAGGAACAAATGAGGCTTTTAATCGGTCTGCTTTGGCATCCACTTGTTTAAAGACAGCCTTCACTCCACCTCAAACCCTCCGTACGGAAGACATTGAGACGTTCGTCTACTCCTTTGTTTTTGTGCTGCAAGCCACCCGCCGCTTATGCTGCCATGTACAAACATGTAATGTGTTTGAATACACGTCAACAATTTGACAACTCCACACACGTATAGTTTATTATGTAAATTAATACGCGGAACATTTGAGTTTGCATTCCAGTGTCCGTTCTCTCAAGACGTCCAGGTTGAGTGATAGAAGGCGCCAGTGATTAGAAAGCAAGAGGCGGGATCTCGAAGTTTCAAGGCACACCGGAACATCTGCCAGTAGAGAAACTGTGCCATTTATCAAGCACGTCGATCACTACAAATAATCGAATTAGGGCACGTATTGGAGATTTTTAATGTACATAAACCAATGGAAGTGTTTACGAACGTAATAAAAATAACACAGCATAACAGAAAATAATTTGTAACATTACCAGTTATGTAACTTAACTACCCGTAACACCCGTACTACGGTATTTCACGAAGAAAACTAACATAAAAATTGCTGTGAATCCGAATATGCGTTCATGTTTTCTGACTTCCTTTTAACTCACCTTTAAATTTACTTATATAAAGAAATATACGGTTTTGAGTCCGAAAACTGTAATGTTTATTAACAAAAATTAATTTTGCCACGTTTCGTCCTCTTTTAAGACGTCTTCACGTTGGAAAATTTTGATAATTTTGTAGCAAAATTCATGTTTAAATTTTGGAGGCAAGGTTCTGCAGCCTGTTTTCGGTTGCAAAAAGCAAGACAACAGAACCTTGCCTCTAAATTGTATGTATAAATTATATTAAAAAATTATGAAAACTGCCCAACTTGAAAAGGTCCAGAAAGAGGACGAAACGTTGTGTTAAGACACATTATAATTTTCTGACTCAAAGGAGTATATTTATTCATTTAAATTATTAAATTTATTTATATTTTCAGAAACAAGTAATTCAATAAAATCTGTTTAAAGGTTTTCGAGTTCATTACGTTCAAGCGTTCAAGATAGCAGAGTTATAAATGGTTCCAAAAATGTTTAGGAACCAAATTATGAAACGGATAGGATTCTTAATCCTTGTCTATCTTACTCTCCGTTCAATTTCTATCCGTTCCAGTGCTATTAGTCTAAATTAACCTACTGTGGCTTGTTCCTACAAAAAAGAGCAAACTAGTGTATTATTATCCACTTGAAATCTAAAAATGGAAGTTGCACAGACGCACAGCAATTACGTTTTACTTGCACTTATAATTATTATATCACACTGGTTTTTAATTTTCTAGTTTTCCGATTCTCACAAGTGTCCCCATATAGTATTTCTTGGTCGTTTTTCGGGTATATGTGCATAGAGATAGCCACGGTTTTGTATCGTGACTTGAACGGATCCGTAATTGTTTATGGTTATCAAGGAAAACGAAATTAGGATTACCAGAACGGAATCTAACTCCAGCCCTCCCAATTACGAGTTCGGCGTCTGGTTGAATTTAAATTATATATGACGATAACTTAGTAATAATAAGTCGAAGGAAAGTACTTGATATGAGGATGTATCTTTGTCTGTGTGCGTGATACAGAGAGAAATAGAAATGTACCCACGTTGTAACATGATACCGGGCAGCATGACGAAGAGTAAGGAGTAAACGCGATGTTTTTCCCGTTTCTCACGAAATGAGACGTAGAGACGTAATTCTCCTGAACCACTGTTGACGCACGTGTTTACAACTGCTAAAATTTCACGGAAAGCAATTTTTATACTCGAAAACTGCGTTGTGATGAATAAGATCAGCTGTTCGTATTTGTCAGAATCGTTGAGTCTAGATTGTATTTAATTTTGTTTGTTGGTTGTATTAACTTAGTAAATCAGGTACTAACATTTATGAAAAAAGTTATATTTATTATACATATTAATATGAAATATAGCTAATTCAGACAAAAATGTGATAACATTAATACCACACAAAGTTTCTGGGATCCTTGTCCCTTTCCTCAGTTGCGAAGAAGAGCATAAACAGCAGATTGAACAAAATCCAATATCCTACTGCAAATCGTCCCCAAACATCTCAAGCCAAAATTTTGCTCGTACTCCCCTATTACGAATTTCTACATCACAAAATTATTCAAATATTCAAAGAATATCAAATATCCATCATTTACAGATCCACTAATACCCTTTCCCACTTCATTAAAAACCACAAGGACCCACTTGACACCTACAGCAAACATTGTGTTGTTTACAAAATCTCTTGCTCTAATTATAATTCCTGCTACACAGGGCAAACAAAACGTTCCCATAATACACGTATCAAGGAACATATATCTAATATCAAACTTCCTATTGATAAACAATCTGTAGTATTCAAACATATAAACAATTCTAAACATACATAGGCATAATGCTAAGATTTTTGACATTGACACCAGGTGCAATTCCAGACTCATTTCGTAAATGCTTCACATTAAATCAAACATCACAGCTATAAATGTACAGACTCGATTAAACTCAATATTAGCTATGATCCCTTATTATTACACTGAACCTTCTTTTTCCCCATTGTCGTTGCTCCCTTATTGTTACGCTAACCCTTCGGCTCTCCCATTGTTGTTGCGTTTTCGTCGCTTTTCAGTTTTGTCAACTGATGATTGCAATTGTGTCGCTCTAGGATCTTCCTAGCACCTGAGGAAAGGGACAAGGATCGCAGAAACGTTGTGTGGTATTTATATTATCACTTTTTTGTCTGAATCGGCTATCGTTCTTAATAATTATTTTCAATCATAAGTAAATATTTTCATTTTATATATACACACTTTTTAATAAAAAAGCATTATTCTTGTATAGAACATTTTGTTTTAAGGTTACGTAGAACATAATAGCTGTAATGTTTGACTATTTGTACATAAAGAATGTTGAGAGTTTTATAGGATCGTAGATGACATAATTGGAAATTAAAATATTTGGACAAAGCTGTCAATTATTTATGATAGAAGTAATTTTAAGTTAATTTGCTTAATAATTTTAGTGTGTTTAATTAAATAAATAAATAGCCCTATAACCACTGATCGAGATTATTTTGCCTCCCATTAATTTTTAAATTTATCTCGAGATGTTTTTAATGACTTCAGACGGAGCATGTAAAAATATTCGTTGTAAAGATAAGCTTGTAAGAATATTGTAATCAATGCTAGACTGAAGCTCACATCGAGTGGAGAAGATATTGGACGGATTGAGCAGCTTCGACGATGGTTCTACGAAGATATTTCCATGATTTAAGCTCGAACCGTTAGTTTTGTTTCCCAAAGAGACTAATAACTTCCCGAGAGCCCGCCACGAAGGCGTGGGCGAGGACACGTGTCGAAATGGAATGTCGTGCCAGAGGCACTAAACTTTACATTTGTTTTATCTCAGGCAGGAATTGTTTGCGTTTGTCGTTAGCCCAGCCTTACTCCCTGTGTTACCTTCCACGTATCTTCAGTCATAGGTGACGAAGACTTCAGTTACACCTGTGCAATAATTTCTCATTTTAGAGGCCTCGAATATCCTTCACGTCGGATTCTGTATCGCTTTGTAATTTCTTATTTTACGACAAATCACCAATTACAATACAAAAGAAAGATTTTGGGGTATGTGAATCTCAATCGAGTGCTCTTTGTTAAAGTTAGTTAAATTTTAGCTTAATATTCTACACCCCTAAACAATTATTCTGATTTCTATTATTTTTCTTCTTACACGCATAATTTATAGTAAGTTATATTATAACAGCTGATTATCGTCATTAATCAAATCTAATGATATCCTTCGATTTCAGTTATCTGGAACTCACATTCAAACCACCTCAAATTTAATATTATTTTTTAGATTCATTTGGTATGACGTCACTGATTACATATAACCTACGCTTTAAAGCATATGTTATTCGCCCTGCTTATCCGTACGTTGGAACTAAATATCGAACAGGATTGGCTATAACTTTTTACCAACACAGAACACATGAAACATTCTTCAACATGACCATAAATTTTCGTAGTGGGTGGCAATACGCCCAGTTATTAAATAAAGGGAGCGTACCAATAGCGCTGCTTTTAGTTTGAACAAAACTTCGGACCTCCGTTCGTAGTTTATGAACTGTTCACATCTACCCTTTTCGGAACTTGTCAAGTATAATTTAAAAGTAACATCGCTTTATTTGCACGTTGCAAGATTCCGATCGGCGGGACTGTCGTTAACAAGGTCGGCCCGAGCCCAGAATATCAATGAGCCGGAAGACTTTGTTCCCCGACCTATTCGTGTGTAGGCGGCGATTCGACTCCCTACATAAAACCACGGTTATATCGACCTGTTGCCACGGAAGTTGTGAGGGACAGGTAACAAGCGTCTGGACGCGCCCTCTCTTAGGGTACAGTCTTGATCACGAGAAACTCACAACTCCAAATGCTATCATCAAGCATACGTTCCGATACTATTCTATACTATGCCAAATCTGTTTAATATTTGCATACCGTTAATCTTAATTACCTACTTTGAGCATCCTTCAATCGACTTTGTCATTTCAAAGTTACTCACTGAAATGAACTAATAAACTATTCCATTAATGGAAAATATAAAAATGACTGTATTAGATGACGACTAGTTAGATTATAAAGTAGTTAATTGAAAGACAAAATTAAGTGATAAAAAATTACACCACAACGTTACTGCAATCCTTGATCCTTTCGTCAGGTGATTCCAAAAAGAAAGACACTCCGTACAAACCAGGTGACTAACTCAAAAGTAAATATATTAATACAAAAATAAAATGGTTAGCCTAAAAATACATAATATTAGTTCAATCTCAGTAATTTTAAAAACATTCTGAGTTTTAGAAC
Source organism: Zhengitettix transpicula (assembly GCA_037074705.1). Taxonomy (NCBI): domain Eukaryota; kingdom Metazoa; phylum Arthropoda; class Insecta; order Orthoptera; family Tetrigidae; genus Zhengitettix; species Zhengitettix transpicula. The sequence continues at coordinate 15,722,223 of CM073593.1, read as the reverse complement.
AACTGAAAAATATTAATTGCATTTAATTTAATTAGAAATGTAACGAAATAATTAATTGTGAGTTTTTCTTGCATAATTTCGTGGGGAATGTTATCCGGAAGTTAGCAAGCGGTGACTTCAGTTTCTATCGTCTCCTAGTGTTACCTTGTTGTCCGTTTCTCTTTACGTGGAGAAACATTAATAACATGTCAACATGTCCCAGTTTAAGAAAAAAGACTACTCGGCTTTTTATACCTTGTTCCCCCACCTGAGAAACGCCATCACCCTTTTTCCCACGTGGTCTAGACAATAGAGCTCTTTTTGACTAACTCTAACTTTCTCGGTGAATCGGCATAGCCTTTGCTATAAATCAAAACATTATAATGGAATGTCTGTAGGATTTACGATGCTCAGCAATTTGCATCTGCTTTTAAGGTTAATTTGGAATTTTTGTTGGCAAAATTATAAAGGAGATACTCGATCGTACCATCGTAGTTTACTAACGCCCCATTGCCCCGATTGTACTCTTGCTACACAGGAGAAACTAATAGAATAGTAAATACCCGAATCACTCCAGATTGACAAACAAACTGTTGTGCTCTAAACATATCAGGAATTGGAAACATTCATCTGATTTTATATGTGTTAGAAATATATCCGCAATTCTTTTTATTAAAATAACATCACTGGAATGAACGTACTATGAAAGTTAACAATAGTTATGACCCCCTTCTTGTTAGGCTAATGCGTTGGCTTTTTTAATATCTTCGCTTTTGAGTTCGTCGTCTTGTTTGCGCGATGTGTCGTTCTTACGACTCTTACGATTTGGAATCTTCTGATGTTGCAGAAACCTATAGTATTTATTTTATCACTTAATTTTGTCTGTTAATCAGCTACTTCCTTATCTAACTAATTCCATTTATACATACATAGGTGCCGTTTGCCAATCTTCTGTAAGATATTCCTATCCTTGAGGTCAGCAAAATATAGTCATTTATAGGTTAGTCAGCCAAGTACCATATAACTATGACAATAGATTTGTAGGTAGTGACAGTTTCAAGATAACAAACAAAATCATGCCTTAAGTTCCCTTTAGTGAACTTTCCGTGGCTGTGTCGTCCAGTTCGAATGAACATGAACGAGAGAAACGACTCGCTTTTTAAAATTTGGCTCCCATATGTGACAATCGCGTTTCAATCTCTCAATGGCAGAACCAGATAATTATTAATAGCATTTTAATTATGTTAATTTTTACATATGTTGGAGAATTAATTACATGAAGTGAATATACAATCAACATATTAAAAAAATCGTAAAACACATTAGTTATACCTCAAATAATCGACTGATATTTATAAAACAATGCAAATGAATTTACTTATAGAAATAATTTTTAAAACTGTGCAAGAAAACATACACTTTTAAATTACCTAAGTTAATACAAGGTCTGGCAGTAATAATGAAGATCATGCAACTTTTACAATAATTAATAGTTCACGAAGTCTCAACCATGCAGTTTGTCGACTTGGCTGCTACAATGTCCAGAACCGAAGTCCACGATGACATTATCTGCGTCATGAACCAGAGATAATAGGTGAGGACAGGACACCATCGAACATTTAATTAGCCTCACACCGGCAGACGTTTTTAATCAACTCTTTAGCTGCATCTACTACAGTTTTGATCTCAGCTGCAGTTAAAGGCGAACAGGGTAGCCACACACGCGTGCTACAAATCCGGTAACCTAATCACTAAATTTTATAATCGACGAAATATGTACCAGTTTTCTCGCATCTTACCAATCTACCAAATTCAAAACTAAAGCAAACAGTGTTATTAAAGTGTATGAAGCCTCTTTGGTTTCTGGCTCTCGAATACTCTGGAGCGTCACGGTAATAATAGTTGCGTAGGCCAATACATTCGGTTCAATGCATTGGTAAGCTTCAACCATCTCAGCTATTCCATTAACCATTCTTGTACATAAAACAATTAAAATAGACACATTATACCACTGTGAACAAAAGTAAGGCGAATTTATTTATAAAATATAAATTCTTTATTTATTCTTCCAAATCCATTTCATCCCCTTCAAAGTAATCCCCGTCCGATAAAACGCACTTCTTCCAGCGCATTTTCCAGTCCTCGAAACAGTCGGAATAGTCTTTTTCCGGTATAGCCTTCAAGACCTTCTTCGATTCGGTTTTCATCTCCTCAATCGTGTCAAAACGGCGTCCCCACATTGGCCTTTTGAGTTTGCTGAATAGCCAGAAGTCGCACGGAGCCGAATCAGGCGAATACGGTGGTTGCGGAACCATATGAGTCGAGTTTTTGGCAAAAAAAGTCGCGAAGAATCAATGCAGTATGACATGGTGCATTATCGTGATGAAGGAACCGAGAGTTTTTCGCCCACAATTCTGGCCGTTTCAGACGAATAGCTTCACGCAAACGACGCATAACGCTCAAATAATATTCTTTGTTGACAGTTTGGCCCGGCGGAAGGAATTCATAGAGCACCACACCACGATAATCAAAGAAAACTGTCGACATGACCTTGATTTTCGATCGACTTTGCCGTGGTCTTTTCGGTCTTGCTTCACCTTTTACGCCATATTCGCTGGATTGGTCGGTGGTTTCAGGGTCGTATGCGTAAATCCAAGTATCGTCTCCAGTAATGATGCATTTGAAGTGGTCCTGATAGTCAGACGCTTTTTTTTCCAAAAAATTGATCGATTTTGGCATCAATCGAGACTTGACGTGTTTGAGACACAAAACATTCTTCAAAATGGTTTGGGCTGAGCCAAATGATATTCCAACACTATCAGCGAGATCTCTAATTGTCCATCGACGATTTTCAAGGACCAAATCTTTGATTTTTTGGACGTGGCCCTCGTCGGTAGACGTTGATGGTGGTCCATAGCGCGGTTCGTCTTGAACGCGTTCTCGGCCCTCTTTGAACTCGTACCACTTATAAACGTTTTTTGGTGCCATAGTTTTATCACCAAAGGCCTTCCGCAACATTTTCAACGTGTCCACACAAGACTATTCGTTCCGCAAACAAAATTTGAAGCAAGTTCTTTGCTCAACAAAATCACCCATTTCAAAAATAGAAAAATTCACTTTTGGTTGTTTACAAAAACACGTGTAACTCGGAGATAATTAAACCTTTTAACAAACAGACGCTTGGCAAATATTATAGACAGTCCTACCAACCTAGGAATAAAAACATTACCTGCCTTCCTAATTCCCGGGGGTTTTAAATGACCATTTCACCTTACTTTTTGATCACAGTGGTATATCATAAGTTTTAAGTCATGAAACAATTTGAATAGTAAATTGTGGTTTACTTTGACAGGGTAGCTCAGATGGTTAAAATCAGTTTTAACTTGTGATCCCGCGTTCAATGATACCCGGTTGTGCCAATCTAGATTTTTCTTTCATATTTCATTAATTCCGTTTCATATAACAATTCTTATTCATGTCATAATGCATTTTATTTTTTTCTGACCATGTAGGCGTCGTTAAGGGTGCGTTTACACGTGAGAGAAACTCGCAGCCGGAGATCTTGAGAGTTACTCTCAGAGTCCTTTCCACGGGAGAATGAAATTCGCCCGAGTTAACTCTCGGAGAGCAACTCTTAATGGCAATTTTCGTTTCAGACCGTTTCCACACACGCAGCCAGGTCTGCGAGTGATTTTAAGCACGGGAGCCCTAGTTAACCCTTGGCTGACTTCCTCTACCTTTCCGCATCCCCCATTTCAAATCCCTTGGAGTTTCCACCATGTGGATTACCCTCATGTAGCCTGTTCCTCTAAAAAAACACGAAGAAGAGAAGTAGCAGCAGCTTGTTTAGGTTTTTTATATCTTCAGTTCCACTTCCGCTTTTTTATTTTTTAAGCTCCTGAGAACCGTGTAATTAAAATGTAAACATGATTATTATAAAGAATTGATAATGTATGTAGGTATTGATTGAACCGAAAAATATTTTTGTTGGTCACCAAAATCCAGTGTTTCTGTTACCACCGGGAGACATTTACTTACTGCGAGGTGTGACGACATTGGACAGCTGATACATTGTTAACTGTGAACGATATTTAATAAAATTGTATATTATCTTTTTATGTGAAAATTATTTATTACCTTTGTTCTGAGAATATATTTGTTTTATCGTTCAAAGAGGGGTTGTGGTTGAAAATGTGTATTGTAAAGAAGTTGAAATTCATAAAGTTGTTTGAAAAGAATGCTGCACGTCTACACAAATTACTTTTCACCTTAGTAATTACCCTTGCTCAAAGAGAGACATTATTTGAAATTGAATTAGTTCATGATAATTTTGTAATGTTTGTAAAAACATGTAAACTCGTTTGTGAAATAAACTTATATGAGTTTCTTAAATTGTGTAGTTTCCTACTAATTTCAGACCCGGACATTTGAAGTCCGTCGCTAATTTCTCCATCACAAATATTTTTACTGGATTTTTCAAATCTGGATCCCGGATGTCGCAATGGATTTATTTCAATTCATACGCTTCAATGAGCTTGCAAACGTCCTCGTGGGTCCATTTGGATTGTATTTGGCCATTTTACGGGTAAAACAAATTCAAATTTTGTTGAAATGGTTGAGAGTACTCGCCGAGAGCGTGGAGAAAACGTTTACACTAGCGAGAATCATGCAACAATGTAACTCTTGGAGAGTTCCCCCCCACTTTTGGTGAGAAAGGCCTTAAAACAATTGCGAGTTTTACTCTCGAGAGTATATCTGCCCCTCTCGAGAGTAAAAAATTCTCACGTGTAAACGCACCTTACTCCCAAAACGATCCGTGACCATCCGCGTACACGACGTGGAATGTTTTCCTATTTTTCATAAAAATAAGAAGAGGAAGTAAAAGTATCATGAACTTTAACACAGTTTAAAGACAGCTGCTTACTGAATATAAATTGAAATATACTAGCTTAATTTAAAATATTCTTGGTGGATTTAAAGTAACATGATTTTCGTTTTTTTTTGGAAAATGAGTTGATTTTGTGAGGAGTTACTGTATGAAATCCCAAAAATAATGTTCTGAAAAGGTGGGGCATCAGCCAACCATTAATATTTTATTCGTCTGGCATCTTGGACCTCCCAGTAGAACGTCAATGCAACTCTCTTTGCATCAAATTTCCATCCGTTTCCTGTTTTCAAGAAGTATGTGAGATTGTTGCGGGTTTTACCCGTACAACGACGACCTAACGGGTCGCCTATTTACGGGAAATTTTGAGGGACGTGTCACGCGGAGCGAAGCGGACAGCCGTGACTCCGATCCGTTCCGGGACGCACTTGACACACATCCGAAGAGTCCTCAGAATCTCAGCCCCGCGGGGGGAATTCCTCCCTTCGACTTGCAAACGAAGCTCTCCCTCATTACCATCTGGATCACCTCTTCGAGTCGCCATATTAGCTGCGATTACTCTTCAATCAAAAATTCTACGAAGAATATTAAGTAAAGTGTGAGTCGAAGCGCCATTTTTCTTTAAAAATATAGTTTCAGTATTAATAAATTAACCTAAAGTTTATTAAAAAGATTTTTTTAATATTGAGCTGGTGTAGACAGCAGTACGTAAGAATATTCCTCTGTGTAACTTTATTGTGGAAATAAATTACTTCAACAAGTGATTCCTTATGACTTAAAGAATAACATGTTTAACTGGACACATGGATCCACCACATGTTCTTAGAGTATTCATCAAAATATTCTCTAAGTAATTTCACATTTTGGATTTGACAACAACTAGTCAATAATTTGTTGTTTCTGAACGGGAACATATATCACATTCAAAATAAAGTGAAAGTAATTGGTCTTTGGTGATACACGCCTAATGGAATGTTTTTTGGCCAGTGGGAAAACCGCGAACTCCCAAAATTAGAATTATAGGACTGCAAACCGGTCCCGTGATAAACCACCTCAATGAATGAACGTATCTTTGACAACAGACAGTGTCATGTAATATACTTACTTTATTCCGACGTGCGAAGAAGAAGGTGCAGACAGGCTATGTATTGGGTAATCCACATAGTGGCAACTACCCTCTTATTGCATAGGAATGGGACTGAAATGGGCGATGCGGAAAGGTAAGTCAAGGTAGTCAGGGGCTAACTAGGGTTGTAGTTTAAAGATCCTACCCGGGAATTAGCCGAAAAGTGATGCAGGTAAAACCTGTATCAGGTAGGTCGGGCATTTGGTACTTGTACCACGCCCTTCCGATGGCGTGGGGACGAAGCGTTCCCTTCTCCGTGTCTCGACCAGTTAAGGAGGCAGCTGGCCGACTATTCCAATAGGAATATACTTTCTTGCCGACGTGCGAGTATTAAAATTTCGTAAAACATTTCCTTTTTACAATTAAAATTTAAGAAACATCTGACAAAATTTAACATTCTGACTAGTAATTAAAATCTCCATAAAATATACTACAGATTTAAGTTTATTTTCTATTATATTTGCGAACTGAGTAAAACTTGACATTTTGTCTCTTTATAAACACTTTTATAACTATTGTAGATTTTGACTTATGTTCCAAAGACACAGGCCAACATTTCGTCACTTAATATTTTATATAATTATTTATTTTAAAGTGGAAAACCGCGAGTGTTTTTAAAACTGTTATATTACGATCATCAATATCCGATTACCAAAAGCTCTTCAATTTTTGGCTGTCGAGTTAAAATATATAGCAAGTTACCGCCATTAAAACGAATATGACCGTATTTTACCAATCGTGAATATGTCATTTGCGATAAAATATTTGTTGCCTGTATGCAAATCCGTGGGGGAAATGAAATTAATTCCAGCTGTGCGTTATTACGATACATCAGGGGACGTAATAAACAAACGATACTGGATAAATGAATGGCGAATCCGGTTTCCAAGGATGCCTACTGCGACGTTCATTCTCAAACGTGGAAAATGTATGAGGATAATCAGCATAATGCTCATTTAACATTTGTGAAACTAGTTTCGGATAATACCAATTGATGGCCTTTGTTGTTGCTTGAAAGCTTCCGCATACAAGGCCTGTCTCCAGGCACGTTCAGAGAGGATTTTGTGGGGAATGATTTTTAATTAACATTCTACTTCCCTTAACAATGCAAAATATTCATTTTATGAATGGTAAAAATCTATAGGGAGATACAGAATGTGCGTAATAAACAATTACATTTGTTGAAATAATAAAAAAAATCTCTGTAGAAGTGTTCTAATTAGATAAATTTAGTATCGATTCGTTTCCTTTACATTAAAAAGTGGGTTTTTGTGGGTATTAAAAAGATTTAAGAATTATGGAAAATAAAGCTTATGTAAAAACATCTTATAAACATCCTCCGCTGCTGGTCTTGTGGAAAATTCGCCAGATCTCGTTATCCTTATACATATATATATATTGTAATAATCAACAGATTAACGATCAATTTGCCCCACGTTGGTGAAGCTATTTATGTAATAAACACCTTAATAGGGTTCATTAAATGAATTAACTAATATAAAAATTAATTTAAATTTGAATAATTAGCCACACGTTGAAGACGTCGAAACTATAATGATTAAAAATGTGGTCTTAAAATCATAGGAATAATTAACAACATTTACTAAGCTTTAAAAGAAATTTATTATTGTTGATAAATTTACAATGTACAAGGCCTATTTTTCTCGCCGTATTTCATCCATTTAAAAACAAATACTTAAATTTTCATTTATTAATTCGCGACATTTATGAACATAAAGTTATTATATCATTACAATCAAATACGTCGAATCTCTTATCTCAGGGTCATATCTGGGTTTGATAATTAAAACAAAATCAATGTATAAACGGACAATTAACAATTCAAATATAAAAAGTTAACCTAAAACAATATGAAAATAAGTGAATAGAAAACTGAACGAAATGAAAACTGAACGAAATCTGACTATACTTCTTTAATTATCTGTTACAAATTTGTATAAATGTTTTGTTACTCACGGAACGTCTGTCTGGTACCAGATCTCTCTCTTGTAGCTTGAAACCTACCACACTAAAAAGCCATTTTTACACAGACTCTTCACTTCATTGAAAATTTTAATACACACTATTAAAATACTCGTCCTCTGCTATCGGATGAGCCGCACCCTTTGGTCTGCTGGTGGATTCCGGTCTCCTCTATGCGATAATTGTTCAATCAGCGTGAAGCAACCATTTGCTTCACCGTGTTCAAATTATTATATAAATCTCTCCGTAAAAATATTCGCCTGCTTTCATGTAGAAATATAGGAACTCGACATTCGTACTTTATAACTGCAAACTTTACTGTTTGTTGCTCTAGGTGAACTGAACTTATTATATCTCCCCGTCGACTTTTAACAGTTTCATCTCTCGTACGCAAAGTTTTGACTCCTTCACCTTTCAATCGCCGATTCCAGACTGGCGTTCTACAAGTACATAATCAAAGATTGAAGCCTTTCCCGGTGCAGTTGTTCAATATATTGTTCTCGGAGCTCAACCGGGTTTTGCATAATTGTAGAACGCAACGTTTCGACGACTGAAAGCTCTGTCGTCATCACACTATTAAAATACTCGTCCTCTGCTATCGGATGAGCCGCACCCTTTGGTCTGCTGGTGGATTCCGGTCTCCTCGACAGAGCTTTTAGTCGTCGAAACGTTGCGTTCTACAATTATGCAAAACCCGGTCGAGCTCCGAGAACAATATATTGTACAAGTACATACAGTTTTCTCCGCGCGCGTTCTCCATTGTTGAACAAAGAAAAACCCGCCTTCATTGTCGCCTTTACGCATTCGTACCGCTAACAATTTAATTATATTAAAAACAATTATTGGCCTGTTTAATTGGCATTACAATATATATATATATATATATATATATATATATAATATTTGGTTTTTGTGTATTTACGTCAATAGTTTATAGATTATTCTTTTCCCATAATTTATAATTTTTTTTCTTTAATGTATCTACATCTACCTCTATTATTCATATCAGTCTCTACTCTTTTATTATATCCTTCTTTTACTGTAAAATATTTATTTACACTACTCTGTCCTTACATTAATGTCTTCAGCATTTTAATCGACCGTATAGTTTACATTATCTTTTTAGGCTCTATATTGTTTCCTTTATTTCGCGCTATGATGTTTTATTATTTTTATTTTATAAAAGAAGATAAAGTAAAAGAACTGACAATCACATTAAATTTAGATTTGCCAATTATAAGGCATAAACAACAGATTACAAAAAAAATGTTTAAACTGGACGTGTGAGACCAACCGGATTTGAAAAATAACAAACTAAACGTTTGAGCTTACATCACTAAGCGGTTATTTGACAATTTCTACTCTGACAGATTTCCTGCAACACATCTTTTCTCTGCTTCGTGTTTTCTACTTTTATCTCCTTTTTTTTGTTAGCGGCGGCTTAAGGAGATTAGCTACTACAACTCAACGAAAAGACATTCTGGCTGCGCCAACTCTGCTTCAATCACAAGGACAAGACCGAAAGGTTGCGCAATAAAGTAGTAGAAAAATTGACATAATTTAACATTTTTACTTATGAGGACATATTTGTACAATCCAGCCTTTATAATAGTAATATTGGAAGGAAATCATAATAAATATATCTTCTATTAGATATGTGCCCATTCTTTGTAACTAAATGGTAGAGTTAGGATTAGTTTTTGTCGCTAATATTTGTCTAGACTAAAAACTATCTGTAGATAGGGTCTTTTCTCATTAAATTCGTTACTTACAAGTCATTTTTAGAGAATAAAGCTTTCATTTATCAATAGAATTTAGACATTTATGGTACGTTAGAAAATATAATATTCCTCTTATTATTAAATTTATAAGCCAAAAAATTGGGCACATTAAAATGTATATGTATTATTGGGTATAAACGTTTATTTTTGCATTTTAATTTGTTGGCTAAACGGTAAAGAAATTTGTGAATATCCTGAGATTTTTTATGAAACCATTCATAAATTAAATAATATACTGTAGATATTACCAATGTGTAATGAAATATCTTATTTAATTTTTTTCTTAAATTATTGGCGGAGTAACTTTGAGGCCAGAGCATTGTAAAGAACAGCAGAGACCATAATGGTTGCTACGGATTATTGTCGAAAAAGCTTTGGCGCAAAACAGTCTGTGTTGTGGGATCTGGACGAGTGTGTGTTTGGAGGGTCTGACGAGAAAAGTAAGAGAGACAGCAGTCAGACAGTTAGTCACAGAGTGTTGTGTTGTGGGAAATGGAGCAGTGTGTTGTGGCGAACCGGCCAATGGTGGCCGAATTCAGCAAAGTGTAACCTGAATATATCAGTGTATGTATTAAAGGAAAATCGAGTGTGATGATACGTACGACAGTAAAGTAGTTGGGCGCTGAAAGTGTTGTTATGACGAAGCCTGAAAAGTATCAAATCAGTGCTATGTGGCCTGTCAGTAAAATATTGTCCTATCAAAAAGTAAATTAAGCACGAGTGCACAAACCAGAGCAGCTCTGAACAAAATGGTATGTAAAAACGCTAATTTTGTAAACCTTTACGTAAATATCGTTTACCGCCAGATTTCTATAACTTTGTCAGATATTTCTATAGCTCTGTCAGATTTCTATAGTTTTGTTGTTGTTGTTAGAGTCTTTGTATGAAATTTTGTTATTGTAAATTAAATTCATATTTTCTTTTTTCAACTTGAAAATTGCACTGTCTTTATTAGAGACCCTATAAGCGGCCCTGAAATTTTAGATTATCATGAAAGCTGAGGCAATTTACGTAAAAACATAAAATGTAAAGTCAATGTAAATCAAAATTGTCAATTAAATAATCTTCTGTTATCTATCTAAAAATTTTGGTTTAATTTCAACGTAAAATCCCGTAAACTTCCTTCCTTTGTCTCCTTCTTTTTGTATACCACATAATTTGATTGTCCTAACGTGTTGGCATATTTTGTTCATTTTAATTGTGCGTACCAGATAATTTGTCTCCAACGTGTGGGCACTTTGTTAAATTTTCTATTAACATCATTTTATATTTTGTGCACTAGATAATTTGGCTAGAAAATTCCTTTGATAATTTTCTGATTACTACAACATATTATCAGTTATTCCGTTATTTTATTAATACACTGTTTTTAGTTTTAGCTGTACCAATAAAATTATCTTCTCGACTACTCTTGACAACAGTGTTTTTACTACCAGTGCAAGTGCCTAAAAAAAGTAAATTCGGTAAACTGAAATTGACGTTTTCACTTTTTCATATAAAATATCATTAATTATATCAGATGCAATTGCCTTCCATAAATCTAAAAACTGATACTCATAATCTTAATTACATTTACAAATCTGTTATTTTCCAAGTCATTTTTTCAATTTATTTTAAGTCTACTTTTACATGTCCGTTATCAAATTATTAAGTTTGTATTGCTGAAAAGTTTTATCTATTTAAACTGCGGACTCCTGAGGAGTTCTACAGAATGTGGGTGAAATTTATAATTAATTTAGTATATTTATATCATATCTTTTCGTCTGAATTGCTGGCCATTTTCATTATTGTAATTTTAACTTTTTCTCACAGCGAATATTAATTTAAGGCAGAGTCAATGTTATTTTCCATTTCAGACGAAATCCCTTTCAACCGTAAAGTGAACAAAATCAGTGCCCGAGCAGTTAAAAATCAGTCTTTGGACCGTTCGTCAGTTTTGTCTCAACGTGACGGACATACTCGAAGTTGAATGGATATTACGCAGCTTCCACAATTATGATTTTTTTCCCAAATAAGGAATGTATAATATCCCCCTTCTTATTAAAACGAAATAAAATTAAGATTATCCGTGACTTTGTTTTCACCTTGGAGGTGTATTGACGCCGTTTTATCTTCTTTGATATCAGTCAAAATTTGCCCCACGGCGGAGAAACTCTTGAATCTGTATGGGATCGCAGTTCATGTTAAATTAAATTAATATTTTCACGCTTTCTACCTGAAGGCGTGCATTTATTGAAGGCGACCGCACTGACGTTTTCTTACAATTAGTGCATTGCCGGTGCACTTAATCTTTTAATTTGAATAGAGAAAAACACGTGTAATGTATTTTTTGAGAGTTTATATTATTCACAATAAAATAAATTGATATAAACTGGGTCTATTGTGATATATATTTATTAAATGTAATTTCTAATCAATGAAATCTTCATAAGTCTAATAACGTGGTGAGAATAAAATTTGATAAGTTGTAGAATTTATATATTTTGACAGAGTTATTAAACATTAATAAGGGTCATCTCGAAAATTTGGGTTGTATTGTTATTAGATTAGGCTACAAAGTTATATTTGAAATGTGGACCAAATAATTCACCGGTCCAGGCATCGCAGTTTTATTGTAAACAGCAACTTGAATATGGGATCACGTTTAATATACACAAATACATATTTACGACTCTACAAGGCCTTTGCCAAAATTTACTCATAGCGTGCGTGAGCTACTCATGTAAATCAAAAAGTTTGAACTTAAATTCCTCTAAATCATTTTCTATACCATACTTGAATAGGTATAATACGTTTTTTTAAGACTCCAGTGTCAATAATTTCTCTCTACTTACACGGCTTTCATTTAAAAGATATAAAAATAATAAATAGTGGTATAGCCAACGCAGAGAAAATTTTTCTAATTTCGTGAAATTAATTTATAAAAGATCTGTTTTTCCTTTATAATAATGAAAGGTAATGTTTTGCAATCTATATAATAAATTTCACGGAAATAAAGATTTACGTAGTTTGTAATAATTGAGTTGGTAGTAAATTAAACATTAATTCTAAAAATTATTTATATAAAAAACCCAACTATTACAATATGCCTCGTTTCGGGTACATTTACTATCTTTAATAATTTAATTTTATCTAATGGGACGTGAAAATGACCATTCCAACGCTTATATTTTCATTATGAAATTAAATTTGTTAACTTGTAAATTCCCATAGAATATATTGTTAAAAAAATTTATTTAGCATCTATAAAACACAAACGTAACTGTTTGTTGGGTTACACAAAAATGACGGAGATATTTCATAATTTTTAATTTTTATTTGTACTTAGACAATATAAAACATATGTTTTTATTATTTTCAAATTTTCAAGTCCAAAGTAGAGTTTAAAGAATATATTTTAATTATTGATTAGTTACGGGTAGCTGCATTGTATTTGAATTAATCACACTTTCTTAAGGAATACCATTGTTAGTTTCATGTAGTTATCAGCACGTGAACAATGGGTAATATAAAATAAATATTTTAATACTAATTAAGGAGGCCATTAATTGTTTAAATAATTGGATTGTTTAGCGGTACAAATTCTTAAAGACGACAATGACGGCAGGCTCTTTGTCGGCGGTCTTTGTTGCGAGCTGCTAGGACTGGCTGAATTCAGTCTGGCGGATATTATGGTCGAGAGAGGGAGCAAAATTTAAGAGTACGAACAGCGTGGCCCAAGCTTAAAAATTCAACTGAGAGACTTATATGTTTTAAAAATCTAAGTATATGGTCTGGACGGAGAGACACGTTATAAAAACCGCAAACCTGAAACAAAAAGTTTAGCGCCACGTTCAGATACATACGAGTACCGAAATAACATTTTTCCGCAAAAGGCATTGGGAAATAATACGTCCGACTGTTGACCGGAGGTGCGGCTGATCGAGTTCCCGGATGAATAATACAAGAACTACAACCGTGTGTTTTGACCATGATGTGTAGAATCAGTGATTAATGGGTTTTTAGAGAATTGTGTCCCCATGCTCCGAAAACTAAGTCTGGTACCAGCAGGACATTTGTAAGTACAAAGCAAACTAATTAAATTCTGTAAACGGTAATTAAGGGTATTAGTCAGATTTAGTGCTTTTCATTTTTAGTTAGATTTCGTATTCCGTTCGTTTCAATTTGGTTGAATTGTTAATTATTTAATTTATAATTTTGATTGTTCTTACTTATCAAACCCAGTTAAAGACCCTGAGAAGAAGAGTTATTAAATTTGATTGTTTGTGAAATATAAAAGATTGTATTTTACTTTGAACGCCACAAATTATAAAAAAATGTTTGTTTATTAATTTTGAAATTATTGAATTCGGCGTGCCAACCTAGGGCAAATAATTTGATGAACTAAATGAACACCTGTTAAATTAATCTTTGGTAAATTAAAAGTTTTTTTTATCATAATCATTTTGTTAAGTAATTCCTTTAATTAACCTTTATTTTTCCTCATTAAACTTTTGGTTCCAAATCCCGGGCAATTTCATAAATTATTTATTATGCTCATTACAATATATTATAAATTTTTGACTTGAAGATACATTTATCTTCCACCACTACATAAATACACCTATAAAATTATCAGAGAAAGGTAACAATGCAATCTTCCAATTGAGGTGACGACCTGAAAAGCGTGGAATTAATTAAATTTAATATTGAGGAATTTAAAATGGGATAACGGAAAATCAAAGCCCTAACTTTAGTGAGACCAATAATGGATTTCGGTGCGGTTTATTTGGATCCCTATCGAAACATTCTGAGAGAATCGTGGGAGAAAGTTCGTAAAAAGGCAGACAAATTTCTTAGAGTAGGACCAGATCATATAAACTAAATTATAGAGGAAACGGAACATACCTGAGGACTTCTATGCAACATCTGCTATGCAGGACAGGACATGGATGGAAGCCAACCATGAACTACGCCACACGAAGACGAGACTGGCGATCCATGGCTTTCACCATAAAGTGTGCTTAAACAAAGTATTTCATGAACCAAAAGACGAGTGTGTATGTGAATTGTGTTTAGAAGCCTGTGAGAGATATCATATTGTAAAATGTAGGAATAGACGTAAATCAATCGTAGCTTACAGCAAGAAATGGTTATAATGTAATGCACGGCATGTGTGCGCTTCCAATATATTATTATATAAACTAAATTATTGGATTATTATCTGAAAGGATGGAGCGAACAGTTGATAATGATAATAATGCGGTGTAAAAATCATGGAATCATATTTTTCACCAAAAGCCCACTTCTATCTGTAGACGAGACCATAAATTCAAAATGAAATGTAAACAAAATACAGACGTTGTAAATTTTCATTCGCAAATAGGAGAATCGACAACTGAAATTTTTGCGAGAATTCATCTTCATGACATTAAATTTACGTTAAATCTTAAGAAACGAAGAAAGTGAAGTTTTTCCATCAGATTAATACTAAAACATATCAATTTAAATTTAAATATTCAATCAGAAGTAAAACTAAGTGTTAAACTATAAATTAACTGATATATTCCATCCAGAGCTTCGTTTTCAGGATATACATTTTCTTAGGACAATGGATTGATTCTTGAAATTAGAAAATACAAGAAGGCTGTGTTCAGATCATACTGATTATATAAATAAATAGCTAAATAACAGACAAAATTAATTGACAAAATAAATACTACACAACGTTTATGAAATCCTTCTTGCTTTGGACAGGTGATTAAAAAACGCTGTTATTGTTAATGTAAGTTGGATTCAAAGTAATTTGTATTTACAACAATATTATCATATATCTGCCCAATTTTAGATTACCTAATACACACGTACACGACGTGAACGGTCATAGAAACGTCGAGCTTACGATTCTGGATTTCCAGACTATATTTCATCCATATTTATGTTTTTTACTATATATAATTTATGTGCAAATGAGTATTACACGATTTTATACTTAATTGTTAAATTAAGTGTGGACATTTTATACTGAGTTCTTATGATCATGTCTTTCAATACAGAGTCATTTCTCCACACTAACACTATAACCACTATCAGAATACAAAATGTGGTCTGCTACATTCTCCATCTTGGATCTGCGTGAGATTTTAGTTCCAGATTATGAGGTCCCGTCCACACTGCTGCATGCGTGACGATGTTGACGCACGTGGTCCACTGCCACAAGGCGTACGCGGGTCAAGATTGTTGACGACGTTCTTGGGACAAGGCTGTTTAAACTTCTCTCATCACCCAGTTGACTTAAGCGACCACTACGAAGATTACCGATGAAAGGTCTCAGCATGTCTACTTCGCAATTCTCAGTCCTTCAAATTGAACCTGGTACACGAAGTGCAATAACGCTTTCGTTCATATCAATTAGTAATATTATTGTAGACTTTTCTATCATTTATTTTAAACTAACGCATTTAGTTAAAGTTATAAAGTTAATAATTGTTACAATTTTTGAATTTAGTGTAACAATGAAGAACGCTATTTACGCTTTAAAACAAGAGAGATATTTTTTTCATTCAGAATAAATATTTATGCTCACTACCTAATTTTTCTCGCACTGAAGCAGAAAAATAATAAAGGAATAACGAATATCCATACTTTTTATTATAACAAAATATTAAAGCCCAGTTTATAATTTTGAAATTGAGCTGATGAAAGGATCCTTTCCACCAGTTTAATTAGATGCTACTCTATTTACAGCCTGATTATTGTCATTCAATTCCTAATTCTATTCCAGACTAGGAGAATTATAAAAGATTTAAACTGAAAATATATTATTATGTAAAAAATACACAGGAAATATTATTCGTGGCGTTATTCTATCGATCGCTACGTATGAAAAGTTTACACCTTAATAATACGTAGTGGTCAGATTGTCTAATTGCAGAAAACTACTGTAAATATTTTTAAGTTTTCCTGTCTTATTGTAGCTAACGAAGACCAACGTACCAAAGTAAATATAGCATGAGAAATCATACATATCGATATAGTGCAATTTTATTGTTATATATTTTTAACTCTTCGTTATCCTATAAAATTTATTTAAATGAAATATTATTTTTCACATTTTCTGAAAATAATAAGTAACAGTTAATAGATATTTAGAAAGAATAATTTTTTTAAAATTTATTTACGTTTACACTATATGACACCTCACATTCATGAAAAATAAAATTGTAATATTATACGGAGGCAGAACATATTATACGTCATTATACATTTTACTGTCTATAAAAAATACGAAAAATAAATCGATTTTTTTACCTGTGGTTTTGATGAATGGTGGAAAAAGATCGTTAGTGAATTATGTAATTTACTCAGGGTTCGATAATCTGAAAAACTGAGACACGAAAACTTTAAGGTAAACATTATAAACAAATAAATGGCCTTTTGCCAGAAAAAATTATAAAGTTTATTTCAAGTTGTATATTAATTAAAAGACTTTCGTCCCCTTCTGGGACCTCATCAGGACCAAATAATATGTTAATTTATAGTTTTACAAGAAACTTAATTTTCTAACGACTAAAGATCATTTATTGATTTATAATACTACAATAAACTCAAATATTTCTTCATAATTATTATGATTTGATGCTTTGTCTGAAATTTCGCATCCATTATGTTTTGGTCTTAATCTGAAAATTTACCCTAAAGTATTATACTGATTTTTTTCATATTTATAATATAAATATGAAACTTTAATATTACATCAAATATATCTCTGGTAATTTATTACATAGATACATCAAAATTTGGTTAAATTTTTCGAATAAATTGGTCGTCATACCTGATGAGGACCTAGAACGTCGTGTATTTAATATATATTCTAGCAATAAATTTTATATTTTTGTTTCTGACAACAAGCCATTTATTTATCATATTAAAATAAAATCAGATATATTTGCATCATTTATGATAAATAGATCCTCAACTCGACTGTCATATCACTTAAATGGTTATGGTATTCATGTTTCAGCTGAATTCAGTTGTGCTGTCCCGATTACCATAAGGAAGTGTGTTTATGTCATATTGAAAGATGAAATACGTTGTAAGATATCTTTAATTAGATTCTATTAAAAACTGTCAGAAATTTATTATATTTAACAATGAAATAAACAACGTAATCAACATATTGTGACTTTCTAATTTAAAAATTTTAATTAAAAAAATGCGAACGTTTTCTTGTTGAATTATAATCATTAATTGTTGCCTATTGTAAATAAATTTTGTTATTAAGAGACTCTGCTCAACGGAAATTCAGTAGATAAGTAATTAATTTTCATAGTAAATAGGCTTCTGAAAACCATTCTAATATTAATGACTATTACGAAAATATCCTTATGAAATCCAATTCATCTGAAAAATACAATCCATTTTTTTACTCAGAAGGACGCTAAGAATTCGTCTCTATTATAGACAATGTTGGGATATTCATTAAAATAGTGCATTGAAATCTATTTATTATCAAAATTTATTAACGTTTTATTTATAACAGATTACAATGGATAATTATGAACTAAAATACGGTAGTATTCTCCGCAAGTTAAAAAAGATAAAATTTTTGAGTTACAAACTCGGTGAATGTTTGCTATTTATTTGATTTTATTAAGTTTTAAATATAAGAGCAAAAGGTTTTTAGCGTGTAGTTTATCATCCTTTTTTGCAGTATGATAGTACATTATATTATGGAGAACCGCAGAGAAATGAACGTTGTGGAAGCTTTATAAAATATGTGAAAATCTGAGACAAATTAATTGCCTGAATCTAAACATGAATTCTTAAGCTTTAAATTTTATTACATGTCGACAAGCGAATTATAATAATTGTCTCGCATACCTGTGGAATTGAATTGAAATATATCAGTGTTTTATTTGCATTTAACTCGAATTTATTTAAATATGGTCAAATGAGAAATAATTTATATTTTGAATAGTATCGAAGAGTTGGAGAGGATCACGTGGAATATTTTAAATACCAAAATCAGTACACGGTCTTTCCAGTGAACGATTTAAATCACTCATACGCTCAGATCGAGGCGGCTTCGGTGGGCAAGTTGTTATACATTCCGACTCTACGTAGTTCTGTCAGTTGCGAAATTGATTGCGGACTGGAACCCAGTTTACTTTAAACCGAATAGTTGGCAGCATTCGCCTTCATTCCAGATCTTATAGCGCAATTAATCGTTTGTAATGGTGAACGGTTGTCAACGTGGCATTTTAGCTATTACCATCTTTACCTCCGAAGTATTCTGGGAAGAATATTTGCTATCACCGCAAGGCTTTCGGTGGAAAATGCGGCCTTCCGCCAACAACCGGTGCCTTTGTCAGAGTATTAAATACTGTCGTGACATTCCGTGACGTCGCATTAGTGTACGAGCAGGGACTCATTTGAATATCTGGTCGTAACGTGAGGGTTAGTGTCCTCGGACATGTCGCTCCCAAATATCCGTCTCTGTGTTAAATGCTTATCACAGTACAGCATTAAGTGGCAGCGTGAAAGCGACGTTTCTCACTTCGGTGTCGGCTGAGTGATACAAGTATCGTTTGTGTAACTTTCCCAACACCGACAAATATTGAACCTAATGAAATACTTGAATATCTCCAAACAAATTTACAAAAGCTTACACTTATTTATATAAGTGGAAAGCAATCACCAGCAAAAAGCAAAGTTATTACCGCACTTAAAAATTGCTTTCATTCAAGTCTCAAAAGTAAGTGTCCAGACTGTAAACGAAAATAAATTAGAAGTAGTGACATAAATCAGTGTGAGTGTGCGCTCTGGCATTCAACGTTTACTTTCCTGTTAGACGAGCCTTATTCCGGTATTTTCATTTTTTTTTCGAGTGAAATATATCACAAGTTTGCCGCCTTCATCTCTTAATGTATCTTTTGCTCGAATATCTTGTACGTCGAGGCATTTCAGAAATTTGAACGTTAAAAGTGACTTTCTAATAATTGATTTATTAACTGTTTCTTTTGAAACTTTAAGAACTATTTTTCATTTTAATAAGGAAGTTCACAGCTGAATAAATGAAAGAATAGTAGTGGCATATTTATATAAATTTTGGGTGAAGAAAATAAAAAAGGTGACCAAGATTTTATGCTATTATTTGTAAATGTCGAAAATAATACTAATAATTTCAACAAAACTTACGATACGTTATTATTTTAACTTAGTAAACCCACTGTTTAAAATTAAAACAAGTATATTCATTATTATTGTGTTGATGTGAGTTTTAAACTTTAACAATATATCTTCTTTTCGTCACATTCATTGTTATATAATATTTTAATTTGCATAAGTGTCGTCAATGCAATTACAAATACAGTATTTTTTTAAAAAACTATTATTATATTAAATTTTAGACTTGTAATTTATTAATGCAATTTTTTTTATCATTTTAAATTATTTGTTTCACTGTAACAATTTTCAATTTTTTACTCTTTTAGATCCTTTTGATGCAAAAAATATTTTTATATGTTTATACACTTACGTCACATTGATATTATTATAATAATATTATTCTTATAATATAATTATACTTAATTTATTGTAACAATTTTAAGTTTTCCTAAATTAATTTAAATATATTTTTTTAAATATTACAATAAAACTGTAACTTCAAGAAAATATTATATAATGATGAAACGTATCTGACTTTATTATAACTGAATAAATATCCTTGAGTCGTAAATGAAAATATATACAGTTGATTGCAGCAGAACCTTGCCTCTAAATATTACTCGTGTGTTGTATACAAAATTGTAAATAAAATAAAATAAATTAGAATAATTTGTAATTGTTCTCTAAAAAACTATAAATAAATATTTTGTAACCTTCTAAATTGGGGATTAAAAATTTTCATACCTGATGAGGCCCTAGAAGAGGACGAAACATCGTGAATTTAATATTATTGTTTGGAATAAATTTTATAATTACTTTTCTGACTCACGGTTACTTACTTAATTATAATATATTATACATTTTTATTAATTTATCACCAGACGAGATGATTCGCTGTGATTTATGTTTGTAATATACTCAATTTCTCTGACTTATTGGCTGTCTTATTTATTTAGCAAAAATAAATACTAGATTAGTATTGACCTGACGGAATGTTTTATGAAAATATTAATTTGTATCCCGTCCGTTGCTTACGCACTCACTTACGCCGTTACACAATGTTACTCACAGTGCTCCAGCTGTCGAAAAAAATTCACGGAGTCCCACGGAACACCGCGTCGTCGATTACATATCAGTGGCAATATTAAATAAGTACATAAAGTTTGCCGTTAACGAAAAACACGCCGTTTCGGTGTTATTATTTTTGAAAAATACTTATTATTTTATGCATATCAGTGTGACATTAACGAAATATATCTACTGTAGTAGCCATATTAGTAAAGTAATGGGGAAAAATGCGAAAATAACAGAATATTTAAATCCTTAAAATAGGTGATTAAGAATTTTAGCTGGGGTGCTAATATCTACACAAGTTAATTACGCAGATTTTTCTTTTGATTGGGAAGAGAATTGACGCCCTTGAAAATGTAACTTGAGACGAAATAACCCAAGTATTTTCAGAATTCATGAAAAATATCAATGAGGTAGAGCTGTGGCTGAATTATTCAGAAAGACTTCTTTATTAATTTTAACGGACGAATTTGCACAGCGAATCATCCCGCCTTCAGACATCTATCAGGTGAAAAATTAATAGAAATATATAATACCTAATAAGTAGATAAATATCCTTGAGTATAAAAAGTAATTATAAAGGTTATTGCAAAAAATTATATTAAATTCTCGATGTTTGGTCCTCTTCTAGAAATTTTAATCTTAAATTTAGAACTGAACAACATATTTATTTCAGAAGTTTTTTTAATAACAATTACAAATTATTTTAATTTTAGTTCTGTCTGAAGTTTCTCTTCCGATCAATGTTACGTTGCAATTTATTTTCCTTTGGTTTTTCGCCCATATATTGCATTAAGTATACGAATCTCTTTGTGAAATCGATTATAATGGAGGTGGAAAGTCGTCGGAGGCAGGGTCTGAGAGAGCGCCTGCGCTTTACCTGGCGCAATTAATGCGCAGCCACGCCGACCGGCGCCTCTTCAGGGCCACGCACTGAGCCACCGCCCACGCACATTAACACAGCAACTTGCGCAACAGGCAGCCTTCGCTAAACGAATATTGATACACGGTCACACCTGACTATAATGAATATACTAGATGGCCTAATTCAGACATTCTCAAGTCTTTCTTAAATTTCAGCGACGTCGTAGACGATATTTGGTTTTGTGTTTTCTTTACTAATACTCGGTTCCGTCACACATGACCATTTTCTGCTCTGTAGTCGTGTTTCCTTGTTTGGTGCGACTTTCCGTCTGATTCTGTACATAGAAACCGTGATTGGAATTGAGTGTGTTCTAGGAGGACCTTTGTCAACCAAGACGACTGCCACTTTTAATATACACATCACTTCCTAGAATTACCTAATGAATTCAGAGATCTTCGAGAGCAAAAATCTGAATGACCATAAGACGATTCAAATCACCATCCTTACAATTTTGAGTTACCTTCTTCTAAATTATTTATATACAATAGCTTTTTTAAAAATCTAATTGCTTAACGTGTTGATTAATTTCACGCGATTCATTGACTCCGTATAATTTAATACCTCCAGGTACTTACACGCTTTACCATTTTATATTTCTACTGTTACTTCCTTCTATTATGGTTAACCATAACTATGGATTTTATACTTGGTTTTTCTAATCAAAGCTGCAGAAATATTACGTACACAGCCATAATTTTGTTTACTATTATGCAGACATAATGGTCTATATTATGTATATTAAATATACATATGTATAAATATTATATATTATATATATATATTGTAATAATTAAATATAATATGAAAGTGGCGTTTCTAAATGAAAGAACTTAAGTGAAAACTATTAAACAAGATTTATTAACAATTTTAAAACAAGTATAAAATACACAAAATATTTGGGATCTCAGGGTCTTGAACTGGGTTTGATAAATGGCAGAATTTATATAATCAAAATTACATTTACTTTTTATGGAAATCAATGCGTCTGAACATAGACGAAATTTGTTGCGGAAGAAATAATACTAAAGATTGAATTTAAACAATTTTAATTTTATCAAGAATTAAGGATATCATTTTATCGATAATTAAATAATTAAAGAACGATCTGACTTTTATTTTTTAAACACGGTTTACAAATGATTTTAAAGTTTTTCTCTACTTACGGCCGCCCAGGTCTCTTTTTAGCTTTTCGTGCACAATTTTGGGGACATCACTGATTCTAAGTACGCACAGACTCTAAATGTTCACAGACTCTAATTGGCGTTGTTTGTTAGTTGGTTTAACACAAATTGGTTGGTTCTCGATGCTTTACTGCAACCTGGATTTGTAGATCTCATGACTTTAGTTGAAAATGGACTTCATTGGTTTGCCTATGGCCAGCATGATGAATCTACGCTCGACCACCGAATACACACTAGTTGCTCTGTCTCCTTCCCGACTGAATATTGCTTTACTTTTTAATATTTGAAAGCATGTTTGTGACTGGACCACATTCTTTCGTTCTGACTGCCGACTGTAAAACTTTTCGTCTCATCTATTCGCTGTCTGCTGCCCGACTGAACTGTTCGTCTCATAAATTTTGAAGGCGTAAAAACCTTCTCGACTGATCAACAATGTTTTCTTTGCCTTGCCGGTTTGTTGCGGCGTCCGCTCTATATCCACTAATAATGAGTCCTCTACAATTCAACTTTTCAATTAGAACAATGCCTTAATTACCAATTACTACAATATATATTATTATATTAAAAGCGTCCCTATTTCTCTACCTACGATATTGGTCAGAAAGTACTGACAAAATTTAAGAGAGTGTGGTGGTTGTTTCTGAAAATTTCAATATTTCAATACCCTATTATCAAATGTTTAGTGACATAAAATACGAAGTTTCAATTTTACTATCAATCAAACCAAATAATGTGAGCTATTTTCAAACTATAAAACAGCCATTAATGCTCTTAAGAAAATCAAAGCAGGGTTGGAGATCATATCCATGAGATCGTACAACCATTAGTGATTAAAATGTTTCGGGATATCCAATACATGGTCGTAAGTTCGCCAAAACTGATCGACAAATTCTACGAGTCAAATTAAGGAATTTATAAAAGTTACATGAATATCACATGGTTCATTGCTTTCAATTTTCGTATGGAAAACTGCGTTTCAAAAAAATATGGGCAGGATGGGTGCCATGTTTTGGGTATGAACGCAGACGTGTGGCCTGTTCAGTGGCTGGTCGCAATATGGAACCATTTCTACGTCAGTACACCTAATTTCCCCAATTTTGGAAACCCTGCGACTCTTTTATGTATCCTATACTGAAAAGTATGGCTCGCAGAAAAAATATCACGTCGGACGAGATCATTGCCGAAACAAGTACGGATATCAATCGAGATCTTGTTTAATCGTGATGTTTTTCTGAACTTCTGTTTGGCAATTATTTTACGTGAATTTCTAAGACAAGGTGACGCCATTAATTGCGATAAAAACCAAAATTTGGAAATGAGAGTCATTGATATTACTACATTACTACACCTAAGGAGAAAGAAGACTCGAATTTTCTATTTAGCTTTAGAGACACAAAATAATCATTTTGGGCAGACTCACACATTTGACTGGATTGACGTAGTTCTCCAGTTTATTCTCTTATCATAGAACTTTTACTTCCATCGATATATTTTCATTGCTTAAAATTCTCATACCAGCTTGTTTCTCCTTCAGCTTTGAATTATTTACCCTTCACGGAATCTTTCGGAAGTCTTCACGCTCTGTATTTCGCCCGTTTACGTAAATTTCAAACCGTCTGATCCTCATTCAAGCGACAGTATTTTCCTGTCCTATTCCTATAATAGAAATAAAAAAATTCCATGGAAAAGTATTTGGTGTTGTCTTCTCAAACTTTCTTTGCCATATTTATTATATTATTCGTACTAGAACAGCTCGATCAAGCTACATTTAACATTACCGAGCGATTACATCTCAGCGTGCGGAATTCAGATGACGTTGTAACGGGAATGAATTCAATGTCACATTCACGAAGACATTGGAATTCGTACAAGCAGTTCGCTACGGACGTTGGGGCCGAATAAAAATCAGTCTTCTTACTGATGTACTTACGAATGGCAAGCTATGAGATGTAAACGTAAACGTGCGAAGCTTCAAAGGAAACCCGTAGAGCGTGCACACGTGACACTCGTGTTAATAAACGCGTTGCACCTAACAGACTTCCGTCAAATATTTATTTATGAGCTTTATCGACCACCCACTGAGATAGAGTTTCGAATTTTAATGTTACTCGTATTAATGGAAAGAAGAACAGTCTTGGTGGTTTAAATCCCGAACGTTAGTGATACTATATTACTTGCAATTTTCAGTATAAGGGAGAGGGAACTAACTATACCTAGCAGGTTATTTGCAAAAAAAATCGGAAAAATAAGTAAACGACACAAAAAATTAAGTAATACGTATATTCCATTATTTTTTAAATTTTGATATAAAATAAGAATGCGGAAAATTTATGATTTAATTTTAAATATTATATATATTGTAGTAATTGTAATTAAGACATTGTTCTAATTGAAAAGTTTGAATTGTAGAGGACTCATTATTAGTGGATATAGAGCGGACGCCGCAACAAAGCGGCAAGGCAAAGAAAACATTGTTGATGAGTCGAGAAGGTTCTACGCGCTCAAAAACTTGCGAGACGAACGAACAGTCAGGAAATGGACAGTCGGGCAGTAAGCAGCAAGGAGAAAAGACCAAAATTCCAAGTCATGAAAATTTGAACAGTACAGTCGGGCAGCAGACAGCGAATAGACCAGACGAAAAGTTTTACAGTCGGCAGTCAGAACGAAAGAATGTGGTCCAGTCACAAACATGCTTTCAAATGTTAAAAAGTAAAGCAATATTCAGTCGGGAAGGAGACAGAGCAACTAGTTGCAGTAAAGCATCGAGAACCAACCAATTTGTGTTAAACCAACTAACAAACAACGCAAATTAGAGCCTGTGAACATTTAGAGTCTGTGAGAACTTAGAATCAGTGATGTCCCCAAAATTGTGCACGAAAAACTAAAAATGAGACCTGGGCGGCCGTAAGTAGAGAAAAACTTTAAAATCATTTGTAAACCGTGTTTAAAAGATAAAAGTCAGATCGTTCTTTAATTATTTAATTATCGATAAAATGAGATCGTTAATTCTCGATAAAATTGAAATTGTTAAATTCAATCTTTAGTATTATTTCTTCCAACACAAATTTCGTCTATGTTCAGACGCATTGATTTCCATACAAAGTAAATGTAATTTTTGATTATATAAATTCTGCCATTTATCAAACCCAGTTCAAGACCCTGAGATCCCAAATATTTTGTGTATTTTATACTTGTTTTAAAATTGATAATAAATTTTGTTTGTTATTTGAACTTAACAGTTGTTCATTTAAAAGCGCCCCTCCATTATTATTATATTTAATTATTACAATATATAATAATATTATATATATAAAGTTTTAGTTATAAGAAGAAATGAATATTTAAGTTTGTGTTTTAAAATATTGTTTGTTCTTTTCACCATCTTTAAGAAAAATAATCTTTGCTGTCATAGAATCATAAGAATCTAATTCAAGTTAAAACCTGATAAAAATACAAAAAAGGACTCCAATATGTTATATTGAATAATATATTTGTAAAATGTCTGTAAATAAAGGTTGTAAATTTATTTAATTTAGATCATTAAGTAAAAAAGACGAAGATTTATATTTTCATAAAAAAATTAAAGAACAAATTTGTAATAATATATTATTGTGATACACTTTTTAGGCTCTACAGCGGCAACTGTTTGAATTGTGTCGGAAGTGAAAAAGTGAATTTGGAATATTTAGATTCTAGAACAATTTGAATATTGGTATTCGGTTGAAAAATATAAATAATGTAAAACCAATTTTCAGTGTGAATGATTTCTATACAATGCCAAGATTAATTTTCTTTCAAAAATTAATTACATAAAAATAGATATACGTAAACATTCGAAGTAAATTTTAAAGGCTTCTTTGTCTGTTGTAACCGAAAAACGGCGTTTTTATGTGACGTTTTAATATCAGAATTAGTGTAGGTGAGTATGAATTAGAATCTTTTCGTTTTTTTTCTGTTCAGGTTGGCTCAAACTTTTAACAAGGCGTTTTAATGGAGGAAACAATTCGTCTTTTATTTGTTAAAATGGCTTTATTAATTTCAGACTTCGTTGTTTTGACAGTATTAGAATCTCCGACGTGATGCTTTCTTGAAATTCTGGAGGTTATTTATTTATTTTTGACGTGAGCCGTTTTCTTTTTTCTTGCCGCTTGAGAAGCCAATGTTATTATTATTTTGGAAATACTTATGATGAAAATATGTAGACAGTACTTTTTTCTTTGCGTGAGGTTATGAAAGTGTTAACGGAAGCGAACCAAAACTTTTTTTAAAAAAAGTGGCACAAGACTGCAGTCAAGGCAATGGCCAGTTGGATGTTACGAAAATCAGTGTGATCTATGTTAGGATCGAAGTTATTTGTTGTTTATAGGTGACTTTAGTTATTTTAGTGACGCCAGGACGGCTACTTAGTACAAAGCGAAGACGAAAGAGAAATCAATACTTGCCCCCAACGAAGAGCAAATGTTGATGCAATGGCGTTGGTGGTTAAGAACACCAAATTTTCTGATTCATCTTAATGTTTTCACAATATGGAAATCCAAGTCAACACCTCAGTTCCGAAAGATGGAAATTTTCAATTCAAAATACGATTTTTAAATCAGGATTAAATTTTAAAATATTTTAGAAAACAGGTAGTCAATATTTGTTATTTTTCATTACTTGTAGGATATATTACGGAAATATACTCAGACGCGTTGTGTTTACTGAAGTATTGTTCTGTTGCCTTCGAATTTCTTATTGTTAACCCTAGTTAGTTGCATGAGAAAAAACAGCAGCCGGGGCTGCAACATTGGAAAATATAATTCCTAGACGCCATATTAGTGGTAATTAGGTCTGTTGGGTGCCTACAAAAGAGACAAAAGCTCGTTTCAGTCTCATATAATATTCTCGGTGTATCAACTAGGTTATCTTGGTGTCAGGCCAGCAGGTTCCAATGAATGTTGTGTAAAGAAACTAATTGATGATATAGTAATTACGGTATATTGACGGAAGCACTAAGATGATCTGATATCGGCGTGAGAATGGTTCCAGAAGAAGCGGGCAGGGCGGCGGGTAAACAGGCATTGTGGAGGAGATTTACATGACACAGGGCTCTGGAAGCCCTGGAGGCCCTGGGGGTCGAGTGGTCCTCGAAGGCCACGCGGCGCCGTGCGCGATGGACAGGAATGCCACAACCGTGACTAGCACTAAACACCAACGCCATTGCATCAACACGAGAGCTCCTAGTCTTCGTAAACATTTGCTCTTCGTTGGGGGCAAGCATTGATTTCTGTTTCGTCTTCGCTTTGCACTAAGTAGGCCGTCCTGACGTGATTACTTCCTTTTTCTCGCCGTCATCACGACGAAGTAGCGTTCCAACGGCTTCTGCCTACGCGGTGACGCTTCAGCAATGTCAGGTCCATCAAAATCTTAGAAAACAGGTAGAGTCAGTGTTAGTCATGACACAGGAATTATGTACTTTGGTATTTTTTCCATCTGTCCACATTATTTTGAAATTGCACAACATTTTCTGACTCATCTTAACGTTTTCACAATATGTAAATCCAAGTCATTACTTCACATATCTCAATACCGTTCTATATTCCGTCATTTACAGTTTGAAATAAGTATGGATATTTTCAATGCAAAATACGATTTTTAAATCAGGATCTAATTTTATAATTACCATACATGTTTGTAGTTAAATATTAATATTATAATACGATGGCCAAAGGGGATTATGATTTTTAATATGTACAGCTTACTTCAGAGACCTTCTTCACCACAACCCAAAATTTTTAAAATATACAATAGGTCCGTGTCAACTTAGTCCAAAAACCGGTAAAATGATCAAAGAAGCTCTCAAGTAAGGCTTTTGACTGATGTTCGAAAGGTGACTAAAAGACACGCAATATAGAAAAATGAAGAAAAAAGTAGAAACTGCATTCACGAATAATAATGGTTTTGTTGTGCAGCTTTACAGTTCTATAAATTTCATGTAATCATATATATATATATATGTCTGAGAATATCTCTTCCATGTCTGGAGGCGGTATCCAAACGGTTAAAATTAATATATTACTAGAGAATTCCTAGTTAGAAATATTGCTTTCCAATGGATGTTTTAAATTGTTTACATTTTTATAGAACGTTAGAATATTAAAAAATACATTTTTATTTAAAACTTTTTTAAATATTTTATTAAGTGCTACAATTAGACGAAATTAATTAAAAACGTTAGGACGAATTAAATTTCTAATCTTTGGTAAAACGTCTCGTCACGAATTATGGATTCAGTTTGGAGAGTGGAAGCTAATTCTAAAAGAAACGATGGAATGCCCGAATAACGTCTCTTTAAAGTTGTTAGTAGTCACGATAAATATGTTAGACAATAATGATTTATTATGTTAAAAAACTATTGGGTTGTAATTAGTAATTACTATATTATAAGTTGACTAGAAGTATAGTATGGGCTATATTCGACTAAGGAAGTAAAAACAATATACTTGAACAATATTTTTAACAGAAGAATCTGAAGCAATCTATATAAGAAAGGGAAACTATGTCGACCATGGAAAGAAACACCACGATTTTTGTGGTTTTGATTTGATTAATATTATAGCTATATTACTAATATTATTATATTTAATAAACAGAAGGTATTAAGAAGTTTTATATTATTAAGAAGGTTTACATTAAAATAAACCTTGTGTAAATAATATTAAGGAATATTATAAAAAATTAATTTATGCGCTATATATTATTTACAAAAGATTTTAGTTAAAAAATTTAAATTTATTTCTGTCAATATCCTACGCTGGAAATCTGTCACGGATACATCAGGTGGTTGTTAATAGGTTAAGAACTCTCCATAATAACCTCACGCACTCCTTTCTATTCTCTAGATCTCCGCAACCTACACGTGACGTATGCGAGGCTGCCCTGACGATTCAGCATAACCTCTACGACTGTCCAAAGCACGACAGGACTAGAACTGCTACAATTCAGTGATACACTAGCAATAAAGAACCTACTAAAGTTTAGCAAAGAAACCGGCATTCAAGATTTAATCTAAATCGACAATGAATCTGATACTAAGAATAAAATGTATAGTTAATATGAACTAATTTTAATAATTTCATGTAGGAGGTATGGTAAGTCGCCAATGACTTTTATGTTGACGCGACTATAAAAAATAAATTTAAAAAAATCATGAAAGGAGTAGGAGCGGCTCAGTGAAACTTTGTATATTTATTTATAGAGTGTAATAAAATAATAATGTGGGGTTAATATAATTATTGTAAAATTCCTGACCGATTTGATACACTTTTTAATAGAGTAAATGACATAATATTCATACAACTGAAATACAGATGGGAAAATGTGAAATCTTGAAGTTTTATTAATGTGCTGTAATTAAATTATTTTTGGGGCTGGGTTTTTACGTTAAATCAAAAAATATTGACCATTAAATAAATTTTATATAAGTTTATTTAAGTTAAGCATGAAAAACTTATCTCAGGCACCTGTGGATTACGTACTGCTATTTCTGTGTTCTGTTCGTCTGCTGTAGCTCTCGTAACCAACGTACTAACGCCTCCGAATCTCGCATCTGGCAGAACGTGTTATCTGCAGCGAGATCTAGTCAGGATCACTGCATGGCGTCGACTCAGGGGTTGACCACTGGCTAAGGCGTCGGCCTCCGGGATTATGTTGCGACGAACTGGCTAAGGCGTCGGCTCAGGGGTTGACCACTGGCTAAGGCGTCGGCCTCCGGGATTATTGCGACGTACTCGTGCTGCCCACTTGTGTACTAGAAGACGTGGCACGTAATTCTCGCTCTTCACAGCTTCTGTGCTTCGTGACCTTTTTTGCATTATGCAACTGCACCATGAGCGGAGCTCATCACCAACAACTGTCCCTCAGTAGCGCATCGACCAGACTGCTCATTTTATTAGGAGCGGTGCAGGTCCGTTAAATTCAATCGTGCGCCATATTGCCAATCTCTGCCGTGGTACTTTAATAATTTTCCCATATCTTGCTCATAAACATTGTGAATACACTTCAACTCATTTAGTTTCCATATCTTAGTTCCCTCCATTTATATCCTCCCATTCTTTTTACTTTTTTCATTATTAGAAAACTTGGTCGAAAATGTCATTGTTTCATTGATTCTTCCATTGTTACAAGAGTTATAACACGAAGCTGCAGTTCTGTAGTCAACAATGGCAAACAATTCAGTCATGTTGAGGTCAACAATCGAGACAGGACACGAAAATTATTTGGATGGAAATGTTTATCTCCTCCACACTCACGCACACCTCGTCCAACTTTTCACAGAAAACAACTCCTGGCATCCGTCCGCCAATGTACGATTTCGAATTCTCCAAACTACAGCAGACAACACTTCCGGAGACAAAGCAAATTAAAACCAAAATACACGCGTTACAGTGCAGAGTTTAATATGATAAACGTTTTTCTACTATTCGACCGAAAGACGTAACGTTTATCTTCCTGCATTTAACAATATCCTAATTAAAAATCTTGGTTCAAAACCCGAATAGATGTAAATTTTCAAAAATATTTTACTGAATATTACTTTGAATTATTTTATTCATACTGTCACTGAGAAACACTACGAATTGTAGTTATGATAACATGTCTTCATTTAATCGTAAAACAACCATTTTAAACAATGTAATTATATAACTTTTGGGGATGTTTTTGTGGAGCTATTAAAATCTGATATTTACTGACGTTTTGACAGTCATCATGAAATCACATGAAATAGTTTGACTTTGCATTTTCTGATTGAATGAATGCTCTCAGTGAATGGAGTATAGCCTGGAGTGACAAGGTAAATGTGCAGTTTCTTTTCGCTTGCAAGTTTAGCAATGTATGTGGTGCGGCTGCGTACCAATTACCTGAAGATTCATGAAGACTTCGTGTCAGAACCGTAACACATTTCTTTATGGAGCAGTAACCGAAGCGAGGTCTCGAGTGTATTTTAAACAAAGCCAGTAGTTCGGTTTGAAGCATCCATTGGTTTACAATGGAGCGCAGTATT
Organism: Zhengitettix transpicula; assembly: GCA_037074705.1. Lineage (NCBI taxonomy): Eukaryota > Metazoa > Arthropoda > Insecta > Orthoptera > Tetrigidae > Zhengitettix > Zhengitettix transpicula. The sequence goes on along the minus strand of CM073593.1, from coordinate 15,690,100 downwards.
TCAAGGCTGGAAGGCTCCACCCTGCACACAGTACACGCAGTGCACTGTAGGAGTCCGGGAGCTGCTCCCGAAAGCGTAAGTCAGCATACATTGTTCCGTAACACAGCTGTCACATCTAATCTAGACTACTGTAAATGATGCCTTAGCTTGGAACATACGCCCGCTCGTGTAGGATGTGACAGAAAAAGCCAGACAGTTTTCTTCCTTAACCTTCTAGCAACCGTATTTACTTTTTAACATCTCGTAAATTTAACTGTTGACCGGAATAAAGCACAATGTACAGACAATGTATTATGCAACCAATAAATAGTCTCAGAGTACATTGAGACAATTATTTTCTTGCTCACAATGTAGCAATAGAACACTATTTTTCGGCATTTGTAATGATGTTATGAATTGTTAAGAACATAAAAAACATGATTACATCAGTACATGACTACACGAGCGAATTGTAATAATTTTTTTAATGTACGAGAAATGCGGGAAGCTATTTCTTTAAAACTATGTTTCGGTGAATAAACACTTTATTATTGAAACAATCATCAAAGAGACGGGTAGCGTGTATTATAATTCGTTTTAAATAAGAAGCCTCCTGGCGTATCTGCGTGGAGGGGGACATATAATTTATACAGTTCACTGAAAACAGTAGAAAAACACCGTTAATGTTCGGCAACGCTGCTTTATTTTAAGCACTGATTCAACTTCTCAACTCTCGCGGGAATTACCCACCATCTGTCTTCTAATTTAAATCCGACTATAGTTAAAAAACTTTTATTAACCAGTAATTAACCAATAATACTAACAATTATTATTACAAAATTGTCAGTTTGAAATTAAAATTAATGTTCATTCCTTCCGGACATATCTATCATCTAAAAAACAGAAAATATATTATAGTTACTTTTAACAAAATGCCCCTTCATCCATCGTATTAGTATCTGTATTTTTTTTGTTCCTAGTATAATAATTCCGGAAGGGATGACAGCCCATTTAATGTTAAACTTTCAAGTTTTCGAATAAAATTGTGACTATTTTTAAACGATGACTGGTTAACACAATGTTTTATAACATTTTATTATTTTATAAGGTTTTACGCACTTTAATCAGTATCTGCGCAATATTAAATTCGGCCCCGGTTATCAAAGCACAGCGGAAGGTAAATAAAGTTTAACAAAAATGTCAGTAAACATAAAGTGTGAAATTATTTTGCACAGACGGCAAGGATCCGATGAAAGAAGTGAATTAATTATCGATTTTAAGAAAAATAGTTGTAAAATAAAATCAATTAACGGGGAAATACCATTAGTAGATGGGTTGAGAGAAAGGGAGAGAGCTTTCTTTTAATGAAAATGAGGTTATAAAGAAATAAAACATATTGTAGGAAATAAAAATACAGTAGAGAGCACTAAAAAATAAAGATAAGTAAATAAATTTCATTAATCAGGAGATTAAGGCGAGTATTTGGCGAAATTTTATTCAGTGTAAAAAACGGTAGAAACGTTTAAGAGAGTTATTTTTAGGCACTATAAATAAGACTCCTGTTATTTCTAGGGTGTATAAGTTGGAGAATTTTTATAAGTATTTATAATGAAAATTTATGCAAATTCACTATTATCCATTGGAGAATTTTGTCGAATTTTATTTGTGAGTCATATAAATGTGATTTAGATGGTTCTACACATTCTGATCCGGTGAATATGTCGAGTAAAATGTTCTTTGCTTAAAACTCGTGTGGTCTATGAAAAAATGAAAACGTTCCTTCGTCACGAGATGACGTAAAGAAGTAATATCCACGTTTATATTCTGAGAGAAAATTGTATAAGTTAAGTTTCAGGGATGGTCGAAACGACTTAAGGGAGATGAGGTCAGTCCGACATCTTCTGCAAACAGTAAAGATATTGGTTTATGAATATTTTCTGATGAGCTTTTATTTAGTATCTCCTAAAAAAGTTAATGTTCTGGGTAGTAAATAACTTGTTCCAGTGTTTCAGTAGATGAACGAGTCACCCTTGTTTTGGTCAAAAATCACGAAAGATGTTACAGATGATGATTTTGGAGGAACTGGCAGACGAAAGTTTTTTTTTTTTTCAAATATTTGCCGGTTTACTCCTTGTAGGAGAGACACGAAGGGCCTACCTTTGGGGATGCCTTTTCCTCTCCGTTTTTGAACTAAGGTTCCCACGAGCCGAGGCACCTCGGCCTGTTCTGAGAGGTGTATGTTCCGGGGTCACAGACCTTGGGCATACGGTAAGAGTTGTCCGCTATTCCTGATGCAGGTTTTTCTAGGGTTTTCCCTGCATTTCTTTAGGCGAATGCCGGGTAGGATCCTTAAAATATAGCCCGGGGGCCCTAGTTAACCCTTGGCTACCTTCCTCTACCCTTCCGCTTCCCCCCTTTCAAATCACTTCCTATGTTATTAAAGGGGAGTTGCCCAACGTGGATTACCCTCATGTAGCCTGTTGCTCTAAAAAAAAGAATTCTCTCGCACCTGAACCTTCCCAGAGAGCTCTGGTGGAGGCTACCTTTGGGGATGCATTCACATATTTCTGGTTTTTTGAACTAAGGTTCCCACATGCCGAGGCACCTTGGCCTGTTTTGAGAGGTGTATGTTCCGGGGTCGCAGACCTTGGGCATACGGTAAGAGTTGTCCGATATTCCTATTGGAATAGTCGGCTAGCTGCCTCCTAAACTGGTCAAGGCACGGAGAGGTGAAAGCTGCGACTTCACAGCTAACCCCTCTCCCGCCATCGGAAGGGCGTGGGACAAGTACCAAAGGCCCGACCTACCTGATGCAGGTTTTTCTAGGGTTTTCCCTGCATCACTTTTAGGCGAATTGCCGGGTAGGAACCTTAAACCATAGCCCGGGGGCCCTAGTTAACCCTTGGCTACCTTCCTCTACCTTTCCGCTTGCCCCCTTTCAGATCCCTTCCTATGTTATTAAAGGGGAGTTGCCACCATGTGGATTACCCTCATGTAGCCTGTTCCCCTAAAAAAATGTATTAGTTTACCCATATTTACCAAATCTTTATGTTTGTTTGGTTATATATTGTAATGTCTCAAGTATTGTGAATAGTCGATTGACGCCGAACCACTCGGGTACTATTCGCCCTATTTGCGCAGACAAAAAGAAACCAAGATAATATACCGCGGATGTCTAATGGATTTGAGATGAAAGCAAAGACCACCCCAGCAGTACAGACGGCGACGGAGTGATGACGTGTGGTTGTTTAGTGCCGCAATTGAGGTCGAATTAGGATGTCTGGTGGATTGTGAGAGGCACACGGTGCCTAAGGGCTCCAGCCAACCTTCTATTTACCTTACCACTTAATACAACCAGATACGGCTCACAATTACTCATTGCGTAATACGAACAAAATCGTACGCAAGAAAGAATAAAATATTCGTTCGAGACAAAGCACTCACTGTCTAGGAAAAATTTTCATGACGAAGATAAAAGAAACGTGCAATGTCTATATTTATTTTGAGAGACAATTGAATACTAAGTTACAAAGACTTGAAGCAAACTATTTAGGTGTTTTAAAGACCTGCGTAGGGTTATAACTGGATCAAGAGCAAAACCACCAAGGATGTTCTCTTAATCTGCTGATGAAACTGGTTTGTGGACCTAAGATTAATTTGAAAAAGAAAGTATGTGATTGTATCGACACATCCGGATAGATTGTATAATATTTTAAACCACGTTCTAGCACGTTATCTCTGTTTTGGTTCTCAATACCACAACCATGTCAGTTTCGTTGATCCAGTGATTACTCGCGCCTTGAAGAACATCTCGAATTGTTTTAATATTTGAACGTATTACCTATAATCAGACAACGACACTCATCAGCCACTTGATTCAAATCTAAAGTCGTCAACTGATCCAAAGTTGTCAACAAAACTGTTCAATGACGGTTGATAAGTGTCGTTATAAATTGTCCAGATTTGTGATAGTGAAAAATATTTTATTGTCTCAAATATCTCCCAATGTTAAACGTTATAATTATTATCATTGACGTGTACCAAGTTGAAGTAAATGAATTCTTAGAGGTTTTTGTTTGAATTCGCGAAAATCTGTATTCATTGTTATACGTTAAGAAATTCAAATATTTTACTTTCTATTCTATATCAAAGAGCAAGATCAGTACTGAATCGTCGACATGGAACAATAAATATTTAGTGCATATTTTGTGGGTGCTCTTAAGTTAATATTCTGTAATTTGTTAAATTATTAAATTAATGGCTTATTTTGCGTATTGGCAAATATAGAAAAGCTATCCAAAAATAAGCGAGAATAGCGAATGCTTGTGTTTGTTTCAAATTTCCAATCTTATTATTGCTCTGTTTTACCGGCATGCTTATCAATCATAATTCGTGGCTTCATAACACGTCAGTAGCAAAACAAACATCGGCAATACGGTGAGATGGAGAGACTTGCGGGGCGTCCGGTCTCCTTGACGATAGGCAGACGCCTGGGTGCAGGCGCAGACGTCGTGTTGAATAACATTACGACTTTCCTCACCTGCGTGATAAATAACGATTTGAACAAACAAGGCCGCCAGGTTCATAGGTCCCAGAGAGACTGCAACAGTTATTCTTCGTTAGCGTCTCGCTTTTCATCGTCTTCATGCGCAATCTCCTGAGATATAAGTTTATAGTTGAAGAGATCGTAATATTCGACGGGTCTGTTAGCAAGAAGCACTCACAAGAAGCACATACATGTGATCCATCACCATACGAGATTTCTGGAAATATGGTAAAACATGGTCTATTTACAGGAGTGTGAGTTTTGAATGCGGAACAGGCGATGAACAGAAACCATGGAACGTGGAAAATTTATTGGTGCATATGAAACAAAAAGTATATTTAAATTAAGTGTAAACGGGACTAGGGAATCTGAAAAGGAAAAATTAAAGGCATTTCCATACTAGATATAAGCAGAAAAAACATTGAAAGACTTCTAGAATATCTCATTACTTCCACGTAAAGATGAACCGTGTAATGTGAATATTGATTGAATTATTATTATGTGAATTGGCGGATCAGACTCAATACACAAGAATAGAGAACAGGCACTTATATCTTATTATCATGTTTGAAATAATGTATAAATCGTAACAATAATAAATTATTGTCAAATTTATATTCCTTGGTGCCGTGGGTTAAATATATTGTTTATAAAATTTTTATTTTGTTATTAAGAAAACTGTGTCTGTTCATATTTTATTAATATATCAACCAGAGAGTATCTTTACAAACTCGACAACAACAAACAAAGATATTCAGATTGCCGAAGTTTCTATTACCTGCCGGAGCAACAACAAACATTATTTAATTTTAATCGGCGCCGCTGCAGGTTTAACAATCAATTATGTTTAATAACCATTATTGTTAGGCAAATTAGGTTAATTAAAGTTGAATTATCTGACATATGTGATACAAATATATGTAATAAAATCATAAAATTATAGACTGCCTGTTGATGTAAATCCTCACGGAGAACGGACACACCCGAAAGTCTCTCCATCTAACCGTATATCCATTTTTTTTCTACTGATGCCACGAATTATATTATTGGTAAGCATTCTGGAAACTGGGCAATAATGAGATTACAAATTTTAAACAAACCGAAGGATTGAAATGAAAAATATATACGTCTGTTTTGAAAAAAAATTGAAAATTAATAAGATAAAATAAACAAATATAGACCAAAGAAGTGATTTTTCTGGAAGCCTTGTTCCTTTCTTCAGGTACTTGAAAACTAAAAATACAAGAGCCTAGGGCGACACAACTGCACAGTTCAATTAACAATCTGTCGCTCTTAGCTATTGTGTTATTTAGTTTTCTGAAGAACGGAACAAGGTTTCTAGAAACGTATTGGGATATTTATATCACTTCTTTTTTGTCTGTATTTGGCTATTTTATCTCATTATTAAACAGAAGGATTGGCTTGCCTCACTAAGTTTTTGATAACCCAATTTTTTACGATTTTCTATATTTTCGAATACAACAAAATAAACAAGCAATATAATAATTTAACAGATTTGAGCACATTGAACTGAAGACTACCCATAAAGTATATAGTTCCATGTCGATGATTCAGCACTGATCTTGCCCATGTCATAATTGAACAATTGTAACATCGTTAATCCATAACAATATCTATTTAATAATTTTTTTTGACGTAGTAGAAAACACATATATCGAAGGAAATTTTCTGGTTACTTTTGATTAAATGCGACAAGTGAACGTTTCATAAAATAATCATCGTACGTACGTGAAGAAGTTTTGTATTAATTTAGTCATTTTAAAAAACGTAATCGCATGAAATGCGGACAGAAGAAATTTCTCGCGTAACTGAAATTCATAAGAGTAGCTGCTCTTAAAATATTTGGACTGAAACGAAAGACCTGATGTACTTAGCGGTGCAGGCGAATTCTGGAAAAACCATGAAGTTGTAGTGAAAACGGTGACTAAAAGTGTATTTAACAAAATAATTTTTAATTTTTTATGATAAAATTCAGTAAGTGTGATAACTAACAAAAATGTAATATTTCTTTCATATAAATTATTTTAAACCGTGTTGCGCTTATTTGAAATTTAAAAGTAACCCAGAATTTCGTTTCTTGTGAAGCTCCGTACATTATAATAGTTAATAGATAAATAATATTATTTTGCACACGTAATGATAAACTTGAATCAGACCAGTAACAAATCGTTTGGTTTGGATGCTTAATATGTTTTGTGGCTTATAAAGTTAATTAAATTGGAATTGTCTGACATACCTGAGATAAATGTACGTAATAAAATAATAAAATTAGAAGAATTTTGATGTAAAATAGATTTAGACGCTTTTGGTGTGCCGAACAAAAAATATATTTTTAAAATATGTTTTTAAAACTACGAAAATAATAGAAACGAACTCTCGGTATTTTAAAATATTAGGAGCAAAAATATTAAGCAACTACTAATTCAGTTACGTCAAAATTATGAATCTTATAGACATAATATTCGCTAGAATATTTAAAACGAGTTGATCCCCTCCGAAATTTTAGACTTTTAATTAATCATGTATATGATAATGTACACTTTACACTGTTGTACATCTGACAATTACATTTACTCTCTGAACATTATTAATTATTTTAATGTATTTTATGCTCAGTACACTTAATTGTTTGCAAGGTATTACGTAATGAGGGATTTATAGTAAAATAATGAACGGTTTCGTATCAATATTTACGGGAAATGGCATTTCAGATTTTAATGATGTCACGTTTACAGTAAGGGTTCAAGATAAATTGTCAATTTACTTGCTGAGCAAGAACCTTGATAATGAAACTAGTTAGGCAAACCCGCATTACAAGCTTTGCAGCCTTCTTGTGGCAAACAAGTTCGCTGAATATAATTAAGTAAAGAGAGGTAGAATCAGTTTAATGGTAACCTTATATGACTTAATACATTGAATCATAAAGTAATAATATTATATTTACACTTCAAATTATTGCACCGCGAAGAGTAAAGCCGTATAATAAAACTAGTAATAACCCATGACAATATAACAGCTAAACTAATTAATTAGCAAATCATTATTTTATTATCAATTTGAATGAATGTCTGGGCACATTATTAAATCAAAAGATTAATTTCAGCACTAGTGCACTAATTCTGTCATCAACCATTAATTTTTACAGTATCACACGTACGTGACACTGAGAATGTCAATGTTCCGCATACCGACTCTCGTTTTTAGTCTTCTATACTTGTGTTGACTAACTGGGTTCTATATGGAGCTTAATAAAATATAAAACTTTATTGTGCATAAATTTTTGTTATGAAATAGGATATTTTATATTCCTGGTTCCTACGTTTTTAGTTGGGGACTAAATATATTTATAAAAAGTATACCTCTTTAGATCAATTCCAGATGTTTTGATATTTCCCAAGGTATCATAGAAACCAAGATGATCACTTTTGTAATATTTATTTCGCTTTCATGTTTCTCTAGTCATAAAAATAAAAACATTTGCGTCTCTCACGCTGAGGGAAAGGATAATATTATCATTATTTATACTATTATTCGCGTCACTTCTAATCAACAAATATGTTTCTCATTGTTTGCTTTCATAACTTTTATTTAATTTTTTGCGACTAATGCAGCTGATCATCATTAAACATCAATTTATTCGTGATTTAGTTTCGCATAATTTTGTTGATAGATTCTGAAATATATTACTCATATATATTTTTAACATTTTACGATTAAATATTGAACTGAATATGGGGAAAAATGGTAGGGTTTCTACAATGAGAATGATATTAAAATCTTCGAAACCATAGAAATGGTGCTTGTTTCAGTGTAAATGGTAAATTAGAAATCTTCACGTTACATAAATTTTACTAATTTAATGTGGAAAATAATGAATATAAAATTTTATACGTATTTAAGAGAAGACGTTAAAAGCTTTAAAAATAAGCTGTACAGTTCAATTATCGACTAAATCTATGAAATATCTGAGACTAATAAATTCAGTAAGAGTATTTAATTAAACTAAATTGTCAACATTTCACAGCAGGTATCTGGGTAATCATATTTAACGATGGTTAGGATTCAATAGATTTATTTTTTCCACATTTTATTTTACTTTTTTTTAACTACAACTGGTAAGTCAACTTTTATTTGCGGGCAAAGCTAATCTTGTTGATTAATGGTGAAATTGTAAACGATCAATAATTGATATTATAGTATATAAATTATAATGTCAAACCATGAATTTATTTATGTATTTATAGGCTATGTCCCTGTGCTATCTTTGGGTGAGATGTGAACCGTGTAGGTGACACGCTGTCCAGCGTTTGTGCTGTTGGGCTTCCAGTATCCTTAATTGCCTCCCATTCACAACAGCGACCGCCGCGCCGCGCCGCGGCGCTCTCTGCGCAGACTCCGTCGTCGGGCGCCCTCCAAACAAACCATCAACCTGTTGCGGTCTGTTTGTGTCTGTAGGAAATAGCCGGCATTCCTCCGCAAGCGAAGTCTGCTCAGGCAGCAGTTTCATTCATGCCATTTCCTGGCGCCCAATACTGGACCCCGTATCTTATATTTTGTATTTTGTTAAACGTTACTTGCAAATGTTTACAGGTAAGGTAAATTAATAATTTACTATAAATATTATATTTGATGGAAATAATTATGTATTGAAAGACGCTACTTGAAATTAATGACCAAGTCGCTGATCATACAACTGGAACTCGTCTTACCTAAACAAGTTTATATTTCTATTCATCAATTGATAACTTCTTTGAAAAATTTCTTCTATGTTACTTTTCTTTTATTGTTTCACAGGGGAAAATCGAAAATCCCATATCAAACAGTTTCCAGGTGTTTTCTGTTTAATTTAAGCATATTTTATTTCTGGTTTGAAGTAAATCATTAAACTTTCATTTAGGGAATCAAAGAACTTACAAGTCGATTCGTTCACGTGCCGTTATTAATAAGAAAAATTATTTTTGATGCTTGAATTGCACTTAATCCATTCCATACCTTTATTTATTCGTCACAAAAAATTTCATTCCGCTCGGTTCTACATTGAAGTCGCATTTAAAATTTACTTTAGATTTCACTTTTAACATTTTATTTCTTTTAATATACTAGTACTAGTTTTGTAGACTGCACTGTAGCACACGTTTACCCAAAACCATTACTTATGTACATTTATGGTACATTCCGGGAAATAGTCTGAAAACCGAAAACGTTTCGACACGGCGGAGGTCCCACTCGAAACCTTGTTAGTTTTTCAAATGAATTATCTGCGAGATCTGTTTCTTTTAACCCATTGACCAGGAAAGCCTTAATTGTCTAATTATTAATATGGTTTGCCAGATTTTATAAGTAGGTTTATATATATTGCAGTCGGGCTCTTAAGATGAATATTAAAACAATTACACCATGATCAACTTTAAAAAATTATGTACATTATGTGTCTGTAGAGAAAAAAGCCATCATTCGTCAGCAAGTAAAATCAGTCTTCGATTTATTCGAAAACACATGGCAGTCTCATCTCTCTCTAATTACATAAAGGATTTCACAGTTTTTTGAAAACATCTTCCTACATCGATAATGTAGAAAATTCAGAAATTAATCTGATTACCTCATAATCGAATAAGATTTCTCATAAACTATTTGTTACTACTAGAAATACCAAAACGAGCTTGAAAAAAATCTGTATTAATTATAAATAAGTTTATTTGAATGCACAGTTCAATAAAAATTACATGGGCCAACAAATTTTAGAATTATCAATCGAATATTACGTAAAAAATTCTATTCTTACTCTTCAATCTACAAAACAATTTTAATTGTTTACATACTTCTTATTACTATTAACATAATAGTTTACTGCTTATTACTAGGAACATAAATTACCTCGTAAGAACGTTAGTTGTTACATCATTCATAATTATCAGTCAATTGAGTAGTGTTGACACAAAGATCCCTGTCAGTCAATTGACGTTTTACATATACGGATTCATTTATTTCTAATGCTTTTATTCGTGTATGGAGCAATATAATGGAAATCTGATCTGATGATGATGCTTATGCAGCGCCATGACTCGTTAACACAGATCGAATTTCTGTTGTGATTGAAGTTTACTGCAGGAGGGATGTTTCAGGTCCATGCGAAATAATTTCCAAAATTTGCAATTTAAAAAGTGAGTAATGTTTCTTTCCGGAAGAGAGCGCTTTGCTATGTGAGGGTGTTCCCTGCATAGTAAGGGCGCGGGTCCGGGCGCTACGTGGCTACGTGTGACACTTGAAAGCCATGTCGACAACGTCCATCACTTGTGCCATGAATAATGCATGCCTCACATAAGTGCAGAGAATACAAGACGGGGATCCATTGCCAGTTATTTGAAATGTTAATGGCTTAATAAAGGAATCCGAAAGATGTGACAGTGTGGCGCCATTCCCAATAATGTGAACTAGGAGATCACTAGCTAGGATCAGAATAGACAACTTCATCGTGCCTCATAACCATCGCTATTTTCCAACGAAAACTCATCTGGAAACGAATCACATTCCATATCACAATTTCCTATGCTGGCACGATTAAAAAAGAATTGACGAGATTAGAATAACAAATTTAGTTCAGGTTTAGAGGACAAAATGTACATTTATATAAATAAATATGGACTGCATTTTACTACTATTATCAAAAAGTAAGGTGAAATTGTCATTTAAAACTCCCGGGTATTAGGAAGGCACGAAAAATTTTTTTTCTACGTTGGTAGGACTATCTATAATTTTTGCCAAGCGTCTGTTTGTTAAATGGTTTAAATATCTCCGAGTTACACGTGTTTTTGTAAACACCCAAAAGTGAATTTTTCGATTTTTGCAATGGCTGATTTTGTTGAGCAAAGAACTTGCATCAAATTTTGTTTGCGGAACGAATATTCTTGTGAGGACACGTTGAAAATGTTGTGGAAGGCCTTTTGTGATTAAACTACGGCACAAGAAAACGTTTTTAAGTGGTACAACGAGTTCAAAGAGGGCCGAGAACGCGTTGAAGACGAACCGCGCTCTGGACGTCTACCGACAAGGGCCACGTCCAAAAAATCAAAGATTTGGTGCTTGAAAATCGTCGATGGACAATTACAGATCTCGCTGATAGTATTGGAATATCAGCCCAAACCATTTTGAAGAATTTTTTGTGTCTCAAACGCGTCAAGTCTCGATTGGTGCCAAAATCGCTCAATTTTTGGAATAAAAGCGTCGCATTGATGTGTGTGAAACTTTGCTGTCTGACTATCAGGACCACTTGAAATGCATCATTACTGGAGACGAGACTTGGATTTACGCATACGATCCTGAAACCACCGACCAATCCAGCGAATATCGTGTAAAAGGTGAAGCAAGACCGAAAAGACCACGGCAAAGTCGATCTAAAATCAAGGTCATGTTGACAGTTTTCTTTGATTATCGTGGTGTGGTGCACTATGAATTCCTTCCGCCGGGCCAAACTGTCAACAAAGAATATTATTCGAGCGTTATGCGTCGTTTGCGTGAAGCTATTCGTCTGAAACGACCGGAATTATGGGCGAACAACTCTTGGTTCCTTCATCACGATAATGCACCATGTCATACTGCATTGGTTCTTCGCGACTTTTTTGCCAAAACGTCGACTCATATCGTTCCGCAACCACCGTATTCGCCTGATTTGGCTACATGCGACTTCTGGCTATTTAACAAACTCAAAAGGCCAATGCGGGGACGCCGTTTTGACACGATTGAGGAGATAAAAACCGAATCGAAGAAGGTATTGAAGGTTATACCGGAAAAAGACTATTCGACTGTTTCGAGGACTGGAAAAAGTGCGTTTTATCGGATGGGGATGACTTTGAAGGGGATGAAATTGATTTGGAAGAATAAATAAAGAATTTATATTTAATAAATACTTACTTTTTGTTCACAGTGGTATATAAAAAATGACCAAACGAGAAACTTAATCCGCCTTACAACGAATGGTAATAAAGTCTCTGAAGGCGCTAAGACAATTCTTGGAATTAAAATTAGCGCGAGAAGATCCTAAAGCGACACAACTGCACTCGAGGAAAGGGACAAGGACCCCAGAAACGTTGTGTGGCATTTATATTATCACTTTTTTTGTCTGAATTGGCTATCTTTCTTATTCATTAGTTTCAAACAGACGAAAATTGTTTCAATCCTTGGAATTATTACTAGATTAACATTAACAGAAACAGCAAGTTCTCGAGCCTCTATCACGCATTTTATTATCTCTCAAACTATAATCGTGTTCTATTTCGCAGATCTAGAAATTGCTTCAAATCAAGTAACTTTGTAACTATTAATCAAGTTTTATTTCACCGGCTTGCATATGAGTGCACAAACTGTTAATTAATGAAAACAGACATTAAATACTACTGTATAACTTTCGTGTTAACCAAACCTTACCCGATCTCCAACCCGAAGGAAGTTTAATATACATATATACGGATACCACGCATTGTATTATATATTAGTTGGGTGCCCGGAGTTGTCCGGGTTGTCATAATTAAACTCAGTGACTCCAGATTCGACTCCAATCTCAGTTTTTTAAGCATTATTTTATTTGTAAAGCCCCTCCAACCCCAAAAGAGGTTGAAATTATAGAAAAAAAAATAGGAGAAACACTATCTATCTCACTGACCCCAAAAATATATTTATTTGACAGAAATATTGGCCGTTTCAGCATGTTCGAAAATATACAACGGCATCCACCTCCGCCTAGACATGTTTAAACCTCATAATAGCGATGTTTAATCCCCATAAAGTTTGTTTCCGGTTCAAAATGAACACGCTTACGAAATTTGGTCAAATGTTCTCCACAGGTGTAGATTTGCATGCGGCACATTCACAAAAAAGCAGTATTTAATTTATTAGAATAAGAAGATGGATAATGGCTCAGAGTGCAGGAAAGGTAGCCAATGGAAACTGTTCTACAGTAAGATTCAAGCGATTAGAGTAGTGATGGCGTCACAAACGTGCAATTTATAACTCAGTAGAATGTGAGAAAAGCAATTACGAGTTTTCAAAACTTCAATTTTAATACAAATTTTAATATATACAAGTATCTGTTAATATCTGAAAAATTACTTTTTGAGGCATATCTGTAACGTGTCTAAATAACAGAAAAAAATTCTTTACTTGACAATAATGGTTTCCTATACCTACTTACACTCGGTTACAAGAAAAGTTCCTTTTTTTTAATAGCATTCGCCTGAAAACATTCAACTTTTGTTTTACTATCACTTACGACAGTGGAATCGAATAATATCGCTCATTACTTATTACCAGCAGTTCAAAAGTAAGTTAAAATTAAACGTGAAGAACTGTGAGTAGTTTAATTAAGGTCACTTTTCATAATAAATTATTTTCAGTAAATTGTCAAGTTAAATTATCTAAATTAGGAGTCATGTTTTTTTAGGTTAAATATAAATTAATTGAATTCAATACAGATACATTAGAGTTACATGAGGAGTAGTCCACGGGTTGTTAAATTTATTAATATATTTGTAACATGTTAATAGATTTTACACCTCTTTGAATAAAAATTTTGCTAGAACAATCTCATGACGAGTTTTGTTCTATTTTGTAGATTTAAATTTTTCCGTAGATTTAATTTAGGTCTTCTTTTAAATTTGGTTATTAATAAAGTACCTGATAAGGTTCCAAAGTTGAGAGAAAAGTAGTGTATTCATTTTATTATTATATCATTCACTAATTTAAATGTATTACATTCCAATTATCTTGAATTTATTGGCTGATTTATTTACATTTGTTGATTATATTTATAATAGGGATGGTTTAAAAATTCTTATCGTTCTATAGTGAGGTGATGTAAATGCTTAATGGGTTTATATTTTGTTGGGACATCAATTTCGGTCAGACTAATTAGATTCAATGTTTTCTTGTAGTGTCTGTAATGCTCTGTTATTTTTATAGATAGAAATACTGGCATTGAAATTATAATACTATTTTGTAATAGCAACAGGTATGAAGTTGTAGGATAAGTAATTTTCACATTTTAAAGTAAATAATACCTGGACATGATATTGCTTACGTCTGAAATTGACAAGTGAAAACAAAACTAAACTCAGGTTATTTTATCCAGATGTTTCGGAAACGGCGCACCGCTATTGACGCAGCTACATGTGTTTGTGTGTTGAGCCGTGTGTTTTGAATGCAGAAATGGAATCTCTTTGAATGCCAACTTCCCACAGCTCCTGCGATTTCTCGGGAGACTTAATCTGAATTTATCGCAGCACGCAAATAAGGTCGTGACGTCGAATCGTCGGGACGGTCGAGACGGGCGCAGCCGCCAGCTGTTGTGGCAGCTCCATCAATCTCCTCTGCTGCAGGTACACAAAGCCAGACATCGCTATTCATTGGAGCGTAATTAATTCTCATCCTTCCTCGCCTGCGGCCACGGCAGTTTAGCACTGCTGAGCGAAGTGGCACGTCATTGTCGAGCCGCAATTTGCAGCTTAACAAGATTGCAACTAAAGTGCAAGTGTGACGCCACTTTCTTCGCACTATTCAAATGTCACGTGTAACAGGACAATAACTACACAAAACTCTCACTAAACTGAAAATAAATTGACTGTTTTTGTCGATTCTTGTTTTACGTTTACGTGTAAATCCTGCAAACGGCTCGCATAATTGGAACTTTATATTTATCCACGCATGGAAACATGTATTTTGTCAGCACACGCACAAGAAATTGTTGATATATCTTTCTTCTTGCAAATGGTGACGTATAAAAATATTGGAGACCTAATTCAAATATTGTTACAAATATTTGACAGGATAAAAGTTGTTTTAAGATAATTATGCATAGAAGAATTAGAAATTTCAAGTCAATTCGGGTCGAAGCGTTGTCAGTCTATTTTGTATACATAAATTCATTAATTATTAACTTAACAATACATTAAACATCCAGAAAATAATATATTTATCTTTCAAATTATTTTTCTTACTATACTACAACATCATAAATTTAAGTTTCCATATAATATTCGAGTCTGGCAAATATTTCGTTTGTTAAATAATTTTATGGTGTAAGTAGAAGACTGACTACACAAGTTAAAATTTAATTCATAAGACAAACTTGTAGATATGTCACTAAATAACACCTCCTGTTTTCCTGTTTAAAGATCATTCGGGACCATAAAGGTTCTATAAACTATCTCAACAATATGGTAAATAAAATTATTTGCTATTCTTTTTCGATGTTTTCTACATGAAAAATTGCGAAAAATTCAGAGACATACGTCACGACCCACGAAAGCCTTTCACTGTTGAAATTTCATCTGTGAAACAGTTAGGAAACTTCCAACGCAATATATATCGAAAACAACGACCGTCAGGATATCTGTAATTAAGTTTTTAAACTACATAAATTTTTGAACTAAGGTTCCCATAACCCCAGTTGGTTTTGAAAGGTGAATCCTCCTTAGTCGCAGACGTTGGGGAAACTGCTATAATTATCTGTTGTTTCCATTGAAACAGTCGGCCAGCTGCCTCAGAACTTCGTCGAGGCATGGAGACGCAAATGCTGAGTACCAACAGTCATACGAAGGGCGTGGGTATAAGTACCGAGAGTCCGACCTATCTGATACAGGTTTCTGTTTTACCCTGCAGCACATTTACGGGAATAGTCCTTCCCGCCTATTCGCCCGTATGATGGTAAATGGGACGATCCTCATGTTAACAATTATTAAAAAAAGTAAAAAAAACTCCTGACTCATTAGTTAATTGTATATGAAATTCATACATCTTTGTAAGCGTATGTAGCTTAATAAATGCACATTCATGAATCGGACTGATGTACGTAAGGTATTTAAATATTAGCTTTTTTGTAACACAATCGTCAGTGCCGAAATACGATGCTCTGTCAGCTCTCTGGTTTTTGCTATCAAATGGTCCGAGATATTTTCGCCGCGTTACCCAACGTGATTATTTTATTTAGTATTCATAACACCAATGGGATGAATTTATGTTCATATCTTAAACGAATTGTTTTGATTTAATTCGAAAAGTTTTTATCAGAAAAAAACTTTTTAAAGTACATGATGTACATGATAAAATATTCATTATCACGACGCTAAGTTTTCAAATAAACATTATTTCTGTTACTACATTCGATAATCAGATTAAATGATTCGTAGGGTACATTTTTTTGTGATTTAAGCAGAATTTAAAGTTAGTTATAAAGCTTGAACTTATAATGAAAAGAGGCGTGCTTTGAATAACAATAGCGACCGCGTTGGGTTCTAGGGAAGTGAAGCACCTTGGGCTTATGGTGTAGTCCATTATTACATTAGACCACTCCGATTTTGAATAGATTTAATGGCTAGGAATCCTTTCTTTGAATACGGGTGATATAATAAATATTTTCCGCAAAGCCATTTGGAAGAATGAGTGTAACCTTTTTCATTTATGGAACGTAAATGGACAGAAAATCAGATAGAACATTAAAGTTTGAATATCTCGTGGAATTATGAGATTACATTAAAAAAAATGCTTCAAGTGAATGGTGTAGTTGATTCTTGCGTTCTGTTGCCGCTTCGTTACGCAACGTTAATACTTAATAGATTACGTCGTTCTTGAACACACTCGTACTCACACACCCGAGTGCGTAATTATCTGACTAACCACCAGGTACCGACGTCTGTTACAAACCCGCTGATGCATTCGTATGCGACCGCACCCATTAAATTGCCATTGGAAACACTCCGGTGAGTAGAGCAACAGGCTGCCTAGTCGTAAAACTCCTTTACGGGCAACGTCTTTTACGACTACGGATCGCGACCTGAAACACGACACCGGTCTCCGCCTAAATGGCTACCGGGGCTTTTCATCCGGAGAGCACGCGAATCGATAGCACGGGGGAAGAAATAAAAACAACCGGAGCCGCGCGAGGTGAGCGATCTTTTTATAGATCTCGCGTTCCGTTTCGCCGTCTTCTCCGTTTCCCATGGCCACCGACCGAAATCTAATTAATACAGACCCAGACGAGGCGGCCGATTTAATAACGCTGGAAGCCAAATAAAATGGCGAGTGTTATGTGTGGGCAGGTCCTTAACGACGCACGTTCTCAGGCCTGGATCTCCAGTACGTCGGTCGACGCTTGGCGTTGTTACCATGCATCTATGGCCACGACGAATTAGCCTAAACAGCTCGTGCCAAAAGGCGTCGATATATCGCGTTTATTAATAACAAGACGGCCCAAGGGCGCGCTCCTTTGGCGAGGATTTTTTTTACCGATACACTTCGCCAACTAACGGCCTCTTCTTATGTATTCGAATATAGTTACTAACAGAGATTAATATCGCATGTAATCGGCAGCTCTCCACTGGAAATAAAAGGAAATGTGCATTTTGTTTTATCGTTTGTAAAATAGACTATTTTATAAAAGGCTCGAGAGACCTGAACTGCTTAATTGAATCTAAAATTAAAATGAAGTGTTTTATTCATGATTTTAAAACGAACAGCTTCCAGCAGTTCGCTGTTGAAACTATTATTTTTCAGGCTTAATGCACCTAATAACTCTCACGATAAATAATTTAAACTTTTGCATAATATTTAAAACCATATTTTTTTTGTCCTAAAAACACGGCTAAGAAGCGTGACGAAGAAATGGGATAATCCTTCTAACGATTTATAAAAGTATTAAAGGACAAAAATTTTTCCTTTGTAAGCAATTAACTGAGTTCTCGGGATTCCAACTAGGTGTAAACGTGTTCCATGTTTACACCCAGTTGGAATCCCAAGAACTCTTTGTTAAACTACACTATATTTTATTTAGAGCTATCCAGTTTTTTTATTGTAAATCCTGTATATCACAAACGGAATCCATAAATGTCTGAAGACCTATTCTTGTAAATTTACCTATAAACATTAAAGCTAATTATATAATCAGGTACAGCTCTACTTTTCAGAGAAACGACATAAAAAATGTATTATTTATAGAATTATAAATTGTATTACATCTTGGATAATACATTTTTTTCTTTCTTTGTAAATAATTTTATTATAGATTCGGCAAAACGTATTTTTCTTACCTAGGCAGCTTCTGCAGCAGTCTACTTGGTCTGGAAGTAGGCACCTGCCTAGAAAGGAAAGAGAATGATGTTAACAATCATTATTTTGAAGATTGCGTAAGAAAATCGAGACACAGCTAAAGAAGCAGGTTTAAAAACTTAATGATTTTTTTTCCTATTCAAAATCAATATTTAAAAACTCCTTCTTATTATGCGGGTTTTCTCTTTACTTGCGTAACACTGCTTGGCGAAATCTTGAAGAAGTCGTGAGACTTAAAAATAAAGGAATCAGTATTTTGGCAACTAAATTCGTTTAATGAATTGATGAAGATATATATACCAATAATTAAATGTGAAAAAGTGACTATATGTCTATGGGTATCCTTCCATAAAAGAATATATATATATATATATATATATATATATATATATATATATTTATAATAATCATAAAACTAATTGAATGATCAACATGTATTTCAGATGTTGAGAGCTTGTTATTAATTTATTCACCAATTAATCCTTTAGTTTGTAGTGTAGCATATATGTAATATTACTTTTAGTATCACCCCAGAGGCGCCTGTTGGTTTCTAAGAGAGCTAATTTGTGATGCAGATATGAAACAACACACAGTTAAGGAAATGTGAATTTTTTGGCATCCGTGGACAGGTAAAAACATGCCTGACTAGCTTTCTGTGAGTCAACCCCTCAAACAATATTAATATACCCGCCAGTCACGTGCAGAATATTTATTTTCTGTTTTTTTTTGTCTTTTCAAGAAAGAAATTTTAAGCGTCATTCTCAGGGTCTTCTAATTGCTCTAAAATAATAAATATCCAATTAATGTGAATTATTCATATTGACTATTTTTCACGTTTCATATTTTTTTGGTTCTTTTTTTCGTATTGTATTAACAAAAATACATCTAAATAATGTAGTATAAATATACAAATATCATGCATGAAGGGTGAATGTCAAAATAAATACGTTGTATTCGAATATTTTACTATTTTTGGGTGCTTGTTAATTATATCACCGCAATATATTGTAGTAATTGGTAATTAAGACATTGTTCTAATTGGAAAGTTGGATTGTAGAGGACTCATTATTAGTGGATATAGAGCGGACGCCGCAACAACTCGGCGAGGCAAAGAAAACATTGTTGGGCAGTTGAGAGAGTTTACGCGCTCAAAATCTAAGAGACGAAGTTTTACAGTTGGGCAGCGGACAGCGAACAGTTCGAAAGCTTTACAGTGGGGCAGTCAGAACGAAAGAATGTGGTCCAGTTACAAACATGCTCTCAAATATTGAAAAGTAAAGCAATCTTCAGTCGGGAAGGAGAGAGTGCAACTAATGTTATATTCGGTGGTCGAGCGATAATTCATCATGCTGGCCATAGACAAACCAATGAAGGACCTTTTCAACTAAAGTTACGCGATCTGCAAATCCAGGTTGGAGTAAAGCATCGAGAACCTACCAAATTGTGTTAGACCAACTAACAAACTACGCCAATTAGAATTTGTTGACATTTAGAGTCTGTGAGTACTAGAATCAGTGATATCCCCAAATTTTGTGCACGAAAAACCTAAAATGAGACCTGGGCGGCAGTAAGTAGAGAAATACTTTGAAACAATTTGTTAACCACTTTTAAAAGATAAAAGTCAGATCGTTCTTTAATTATTTAAATATCGATAAAATGAGATCGTTAATTCTTGACAAATTTAAAACTGTTTAAATTCAATCTGTAGTATTATTTCTTCTACAACAAATTTCGTCTATGTTTCAGACGCATTAACTTCCATGAAAGATAAATGTAATTTTGATTGTATAAATTCAGCCATTTATCAAACCCAGTTTAAGACCCTGAGATCCCAAATATTTTGTGTATTTTATATGTGTTTTAAATTTGTTAATAAATTTTGTTAGTTGTTTAAAGTTATTAGTGTATTTCATTTAAGCCACATTCAGCCATTATTTGTAATTATTACAATATATTAATCCATAAGGATTAGAACGTAATCTTCCAAACAGGTGTTGAAATTTTGACGTAAATAGTGAAAAATTCTCGTTTGGCTTCATTACTTGATTTTGAATAACTAGTCAAATCAATAATTTCGTTACTGTATTAAGAATATTTCTTAAGTCATTAATGTGTTGGTAATTGTTAACATGCTGAGATTCGAAAAAATTTCCTGAAGATCATTTGCATCACACGTAAAATACCAATATTCGACGAGTGTCCTTCACTGTGCACTATGGAAGTGTTTCCTCATTCGGGTTTATTACTTCCCTAATTAATTTATTTTCGCCCCTCCTTCCGTTCATTCTGGTTCTCGTGAGGTGAAGATGGTATTCCCGATACAACAAGGTCGCCGCCACGGCGCCAAATCAGCGCTTCTCTTGTGAAGCAAAGTTTCGATTACTTGAAGCAAGCCGTTCAGTGGTTGTGTTTTAGATTCGAAGGACGTTCCATCGTGAGCCCTGCGGAAAGGACACCAGAACGGCGGTCACGTCACGCGGAACCAGTTTTGCATGTGACTTGTGCGTGCTCTTAAGCGCAGTGATCAGCGAATCAGATTTTTCTCGACTTCTTCTGGGAATCAGCATAGGCCTTTCTCTCTCCGACGCTATACATCCTTGGATTTATAAACACTATACGTAGAGACAAACAGGTTGCATACCAAGCGTTTGTTAAAAATATTAAATCATGAGTCTTAAAGGTGCGATTGTTTCTTGTGCACAACAGTAGTGTTTCGTGATTCGGTTTCACAGAGTTTAAACACTTTTATAATTGGTCGACTGAGATTAAACGAGGTCGGACTTCTAAAAGCAATGAAGACTATACGCGACGACACCAAAACTGATCGACAAAATTCGCGATTGATCGACGAGTCAAATTCTTGAGGTCGTAGTTCAATGAATTACTGATTTCAAGTTTTGAAATGTTTTGTGTGTGAAAAAAAATTCCGCAAGATTGGTGACTCGTTATCTTACAGTTTATAATAATAAGACCAATGGTGTGGTTTTAGTTAACCGTCGTCATCTTCCCGAGACCCTTCTTGGATACATAAGTGTTGATGAAACTTAGACACTCAAAAAACACATCAATAGTTGAAAGAAAATGATTCCTGCAGGCGAACATTCTCCGAATTAGGCAATGACGATTAGTTTGGCCTGGGAGCTGATGAGCGCGTTTATAGAGAAGCTTTTGGATTCGACCAAATCGACTATATAGAAAAAGGACGAACGATGGAAGGTTTAATACGCCATTCTTGGAGTTATTCGGCAAAGAAAGAAAGAAAAAGGATCACATTTGACCAAGAGAAAAGTTTTATTCCATCCATGGATACAATCGTTGCAATTAAATTACAATAGGTTAGAAGGGAATTCACATAACTAAAAAAAATGAAGAATCAGTATAATCCCTACAAAATCCCTAATCATTCCCTTTACCTTAAAACCAAACATTCCCTAAACCACCTTCTTTCTGAACAAACTACACCACAAGCTAGACCTTATCCTCGATTCAAAATGATCATTGAAACCTCACATAACTCAAATTACCTCCAGAATCAACAACAAAATAAAATAACTCTTCCCTCTTATCAATAGAAAATCTCTCATATCCCTTATCACTAAAAGACTTCTCTATCTATATTTAATCCCCCCCTTCTGGTCGTACTCATGTGCCATATGGGGGTCCACAGCCTATTCCCACTCCAACAAAATACAAATCAAACCAAACAAAATTCTCCGATTAATTTCAAATTCCTCCTGGTACCTTCGCAACTCAGTTATCGACAAATACCTTGAAATTCCCCTAATTCCTACCATAATTCATAAATCCACCAAGTTCCTAATAAATAGCTCCACCAACCATCCAAATCCAACCATTGAGTTCTTCTACAGTAACCCGTCCTTTCCTTAAAAAATCGCAGACGAAAACGTAAACTCCCAATTGATATCATCCTCCCCATAAATCACTCCGGAATTACTTAACTCTAACCCCCACTTACCAACTGGTACCACATACTCCCTAAATACTCGGTCTTCCCATCATCCCCATAACCTTCTTAATGAATTTTATAAAACGAAGTTTCCATGATGATCAGATGATCCCAAACATCATGTCGGCAAACCTTCGTTAATATGTTGTAAACAAGTTAGTCGGTTTCTCTCGTCTCTAACTTGGAATGACAAGGGTCACATCAGACCCCAAGTTTACTTGTTAAATATTAACAAATTGAAAATACTTTCATTATTTGAAACTGTAAAGTCTGCGGGCTAAGAGTTAATTTTAATAAATTTAAAGAAAAACAAAAAAAAACTATGACTAAACGGTGCCACAATGTTATTGGGATCACCGGAAGGAAAAATCATAGCGAAGGATATTATAATTGACCAATAAACGCATTTTTTTGGAGACACACCGAAAACTAAAATTCAATATATATATTACAATGGGCTAAGTGAATGACGCTGAGAAATGATTATATGTGAAATAAAATTGATCAAACCCAAAATAGTGTTTTTTCTTATTCTTATAAGTAATTAATGACCCGCGTAGACTGTACTGTGTGATGAAAAATAGATGGAACGGTTTAACACTCATCATTTTCTCTAAATAGGATCCAATAGTTTTTTTTAAAAATTAATTAAGAAAGAATAAATTCTGATCTTGTTTGGAGGCATTATATTTTGATTAATGTTATTGGCCAATGAAGGAATAAACTCCAGGTCGTAATAACTAATTTAGAAAATTTGGATTCCCTGAATTAGAAACCAACGGTTAATATTTATAGGGAACGAAATAAATTATTTGGCGGAAGTAAGATAATCGTGCAGAATTTGAGAAATAGTATTGAAGTTGCCAATTTTAAATGTCCTTACGTTTTTACGCGCAGTAATAGTAATATGATGATCGTAGGAATCCTTATGACGTCATCGCTCAACTTTAGTTCCTCTATTTAGATATCATCCTTCAGATGATTTGTTTAGAAGGTATTATTCAGGACAAAGGTTTAGTTATTTTTATATACAATTTGTGACGTGTTAAAATTCATTTAAGATATTGCCTCCGCCGACGTCTAAACATCCGTGGGAAATGAGCCCTGCATTTCAGTATGACGCTTGTCAAATGATGACAACGCGGTCGCAGACGTTTTCGTTACTAATGCTCCGATCTTTAGCAGGAGACAGAAACGGAGTGTATCCCGACAGCGAACCTCGCGGAGAGACGCATAAAAAACTTGTACCTGCGATATAAATAGATCAGGTTGGAATTGAAAGCTGGCCTGTTAATTAAAGCGGTCTCCTTAATGGCGGAGAATGATAACTTCGAACAGTGTGTCTCGTGGTCGATTGCCCTCATTCATTGCCCAATAACATTATCTTCCCGCCATTCGGTTTTATGGTGAAGCTCCTATCGGTCCCTTCCATCCTATTGTAATTTAATTACGTCCATATGTAGCCATCATTGTTACCCAGCTGAATGAGGGATCAATCGGTCCCCCAATTAGGGCAACTACGGAACACATATTATAAAGAATTAAACGGACTTACAGTTGTCATCCGATCCTTACGACTTATTTCATGACAGATGGTCGACAGATGACTACAGTAAATTAGGATGCACCTGAAAAAATAAGATTTATAAGTTTTAATCTGTAACAGGAAACTTAAGAAGAATCAATTAACGAAATCGCTTCGCTTGTTAACGCCGGTGAACATTCCCGTTAAAGAACGTGTTCAACATACAACTTAATCTGCTACGTAAATTGTTCACGCATTTCGATTCATTCAAATGTGACTCGGGGTTTACTAACCGATTTTATAACATATTTCCTTTCATGGAGTTAACGTTTACGCTAACGTTTATCTACTAATTCCTTACAGCCTGCTTTGCAGAATGTAAATCTGGGATTGATAAAAATACTACTGACTTCAAA
The DNA here is from genome assembly GCA_037074705.1 of Zhengitettix transpicula. Lineage (NCBI taxonomy): Eukaryota > Metazoa > Arthropoda > Insecta > Orthoptera > Tetrigidae > Zhengitettix > Zhengitettix transpicula. The sequence continues at coordinate 15,665,555 of CM073593.1, read as the reverse complement.
TCTAGTGAAACAAAAAATGCTCCATTGTTTTAGGGTAACAGGCTGCATGTAGGTAATCAACGTGCTGGCAACTCCCCTTTAATAGCATAGGAAGGGATTTGAATGGGCCAATGCGGAAGGGTAGAGGAAGGTAGCCAAGGGTTAACTAGGGGTCCCCGGATATATTTTAAGGATCGTACCCGGCATTCTCCTAAAAGTGAGGCAGAACAAACCCTAGAAAACTTGCATCGGGTTGAACGGGCATTGGGTACTTGTCCCACGCCCTTCCGATGGCTGTGTGCCTCGACCAGATTCGGAGGCAGCTGGCCGATTATTCCAATAGGAATAACGGACAACTCTTACCGTATGTCCAAGATCTGCAACCCTCTCCAAACATGCCGAGATGCCTCGGCTTGTGGGAACCTAGTTCAAAAATCCAAATAGAGGAGAACGCATCTCCAAATGTAGCTTCCTCCAGAGCTCTCTGGGAAGGTTTACCTGCGAGTGAATTCTCTCACATGATTCCTTTTTTATAAATTGCTCTAAGTTCATTGAAAAATAAAAATATTGGAATTGTAAAAAGCAACTTTTTACTTCTAGAATTCTACTATTTTATATTGATAAGTGAACTTTTGTTGTTATAAAGTATACGACACCTTAAATATTTAAGAATCCCTATCAGAATTGGAGTGAGAAACAGACTCAACATACACACAATCAGAATATTTTTTTTTTTTTGTTCAGAAAATTTTTAATTTTTTTGAAACTTGTAAACATATTTACAATTTTTGTTTCATTAGATCTGAAGTCCGTATTATTTTTATCAATATGGAGTAGGTTTAAAGTAATGATCAGCTCAAAGTTTATTGAAAAATAAAAATATTGGAATGTTGTCAATTATTTAAAATAATGAGAATCGACCATCGAAGTAATACGCATGGAATTGTCAACGCACGACAATTAATTATATGAAGGTTAATTTTCCACCTAGAGCGCCATTGATTCCTACTATACGTCTTCTATCGCCGGTGTTATCCAACGACACGAACGTAAAGACACATTTCAAGTGTAATTAAGAAATGTCAGGCAAACAGAGATGGAGGGATTATTTAGACGATATTTTACTCATTAGCTCCCATTTAGTTTCATTAGCATTCAAACACTTCTTACACAGGGTTTAATTGACTTTCCTTTTTGGCTGAATACGTGACTCAGTATTTTTCTATCTTACAATATATTGTAATCACATGTAAAACGAGATAAATTCCCGAAGACGCTTATTTGGACACTAGAAAAAACAGGATACTATATTTTGAAATATATTGGCTGAATTGTTGTTTAATTAAAATATTTCAGTGATCAGCGAATCAAAATTTAAATGCGTGACGAAGTATGATAAATATATCAATTTAGGGAATTGTTATGTGGTACAATAATCTTAATTTTAACGAATTTTTCTTCATACGCTTTCAATAGAAATATTTACAATTTTATGCAAACGAATTAGTGTAAAACATAAAAGGGCTTCATTTTCAAGGAAAGATGGTAACTGGTTTACACTAAAACGTATATTTTTTGTAGATTTAAATAAAAAAAAATCTGTTTAAAGCTAAAATAATTTTATAAATAACAGACAACAATAAGTGTTAAACCGAATAGCGTTTCTGGTTTGTCAGGTGATTCAAGTAATCACATGGTTTATGAGGAGTGTCGTCTTTTACTTGAATCACCCGACGAAAGCGACAGTGATTGCTGAAACGTTGTGTGGCATTTCTTTAGCACTTATTTTTTGTTTGTTATTTATCTGAGTTTGTTAATTGCCGAACCACATTCCGAGGGGGCAGCTATCCGTCATGATCGTCCCATCTCAGCCGCTGATTAATACATTTGTCCATATCTGATCTCACGACAGCTTGGTCCGGCCCCGTAATTATCACTACAATTTATTTCATCACGTGTTTGAGGTTTACCTTCAAAGTGCTTTCACCTAGTAGACGAAAAAGAAAACACAGAGGGGGAAAAAATGAGCTATCTTTAATATAATTAAATCATGTGCAATTTGTGTGTTTATGCATTGAATGTATATTTATTTAATGTAACCATTGTTAACGGATAAGATACTACAGGAGATTTTTAATTGGTCGAGGTCTTCAACTTTACGCCATTGTTATCTCGAAGGTGAAATGTGGTTTTGTAGAACTGAATTTACATGCCTTGTAATGCTTAATATATCCATACCTAATTATAACTAATTATTAGTATTTCACATTTCTAAAATAATATTATTCGCCATACTTACGGTAGATTAAATACGTTATGCATTGAGTAACTTTCAACAATGATAGTTGTTATAAACTGGATTTAATATTTGATTACTTATGTCGGGTGTTCCATTGGCTGCTTTTAAGAAAATATGGGAAGCAAAGAAAAAGAAAATAAAGTAAATGTAGGACGAAGAGTGAGTAATGAAATAACTGACGTTTCGGACATTTCAGATCTCTCTTCGTCTTCTAGGAATAACGATCATCAGATCAGAGCATAGACATGTGAGGGATGAAAACCGCCGGCAGCCATCTTGCCGTGCATTGCTGAAACGAGTGGGTCCATGTGTTAAAGGGTTGACGACTGCGGTTATGCCCTGAATGAAGACGAACAGAGATTTTTTGAATTCGAAACGTCAGTTTAATTGACAAATTTTTTATAACGTCACCTTGTTTCACTAATTTTTATTCTATTTCCTATATTTTCTCGAAAACCTTACAATATAAGAACCGATCAAAACTAACTAAACATTTTCTAATCTGTACAATTTTTTTTAAAAAAAGGTGTACTTTATTGATAAATATATGCATTAATTATTCTGTAGCCCTCGAACTCTGCCCTTTTCTATGTAAGTTATATCATTGATAAAATTTAAATATTTCGGTGTTTGCAATTAAACTCGTCACACGCGTTTTACGTCACACATAATATTTCTATATAGTAACGTCTGATTTGTTACTCAATTTATTTAATTCATTCTTATAACTAATTTTTCGTGATAAACTTGTGCGCAATGCAATTTGACCAGCCAGTGCTAGGCCACAGAACTTGAATGTTCTATTTATAAACAATAGAAAAATCATACGAACTAGAAATTAATAATCAGTTAGGTTGCCCTACGATAGTTTATTAACTAAATTTTTCAGTTATATAAAATAGATTTGAATCTCTTTGACGTAATATATTATCATATAAAAGTACATGATATAAACTAATTTATGTACTTAAATTTTAATATGGCTCAATATAACCGAAAACTCCTGGATTTTATACTAGACAAATTTTAATTTAATTAAAATTAAAATATAATGTTTATATGTGACTGATAAAAAGGGTTGTATCGTTTATAATTCTTATATGAAAATGTCAGTCACTTAATGGATAATTAGACAAGTAAGATACGAAAGGAAGGTGATTCATTTAATCTTCCCTCGAGCGTCATGTTGCAATTTTTTTGTATATATTTTTGTGTATATATATACTTCTCTGCATTTTTATTATAATGCTGCTTTATGTAGGTAAAAGTTCATGTATTATTCTTATGTAATTATAATATTATAAGTAAAATCATATTTTAAATGAAACATAAATAAAAACATATCTCCTCTACTATTAACATTGTTGATGAATATCTGGCATTCTCTCACTTCCACCACTATTACAATGCTTAAATTATAAGCATATATTTTTTTAAAATAATATTTTGTCTTTATTACGACTAGATTCTTATTACCTCTGAAATAAAAAGCTATTAAAAGTGGCTAATTAATTCTATAACAAACAGAACGTTGGCGAAATAAACTAGAATTATAATAGAGTAAGTACACTGAAAATAATAATAAAAGGTAACTGATAATACCAACCGGGACACCTCATACAAGAGGCAATATATCAAGGCCCACCTCGTTAAAACTGACGGTTCGATCATGTAACGACGCCGCATTTGTTTGTTCTACAGATACAGCAATATATTTGATAATTTTTCTCTTAATTAGTGTTCAGTGACAAACAAATTGCTAGAGACCAGCAACAACTTACAAATGGAATAGGAACGCCATCGATTTGTAATGAATGCGCACGTATTACAGATGTGAAACTCCTCTAAGACCTCAACCTGTTACTCAACTCAGTTGAGATCTCAGGAAGGTGATACATGTTCATGAATCATAATCTGTCGACAGATTGTACATTTATGTTAACAACCATCCATGTGTCACTGTCCGCCGTAAAGGACCTCACTTTCAATTTGGACCGAGGAGCATCCTGTATCATATTGTAACAAATGACGTGCGATTAGTATCAAAAGAATTAAACTGTCGAAATCAAATCAGAATACTGATAAATTTTAAAATAAATTTCGGTTGCAACCCAAAGTTTGAACTATTGAAAGTAAAAATTATTGTAGGAAAGAGGGTTTGAAACCGTTTGAAGTCCGCTTATATATATATATATATATATATATATATATATATGCATTTATTATTTATTCTGTAAACGATATGTTTCAGGAAATTTATGAACGTTTGAAAAAATGCATTTCAAACCTCTACAAGAAAAATATTTGTATAGCTTTTCCTTTCAAAACGCGTTAACAATGTTTTTCGGTAAAATTATGTAAGATGTATGGCAAACTAAGAAGTAAATATTTAAAGCACAATTGAGAATTTCAAAGGGAGATTCGAGGAATTTAAGATATTAACGATTTTATAAGATTAGGAACAACGTTGAAAAGTTTCGATCGCTGTAATTCAAACCAGAGTTTGATATATTTTGTCTCTGAAAAATATTTTATTTGATTTGATTTATTTCATTCGTCCTCGTATGAGGAAATAGGATACGTCATTACATAAAATTATAATATAATTATTGGATTCTACAATTAATAACAATTAGGAATTAACTTAAACAGAAAATCGGGAACACAGTCTACCAAAACTTAAAGTACTATATAGTAATAATAAAAATAAAAATTCGTTAACGATACTAAGGGTATAATAAAATATTTACAGTATTCAAAAAAATTCGAGACGGCCTAGCAAAAAATAAATATTTACAGAACTAACCACCATAAGAACGATTAAAGCACAATTTACCAAATTTAAACAATTTTTTTAAGTACCTAAGAAAAAATGCTTTTTCATTATCAACTGCCTTATTATTAAATGCGAAAAAGTTCAGTGATTAAAACATGGTCATACTGAATGAAATTTGAAACGTTCAAATTTGAGAAAGCTTATATAATTTGCAGTTAATTTTTTTCCCATCAAACTCATGTATACCACAAATTTATTGCAATAATTATTGATATGATATTGGTTAAACACTCAGCATATTCAAGTCGATTAATTGGGTTTTCTGTGCCTGGAAGACCTAATAGTTCAGATTTTAGATATAAACTGCGTTCGTAATAAAAGTTAAGAAAGATTGAAACGTCTGGAAGTTCCTATCATCATGTTTTATTTATTTATTTACGATTTATAGTCGCATTAACCTATTGGTCATTAGCGACTTACATTAAGTTTTACATTTGCGTTACATTTAAATTACTTTATATAAATCAGTTTCGATAGTAAATTCTATAAGGTTGTAAATGGCTGTCGGTGTAGTCCATCATTGATTGGGCGGCTATTGTTGATCATCTTATGTCTCTAAATCTGGGTCAGTTAAAGTGGACATGAAGGATAGTTTTGGCCTCCTCGCATGAGCTGAATATCGACTGTGGAGATGGGGGAAATCAACAATGGATGTGTGAAACTAGAGTGCAGTGTTCTGTTCCTGGCTGCAACAACCTGTTGCATTCGAGAAAGATCTTTAGAGTGCGATATTTCATAGACGCAGCTGACATTCTTCTGTTTTTACTGGTTTATTCAACTTTTCCTCCAGAGCCCTATTCTGCAGTCCCTGTTGGTGCAGATTGACAGGTTACTGGTTGTTCTTTGCTGATCGGTATCCATCTTCGTTAGGAAATCTGCCCTGTCGTGTCCTTCTCCTTATGAGCCGGTAGCCAGGCTATAGTGATCTGGTTGCCGTTTCCGTGGATTTTCGCTATATTTTCTCTATTTCTGTACGCCGTACTGGTTCGTCTATGTTTTGCCTCCTTGGAGTGTTATTGGCCTCCGGTCTTTCCAGACGCAGTTCCGTGGCCATGAAGATAGCGTAGAATTCTGCTGTATTGATCGTTGCATTATGGTTTATAGCGATTGATTTTTCTTTCCCTGTCGTATCTATATCGCAACCAACTCCTTTTGAATTTTTGGACGCGTCGGAATAAATGACTGGGAAAATGATATCTCTGTAGTAACTGATTAACTTCTCCGTTCCAGTTTGTGATGTGTGGGTTACTTGCTTTCACCTTATATAGTGATATGTCAATTGGCAGGTCGTTAAGCCTCCATGGGTGTTGTGGCTGATCTTTGGAAGAGTCACTCCTTCTATTCGTAATGTATACTTTAGTGAAGTGTAGTACTGGGTTAGATTTCTAGGTGGTTCTTTTTCAGCATATAATCATATTGGTAAGTCCAAATTTAACAAAATTTGAGATACAAAAACATTTAAGGTCTGTTGAACACTTCCGTCCAAATTTCATCTCAATTTTTAAAAAATTTAAGGAGTTATAAAGCATAACGTTTAATATTATGTAAAAATATTTTCCATAATAATTCAGCTAGCGTGGAATTGATAATGGACCAACAGACACTCTGAATAACGTGTCACATAAAATGTCAATATTTATATTCATAAGCTCAAAAAATTAATAAATTGTTACAGTGAAATTTTAGATAATCAGTACTAATACATAATCAAGTGACGATATATATATTAAAATAATCTTAAAGTTTGTTTTCTTTCCGCCCAACATAAATTATGAAGCTTCTAAGAGCGCATCACCAAGCAACTCCATTCTGATTAATGTAACTGTGACTTTTGAAACGCATAATATCGGGAAAGTTATTTCTGAAGCGACACTTGTTGTAATATATGAAGCCATACGTTTTCGCTTTCTAGCCATCCTTCAAACAGTTCCAATTAGGTTTTTCACATCATTTGAGTCGAGGAATGTCTTTAGTGAGCTAAACTTGTCAAAGCCGCCGCAGGCCCGCTGGATGCTTCCACGTCCGATATTGCTTCATTATGTCCCATTTCAAGTGCGAAAGTGGTGATAATAACGGTGATCTTTATTACGGACGATAAAGTAAAGCCGATGTTGTGAAACGGAGGTGGAGCTCAAATTGGCCCGAGGCTGGTCAGCCTAACAACTTTGATAACTACTTTAATAAGCTATTGCTCTAGACAAACATGTGAGAGGCACGGAAACGTGCATTTCGAGCTTCCGAGACCTCAAATAATTGGACTGATATATTTAGTATGGTTAGGTGTAGAGGCCGTGAACCGTAGAATACGTCATTACCTAATTCTACATAATGTTACTATTCTTTTATATTAATTAATTGTAAGAAAAATTCATAGAGGAGAAACCATTTTATTACAATTTCCTTGAGATAGAAACACGGTAATTGAGACGTTCTATGTTCACGCAGAGCGGAAGATGTCATGGAAGGAAAAAATATCGTCAGTACACATATTTCTTTTAACTGGCATCGTTAATTATTTCTTCCATATAAGGCTTATCCTGTCTTTCACCATGATTTTGTTCACTTTTAATGAAATAATGGTGAGGCTAATTCCGATAAAACTTTCTTTCGTTGTTATATAGGTCCCTGTGAATATTTTTATACTCTGTTTAAAATTATAAGACTGACGGTGGTCAGTTCCCGTGAAGGGTGTGACTTTGAATCAACCAATCACAACGCTTGAAATGAATGGCGGGTCAAGCAGCGTTGCCAAACAATCGTGGTGTTATTCTACTGTTTTCAGTGAGATGTTTAGGTTGTTGACTTCTAATTTTAAACGGAGTATAGCAATATCAGAGAGCAACCCTCCACCTTATCAGCGTTACCTTTAGTTGTATCCCCTTTTCACAAGAAAATAGTTAACGGATTTTAATTAAAATTTTTACCGTTGTAGTATAGAACTGTAAAGATTTCTTCTTCTTCAGAATCAAACATCCTTTTAAAATCTTGAGATAAATCGACCTGATTTTAACGTCTTGGATAGGGATTATTTTCACTTTACAGAACGTTTTTTAACTGAAGTGGTATGCAAATTTAAGGATATATATCTTAAATCTTCATATACCATTAGAAATAAGTAAAACTCAAAATTAAGTCTTCTCATTTCACGGCCCATGTTACTGATAGAAAAACTAAATCTTTGCTCTCAAGAGTAGGTGACAGAAAGTATCAGATACAAAATAACGAGTTAAAGGACAATTAGTCGCAAGCCGTCCCTATCCTACCAATAATATACAATTCCGACACTTTTTTGCTAGTTGATAAGGACAGTACAGAATGTTTTCACCCTTGTGTGAAGGCCGCGTGTGTGAATAAAAGAACAGTGCACGCAGTTTTTGCAGAGGTTGGGACGTAATTCGTTACTGTAACTGTGAATGGCTATATTATAGCAGCTTCTCTCTCCTCATTAGGAATGCAAATCAGCGTGAGATGTCTTCATCAGTCGCGGCGCCCGTGAGACTGAGCTGGACACGTGGCAGGTCAGGCAGAACCTCGCCAAATGCAACATTTGCCAAAGTAAATTACACAAAAACTACGCTCGTGACATTTATACTGTTACGTGAACGAATGTAGAAAAATGCATTAAGATAATTGGAACCAAACCAACTTGGGGCAAGAAAAGGATAAAACTGCTTTCGTATGCAGCGTATATGCTATAGCTGCAAAGTGAATTTCGGATTAAAAATAAAATGTTATAAATAAGTCAGTACTAAAATAAGGTATAATATTAAGTTACGTTTTAAAATATCTACAAAACAAATTTGATATTTTATCAGACGGAAAAAAAGAAACTAATGAAATAACATCAGCCAATAAATAAGAAGTTTAATTAAGTTCGATTTAAAACATTATAAACACAACGTTTCGGCACTAAATTTTGAAGCGACTTCAAGTGCAAAATTTAAATAAAATATAAACACTTAGCAATGCATTTCTCAGGATTGGTGAATTTATTTCTAAAGGGGGGTTTGCACAACCATTACGCCCGTAATTCACCAATCCTCATGTAATTAATTATTACGAATTTATATTTTAATTAAATTTGACACCTGAATAGATCCCAAAATTTATAATGTTTTAAATTGATTAATAAACTTCTGACATATTAGTTGATGTTACTTCATTAATTAAAAAATAAATATAATTATCAAAATAAATTAATATAATAAGTACCGATTATCCACTAAAATGGCTTTAATGACACTGAAATCAATATAACCTGAAAAACACAAGGTTGAATTTTTTTATTAATTTTATTGAAGTACCGATATCTTAAATTATGTCTCATTCCGGTTACAACTGGTATGAAAATAAGACAATCAATCGAAGATCTGGCCACTCAAAATAATACAAAAATTCGATAACTAGTGAGAAATTATATCACAGAAATTGATTACTAAGGTCTCACCTTTTGGCAACTACTATTAATTTTAACTGATGATGTCCCAAAGTAAGGACTAAAACTGTTATTTTTGTTTGTTTGTATTGTTTTGTATCAATGTAGCTATAGAAGTGGAAATTTGGTATTAAGCTTTTTTTGGACATATTGGCCAATATGTTAATTTAATAACTAGCCACAGCTAAACTGGTACTGGTGTTAAAAAAAATTGATAATTTTATTATCAGAAATACGAAATTAGGCGGATATACATATATTTGCTCGGATGAAGATATCCGCTAAAGTGTACAAAAAATCAGAGGAGTTTAATTATTTTAATGAGAATTAGCGTACCTGAAAGGAAACTAATCTTTGATGAATTTGTAGGTGTAACATTTTTTCGAAAAATAATGCATACTTCTTGCGAATTAAACAAAAGGTCAATGGGACACTTTCTGAATCAAGTGATACGAATTAAAACCTGGAAATAGGCCTTCTGTTGTAAAAAATATAACTTTTATAGGAAATTCGTAAATATTTATTTGTTTACAAGTCCATTTTTGACATTCACGACTAAGAGGAACATGCTGATATTTTTCATATTACTTGTTAAGGTAGGTTATTCACGATCCCTTTCTCTATATGAGAAGATGAGCAACGCTTCATATTCGAAATTCGCCTCAGATGCAATAAGACACCTGAGGTTCACGCACGCGGCGTTTTCTTTGAAAGCGGCACAGCTACACCCGTAAAGCCATTTGCTCGGCGTGCAAAATTGAGTAATTATGGCAACTCTTTCACAACCTGCAGCAGAGGCCGTGAATGTTGGATTCAGAAAACATTCGCCAAGTGGAGTGTTTAACTATTTCGAACTATTTACAGCTCATATTCTATATTGGGAAAACACAATTATTACTTAATATGTACGTAATTTCATTTACGTCTTTTACGAACGTTTATATAAATAAGACTAATAATAATGAGCCATAAAAGCAATTAAAAATAGCTTCTGTACAATAATATATATGACCTCGAGTCAGAAAATTGTTTACTAACAAATAATAATTTTACTCTTTCAGGACCTCTTGAGGTTGAACAGTTTTTACCAATTTTGAATATAATTTTATATAAATGACACTTTCTGATCCAACAGATAAAGAATGTCTCTAAATTTCATGCATGAATTATATTCAAAATGATTAAAAACTATCCTACCAAAGAGATCCTAAAAGAGGGCGAAACGTCGTAAAATTAATTTTTGTTAATAATAATTATAATTTTCTGACTCAAGTTCGTATTTTTACTTATTCACTAGGTTCCCGGCGTTGCCAGGGTTGCCATAATGAAACTCCATAACATAAACATCCATAACCCCGTATTTGACTCCAATCTTGGTTGTTTTTGCGTTATTTTTACGTAATGCTTCTCCACCCCATCCCTAACGGTGTTCCTCTTCAATGCAGAAACGGGGTAAAATTTTACACAACAATATCTCCAGAAACGCTATACCATTGACAGTTTATTTCGACGAAAATGTCGGCCGTTATAACATGTTTGAAAATTTCCACCCCCGTTCATTCCCGTCCCAGGGGGTGATAGACGTGTCTTATCGCCAATTATACTTCGTTTCCGGATCTAAAGGAACACGTGTATGAAATTTGTTCAGATTTGCTCCACGGGTGTAGCATTACACACACACACACACAAACACGCGTAAAGTCTATTCTATTTATTAAGAAGATAAAATAGTTATCTTCATCTTTATGTTATTTTTTCCCATGTTTAAATGTGTAATATTTATAAGATGAATTCAGTCTTATCTTTTAAGAGAACATATTATTCTATGCTTAACGGGTTTTTTGTTTAATTTACCGCATGTGTGTGTGATGTGAGCAGATAACTCCATTTTAATATCAATTGTTTCTTGCCTCAATTCTTATTCACCGATTTTAACAAAGTTCTTGTTGTTTCTTTATTTAACTTAAATTTAATGGAAAAGGGTTCTTTGCTTGTAATATGTTAAAAAATACTTTCCATGCCAGTTAATTTTTCTTACATACTTCTTGTATAATTAAACTCAATTATTCGCATTCATTATATATAATTAATGACTAATTTTAATTATTGCTAAAATAGTTAAGAACTCTGTAAAAGTTGTAGATCGAAAATTTTATAGATATAATCATCTATCTGATTGATATAAATTCATGTTGTTCTTCTGGTTCAGTAACGCGATATTAATCTACGTAAATGTAGCCTCGTTTTGAATATATTACACTGTATCAACGACATCAGCCATTGAAGTGATATTGCATTTGACTTTCAAATGATTAACCACCTGTAACACAAATCATCCGTAAAATTAAGTTCTCATAAAATTGATTATTATTCACAGAGGGTGTGGTGTTTGGTAGAGGAACGACTCTTAAAGAGAATAGAATTTATTGCTAGAAACAACATGTAATCTGTTTCAAAATTAACGATATAGAATAGTTTTTCCTGGAAAGTCATAAAAATGTATGGTTAAAATAAAATCGCGGGGTGAAATAATATGTATCATACTTATAATTATATTTATCTGACTTTACTGAACTGTTTATTTATCTACTAAATTTGTCAAAAATATATTTTAATAAAATAAAATAATAGAACATATTAACAAAAATTGGTATGACGTATCATTCCTTTATGGAAACCACTGCCAGTGCGTATATAAAATAATTATACATCTTAATATCTAAAGCTTAACAGATAAAGATTTTTTAAACGCTTTCGTGAAAATTTGTCAATTATTACTTACAATTTATTTAAGACGTTATAAATACAGAGTCTAATTTAAATTGGTATGATAAACCAACGAAAACTTCACTTGAATTATTCATTTCGCTAAAATAAATAATTTAATCTGCGGTACCTTCAAAAATATTGTCTTCCATCCATAATTTACGTGAACTAAAATTATGACAATTAGTAATAGATTTTCTTATAATTAATCAGATAAAGTTGTGTTGAAAAATGTAGTTTTTTAAAAAATTAAATCGCAATATGAACAGATAATTATTTATGATGACGGATAAAGTTGTTACAGTATTTTACATCAGTTGGACAACTTCTCAAACAGCTTTTGTTTTTTTGCCTTCGATGGATTCTATATTCGATTACGCATCTAGCAGGGCTTGTGAGATCTACATAACATGAAACGTTGCGAAACGCTGACATGGGACATACACACGTTTAAACGAAGAATGAGATAGGCTGTACGAACCGCGATTTTCGTTTTCTCTTCAGGTCGCAAAAAAAGAAAAATATATAGGGTACGACAGCCGATGATAGCGTGTAGCCGTGGAGTAATGAATGCGCTGCTGTTGGCAGCCAGATCAGGTACGAGAGAGGCGATGCAAACTCGTTATGGGGCGATAAATAAGGCAGGGGTAATTACAGGCGGCGAGGCGTGAAGTGAGGGCCGCGGTCAGCGCCGATTCACACTTATTACGCGCACGACTACAAGCAACGAGAATTTCCCCACTTTCCACGGTCACTTCTGCGGCCCGTTCTCGCCATAATTCTTCATTGACTCGGTACTTTCCGTACGCCGTGACGTGGAACTGGGTTCGATTGCAAGAAGCATTAAGAACAGGTCTCAACATACCACGACATCACATGGTATAATGTGATGTAACATGGCATAACGTGTCGTAACAAGATATAACACAACAACAATACGACGCAGTACGACCCGACCTACCGTGACTTGATGTAACATAATACTCGGGCATATTCGGTTGATTATTTCCAGGACCTACACTTTACAAAAGTGGAATGTTAAATTATAAACATAAAATTTTAATATTCCCTTAAAAATTTAGTAAATATTACAGACTTGCTGGGTGCCCGACGTTGCCCGTGTACTTATTTATATAAACCCAAAAAGATATTTAATTCAATATTAATCTTTAATCAAGAAAAGATTTAACCGAAATCTAACTGTTCCTAGTTCCGTACATGATTTTGACCGATAGTGCATTAATTGAACAGCTATAAAATACATTGAATATGACGTGGTCTCAATTATCTTTCTGATCATCCTCCAAACCAAAAGAGAGCTATGGCACACAATCTTGTAGACAGAGCTATATTACTTTCTAACTCCAAAATCCATCAACACAACTTAAATATTGTCCGAAACATTTTAATCTCCAATGAGTACCCTTTATATTTTATTATTAAACACATAAACAGCAGGTTGAACAAGATCTGATATCCTAATGTCAATCGTCCCCAAACACTTCAAGCCATTTCTCGTACTCCATTATTACAAATTTCTACATCACAAATTTATCCAAATATTCAAAGAATATCAAATATCCATCATTTACAGATCCACTAATAATACTCTTTACCACTTGATTAAAAAGCACAAGGACCCACTTGACACCTACAGCAAACATTATGTTGTTTACAAAATCTAATTGTAATTCCTGCTACATAGGACAAACAAAACGTTCACTTAATACACGTATCAAGGAACATATATCTAATATCAAACTTCCCATTCATAAATAATCTGCAGTATCCAAACCTATAATCAATTCTAAACATACATTTGATTGGCAAAGTTGTAAAATTTTAGACATTGAAACCAGGTACAATTCCAGACTCATTTCAGAGATGCTTCACATTAAATCATACGTCACAGCTATTAATGTACAAACATACACTATGAAACTAAATAATTGTTTCTGTTTTCCCATTGTCGTTGCTACCTTATTGTTACGCTAACCCTTATACTCTCCCATTGTTGTTGCGTCTTCGTCGCCTTTTAGTTTCATCAAGTCGCTCTAGGCTCTTCATCGCACCTGAGGAAAGGGACAGGAAAGAATCCCAGAAACGTTGTGTGGTATTTATATTATCACTGTCTGATTGGCTAACTTTCTTATTCATTGATTGCTTCAATCCCAACATACATACTTCCGAATTTCTATACGAATCGAAAATTGAAATATACTATTTGAGTATTGCAGGATATATAATTGTCCCTTCATGTATTAGGAAATATTAAATTCATGAAATTGTTAGCTTGATTCACAGAGCAAACAAATTGACTCATTTTGGAGTCATTAATATGGTACGAAAAATAACTTACATTTTACGCAAGGATCGTAAAGTATTTCGCATTGTTTTTTTATTACCATTTGATTGAGTATTACTGCATAAAATTATACTTTTCATGCAATGAAAATATTTCTGCTTTATTTCATTACGGAAATAGGAACTATTTCCTTTGTTCGTCGCGTAGTAACGTCTCTCTCTCCCGAGACTTCACGATTCCTTGGCGCGCAGTAATTTAACAAAAATTTATCAGGTTTTTCAATTATAATTTTTTCCACATTTATGCTACGGGCTTCTCACCCCCAAAGTACCGTTTTTCGAATTTTGAAAATTATATGTACTTTTTTTTTGCAATCTGTCTACGCATTTAAATTTGTATAGAAATTAACGCAAATAAGTACACGCAGACAAATATACATTTGTTCACGGTTGACTGACAATAAATTGAAATGGAATTACCACATAAATAAACTCTCGGTCTAATTTGCTTCACATTAAGAGTGTTAGCTAGGGAAAGCGATGTGTCTACATCTAAAATTATAAACCATAGGTATGTTTAATTGTGATCGTTTACACCACGCGCTTCAAATGTTTAAATTACAAAAGCGGGCAGAACAAATCATATCTGGTGTAGATTAAGAATGCCAGTTGCAAGCCTTTGTTTCGTAAACTTGGGATTTAAACTGTAACTTGTACGTGTATTCTAAAAATTTTACAGTTTATTTAAAGGAACATCCAATTATATGCCCTAAACGGAGCAAATGATTCACACAACGGCCCAAATCGATCTCAAATCCGCATTGGAAAATTCAGTCTTTTTGAATTAAGCACATAATATTATTCAATGAAAACATTTCTGCTTTATTTCATTACGGAAATAGGAACTATTTCCTTTGTTCGTCGCGTAGTAACGTCTCTCTCTCCCATGATGTCCGATCGAAATAAAATCTTTAACTTGACAAAATTTATTTATGAAGAGTTGTAAGTTTTTGTTAATGAATTGAGCATATTACTCGCTGAAAGAAGTGGTAAATAGGAAGGACAGATTAAATCATCTTTAATAAAGCAGTTTCCTGGTTTCCTATAAAATTATGCTATTATTGTACAATTATAATCTTCTAGATTTTAATTGCCGACTTATTTTCTTTTTCTACGGGAATCGAAGTACGATTTTCTGCTGGAAACTCCGTTGAATGAAATACTTTAATTACTCTTCTATTAGTATGTTTAACGTTGGTATAAATTATATACTTTTTTATAAGATACAATTGTTTTTTCTTTGAACTTTGTGACTGTAATATTTAATTCTTTTCTTGTAATCTTATATTATGACTATTTTCTCGACCGAGGGCTACTGGAATGAATAATAAATCTAAATTTTATTCAGGTTAGGAAACTTACCTTTTCGGGAAATGTTACTGTCGATACTTTTACGTACAGTAAATTAATTTATAATATTCAGAAATATTCAATTTGTATCAATTTAATTTCACGACGTTTGGTACTTAATTTAGAACTTTGCCAAGTATGCATTTAAGTAATTTAGGATTAGGGCTATTACAAATAATTTATGTACAATGCCATTTTATTCCATTAAAATCGTTACTATATCATTAAATTTTGAGTAAAATTTCAAAATCTGCACTGATTATAGTAACCGAAAAAAGGACAAAACGTCGTGACATTACTTTTATCAAATCTTTTATTAACTAATTTATGACGAGTTTATTTATTATAAAAATAAAATGTCAGATAATTATAATTATCAAATTGAATTTATTAGCAAGATTGTTTTAATTTTATCTAACTTTCTTCATTCTAAATCCACCAAATCACAATTCTCCAGTAGAGGTTGACCAACTTTACATATGCTTATATGATTAACTTCACGAAAAACCAATTATTGTTCAATGTGAGTTCGCTGATCTAAGTAAATGAAGCTATGAAATATGAAAGTAGAGTAACATGAAGCTTCCTAAGAAGTGAAGAGTATGTTTTATTTATTTTTTGCCTCCAAAAATATCGGTAATGTTTTTTTTTCCTTTAGTGATTTGAAGTGTGGGAAAATTTTTAGGACAAATTTGGAAGACTATATTATTATTATTATTTACCTATAATTTATTTTCGTCTTTAAAAATTGTTTTATTCATTTATTTGATATACTTTTGTTCATATATTTTTCTAATCTGCCACCGGATCGATCCCAGTCACAGTTAATAAAATACTTACATACAAAATACATCCATGTGGGAACAAAGAATTAGTAAATAAATTAATGGAATGTTGTACAAAACTGTTTAACATGTATTAAAAATTGAAGAATCTTCTTAAATATTTTTTTGTAACGCAAACATTCTTCGTAAGCTGTATATTTCACTCTAATGATATATATATATATATATATATATATATATATATATATATATGAGCTCGAGTATTGAGTTTACATCACTTATTTTTTACGGAAATAAGGTTAATTAATTTTCACTACATATATAATTTACGCGTATAGTTTTCAATATAGTAAATACCCATTTTTTTGTAATAATTTTTTATTATTAACTTAGTTTTCAAATGGATTTGTTTTTATTGTCAATAATGCGTATAGAAATTTAAATATTAACATAATGTACGTCGATATCTTTTATTTAGTTTATTGCATTAAGTGTATATTTGTTATTTTTTTAAATATAGATTAACTTCAGTATTTTCTTTTTTTAACACTTAATGATCCTCGTTTTACTTCTATTCGCAATTGCGATTAATTTTTCGCTTAACAGAAATTTACGGTCAAGGATACTCGGAAGACATAAACCTGGCTCGACAAGTTGTGCTTGAGAACTGTTTCCAGAGAACATTCATATAATAGTCGTGGAAATAAAAAGCGAAGGAAAACTCAACCCGAACTGTTCGTCTTTGTAAAATGCTTTCGTGCAAAACTTAATTTGCAGTCTGCAGACCACTATTCATTTTGAAGGAAGCGTTTATCAGTCATTGAAACTGATCCCTTTTGGGAAAATCAATTTTAACGAGTTATATAATTTTGAAAGAAATTGTATCTGACTGGCTGAGTAATAAACGGGATCCAGCGAAATTAATACTACGGCCATTGAAATGATGAATGAACCCTATGTGGAAAAATTCTGTGAATCCTTTTATAACACTTCCGCTTTAAATAAATTCATGCTAAACTTTTAGAACCACAAACAATAATGAACACTTTACAGACTTCTATTTATAGAACTGTCAGGGGGGGGGGGAGATCCTTTCATCTTCTTATAAGGCTATAACTTTCCAGAATTTCATAGCAAAGCATTACTACAGCAAGCAGACTTTTTTTAAAACGAAGAATGCTGTATTATGTATCAATAAATCACTGTATGTTTTTCTTGTTATTAGGGACAATTAACGAATTTTATAGTCAACGGAAATAGTTAAGAAAATGACAAATCTGGTACAATAGTTGAGATCCCTTTAAATAAATACAATATTCCTGAAAAAAAGCGATTACAAATACAATTGCTAATAGAAATCTATAAAGGAACACGGGAAACAGGTTTTCTCTCTCCAGTGATTATAAAAAATAAAATGAAGCGAAATATATAGAAACGAAAGAGGCCGTGCCGTTGCTCATGAATACTAAAGCTCAGATTTAAATATTTAAAGGCATATTTATAGTGAGAGCCACCTTCGTTGTCGATGGTGTGATACAGAACACTTTAGCGCTAATATCTGGTCCTATCTACAGCTGTCTTTCACCTGGAATATTAGCTTCTCGCCTTTGGCTGTTCGGGGATTACTGTTTCCAAACATAGCTTCTTATCCGGTTGCAGATATTACAATAAGATCCTGTCATATTTACTTCAGCACTGATTGGCTTGACTTGCGAGGTCACTGACTCGATTGCCTAATTTCTTCCGTGACGTAATAATCGTCAGTCGATCCTGTTTATTCACAGATTAATACTTCGGCAGTGAAATTTCGCTTTCTTATATCATTGCTTTATACGTGTTATATGAAACTTATTCGTTGTCAACTACGTTGGAGTTGTAAGAAATAATTATAATGTATCTCAAACAATTCAGTTTTATTTTAGTCGCGCCCCCTAAAGTAACGCGGTTAGTCTTGCAGGGTTCAGGGGACCTGAAGTTAACTATTCCGTTGTTGATTACTTTTATGAATAAATTATTTTGAATCTTTTTACAGACATTTAACATACGCATTTTAGACACACATACATAATTAATGCATCCAATGCAGTCTTGTTCCATTAAAACTTGTTATTTTATTAAAATAATTTTTTTGCAGAAATCTACTCGTAAAAAAATTCTAGTATTCTAATATTAAAATATCCTTAAGAATTAAATCATAAAATATTGATACTCTAACGTTTTAAACCAAACATCAGTTACGTGCCTATAGGTAAACAGTTCCAGAGTGCTTTAAATATTATTGCAGTCGGTTATTTATATAAATAATTTATATTGATTCTTAAAGTATTCTTCTTTTGTAAAATTTCTGATAAAATTCTCATAAACAATATTTTTATACATAATATCATAATCTAAATAATTACATTTTTTAAAAATTAAATGCATTAATCAGAGTCTGTTTCAATGTTTTTATGAATTTTTCACGTGGCATTCTTCCCAAATTATTTTTGTCTGTATACGCAAACACAAAAATATTTCTCATTTTTCACAGAAATATTGTGCTTTACATTGGTTTTTTTTAAACTGTATCGCAGCATTTTCTGAATCTAGTTCGTTAATTTCATGATCCGGGTCATCTGAAATATCTTCAGTTTTCGACTCAACTGATGATTCTTCAATCGGTTGATACAAAATTTGTATCATAATTAACGTCTTCTAAAAGAAGACAACGAATTTCATCTGCATTTTGAGTATTATTCAAGTTGTATATATTTGTATTCATTTTCCACAATTGTTCACAAACAGAAAAAAGGAAAGTTGTAATAAAAAAAACATAAATTTATGAAAATAAAAATTAAAGTTCCAAAAGAAAAATATTTGAAACTGAATAATCGTCAATTATTTTTATGAAAAGGAGCTATATTTTCACTCCGACCTACTGCGGCAAAGACGAGATCCGAGTGGTAATAGTAGGTCTCCTGGACCGAAGATACGCTACTTCCTTATTCAAACTACGGCTGCTTTTGGAGTGTGATCTTGGCAGAATATTGTAAACACATTTTTCTAAGATTAAATAAACGTTCATCCCTGTATAAGACCTGCCTCTTGAGATAACAAAGAAATTAAATTGCGTCGGTTCCCTGGATCTAGCGCGATGAACGGAGAGTTAAATAATAAAAAATAATTCATTAACTCAATTAAATTTAATTTCGTGAGACCTTGAGTTAATATTTGAAATTGGTGTGATAGTGAAATAATTCCATTGAGTTATTGATAATGTCTATAATATCGTCTTTGGCTGTGCTAATGTGAACTAACGCAAATCTCTACTTACTGACTCTTGCGGATGACAATGCATGTGTGTTTTAGTCCTTCCGTAGACTGTTTCCTCTAACGATCTGTTATTAAGAAAAAACTGGTAGCCCTCAAAGATTACAACACTCAAGGTGCATATGTTAATAATTCTGTTTTATCGCACACTATCCAAAAGTCCCCAAAACAACAATGTAGGAGATTGTCGTAACCCCTTTGTTGTTTAATACACGTTCAAAAAACCCAATACTAGAAACCTCATGGACACTTGTGTCAACAACGATCTGCTAGGTTCCCAGGAAATCGTTCAGGCGAAAATCCATCTTCAACGTTTCTCCACAATGTCAGATATTATTTACACTGGAGAGAAACAATATGTTCTAACGGTTAAGACTTTATTTCGTCTTTGTCCTCAATAACGGAACCAATAATTATCAAATTTTGTATCGGACGATTTATATAAATAACCATGAAATGATCCTACGTTTTATAATTCTTACGTTACATCTAATCTAATAATTAGCTTATTTTATAATTTCCAAATAACGTATTTCAAACATGATAATTATTCATCAGTCCACTTTCTTGGATAACAGTGAATTATGAATTTAAAAAACTTTATTCGTAAATGTATACATGATGACATTTATGGCCCATATTTCCAGGTTTGAGTTATTCAATTTAATTTAACTTATTCGTTCTCAGTATTATACAGTATCTGCCTCATTTAAAGTTTAATAACAATTAAAGGATTTTACCTTTCTGAAACAGGCTGAGGCTATATTTTCTATTCTAAATTTGTTTTTGGTGCATGTTAACGTCATTTAAATTCCAATTTTAGTTTGAATTTTTTTTATCGAGCGTAAAATAATAAATATTGATTAAGATAGACTAGTCATTATGAAGTAGTTCTTTGAATTGCATGGAGTCGTTCATGTTTCTCGATTTCTAAGGCGAGTGACAAAATACTGTTGCCCTATGTTTTTTTAGTAATAAATACGCTGTATTATTAATTTTAATTTGTTCTAACATTTTTACTGATTTTATCAATTAAATATGAATTTGTGTATCCTATTATTATATATGCATTTCTTATATTGGCTTTCTCATAATTAGTCTAATGTTTGTGAAATACCGACAAATTAATTAGTAATCTCTGTTAAAGGAATTTCAAATAATAAAATTCAAATATGAAACTTTATTGTTGGCATTGAAACGTCATAATTCTGTAAGTAAATTTCCAGCCAGACCGTCGTAGCAACTATCATTGGATGTATTTATCTTTAATACTCCTTTCATTTATGAACCAGAAGCATAATTTAGCTCCTGAAGAAATTAACTCATTTTTTATTTATTAATACAGGATCGATTATTTCCCAATTTTGTGATTCGAACGTAATATTCTTCGAGAAGTAGGGAGATATAAAGTACACTCATTTCTTGAAAACTTGTTCACTAATATTTTAATGTTAGCTGCAGTCTCTAAATTCTTTCGGAATTTGCATACGGTTCAGTAGAAACACACAAATCAACAGTAATCGTTTTCATCAATATAACAATACAGATATTTACATTCTACATGGAATATAGCAACAAAGAAACGGAAGGATAAAGTAACCGGCACAAAAAACGTTGAACACCAACGACGTTACCCGAAGCAATAAGTAATATTCATCGGGAAATGCTTCAAGGCTACTTCACGTTATTTTGCATATAAAGCAGCTCAAATAAATATGTAAATGTTTTGTGAGAAAAAAATGAATGTAAGCTGTATGGGAAAAATATTAAATCATGTGCTTTACGATTTCTGCCCTTCTCTGTTTGTGAATAATATGAAAATATGCCCGTACGAAGCCATCTGTCGTCTGATATACTGCGTAATAACAGGCTCATTAAAAAGAATATTTCCAAAGAAAGTTCAACAGATGGTATCAAGAACCGTATAGCAACTTATTATTTTCTCCAGTTGTTTGGTAAGTTTGGAATAAAACGATGGGTGATTCTTAAACAATTCTGAACGTAATTCCTTTCACTAATTTTTGTAGCTTTCCGTAATAGATATAATTTGTCGGTATTTCACAAACATTAGACTAATTATGAGAAAGCCAATATAAGAAATGCATATATAGTAATAGGATACACAAATTCATATTTAATTTATAAAATCAGTACAAACGTTAGAAGAAATTAAAAAAACCATTTAGTGTCAATGAGATAATATAAAAACGTTTGTCTACAATGTAAGAAACATCTGAGGCCAATTTATCGCCTTAAATTCTGTTGTGATCAACATCAGTAAGTCAAAGAACGAAGGCTTTCCCGGTGTATTTGTTGAAGAAAAAGTTCTCGGGTTTCCACCTGGGTAACCATGCGATTGAAACGCGACGTTTCGACGGACAAATGCACAGAAAGCGATTTCTTTAAATTTTAAAAATTTCACAACTGTGAACTTGCAAACTCAATGAAAACGTAGGGTCAATTAACGTGAAAAATTCATGAGTCAGTATTCGATCAAATTTAAGTTGGAGGAGGTTCGATCTTTCCATCCGATTTCTAAGAAAAAATTAAGAAACAATGTAATTGCACTTTTCCGGTAATAACGTCAATAATCATTAAAGTATGTCAAAATTTATATTATAAAAAAAGTTATCAATAAAATTTACCATTTTATAAGGAATAGGAGAAAAAAACGATCAAAGTACAGACAAAAACATTAAATTATATAAAATAAATTTTGAAACAGACATTGTCAGTCATTAACAAAGAATGATATCGAAACGTAATGGGTACCCATATATTTTCATTTAATTTATTTATTTTGTCTCTATTTACGAACCTTTACATTTTATTAATTATTTTATTTTAACAGACGCTAAAGCAACAATTACCTGATATAACTGATTTCTGTTATTATTTATGTAAATGATTTGATATTTATTTATAATTAATGTAAGATTTAATAAATAATCCTTTCTATGATAATTTACAATTATTGCTGTCTGTTTCTGAGTTTGAGACAATAATAATTTTAACAGCCGCATATCTCTGTGTATAGTTGTACCGCAATTTACTCATTCGTTGGATCCTTCGCGTAGGTTATGATGAAACGAATAATACAATGATGAGGAAATTGATTTTAAAAATGAGTTAAGAATAAATATTGAGCACATGAAACGTGAAAGCGTTCGTTAGTTGCAAACACTACGTTTAAATCTACTACTAAGACGTTAACAGGTGTTTATATTACTGGGTGTTAGTGATACTGACGAAAAAAGGAGGCACTGATTAACCGATGACAAATTTAATTTATAAAATCAATCTATTTTATACAGAAATAAAACTCCCGTTTGAAATGAAAAATCTCAAAAGAGCTTGTACAGATTTCAATTAATTTTTTATTTCAATTTCTGCTTCCTCAACGTTCACTATATAGTTTATTAATTTCGGGGGTTTTGCGTAATTTCGTAATATATATTAAATGTAACGACAACTGATTTGTCTTTGGATTGATAACATTTTTTGTAAAATAATACTGATACTCCTTCACACACAAAGTACTAAAAATTATGCTTGAAGTAGTTTGACAAGGATTAACTATGCCATGCCATTTAGAATCCTCGTGTATTGGAACTATTTTGAAAAATTAGGAAATGTTTTCATATATTTTTTAAGGTATCAGCCTACATGAGGGTAATCCACATAGTAGCAACTCCCCTTTAATAGCATTGGAAGGGATTTGAAAGGGGGGATGCGGAAGGGTAGAGGAAGGTAGCCGAGGGTTAACTACAGCCCCCGGGCTATAGTTTAAGAATCCTACCCGGCAATTCGCCTAAAAGTGATACAGGGAAAAACCCTAGAAAAACCTGCATCAGGTAGGTCGGGCATTTGGTACTTGTCCCACGCCCTTCGGATGGCGGGAGAAAAAATATTTTTTCGAATTTGTAACAACTATTTTCTTCTTACATCTGAAAGAACAACTTGTTGATAAAATTAAATTGTTAATAACTAAAATTGGTCTGAATTGTAAAAACGATTTTCTTTGTTATAAATCCAATATCTCTCAACGGATCTGGGGCTTGTACCAGAGAAAATAATTTACATTGGAGTAGTCTTACAACAATGTCTGTTTGTTGACTGTGATATTTCTTCCAACGACTCTGGTATCCGGCGCTGGTTGAATATATCCCGTTGTAATATACTTGTTACATTTAGAAGCGGTTAATAATAATAAGAAGAGGGGGTATATCTTTGGATTGTTTTATAGAGTTGTTTTATCTTTGTTTTTTTAGTTCCTTTGGTGATGTATTGAGAGGAGCAATAAATTAATTAAAGGAGACGGATTTTTATTTATTCAATATGCATACTTCGATATATGTATATATATTAAAACCATGAAGTATAATAATAATTAAAGAGTTTATTATATATATTGGCGCCCGAACGTGGAATCTGAAATGCGGGTACGTGTAAGTAAAATTTAATTATGGAGGACCAAACAGTCCAAGAGAATGCTGAAGCGGAGGAAGTTTTAGAGTTAGAAGAGGTTGTAGAAATGACGGAGTTTATTGATCAGAAGAATATTACAATGAGCGAGTGTTTCAAAATATGACTTAACAAAATGGAGCGTGATTAAAGATTGAAGTCTTTCCCGGTGTAATTGTTCGATAACAGTTCTCGGTATTCAGTCGGGTGTAGCACATTTCAACGCGACGTTTCGTTGATATGCTACACCCGAGTGAATACCGAGAACTGTTTATCGAAAATGGTGCGTGTTGAGAAGAAAGTGAATTAAAGTTTGAAAAAGCAAGAAGATAACGTAACAAGGTTGGAGAAGAGAATGGATGAGTTGGAGAAAAGTTTGTTGGTAGAAAGGAAGATGGGAGAGAAAAAATTAGAAGAAAATCATTATATGCAGTTAGTTCAGTTGCTTTGTGTGAAAGAAAAGAATCTTCAGGAAACAAAATTAATTAAGCTTGTAAGAATTACGAAATGCCGGAATTACTTGACAGTTTGGAAATTCCACATAAAGTACCAAGAACTTGTTAAATAATTGTGCCAACGAATACAATAAATTTAAATTGGCATTGCACGAATATAATAAATTTGAGACTTTTCAACTCTACAATTCACATAATTGGACCAACATTGCTGTGGTGCATGAGAATAAGAATTCAACTGTTCATAGTAAGTAATTGAAGACCATAACTGGAAAAACAATTGAGTCTGTTTTAAATAGATCTGCAAAATCACATTAATCTGAGGGTGTGGATGGAAATAAGTGTGGGAAGAAGAGTGAGTGTAAGGACCTGCAAATGACGTCGTGGATTTCACCCCCAACTGACAACCTTGCCTGATAAATACTCCCCTGACACTCGCTGACTTTCGCCATCGATACTCACAGCTCATTCGAACATCTCGCTCACACGCACCAGCCTGCAAAATATGCGCTACAAGTTGCAAATTAAAATTTTAGATTTAGTAGTTTGGAAATGAATCAGAATTCTCCAGCGCATACTCGGTCCGGGTTTCTGGTCTGCACTCACTGAATCGGTCTTTCGCGTCATCTGCCGCAGTAAATAATTCTCTGCAATAAATAAATTCGCCGAGCGTACCTTTTTCTCGCCCTACTTAGCCTGTTCCCAGGGGAACAACAAACAAGCGGGGGCGTGGTGCTCGCTAACCAGCAGGCCAACACTTCCCTGCCTGGGAACCCACATCGTCTCTTAGCACCTGTAATGGCGTGAGACAAGTCCACATGACCTACGTGAGGCAATAAATTTACACGTCCATTCCTCAGTCGGAATGGGTGAACCAGTAAAAACGTGTGATCCTTCCGGTTGTCCCAAGCGGCTTGGAACCATTCAAAGTTTGTACAAATTAGACTGCTGCAATTGAGTTGGCATAACGAATCCTGACACCACCGTTGGCTCTGGAACATGCCACAAATCCTTTTAAACGAACGGATTTCTCGCGTTGAAATTAAATAATTTCACGTACAGTATAAAGACTCTGATTTTCATCCATAAACCCGTATTCATTATTGACAGTAGTTAATCAACTGTATTATTTCATAAGATTCGAGTAGATTCGGTTTAAAATAATCAATGGTAATTCTCACAAAATTATTAATAAATTTAAGAGGCAATTATATAAAGCATAATATACTCTTGTAATTTACAAAAATATATATTTTGTAACAATTGGTAATTAAGGCATTGTTTTAATTGAAAAGTTAAATTGTAGAGGACACGTAATTGATAGCGGTAACCGGCGCCAGAACAGATCGACAATGAAAGGAGAGTATTGTTGAATGGTGGGGAGATGAGTTACGCGCTCAAAATTACGAGACGAAGAATAGTAGGGCAATGAGCGGAGAGGAGAACAGATCAAAAAGTTTGAACAGTTGGGCAGTAAACGGCGAGATGTAAAGATCAGCGAAGTCTAATTTACAAAAGTTTTACAGTTGAGAGTTAGAAGCAAGAGGCGTGAATTAAAAGTCTAATTCACGAAAGTTTGAACAATTTTGTCAGTCAGCAGCGAGGACTAAAAGGTTTAATTTAAGGAACGAGAAAATGTGTTCCAGTAATAAGTACGCTATTATATCGAATTGCTAAAAAGGAAAGCAATCTTCAGTCAACAGACAAAACCAGTGAGTTGCATTTTTAACACGACTCACGATATCTACAAATCCAGGTTGCAGTAAATCATCGAGAATCATCCAATTCATTTTAAACCAACCGACAAACTATGTTAATTAGAGTCTGTGAGCAATTAGAATCTGCGTAAATCCCACCATTGTGCTACGAAAATTTAATGTGAATCCTGGGCTGCCGTAAGTAGAAAGAAAACCTTAAAATTATTGTAAACCGTTTTAAAAGATAAACGTCAGATCGTTCTTTAATTATTGATAAATTGAAATTGTTTAAACTCAATCTTTTAGTATAAATTTCTTCATTAATAAATTTCGTCTATGTTTTGACGCATCGATTTCCTTATAAAGTAAATGTAAATTTTGTGTTCTTTGATTGTTTAAATTCAGCCATTATCAAACCCAGTTCAAGACCCTGAGATCCCAATTATGTTTTGAATAATTGTTTTAAATTTTGTTAAATAAAATTTGTTTAGTTTGTAAAGTAAATCTTTTCATTTGTTAAGCACCTTTTAATTATTACAATTTATTATTGACCTAATAAAAATTATTTATTTAATTAATAATAAAAACCCTTTTATACAGTCTCCGATTAACTTTAAACTTCGGATGGAGAGGATTCGTCATTATGTAATAGTCATTTCATCACTATATAATTTCTCGTTGGACACAGTACCCTAGTTATTGAGATTGGCCATCGTGGTTTGCTAGTGAGATGATTCGTTAAGTAATATTGTACTGTTTATAATACTTATTATTAATAAAAACCTTTTATACAGTCGTAGAATTATTTAAAACTTCAATATTATGTCATAGTCATTTCATCCTTTTATAATTCCTCGTTGAATAAATTGGAGATTGTACAAAAGATTTTTATGATTAATAGATATTATAAAGAGCCAAATATTACTTAATGAAAAAAATATTTTTTAGATGGATGGATAGACTGAGTACGACTGAGCTACAGGATCTGTCGATAATTGTGAACAGTATTAAACTATATTCACTGCGTGATTTACACTTCTAGCATTAAATGTTGATAATAAATCCAAAACGTGAGAAAAATGCTGGTTGTTTTCGTAAAATGTGTTCTAAACTTCAGAAGTTTCATAGTGTTATTTTAATAATTAATTTCATTTCTCGAAATAAAAATCAGCTTATCATATCACCGTTGGTGGCTTAACTTTAAATCAGTCAAAGCAATTTAAAATTGTTTTATAAATAACAGAGAATGGGTTACAAATAAACACGTGAATTTGATTAATTCGTGCGTCCGCTTAAATTATAATTATGTAAACGCGTTATTGAAGATGATATTAGCTTCTTTTATAATTCTAACTAATTGAAAGCGATATAATGACAGGTAATGGCGCGTGATTATAAAACGAGCAATAAATCTGTTGGTTATATGAAAATCTAGTTCATTAGCATGTAACAGCAGTTTATTGGTGGTGGGTAGATCTTGTTCAAGGGGAGTGATTGATGAGTGGCCGGGATGGAATCAACTTGTCCGACGCCCCGAAAGGAATTCCTAAAAGGCGTTCTGCTCTGGGAGTGCCTGGACGTCGAACCCAAGGTCTGGCACTTCAACTAAAATATATCTATTTTGGCAAGCAGTCGGGTTTGTGTTTTGTTGGATTTATTTTGTTGTATTCTTCTGTGTACTGTACAGAAAATTGATTAAATAATTCTTGTCTTCAAGTTTACACAGTGCACGTTTTTATTCACATTCTCTTAATTCAGTCTTAAAATAGTCTTAAATTTGTAGGAAATTAAAATATTTAATTACATTAAATAAACGACACATGTATCGTTTGTAAATTGGACTGGCTTCGAATGTTTAACTCTTACTTATAACCTCAACATTATATGTTATATTAGTGTAAAATATTGAAATTCTAAGTAAAACTATGGCGATAGTGAGGAATTTTTCGATGATATTTACAAGTTTTGTGTGAAAATATAATTAATGAATAGTAAAGATGAGTAAGATATTTTGGTATTAATGAATTACATTTTATACGTAATGAATCTCTGAATAATTTTATATTCTAGACTAAAATATATAATTTATTTATATAAAAATATTTTCCTGAGCTCAGATTTTCGACAAAAAAATATTTGTTTTTTATTTTTGGAAAACATTAGTAAATACAATGAACTGGTTTCTTTTATATAACAAGTCACTCTGTATTTTAATATTCTATATTTACACGAAAACCATTATACAATTCAATCGCATTAAATCTAAAGAAGTTTGTAACCAGAAACGAAATATATAATTTTGGCAATTAAACATTTTAATTTTGTTATATTGAAGTCCAAGAAAATTTTTAAATTCAGTAATACGGACGAAAATATTATTACTAACACAAGTCGGAGAAACGGTCACCTAGTGGAGATTTCAGTCGGAAATACTAATTCGTTATTCGAGAGCCAAAGTATTGAACAGCGCGTGTAAATGATGATTGGATCATCTCAGGAGTACGAGCATATTTCATCCAGAAATAATAACACGTTTCGTATTGGCACACCCAATTTATTTAAAAGGTTCCACGGCGAAATAATAACGACTTCAAATTACAGCTTACTTGTTACAAGTGAGAGATTTCTGTTAAAGAAACCGTGTTATTAAGTATTGTACGAATTTCCTCGATATCTTCTCCGATATTATTTCTTATTGTTTAGCGCTATTGCACTTGTTTTCGTTCACAAATAGCAAAGCTCAAGATGCGAATAGATATTAATCTTGCATAATAAATTTTTATTACTTTAATAAAGTTATTATATGTATTTTAAACGGTATAAAATATTCAATACTTTATATATTACTAGACGAAAGCTGGGAACGTATAAATGAAATTTTATGGTTGTTTTAGAATTTTTTTCAATTAATATTTACTAAAATATCAGATCAAGTCAAGTATGTTAACTAAAATTATTAACTTTTACGTCATAAAAAATGTGATAAGACGGAAAAAGTGAGGTAAAGGACACACTATATGCATATATATATATATATATATATATATATATATATATATAATAAAACTTCATTTTGGGCTAGAAAATAGAAAATATGATTAATTAAAATTCAATATATTAGCAACTATCACTCATTACTTTAAATTCATTTAACTATATAGGCTAATAAAAATGCAGTCTTTCTGAGTATAAAAAATAATAAAATCTTATCGGGCTTCTAACCGAGTGAAAAATGGTATCCGCGACGTTTCGCTGACATTCACTGTCACCGTCTTCTAGAAAAATCATAGAAAGTTAATAGAAGACGACGACAGTGACCGTCATACAAACGACGCGGATTCAATTTTCCACTCGTTTAGAAACCACATATGATATATAGACTACGTTGCTTCTCAAGAGAAGTAGATATAAAATCACGATAATTCATTGAAATCACTTCAGTCGTTTCTGAGTTTGTGCTGCTCAAACTGGTCACACAAACAAACACAATACTGTATTATTTGTATAGATAGCGAAGGTTAACAGCATGAAGAATACTGAATAGTTTCAAAATTGAAAAATTTTCGCAAAAAAATACAGTATCTGAAAAAACCAAATCACTTACGGGTTTCCTGACTCAGAGGAAGGGACGATTTTATCGGTCCTTGACTTCCGTAGTTATTTTTCTTTTATATACATTAAAATTATGGTGTTAGGACATATAAATTTACTTGACGGTAAATATATACATTAGGACTGCTCAATCTCGTGACTATTGTGCTTTTGTGAAAGTACTGCGAAACTTAAGAAAATGCAGGGTAAGGAGCCGATGAAAAGGAGAAATAAAGTAAAAAATGTTAATGAATAAACGGTCGCGATGTGCCGCGCGTTTTTCTCCGGGTGCTGTACGACCTTGTTCTATATAAGGCAGGGGTTGTACGGCGCCAGTCTGAGGGCGGCTCCCCTACGCCCACACGAAATAGCCCCCATGGAAATAATGTCCGAGATATGGTTCTTTGTATCGGAGGAGACCAACTCACAGTTTAGGCTTTGTGTCATCTCCTACTCTCCACTTAGCACGGGAGGATTTGTGCCCGCGCAGGGCCTTGAATGCGGAATGAATTCTACGGAGCCATTCTTTTGTTTGTCGGGATCATTACTCGTGAGGCGTAGTCGTTATTTTACACGTAGCCTTGTTTATATGCAGAAAATAAGCCTGTAGAGTATCGCGAACTCTAACACGAGTATGCAGATACGGGGTAATTGCCATTTCAGATAGTAAACAATGCCGAAATGACTCAATTCGAAATTCAAAAGCGTTTACCTTCAAATTGGATTAAGATTCGTAATTTCAATTGTGTCTCAGCGGCGATTCCGTATTCTGTAACGTATAAATTTTCTTACTATCGGCGTCAGTTAGTATTCGTATGTTCTGGCTTTAGCGCAAATATTAACTATTAACTACTAGCTGAGTGCCCGGCGTTGCCCGTGTCTTATTTATATAAACCCGAAAAAGAATTTAATTCTATATTAATCTTTAGTCAAGAAGACACAACCTAAATCTAACTGTTCCTAGTTCCGTACACAATTTCGACCAATAGTGCTTTAATTGAACAGCTATAAAATGCATTGAATTTTATTGCATCAATCTCAACAAACATACCTCCGAATTTCTTTACCAATACATAAATATACTGCATTAATTTAATAGCTATAAGATACATAGAATTTAATTGCATAATAGCAACAAACATACCATCGTTATTCTTTAGAAATATAATTCTCCGCGAACAAATAATTGTCAGTAAGTCTTCAGACAGTACTTCTTGAGTATTGCAGGATATAATTGTCCATCAGTATTCGCACATTACGAAGGATTGAAGTGATCAAATTGATAGCTACATTCCAAATGTAAAGAAATGGTGGCCATATTGCACTCACTAAATTAACTAACATTTTCCGCAACGATTGTAAAGTATTTTGTATTGTTTTTTATTATCACTCGATGGAGTATTACTGGATAGAATTATACTTTTATTCAATGAAAATATTTCTGCTTCATTTCATTACGGAAAATCGAGCTATTTCCTTTGTTCGTCGCGTAGTAACGTCTCTCTCTGTCGCGTGATGTCATGATATATTGGCGCGCAGTAATTTATCACTTAACTAGCTGGGTGCCCGGCGTTGCCCGTGTACGTATTTATATAAACCCGAAAAGTATTAAATTAATCTTTAGTCAAGAAGTGACAACCTAAATCTAATTGTTCCTAGTTCCGTACATTCTTTCGACCGACAGTGCATTAATTGAACAGCTATAAAATACTTTGAATTTTATTGCATCAATCCCCCCCAAAAAATTTGAGTATTGCAGAATATAGTTGTCCCACAGCCTTCAGACATTAGTAAATATTAAATTTATGAAATTGTTAACTACATTCCTAATGTAAACAAATGTTCGAGTCACTAATATGGCAGGAAAATTAACTTACATTTCCTCAAGGATCGTAAAGTATTTCAAATTGTTTCTTTATTATCATTAGATGAAGTATTGCCGCATATAGTTATACTTTTTATTCACTCAAAATATTTCTGCTACTATTTTGTTGTTGTGCAGTACCGTCGCGTTTGCAGTGACGTCACGGTATCTTGCCGCGTAGTAATTTAACACAAAATGTTCAAATTTTTTAATTATATTTATTTCCACCTTAATGCTAGTCGGTTCTCACACCCACAGTACTATATACTTTTATGGCGCGTGAAAGTCTCGTTTGTATCACGCGACAACGGATAAATGTGACGTCACGGTCTCTTGTTGCGCATTAATTTTACACTAAATTATAACATTAACTGTTATGGGAAAATTCGTAAAAATAAATCAACTTCAATTCTTTCCACCTTTATGCTATGGGTTTCTCACCCCCACAGTACCGGTTCTCGATTTTGGCAGAATATATATACCAATTTTTGTTGAATTCTGTCCACGCGATAAAATAAAGAACAACGTAAATACATACATACATACATACAAATATACATCCTTTTTTATTATATAGATGATCACTTTTTAAAATTATAATTCTTTTCACATTTATGCTAGTGGTTTGCCACCCCCACAGTACCGGTTTTCGATTTTGGCAGAATACGTATACCAATTTTTGTTGCATTCTGTCCACGCGATAAAATTTGTATAAAGAACAACGTAAATACATACATACATACATACAAATATACATAATTTTTTATTATATAGATTATAGGTTTCAGTATCGGAAAGGAATTAAAATCGCATTAACCGGGAAGCGTTTTGCGTGGGATCATATTTTAAAATTTCGTATGCTAACGTCTAATATATAGTGTAATTTAATCGTCTCAGTTAAGAATTATGTACATTAATTTTATATGCTTGAATTAATCTGTAACTCTAAGCAACCATTATTATTATTATTTATTGAGGTTTATAATGGTTGCGTCGACATCGTGGACATTGCCAATCCGTACAAACCTACAAAAAGAAAAAAAAGAACAATAATAATTTCAAGACATTTTCTGATTAGTGAAAGAATATTTTACTGAAACTCTATTTCACTCAGTTGGGGAATTTATTGATCGTTCTTCGAAATAATTGAAATAATTTTTCCTGAAATATTTTTTTGAATACATTCCTTTGTAAAATATTCTTTTAATAACGTTCATACTTTCTGTTTAGTTTTCTTCTCCTCTTTTCTCTGTTTTTTTTCATGTACGCCTTGGGGAATTTCTGATTTATAGTTTTATATGATTGTACGTCGTTTGTGTATGCATGTCGTGTTTTTAGTTATTTTGCACTTTTTTATAATGTGAATTTCCGTAATTTCTTTTCTCAGAGATCCTTTTATTTTTATTTAAGAATGATTTATTAATATTAATTATAAGTTTTATATTATATTATACTGCACTCTTAGTAATGTTAAGTGAGATTCTATATCCCATCGTACTTATATATTTAATTCAATTTTACTTAGTAGTCTTAATTAACTGTAAATATTATATTGCATTGTTACTTATATTGAAGAAAAAATTTTGTGTTCTAGATTGACATGACATAATTCATTGTATCTATTTGCAATTTCATGTAATGACAACTCCAAACTTTCCTCAACCGTGTGAAAATTGTATTGATAAAGATCTCAAATTTAAAAGTCATTTAAAATTATGAGTCTCTATTACAGATCCTTCGGTAAAACGCATCCTCGTCCAGCAGCTAAACACCCATATTTTTTATAATTGAACCGTGCGAATTATAATATGGATTCAAATTTCTACAAAACGAATTTAAATTTTCTCATACCAAAAATAATTATTTTGATCTTTACGGTAATATTTTTTATTTTTCCCTGTACCTATATGTTTTTAAAAATATCTACGTGCTTAAAGATATGTAAATAGCCGCTTACATTTGAAAAATATATTAAATAAAAACTCGGACAAAAGATAAACTAATATTCTGTCAAATATATTTACAACCTCAAAAGAAGTCATAAGCTCCTTTGGAATTTAACGGTGTCTACTTACGATATCATTTTTAAGGAAATCTAATTAAATAAATAATGCCTGAGGATTGAAAAATTAGACCAAGAGATGAATTTATGCGTTGAAACCACAGAGATTTATAATATCGTAACATTATACGTGAAATTTATTTTGATAAGCTTATATTAACAATTTTAAGGACAGGGATAAAAATATGCGATTTAATTTGCAGCAACCGCAACCTACATGTGACATATGCAAGCCTGCCCTCTACGACTGCCCAAAGCACGACAGGACTAGAAGAGACACATTTCAGAAATACACGAGAAGGGAGATATGTACCTCAGCAGCGGAAATAAATAACCTACTAAAGTTTAGCAAGAAAACCGGAATTCAAGATCTTGAATTAGTTGTAATAGTTTCATGTTGTAGGTATAGTAAGTCTCCAATAACTTTTGTGTTGACGCGACTATAAAAAATAAATTAAAAAAACATTATGTAATAATGTAGACATATATATATATATATATATATATATATATACGATAATACAGGTTGATACAGGTTTTCCATCACCGTAGTTAATATATTTTTAATTAATAGTATTGATTTTACGCCTGTTTTTAATTATATAAAATAAAATTTCCGTTAATAAGTTTGATTTCTGTAACCGTGGAAATCGAACAATAAAACAAATAAAAATTCTACCGCATAAATTTCTAAAACTGAAGACACATATTGAGGAACTATCAGCATAGTGTCACCAAAATCTGTTTTACAGTGCGTCGTAAATTGTAACAGCCTGTATATTATTTTCATCAATACATGTTTTAAATTATTTTTCAGCTATTTATTGACATTTTACATGCCTGTGAAGGGTTATAACCAACACTCGCTAGGTGAGATCGCTACCTGTCGTCAGCTGTCAAATATGGGACTTCTTGCAAACGTGAAAATTATCCGAACGAATGAGTCTTATTTATAAGAGAATAGATTGAAATACCTTATATCATTATTTGTACGCTATTATTTCAATTAATATGTAACGTGCTTCCCAATTTACTGTCCCAAATTTTATCTGTAAAAGGTATTGAGCCACGCTGTATCATTAGCCTGTCTAAATTCTTTCTTTTAGCACTTAGGACTTATTCGATTGGGCCGAACCGATTTTGGCGGTGTTCCTGCTGAAACAAGGCTGAAACGGGCGAAGAAAAGCAGACGCGGACAGGGACTTCTGGGCTTCCTCTTAGCAGTAATGATAAGGTGGCGTTGATGTGACCGAACACGTGTTCCGACGTGGTGCGCGAAACCTCGGCGGGCCGCTCTTGCGTGGGAACGGCTCAGCCCGGATCAGAGGCGCCGCCGCCTCCCTCACCTTCGCCGCCAGCCCCGCCCCCACCCCCGCCGCTCTGATCACTATCAGGCGGGGGTGAGCGATGCTCTGGCCGGTGACAATCGCTTTTGCTAGGCATGCCAACAACGTCTTGCCAGGCCAATTGACTTTATTGATTCTCCACGTGATAAATTATTTACTTATAATTTACCCGAAGAACCTTTTGAGATATGCCCTATCACAAAATCGTGTGAGAAAGGTAACTTTTTATGGAAAATGAGAAAAGAAAAAATCTCGGTAGACGGTTACAGTAATTTAATTGGCGCTAAAGAATGAAGAACTATTATTTCGTAATTTCTCTTATGTCTTTCATTTATTCATTTTATGTTCATAATTTTTTGAAATTACATACATTTTTTACAAATTTTCTTGAAAGTATTATTCTTTACTGATTGTCAATTATTATTTTAATGCTGACTGCATATTGAATAAAATGTGTCATTCTAGTTCTGAATTATTTCATTGTTCATTTTACTCAAGTACATACATCCACTGTCCATAATGTAAACAAACAGTTTATCTGTCAAAATAATAATTTTCATTTGTCATTTTTTCAAGAAAGTAAAAGTGGCGGGAAGGAATTCATGAAGTAAAGTCGCGGGTAGAATTTGATCAAGTAAAAGTGGCGGGCAGGAATTCTTGAAGTAAAGTTGCGGATGGAAATTCATCAAGTAAAGTTGTGGGAAGATTGTTATCGAGTAAAGTTTGGACATATATTTCAATAAGTAAAGCCACATGTAAAAATTATCAACAAGTAAAGACTGTCGCAAATTTCGTCGAGGAGTTGATAACAATCTGACTGAACATTAATTAGAACCAGAAATACCATATTTTCTGGAGAGAGAGAGAGAGAGACTTAATGCAGAGGACCTCAGGAGTTGTACGGAGTAATCGTTCCAGTTGGTAGATACCAAAGTTTTGGACAGTGTTTTTGAAACAAATTTAAATTCGGTGAAATTATGGCCTGTTATATGTGGAAAGTGTATAGTGCATCAGAGCCCAAAACGAATGCCCGGTACCAATCAGGAGACTGTAACTAGAGAGAAATTTTATAAAAGTTTTGTAAACGTTAAATAAGGATCAAATCGTCAGATTTCGGTTTTACGTTCATTTTGTTGTTTAACTGAAATATTGTAAAAATTTGATTCTAAATTTGAATGTAAAAAAAGTTGGTTCTTTATTTAAAAGGCCCAAATAAAAGACCCTGAGAAGAGAGTAGATAAAAATCTGTAAAATAGTAAGAACACAAATGTAAATAATCACATCAAGAAATTTTGTTATTTTACTTTGAACAAATTAATTGTTTTGTGAAGTTAAAAATTTGGTAAATTATTTCGCATCGTTTCATTTTTAAATTTTAATAAAATAAGTTCATCTATTAATCACTTGCTTAAATTTATTAATTAATTAAAGCTATTCATTACTAATTGGCGTCATCAACGTTTGGCCGAACATTTAATTAATTAAAATATTCTATTCTTTACAATATATATATCGTTTTACAAACGATTGCATTGAATCTAATTATGACAAGCAACCACAGCATTGGACTGCCTAATAATAAATTCAGCTACTTGTATTTATACAAGCTAATCATGTGATATAAATATAATTTTACGCATATAAAATCGAATAAAATATTTGCCATTTTACTGTACTCTTACAATTTTGAATGAAACAACTACCGTTTAAGTAACCCCTATTCTCCCGACTTCGATGGCAGACCACGCCACGGAAATATTGTGTATTAATTTAACCAGGTTGAAAACCTTAGAATGTATTATTAATAATTTACGCCAGGTAATTCCTCGTTCTCTTATTAAAATTTTATTGTTCTAAGCTGAGATTTTGCGGCCTCCTGAACTTGTTTTGAGTTAATAGCGACGCCTGTCGATATTCAATCCAGATGTTAACTATAGGAAGACATGATAAACATAGGTAAATAATGTATAAATAATAATATTAATGGCATGACGTCGTGCCTGCTTTTGTAGATTAACACAACAAAATTACGGGATCCCTTGTTATGTAAAAATTAATTATGCACACAGAGACACACACATAAATCAAAGTATATATATATATATATAATACTAGCTGGAGACCGGCGCTGCCCGGGTTGTCATAATTAGTCTCAGCGACATCCCTAACCCCGGATTAGATTTCAATCTCGGTTATCTTTGCGTTTTTTTCTGTAACGCCCCTCCACCCCGATCTCTAAGGGTGCTCCCCTCCAATGCCGAAAGGCATACACAAAAATATAAGTAGAAACGCTGTCTATCTCATTGGTAAAATTTTATTTCGATGAAAATATCGGCCGTATTAACATGTTTGAAATTTTCCACCCTGTCCACCCCCGCCCCTGGGGGTGGTAGACGTGTCGTAACCCCGACAGAGCCTGTTTCCGGTTAGAAAGGAACATGTGTACGAAATTTGATGAAATTTTCTCCACGGATGTGGATTTTCATGAGGAACACACACACAGACACAAACGTAGAGTCTATTTTATTTATTAGACGTAATGTGAATATTATATTAATTTAACTATATAATTTTGAAGGCAACCACGTTTCGGTACCATTAATCCCCAAATTTAACTGTCTATAAATATCTCCTCTATCGGAAAAAATCTGAAGAAGGGAGGTGTTGCAAACGTTGTTTCATTCTAAATTAAATGGAAAAATGTTGCATGTGAAAGGTTATAAATTGTTTTATTAATTCGTAATAGTCGTAAAATAAGAATCTATTCATAATAAAACTTAAATTTCGTGAAAATATAATATTCCCTTTAATATCATTTGCACATTGGAATAGAAGGCTTCCCGCCAGAATTTCTCCAAACGGAGAGCTATTGACATCTAGACGCGAAATAGTTTTTTTTCTGAAGCCAGATGTGTTTATTTGCAACTAAGTAAGCCACCACCAATTGGTCTCTATTCAGGAAAAATTGCCTACTGCACATTATTATTAACAAATTACAATTATTCTAACCAAGTGTGGTTTTCCTCTGTATTTTATTGTTATGACATCCCTTTTACCATATAATTTTTAGACACTTTCCGTATCTGATAAAGAGGTCATTAAGGCTTCGTCCATGCAATCCAGGCTTTTGAAACAGGTATTAGTAATGAAATCTTCAAGTTTTATACTGCTTGTAATAAACCACTATAATAAATCACGGATAGTCATGCAATACTGAAGAATTACTGTAAACAGTTATCGTCGTAAATGCTGCGGTCGGATACCAAAACTATCTTGACCGCTCGATTCAGCGGTCATTATCGCCTCTTGCTTAATGTCTGGCCTTGCACTTGACTGTAATAAGTTTCAACTAGTATTTCTTACGCGCTTTGAATCTCTTCTACGAAGTTAGTTTCTATTCCGCGTTCTGCCCCCTAGAAGTTTCTCTTCAACCGTGGCCAATAAGTGATACATTTGGGTCTAAGTGGACAGGCATGTTCAACTTAATGCCTGCGCCACTCACGCACTTCCTAGAATAAGGGAAGAGTCTGACTTTCGACTTCAACGCGAGGCCAATCTCTCAGGACAGCCGAAGAAGGTGTAAGCATTCCGTTTGGGGCGAATAAAATCTATTCTTATTGCTTGCTAGTAAAGTGAAAAATTTAAAGAAATTTCATTATTAACAAATTTTTGTCTTTCTAGCAGAAAAAGAAAATTTAATAATTGAATATTAAGTATATAAACTACGTCTGATGGAATAATTACGTTGAATATGAATTTGTAAGTCACTTATATTAAGTCTGAATACAAAGAGGAAACCTTTTCAATTTGTAGTTACTTCTCAGAAAAATGTAAAACTCGGTAATTGCATTTATTTATAAGATTAAAAAAGTTTTACATGATAACAATATCAAAACTATAAATAAAGGAATGTACGGCCTGGAGTCAGAAAATTATGTTTATTAAAAAAAATTACTTCACGACGTTTCGTCCTTTTCTAAGCACCTCTTCAGCTTGGACATTTTTTAAAATGTTGTATGTATATATATATATCACAAAAAATTGAAGTACTAAATAAATATTTTAAATTTAAAATAAAAGTTAATTTTTATAATATTAATAAAACAGATGAAACTAAAATATTTATTATTTCCTGCAATAAATCAAAAAGCACGCGAGAGGAACAACATTTAAAAATAGCACATATTTACAGTAGCTGGAAGGAAGAGCATGCTTCAATTTAATCCTAACAGTCTAGAAATTATTTTTCAACTAATCTTACGAATTACACAAAATAGTTGTCTAAAACCAAATTAAGATTTTAAACAACTATTTTATGTGAATATTAATGATTTTAGAAATAATGTTTACCTTTCTTATGCGTTTTGTAAATGTAATTTTAGTCAAGACAGCAGAATCTTGGCTCTAAAATTCTATACGTCATTTATGTACATAAATATAAAAACTGTCCAACCTGAAGAGATCCTTAAAAAATAGGACGAAACGTCGTTTAATTAATTTTTGTTAGTAAACATAATTTTCTGAGTTAAGGGTGTATATTTATTTATTTATATTATTATAAATGTTAGACTGATTTTGATAAATGTCATAACTTCTCAGGATTTTTATAACATTCGTGAAATTTTTTACTTTCATAATTCAAAGCTTGTATATAGCTCAACAAAACAGAATTTACAAAATTTTAAATGTTTGCCTTCAGAAATTTAATTCAAATTGATTTTGATACGAAAACCATATATGATTGTCGATAACAGGTTTGAACATCTCTTCATAACTTTTTCGTTACGATGTTTCTGGTGTCCACAGTATTTTATGCTTTAACAAGTCCCTCGTGTAAGACAGCAGACAACCTTTGAAAGCTCTTCCTTTCCTTACACGAAGATTCACTCTCCCTCAAACCTGCAGGAAGTTACAGCGTCGGAAGCGATAAATCTTTCGAAATGTTTAAGTTTTATATTGTGTTATAATAGCTGCCACGGAGTGAATGGAGAAGTGGTTCCGATGGGCTTGAACGGTAATTTATGACATTATCCCTCTATTATCACCTGTAATGGTTAGGGGCTGCAGGGCTAGAAGCGTTTAAGTATACTATCAGCCACTCCTTCACCACAGCAAGTGCGCAATGCCAGGCCCTCGGCTTCAGTGCAAACGAACATTAAAGATAGGCTAATACAGTCCTTAAGAGGTAATCTGAAAAATTAAACTCTAAAAATATTTTCACATTAAGACTGCCTTGTCTGTCTACAAAGATCAGGTTTCATAAATTCTTTGCTACACCGTTAATTTTCAGAGTAGTAATATATTGACCATGGAAAACACGAATACGACTCAGAGAATTAGTCACACCAGAAAAAAATGTTCTCGTGTTCCAGAGGGTCATAATGGCTGCTTTTCTGCTCCAAGAAGTGTTATAGTAAGGGTGATGTAGGAAGGGTTTTTTTTAAATAAAGAAAACAGTTAATAGCGCACTAGTTAAATCTATGAAGAAAGGATCATGATAAATTTCTATTTTGTTGATATGTCTATTATATACAGACCTAATATGAATAGTGAAACCTATACCAAGATACCCGCCTTTCAACTAGCGACAGAAAAATAAATAAAAATAACGTTATTAACGAATTTAACCTGACGGTGTGTGATTACTCTAGAATACTATTTGCACTTATTTGCAACGTTGATGGTAGTGTTTATTAAGGCGAGTTAACAGTTTATTTATTTCAAGAATTATAATAATTCATTCGATGCCTCCGATTGGCTTCACTTCGTTGTTTCACAAATTAAAACTAGCATAACAAATTAATTAATTAAATTTCAAAAATTAATTTATTTAATTAATAATTAATGTGGTCGTGAGATGACATGACCCAGTCGCCTTCTCCACAATCTCGGCTCCTTGAACAGTATTCTATTGATTGAAAAGGTGTATGGAGATCCTATTGTCAGCCGCAGTAG
Source organism: Zhengitettix transpicula (assembly GCA_037074705.1). Classification (NCBI taxonomy): domain Eukaryota; kingdom Metazoa; phylum Arthropoda; class Insecta; order Orthoptera; family Tetrigidae; genus Zhengitettix; species Zhengitettix transpicula. The sequence continues at coordinate 15,623,998 of CM073593.1, read as the reverse complement.
TTAGTCGGTGGGCAAGCAGGTAACGTAGCGAAAGAGGGCTCGCCAATATTCGGGAAATAATTCGCACTTACTGCTTACAATGTTCCGTGGTGGTGTAAGGCAGTTGAGAGGGGTGGGGATTGTGTGGAAAAATGAAATTAAAATAATACTTAATAAGGGTATGGTTTTTAGGATTTAGCTAAATATGGAAATCAGTGCAGTGAAGTGAGAAGTGCAGAGAATTTTTTAATAAATATTTTTTATCCTCTTTTCTAAATTTATTTTATGCTTATGTTACTGTTAATTTATTATATGTATTTTTTTAATACGGACCTTGCCCAATGCAATTAAATAAATCTGTCTATCTAAATATTTATCTACGGACTTTAAGAATAGGAAAGCTGTAGGATGAAAATTGAATTGATAAGGAGAAAATAAATAACGGATGAACGATTTCAGTGAATTTTTATATTTGTTTATCTAGTTTCTCAAGGTGTGAATCTATAAAGCTTCCAGTATTTCAAGTCAAGGATGATGGCTTACAGGAAAGTTGAAGCACCGATAAGTGTTACGTCTTTGGATTAATAACACTTTCTTTAGGAATATTATAGTTACTTCTTCAGGTAGTTACTATCTCCTCAACGACGACTATATTTAGCCAGTTTGTAATATTTTGCTGATCCCGTTTTCAAATAATCTTTTCTATTTTAAATATCTGAATTGGGAAGCATAAGCAGAGGAGGCATACACGTGCTTATAGTAGAACGTCCACTTGGATGGTAAAGAGGGGTGTGAAGAAGGCAGACTCGTCCACGGTGGTCAGTTGGAGGTCGTGACCAAGCGGACGTGCTTTATCGTGTCTTGAGGGTGAGAGCGATGCTATCGCACGAGGGCCCATGAATCAAGACGATAAATTGTACGGCTCCGTCCGTCCCTAGGGGTTGTGCCCGGAACAGCAGTCCTTGGCCTCGTCCCCATAATAGCTAATATGGGTCAGCGTTAGTCAGTAAATATCGCAATATGTTGGGAAAACACGGACAGTCACTTCCATTAATACTGTACTGCAATCATGGTACTACGTTCGTTACATTCTTTTCGTAAGTTTAATTTGTCGTATTAATTAAACTTAAATACTGTTCGGCCAAATATTCGTGCAGTGTATTCGTGAATTCATATATAGTTTTTTCCAAATTTAATTTTTAAACTCATATAGTTAGCTCTTTAATTCAAAAGGAATAGTTAGGTTTCAAATCTTCGTCATATCTAACAGATTTCCTTATTTCACTTAGCACAAACGTTCCGCTGTTAATAATATTATCTGGTTGATACGAAAATTATAAATGTTATCCAATCATCTTGACCTCGTCCAGAACTGGTTCAGCAAGTGAAGAATTTCCGTAAATAACGACAAATCCACCCCAAGTCACGTTTACCAACAACCGAAATGTATGTCCACATGTCTCAATTAACAGCACAGTTATACCCATAAAATCGGAAGTTAAATAATTAGGAATGTACCTCGACCAGAGAATCACCTGGAAGACCAAAAGGAAACTTGACTTTAAAATCAAATGAATGAGCTGGGTAAGAGGTCTCATTAATCCCTAAAATAAACTTCTCTTGTGTAAAGCCATTTTTCTTGCCAATTTCGACTTTCGACTTTAACTGTAGGGTTACAAAAAACCGTCCAACACAAAAATCCTGCAGCGTGTCCAGTCGAAGACGCTCGGCAATTTGACAAGGTTCCATGGTACGTGAACAATCAAACCCTCCATGACGACTGAGGATTCCATATGTAACCAGCGAAATTAGAAGATTAGCAACTGCCTACCAGTCTCGAGGGTCACGAATACGATCTGGTAAATCAGCTAGCCCAAGAACCAGTAGCACATCGACAATGGCCAAATGAACTCATTCTGCGGTCCAACCGGGCCTAACGCCTTTATTTCGGTGTAATAAAGGATGATTTCCCCCTGATGTATAATAACTATGTTACACGATTTGCGTATTACTCATTTATGGTATATAAGAGTAGATTGTAAATATGCAAAAAACTGAAATAAAAAAAGAACAAAAAGAAAATCAAATGACCTTTGGCTGTAATGGAAACAATTTACTCGTAATTATATCTTTTAAGTGAACTGTAAAATAAAACATTTAAGTCGTACAAAAAATAGTAATATGTATTTAAAAATGAAAATTCTAGTGCATTTACTTAAATGCGTCATCAGCAACTATTAACAATCACTATGGCTATTATATATTTTAATAATAACGCTCTCCACACTAATTGTGAAGTTTTGTTTTTGTAGCAGTAGCACCGGCTTATCCTTAATGCGATTACGACACAAAACACAGCTATTGGTCGGTATTTAGCGTCTGTAGGAGTGCACGCCGCTCTGTTTACGGTTTTGGAAAGTCGACTTCCAGGTCTGACACCCGCACAAAGGCGGCAGCCTCTTACGCAACGCCGTGCACCTTGTCGGTCCAGCAGCATCCTTTGTGGAGAGAGGAGCTGTCACTCTCAAGAAAGCGGATTTCCAGGCCGTGTAATTTACGTCTTCTATGCAGCCCTATTGAAATCCGTTTCAAAAAAACGCTTGAAATGGAACTGTAAAATTTTCTTTAAACATTTGAACGGAATTAAATTAAAATTTACAATCGTTATAATAAAAATTTAACAAAGATCATAAAGAGACTGAGAATAATTTAAGTACTCATACATAAACAAGTAACTCTTTATGATTTCTTATATTTTGTGTCCCATTCTTCATATATATATATATATATATATATATATATATATATATATTGAAGAGATAAACCATTTATAATGTACATTTTATTTTAATTTTTTATTTTAGATTATTTTTGACGTAACTTTGAGGCCAGAGCATTGTAAAGAACAGTCAGTGTGGCGCAAGAATGAACAGACTGTAATGGCTGCTACGGATTATTGTCGAAAAGCGTACGCACACAGAACTTTGGTGGAAAACATTCAGTGTGTTTTGGTAGTCATGGCGAGAGTGTTTTGGGGACTGACAGGAGTGGTTACGGCAGTCTGTTGTGGCGGACCGTCCAGTGGTGGTCGCATTAAGTGTATCTATTAAAGGTATTTCTACAGAAAACCCGAGTGTGGCAATACGTACGACAGAAAAGTTCGTGAACTGTTAGAGAGGTGTCGGAAATTGTTTGAAGTGAAACGAACTAACAGTTAGTGTTCTGGTCTGTAAATAAAATATTTTTCTTTAAAAATAAAATAACAGTGGAGTGCACAAACTGGTACCAGAGCAGCTCTAAATAAAAATGGTATGTAGAAACCGGATTTTGTAAATGATATGTAAATAATTTGCCGACAGATTTCCCTACATTTGTCAGATTTCTCTAGTTTTTTGTTGTTGTTAGTTTATTTTCATAAACTTTTGTTCTTGTACATTAAATTCGTATTATATTTTGTAAATTTGGGGAATATTGCAAATCACTATCTTTATTAGAAACCCTGTTAGAACCCTAAAGTTTTGATTCTCATTAAAGCTGAGGCATTTGTTAGAAACATAAAATGTACAAAATTCAATGTAAATTAAATAATCTCTTGTTATCTCTTTCAAATAATTATGTTTAATTTCAAGGTAAAATTCTGATAGCTTTCTTCCTTTGCTTGATTAATAGTTTTGAATATTACATAATTTGACTCTCTGACGTGGTGGCTTTATTTTCTTTAATTAATTTTGTATACCACAATATATATATACATATATATATATATATATATATATATATATTGTAACGCGTGTTACAAACGCGTGTGCACAAATATATTACTACATTTTCCAGGCATAGTTATCGTACTCTGCCGATAGTTTGCAGTAGCGGTGATCAAAATAAAAGTTTGTTTATTTTTATAAGCGGCAAAGACGATTATGGAGCAAAACCTCGTGGTGGATCTTTGGAGGGAATTAATTACGGTGATTGAGAAGCAATAAGAGAGTCGTGTCTGATATTTAGAACTAATAGATTAATGGAAGGCAAGTAAATGATAACTATGTAGATTCATGGTTCATGTGGAAAATCGTATAGATGCAACCCCGACCGACATGTGCTGCGCTGTGAACCAACAATTGCCTCCGAGTTCTATGGTCATCTAATTTGCGATATTGAAGATCGAGTCGCGGTGTGCAGCATATCCTCAGAAAGATAAATAGTATCCCACGAACTTTATTTGCCGTATGCATTTCTTACGCCACATAGTTCCTCTTTCATATTGTTTTTTTCCCCTTCCAATCTAATGCCCTGTAGTTAGGTCCTTGATGGTGAGATCCATGTGACTGAGCTTTACACAATTGACATAAATCTTAAATTTTCTGGAGCTTATAAAGGATTTAGTCGAACGTACTTGCAAAAGTGTGTTAGAATGGGTGAAATTCCTTGCAATTGTATGCACATCATGGTCTGTTCTAAACTTTGAAGGATTTTTCTAAAATATCTTATGGTAATTATGATGTGTACTAAAAATTTGGATTAATAGAGGACCGATATGTTGAGTGTTAAATCAAAATTAATAAATTGTAATTGCTGCATTGTTACTGTGCAGTCAAATTTTAATTTTGGGGATTTTTATAAACTTTATAATTTGATAAATTCAGTTTTAAATGTCTTTAATTTTCGTGTTTTATTGTAATAAGGTCTAAACATTTTAATAAACAAAATTAAATTGTATATTTGTTACGAGTCCCGTTAAAGGACTCTGAGATTAAGATTTGTAAAGAACAGCCGTTGAAAATTTACGTATATATAAAATTTAATATTACTTTATTAAATATTGTATTAACTAAATTTCTTTACTATCATTTCGATCTTCCATTAGATATTAAGAGCCGGCTTATCTTAAAATATTAAACATTTTTATCAAATCAAGTATTAAACTAACTCTGGAGTTAAGCTTGTAACGAACAGATCGACGTTATAACCTGCGACGTTGTATTGTTAGTTTTAAGGATATTTTTTTTCAAATACTCCTCCTTTCTTTAGAGTAACAGGCTATATGAGGGTAATCCACGTGGTGGCAACTCCTCTTTAATAGCATAGGAAGGGATTGTAAAGAGGTGATGCGGAAGGGTAGAGGAAGGTAGCAAGCATTTGCCTGAAAGTCGCGGCCAGAATTTTATTAATTGGCAGACACGTATTTTAGGTTGTGAGTTGGCCGAGGCTAGATGTACGGCCGAAGAGAGCTGATTTAGTTTCCCTTTGACGTGAGCTACCGCCAGTTGTTTGAGAATGCGAGCTATGGAGTGGGTGTTGCCGTTTTACAAGGTCAATTAGAGCCCATATCTCAACGCTTCCCTGCGCTTCTCCCCGCACATAAAGTGCGATTTAGCCTGAGTGGGGACGGTTGTTCGCGTGCCCATTAAGATAGCATAGGCCACGCTCACAAATGCGCTCCTGGATGCCTTCCTTCACCATCAAATATAACGGAACATTACCTATTATGATCCATGTAATGAGATTAACAAACTACGTACTGTAATGAACTCGAAGCGCAATTAAGAGTCCAAAAGTAGGCCCCTACTTATACAATAAATACTCCTCGGTTGACCCATCTAGTGTAACGATCATTATAACGTAAAACAGTTTCAAATATTGTGTAACAATATTCATGAAACATATTTTGCATGTTGTAACAAATTATATAAATACATAAAATAGCTTTAGTTTAATAAATAAAATTGACTTCATGTTTGTATGTATGTTCCGTATACAAATCGACACCCTTGGAGCAAATTTGACCAAATGTTGTACACATTTCCTTTCGAACCAGAAACAAACTATGTGGTGGTAAGACACGTCTACCATCCCCAAGGAAGGGGGTGGACGGAAATGGAAATTTCAAAAAACCTAAACGAACGATATTTGCCTCCAATAAATTGTAGAGATTAACAATGTGTAATAAATTGTTTGATTTAAATTGCTTCTTTAATTATTCGCGGCATAACTTTGAGGTCTGAGCATAGCAAAGAACAGCATTGTTTGGTGCGAGAATGCAGAGACTATAATGGTTGTTACGAATTGTTGTCGAAAAAGCGTATATAAGACGCTCAGAACTTTTAGCAGAGAGACAGACAGACAGCAGTGTGTATATGGAGGGCCTGACGAGAGGAATTAGTCAGTGTGTAGTAGATTTACGCTACTTAAGTAAAACATGCTAATATTGGGTTGTGTCGAAGTAAATTTGAGGAGAAATCTATTGCAAGCTAAGAGATACGACATAATTTAAAATTCGTAGCAGTCAACAGTGATCGCTGCCATAATTCAAAAAGTGTTACGACGAAGAAAGAAAATCAGTTCCTGCCAATAAAAATATTGTTGTATAAAAAATTAAAATAATCACGAGTGCACAAACATGTACCAGACGTTAAAAAAGACTTTCTTTGTAAACCTTTTCTATATAAATTTACCGTCAGATTTCTATAGTTTTGTTGTTGTTAGAGTCTTTGTATGAACTTTTTTTATTGTAAATTAAATTAATTTTTACTGCTGTAACTTGGTGAAAATTGCAAATCACTGTCTTTATTAGAGGTCCTATAAGCGGATCTGAAATTTAGATTCTCATGAAAGTTGAGGCATTTCCTTAAAAACATGAAATGTAAAGTCAACGTAAATCAAAATTGTCAGTAAAATAATCTTTGTTATATATTTAAAAATTTTGGTTTAATTTCAACGGAAATTTCCTTCCATTGTTCCCTTCTAATTAAAAGTATATGTCACATAATTTGGCTCTCGAACGTGGAGCTTGTTTTTTGTATCGTATTGAGTATTACATAATTGGACTGTACTAAGTAGTGAACAGATTTTTTGTTTATTATAATTGTGCATACCACAAAATATTTTTCGCGGTCAATGATATTGATAGTGTATAATTTCAACCCCTTTCGGCAAGGGGCAACCAAGAATCCGGGGTTATGGATTCTGCTGACTTTAATTATGACATTCAACTAATGTGACATTAATTGGTTTTTCAGGCTTATATAAATAAATACCCGGGCGACGCCCTGCACTCAGCTAATATAATAGAATATTCAAATACTAATAAGAATTGTATGTTTACAAATTTCGTCAGGATAACATTTAAATTGCTTCATTTTTTTACGGTGTTGAAGTAACGAGTTAGTGCTTCAAGCAACACCTTCGTTTTATTGCCTTTACAAATTACTCTCCGAATAGTTGTAGAAACTTTACTAGCATGATAAATCTTAGCATCAGGATATTTTGAAGTAGTTGAGTGGTCAGCATGAATTTTTCACGCATTAGTAAAGAAAATTAAGTTTACAAAACACGAGAATTGTATATGTTGACTTCTAAATAGAGGCGGGCGATGGCTTTAGCCAATAATTGGTCCACATTCGTCTGTTTTTACTTTAGAAAATTGGATTGCATGAAAATAACAGTCATAATTTTCTCTCTATTATCTATCATACTGATTGGTGTGGAGCATAATTATTTAAAAATAACTTTCTAACTGTCTTTAGCAACCTAATGAAGTAGAGCCTAGTTTAAGAAGAATAGTAACTCGTGACTTTTATGTCATGGTAATTAAGCTAACGGTCTCAGTGATAAATGTCTCTTAAGGTATGTTAATATTTATTCGTTCATTACGGTTGAAGGAACTATAGAGGCTTTAGGAAATAATGTGCCTTCATGTTTTGTACTTCTCGTGGCCTTTACGATGAAAGAGACTTCATCCTCATCAGTAGCAGAGGTGGGTGGCACACCGGCGCCTTTATGAAATGTAAATCAGACGCCATTGACCTGTGACCTCCCTCGCTTAACGGTCACTTTCCCCGTATGAGACCAAAACATGTACCAACAGTGTTGAAAAGCCAGCAATTGAATTTTATTCACCAGAGTATCTACGATTTGTCTCTAAAACATTTATAATATTCAAGGGACTAATTTTTGGTCAAAACTTTGAATCATTCTGTTTTTTCTGGAATGGTAGAAATATTGAAAAGATAAGGAATCATTCACAAGAGGTCGCCTTATCTGAGGAAAGCAGTTTAATTTATGATCATGTAATTCACTTTGGTCTAATAGTGGTGTAAAATTCGTGGCAACCACTAATACTCAGATCGCCTCATTAATGTCAAAAGTTAGTTGTAATTCGGAAACTTAAAATCGTAATGCGTACCTAATCCCCACGACTAAACCTACCTTAAAATATCATGGCTATAACACTATAAAATTAAATTTATTTTCTTCTTTGGTAAGAGCAGTTTCCTTTAGCCTACTGGTTCTGATTAAACAATTTTTCAATGTTCTTTTTGTCCTGTGAAGTTTTGAAGTGATCTATTTATAGGTGGTGCAGAATTATTTTCACTAGACTCAAATTTCATGGACCGTCTCAATAAATTGTTGTTCTTGTGGAAAAACCGAAAACCCCTTCTTCGATATGTACATATTTATTCAAATTTACTGCTATCTGTTTTCTTTTTATTTAATTTTTTCTTAAAGTGACGACGAAAACTAGCGATCAGATTTCGTTTGCGTACGTTTGGTTGGTTTATACTTAAATTTGAATAATAAATATATGGCCTTGAATAAGAAAATTATGTTTATTAACCAAAATTAACTACGCGACGTTTCGTCCTTTTTGTATTTTTTCATTGTCACCTAAGAGTTATATTTCGGTTAGAACCGACAAAGCAGCGGAACCTTGATTCTGAATTTTATGTATAATTTATATGCAATATTATTAAAACTGCCCAACATGAAGAGGTCCTTAAAAAAGATGAAACGGCGTATCATTAATTTTTGATAATAAACATAATTTTCTGACTCGACGCCATATATTTATTTATTTATATTATTCTAAATGTCAGATACTTTTACACCATTAAAATAATATAATACATACTTTGCCTTTTGTTTACATTATCTTAAAATACAATCAACTTTCTTATTTATATACATATTATTTCAATATTTCTTTTTACTTATAATTATTCATTGTTTTATGAAGTCTGAATATTTTATTCTATTATAATATATTGAAGATTTAGATCTTCTCGATCATAATAATTATAATATATTTTGTACATTTTAAACATAATTTTAAACGACTATGACGTCAATATTTTATATAATTTCAAAATAAATAGAAAAATAATAAAATAAAATATTTAGACTGAAAATTGGGTAATTTTTTAATAACAATAACACTTTATATCTTATAATATGAACTTTAAACACGTAAGAATTTTTATTTTTCGTTTCTGTACTCATATTTCTCATATATTATTAACATGCAATTAATTTGAGTCTCAATAACTTGGATATGAACTCATTTAGTCTGATTCTCCCGCACCTGCGAGGGATATTCTCTTGCAGGCAGAACCTTGTAGGAGAGAAACGACGGGGCTACCTTTGGGGATGCCTTTTTCTCTCCGTTTTTGAACTAAGGTTCCCACAAGCCAAGGCACCTCGGCCTGTTTTGAGAGGTGTATGTTCCGGGGACTCAGACCATGGGCATACGGTAAGAGTTGTTACCTGCTCCCATTGGAACAGTCGATCAGCTGCCTCCTAAACTGGTACGGAGAAGGAAATGCAGCAAATTCTTCTCCCGCTATCGCAAGGGCGTGGGACAAATACCCAATGCCCGACCTGCCTGGTGCAGGTTTTTCTAGGGTTTTCCCTGCATTACTCTTAGGCGAATGCCGGGTAGGATTCTTAAACTATAGCCCGGGGGCCCTAGTAACCCTTGGATACCTTCATCCACCCTTCCGCATCTCCCCTTTCAAATCCCTTTTCTATGCTATAAGAGGGGAGTTGCCACTATGTGGATTACCCTATCATAGCCTGTCTACACCTCCCCCCCCTGATTAACTATAATTATTTTATTACAACTTTTCATCAATGTAATTTTATGTATTTAAGGTTCCATGTTCAATATTCTGTTGTCAGAATGCCAGACCGTATTTGCTCTCTTATGTGTATAAATATGTTACTGATGTGTGTTATTTCCTTGGTACGAAACTAATTGAATAAAATGAATACATAATTTTATGATATTATTTTTGCAATTCAAGTAATATTTAATTAATATGAAAACGTATGAAATATGTTTTCTTTTCACCCTGTTTCCGGCTGGATATGAACGCCTTTGCAACTCACGTGATTGGACTCGTACGCGGAGCTTATACTAATTAACTCTTCGGCATACATCTCTTACAAAAAAAAATTACCTGGATATCTTTGAAGCAATTGGCAAGCTTTGACGGCGTCTATGGCTGCCGCTTTCGGCCTCACGCCGATGAATTGATCCTATCACGTAAATTGTATTTCCCTGCGCGGACCTCGTAAATTCGTTGGAATCGTTCCATCTGCGCCAAAGGCTCCATCTTACTCTGCCACGCTACCCACAGCTGCGGGGGAACTCAGATCAGTGGTTCCTTTTACAATACAACTGAATTTACAATTATCCATCAGCAATGATCCTTCCTGTGTATAACAGAATTTGTTTAAATACAGGAGTTACCATTTAATTTGACGTCATTTCTTATATTTCTCCCAAAAATTTATAATATATTGTTTGAACGTCAGGAATATTTTATAATTGTAGTATGATATGCTCCCCTTTTCTCATGTTGGAAAGTTATTTAACGGAGATAAGAAAATATTTCAGAAGTATAAAGTTATGCTCTGTTTAAAAGATCTTATAGGAATTAAACTGTTGCACGTGATAAAATTTTGATCTGCAGTCTACATTTGTCCATTTTAATAAACATTGGTTTTGGAATTATTCATGATAGTTTTTTTTTAATTTATGAAAAATGAGAAACTTCAAGGAATTTTGCATTTATTTCCCAGAATATTTTTATTCTCATTTCTGCGTAGTATTAATACAAAAAATAATTCAATAGATTAATTAAATCATATAGAAAACAACGACCTGTTACCTTGAAACCACATTTTGTAACCCGAAGGCAGAACGACGTATATATAAAAGTATATATTTTATTTATGTGAATATTATATACCATATACTAAGGCTTAAAAGCATATGGGCCCAACTTTTAAATGTATCGATACATAAATTACAAGCAAAAAATACATCGTTATGAGTAGTTCCGTAAGCAGGTTTATCAAATAAAATTTCCAGAATATACCTCAAGACTCGTTACAAAGCGACGTCTATTCTTCTACTTCACTGGCTTTATCGTTAAGATCGTTATGATTTATAGTTTAAAGACTATTTTTTTCCATAGGAATATATTCCATAGAATATGCTCAATATTGAATTCAATTATTCCATACTACAAAGTGGCATTGTAAGTGTTGTTCCTAAATGCTATAACAGTATAATTTTTAATGATTCAGGTGATGTTAAATTATTTAGAAAAAAAATATATGCATTACGTCTTGACACTTGGAACAAGACAAGAATCATCAAAATATAAATACAGCACAATTATTTAGCTCTGTCAAAACTTCGCAGAAGGTTATTGAGTCAATCTGCAAATAGACACGTTTCGACTCTGTCCTCACTTGCCGTAAATTTCCTTATGTCTCCTTCTGGACGTTTCTGCGTATTTGAACAGCGCTGTAGAGTTTGGAAATTGACGTGTTTCCTGGAACCATATTAACTGTCAACCTACAGCAGGTTTAGCTTATAGGCTTTGTCATCTGAATGTAAAGGAGACCGTATAATCAGAAAGGATTCGACGAATGATTTTGCAAAATTCTTGATGGAAATACGAACGTAAAGTGTGCAGACATAAATCTTGTGTTTCAAGATTTCATTACATTTCTAAATGCGAAGTCGTTCCTCCGCAATGGCTTACAAAAGCCGAAATAACCACGTATTCTGAGTTGAGTAAAGTAGATTCACGCCTATGTGACGAATTACGTCCTTTTGTTTGTCTGTAGTAGAATTTATTTTTAGAATCGAAACGTTAATGTTTCTTCTTACCTCTATTTTTCTTGCCAAACATTCATTTCCAATTCTATTAATCAGAGAATTACGACCTTACAAAACAGACATTCCAAGGCAACAACAACTTCGCAAGTTTCACGACATTCGCGCCGATATCTTAAAAACAACGGCAAAATATTACACTAACTCTTTACTTACTACCCTGATCTAGTTTTATGGGTTAAAAATTTTCACTTCATGTTAGTTTCATTTTTAAAGATTAACATGATATTTAAAACATGGTTAGTATAAATTTTACACACGGATGGCTGCACGAAACGAGGGTTGAGGTGAAATTCTTACAACTAATATTCGTACAGTAGATTTCAAAATTACAAAAGTGATTCAGTAACGTTATAAACTTGTTAAAATTAAATAAAATTCGAAGTTAGATTTTATGGTATTCTTACCACGCTAGGTGCAAAATAGCGAAGTAAGTTATAACTTATTCAGAGGAATGGCTTCTAATGTTAAAAAATTTTTTGAACCATTTAATTGGAATAGCTAAGAAAGCCAACTGATCTTGTGTAATGTGCAGTGTATAAATGCAGAGTTCAGTTCTTGAATGAATCTAAAAGACAACATTAAATAGTCCCTAGTCGATAAGTATATAGTTTAAGATTTTTATTAGAAAATTAATGTTTAGTCTTAGAAGACTAGCTTTAATGGCACGATCACTAATGTTGTTAAAAAAATTATTTGGGAACTCAGAAGAAACGTTTTAGGTAGAAAATAAGAAGCTGAAAAACTTGAAATCAGAAGAAAACGAATACTGCAGAAAATAAAACACTACTTCGAAAAACGATTTTTTAAATCTTTATTAAGCAGATGATCTTATAATTGTTCAGTTTATAACAAAATAAAATACACTGTTGGGGTAAAAGCGAAACATAAAAATAGCTAATGAATATAAAATCTATAATATAGAGTACGTTGAAGTTGATTGGAAAAATTCTAATGAAACATTAACACTTCTCGAAAAATTCTAACAATATTTTAAAAGTAAATAATGCTCTAAACGTCTCTTTTGAAATATAACAATAAGTTAAAATATTCAAATGACAGACAAAAAAGAAGTGATGATAAAAATACCAAAATAAAACCTTTCTTCAAGTGCTAAAAACACTTTTTCTTAACCAGTATAGCAGCATTTTACTTGTCACTATCTATTGGTTCCCGCCTGATTACGACCTGTTTCTCCAGTAACCCATATCACCATTGCAGAGCTTCATGTCTGAGGTACCAGGCTTGTCTCGTTTTACATGAGTATTACGGTGATTGTTATATTCAAAAAAAGAGAGAGTAAAATTGAAAGGTTATATATTATTTTTCTACCTTAACGTTAAAACCATTTGTTTGAAATTTGATTGTAAACAGACTAGTACGAGCGGCAACTTCAACAGTTGCGTAAGTGAACAACGCCTGTAGAAGCCGCCTAACTGAATATGACCTGATCCGTGCACTTGGAACTTCCTACTAGGTAGTTGTAAGGCGGCGCGGGTGAAGCTCGTTGGAAGCCTGGCATGTTAACGATGTAGATGTGGCGATAGGAACCCGCAGAAATCGGCCACCATCTCGCTTCAGTCACGCTGCCAACTTGCTTCCGGCCTCTTTGATACCAACTCGGACAAAAATAGATTTAGCCTAAACAAAATCTGTGATCCGATTCTCCATATACAAGGAAAGTAAAATAAAATTATCCATTTTACGAACGCCATGGTGAAATTAAGAGATTTCTTTTATAAAATCAACAATTCAATTATCCACGACATTTAAATTAGTGACTGAGTAGGCCAGGGTGAAAAGGAAGGCACTGTAGTTTACACAATGGGGAAAAAATTAGTTGGGGGTTAAATATTCACTATTTTTATATTTTATTTTACGAAAAAAAAATCGCTTAGCCACGGTCAATGCCCGCGATTCATGTTATCAAAGAAAAAGGAAAACAACTCCAGCGCGGTCTTCTTTTGTGGGGATTATAAAAACTACCAGTAATTGTGAACGTCTGGTAAACAAATCTCCATTTGGTTTTAGCATGTTCGGACATGGTGCTCCGCCAAATTGACGCCGTCCCGGACGTGTCTTCTCAGGCTATTGAAATTTTCTGCTTGTGTCCTCCGTAGGGGGTGTGACTAACTAAAATACTGAGATTTGTGGGCGCACAAATCAAATTCAAATTGGCTTAGATTTCAGGATCTTCTGGAAATTCTGGAATGGAATTTGCGGAGCAAGCATGAGTTAGTTGTGGTTTCTGGTAAGATAGTTATTGAAAAATTAATGAGGAGTTGGGTTGACGGCAAATATAGAGTAGACTTGATGTTTCAATTTTAGTTTGGGATCACTTTTAGTTTGGAGAATTTTTAATAAGTTGGAGAAGTTTGCACGGTATAAGCCAGGATTCCTGCCTATAAGCCAACTGGTGAAGACAGGACATCATACGAGACATTGCAGAGTCCATCCGAGCTACCTGACAGATCCTCAATGAACGGTAATGTATTGCGACGATAATCCCATCAAAGCCAAAAGACTACGGTATTTTGAGTCTGCTAACCCCTAATAAAAATTGTCTTTACTTTATTTATTTTGTTTATGTAAATAGCCGGTGGTAATTTCGAGTTGATAACGAGACCAGGAAGGTGACGTTTTCTTTTGCGTGTATTAATGAAATATTAATTATTGTAATTAAACTAGGAATTTAGGTCTTGGGAGGAATTTCGCACCGAATCGGGAGTCGACAACTTAGTTGCTAAAATGTCCGTATGGTAAGCGGGAGTTACCGGGTTCGATTCCCGGTCCGGTCGATATTTTTCCTCATACTGAAAATATTGTAATTAATTTCACCCTACCTTACGATTAAATATTTTCAGAAATAAATAATTTAGTAAATCAATTTAAATATTTTATAAAATATTAACCGAAAACCGCATTAACAGATAAAAACATTTCAGCGCATGTATATAAAAATTTATTAGTCACACTACAATGTGGACTCAATATTAAGAAATATATTTCATTTATCTGCAGCAATAGTATGCATTTACTGTTCACAGAATTTTATGATAATCTGTGAAACTGTTTGCGTTTTGTAAATTTCAAGTATTTTTTGAAAACGGGACGAAATTAAATTAAGGATAAAATAATAAAAATATTTTGAGCTTTTTTTCCATGAGTGTGTATGACTGGTTTTATTTTATGAACAGCGAATTTTAGTAGATGGCGAGACAAGAAAATTTTATATACTTGTAAAGAATCATTAAATGGAAAATTATCTACTGTATGGATACTAAAACTTGCTACGGAGAACACGAGGGTCAAACGGACATCAACCTGCAATTTGGACTTTTGGAGGTCGGTTTGCTAATGCGTGGAATTTTCAAGTAAAATGAGAAAAAAAACAGTTCCGCCGTCAATTACTATGCATTTTTACTGTATATTTTCGAAATAAACAAAAAGGCTTTATAAGATTTAACCATAACTGTCGAGCACCCGAAAATGCTTGCGCAAAATAACTTTGACTCGTTGATCGTAAAGTCGCTTTTTCCATTTATATTCTACCTGCTCCCTTTAGGTTAGTTCAAGTGGCATGATGTCATCGTATTTTTATTATCCTCGGGCGGCCACTGACTGCATTGTGGCTGTCGCGACGGCTTGGATTTGATGGCGGCGCTGGTCCATGTCTCATTACGCGGAACACGGTCTGCGACACTTCCCCAGACATTCGGAGCATTGTGCGCTTTTCCAATTAATGTTTGCCTTTCAATAAGTCACTGTCTTTTTATGAGACGGCATTCCAGCCGAGAAAGCAACCGCTATTTGCATGGGAGGGGCGGGGGGAGGAGGAGAGGGAGGGGGTCATGTCGCTAAGGACAGTCCGCGCATATTTCAAAACACACGCAAAAAGCTGCCTGGCGAGATCAGACCGCCAAATACATGAACAGGGGCCCGACACACGACAACTCAATTCAATTTACGACTGTAGATCACGAAATTATCTTAACAAGCACCGATAACTCGTATCATACACAATATAATAACTATCGCAAAGTTAAATCTTCTGATATCAAAAGCTTAATTATTATTGACAATATGTATTCATTGCTATTATATCAAGTGTATAATGGGTGTTAGTATAAAGACTTGTAAAGGCTGGTAGATTTCTATAGAGATTAAACAGCTTGGCCATTCACCCCATCGAAACGACTCTTATGCTTCTTTTTATTCAACATGTGGTCGTAACTAACCAAGGATCAGTGTCTAGACCAACATATAAACTTGTAAAACAGAGGCGCATTTTATTTTATACGGTAAGTGAAATAATAATATTTACTCAATTTTATATCATAATTTAAATTAATTTAATGAAATATTAATATTTAATCAATTTTATATCATAATTTAAATTAATTTAATGAAATATTAATATTTACTCAATTTTATATCATAATTTAAATTAATTTAATGAAATAATAATTGAAAATAAGGGACGAAATTTGTCGTTAGTTAATCATGCTGTTAGGTATTAGAAATGTATTAATTTTTTCTTCTATTATAATATATATAATGGCCGATTTATTTAAAGACGTTGAAATATCTTGAAAATTAACCATCGCATCAAAGACGTAGGTGACGAAATTTGTTCGTCTCAAAGAGGGACATCCAAAGATACTAAATTCGAGAACCCACAGTCACCTCCCGGAAGTTGGGGATATAAAACACTTAACATAAACAGGAACAACCATTTTAAATTTCAGATTTGGTTACATTGATTTGACCTACGATTGAAGACAGTTCGTCCACAGTTGGCACTGTAATCGAAAAAAAAAACAAATAAAAAAAGGTAAACACCGCAGAAAAAATGGAAATATCTTTAGGGATACACTTTAGAATGCGGTACTGTATTTATCGAAAAAAAGGCACCCCATTTTGTCAGAGACTATAATGCTTTTCAAATGGAAGCCGTTCTGGCTGTCAGAGATTGGGAGCAGAGAATTATTCGAACGTTGTCACATCGTTAATATAATGAATGACGTAAAACCACTACTGCAGCTGCGTGGACAATAATATGTAACAACGGCCCTCAAATTCGGTTCGTCGGCGCAGGAAGAGCTTCAAGGTCAAAAAGGCTCCTATTTGAAAAGAATTATGGTGGTTTCACCTAAAATAACCACCTGCATGGATACCAAATAACACTACGTCCACGTTGTTATCCGCGGGTAACACACGAAAATTAGTTCTGAACTTTTCCGAATTCTATCGATTGTAGCACCAACTGTCATATTAAAACAATGATATGGTCAAATCAATGGATTCTTTTAACTAAGAATCAAAAACGGCAATAATAAATTGGGGTTCCCGTTTAAGTAGAGTGGGAAGTCAATTTTGGTATAATTGGACTAACAAATTTCATAACCCATCTTTGTTTACATAATATATTATTTCGATATATTTCAATTAATTTTTAGAAATCGGTCACTCTTTGGTGCAAGGGTTTCAGTAGGTTATCAGAGTAATGAATATTAATATAAGGATGATTTATTTGTAAAATAAGGAACATAAGTCGATTACAACAGCCTGACGTAAAATTTAATTTACACCAGAAAAGTTTACATTAATTAAATATAGTAAATGGCGATATATTAATATCGTAAAACAGATTGAAAAAGGAATGTGATCCTTGTAAATTTTTTCTGAAGGGTTTCAAACAACAGAGAATAAGAAACTGTCATCATTTGACACTGAATCGGACTCCAAACTTTTTGAGAACAAGTACTATCGTTTCCACGCCACAGATTAGTTCAACAATTTAAATTAATGGTCATTGGAAATAAAGTTTCTCTGTTGGCTGTTACTGCCAAGAGTCAGAGAAACCTGTAGCGCCAATAAAATAGCGGTTTAATTAATTTAAATTTGTTAGGTAGCGGAATCAAGAGTAGTATCTCAGCCGTTTTACAGGTGGCCGCTGCCCAGACGGTTTTGTTGGGGTAGTCCTCTTTATCTCACTGGCAATCTAGACGCCTTCGTTGTTTCAGCTCGGCTTATTAATTAGCCTCCTCGCTTGGCTGACTCCGACCGACTTTGCCAAACCTTCCAGTGAATAAATTGAAATCCTTAGGACCCCGTCTGAAACTTGCAGCCTCGCCATGCAGCAATAAATATCTATTTATTGTTCACGTTAATGTCGCTGAGAGGACCACGTTCAATAATGTTTCCAGAAGGGGTATTTAAATACGCTCGTCGGCTCTTTTGCTTGTTGAAACCGTGCCAATATAAGCGCAGTCTCAGTGATGAGTCTCTTATTTGAGACTCTATATATGTAAAACGTTTTTATCCACACATTTCGTTTCCCAACCAAGATGTTTAACGACGCAAGTTTTTTTGTTTTTGTAAAGGAGTAAGTTCTCGTTGACAACAAACAAGTGTGGCAATTTTGAAAATCTATTGGTAATGTAATATACTTAGTTGCATTTATGTGCTTGTTACGTGAAAATTCCTGTAAGAAACTTTGCAAGTTCCTGTTGTTTTGCAAAATAAAATATTGAAGATGTTAACATAACGACTATTTCAAGTGCAGATTTATTATAATGAAGTGGAAGTGTACGTACGCCCTTGCTGTCAAACATCTAATTGAAGTGGTTATAATTTGTTGAGTTAGAAGAAGAAACAAGTGATTTATTTTCTGACTTATCCTATACAAATTTAAAAAACTCCAGAATATTTATTAAAACAATAGAGATTCAAATTAATTAAGATTAATGTTAATATATTTTAAATTTCATAATAACCGGGGTACAGAAGTGTTAAGTTTTATATTTAAAAGTTTTTATTTTTGTGCAATACTTTTTGCTGAGTGATTCCTTTCTGTTTGTTTCTAATGATTCTTCTAGAGACGATTCGTTTTCAAATTCTCACAACGTTACTTCACATTCAATAATCTCTCGAGGAAGCTAAAATTTAGGATTATCTGTCTATGTATATAAAAATGAATTTCTGTTCGTTAGTCTCACTAAAACTCGAGAACGGCTGAACGGATTTATCTTATCTTAGTCTTGAAATGTTCGTGGAGGTCTAGGGATGGTTTAAAAGGCGAGAAAAAATCGAATAATTTCCGGGAAAACCCTAAAAACAGCCCTTTTCTATTTCCCATACAAACGTTTTCTAAATAAAATACAAATCTACACCAGTCGAGAAATTTTCACCAAATTTCGTACACGTGTTCTTTGCGACCAGGAAACAAACACTGTCGGGGTGAGACGCGTCTACCACCCCCAGAAGCGGGGGTGGAAATATTTAAACATACTAAAACAGCCGATATTTGAGTCGGATAAATATTTTTAGGGGTCAAAGATATTGATAGTGTTTCTACCAATGTTATCTGAATACAATTTTCATCCCCTACTCCCAGTGAAAAGGACACCCTTCGGGTTTGGGGTGGAGATGCTTTACAGTAAAATAACGCGAATACAATCGAGATTGGAGTCAAATCAAAGGTTATGGAAGTCACTGTGTTTAGTTACGATATTCAAATTGGCATTTACCCCTCAGATGCAGGGGTAGCGGGGTGCAAATTTTGGAACATGCAAACACGGCAGATATTTGCGTTGAAGAAATATTTTTCAGAGTTAATTATAATGATTAGGGTTCGAGTAGCGTTACATGAAAATTTCGCAAAAGCAGCCGAAATTGGAGTCATATCGGGGGTTATAGATAAATGACATCTCGGGCAACGCCGGGCACCCAGCTAGTAATATAATATTTATGTTCAGGGTGCCATAGTGACGTCGTGTGATGTCATATCACACTATTAGGCCGCCGGATCGGACACAAATTAAGCCATTATAAGGTGTAGAAATAGATACTGAAGTTTGGTGTACGTGTACGTCCAATTCAGTTTTGACACTCAATAAAATTATTCCGGAGGTTAATAAGAAAAGAAATAATATGAATGATTGAAAATATACGTAGAAAATCAACTTAAATATTATCACTAAGAGCAAGAGTTCATATTAAAGCTAGGACGATATAAAGGACCCTCAAACAAAAAAACTGAACGAGCTGAAATTTAACACTAGTTAAGTGGAATATATAAAGTTGTTTGATGAAGAATATAAAAAAATAATAAATTCGAAATGGATAGATGAAAATTAAATAAATGTAGACGCAAGTTGACTACTCGTTAGAAACCAATAATTAACCTAATTAAGGAAATATTACAGGTAAGAGATAGGATATATAAAATATTCATGCGTTTGAACGCTAGAAAAGTCGAAAAAGCGTCAAGCTTGAAGATATCACTCAGAAATATCGTATAAGTGTCTTGCATGCAAAACGAAAAATAAAATAATTATCCTGCACAGTTACAACATCGGTTCGTTCTGAGCGGTATATATTCCGGGAACATACGTTAATATTTGCCTGATATTCCGATTGGAACAGTCGGCCAGCTGCCTCCTAAGCTGGTCGAGGAGTCCCCACAAAAATCCCCACTCCCATATTCGGAATGACGTTGGATAAAAGTACCTAAGAGTCCGACCTACCTGGTGCAGGTTTTCTAGTGTTTATACTGCGTCACTTTTAGGAAAATACAGGGTAGGATCCTTAAACTATCGGTGGATATTGTGTGCGTTTATCTCCAATTCAGTATTGACACTCAATAAAATTATTCAGGAGGTTAATAAGAAAAGAAATAATATGAATGATTGAAAATATACGTAGAAAATCAATTAAAATATTATCACTAAGGGAAAGAGTTTATATGAAAGCTAGGACGATATAAAGGACTCTTAAACAAAAACATTGATCGAACTGAAATTTAACACTATTTTAGTGGAATACATAAAATTGTTTGATGAAGAATATAAAAGAATAATGATTCGATATAATTCTTGGCCCTTCCGCATTCAAATTTCCTTCCTATGCTATTAAAGGGGACTTGCTACCACGTAGTTTAGCCTCATGTCACGCCCCAAAAAGAAAATGGGGGAAGAAACAACATGGAAACAGGAGTACATACGCATAACGCTTAAATGAATTGAAAAGGTCAAAGCGTCGGGATTGAGAATCTACGAGTGGGAATACAGCAGAGAAGTGTTCACAACAGAAAACAAAAATAATTATTACTAAATTATCTAGTTTTGAGTTTCCTTGAAGGACATGAATCATTTCTGTTCTTCATTCCGGTATAAATCCGAATAATCTTTCGTTTACAGAAGCGTTTTTATGTTATGAGTCGTAAAATTTTTAAAACAAATCTTAAAGCCTGTGAAAGATAAACGAGGTATGTATTGAAACACGGGAAGAAATCATTCATTGAAATTTTTTCTTCGAAATATAGAAATACGTTATGATTTAAGACCGTTAAAGTTATATTAAAATTGATCCCTTTATGTTTACCAATTGATTAAATACTACTCAACTCACGGTAAATGTTTTCCACATTCTTAGCGCATATTTCCCCCCACCAGTGAGATACTGTAAGACTAACTACGAACCCATCAATCACGGAGGACCCGTTCCGCCTCTGAAAGAGTCATTAACTGTTTAATATAGCCCTGATAACGGTGCTATAAACACGGGTTGTACTGATTGGAAGTTGTTCGGGGTTCGGCGGCAGGTAAACAAGTTACCAGCTTTCCCTAAATTCCTACAGGAGGATTCCCTGGACACCGACGGACCAACAGAAAGACATATATGTAGTTTGATTCTCGTTTCAAATTCAAAATAAGTAATTACAGAAACAAAGCTATGTGTAATGGCGGATTTATCTTAAAAAAGTGGGTTAAAATAGACTTGTTGTTCACACGAATGGGGAAAACAGAATCGTCCAAATATCATATATAGACAAGTAATGTTTTGTTTTCATATAGTGACTCAATCATTCCACGACATTTTTTTTTCACTCGTTAAACATTCATTGTGTTATTAATAGTTGGACAATATGAAGGCAACAGAAAGTGCTCTATTAGCAGAACAACACGCTGATAACATTAAAGGTATATAAATCTGGAAATCCATTAAGATAACGTGGAATATATCGTTTACAATTGCTCGTCTATTATCTCCACCTGTTTTAAAGCTCTTACGTACTTATTTGTATTTCCACTTCTATTTATCTCTATTCAGTTCGTTCTGATATCCTCTAAGAAACAGATATTTAATACTCGTAGGAGTAATTACTTTTCAATATTATCATCTTATCGTCGTCAAATAATTTCGCTGGAAATTCTTCAGTAATGACTACATTAATCTGATACTCAACGACCTTTTATTCTTACTATTCAGGCTATTTTAACATTTTTATTCTAGTATGGCAAACTTACAAGAACAGTAATAAATAAACAACAGCCTTTTGACGTCAGAAAAAAATATTTAATGGAAATTACACAACGTTTCCTCGCTAATTTCCGACCTCTTCAGTATGACGTTATACACTATAACACCAAACAAATACAATAATTATCTTTTTTATGAAAGACTTGGAAGATAATTTTAAGTTATAAATCAACAACAGTATTTTGACGTCAGAAAAAGATTTTGAATGGAAGTTACACTACGTTTCGTCGCTTATTTGCGACGTCTTCAGGTAAGACGTTTTTATCTACAAAACCAAACAAATACGCTAAGTAATGTGATACTGATACTCAACAAATTCAATAATTAATATGATACTGATACTCAAAAAATATCATAATTATTGTATTTGTTTGGTTTTATAATATAAAACGTCTTACCTGAAGAGGTCGCCAATTACCGACGAAACTTAGTGTAATTTCCATTAAATATTTATTTCTGACATGAAAAGGCTGTTTTTATTTATAATTTTTCTTAAATAGACAGAATATATAGATACAGTTATTAAAAGAACAGTTGATTTTATTCGTGCTGATGTTTTTTCGGAGTTACGACAATTCTCAAATAACAAAAAGTCTCTAGCAAAATATTTAATTCAGTTTACATGCAGATAGAGCATTAGACAATATAAAGCATAATAAAAATTAACAATATATTTCGATGACAGCACTATGTTTAACAATCATAATAATCACTATTTTTCAATGAATAAACTTTACAAATATATTAGACACACGTTTAAATTAACTCTTAGTCTTTTTCTTCTTCTTTGCATATATTTTAAACTGGTCGAAACAATCAAGTAAAAATTGAAATCCGAAATAGCTGTAGTTGTAAGAACGTTGACTTCGTTTTTTTAAAATTTGAAATTATTTTGTTTAAAACTCTGTAGGTCTTTGCCAAACACAAGTTGTAGATGTACAAAGGTGAGAGAGGTTTACACATTTAAATTTAATAAAGTTATCAATTTAAATTTAACTTCATACGTAAAATATAATATAATAATTCTAGTTTTGTAGAAAGGACGCTTACAAGATTCTAGTCAAATACGTCCTTATAAGTGATAACATATTATCTGTAGGATTCGCCAACATTTAATTAATTATTTTAATCGTCCAGCAGATAAGTTTGTCCTCTTATGCGGCGTCAACGGGCGTTAAAGATAGTTAATTCGAGTATTTACGGAGTTGACAATTATTTACGATTAAGCTTTGTATGATAGCAAATTGTAATTGCAGTAGTGTGATGGAGATCTTACATAAAGCTGCAATTAAAACCAGTCTTCAGTGGCCCCCACCGGCAGTAACGCAAATCACCTAGTTCGTAGGAAGGTTCACTGAACCTTTAAGGAAACATGTTGTAAAACTCAGGATTAAGGACTATGTAGTGATGTTAAATTCGTATGTATATATACTCAAAGGTTTTCACAGCTGCAAAAAGTGTTATAGATAAAATAATTCTCAAAAGTGTACCTCATTTACAGCACGAATACGTTTCTTGGCTTTCATCTTCAGAAACTCGCGTAATTGTACCGTCGTGACACATCACCGGAAACAGTCATGTATTATACTACTTTAACTCCAAATGGAGCATATTTATTTTTAAATCTGTGTAATTTTGCCTTTCATTAAAATGGCTCACAATGTTATGGATTTTAACACTTAATTCTTGTGTGGATGGGAATTGAATATTAATTTAAGGAATTTACGCATTACTGAAAATTCGGTTAACAAATTAAAGTGTTTTTTCAAAAAAATCTAATAAATAAAATAGACTGTGTGTATGTACGTTCCGCACACCCGCGGAGCAAATTTGACCAAATTTCGTACACAACGTAATATATTTAATTTTCTTTTTATTTTATTTTTGTCTATTATAACGCTATTATTACTCCAATTATTAAGTACCAATTCTTCAATTTTATTATTACGTCCTTTTTTATAAAAATCTTAAATAATCCTCCATTTTCCATTATATTTTTGTATTAAGATTTACTGCCCATCTTTACCTTTTTTGTCTATACTCCTTTCCATTTTCCTCTCTCTACTTTTACTCGAAATTTCTGCTATTATCGACTAATAATTGGAATAATATCGAATATCTATTAGAAATGAACTATCCGATTAGAGACAGTGAATGTATATATGCTGAATTATAAAATTGAAAACTATTGGGAAATTTGAAGCCGCTGTAGACATTCTTATCAAGTGAATCCTGACCTACGGGAACAATGCAAGCCAACAGTTGAAGATTTAACATCCCTGCCCCACCTTCCATCAGATTGCGCTCGCGCCGTGTTCACAAGTTTAAAGTTACCAGATTTGTAAAACTAACAGTCGACACGACATGTTTAAGCGGGTGTAAGAATGAACACCTTTAAATCAATGTGGTGGCAAATCGCAAAGGTAATTTACATAGCGGGAACTGGTTGTTTTGTATTGAACGCTGGAGCAGTAGATGCATATCGGAACAATTTAGGAAAACAATAGCTTGTCCCGACAGGCATATAACATATCTCGCAAGGGTAATAGTTTCTCTGAGACGGTACTATTGTTTTTCTGATATTGTCTTGTTTAAAGAACGGAATATTAAACGATGATTAATTAAGAAGTTTGTAATATTTAATTTACTGGGTTTGTTATTTGGTGGGGTTTTATAAAGAAACAGGATTTGATCAATTTAAAATAACAATTTAATGAAGAAAACAACATTAAAAATTAAATCAATATAAAAAGAACAATCTAACAATTAGAATAAATGACTATTTCTCAGGGTTCTCATGCAATGCGTGGGAGAAACCGCATCATGGTCATTGAATTTAATTCAACTATGTAGTTTGCTTCCCTGCGGCCTTTTTTACGAACCCTCCAAGGAGGGAACGGGGACATCTTGTTTCCTAAATCCCGGCGGGTTGGAGGATAGACCAGGGACCCAACCCATCATGAGGTACCAAATTGCCCGAAGGACGGCGTTGGTCGGCAGCGCATATAACCCCATTAGCATGAGTGCTCAGGATCGCCCCGCAGAGTGGAGATGTACTTTCTCGAAGGCCATTGAAACTTGTCGACACACTCTAGTTTCCCCAAGTGGCTCTCAAGTTAGGGCTATCTCCCTCACATAGCAACAGGCTATTGCTATGAGGAGAATTATGGACAGGCGGTTTCGTCATCGCATAACTACGAGGTGGAGACAAGTCCCCTCCCAGATTGCGGTTGGTGATGGGGAAACCAACACCTTCCACACCCCAGAAGACTGGACGACTGCCTTGAGATAATCTCCACCTCCTGGCAGGACAGGATGGTAGCTTCTCCAGGAGAACCACGCGTCCTCCCTTCCTCCTCGCCTTCCCACGTGCCGCAACCGCGGAAAGGCTTCTCGACTTGAGTTATATTGTCAGCACGATTCCTACTACTAGCGAGAACAGTCGCGGTTCGAGGGTGATTTCGCAACCTCTCCCACAAATGAAATCTGAAAGAACTGAGACCGTTACCCACGTACATGGGATTGGAAGCAGTGTGGTCTCCCCTGGGTCTCGTCTCGAGATACTATCAACCATGAGCATCATGGAGGCGACACCTCAAATGACTTATATCCGACAGTTCACAGTTCACACACACACCTATCCTCATGCCGCACTATCAAAGAGTCCTCCGTAGAGCATTAGTGTTTGGGGACTCCTCCCCCAAGTGAGACTAGTAACAGTTCGATGTTGCTCTCGCATACACCTGACTACTGGAAATAGCGAGACTGTTATTCACATACGTGGGATTAGAAGCGCCAAGACCAGTTTTAAGGGTAGACGGCGTGTGGTCTGATCCTGGGCTCGACATCGGATACTATCCGGGGAGCAGCATCCTGGACGACACCTCGAACATTTGTTATCCAGTCGTCTACGCGATTAGATTGAACTGAATAAACTGAGCTCTCTGGCCTTATGATACTTAAAAATGAAACAATATTCACGAACCGTTCCGGCGGATTTCTACTTGTTGTTCCCAGTGCCGGTGCGGACTTTGGTTCCAGTGGAGGCGTCGCTGACTTCCGCGGGATCTTCCAGGAGCATCATCGGTTCGCGTCGGACAAATGGGGCACCTTTCAACTTGGCGCTGGACCGGTTACTGCTCTTTACCGTGGCTGGTTACCGACTGCCCTTCGCTGTGTCTTCGATTCTCCGATTTCGACTAATCAGATGTCTAAATTCTCAAGTTCATCAATCACTGCTAATTTTGTTCGGATATCATTGGTTCGCCTCATCCCAGATGGCAAACAATGAAATATGTCGTATTTCCCTCTAAACGGAATTATGGCAGATGACTGAAAAAATTTTGGTGTCCGTCTGCCAAACAGATGTCACCGGGTTTCAATTTGTTACCCCAAATAATTTTGGTCGGCATTCAAAGCTGCCAGTCACCCTTTTTAAAGCCTTCTTGTTGTCCGCAGGTTCATTGTATCCAAATTCTTTTGCCCCAAAAGGGACGCAGGTCAGCTTTGAGACTAGCAGCTCACCAAAAAAAAACGGCTTCCGCATCCAAATATCTTGTGTTTACTGTATCGTTCATTACAAGTTACAGACATCGTTATTCGCTAATAAAATTTTAAATTAAATTAACTATTTCTTATGTTTTCATGACCAGTAGTCTTGTTCTCAATTCCCGAAAACATATATTTTATAAATAATACACCCTTCAGTGTGCATAACTGCCGTTTGTAATTAATTCTATAAGAGCTGCGTTTACCACTGCATTAAAAAGAGTTCGTCTTTGAATTTCGAATAAGAATATTTGCCTTGAAAACATTCAATAATAACTAGTAATTAATCTAAGTGATAGAAAAAATATTTTAGTAATCATAATTGGTAATTTAACAATTTCGCAAGTTGTGAGACGCATGGAAAATGTTGTCTCAACTTTCTGCAGCTGTTAAGGCTGATGTCGGAAACAGAAGAATAAAAAACAGTTATTTACACCCGCAAATGCAGTATCGTAATATATGTTTGAAGGGATATTATAGTCTCATATTTGATGATTTTAGTGTCGCTACATAGCAAGATTTCGCCTCAGTGCATATCGTAAAAATATATCGTCGAGTCTTAAAATTCCAGGGCAGATAAAGCTAACGTTTAAATCTCTTGTTAATCCCAGTACGTTATTCTTCTATTAAAATATAATCTTCTTAGACTTGTAGAATTTACATACGATGTCAAGACATCTTTTATTTGGTTTTAAATTCTGAAATTTACAAGAAACTTAGCGTTCCTGCTTGATGTAGTAATATTATATTTGACAGTCATTTATGCTCGAAGTTTAGAAATGACCTTAGATTCCTTCCAGGTTTCTTAAAGGCATCTCAGCGTTGTCGGTAGAAATTTTTATACTGTTCTTTCAGTCTCAATAGTGTGACAGAAATTATATTTTCACTTCCAAATCTACTTAAGAAGCAATTACGCCTGGAACAACGCTCATTTAATGGCATATCCTACAAAATCTTTATTCACAGTTGTAAGAACTCATACATAAAACATGAGTTAAGTAGAAAACACTTTGATTGGACAGGTTTGCGAGCTTTGCTAAGTCAGACTAACGAAGTCAAAGCTTATATCGAATCGAAAACGACAGTGAACCACATAGTAGGTAATAAATATTATTTTACGTTTAATTTTAAGAATTGTTACATATTTTTCGATTTATTATTATAAAAGAAGCACTGAAAAATAGCCAAAAACAAGAGTTATTCTGAATTTCAAAAGTAATGGAGTTTTTACACCGATATTTATTCATTGTAGGTATATATTATCCATTTGAATAATAAAACGTTTCACGAGAAGCAATGACATTGCGTTTAAGTTTCGAAACCTTCACGCGGAAATCTTGTTGTAAAGAAAAAAAGTCAGTCTACTGGTTCGCATGTAACGATTTCCGTCGCCCAATGTGCGCCTGTTATAGAGAACACATTGGTGCTGCTTTACGAGGCATTCAGATAATTGGACAGAACCGCAGGAACCACAAGCAATTTAAATCTGTCATCTGTGTGGCTGTAAATCCTAGTAAATTTATCATCAAGAATTTACCTTCCACCAGAAAGTATCGTATTGACTGCCTGCACGTTGTATACAATTCATTCCGAGTCTGCTCTCAGTAGATTTGAACTCTTGAAATTATTGCTTTCCGTCAAGTTCAAGGACGTGCAGTCAATATAACTCAAGAAACACACCGCAAATATGTCAGTCCTTTTCTTGTTTTCATTTTTACCAAGATCAAATCTGAGAATCAGAGTAAAATAAAAACTGAATATTTAATCTACCTTCTTCTAATAAATAAAATAGACTGTTTGTATATGATCGCATACAAATCTACGTCCGTGGAGAAAATTTGACCAAATTTTGTACACGTGTTCGGTTTGAACCATAAACCATCACTGTGGGTGAAAAACACGGCTCCCACCCTCAGGGACGGGGGTGGAAATTGTCAAACATGTTATTTTCGTCAAAAGGAATTTTTTGTGATTAATAAGATATTTTGGTGTATTTTTGCACGCCCTTTAGGCATACGAGGGGAGCACCCTTGGGGATGGGGGTGGAGGGGCATTACATAAAAATAACGCAGAAACAACCGAGATTTGAGTCAAATGAGAGGTTATCAATATCGCCAGGAAACGTCATATGAAATGTATCTGACAATCATTATTCGATAAATAAATAAACAATTCAGCCCTAAATATCAGAAAAATCTATTAACAAAATTATTGAACGAAAAAATCAATTCATACGACGTTTCTGCCACAGTTTTGTGACTCTTCAGGTAAACAGCATATGTGAAGATTTGAATGTATGCATATATACTAAATTATAAGAAATATGAATTTAGAGTCATGAACTGTGTCTTATTATAGTTGTAACTGTTACAAATCTAATATATCTGACAGGTGGAACCTACTGATTTTGTGGTTTAATTAATTAATAATATTTTTGAAAATTGCATGAAGTTTTTTTATTTATAAAAAATTATAAATACAGAAATGACAAAGTGTTCCTCATATTCTTTCAAATTCAACTATAATTAACAAAGTACTTAATCAGGTAATTTATATTTAATATATTTGCGATCATAAAGGTAGTGCAATCATAACTAGATTCATGGTTGCTCGTCGAAGATAGACTGAAAAATTTTACTTCAAGTGAATACATTTGATATACAAGATTTACTTTTGTTATGATTACCCAATACCATGTTGATATGCTTCCAGGTCGGTAAATAGTGACCAGCGTTGTATGTAATTGTGCAACTTAGTTACAATGTCACGTTACAGAGGTTCACTGAACCAGGGAATTTCTTCAGTCATCCATTAGAAGTAATTATACGGAATAGATTTTCAGTTCGGTTATATTTATAATGTTTAATTATTTTTAATTAATTAACATGAATCTGATTTGTCGCAGGTGTATAGTATATACTAAAACGTGTCTTTTTCCCTTCTTTGAGACAGTGTCAAGAATGAGCAGGAGCTCGCTATAAACACTTGACTACAAGCTAATTTTCAGGTAAAAGGACTTCTCGGAAAATCTCTTTTGCGCGTGGCTCATCCGCAAGCTAGGAATTCCTTTCATCCTGTAGACTCTCAAAGAAGGTGCAAAGTTGCGAAGATAAATACGGAAGAGAACCGCTGACGAATGCTGCTGTCCGGATGTATAAAGGAAACGCAACGAACGTGGATATTTATCTCAAAGTAAATCTGAAATACGATAGTCTTCTACTCATATATAAAAATAAAACTGAATGTTGATTTAACGTCATACTAATATGAATACAAAATCGTTGGAATATTATCGCAATATATTTTAATAATTAATGTCACCATAAATACAGACATGACTAATAATTTACCACTTACGTTTAGACTTCAACATTAAACGTTATCAAATTCAGGAATTTTTAATAGTAAGACCTGATAACGAATTGAAATAAAAAGTGATAATTATACAGATTATGCAAGTAATTAATATTGTTAAGAATTTCAGTACCCTGTTCAACATGAATGGTATTATGATTGCTTTTTATACGTCACCTTTAATAAATAAATATGTCTTATTGTTCATTTTATTCTTTTTCAACTTACAAAGAATTATTTACATAAAACTATATCAAACATGATTTTATTAATTTATTTAAAAATCATAACCTTTTCATAATCTTAAAATAATAACTAATACATATATATGAATTTACAAAATATGACAAAGATCCGCTGAATTTTTATAATCAAAATGTACCGTAGTAGTTACTTTAATTATAAAAAATGGTTCTTTACGTTGTATCAGATAAACAAAAAAGGTCTTTGTTTACCAGGGTTAGGGAACATAAAACTATTATAATTATTTATAAATAATCCGAATTAGAAAACACAGATTTTAAATTAATCATAAGTTAAATTTTAGACAAGGAACTTGAATACAAAAAAAATATTTCTGAAATGCTACATTTAAAAAGAAATTATAATATCATTAATATTAAACAGGTTAATGGATATCTAACAATATCTATGAATTAATTTACTGTATTATTTGGAATGTATCAAGTTTGTATTTATCACTTTTATTTAATATTATTCTCTAACTTCCATTGTTTCATTAAGCGTAACGGCTATCAATAATTTTCAATCATGTAATTGTATTTGTATTTATGATCACTTTTCCTCTCATAAATTATGTATAAAACATTACTATTCTGTTATAAATTTAAAATAATTTTTATAGTTTAATGAAATTAAGAACTGACTGAAAGACCGATAAACAATGATCAGGTGATTGAAATATTTGAATGAATGCATATATTTTAATGGAAAATAATTTTCTAATATTGTTGCAAATATAATCACTTAATTTACATGTAAAATAAATTATTTTAAATCAATTACTTTCGATAATGTCAGCTAATAATCGTTTCTGCAGGAAATATACGTTTCGTGATTGCATGTTATTTGTATGGCCATATATTTTTTTATTTTGTATATGTTGTAGTGCCACATATATTTTGAAAAACTCGGATTTTGATAAAACTAGACCGTATCTCGTGTGTCCAAAACTAGAGATCTTTATTGTTCCACTGATATTTCCCGGAAGCGTTTATAGTTCTACAATGTACTTCCCAGAGATTTCTGGCGGGGGCTACCTTTGGGGATGCTTTCACATCTGGTTTTTTGAACTAAGGTTCCCACATACCGAGGCCCCTGTTCCGGGGCCTCAGACCTGGGGCATACGGTAAGAGTTGTCCGCTATTCATATTGGAATAGTCGGCCAGCTGCCTCCTAAACTGGTCAAGGCACGGAGAGGGGAAAGCTGCGACCCCACAGCTAACCCCTCTCCCGCTATCGTAAGGGCGTGGAACAAGTACCAAATTCCCGACCTACCTGATGCAGGTTTTTCTAGGGTTTTCCCTGCATCACTTTTAAGCGAATTGCCGGGTGGGATCCTTAAACCATAGCCCGGGGGCCCTAGTTAACCCTTGGCTACCTTCCTCTACCCTTCCGAATCCCACTTTTCAAATCCCTTCCTATGCTATTAAAGGGGAGTTGCCACCATGTGGATTACCCTCATGTAGCCTGTTACCCTAAAAAATATAAAAAAAAAATTGTAGAGCAATTATTTTATTTATCTTGAAGCTACAACGCATTTAGGGACGACTGTCAGACTCATTTTACATGGTGGTCAGTGTGTGGATTCTCCTTCAGTCTTAACCCCAGTGACGAGCTCAAACATCC
The DNA here is from genome assembly GCA_037074705.1 of Zhengitettix transpicula. Taxonomy (NCBI): domain Eukaryota; kingdom Metazoa; phylum Arthropoda; class Insecta; order Orthoptera; family Tetrigidae; genus Zhengitettix; species Zhengitettix transpicula. The sequence continues at coordinate 15,591,954 of CM073593.1, read as the reverse complement.
CTGATCATTCCGGGATTATAATCCAGGTCCTGTTTGTATTAAATAAAAATAGGTTTGATCAATAATTAGCAACCTTACCTATTATCCTGGATAGGTGAACAAGCAATGTATTAAGCACTTAATCTTTGGAGATGAGAAGAGGACAATAAATGTGGAGGTCAAGTCTGTAACACAATTGCGTGGCAACAGTTGTAGTTATCACTTCAAATTATTACTGCCCTTAAATCAAAGTGAAGCATACATATTTAGAAATTCTTTCCCACCCACCCTCGTAAATGTCACTTTAAAATTCAAAAGAGCTTTGACCTCCGTGGATAAGTGGAGCAATTCTGTCCGGAAGAGAAGATTTACGATAGAGATACAAGCAATTTCGGCCACTTCTCCGTCATAAAGCTTGATGTCATCGTTGTTCCTTGCAACCAACAGCCGCGTTGCCGTGTGCAATGTGCTTTATGATGCTCTGCGTAGCTTCGTCTAAGTGTTTATAGCGTGTTCTTCAAATTAGGTCCATCACAATGCGCGTCACCATCATCAGAACGTATTGAAGTGGCAGCGCACGTTTAGTGCTTGAACGAGCTAACGATGATAGCGATTTACGACGCAAAACCTTGGCTTTATTGCACTGTAATAAACGTAATAGTGCTTTCACAGAAGCTACAACACAAATTAATTTAGACAACATTTCCAGCCATCGGCGGACGACATTTATTGACGGCCGGAAATGGTGATATAATTAAGAATCTGGTCTGGCACAGGCGACAAGCGTCTTTGACAACTGAACTTCTACTGACTCACCGATGCATTGTACCCTAGATTATAGCTCGTTAAGTGCGAATTTTGTGAGAGACAACAGAAAAATGGACAATGCGATTGCTAACATAATTTCTAAAAATATTATCAAATCAAACAATTTTACTACAGCGTATAAAAGAAATTGTGTTATAAAATGAAATCAAAGTAAAGCACGTTATAAATAAACAACTACACGCCCTTATGTTAGAAAACAATGTTCGTTAAAAAAACATGAAATAAACGACGTTTCGTCGTATTGTTTAAGACATCTTTATTTTTAATAATGTTGGATATAAATCATGCAAAATAATTTAAAGAAAAGGCAGAAAGAATATGAAATGAACGACGTTGAGACCTATTTTAGGAACTCTTCAGTTTTAATAATTTTTGTACATGAATTATGAAAGAAATTTAGAGGCAAGATTTTTCTGCTTTACCTCTAAGTTGATTGCACGGTTTACATAAAATATTATTAAACTTGAAGAGATCGTAAAATCGCACGAAACGTTTTTTATTTAATGTTTTTTAAATAAATATAGTTTTTTGAGATAACGCCGTGTTTTTGTTTATTTATATTTTTGTAAATTTCAGATATTTTTTCGTCATTGAAGCACTTTATATTTCATCTTAGATTTTTCCATAAATGTATAGAAATGTAATGATCTATCTCTAAACAATTTAGAAATAGTTAATCTAAGATTAATTCACATAATTCATACGTTGAACTTTTCCTCGCGCGTTTGATAAAGAACTTTTACCTCAAAAGGCGATATTAAAGGAACCTACGTACTAATAAATTTAATAAATAAAAATAAACAGCAAAATTGTCAGAAAAAAATTATTCGACTAAAACAAAAGATAATAACAATATTACGTTGTTTTTTCCACACTTTTAGGATTTCATATTGAAATCGCGGATTAAAGAACATAAAAGCAGCATCAAATGAGTTGTTAAATAACATACAGTTGTGTCCAATCACTTTTATCTCCTATAAATTATATTGTCTGAAGAAAGTATGAGAGGAATTAACTACAATAGACATAGTTAATCGTCGTCCATACGATTGTTTAATTCCGTAATCAGGAAGAGTTGTGCATTGGAAACATGTTCATGTTCATTCTATAAATATATTGTTAAATAGGTAACTGGGGTGAGGTAAAATGATGTAGACATTATATTTGAGATAGAATTAAATCAGTGATTTTAGTGAGTTCCGGGAATTTCTAATTCCTATATATTGGTGGAATCTTTTGGTTTCTCTATAATATTTTATTATTCCAACTGTCGTCAACGGTTTAATTGCAGTCGTTATTTAATAATATTTACGCATTTAATAGCATTACTTTCAGAAATTACAAATTCACTACAATCTCCAAACATGATTATAATCAATATTTTCAGTTCCAAATCAACGAGAAAGTAAATATAAATTTCTGAGTGCAAACATCGTTGTACTGTACCTATAAATTTTGATCAATATTTCACATCTCACTGAAAATTTCAATATATTGAGATTAAACTTGGTATCTGCCGGAATGAGTGATATTCAAGGGATCGCCCTTTCCCGTTAAGATGTTTGCTCCAATTACATTCTACATATTTATATTTGGCTCAACTTGTGTCAATCATCTTAGCAGACCCAGAAATGAAGTATTCGACAGTAATGTTCGCCATTCGTGACATTTTATTGTTATTATTCCATTTACCCCCTTTTCAACCCCTCCTCCTTGCTGAATATCCAAAGTCTCCTTTCTTAGTGATCATCTAATAAATAATGTTCCAGAGATATTCTAATGAGCAGGATTTAATTTTTATAGAGATAGATTCCCATCTAATACTTGAAAAACCAACTGCCATCATGATGCATTTGAGTAATTCCACTAATTAATAATGCCACGATGATATGATGCGAAGGCAGACAACTCGTATAAGTGAAAACTGGACGTGCTGAGGAAGCAAATGACGTGGAGAAGTGTGTGGCTGCAGTTGCATGTGACCCTAACCCACCACCCACCAGGCGATAAATTGGACAGATTGCTACGGTCACGATAGTGCTGCCGCGCGAAACACTCGCTCATTAGCATATGAGACACCTCGCAGAATTAGCATCTTACTTCTCGTGCCTTCGCTCTCTCCATTTTGTCTTCGGCCCCGCTTTCTTTTAATTTTTTTCCTGTCCAGTCCACTTTGAAACGAAGCGAAGTTTCACCAAGAGACAACTACAATATATAATGTGAGAGATTCATAAGTTTATTTTCTTGCCAAACTAGATTGTCACGGTTGTTGCAATTTGAGTACTCCAACCACCAAAATCCAGTGACGTTCCTTCGACTATGGATCGCTGTAGCCTCGAGTCGAAAATTCATAGAAAAGTTGAAACTTCAGTAGAGTGCAAGCACAAGTGGTAATCGTCTTGGCCATTGCTTGAGCAGTTTCGATGGAATAAAGTAGTTGAATAAAAATATGTATTTACAGTTATACATAATAAGAATTAGGAGTGAATTATATTCCTGTCACTAACTGGGACCATTTGGATTTCAGAGTAATCATTCCTTGGATGAAAATAAATCAAACTGGCGCTTTTAACATATCAAGAAACGGTTCGTAATGTCGAGTTGATCACCAGTGAGATTTACTGAGCCGAGGCAGACCAGCTGTCAGTTGAAGTGCTGGTCCCCTGACGGCATTCGTTACGTTGACGCCTTAATGTTGTTCCACGAACGTAATGACAGATTAATAACAACGTGTCCCTCCGGTTCGATTGCATCAGATCAATTAACAACATTTATGACGCTGAATCAGAGAAAATCGACATGATAATGATTTCTTGTAATTGACATTTTACCTCCTCTAGTCATAAGAGTTTATAGAAATCTCTCGCGAGGTACATTAATAGAAACTTATAGTCTCTTAGGTAAGGTAAACTGTTTTATGATTATATATGTTATCTAATTAATGCAAATATAACCAAACTAGATTCGTCCGTTGTGACGTATACAAATATGAAATATGATAGTAAACTTAAAAACGTATCACGCAGCTTATGGAGGAACCTGTCGGAAGTGTCGATCGATATCTGGAATTTTGTACTGAAAATCGTAACAAATGTCTGGAAAATTTTCCACTATAGAAAAACCAAAAAAAATTGTTAATAATGCAAATTTTAATAACTGTCTATTTTTAGAGTAACTGGCTACATGATTCATCCCCATCCACTTGGGAATCAATGAAATCACTGCCGAATACAAACTAAGACATGGACTTTCAGTGAACTATGTTCAAATACAGCCTAGGGAAATAGAAAGAAGAGAAAAATATTTGGAACTACAACACCCAGCTTGGAATGTACCTTCATTCAATCCAATGGAAGGAAATGACGAGGAAAATTTCCTCTTCAGATCTACCGCCTTTGGTTCGTCACTGTTATGTTCTACAATCCGATCAGGTAGGAACAATCAAGGGCTTGTATGGGTGAAGGAAAGGAAAGGCTACGCCAATATTGTCTTTCAGACCTACACAACAAGGCAGCCGTAATAATGCCGAATAATCCCAGAACAACAAAGATCAGCAAGATCAGTCATTAATGCGTAAAATAAGAAAAGGAGGCAGAAACATCCAAATTGAATGGGTTGGCGACCACGACAGGAACGCTGGCAACGAACGAGCAGACAAGCTGGCGAAAGAAGCAGCAGGAGATCATCTGCTCTAAACTTTCCGTATTAGGCTTAAATCTGGAAATACGACGAGGAACAATGGAAAGATGGCAAGTAGAATGGACACAAGGAGAGAAAGGAGGAGGCGTACGCACGTTTATACCAGACGTACGCCTACAACATAATTTCCCAATGGACTATAAAATGACACAACTGCTGACGGGACATGGTGGTTTCAACGACTACTTTAAGCGTTTCAACCTTGGGGTAGACGACGCGAGGTGTGACTGTGGAATGGACGCTAAAGATGATGTCATCCATTTCATCGCAGAATGCCAAAAATACTAAGTGCAAAGAATGCAGCTGCGTGACTTTCTGGGCGGGGAACATCGGAGAAAGCATTAAAAAAATTTGCCCAAGACACGAACCTGGCTTCATCTCTCCATCGTTTTGTGCATTCCTGCAGTAAGATGGTGATAAACCGATAAATTGGAGACTGGATTTTTACTATTATTTGAGACATAAACTGTAAATCATCCATTTCCATAAGATGTGAATATATAAGATGAATAATTAACACTTGAGAAGTGTTTTGTAAATGAATTAAATGTAGTATACTAACCGTGTGAGGGTTAAAAAATATTACAAACACAAATTAATGTCTGACCAATGCATATATATTTTTAGTCTCGTTGTGATACAGTTTTACCCTGTAGATTTAATCTGTATTAATTTAGATGTTTTCCTTGTGATATTAATCCTAATTGGTTTCAATTGATTTTATTGCCACAAATTATTTTTCTAAGATTAATAATTAAAGATAAAAAATGTTATGTAAAAAAATTAAATATAGTATACTAACCGATGTATGTAAATAACGGTAAGCGGTGTTTGTAGTCTTCGGAACAATAATGTAAGCGTAATCCACATAGTGGCAACAACCCTTTATTAGTATAGGAAGGGATTGAAAGGGTGAAAGCGGAAGGGTAGCTTCAGGTAATCAAGGGTTAAGTACGGTCCCTGGGGCTAAGGTGTAAGGATCCTACTCGGCGTTCGTCTAAAAGGGATGCGGATAAACCCCTAAAAAATCTCCATCGGTTAGATTGGGCGCTTGTCCCATGCCCTTCCAATGGCGGAAGTGGCTCGAACAGTTTTGGAGGCAGCTGACCGACTGTTCCAATTATAACAGCTATCGACTGTTGCCGTATGCACAAGACTTACGACCACGGAGCATACAGCTCTCAAAACAGGTCGAGGTCTGATTATCTGTTTGAGATCGAAATAAGATTAAAAAATAACTGGAACAAAAGTGTGAGTTTTGAGAAGATTATAAAAGCTATCTAGTAAAAGGGCTCTGGTAAATTTTTATATGTTTACGATTTTAAAATTCCAATTAAAATTGATAATTAATTTATAATTAATAATGATTTTATTTAATTTTAAAGTAATAAAAAACAAATAATAAATATAATAATTTTCTTCCTTGAATTTTTTATGGGGTATGTACAACGGGGTTTCTTATATATATATATATATATATATATATATATATATATATTATTTTACACCGTAATATTATGTTGTAACTTGTTCCAAAACGTCTAGAAATAAATTTAGATAGTTATACAAATTTAATGACAACAGCTGAATGCTTTAAACAGAGACAATCGTCTTGTAATCAGCGAGGTTGTTCAATAAAACCTGAGGTAGATACAGACAATATTAATATAAAGGACTTATAATCTATTAGAATTATGAAGAAGATCATGAATGCAATGTCCTTGGCTCACTATCTGAAGCAAACTGCTTTTTAATTTGTAGGGAGTAACGTGAATGGTTGTATTCAGAAATATCATTCGAAATAAGTTTAATTGTCTATAAAGTTAGTGACAATTGACAGCCTTGACGCCTTCATTTGTTTTAGAAGGTAAAATGGCAGCGCAAGCGACGCGTCTGTTGAAAACACCGCATAAACAATTTGAATTATTCATTAGTTCTTAATCAATGCTAATTAATTACAGAAGTTATTAACTGAGTGCGCAGATTTCAATTTATCTGAATATTATCTCCGACCATTAAAAAGAATGGCGAATTCACAGCGTACAGGTAATGAAAATGGACGTAATCTAAGACGGTTGGACACGTGTAAATCGTAGATAAACGGGCACAACACGTTTCACTTTTGAGGACAGCCTGTCGATGTGACTCGCGTCCCCACGATAAAAACAACACGACTTGGTATCTGCACGGGGATCGCTCTCCGCTTCTTCAAATATCCACCGACCTATATTGCCGCGTGTGTCAAAACCCAATTTAGATAATAGGCGGAGATAAAACGTCGAATTCTTCGGCCGATGAAGCATTAATTCCGAAAAGAAAACGATTCCGAGTTCGTTTTGGTGGTGGACTAATAATTAATTCGGGATATTTTCTGTGGAGATTTCACGGTGTGATTGCGGACGTCTGAGATGTTTCACAGCGTCTCCAGTTAGCTTTAATACGTGGACCCAATGGCAATAAGCATTTCGTAGTTCTCACGCAAAGTTTATAATTATATTTTTAACAAAATTAAGTAATTCATTTATCTTCCAAATAAATCAACTAATTTATTGTAGAATCAATGCATTCATTTTTTTCAACCATTTATCCAAGCTGTGTTAGATTTATCTGGGTTATTTTTCCGAAGCTACAATGGTAACGGTTTCTAAGTTTGAAATGTATTGTAATATTTATAATCATTACAATCATTTAGTCAATACCGAGCTACATGCTTGGGAATTATAATTTATGTGCAGTTATATACGTAGAAAATAAGATATTCCCAATTTATATTTTAATATCGTTTGGGAAAAAATTGACAGCCACATTTAAAATGTGAATATATTACAGTTTATCATACGGTACTTCAATGAAATATAATTGATTTATTGTTAGGTATCTGCGTGAATCATAACTATGAGGAACATCATACAATAATGTTACGCTCTCCAAGCTACATTTGTCTTAAGTCTGAAAACGCGATGAACTTACGACTGTGTAAGATATGTGGCTACTCCTATATCAGTTAAGTACTTACATTATCATACGCGATTCGAGAGGAAGTATAAATTCAATAATTATTTGTACTTGCGATCGGGTAAGCTCGGGTTAGTACGCAATGCATACATTGAATTCTTTTATAATAATAGCTAGATTAAAAGTTACAGAAATAACAAACCACGTGATAGAGACTGAAACACTAAATGTTACTATGTAAAGAATTGTAGTAGGCTAACCATTTCGCAGAATTGATTTAGCACATTCAGAGATAGTTTTGTCGTTAGTTTGAATACGTTTAACGGCCCGGACTGTTTTCAGTGAAACCATAATTTTATACGTCATTATAGAATATGAAGACGAAATGTCGACTGTAACATTAATTTGTAAATGACTTTCTTGAAGTTGAATTTTACAGCAGAAGATATAAAGTAAATATAATTATAGACCTGGGGTCCTAGTTAACCTTTGGCTACCTTCCTCTACCTTTCCGCATCCCCCCTTTCAGATCCCATCCTATGCTATTAAAGGAGAGTTGCCACCATTAACCTAAAAAAATACTGGTTACGATGGCGTGGGAATGAGAAGACAATTAAACAGAAATGCGAACGAGACTCACTGTAAAGTCGCAAAAGGAACTACAGTAATGATGAAAATGTACTTAAGAGAACAAATTAATTTACACTTGTAGTGTTTGCGTTGGTGTCGCATATCCACGCCCTTTCGCGATTGATACCTTCAGAAAAAAACTTCCTCTTCTTTATAACATCTCAACTTCGGAATTTTACTTCATCGGAAGATGGCGGAGGAGTCATTAGTCTTACTCACTCACTCGGCGAGGTTTCCCGAGAACATTTCTTGCAAAGTTACACCTTGGATCCATGGATCAATTGACAAAGTTTCACACAATATTTTAATTAAAAAAGACAATATCCCCAGGGTGCTTCTGTGTGAAATTTAGTATTTGGTAATGTTATTTTATAAAAATGTTAGCAGCTAAATAACATAAAATTATGTTCGCGGTAGCTAGTTTTCATCCTCACGGCAAGAGTTTTATTTTGTTACTGGTCAGAAGGAGCTCATATAATATTCAGTAATGGCTTTCTGCTTCCACACATCATAACCTAGACACTTGTAAGGCACGTGTTTAAAGAATTCAATAATTAATCAAATAAAGTGTTGTTGTAAAATACAATTTTGACCCCAATTTATTTGCCATAACTTGTATTTAACTGCACGAAAACATAATACCATATTAAGTTTTAAAAATTTGTATTACAGAAAAAATTAATCATTTTCTGAATAACAATTCATTTTTGAACGGGACCTGTTTAAAAAAATTAAAGTCTGTACAAAAAATAGTACGGCATATGTTATACAAACAGAAGGGGTAATATATATGTTTTTGGACGGTGTGATTGGTACTTTCTCCCGACTTGGAACTTTCTCCCGCACTACCAAGGAAATACTGTCATAGAAAGCTACCTGGATGTACGAGGCGGCGAGGACTGCGTTTTCTCTTTGGCAAAGCTCAAAGAATCAACATATAGGCACCTCAGTTTTGAAATAAACAGGCTGGATTTCACTTCTCTGGTCGATCTTCGTTGTCCTTACCTGAAATAAAAAATAAACTCATGAAGTACACGTATACGAATTATTTAGAGATTCATTCGTATTTTAATGTTGAAATTTCTTATCATTGTTTTATACGTTAAAAGACGTGAGAAGTCTCATTGATTAGTTGATACACACGAAGATATAATATTTGGTAAATTAAAAATTATACAATATTAAAATTTATTTTAATTAATAGATGTATAATATCTTACACACATACTCATAAACATATGTAGTATACAAGATACAAATGTTGCATCATTATCTATGCATTTAATATATCGTAAGTTTATTGATTAAATTTATAAATTTAATAGCCAGCTTGCATATGAAATTATAATTCGCTGCAGAAAAATATTTAAAAAGATTAACGTTTAAAACTCGTTTACAGATGTCAGACGACGTATTTTTAAAATCGTCCCGTATCTCGGTGAATGATTTATTAACATCATATTTTTTATACGAGGGTTAATAATGAAAGGTAAAATACTTTTTGCGTTAGGGAAATGTTGTCTCAGTTTGCTACAGCAAGGATCAAGCACCAAACATAAACCCCAACGTCAACCTGTACATTTTAACATACATTACGTGTAATACCTCCCATCGTCGACATAACGGAAATTTAATATTTCATTTCTGATAAACTAAGATAAGATCAACTACTTCGTATAAAATCGATAGAATTAGTAATTGATATGGTATATACCATCTTCTACTAGTAAATAAAATAGACTGTACGTTTATGTGTGTGTGTGTGTGTGTGTGAATGGTCCGCATAGAAATCTACACACGTGGAGAAAAAATCACTAAATTTCAAACACGTGGTCCTCGAAAACCGAAAACAAAGACTGTGAGGATAAGACTTAACTACCATCTCCAGGGGCGGAGATGGACTGGGTGGAAATTTTAAAATATCCTGAAACGGCCGATATTTCCATAAGATAAATATTTTGAGATTGATAGTGTTTCTACCAATTTTTTTGTGTTCAATTTCAAACCTTTTTGTAGTAGGAGGGGAGCACCCTTAGGGGTTGGGTTGGAAGGGCTGTGCATAAAAACCACGCAAAAACAAACGGGATTGGAGTCGTATCCGGGTTTTTGGATGTCGCTGAGTTTAATTATGACAGTCAACTTATCGTTTAACCCCATGGAGGGGGGGTGGACGGCTTTGGAAAAGATCAAATAGTTTAGTTAAAACAGCCGAAATATTAATCGAAAGAAACATTTTCGGCATTAATGAGATAGAGAGTGTTTCTCCACATTTTTGGGGGTATAATTTCAACTCATTTGACATAGAAGGGGAGAGAAGGGGATGGAGTGACGTTACAGAAAAATAAAGCAAAAACATCCAAGATTGTAATCAAATCCGGGGTTCTGGATATCGCTGAGATTAATAATGAACTCTGCAACGCCGGGCACCAAGCTAGCACATTATATATTAAAATCATATAGTATGAACCATATAATACTAATAAATATGTCATATATTTTAATAGAGTTTCTTGATTGATGAATACTCTACACTTGTCAAGATCCGACACAGAAAAAAATATTATTTTTCAATTACTACATCTCACTTGTTTAGCACACATTTTTGTTTGTTACGATAATTATAATAGTTTAGTTAAAAATAATTTCCTTAGGATTCTTAGAGTTGAGAAATTCGAATAATTGTAGTTGGAGCATTCCGGACGACTAATAGGCACTTCCTTGTCTGCGTTCCGAAGATAGTCGCCTGCGTGGTATTGTTGGTTTTGGTTGTTGAGCCTATCGGCAGCTAGATTAATGTGAAAGGCACCGCACATGCCTGCCCCTTGTTCGCTCGACATTTCAATTAAGGCGCCACTCGCGGGATCTAATTACTAATTAGTATGCACCGAACCTGGGTACTCCACTATTAATCTCTGTCCACACCGCCCAGGAACTTTAATTTATACAAACAGTGTCTTCATTCTTTGTGTGCACTTAATTAGGAGGACATTTTTCGGTTCTAGAATCCGCGGGGTTAGGTTCTCGTGGTAGTCTAAGTATCAGGCGCCGAAAGCATGTCGCTTGAGTGCTCAAGCAAATCCAACTTCGATAGCAAACAACACAAATAACAATTATCGTGTTCCATGCAAACAGAAGGACGAATAATTAAATGTGTATTTCAACAAAACATTCACGGGTTTCCAACCGCGTTAAATGTTTATAAATAGGAGTTTCCATGGCGTGACCTCCTATCGTAGTCAAGTGAATTACTGCTACTTTTGTAAAAAAAATTTTTTACCAGTTGGACGCCCGAGAATATTTTATATATAATTTGTACCAGAAAATTAATCATAGGATAATTGAAAAGTAAATCATTTTTCTGTGACAGATTCAGAAAATGTAGGGTATTTATTAAACAAAAAATGATAGTTCAGAGATATAACATATCTATATTTATGAAAACGGATATTTTTAGGGGAAGAGGCTACATGAGGGTAATCCACATTGTGGCAACTTCCCTTTAATAGCATATGAAGGGATATGAAAGGGAGGAGGCGGAAGTGTAGAGGAAGGTAGCCAAGGGTTAACTAGGGCCCCGGGCTATGGTTTAAGGATCCTACCCGCCAATTCGCTTAAAACTAATGCAGAGAAAACCCTAGAAAACCTGCATCTGGTAGGTCGGGCATTGGGTACTTGTCCCACGCCCTTCCGGTAGCGGAAGAAGAGTTTTCTGTGGGGACGCAGCATTCCATTCTCCGTAGCTCGACCAGTTTAGGTAGCAGAATTGTTCTCGCTTTGCCGTATGGTTTTACGGGTTTTACATGTAATATATATATATATATATATATATATATATAAATGAGCACTAGGTAATATATATATATATATATATATATAAATGCGCACTAGGTTATATATATATATATATATATATATATATATATATATATTACAATAGTATGAATACAATATTACAATAGTATGAATACAATATTACAATAGTATGAATACAATATTACAATAGTATAAACAATTTTACATATATAATTTTATGTAAAATTATTCAAAAAGTTGATTTATTACTCAATTACTCATTTAATATATTATTTGTGAAGTAGATAATCATTATTTAACATCTCATAAATTAAATGTTAAGTGCGTGATATCTACATATTATAACGTATATATTTGTTAAATATTTAAAATACTAATTTTTTTAGCGTGTGATAAATAATTAATTAAAAATGATGTCACTCTGCGGATACAGAAATATTTTTAAACACAGAAAATTTGAAATACAAGGTTATAAAAATTGAAATAATTAAATACATTGTATGTACATGCATAATACACGGAATTTCATAGGTTCGGAGAATCAGAATCAACCTGAAATGGTCAAAATTGATCTTTAATTGTTCATATATCAATGGAAACTATTTTGAAAATAAATAAGAGAATTACAGAATTTATACAAACAAAGTCTCAAAAATAAAATTCAGAGGAAACCATATAAATTAACTATAGTGAAAAATATCTGACATTCACAATAGTATAAATAAACTAATAAACGTCATTATGTCATAAAATTATGTTTATGTACAAAACATCAAGTAAACTACGTTTTGTCTTATTTTATGACCTCTTCAGGTTTAATAATTTTGTAATGAGATCCAGCAATCTGCCTTGCCTGTAGCAAACCGAAATAAATTCAACATTTACAAAATTAATAAACCTGAAGAATTCCTATAAGAGGACGAAGAGGATAAAACGTTAATGTTTTGTTAAAAAAACAATTTTCTGTCATAGGGACCTGTATTTGTTTATTCACATATAAATTGTAATTAGTAATCTTAATGAGCAGCGCTGTTTGGTTGAATTTTTTAAATCTGATAATTTCATGGAGATCCACTCTCGTTTCTCGATTCATCATTCGAGGAACCACGTCGGTTTCCCTTCCTTGATATGAATCTTTTAATTTTATTTTAAGAGGAAGGTAGAAAACAATTTTAATTTGGTAAAAGATTAGAAACACTAGAAAGTAGTAAAATATAAGGAGACGATGGCCTGTTAGACCAATCTGTACTATTTTTGGTTAGGCACTTGCACATACAATAAAAAAAATCAGCGCGATATCTGGATTTTTTTGCTTAAGCTGTGTTATACGTCTGCCTTATTCTGAACAAATGCCAATTGTATCGTAAATTTTATCTGTAAATAGCGTGTTTCAGTAAAAGAGCGCGAAAGACAGGGAATGTGAATTAAGTGCCGAATCTACGTTGAATCAGAAATAAAATAATAGACAATGAAATATTTGTAAATTTCGCTTCAGGATATCAAGGGTAGAGTAATGCTTTCTGACAAGATATAAAACTCATCACATCCACTGTGGTCCACGTCCGGTGATGAATGAAAGATGTAATAAAACCTTACGTTCTTACTCCACGCAATTAAATGTCCACACGCGTGTTTGAATGGACAAGTATCTAAATTCGCAGTGATTGAAGGGAAAGTGAATGGTCGTCGGAGCGGTGGTGCTGAATGGAAGACGAGGGCTCCATTCATTAGTCAGTGTCACGTGGCCGTCCCGAGCCCCGGAAATGCCTAATTTACTCTTCGCCTCACCTAAGGCAACTCAGGGCTGCAACCTCTCATTAATACTCGTAGCAAAACGCTCTCCCAGGTGGCTGGTTCCCCCCCCCCTCCCTCTAGTAGTATTTTAAACCATTCGGAAGATATCTCAATAATAAAAAAATATATTTCAACTTCTCCATTTGAAAGTCATTTCAATTTTGTAAACATTATCCCAGAATAGTTTGTCTCTGTGATCTACTAACTTCATGCGATTATTCAAATACCAATGGTTAATGTTCTGCATTAATCTAGAAATTAGTACTAAGTATCTGTCCGCCTTTATCTTGTTTAGCCGCCAGACATATTTTCACGTATCATCGCAGTGTCCTATTTGGAACCTAAAATATGATCGCGACCTTCAGATGTCCGACCCATGGATAGTTGTAATTAAGTGTTTCAAAACTAACATAATTTTCTTATATAGTGGTTTGAAAAAGAAAATATACAGTAATGATAAATACTTGCACGTCCTTACGATGTCTGGTGACGCAATCGGCAAACACATTTCAATTAAAAACCCGAAGTACAAGGTGGAACAAATGTTAAAGGTTGCTTAAAAGTCATATTAGTAATTCTTAATATTTTCATACTTTCTTTACGCGTAATTGTACTGCGTCTGGAATATTACAGACGTAAATGACATCGCGAGACAATGACGTTAGTAATTAGAGATTTTATATTATTTTTCTGTCACATAATAAAGAAATAATACTAAAAAAAGAATGATTCAGTTATCATCTTAAATTATCAACCGTTTAATTAAATAAAATAAGCAACCACGTTAGAGAGTCAAATTATTTGGTATGCAATTTAAATGAAACAAAGGAAGAAAGTTATCAGGATTTTACCTTGAAATTAAACCAAAATTATTTTAAAGGTATAAAAAGATTATTTAATTACAATTTCGACTTACATTAAATTTTGTTCATTTTAAGTTTTTAATAAATGCGTCAGCTTTAATGTAATCAAAAACTCTAGGGCCTCTAATAAAAATAGCGATTTGCAATTTTCACAAAAGTGACAAAAGAAAAATCCAAATTTAATTTACAATAAAAAATTATAAGACGAATCTAACAACAACAATAAACTAGAGACAAAAACTAGAGACAAAATGTGACAAAGCTATAGAAATCTAGCGGTAAATGATATTTACGTAAAGGTTTACAAAATTACGTGTCTACATACCATTTTTATTCAGTGCTGCTCTGGTACCGGTTTGTGCACTCGTGGTTATTTTAATTTTAAAGAACAATATTTTATTTACATGTCATAGCACTATTTGCTGTATAGATTCACTTCATAACAATTTCGGCGCCTTCCTACTTTACTGTTTCACGACCTTTACTGTCGTACGTATTGTTACATTCAGTAATACGTAATTAATTCTTTAATACGTACGCGGAATGCGACCACCACTGGCCGTTTCACCACAACAGACTCTCATGGCCAGGCCCTCGAAACACTGCTCAGCCGTCCGACTACCACAACACACTGAATGTTTTCCGCCAAAGCTCTTTTCGACAATAATCCGTAGCAACCATTACAGATTGCATTATTGCGGTACAAAGACTGTTCTTTACAATGCTGTGGCCTCAAAGTTAAACCGACAATAATATAGAAGAAAAAATTTAAATAAAATGAACATTACAAATTGTTGATCTCTACAATATATATATATATCCCATCATAAGTTACTGTTAAGTGTATAAAAATTCACCACATGCTTCATCTCTCTAAATAAGTCTTTTATAAAATCACCTTATTGATAGTATTTCATTTAAAGTTTATTTAGTTATGGGAAAGCAAATAATATTTTGGATTGAAGCAAACTACGCCTTTAAATACATTAAATCGATCAATCATCAAGTGAACATTATAGTAAGTGCTTGAGCCCAAATCATGTAGTTTATTATCACTGTAACTATTACCAGAGGCTCGTTTGAAAGACCTACATCTGAATATTTTTATAAACAAACATTAAGACTCACGTTTGCGTTTCGTACTAAACCGAGTTATTTTACTGATATCCAACACGGTTGCACAAATTTACACTAACCGCGAATTGTTTCATGATTTTCATTGGGAATAAAAATGTATCTCAGGGTCTATGGGTTTCAAACAACATGAAATATAGAATTTAGGACAAAAGTACCCAACGTTATGTCTGCATGTTTGAATAATTCCTGAATGAGTTTTAATTGGACTACAAACCCGTACAATAAAAAATCATCATTTCATTCAGGGAATGAACAATGTAACTGTAAACTGTGTACTTCAAAAAACTGATTATATCTTTAAAATTTTAAACACTCTACGATTGTCAGGATTATTTGTGTAACATAATTATGCTGCTGAAATACAGACAAATGAGAATTACTAAAGAAATGATTGCATTAACTGCACTTTTCTGATTAATTCCCGTTAAATTTTTTTCGTACAACGTGCGTAAGACAAAAGGAATTTTAACGCAAGTGATTCATCGTTATTGCAAAGTTGAGATATTCATTTTAATTTGAAATGTAGAAAGGTTCGAATTAGGTAACGAAAAAAAGGTTCACATCAATATCAGATACGCCATAAATTAATGAATACAATTTCTCAGAGTTATGACTGTGATGAATAAAAGGCATTAACTTTGGTCAGAATATAGGCCTAACAACCTAATTAAAGGTCCCGACTAAGAATTTTTTTTTGCGGAGGATTTGATTTGAATACGATTTTACGGATAAGTTCCGATCTGAGGATATCATCTGCATAAAATGTAGTAAATTATACTAAATTATGCTAACGGCCTTCCAACAGATCAGCTTAAGTAAGAGAGTGGCAATTGTCTAACCGAGATCTTCAATTTAGGGGCTACTTAAGATGGTATTTTTAGTAATGGCACCCGAATAAGAATTTGGCAAACAATTCCACACTAAATTCCCACGATTAAAATTTATCAATCTGTTTATAAATATATTAACATTATTTTTTATTTATCAAATGATATTTAGTATATTTCAGTTGATACCTGTCATTACAATTCATTACCATCGTTAACATTTTCACAGAATTTCCGTGCATTACAACATACTTAGTCTTTTGAATATTACTTTTTAGTATTATTAGTGGAAATAATGAAATTTCTGTTTCACTGAAATGTTTATCGCTGTCAGTTTGAATTTCTATTGTATAAAAAATGTTTTAATATTTTCCGTCACTTGTATTCCGTGCAAAGCGATGTGTCTCCTATATAAGGTTTGCAGGAGTCATTATTCTTAAAAAGTATACTTGTTCACGTTTTAAACACGAAATATTGTCCAAAGGAAGTTAGTAATTCCTGGAAAATTATTCTCAAAAATGGATCCTGCAGAGAAAACGTGATATACTACAGCAACAATAACTATTATTGTTAAGAATCTTTGCCGTGTATGAACTGTGTACGTAGTCCGCCGACTAATTCATGACAGATAATTCAATGGAAATGATAAATTAATTACTGACCTTATACGGACACTATACTTTTTATTTCGAGCGTAACAACGTTTCGATAAATGTACGTATCTTCATCAGTCTGGCGCATTAGTGTAAAGTAAATTGTGTGCGTCGGACCACTTTTCTAAATTTTGTGAACTTAATAACATGTTAATCGGTTTTAGTGATAGTTTATTATATGAATGTGGATGAAAACCTGAAGAAAATACGAACATGTATTGAAATGTCGTTACACTCTAAATAAAAAAATACAGTGTTTGTAAAAATAAAAATAGATTTATTAATTGAAAAAACTTTTAAAAGTTTTCTCCGAAAAGTTGAAAAAATAGTAGGTTAAATATAGAATTTCGATTGATTTTAAGCAATTGCTATAAAATGTACACAATTAAAAATGTTATGAGACTAAGTAACAACACACAATAAATTCGATAATTATGTATCATTTCCCTTAAAGCTTACAAATGGGGCAGGTGAAAGTTCAAGAAACAAATTTCTCATTCAATACCCTTTAATTTTGAACAGTAATCAATATATGCTTGAATTATTAAAAAGAATTGTATGAAATTTATTGTAGTTATTTATAATCTTACTTTTAATAAATTAACTTTAGTTTTATTTACGTACATTGACCATTTTAATACATTATAATGAGTAACATATAAATATATTTTTTCCAAATATAATTTTTATAACAATATTGGTCATTTTTATTTATACTTAATTACACTAAATAGTGTATAATAGCCAAAGGTCAGAATTTATAAAAATTAATATTTATATAACTAACAAACGTTTCATCCATATTTTCAAGAACATCTTCAGTAGTACATAATTAACAAAATATGATGTCAATTTACATAAAAAATTTAATGAAAATTTTTTACATCTTCCAACAACCTCCATGTTCCTTCTAACAAAATTTTCCTATTAATTGTTTATATAAATTAATATCATATTTTGTTAATTATATACAACTAAAACGGTCCTTGAATATAGGGAGGGAACGTTTGATAGTTATATAAATGTTAATTTTAATAAATTTTTACTTTTGGCACAATATATATATACTACTTATATTTAATACAAGTCAGATTAAGTTCTATTTTTATTGTAATTACACACAGTTCAAAAAATCTAAATTATAAAAATAAAAATATAGGTCTGTTTTGAAAATTAATAATAAGATAAAATAGCCAAATTCAGACAAAAAAAGTGATTAGTTTTCTTAGCACCTGAAGAAAGGAACAAGGCTTTCAGAAACGTTGTGTGGTATTTGTATCATCACTTCTTTTGTCTGCATTTCGCTATTTTATCTTATCATTAATCTAAATTATACAGGAAATCACATATTGAAGTCAATATTCAATGGGTTGGCAACGTTCTACATACTACATACAGAATTATTAAAAATGAAAAAAAATTACGTCTGATTGAAAATAATGAATAAGAAATATAGCCAATTCAGACAAAGAAGTGATAATATAAATACCACACAACTTTTCTGGTATTCCTGTCCCTTTCCTCAGCGACACAACTGCACTTTGAGTTTAATCAACTGACAAGTGCATTTATGTCAGTCTTCTTCGCACCTGAGGAAAGGCACAAGGATTCTAGAAAAGTTAGGTAGTATTTATATTATCGCTTTTTTGTCTGAATTGGCTATCTTTATTATTCAGAATTATTTAATTCATGAACAGAATAAATCAAGCTTAGCTTTCAAGATGATTAATTACGTGAATTAACGGACAGATTAGGATAGAAAAATCAAAATGCGAGGAACGGTACTGAGAGGGTGAGAAACCCATTGCATAAAGGTGGAAAGAATTATAATTAAAAAATGTGATCATTTTTAGTTAAATTACTTCACGCCAAGAGACCATGACGTCACGCAAGACAGACGTTACTACACAACTAACAAAGGAAATAGTTCCTATTTCCGTAGTGAAATAAAGCAGAAATATTTTCATTGAATAAGAAGTATAATTTTATCCAGAAATACTCCATATAATGATAATAAAAAACAATATGACATACTTCACGATCCCTGCAGCAATATGTAAGTTAATTTTCTTGCCATATTACTGACTAATATGGCGACCATTTGTTTACATTGTGAATGTAACTAAGAATTTATTCAATTTAATCTATTGTAATGTCTGAAGGGACAATTATATCCTGCAATACTCGAGGAGTATATTTAAGTATTCTATTCGTAAATAAATTTGGAGGTACGTTTGTTGGGATGAATGCAATAAAATTCAATGTATTTTATAGCTGTTGAATTAATGCATTATCGGTGGAAAGTATGTACGGAACTAGGAACAGTTAGATTTCGATTAAATCACTTCTTGGTTAAAGATTAATTTAGAATTAAATGCTTTTTCGAGTTTATATAAATAACTACACAGACAGCGCCGGGCACACAGCTAGTATTTAAATAAAATTAATAAACCAAGGCTTTCACGAATAATCGTCCGACGAGTCAACAATATCTCATAAAAGAAAAGTTAATTTTCGATTGGCTATGAGAAAGGAGTAAGGGTAATGACGATATCGAAGCACAGAAACGCGGGGACTTGATATATAATCTGTAGTTAGGAAAACGGAGTGCGGAAGTAAAAGGAAGTTGTCCTAAGAACCTAACGTGTTTGCATTTTTTCATGGGAAAAAAAATTTGAACAGAAATACAGAAATAGTAAGAAACTGATGGAGTATAAGTTTCACTCAAATTTGAACAGTTTTAACTTTTAAAATAATTATATCATTCGGCCTTAGCCTTCATTATTTCTCAGTTAATATTTCTAAGGCTTATACTAGTTTCAATTTATTTGCTCCTTGCATTTGCCTTCCAATTTATTAGATTAAATACGTTGACAACAAGAACTTAAAATTCCCTAAATAGTTACTTGATTATGGAATTGCTGCTTCCGGTGTCTGTTGACTTCTGCATTGGAATTCCCTGCTGGACTCAGCTCAGATCAAATAGGATATAATAGTGAAGCTCCTGGCGCCTGACTCGCCCTTGTGCCCGAGGCTGTAATGAGCGGCGACAGACAAGGTGACAGGCGAGTCTCAAAGACGCCGCGGGAATTATAATTAGCCGCCACAGATAAACGCCTGGCGCAGGGACTGCAAGCTCGCTTCCCGCCCAAGGATTAAGGATCCTGCGAGAGGAAAAGTGATATGCAAATACACAGAAGATCTGATCTCGTGTTCGGAACACTTAACTTCTCTTCTTTGTTCTTCCGGCATAATTTACATTAAATTAAATTATTTCATAACTTTCAGGAACGTTTCACCTGATCTATGACTCCGTTTCGATCGTAATTTATGTTTAGGATTATACAACTCAGAAAT
This sequence comes from Zhengitettix transpicula, assembly GCA_037074705.1. Lineage (NCBI taxonomy): Eukaryota > Metazoa > Arthropoda > Insecta > Orthoptera > Tetrigidae > Zhengitettix > Zhengitettix transpicula. Next base: position 15,571,419 of record CM073593.1, on the reverse strand, counting down.
AGTCAAGGGAAAGATTAGAAAAATAAACCAATATAATACACAATTCTAGTATTTCTTCCAAATTAAATAATTTTCCAAATGTAAGATGACTTTAGCCAGCCTGCTGTGGTGTACTTGTCAGCATCATTGACCCACACCACTCGAATCCCGGCATCGGCATGGAAGCTTGCGCTCGTCCTGGTCACGAATTAAGTTTGAGGGAGAATCGACACACTGACCACGTGTCACACCTAAATTCAGAATGTGTCATGGAATATGACAATCGTCCTATCGTTCCGGTAGTCCAAGGCCCTATATAACCAGTTGAGCCATCAAATAATAATAAAATGTAAGGAAATAATTATTTCGTTCTTTATTTATAAGCTTCAGGTTAGAGATGCAAATAGAAAGGAAGTGAAGACCTGAGAGACAAATTTTCCCAATAAACCTAGTCCGCACTTGGATATTCTCATTCTTTCTATATTGGTAAGGAACCGTTTCGATTTAATGTAAGTTTTCTCTTTCCTTCCATGATTTCCTTACCGTCCGGGTGCCTGGAGTTGCCCGAATTGTCATAATTATACTCAGCGACACCCACAACCCCGGATTTGACTCTAATCTCGCTTGTTTTTGCGTTAATTTTGTGTAACGTTCCTTCACGTGACCACTCCTAAGGGTGTTCTCCTACAATACAGACATGAGTAGAAATTATACTCAAGCAACTTCGGGAGAGACTCTTATCCGACGTAAAAGATGGGCCGTTTTACCGTATTTTAAAATTTCCACCTCGTTCTTCCCCGCCAGGTAGACGTGGCGTACCCCCAAAGTGCTTATTTTTGGTTCAAAACGAAGACATGTACGAAATTTAGTAAACTTTGTTCCACGGTTGTAGATTTGTACGCACAGAAACATGCAGTCTATTTTAAAATGAAAAATTTACGTCTGATTGAAAATAATAAATAAGAAAGATAGCCAATTAAAAAAATTGAAAAAAGTGATTATATAAATACTACAGAGCATTCTGGGATCTTTGTCGCTTCCTTCTTCATACCTGACGAAATGTACAAGGATACCAGAAATGTTGTGTGGTATTTACATTATCACTTTTTTGTCTGGATTGGCTATATTTCTTATTCATTACAGTCTATTTTATTTATTAGATTTAATTTTATCTTTTAATTTATCTTTGAAAACTTATTATAAAATTTATCTGACAAACGAAGGCAATAAACAAACTTTCTGTCGATTCAATTTGATGACGGTCGTACGTGACTTCTTCGGGCGCCAAAGTTTTTTTAAAGTTATAATTTCGTAATGTTGTTGAAAATTAAAATCAATAAAATTATGTGTGGCCAATCGAGGCTGAAACAAGTTAATTAAATGAATGGAGTGACATTTATAATATATAATTTATCAGTAAACTATAAAATCCACAACGTTTCATTCTTAATTTCTTTGGGACCTTTTCCTTCTTCTAGGACATTGAAGTAATATAAGATGGGCTACATTATTTTAATTGTTCTTAAATTCAATATCTAATTATAAAATTTATTTGGAATTTTTAAATTATATAACGTAAGTATTATACGTTATTTTGACTATCTAAGCTTAATATGTCTAAAAACATATAGTTACACTATGAGAAACACGAGTTTGTACATCGCTAAAACGAAAAAAAGCTATTTAAAAAATTCTGTGTCCATATTTTATGAATCGTACGTTTTCAAGTAGTTTGGCACTATGTTTGTCATATAGATTCTTCATAATTATAAATTAATTTTTCCTACAATACTATATTTATATTGTACATATTGTGATAAAATACTTTTTTAATTGGGTGTTTTATCATCAAATTAATTATTATATATTTTTACAACACCGAAAAAAAGTCCCAAAAGTAATTGGAAACATTATTTTTATTAAAGGATTAAATACAAATAATTTGAAATCGCAGGGGGTAAATTTGTGAATATCTTAGAAAACACAAGCAACGATGTCGTGCAGTAGTGCTGGAAGAACGAGTTTGGAGTCTCCTCTTTCATTATTAAAGTACGGGAAGTTCGGTGGTGAAACGATCGCCGTAAACATGCCAAATTTTTTTGCAAATCTTCGCAGTTAGCCTTTTGTATGGTTGTAAGTTACGAGTATAACAAGACAACCTGCTCCCTCGCGTTATCCGATAAGTATCAATAAAGACTTCTTTTCAAGTACTAAACTTCCAGTGGCGCCAAGAGCTCAGCTTCCATTCAATAAACACTTAACTACGGTTGGATATTTATGACACTTAACGCGGTATGTGCAGTAATATTAGACGACCTGGGCTAATTTATTATCGGCGGAATTCTGCATATGCAAAGTATGTGCATAATTAGTTGTCCTTCGGCGTTGCGAATGATACCTGCTTAACCGAACCAACTTACGCGAGCTTTATTCTTTTTTATAAACAATTACGTAGCTATTATCTTCCATTATCGATTCTTAAAGTATAATTATATGAACTGAATAGCTGCATTTCTAAGACAATTTTGGCGGTGGACAACGGCCTCCGGTAACATAAGTAAAATATTTCTTAAAATTTAATTATAGTAGTAATGCATCAAGGCGTCTGGAAACACTAATTGTACCATTCCCATATAACCATGTTATATTAGCAGAAAACGTCACAGTAACCGCATAGAGAATTACCAATGATGATACTGTTTTCCTCCTGTACGAAGATCAGATATTATAAATATTATGTTTATAAAATCTTGTTCTCTCCAAATTTTTAGATATTCAGACTTTTAAAATTTTATATTTCCACCAAAAGAATATTTTTTATTTTATTAATATGTTTTAATTTTTTTGTTTCATTAAAAGGTATTTCTGACAAATTTGGCTTATTTAATAATTTATAATTTGATTAGTTGTTCATATAACGAGCCAAGAAATCGAAACAACGGTACATAGGGAAGGGAGTGGATTAAATAAAAAAAAGTCGAAGAATCAAAATTTAACGTTCAGATTTATATAGGACCGATGAATTCGACCCTGGATAATCACAATATTCATATTGCTGTTAAAAGGACAAAGTAAAATACTCATATCTCTCAAATCCAAAGTCGCAAAATATATGAAAATGTAATAACTGGCCAAATATTTCTTCAGTAACTAAATTTAAATCTTTGAGATGTCGTTAACAGTTTCATCTGAGTGAACGGTGAATCCTTGCGTTATAATACTCACTAATTTAGTTACAGTCGCTATTCTACAGCAAGTAGTAAGCACGAGGCACAAAGAGAAATTCCCAGACGTTCCTGCAGCTTCTCCGGAACTTATTGTCTACTCAGTATTCATTGGTACCCCGATTGTCATGCTAATGCATTAATCCTCGTTGGCCTCACTTCACCGTTTTCATGTAAGTTTTTGTTCTCCGTCCAAACAGCTGGTCTGCTCTTAGTTTGAAAAAAAAATGTTATGTACAACCAGGCCAAGGTAAAATAAACATATTGTCCGCGGGAGGAGAAACACAAATAAATGCAAAGAAGTCTTTCGTTTGCATTTTAATAAAGACAGGTTAACATATCCGTTATTCGTAGCCATTACAACTTTAAAAAAAATGGAATGATTTTTTTCCCCTGAATTTATGAGTATTGTCCAGGTAATGTTCCTTCATAGGAATCGTGGAACCGTACCTAGGTTAATGAAAAATAAATATAGTTTTTTAATTATACAGTTGGAGTCTTAACATATGTTTACTAAGTAGAGGAAAATATATCGTTGCTTTTAAAATTGTTGCTGCTAATTTCCACTCAATATTTACATGATTTGGTTTGCCTGTTACCTGCTTGTTGGTGATCTAATAATACAGACGTTGTAGTAATTTTAAAATAACTAAATTGTCTTATAACATTTTTTTCATCACCTGATGAACAAGGATTGCAGAAACTTTGTGTGATATTAATTTATCACTCATTTTTGTCTGATATTTGTCTATTTAGTTATATAATTAGTGTACTTTGAACAATATTATAGGATCGATTATATGATGGTCAGCAGTTAATTATTGAAACTTGGTGAATTTATACTATAACTGCCCTGAAAAGTAATCCTCCTATATTATTTTATTTTTATCAAACGCACAAGCGTCTCATTGATAATGAAAACGAATGTAAAATAAACGTGATTTCAGAAGAGAACTGAATAATTCTAAGTGAAATGACAGATAATTTGTACGATTATAATATAACAGAAGCGCCGTGAGTGAGACATGTATCAATTTAGATAATAAAAAACTGCAAAAAAAATTTCAGTTATCGATTGAAAGTTATAGTATCTGTATTTTGACTGGTGACGTTTTCCGTAACTCTAAATACGTTAGCGACTGCCATACAGCCAACATACAAGAGACATTCTGTTATTCGTACTGGTACACTTGAAACTAAAAGTACCGATATCGCTGCAGTTTCTCCCCTCTAATGTTTAGCTGTCACCTTTGGTAAGCAAAATAATTTATAAATAATCAGTTAACACGTTTTTTCAATAAATTCTATAATCAGAATTTGAATTGTTAATACATTGAAATTATGGATACTATTTGGATTAGTCAAAGTCCCAAAATAAGTATTTCATAGACGTTGTTGGTTGAACAATTAACGTTAGAAGTGTGACTATAAACGTTCAGACTGTAGCTTTTCATGTCAAATTTCATTAATAAGTTTTTTTTAAGGTATGAGGGTAATCCACATAGTGGCAACTCCCCTTTAATAGCATAGGAAGGGTTTTGAAAGGGAGGATGCGGAAGGGTAGAGGAAGGTAGCCAAAGGTTAACTAGGGCCCCGGGCTATGGTTTAAGGATCCTACCCGGCAATTCGCCTTAAAGTGATGCAGGGAAAACCCTAGAAAAATCTGCATCAGGTAGGTCGGGCATTCGGTACTTGTCCCACGCCCTTCCGATGGAGGGAGAGGGGTGAATAAGCATTCTTTCGATGTTTCGTTGGTTATAGATGAAGTTTCGACTGTTGGTTGAAAGTACCTTGATCAGAAATTTGTTCATCATGACGACACCCATCCATCATTTTCTATTTTTATCACGAGTAAGCATTTATAATTCTATAATATATCAATTTCAGAACACGTGAGAATTCATATTAAAGTTAACCTTTATTCCTGACAATCGGTATAAAAAATTCATAGATACAATATATCCATTCGTTATCAATTTTAACAGTAGCTTTAATAGTTTTTTTCCGACATATTCCAATTTTTGAGGCTGTCAGTGACGATATCTACAATTACAATTTTTAATTAATAAATATATTGTATCTATGAATTTTTTATGCATATTCACAACAATAAAGGTTAATTTTAATATGAATTTAGGATTATTATTATTCTGTAACGGATATCATAACTTGGAATTGCCTTGTAGAGCTTTTCAACTTTATAGGTTTTATTATCCAGTATCACAATAAAAAAATGGAAGTCGTTTGACGGGTAAGAATAAGGAATGCATTAAATTTCCATAACATTATTTCTACGATTTCCTCGTGGAAATATTGCAGTACCTGTCTGATTATCGTTGAGTCTGTAACTGAATCTAATTATTCGGGTGAGAAAAAATATACTTCGTAGTCAAATAGTCATTGTAAAATCGATGCCACAGTCATAACACCCAGGATATTGCGTTCTTCACAATTCACAGCTCAATTGATTATTGAATAAGAAAGTTAGCCAAGTACGACAAAAAAGTGATAATATAAATACTACACAACGTTTCTGGGATCCTTGCCCGTTTCGTGAGGTGCAGAGAAGAGCTGACGAAAGGAACAAGGATCCAAAAACGTTGTTTGGTATTTATATTATCACTTTTTTGTCTGTATTGGCTAACTTTATTATTCATTATTTTCAATCCGACGTAAATTTTTTCATCTCAATTGATTATTGATAATAGAAATGACTTTATTCACCTACCGGAGCACATGGTGAAAACACTGAAATAAGTCGACTTTCCTGCACCATCTCTGACCAACTGGTTGGGAATAATTTTGCGTGGACCATGATCGACCTCAAAAAGTTCTTAATGTGTAGAGCACTACATTTGCCTACCAGGGAAGTAATAGATTTAAGAAGACAAAATGTGCACATGCCTCCATGATGGAATACCATTCAAGATAGGCGTACAGCTCCAAGTATAAACTACCACGCTGAAGTACGCAATACTCGCACTTCGCTATAAATGCATCCTCAGCCGAATAAGGTCGGACAAGACAGCATCGTCATTCCGACCTAACGACGGATGAGGCGGTCACTTTTGTATCCGGTCACCCTATTCAGCCAAATTCTGGGACACCTTGCCATTGCAGGATATTTAACTTTTTGTGTCCTGCCGTAATTGTTGTCTCAAGTGGGACGTTGGGGTCCTGAGGCAACAATGACACGCGTGCAGCAATTAGGTCTAGCTGGCATCGAGGAATGTCTGAAAGCAAGGACGGTTCTGTGGGAAATGGTCACCTTCGTCAGCCTCATCAAAAACCCCACCAAACTCAACGTAAACATCCTCATTTATAAATATAAATACAACGATAATATTCATGTTCATATGTACCAAACATTTACACTGAAAAGCATACTAAATTTTATGATTTACAACTTTTACTTTATAATTACAATTACATAATTTTTGTTGCTGTCGTGATTCAAATTTCCAAATAACAAAAAATACACACTTTCCAAAAGGGGATATTTTTATTATTTTTTGCTGTTAAAACTGATACCCTAGAGTTATTTTCACAACATTCATAAATGTGTCGCTTTATATTTTACTCGGATGCATTTTAAATCTAAATGCCATTTTAAATTCAAAAATCTATTCACCAAATATATCAGTTTGATAAAATATATGAAGGTAAATTTAATAATCAATAATTTATATAAATTTGGTATACCGATAACAACAACAAAAAGTTGTTTAAGAAACAGTTTTGTCCATTAATAAACGATTATTAAAATATACACCGACCATTTTCTGTGGTAGCACGTATTCACTGACTACCGACGACGGTGTCAACGTCCAAATAATATATTACTTTAACAAACACCAATAAGGACAGAGTAACTGAAAAACCGAATAATTTCTTTCAGTCTTATCACATAGCTGTATTGATAATAACTTAATATCTTAGGTATCGAATTTTCTAAATATTAAACTAAAATTTCAGCAACACAATTAATTTTAATTAAATAATTAACATACCAATATTTATATTAACTTATATTTCACAATATGTTTACTGATCTGTTTTAGTCAGAGTTGTGGTACACACTGAATTAAACAGAGTAATTTTTTAAAAGTAATATATTATGTTTTTAAATGCTGATGTATATGAAACGGAAAAATCCTATGAAAAATGCCTATGAATACAAATTATTTCATCTCTGAACTTAGTAGACATTCACAAATCTCTATGTGTGTCTGATCTGATCCTTATTAGGCTGAGTCCAATTCCAAGTTACTGGTGGTTTTTTGACGAATCCTATTTCCTCAGTGGAGGACTAATAGTGAATAAATCTGTCTATCTATCTATCTAAATGTCATGGTGAAGTTAGTTGGTCATCTTAAGTGTTACGCCTCTGATTTTACAATGTGTGGTGTCGTCCAAGAGCCTTACTGCTGCAACGCCAACTACAAACTATTTTATAAAGCTGCTTCGTCTCATCCAAAGTTACCACCCCCACATCCCACGAAAAAATACAGGAATTTATCTTCGTTTTCATTGATAAACGCAACAACCTACTATACGAGACTCTCAGCACTTGAAAAAACAAAAAGTTTGAACCTTCCTGAAAATTACACTTGTGTCAACAAGGGTCAGAAGAAAATTAATCTGCAACATTATCTCGGTTTCTTTCCGGAAAATTTTCAGTGCTGAATATACAAAAAGTGTTTTGATTTTATAGCATCTTTGCCCTCAAATATTTAATAAATTTATATGAAATTTAGTGGAGGAGCATTGCATAGCGACTATTATGAAGTTTCGATAAGTAGTTTAGGAACAGATTCTCGGACAGTTACAAAATCTCATAATATGAAAATATAACGCCTTAAGCATTATTGATTACTAAAATGATTTGAAATAAATTTGAAACTAAGTGTAGGTGCCTCAAAAGGCTTTATAACGTTTTCCGCACCTACGAGGTGTGACGCGAGCTGAAGTTGCACCAATCTGGCTGGCCTGATTGGCTATAGTCTTCCTAATTTCCTGAGTGTCGGTTTAAATCAAACCTTTTTAATCGTCTCCCTTGATTAAGCAGTAACCAGTAGCATCCTGATATGGAGCCGACTGCTATAAATGGCTCATCGGGTCGTTAACGCTGTGGTCGTGAGGTCATGGACAATGAATTCGCACTTGCCCTGCCCTGTGAACCTATCGGCTGGCAATACGTCCGAACATTAACAATACAACGAACGAGTTAACAAGAGGGGCAATGACCAACACCCGATCGGCACCTAAGCACCTCTCAAATCAGATTGCAACCGCAGATGTTGTTCCTAACAAAATATTAAAGTAGTTAAAGTCCGTATAAAAATAATTCACTACAAGGAACCAGATGAATTACTAATACATTTTCATCAAAAGCAAAAAGTTGTCAACAAAATACTAAATTCTAATGGTGAAACTGAAGTACAATCGTGGCAACGACATTCATTCATTTTCCATTAATACAGATGGGTAAAATGATCTGTTTTGTATATCTTCTATATAATAAAAAAGGATGTATATTTGTATGTATGTATGTATGTATGTATTTACGTTGTTCTTTATACAAATTTTATCGCGTGGACAGAATGCAACAGAAATTGGTATACGTATTCTGCCAAAATCGAGAACCGGTACTGTGAGGGTGAGAAACGCCTAGCATACATGTGGAAAGAATTATAATTAAAAACCGTGATCATTAAATATTAAATTACTGCGCGCCAAGAGACAATGACGTCACGCGAGAGAGAGACGTTACTACGCAACGAACAAAGGAAATATTTCCTTTATCAGGAATGAAATAAAGCAGAAATATGTTCTTTAAATAAAAAGTATAATTTTATACAGCAATACTCCATCGATCGAATGGTAATAAAGAAGAATACGAATTACTTTACCATCCTTGCGGAAAATGTAAGTTAATTTTCGCACTATATTAGTTGTGAGTCTAGCTAACAATTTCATCAATGTAATATTTCGTAATGTATGAATATTGAGTGACAATTGACAATTATATCCTGAAATACTCAAGGAATATATTTAAGTATTCAATTAAATACTTTTTCGAGTTTTTATAAATAAGTACACGAGCAACGCCGGGCACCCAGCTAGTATAGAATATTCCTTATTGGTCCATTATAATTTTAGTGTTACTGACAATACTAAAGCCATATAAATTAACGTCTCAGATTTTTGTGTAAAATTTGCCAATTGTATACGCACAAGATTTGATCAAACAAAAAATAACGCAACTCAGTTTTAGACCTTTGTCCCAATGCCCTCCGACGTATTTTTAAAGAACCATCTTGACATCTTTAACAGCTTTAGAGTTTATCAACTTCAATTGTGCGGTTTTGTTGCTCCTTGCTGTCATGTTTTTTCGATTCACATGACGAAAGAAACATGGATCCCAGAAATTTTATGTGGTATTTATATCATCACTTAATTTTATCTATAATTTGCTATTTCATCGAATTATTATATTTTATACAGACGTATTATAGTGTCATTTAAAAATCTTTCTGTTTCGAAACTAACCTTGTTTGCACACTTCAGTTAAAATATTTGGAGAAAATGTTTCGTTTTCTTAGAATTATCGCTACTAGATACAATTGAATATAATTATCATTTATAGAGTTGTTTATTTTTTGACATAAACATTTAAAATAATTATGCTGATACATAAGAAAATTATTACTTAAGACAGTATTTAAATTCGTCATGGGGATGGATTATTTCTCTTCGAATCCTTTCCACGTCATCTGTATCCAAATGTCTTTTTGTTTGCACCGGTTTCAAATAAAAGCTGGAAATAATTACGAATGTAATTCCGCGGACGAGTTCAAAACTTGATCTTGAAAAACGATATACAGAGAAGGGGAATTGGAACCCTTGTGAAATCCAGAATTCGTTATGCAAGTTAACAGTCCTCTGAAGTATTAGCAATACACAATAGTTATATAAGAACTAGTTACAGCAAGATTTTGCTTGAGCCTCTTTATGGGCTGAATTCCATAAAATCTCTTTTGACTAATTACTACACTATATGTAGTTGATTTCTTGAAATCGGATTTGAATTGCTCTTATTTTTATGAAGTACAACGCAATATTCACATAAATCAGTTCAACAGGAAACATTGTTACAGGAAGGGCTAGGTTCGTTATGAATAACACGAGAGCCGCCGTTGTCATAATAAATCTAGTCAACACATTCTCTCCTGTATCACGACTTCTGCATTGTTATGGAAACAGGGAAATGTGTATCACGGGACTTAAGTATTCAGTTTTAATAATCGTTTATTTCGTGTCCTTGTGGTGTCCCACATGCTATAAATCACGATTGATAGCGTGTTGGTTAACCAACATTCTCAGGTACCAGCATGTTTTTATAGTTGTCACCTTGACACCAGCTACGAAGAGTTTAAACGGGATATGAAAGATGAGTATAAATTTCTGATGACTGCATGCGGGAAACTTTTTTTTTCAAATCGCATACGTTACAAAGAGGAACAAGTAGGATCCCCTTTATTCATCAATTAAATGAGATTATAACGTAAATGTTCAAGATTTATAACTATAAAGATGATTTTGTAGCCAGGATTGGTTGGATTCATCAGTATAATTCGAAAAAACGGGTTTCCTGTACCGAAGTCACAGAGACAAATTTATGATGATGATTTCATACTTAGAAACAGATGGGTCGTAACAGCATACGTTTATTTGATTCAATTCTGAAAGCACGAGGAAGTACGGGTCTGTTGGCGTATGCACATCTGCGTCCAACACATCCTGCAGTATGCATCAATCTCTGCCTTGAAGACGAATGTGCCATATGGCCACGACATTTAGGACAATAAAGCCACCCTCCCTGACGAATGATCTAAATACAACTTCGTAATGTCTGTGGAGGAATAAAATTATCTTTCATGTGGGATAGTCAATTTACAAAGCTTTATGAAACGACTTCGGCCTTAGAAATCGAGGTGTGAACATTATACACTCACATAAAGACAAAAATAAAATGACACTTGTTCTTAATAATTCTAATTCTATTGCTTTCTTCCTGTGTACAAACTTCCGTGATGAGGTTTCAATTCACGGGTCACAAGGTCAGCCCTAGATCGTTACCGTTTATTCAGCTAACCCCTCTCCCGCCATCGGAAGGGCGTGGGACAAGTACCAAATGTCCGACCTACCTGATCCAGGTTTTTCTAGGGTTTTCCCTGCATCACTTTTAGGCGAATTGCCGCGTCGGAGCCCTAAACCATAGCCCGGGCGCCCTAGTTAACCCTTGGATACCTTCCACTACCCTTCCACATCCCCCTTTCAGAATCCTTCCTATGCTATTAAAGGGGAGTTGCCACCATGTGGATTACCCTCATGTAGCCTGTTACCCTGAAAAAAAAAGTTTAAATTACAGTTATAAGAGATTCGTTTACAATTAATATTTATGAAAGATTTTAGTTAAGCATGAAGTCCTAATCTCACGTTTCCCGTGGAAAGAACAATTGGCATTTGCTGCGGCATAAATCAACTATTGTAATTGAAAGTTTGTATTTGCTTTATCCGTGTCGTCGTCCTTTAATGATATGGAACACGTGGCTTTTTTTCATGACTCTGCTGGAAGCACATCCAATGATATTGCTATGCTTTTTGCCGCTAATCATTTCACTTTTTCACTATTATCACTTGTTTGTGTTTATTCTACTATTATTGGGACTAGACTAAATTAATACGTTTGAAGATAGAGCGCGAGTTTTTTTTATTATTTTTTATAAGCATAGGAAGGGATTTGAAAGGGGGGGGATGTGGAAGGGTAGAGGAAGGTAGCCAAGGGTTACTAGGGCCCCCGGGCTATATTTTAAGGATCCTACCCGGCATTCGCCTAAAGAAATGCAGGGAAAACCCTAGAAACACCTGCATCAGGTAGGTCGGGCATTGGGTACTTGTCCCACACCGTTCCGATAGCGGGAGAGTAGTTTGCTGTGGGGACCTAGTAATTCCATTCTCCGTGCCTCGACCACTTTAGGAGGCACCTGGCCGACTATTCCAATGGGAATAGCGGACAACGCTTACCGTATGCCCAAGGTCTGTGACCCCGGAACATACACCTCTCAGAACAGGCCGAGGTGCCTCGGCTCGTGGGAAACTTAGTTCAAAAACGGAGAGGAAAAGGCATTCCCAAAGGTAGTCCCTTCGTATCTCTCCGAAAAGGTTCGAACTGGCAGAGAATATCCGTCGCCCTAGCGCGAGTTTTTTTTTTATTATTATTATTTTTGGGCAACAGGCTACATGAGGGTGATCCACATTCGGCAACTCCCCTTTAATATCATAGGAAGGGATTAGAAAGGGGGGATGCGGAAGGGTAGAGGAAGGTAGCCAAGGGTTACTAGGGCCCCCGGGCTATGGTTTAAGGATCCTACCCGGCATTCACCTAAAGAAATGCAGGGAAAACCCTAGAAAAACCTGAATCGGGTAGGTCGGGCATTGGGTACATGTCCCACGCCCTTCCGATAGCGGAAGAGGAGTTTGCTGTGGAAACGCAGCATTCCCTAGCGCGAGTTTTTAATTCCTACCACATTTAATATGCTTGATGAAATAAACACACTAGCAGTTAAAATTAATTTAAATTTAAAATTACTTTAATATTACTTTGGAAAGCTCTATTAATATAAAATTAATATTACGTGTGACGACGCTTCACATCAATCTACACGGAGTTCTGACTGCTATCGACTTTCTTTCACCGCGCCGCAGTCAAGACTACTCGCCAACAAAGCTTTCTGGCCGGGCCAACAATTGAGAAAACCCTGCCTTTACAATATTTCCCGTGTTACAATACATAATGCACAGATCAGAAATTATTCGTGAATTCAATTTTGTGCTGCAAACAGTGATAAATTTGAAATATATTATTATTACCAGTTTCTTGATTCGCTGCTTTAATATAATTATTGTTCTAAAGTAAACAATTAGAATAGTATGTCAACTACAGAAATAAAGTTGTGCGAAGAGGAACAACGAATTAATATGTAGAAATTTCATCTCGTCCCAGTTTGAGATAATCAAGATTATTAATGATAAAAAATTCTGATATTCACAATAATATAAATAAAAAAATACATGGACTTATTGTGAGTAAAATTATAATCAATAAAATATATCTAACTTTGTATTTAAAAACATGATAATATCTAAAGTGTAAATTATATCTGAAGAGGTTCTAAAAAGAAAGAAGCGTCGTTTATTTAATGTTTTATTAAAAAACATAATTTAAGCAGGCTATTTGTATATTTATATAATCTAGATTATTTTTTTAAGTATTATAAATTTGTGCTGTTGGTAAAAAAATATGTTCAAACTATTATTTGAGCAAACTGAGCTACCATAGGTTTATAAATCCCGGAAATTTGAATAAATTTTCGATAATGATGGTTTATGTTTGCTTTTATTTCCCGGAATTGCTCACAGAAAAGCTTGGACCGAGAAAGGTGCGCCTAAAATTTATCATGACATGAAAAATTTACTCTATGATTTCGTAAGGGACCAGTCAACCAATTATCGCATTTTGATCTAAAAATTGTTGGCAATTTTTTCCAAATTTAAGTACATCATGCCCACATACCGTAAATTAAATGAAACTAACATCCATTCATGAAACATTCAGTACTGGTAATTCCATTAACGAATGTCTCTTAAATCTTATTACCACCTTCTTAGGTGGTATCTGATCGATCTGTAAACCCGTTACACGGAAACGCTATTTATATTTTACTGAGAGTGTAATCATTTACAGTAATGAAACTTCTTTGAGAATGATCTCGAGTTGTAAGAATGGAACTACCTTTATAGAGAAACCCATAAATTAATCGTAATGATATTCAAACTATAATAGGGAAACATGAAGCGAATGTAAATGGAAACAGTTTCACTGTGTTGATATATGGCTGACTAGTTTTGATAAGGACCCTCGTCTAATGTGAAAGCTGAGATTACGACTTCTCTGCGATAATTTTTTAATGCAAAAACTGGAATGACGCCAATTCAAAAGTTCCTGCAACTAATTCGTAAACTGAAATAGACAAGAGAGAAAAAAAACACTATGCAGGAGAAACTTTTACATAAACCTAATTACGTAGACGCCAAAGAACAAAGAATAACGAAAATCAATTTCCTCTCCGGAGGTAACGATTCGCTGTTGAGTTAATCTAATCCTTAACAAAGAAATGTAGGGTATTATAATTGCATATTATAATATGAGCGTTTTTCCTGTGCTTCTGTTCCAGTCTGATCAGCATTTAATAACTTAATTAATTAATATGATTAACTACGATATATCGTCAACATTTTTTACTTCGGCAGATCATAGCTGTATCTTTTTGACAGATATGAATGTAGGAAATGTTCCCTTCAGCCGGAGAAAAAAATTTGAAGCTTCCTTATCTGCGATCAACCAGCCACCGCTGCCATTATATGCAAATTCTGAGGGTAAAAAATTATGGTTCCAAACATTTTTATCTCTATTCAGGAATACAAACCTATTACTCATCACTGGCTCAGAGTTCTCCCTGTATCACTGCATCACTGTATCACCTGATTGCTATAGAGGAACAGCTATGTTCACCGAAATTATAATTATTAGCGCGAGATCTCTAAAATATGACTACAACTATTTTAAAAGACCATTTAGCTTAGCGGAATACTTGTTTAGATTGATTGGATATCAGTTAGGAAATATATACAAACCATTTGTATTTGATTAATGAATCGAAGACAAATAATTTGTATTCAGACTTAGAACTATTATACCGGGCACTAAACACATCACACAAAAGTCTGCAGAACGCTCTGCGCAGACATGGTCTGCTGTAGCCCCAGTATAAATATTAGAATGTTATTTTAAAAATTTAATCTCTCTGTAATATTCAAATCGGTTACTTCTTTGTCATATTTTGCTTAAAAATATGAAAATTTTCTTACTTTTTCTTTCATTGTCATCATATTGTTTATGAAATTAGTTGCAATAATTTCTTGTGTTGTTATATTGGCCAGACTAAACGATCTTTGTTAACTTTAATTAAGGAATTAAAGTGTGTTGTTTGGAACTCAATCATTCTTTCGATTTTGACAGTATTTTTATTCTAGATAAGAAAATTAATTTTTTATAATAATAATATAAAAAATTCTCCATACTACGTCCAACAAATCTTGTTTAAATATAAAACAAGGCACGTCTCATTTAAATATTATAAATTACGGTTTGTTAAGTAATCTCTCTTAGTTTGTATATTATGTTTTTATATTCTTTGATCATATTATTTCATACTTGACAAAAATCACAACTGTTGATCGAAACGTGAGCTCACTTAATAATCATGTATTTTTCAAAATTATTTTTTTATCGTCTAATGCGGGTCGTTAATTGCTTGTGTTTCATTTGTTAATAATATTACCGGTTTAGAAAAGTATTTTGTTTCATATCGCCTATTGCTATATTAGACAAAAATCACGTCTTTCAAAATGAATTTTTTTGTCACTTTACAACCGAAATCCTAATTTGAAATTGTTATAAAAATTTTATACTATTTTCCTTCGGCTTTGACGTAATTTGAATGATTGCCAGTCAATTTATTATGAAAGATTTAAAACATTACATTACAACCTTCACGACGTTTCATTACTAATTTTTTTGGGTTTCTTCAGGTGTAAATTTCAATTAAATGATAACGTCTTCATCTATAAAACCCTAAAATTTTTTGTTACTAACATGATAATTTATAATATATAGTTACGAAATTATAGAACATTACTTACAATGAATTACATGATATATAGATAAACATAAATTTCTAAAGTGTGTTTTTCACACACGTTGCGGCCGAAATGACTGTTACATTTACAATGCTTAAGAGTAATGTTGATATTAAAATAACAATGGAGAGAAAAAATTATAATGCAATAATTAGATGACGATAACAACAAATTAATTCGATTTAAATTATTGGTATAATTTTTTTTTACATAAATGGGCGAATCATTGGATCTAATATGCAAAATTTCGCTCTTCAATATGGCTTATATTTTCGTTCACCATCTAAAATTTTTACATTATACATATATAAGTTATATTTTTTAAATAAATATGTTTTAAATCTTTCACAATAATTTTTTTAGCTAATAGGATGGTGTTTTTTAATTTATTTTAAGAAGTCGGATAAATTTAATTGAATGACTTTTGCTTACAAGAACACAACTGATTTATTTCGGCTTGTATTTTATATGCTAAAGTCTTACCATAAGTTCACGGGGAAGGCGCCAGATTTATGGGCTATAATTGAATCGTACTGCGGACAACGTATGACCTGCGATAAAAATCTCAGGCCGTAGCGAAGTGGTACAACACTAGTAATATTTACGAGCTCTCATCTGAAGCACTGTAATCGTATTTTGCGGTCGAGGGCATCTCCACATTGATCCCCGATAGATAAGTCTGCTACGAGTTCTATTTATAGAAGAAAAATAGCTGCCAATTTCCTGTTGTGAGACTCCTGTATCACTTATAACTCACGTCAAGTATTCTGTGGAATCTTCTAGAATTATGTCATATTTTATCGAATGTGGCCACATCACAGGAGGTTAAAGTTTCTGTCGCCAGGAAATAATTCTGATTTGTGAAACTTTTTGCACTACGGAATTGAGCGGACAACTAAATAATCAAATGACTGATAATCGAAAATGGACCCCGACAAATATAAAATTATTCTCCCCAGACTACAGTACGAAGAAATACATCATCGAAAAACAAGAGGAGGTATCGACGAACACGAGTTACCTACCTCATTAGATATTCAGGAAACCTTTCAACCCGATTTCAGACACTATCAATCACATTCTGCCGAAGTTGACGACTGGGAATCGCATCGAAACAACAATTCGTTACATTTTCAAATGTCTAGAGGTTTTCACGCGGAAAATATGTGACTGATTGGAAAGTACAGAGAATTTATTAAGGATTGATGAATCGGTGTGTTGTGTTCGTAGCTGAATTGTAATAATAACGACGTGAGTCGCAAGAAACGGAAATATAACACTAGGCGAACAGATTCCATTTACTGATGCTATCAGATATTAAACGTTTTTTTTAAAAGGTTTCTCTAAAAATCAATTCTTTTCTGTTACAAAAGAATTTGTTCAATGACGTAACAATAGTCATAAGACTAATTGGAATCAACGTTCAAAATTATTTCATCGTACAAATATAACGATTTTCTGTTGAAACTGATGCCCAATTTTTTAGTCGATATAATATACTGAGTAATAAACATACTCAATTTCCTTGCACTTAATTTTATTTCAGTTACAACGAAGAATAATAACGGATGATGGGCTTGGTAGTGATTTCATTTGGCAGGTTTCTCTCAAAGACTTACAAGCTCCATTATCCGAGGCAGTTACTCTTATTTACGGCATATCTGGATCTGTCTCTTTAAAATATCGAGCATTGAACGTAATGTATGTGGCCGCGTGTGCTACTGCTGAATAAGGCCAATCAGGTTCGTGGTGTAATACTACAGTAGGTGCACGGTATTGTGCAATTTGATAATATTATCTACACAAATTTAATATCAGTATTAGAATTCAGATCGTAATAAGGCAGAAAAACCTTACTTCAAAACTGTTTTGCATGATGTATTATTATATAAAATTAATAACCTGAAGAGGTCGTAAAATAAGGATCAAAGGGTGGTATAATTAACTATTTGTTAATAAACAATTTTCTGACTCAACCAGCTTAATTATTTATAATGATTTGAATTTAGTTGTGGTTTTATATAGCTGAGTTTTGTTTATATAGTTAATGTTTTTTTGTGCAAAATAACTGAAGTTATTCAAATTTGAATATTGGCCGAATATTCGTGACTCGCCTCGATATTCCAAATACTCCAACTTAGGTAAACATATGGGTTGACTAATGTTTGAACAAGTAAACAAATTAAATAAAATTTGTACATTTATGGTTTTTCAACGATTCTAACACCTCTTTTTAAAAGAATTACACACAAATAACTCTAGTTTACGGATATATAAATATATAGGACACCAAATGAGCTTCGCTATAAAAAAATTGACACTTTGATCAAACCGTTGAAAAATAATCTTGCACAAATTCTTATTGAAGTTGAGACGCGATTTTTAAATGTTAAATGAAGAATACCGTCGGAATATTGCGTGTTCTCTATATCAATATGACGTTATCACGACCTGCTTGGCGATCCGTTTGCTAAAACATTTGCGTTATATTGAACATATCGTCATGATTGCTCCCGACAAATGCTATAAAAATTTTCTAGATTAATTTATAAAACTGTAAATTAATTCTTCTGATACAAATATTTCTCGGAATATTAAAAGTTTCTTAATGTGAACAATTATATAAAAAAGGATGTATATTTGTATGTATTTACGTTAATCTCTATACAAATTTAAACGCGTGGACAGTTTGCAACGAAACTTAGTACAAATATTCTTAAAAACGCGAGAAACGGTACTGTGGGGGTGAGAAACCCCTAGAATAAAGGTGGAAAGAATTATAATTGAAAAACGTGATAATTTGGTGTTAAATTTCTGAACGCCAAGGGATCATGACGTCATGCAAGACAGACGTTACTATGCGACGGACAAAGGAAATAGTTCCTTTTTCCGTTATGAATTAAAGCAGAAATATTTTTATTGAATAAAAAGTATAATTTTATCCAGTAATACTCCATCGAATTATAATAAAATATAATAGAAATACTTTACGATCCTTGCGGAAAATGTAAGTTAATTTTCGTGCCATATTAGTGACTCCAATATGGCGACGATTTGTTTACAATGAGAATATAGCTAACAATTTCATCAATTTAATCTTTCGTAATGTCTGAAGACTGTGGGACAAATATATCCTGCAAGACTCAAGGAACATATTTAAGTATTCAATTAAATACTTTTTCGGGTGTGTATAAATAAGTACACGGGCAACGCCGGACACCCAGCTAGTAAGAAATATAAACAATAAAAATGTTTCATTGTTACTTATTAAATACGGTTAGTTGTTCTTAATTCTAGGTGAAATGAAACCGAAAAAGTAAGCGTGTACAACCAATCACATTTAATTTGTTACGATTTAAATACAAGCATGTTGCGTAATACATTTATAACATAAAAATATCATCCAGAATGGTTCAATATCATGAGATGTTAACAATTTTTTTTAACATTGAAATTGTGATATGATAGAAAACTCAAGATTTGGGGTTTGGTTCCTCCACGTGTCTCCGTGTGTACCTGAGGCAGAGACGAGGAAAGCCACGTGTCACAGCCAATTACAATCCGAGTTACTGCCGTCACATTTCATACAGGCACGCACCATTGTGCTACTAGAAATTAACGACATTACTCCCACACGGAGCGGTCTTGTCATGTCAGCCTCTACAATTACAGCTTAGTTACAAGAGTGATTTAAATTATGACATAATAAAGTTACCTCATTTGGCGAGCATCTGTGCCAAGGTCTTGACTTCCAATTCAGTTGTCAAACCTACAAACTGAGTATCGAATATCTTTTTATTCCCTGACACATTAAATTTACTGTTGAACTATTTTCAATGGTTCAAACTGTGGGTCAGTCTATTTTTAAAATGATCCGGTAAATTTATGTCCTCTATAGAATAAATATTGATTCGGTGAAAAGAATTTCGAAATTTTAGCTGCTGTAAGAAGGTTACTTTTCAGAACTGTACTAAAATTTTCCATTAACACACAAGGCTAATTATCCATACATGTAGAACAGCCGTGGAAAACCAATAATAAAACTAAACATATCGGGATAAATCGGTCACCGATAAAATTAAATTTACATGCATTAATGTATTTATCAAGAAAGTTATTTAAGTTTCTATAATTTTGACGATTTCAAGTTCAGGACTAGTAGGCACCGAGTTGATGAGGGTTTCTTATCATTTTCCGGAGTAAATAGGCACATAATGTTCCTTGATAACCAAGTCCATAAACACAATAATTGGTGCCTGTATGTGTAACAATTAATTGATAGTCGACGATGTTGTGATTGCCCGGAAAATCTGAGTGGAGTGCAGATCCCTTCTGAGTTGTTCTAATGTTTTTGTAATCACGTGAGTTCAGGGACGAATGGGAAGACTCTATGGTCTCTAACCAGGGCGATTAGTGAAGAGAATCGCTTACAAAATAGCTATGGGGCAGAGAGGACCCTCGAACGAGAAGAATGGAGACACGTCGGTTTACTGCTGGAGACACTGTCATGAAAGCATAGGACATAAATGAAGTTCATGTCTGACGATTCCTTTATATTCGGTAGGCTGCCAATGTTTCTCATCCTTCGATATGGTTAGAGTAAGAATTCCTTGCACATAATGAGAATGAGTCTAAGGGGATCAGATTTACTATCTGACAATTAATAGTCTAGGACACCAAATTATTTGTTGAATAAATGGATAACTTATTATTCATCCTATCATGAAACAATTGGTACAATTGGTACCGGGTGTATTCGTTGACCCTACACTTGCCCTTGTAAATTGTACACTATTATTTGAATGAGACCATTTGAATTATATGTTAAGAAATACGTGGGCGTAGCAACTACATGCAAATTTTAATTACTTGAATAAATAGAAAATGATCTGTATTTAAATTATAATACTAAAAATTTATATATTCGTTGAAGAATGTGGATGAACGTTGCAGATTATTTAATTAATTTAACCCTTTAGTGTTGATTTTTTATATTTTTTAAAAATAAATATTTAAATATGTACTTTTTTGAATACAATACGGTAAAAATTACCAAAATATACGAACCAAATTTTTATAATATAATTTGAATATTTTTATTATGTGACAAATATGCAACATTCTATTGTTCTAAATATGAATGGTCATTAATCTATAACTTCAATTTTTAAGTTTTGTTGTATATGTAAATAAAATTTGGCTTCAGTAAATATATTTAAAAGTATAAAAAAACAAAATTTTATTCATTAAAAGATGTTAAAAAAATAAATGTATTCATGAAATTACCAAAAATTTTGATCAATAATACAATATTTAAAAAAAATTATAGATATATATATATAAAATTTTACGAAACAAAGTAGGTCTGATTTATCAATAATTCACGTTAAATGAATAATTATTATCTTAGTGTAATAAGAATAACACTTAAATTTTCTTACTTCAAAAAACATTAAAAAAAGAAAAGAAAATAAAGTTGACCTGCGAGCAGAAAAATCTGAACTAGGAGAGATTTGTCCACGGATATAAAAAGTTTCACATTCCCTGAAGTGCATGTTGTTTCATATCTGCATCACAATTTAGGTCTCTTAGAAACCAACAGACACCTCTGGGGTCATAGTAAAAGTTATGTTGTATATATGCTATACTATACACTATAAGGTTAAAAATACTGAATTATGTACAAACAGGCAGTAATTCAATACATTTAAAAGTGGAAAAGTAGAGTGCGCAACAAAATATTGGAGGCAATACGACGTTATGAACAGCAAATCCTGTTGATAGCATGAACCCAGAACTTTAATCCTACGTCTTATAATGGGCATCACTGTCCATATAAAGTTTGGAGCGAGGTGATTTAATATTCAATAATTCCATGTTTTCTGATGGCTGTGGATACTCTCACCATACATTTAGAGTGAAAAGTTTTGGGCTTTTAACCCACGCATACAAAAAAATCTTCCAATGTCTTCAGTTTTTACAGTAGCCACGCCGGTACTAATATGTAATTTATTATTCTCCCCCGAACAAATACAGCCAAAGCGATATTTCAGCCCGGAAAGGGTGCGGTTGAGAGCGTGACATTTTGCTAATGGAAGTGGAAATCTGCGTCGGGAACGCGTGTGACGTTTGTTCGGCCGCCCGGAGAGTTGGTCCATTCACGCGGCTCATTCACTTCGCTCCGCACAGCCATTCCGTTCACCACTTAATTACAACTTTGTCCGTGTCCCGCAGCTCATCCATTTCCATTTGCACCCCGCCCTCTATTTATACCTGGGTCCCACAACTCACTTCGAGACAAATTATCCCCGAGATAAATTTGTCGGAGTTTCACAGGTCTTTGTTAAGAAGTGGTTGGAAGAAAAATCACCTCCTGGTTTGTTATTTTTAACGCAGGCAGGCTTCGGGGAAAAGGAGAGGGGAGGAGAAATGGAGGGAACACGACAAAAATCGCTGTAACTCTTGCTTTATCGTCGCCGCTGTGATTTAGTGCGCCCACGAGACGAACTCCCGCACCGCAGAACCTCAGCACCATCCACAGACATCTCTCCTTAAGAACGCTGCACAAATTCTCCAACTTGAACCAGTTGGTTAATCATAATTGTGAGTTTGAACCTGCTCATTGATGTTTCTACTTTAACAACGACCTGAACCATTAAGCGGACATTACCGATATCAGAGGCCAGTCTCGTGCACACAGACAATCTATAGCTTGTCCCTTTTACGACCCATCACGCTGCCCCTTCGTTAACGACGCACCTGTATTCCCTCCCTGGGGACAATAAATCATCAGACGTGAAACCTCAGCCATGGAGGCTTTGAGTTAACTACGAGACTACCGGCTATTTAGCGAGGCCAATCTGTTTACTTAGAAAACTGAGCGAACGGAGCTCATTCCAATTACGATTAATTCCAATTACGATTTCATTCCAAAATCTTTCCATACCACTTCAAAATTACGAATTTATAATGAAACTCCCAACAACAAACCCCTATCATCCAGTTTGTTTTATTACGTTTTCAGTATATAATATCATGTACTCCTTTGTAATTCTGTATTCAAATCGCAATGATTCCAGTTAAAGACTACTGGAATTACCAGTCGAGTCTCTGAGGAAAAGTATAATAAAGGTAGTGTGTTTCTGCTCGGCTTTAAGGCATGTTGGGTCTGTGCTGTGTAAATTTTTCATTAAAGTTTTTGAGTTGTCAACTGACTTGTGCAGTTGTGTCTCTCTAGGCTGCACCTGAAGAAACGTTGTGTTCTATTTATATTATCACTTCTTTTGTCTGTATTTTGCTATGTTACTTATTATTAATTATCAATCAGCCGTAAATTTTTCTTTAATGATATTATCAGTCTGGATTAATGTGTAGGAATTTTGATTATTCCTGATCACCATCATGTTTCAGAAGAATAGCCTATGACCAGAAATATTTACGTAAAAGTAGTATCGTGATGCATTGCCGATCAGGATACGATCACGATTTATATATTTCCGTTTTAGATGAAACTTGTTTATAATAAAAAATTAAAAAATAGAGTCATTTGGTGTACACATCACTTGAGGTCACCTTCCTCGAGTGTTTGATAACTATACTGAATTATTCTAAGAAATTTTTTGCAGAGTGACTCCAGAACATTTAATTCGCATTTTAATCCTCAAACTATCTTATAATTATGAAAGTGGAAAAAAGAAACACAATGACCAAATGGTAAAATCATAAATTAGACTTAACTTCAAAGTCGATGACACTTTGGTAAAAATCAAATAAGGCCACACAAGAATAATATAGTCAAATTTTCAACATCGAAGGAGAAATTCGTTAGAGAATGATAATGATTCAGACGATGCATAGTTTTTGTGCATAAAAATTGATTAAAATGGAATTATCAAATTAAATGACTTCCCGGTAAATTAGGTTCTGCCTTTTTCTCACTACAGACAATTTCTCAGTAAGTAGACACAATCAAGTTCATTTTCATTCGATAACGTGTTACGATACTGCAATATGGGCTCCATTCTCCTCGAAATTTGGAAATTATCAAGATCCAAAAACGGAATATTAGAACCGAACAACTTGTAAACAGCACTTTAAATATGGTGGAATATTAACTTTCCCTAGTACATATATTTTAGAAACTATAATGAAAGTGATACGAGAGCCAAGACACGAAACTTGTTTATTTTACAGATGCGGTATTTGGAATGCTTACCTTTATTTCTCTCGTTTATGAATCACTCCAATATGTAAAACTATATTTATTCACACTATCTTTCCGCACACTTTAAATCCCTCTCTGCCAAAGAATGTATAATTTATTAACTAAGCCTGGGAGGTTCTCTCGCAGGAGAGACGGAGAGAGCTACTTTCTGGGAGGCCTTTTCGTCTCTCCGTTTTTTAACTAAGGTTCCCGCAAGCTGAGGCACCTCGGCCTGTTCTAAGAGTGTTTTTGGGTCACCGTTCTTGGGCATATGGTAAGAGTTGTTTGTTGTTCCCATTGGAACAGTCGGCCAACTGCCTTCTAAACTGTCGCGGCTGCGACAGCAAACCCCTTTCCCACTATTGGAAGATCGTGGGACAAATACTCAATGCCCGACCTACCTGATGCAGGTTTTCTACGTTATGTCCTACATCACTTTTAGGCGAATGCCCGGTAGGAACATTAAATTATAGCCCGTGGTCATTGTCTACCTTCCTCCACCCTTCCGCATCCCTTCCTATGCTATTAAAGGGGAGTTGCCACCATGTGGATTACCCTCATATAGTCCTTTACCCTAAAAAAATGAATATATAATTTAAATAATATAAACACATGAATATCATTGCAAAACGTAATGAAAAACTGTTTCAGCATAAGAGCGACGTATATGAAACGAGAAATCGCTTGTCTAAGAACAGATAAACATCAGCTTAAAATTTATCAATCCAGCTTTCATTATTCCGAGATAAAGTTATTTAACTGTCTACTGACGTGTGTAAAGACAGAAATTAATGTTAGAATTATTATTAATAAATTTAAAAATATCCTATTTTCCTGAACTTACTACTCAATTAATTTGATAATCAGTTTTTAAAATTGATTTGAACTACAAATCACCTAAAACGTACTGCCATTTTTTTCAGTTTTATTTCATACATCATCTGACGTAAACTCATCATTACTGAGACGAAACGAAGTTTCTTGACACCAAAAGTAATCTGTGAATAAGTAAATAATAGGAATAGTAAACTGAAACAAGTGGACTGACTTTTTAATTGCCTATTTTGAGATTTTTTGTTATTGTACCATCATGATAATAGTTTCAATGTAATACAAATAAAACAGAGAATATGATAGAGTTTATTTGATGAAGTAATGGAAAATTTTTATTATGATTTATTTACAGAAATAATTTAAAACGTAGTACATATAATCTCAAGACGTTTTTCCTACATACTCATATTATATTCCGTTGGATGAGGAGATGACATAATTCAGATTTATTCTGAGATCATTGAGGTGAGTGTCGGGTTGCTTTTGTGAAGGTGGTCCAAAGAGGACGAAAACCATTAAGTAAACTTGTCACCCAAGAAATATGTGAAGCCATTGAAATAGTTTAAGGCCTTATTCAAACACAACTCGACTTTATGTCGGAATGGTAATGAGACGACGGCGTGGACAACCCTCGGATGGTATCATCCCACTCATCACAAACAGAAAAACAAGCGTTAATAATGGACCGTATTTATCCAGCTACCCCTCTTTTGTAACGCGCATCTAGCGCCTGCTATCTCGAAATTACAATCTAATCGCAAGTAATGATATATTTTACGGGAACGCACCATGGGAAGCAGTACCTGTCGCCCTCTTTCGTTAATTGATACCGCTGGGAGATGATTGGCTGCGTTGCAGGTGTGAACTTTTCTGTCTTCGAACTACCGATTTTAATTGTAATGAATTGGTTCTGGCCGCAGGTATCCCAATTTACATGCAGAAAGCAACGCTGTTTCATCATGCCGTATGGTCGTAATCGATTACTGCCCATATTTGAAAAGAAATCAACAGCTAAGTGATTTACTATAAGGGAAGTGAGGGCTTATGAAACTATTTTTAATTACAGCCACATAAAAGCTTAATTTCGCTCCATAAATGTGAACACGGAATACTTTAAATGACCACACGCACCGCGGTGGAAACAATTATTAATAATAATTCTCTGATTGATGACTATTTAGCTGAAGTAGCAACGAGTTTAAAGATATTCATGCTCGAGTTTCAGATCGACTGTCCTTTCCAAATTTTATTCATCCCTGCTTAATTACTCACATAAATACCGAATTATCTACTGGTACGTATTAAACATGAATCACAACTTCGAGATATAAAAGGATAACATGTGACGTTTAACTAATAACCTGAAATTGTTTTAATCTGTCAGTAAATTTACTTTGTTCTGAAATAATGCGAAATCATAAGAATCCCAAGAAAATCAATTTAGAAGTCTTAAATGAGTGTTAATATTTTCCCTGACGCGTTCCTACAATTTAAAGTAACTCTTGGCATGTAGAATACAATACGAATAAGGAAAATATATGTGTGTGTTCAAAGGGGAAAATACAAACGTTTCTGTAACAACATGTAAACGTTTATACGTAAGTTCTTGGCAAATGTCACAGTATACGGCTATTTTATTAGTTTCGTTTTATAAGTGTCGTTGACCGAATGATTTTCGAGATCAATTGATTATTTGACTGATTTGTCACATGGTGAATATTCACTTTTACAAATTGCGGTAGTTTAATATTATTAATTGTAATATTTAATATAATTTGACAAATATATTTCAATAAATAAGTAATAAATACAGCTAATAAGTCAGAAAAATTGATTAATTAAATAAACCAAAAATTCCTTTAGAATACAATGTTTTTAAAGTTTTGAATTTATGCAGACATATGCTAAATTAAAAGACAGATATGATTTGAAAACTTTGTGTTACCTGAAAAATACCCAAAATTGCTGACGAAAAGGAGTACTTAATTAATCATTTTTTCTGGAATCGTTGTTTTATATGAAAAAAGTAAAATTTTCCAATTTCACAATATTTACTGTTTTTTTTTATTATTTCATTATTAATTAAAGCAGCTTTATTTATCTTATTACCCGTATTTGAATTTTACCGGAATTTTCATAATTCAAGTTACATTAGTAACATTACCGTCAAACTTCATTCATGTCAAGTCATTAATTGTATCGAAATTATATGAATACCTAATAAATATTTATTATATTCTAGCATTCACATTACATAATATTTACAGTCAATGTTTTTAATATAAATTGTCAATTCATTATCAGAAAGATTTTGTAAGAAAAAAAGTGGTAATATCTTTTTTGAGATTGATCGCATTAGCTTCTGAGTTTGTAATGAATTCTTTTGGGAGTTTATTAAATATAATAATATGATTATAATGGACTCTTATGTTTATAATTGACAGTTATCTGCCTGTTTGGTTATAATATTTCTAATTCCTTAAAATTCTGAACATCTAAATGCGTTGTAAATAGATGACTATAATTTATTAAAAGAAGCATTGTTTTTTGTAATTAATAAAATGTGTGAGTAGTAATTCTCTACATTTTTAAAAGCCCGCTGCATTTTGTAGGCTAATTGAAGAAACTTTAAACGTAACTCGAGCAACGATCATTCACCTTGGTAGTTTTTACAATATGTCAAAAAGGATATACATAAGAAAATTAAAACCGGTCTTCTGTGGTGTAGGGGTCAGCGTGACTGCCTCGCTTCACAGAGGTCCCGTGTTCGGATTCCGGCGAGGTCACGGATGTTTGTGTGCGAGAGAGAAACTCTCGTCCAATCAGCTCCCCGACAAGGAAAAAAAGAGTTCTCGTACTGAGTCGCTAATAACCAGAGAGAGCTGTTGATGCGACTGCAAATAAATCAATATAAAAAAATAAAACTGATTCTTCTATATTAAAATTACTGCACCATGTTATTCAATTTAATTTGTGTTCGGGTTTATTAATAACAAGATTTCAATTTCTTATTGACAGAAAATCCGAATAAACTTTTACTTCATAAATTTTATAATCATTTGTCTTTTCAGTTCAAGAAAGCTTTCACTAGCCACAAGCCGTATATGCTACGGTTAAACTGAATGAAAGTATCAGAATAAAAAAATGTTGACGGTACCAGAAATCGATCTTCGATCTTTATACCTTAATTTTAAAGTGTAAAAAATCTCGCAATTTATTGAAAACGTTATAGCTGCAAACCAATGGAGTAAATGAGTATAAAATGATGGTGAAGTACAATTTCATAAAATGCCGTCGGTTTTTATTATACACTATCTGTGTGCCCAGAATTGTCTGGGTTGTCATAATTAAACTCAGTGACATCCATAGCCTCTGATTTGACTCCAGATTTTGGTTGGTTTTGCGTTTTTTTTTATGTAACGAACCTCCCATACCTAGAGGGGTTGAAATTACACACAAAAATATATGGAGAAACGCTGTCTATCTCATTGACCACGAGATTTTTCTTTCGACGCAATTATCGGTCATTTTAGCATGTTTGAAAATTTCCACCCCCGTTCCTGTAGAAGGTATTGATGTCTTACCCACAGAGTGTTTATTTCCGGTTTGATAGGATCACATGTTCGTAGATTTGTATCTGGAACATACACATTTAGATACAAACACACACAGAAACGTGCAGTCTATTTTATTTATTAGAATGTATATAAGGGAGTAATGACTCCTGAATAAAATTTTGTATATAAATTATTAAACTGATAGTCACACAATTATGGCTGCGCTTCGATAACGAAAGCGACAGTCAGTCGTGACGAAGTTGAAATACGAGTTTACACTTATACACAAAAATTTACGTTCATCATATGATTACCGTGAGTAAATATTTTATCAATTATTTAAGTCTGATTTGTGTATAACTGATGATAATATCAGATGTATATAATTTTCAATAGCAATAAAAACCTACATCAACGTTAGAATTCAATGTTGTATTCCAACATTTCATAGTCTGTAAATATTTCATACGAGAAATAAGGAAATAACTGCAAACACAAGCAATTACTGTTTTTAATTACTTTATAAGCCTCGTTACTTTAGAACGTACGAAACATCTGTACATCTGTTTATGCTACGAGAATAACTTCCTTAAGGTTCTTATTTTTCCTACAGCAGTTTCTGCCGCTTAATTGTTTGCATTACTCATGCTTGCAACGTCGTAAAGACGTCGCGGTAGTCTACTGTTACGCGTCTATCTTCCACAATTTTACACAAGTTATCAAACATTTGGTTTTTTTCAAGTCCTTGTGCGGGTTATATTTTCATGTCCATAACCTTATCATGCAACAGCACGTTTGAACATGTTTTTAAAGTGACTTTATGACTTAATATATATTCTCCGCTTAATGCTTTATAGGACGAGGCATTATTTCAATGAATTTACTAACCTATTCAGCCATAAGCTTTTAGGAAAGTTATATCGCTGGAACTGATGTCACCGCCAGTACACCAATAAAGAGGTACTTAATGGCGTTTTTTTTTCTCGTGTCAATACTTGAAAGACGCGTTTCCCTCATTAACGTGGTAAAATAAGAAGATGTAAATGAAGACCCGTGACGTCACTTCGTATCCGCACGGATGGGCGAGCTGTTATCTGTTGGACGAGGAATGCCTGTCTGCGTTCTCCGTTAATGGAGATAAGCGGGGCAGGCCGCCGCATTCTTCCCGGTGCCACACCAACACGTGGACTCAGGACAGGATGTGCTTCGTCGACACTATTGGTCACTGCTCCCCAACATTATCTACAACAAATTTATTCCATGCCAAATTTCTCAAAATTAAATAGCTTCTGAGACTAAAAAGAAATCTTAGGCGATGTTAAATTACCTCATCAAAACCAAAATTAGATTCCGACGACTGAGCTACCAGCGGCTGTCGTGTTTTCACTTAATTAACTTCAGGTGTTAACGAAACACGTTCAAGAAAATTAATGAGAGGCCAACAATGTACGTAAAAACAAAACGAACCTCTTCGAAAAATCAGCGTATTAGGGAATATAAATATTTGAAAATATAATTGAGGTCAATTCTAATACCACACAATGACTAACTTGTACCCTCCGCACTGAAGAAAAGTTCAGACCAATGATTACTAGTTGTTGTAGATTTAAGAAATTGCTAGAAAAACGAAACAGGACCCATAGCTGTAAAAAAAAAGCGATTCTGTAGGGGTCCGTACAAGTTTTCAATGTTCAGAAAAATGCGAAACTGATCGCAAAAATCTAATTGTATATGTATATATAATTTCTAAATTTTATTTTATGATGGTTTCGACGAAATTGAGGATGGACGAGATTTTGCAACACAGTGAAAAGCGAAAATAGATTTTCAAGTGAAAGGGATAAATTGTTGAGTAATGTTAACTGTTAACGGTTTTGGACAATGAAAGATTTTTCAATCCGAATATTTTAATTTTTACTGATTGGTTGCAGGATAGCAATATTGTAATATGTTGCCAGTTAAAATTGTCAGTAACTGTTAAACTTTAATGGGTTACTGATATAAATTTTTATATGACCTATTAGAAAATTGTGGTTATTTAAATTAATGCACATAACTTAAAAACAATAAATTTAGGTTCATTGGAATAGTGATAGATGTCTGAATATCTGTTTAAGTCAGATGTATATGGATTAAAAATTATTTGTACAAATATTTGTTTAAGGTAAATAATTATCAATAAATTATTTTAATTCAAATTGGAAATGGAATCAGGGGAAAAAGAAGTAGACAGGCCACGCAGATTCGTAGGAATACTAGGGATTTACAATCCACAGAGTGTTAATTGTATGTAATATGTGCACTACATAGTTGGGTTGAAATTTCTCCAAGAGTTTCAGAGGTATGCTGAATCATCCATCCATTTATATATATATATATATATATATATATATATATATATTGTAATGTATATATTGTTTATTTTAAATTATTTGCTTTATAAATTAATTTATTGTAAAGTTTAACAACATTCATAGTATTAACGCTTAAGTTAAAATAGTTAAAAGCAGCGTTCAATAATGACAGTTTGACGTTGTTAACTTGGCTCTACGACTAACTTATTACGTTGAGTGAAACATACATTTTTATTGGACGATTTTTCGATGCTTCCATTTAATAGAAATTATCCGATTGATAAATTCCTCAGAATCCTGGAACACGCTCGAGAAGAGGACGACGGCGATTGACGTGTGAGTGTGCAAGGTCACGTTCGTCAGTGGCCCACACAATGGCTATAAACCCACAACATACTGCCGTGAAAACGTTTTAAAAGTTTCATTTATCAGATTACATCAAGAAGTTGCAATACAAACTTCTTAAATTTATCTCAAAGTCTTAGGAAGAAAACTGACAAGAAGGCGAGACGAGTAGTCTCGAGCCGTCTACGCAATAATTCGCACGATGCGAATTATGCCATTTTCTACCTGAGGACGACCAGTCCGAACCAGAGACCAATGAGAAGGCCTACCCAAGGACTGTGTTGGAGACAGCTTCACGTTGTTATTTTTGGCGACAGCAAACTTTAAATAAAGCCGAAAACGTCGCAAAGGAACAACTTCCTACCAAAGAGTGAGCCAATTTTCTGGGTGGAAGCGAAAGAGAAACATGAACAATTTTGAGGACAACTCAAAAAACTGTAACGTTTGAAACAATCTTATTTTTTCTGTTAAATATATTCATCCACCTAAGAAAAATCTCAAACGCTCCGTTTTTTTGGATTGGTAAATTTCGCTGATAGGGAGGTGTCACGAATTTAATAGTAAATTTAAAGCCGGAGAAATTGTAATTTGTTTGTGAATCCTTGTTATTATTTCTGGTAAAAATCTTTAAAAGTTCGCAATCAACGTGCTGGCGTCAGATAAAGTAAAATAAAATTCGGTTATAAATACTCAATTCCTATAGTTGAATCAATTATTTTGGTGTTAATATTTTTTGTGTAAATTGATACATTTTGTGTTAGAAACCTTGATTTTTTCGACCTATCATCCACGTTAGTAAGTCCTATGAATGTCTCGGTGTAAGTATAGCAACATGCGAGCGACTAAGTGGTGTGACGTCACAAAGCAGTATAGCTGACTGCGAAGTTGGACACTAACTTTATTCTTTATATTTATTAACTTTAACAATTTCTTTATTGCGGGGTTTTACAATATGTATAATATATTAAATTAACCAGACCCCGTATCACCACTGCCGTAGTTTAACACAACCATTTTGCGTATCGACAGCATCATGAGGAAGTAAAATCTTAAGGGAGATTGTCGATGACGTGTTACGACAGATGTATGTGATATATGGGTATGGGCTTGTCGTTTTCTATTTGGTCAGTTACGCGGTGTGTCAATCACGAAGTTCACGAATAGGTCAGCAACTGGGGCCTGCGCGACAAATTTTGGCTACACGCGGCTCACAAATAGCTGTCAATTGGCTTCGGCGACCTCGGCCACGTTTCGGTATCAAGAATTAACTCGCACAAACAGCCTAAAGCGTGGGGGTCGACCACTGATCATCGCAGCAAATTATTGCAACATCCGTCGCGTCTCATTATCAAGCCCGCCAGATTTATCGCGGAACGAAAAAGACGATTATTTAATCCATTGCACTAATGATGTCGTCCCATCCTATAACTCATCTCGAATATACCCTCTGCGCCACCAGCGTTGCAGGACTACGGAAATAGCCGCGAAGAAAAGCGCAGCTCTATATAATGGGCCTTTGAGGGTTCGTAGCCGTTTCTGTTCCAGACAGGAATGCCTGCCTGGCCTCAAGCTCTGTAATTCCTAAATGATCTCGGTAAAGAATTGCTGGCTCCCTTGGCACTTAGCTGGAGAATTATAGTTGTTTGGCGGCGGGCTCCCACTCTCGCCACTTTATTAACTGCTCGACGCTGATATGTGGCGGACAGCGACGCTTCTATTAATAGCGGAAGACGTTGATGCCGTCATCTATCGGGTGTTGACGAGTGTTGACAGCTTAAAGCTTCCGCACTGGGATTAATTCTTTCAGTGACAATCACGTCACGTTATATCGAGCGGATATGATTACGACATTTAAAATGAGGGACATCGTAATGAGTTTGCATCGCCTATCAGCTTTGAAGTTCAACTTTTTTTATGAGGGATATAGTCAGTTTTTTTTGTATAACTTAAGTGACGATATTGATGACCATGTCATGTCAGAACGAAGTCGAGTTATCAGATTTTAATTCTTCCCTGAGAGACGTCGATAATTTTCTCCAAACTCTGGCTGTTGAACTGTCGATAATATATGACGTAAAATTAGTACAGACCTTCTAGTAGTTGTAAACTTGACGATGTGCTATATTTTCACTCTATTCAAACTGCACTTCATTCCTACATCAATACCACCAAAACTCTAATCTCACCAATCATTTTGGTAACAATTCTTACACATCAAAATGTAAATTATAATGGTCTGCATAAATATCTTATTTAATATTATTATTTAGTAAATATCATCCAGGCTCTATGTTTACAGCGGCTGTGAGGAAATTTGTGGTAATACACTATTACGAATGAATATGGCCTACCAAACGAGGCAGTTTCCATTGATAAATTGATGAAGTGTTAGAGAAAAAATAATAAAGTCTGGAACATATGACCGACTATGGGACTGAATATAAGTAATTCCATAGATATTAAACGAAAACTATCGTAAAAATGACTAATTTACTGATAATGTGTGTAAAGGTAATTGAGAAAGTGTGTCGTTAATTTAATAATGAGACAGGACAGAAAAATTATTAATAATTGCATAAATACTACGAAAATTAAAGCTGGTGTTTCTGTACAAATAAATATAACAGAACCGGTTTAATAAAGTTATCTCTGGCTTCTAAGCGAGTAAACAATTGTAATCGCGACGTTTCGGTGACGGTCACTGTCATCGTCTTCTAGAAATAGTAACATTATTACAATAGTAGCGAGTACAATTGTGTACTCGGTTAGGAGCTCGAGAAAGATTATATTCTTTATTGGGACCGTTTACTTCAAATTCTGTACAGGTACTGAATTTAAATCAGTCACAATGTCATATATAGCTACTAAATAAAATAGAGGTTAGGGAAGTGTGGTCTCAGTTCACCACGGCAATGAGCAAGCAACAAACATAAAGCACTATGTCAACCTGTACATTTAAACATACATTACCTGTAAGAACTCCTTTCGTTGAGATAACGCAAATTTAATATTTAATTTCTGATAAGCTAAGATAAGATCAACTACTTCGTATAAAATCGATTGAATTAGGAATTGATATAGCACATATCTTCTTCTTCTAATAAGTAAAATAGGTTGTACATTTATGCGTGTGTGAGTGTATTTTCCGCATACAAATCTACACCCGTGGAGTAAATTTGACCAAGTTTCGTACACGTGTTCCTTTCGAACCGGAAACAAACACTGTGGGGACAAGACACAACTATCACACCTAGGTGCGGACGTGGACTGGGGTGGAAAGTTTCAAACATATTAAAACGGCCGATAAATTTCTTCAATAGAAATTTTTTCGTGATCAATGAGATATATAGCGTTTCTCGAGATAATTTTGTGTATAATTAGGCATGTGACCTTAAGGGATGGGATTGAAAGACGTAACATAAAATTAACGGAAATATAGACTATACAAATCCTGGGTTATGGATATTTCTGAGTTGAATAATGACAACCCGGGCAACGCTGTGCACCCAGATAATATATATACGAGCTTCTAGACAAAAATGTTTTTAAACTTTATTTGACAGTTTTTCCACCACATTTGGACTAGTAAATTTATTGTTTTAAATACTTTATTTTATAATGACGGAAATATACATTTATAGACGTAAATGATTCCAAAGCTAATATAATAATGTCTCGTAAGTAGATACTGTTGATTAAATAGATTAAATATGTAATTGACATATGTATAAGGGTTTTAGAGGATTGCTTAACCTACAGAACCTAACTCGAATCTCATAGACACATATATCTGTTTATTGCCATATATTATATATATATATATATATATATATATATATATATATATAAAGTTAAATATTTGACTCATTTTCTGTAAAATTCTATGATACAGCGTTGCGCATTGTTTACAATTATCAGAGAAAACGTTATTTATTTTTATTAATGTGTGAATTGTTTTAACATATATTAGGTACTCTTTTGTATACAATATCATTCATTCAAAAAATGGAAAACAGCTTTTATATGACTGAATGAACGTCGCAGATTCAACGTTCTTGTTTTGCAAGTTATTGCTACAACTTAATAAAGAAACACTGCGCATAAATTCCCCAAGCGAGTTGACGTGAATGGACCATAACGAATATTTACAATGGTTTGAGCTAAACGAGTGTTTCATAGTTCAAAAGATGTTTACAGTTAATTTATTTAAATGTGAAGATGGCTGCAGACGCTAATCACATATCGTGGTCTATAATAAGCCGTGAACCAAGGAAGACCACGTGCTGGCCACATGTGAGCGTCTCTGCTGACAGGTGACGGACGCACAACATCGACGAAGGAGAACCACACGCCCATATGCCAGTGGTCAACTTCTCTTGTTTTATACGAGTATCGCGTGTATGAATTGGACATGTCACAATATATAGCTGGCTTTAGTTTGGAAATAATGACCTCGTAACTGGGATTTTAATCCAAATGATTTAAATTTGTACAGCTGACAGGTTGTCCAATCCACGAAAACCTTTGTGGTACGGTTCCGTGACCTGACAAATCTTCGCGTCTAAATATACACAAATTATTAACAGTTATTAAAGATTTTCATTAGTCCCCATACGTGTTTGATTCACATACGAACATAATTTGAATGATTTATGCGTTGGTATATAACACTTCGATTAATGAAATATTAATTATAAAATTTAACACATTATCCTTAAAATAAGTTCTCAGTTGTAGCAACAAAAAATTAAAACTAGGTCCCACGGGTAAACATTCGAATATTTTCTGCATTTTAAGAAAGAATTGATTAAAATGTTTACAATGTTTAACTGATTTATTTAAATTCCAATATGTCGCACACTTATTTCTAAGATGATACTACTTATTACCGTCTATGATGGTGGAAAATACAAAAACGTTTGCTCTCATCGAAAAAAAATAGCAAATCCTATTAATTACTAATTATTTCAATTACAATTTCTCCCTTTACGGCTGTGAGGTGGAAAGATGACCTGATAAGATGCTAGAGTTCTCTGAAAACTGAGATGGTATCGTATTTTCTGAGAAGTATCGTCTACAAATTTTTTCTGTCGTATTCAATGGTTTAGTGTTTTCA
The DNA here is from genome assembly GCA_037074705.1 of Zhengitettix transpicula. Classification (NCBI taxonomy): domain Eukaryota; kingdom Metazoa; phylum Arthropoda; class Insecta; order Orthoptera; family Tetrigidae; genus Zhengitettix; species Zhengitettix transpicula. The sequence continues at coordinate 15,534,982 of CM073593.1, read as the reverse complement.
AAATTGCAAGAAAAATTATCAAAAAAATATCTGAATGATGGGTGTCGCGTGCGGTGGACTGTGGAGAACAACCACAACCAACTGGTCGATTATTCACAATCCTGACGAGTTTCTACGACGATATAAAAGTCCTGAGATGAAACAGCAGTTGTAACAGTGGTTTTCAGATTCAAAAATAGTGTAATCGACCGAGAATATATGGTAACTTTTTTCTTCTCATTCAGGTATATATATATATATATATATATATATATATATATATATCTGAATGAGAAGAATATATATATATTCAGTGTATTTATACAATGGACTAACGTGAATTGCGTCTATTTTGCGGATTATTACACCCCTTAAGCTACGAAAAAAACTAACGTCCATATTTGGCCAAGACAATGGAATTTCTTAAGCGAAAATTGTCGAAATGAATTTATGAGTTAATACGTAATGTACCGTTTTCATCAGATTTCATACCTTGCGATTTTTTTCTTAATACGTAAAAATGCCTGCCATAAATATTAAACGAGGTCTTCTTCGAAACGTACGCCGAATTGATATTTTTGAGATGGCCTGAAAAAATTTGGTAAGATCCTTGAGTCGAGGTTAAATAAATGAGATTTTGTTAATAATGAATAAAAGTAATCAATCCAAAATTCTGTTATTTCCTATTGATCTGAATGCTTATTGATTTATACTTATATTGTGCCGTTCTTTTTTTTCACCTGGCGCAATTAATTTATTTAATTCATAAAATATACGTATGAATCCTTTGTCGGCGGCTTATCTCCATGTTGTTCCTATTTTACAGAATATTAATTTTTCAATGATACTTTTCGGGATCAAGTACCCTGCAGAATCAGTACAACCTAAATGATGGTCAAATGAGAGTAATTTTTTTTACTATGAAGTGTAGTTAGCATATTTATGATACAATGAATCAATTTACGATGGTCCTGGGATACAAGTGCTGTTGCCCCGATACTACTTCCAAGTACTTACACGTGACTTGCACAGGGTTAATGAGATTCCGTTCTTCAAATCTTGGTTATAAAATATTTCATTTTAATATTCATAATTTTTTATCAATTCACCTAATTTCTAATTTTACATAGTAAGTTGTTCGCTTACTGGCTTAAAAACATTTATATTTGTAATAATCGTCAACAACTATATTCTATTAAGTTTGGATAAATGTGGTCGTAGTTTTTACTGACTAAAATAATTAATTAACCCGGATAATTCCCAGATGTGTTATGCGCGTGTCTGAAGCTCGTTGAGACCGCGTTACTAATAGAATACAGTACCGACGAAGTAAACCCTTTTATCAGAACGAAAGCCAGTTCACTTGACGTATGGTGGCCCTGCTATGTAACGTAATACAAAACATTAAATGATGTTATGACGCTCACTGATAGGGCCATTTGCAGCGTCTCCAAGGTCGATTAGATGAGCAACGAAACACCATTACAGCTGAGTGGGTGACAAATGCCAGCCAGCGCCTCCGCAGGAGGTGGGACCTATCAATTCAAGTCAGTTTCCGACAACCATAGGAGCACTATCTGCAAAAACTTTGTAAACGTCGCTCACCCACACGGGATTTCTGCATTCGGAGTCTAAAAGCACCGTCGAAGGCCCGCTCCAGAGCAGTTGAGGTTTACCACAAGTTGGCATCCATTAAGTAAACAGAATTCCGTCCAGGTTTAAATAGACAGATGCCTTGTCATTTTATGGGAAATGTATGCAAGCATTCATCTTTCCGGGAAAACGACAGAAGAATTCCTAAAGTATGAGGAATAAAAGTTACATTGTTAATATTAACATTACTTCAAAGTCATCCCACAATGAGCAGATCCAAGATATATGTAAAACAAAAGTAATGCAGCGCTTACTACGTGGGGAAAACTAAATTAATTTGGCATGTATCGAAATCAAATAAATGGTTTATAATTAATTATGAATTTCAAATTTTAAGCAAATGGGTCTCAGGATTATAGTAAGACTAAAATTTGTTGCGAAACAGACACACAGACACTCACATAGATGCATATATATTGTAGAAATTACAAGTATGTAATTAATTCATAAATTTGTTTCTTTCATTATTGGCGGCGTAACTGTGAGGCCATGGCATTGTAAATAAATGTATTGTTTAGCGAGAATGCAGAGCCGATAATACTTGCTACAACGTATTGTCAGAAAGGAATATATAGACGTTTAGGACTTTTGCGGACTTCAGTGAGTGTTCGCCAGTTCTTCTATTTGCCAATTCTTAGTTTCTAGTTGCGAGTCGCCAGTCGCCAGTTCTCAGTTTCTAGTTGCAAGTCGCCAGTTCCCAGTGGTTGTCAGATATTGAGAAAGCAGAATGTAAGCAGTTTTAATCAGATATTCAGAGAGTGCAACTGGTGAACAGTAAAAAGGTATTAGTCAGAGAGCGGCATGTGATCTGCAAACAATTAGAGACTCAGCGAAACAGAAAAGGCATCGAAAGTTTTCCAGAGTGTTTGAAAAAATATAAGAAAGTATAATCAGTGCAATGGCCCTGTTGGTGAAAAGTGTTGTAAATAAAAAAATTAAAGCAAATCACGTGTGCATAAACCTCAGCAGCCCAAACAAAATGGTATGTAATTAAAACAAAGTTTCATCTGTAAACCTTATAAACCGTCAGATTTCTATAACTTTACTAGAATTATATAACTTTACAGATTAGTAATAGTTTTTTATTGTAAATTAAAATTAATATTTTTCTACTGTCGTTATTGGAGGCTCGATAAGCAGCCCTGAAAATTGAGATTTCTCATAAAAGCCGAGGGATTTATTTTATATGTAAAATCAACGTATTTTAGATTTGTAAAATAAATAATTTTTTGTAATATTTTACAAAGTAATTGTTTAATTTCAACTTCCTTCTTGTAATTTTATCTATCACTAGCTGGGTGCCAGGCGTTGCCCGAGATGTCATTTAACCATTACAGCGACATCCATTACCTTCGATTTGACTCGAATCTCGTTTATTTCGCGTATTGTAAGTCCCCTCCACCCCCACCCCTTATCATGCACCACCCTCATGCCGCAAGATAGGTTCAATTTTTACACACATAACTTGGGTAGACGTACTTTAAATCTAATTAACCCTGAAAAATATTTGAATATCACTTAATTTATCCCAAACTTGGTGGCTTATTTTCATTTGATTAAAGTGTATATTACAATATATATTGTAACACAATAAATAGTACTGTAAATTTCTCTATGTATTCATTGTTGGTTGTTCGTGAAAGTTCGATCAGAGAGATGGTTAAACACTTAGAAGAAAATTAATTTTTTTATTTTCTCCGTCAGATTTCTTATCTTTTTTTGTATTAATTAAGATACTAGGAATGTTAATATTGACTGTTATTAGTACCGTAAACATTTGTGAGACATATGTTCCATTTGTTAAAATGTTATTGCAACTTTATTTTGAATACGTTATTTTCAAAAGCCTGGATTTTATGTTAAATATCTCTGTAACTAAGTGTCGTAAAATAAACAAGGAGTTCTGTTTTTGCTATCTGTCGGGAAGAAAATGTTTTCCGTTTTTACAAAAATACTTCATCGGTCTACTTGGAAGAGTCTCAGCCGACAACATCAATATACAGGTGTAACAAAACTTGTCGGTAAAATTTCAGGATTGGAGAAATACAGAGTTGACCGTAATTTCAAACTACTTAATCGTTATGGGAAAACAGTTTTATTATATTTTCCGCAAATGATGGAATCGAGTTATTTACAAAAAAGTGCATACATTAACGAATGGATTAATAATTTGTTAATATTATTTATATAGCATTTTTATTTTTGTAAAGTGGAAAGATAGGGCCTAATATAAGAAAAATTAACCACAGAATGAATAAATTCTAGTTACATTAGAATTAATTATTTTTAAATAACTAGAAGCGTAGTTGCAACATTAGTTTCATATTCGCTCTTTTTACGAATACTGAGGTGAGTTAAATTCGATTATTTGAAGCGTCCGTTATCTGTATATGATTTTTTGTGCGTGTAAAGGGTAAAATGTAAACACGAAAGAACGATGAATGGTCCTTTTTAAATATAAAACAGCGCCTGATTTGAATTTCGTGTGCGTAATTTTGAGTCCACCAAATTCTGTCACATGAAAGCTAAGCCTTGTTCTGCTTTACATAGGCTGAGGAATATCTTATCATGGATATTCGATGTAAGAGTTCTACTACAATCGAACCAAACCCTCAGATCCATAATAAGTATATAATTGAATACTCAATTCTTGAATTTATCCAGGCAAATTTGTCAAGGTTGAAAGAAACGTCAAGTTCTCAGTATGATGATGGGTTATGTTGAAAGAAACTATGACACTTTCTGACTTTGTCTATTAGTTTCCAACGATGAGCAGGTTTCATTAGTCATGACGTAACTCACCAATAGAAATGCTTACGTAACTGCGAAGCTATGACGTTGAACTGGGCCCTTATACCAGAAAGGACAGCTTACCTGTAAGACAAACAGTCCAATTAGCGAATATGAATAAGCAACACACTTGGGAAATGCCACCGTCAGTGACGGCAGCATTATAACATAAAGGATATTTTGTTTTCAAGAAAAAAAATGACTACGATATTAAATATGGTCAGAGAGACGCGGTAGTAAGGTTCCTTCCATGCTCAATAAATTTTAATTAAGAAGAAGCACTTTTTAGAAGTTATCTATCTTCCTTACTCCGAAAAAGATGTTTCGTTAAGGTCATATCGCCTTTCACTTTTATGGACAGAACACCTAAAGTAACAAATTGGTTCTCGTTAATTTTTACTGACAAATATAACATAGAAATTAACATCTGTTAAAATATAATATTACTAAATACGACCTTCATACTGACAAACTTTAAATAGAAGAACAGTAACTAAGAATATTTAAAAGTACTACCCAATTAAGGACTGTAATTTATAGCTTACATTGGAATATTTAGAGTAATTTAAGGTTTTATTATTATGAAAATATATTTTATAATCATATATTATTAATTTTATATTCGCGTTCGTCCTTCAATATTGTCAGTAATAATTCATCCTTGTAGAAGGACTTGAGGCCTTTGTAGTTATACGGTCAGCCTGAAAACTGTAGTGAAACCTGCATCAGGTAAGTCGGGCTCACGATATTTGTCTCACGCGCTTCCGATGACTGATAGTTGGGTTTGCTATTGGAATATAGACTGAGACAGGAACACAAAATATTTATATATTCCATTAATAAAAAAAATAATCCGTTTCAAAAATCAGTAAAATATTTCAATCAAACAGACGAAAGTAATACTTAAGTTATTAAATATCGACAAGTGTGCATGAACATTTTCTTATATTAAACAAAATAGTACTTATTTCTAATAAGCATAAGAGACACCTTGCATAATTACAATGAGGAACCGAATATATTTGAGCGTCAAGTTTTTCGCGGACTGCTTTCACTTGTATACTTATTTCGAACTAATGTTTCGCGAAATAGGATAAAAGTTAATTTTTTCCCCAAATTAAATACTGCCTGAATGCTGAAAAAGTTCTAAAATTGTCGATAAGTGATACAAGAACGTATTAGGCCTCATAAATCTAATTCTTCATCAAAATAAATTAATTTGCTATTATTAAAGACCTGACCTAGGAGTAGGTTCTATTATAGCTTTCGTATTAACGCTCTTGAAAACAAAATAAGTTTAAGATATGATACTGAAAAGATTATTATCATAATGTAGATGAAAGACATAATGAAGGAGAATGAAATCGCTCATCAGTTTCTAATTAAGTCTCCAAGCATCTGAGATATAACTATATTATACAACCTTTCACATGCAATATTTTATATTGTTATAAGCCTAATTTTATGCGGAAATATTCTACGACAAAGGTTGCAAGGAAATAATGTCTTTGCGCTTCTAAAAAATTATATAAAATACTATTACGGATATTTTGTACTTCAGTAGCGAATTATAGTCCACCGTCAGAGTTTCAGTCCTTTAATATTTAACATATCCAGTATAGAAAATAATTTTAAATTTATAATGTTTAAAATACAATAAATATATACTAATTCACGTCTCTGAGTTATGAGTCATTAATATCATCTGTATGTATTACACATTGACAATATTATTTTAAAGAGGCAAATTACATTTTGTCACTCGATAAGATACATTTTCGTGACGAAATACTTCGTAACTACATCTACTAACATGATTTTTCATTTAGAAAAGCTTAAATTGCTGTACTGAGCTATTTTAGACATCCATCATTAAAAATCAGTTAAGTCTACTGTATCGAAAATACGCAAGGTTCATATTCCTTATATCTTAAATCAATAAAACCCACATGCCTCGTTTTGTAGAAGACAGAAACAATTAACCGATCAATTATGTGCTTTGTGTGCTTATGACATCATTTACGTGCCTCGAAAGATGATGTAATCGAAGATAAAATAAGTCTTGCGCACGGCGCTCACAGAGGCATAGGCGTTCTGTACGTTTGTTGATCAGAGCGGGAGTTTACTTTTCCGTAGAACTCAAACATTGCTCATAATAATTTATAAAGTTTCATCAGCCATTGTGTTGATTAGTCATGGATTGTTCATAATCTATGTGTTTTTTCTCATTTCTGAATACGTAATCTTAAATGCAAACTAATTTCAAAAGATAGTATTTTTTTCTCTATGAGGTATTAAAAATGTCAAAGTTTCTATTGAATACAGTTTAGCTAACTTTACCAATAGTTTTTAATCTTCTTCTACCATAGTAACAAATTACATCTCGTGATTTTAATATTATGGTAAAGATTTTTGACGAAAATTTATCTTGTATACCTTCTTATTATATATAATTTTTTTCCGAAATTTAATTAAATTTGATGGTTGAAGAAGCTTTATGTTATTCCAGCTAAACCGTTGAATCTATTGGATGTTATTATAATTTTATTATTTTAAAGAGTGATGTTACAGATGATTATGGCCAAATGTTTCTTTCCGGTTCGACACGCATACAAAATTTTGTCAAATTTTCCCCATGGGTATAGATTTTTACGCGGAACATACATACACAGTCTATTTTATTTATTATAAGAAGTAGGTAATTTGCATAATATTATAGATAATATTTTTATTCTTTAGGTGGGACGAAACGAAATAAGTGTATTCGCTTGTTTTCTATTGATAACGTTTGGATAGCAGATTTATCATTTTCCTCCGACTGCTTCTTGTTTTATGATTTCAGGTAAAAATTTTCCACAGCAGCTGGTGGAATAGTTTCCGGTAGGGTTATATGGGAATTTCTTGACATTCTAACAACTAATTATTTATATATTCCACAGTTCGCTGAATAAAGATTTAGTTTCTATCCACTCGAAGGAACACTGAAGTTGCTTTAGAGCTGGACAATCTCTTCGTTACACGACAGCGACATTAGTCATTGCGGTGCAGCTCTGTTCAAGATACGCTACTCTTAAGGATTGCCTGTGTTAGCGGAAATTAATTACAAAGTCCGTAAGTACTTGGCAAGTGACAGTTTCTGCTAGATAAATGAAACCGTGTGAAAGAAGACCGATATGGGAAACGTTTTTGAATTATGGCTAATGATTGACACCGCACTGTCAAGTAACGCAATGAATGTCCTCACACATTCTTATTTCTCAGATTTTATAAATTATAGTAAAATCTATCCCCATTACATCTTTGACTATGATATAAACTATCATTAATAAAAGTAAATCCCGTGTACAAAATTTGACCAAATACGTTTGATCGAATAAATATTTGTCGGGTAAATAATATTGATAGTGTTTCTTCCGATGTTGTTTTTTGTATAATTTCAACTCATTGCCGTATGGGAGGGGAGCATCCTTAGAGTTGGATGTAGATGGGGATTATATAAAAATCAGAAAAAGTTTGGAGTCAAATCCGGGGTTATGGATGTCGCTGAGATTAATAATGTAATTATACATGCCAGTTAAGTAGAACTTCTGCCCCCTAGGAATTAGGGTGCGAGGGGAAACAAAGTTCCCCTACAATCTTAAAAACGTTCAGAGCGAATTCTATCAAATTTTGTACAGATAATAAATACTTGCGACACAAAACAAGCACTGTATCTGTCAAATACCGCTATCAGCTTTATAGGTGGCTGTGGAAGGGGTGACATTTTAAAGACATTTTAAATTACAGGGGGTATTTTTTACTCTTAAAGTACCGAGATATCTTTGTCTCCATTAAGGTACAGGGAGTATTTTTTACTATATTAGGGTACGGAGGCTCTTTCCGACCCTCTTATCGAAATAGAAAAATGGTTGTATTTCTGAAGTGAGTATTTTCTATTCTCTTGACCTACTGGAAATGTTTTTAAGTCTCTTAGGGAACCGAAACTAATTTCTCTCAAGAATTTTTATATTTTTTAACGTACCGGGAGTATTTTTGACACTCTTGAGTTACTTGAAGAAACTTTGAGTCGCTTAGGGTACAGGGTGTATAATTGACTCTTTTAAGTTAGTGCGTGTATTTTTACCGTATTAGGGTATCGAGTATATTTATAAGACTCGTAAGGTACCAATAATTCTTTTTATCTCTCAAAGTATTATTGATGCTCTTAACGAACGAAGAAAATTTTACATAATATTTGGTGTCGGAAGTATTTAAGCTTCTCTAAAGAACCTGCTAGTTTATGACGACATTAGCAGACATAAACGTAGCCAAGTGTTCATTTATCCATCATACAAGGTACAAAGAAAGTTGTGAATAATGTGCAACGTTTTTAATGAAAGTGAATACAACATGGAGGAGAAAAATTAAATATTAGAACATATGTTCAAAACCTGGTTAAAATTTTTTTATTATTAAATAACTTTTCGGATCTGTTCCGTAAAAGAAAATTAGGTAAGGGAATGTGAATAATAAACAGTATAATACCTAAAATAAGTCCGGCTGTCATGAGATAAATTTACATTATTTCATAACAATAAAAATATGACTTATTTAGATAATTATAAAATTAATCTTTGTCAGCAATTTCCTTTTCAAGTCTTTAAATAATATATGTTTGGGTACAAGCATTTTCTAAAATCTTTTTTTCTTTAGTGGTCACAAAATAGATATTCATAAAGATTATAATAGCCATATATTAACACCTAATTTATGTATATTCCATGGGGAATTTTTTTTATATTTTTGTAGATTAAATAAATACATACCTACAAATAAAACTCCGTTTTTATACCAGTTTAACTTAAATCGCTACTAATTAAAATTTTTGAACCTACAGAATAGTTTCTGTTGAACCTTTAAATATGATAAATAATTAGAGTGATTGTGTGAAAATTAAATAATATAAATTAATAAATAAATTGTTTGAATGGGTTTTAAACAGTTTAATTATATATCTAATTAAACTATATATATATTTAAACTGCGTTTCATGACGGAATTAAATAACTTTCTGCTCTTCAATTCACAAAGATAATTTATAAATTTTCCTAGTAGTTGGTATACCCACTTTGGTACAATAATATCTGTACTTTTCTTTGGATTCCCCTTAAGAGGCTTTTAAGCGGTATACTATAAAATTGATCTTCCTTGACACTCGTTTCAATGGAATTTGTCCTTTACGTGAACATCACAGGTCTGCCGCCGTGAAAAAAAAGCTACTTACATAAGCAAAGGTCAGACGCCAGATGTAACTTTGACCTATAAAAACCGGATTTCTCTCATAATGTTCGCAGATTTATCTCTGAATTTTAAATGCGCGAACGTAAAGGACGTCTTCGCAACTATGTTGAAAATAAAACAAATTGCAACTATGTGGGGAGGATTCTGATACATCTGACAAATACGAGTAAGATATGTTATAGCTCTAGAAACCTGGTGGCAACAACACTCAAAATTTTGCAAAATTTTCTCCACAAGTTTTGTTGTAAAGTAAAATAGTACTAATAACTTTGTTTTAATAATATATATTGTGCTGCTGGGCGGAGTCTTGCCGCCTTTCTAATGATCCTTAACGTTATTGACGCGCATGTGCGCCTTGCGTTGGGGCCGGGAAGGGGGGGGTTGAAGGCGGGGAGGAGGCGGTGGCGTCGAACGCAACACAAACCCACTGAAATGGCGTTTGAAAATTTTTTCAGTCCACGGTACAAAGACGTCTTATAATAAAATTAATCCATAATACAATCTTTTTTCCTCTTAAAACAAGTATGTTAAATATAAAGGACAGTAAATCGATAGTAAATAATCACAGAGAATGCTGTACAAATAATATGTCAAGTATTCAGTGTAATTTTATTGGATAGATGCTAGTTTCGTGTCTGGGCAATTTGACCGGCAGTTCATACCCCGATCTGATGAACAGGCAGGGCTTAATAATTATTTAGATTTAGGTGTATTATTGTTTCGCTTCTTTATGTGTTTATATCATTTCACTTTCACCTTAAATTATTTTTAGGTTGGTAATCACTTCTTCTGACTCCATTTTATTGTCTTTAAATCGTGTTCAATGTAATACCACAGCCATAACGTACAAGATTTACACGTAATACGGGTCTGAGTTACTTCGCCTGGTAAGGAGGCAACTAACATGGCAGAGGTGTCGCCTCAGCACAAGTATACTAATATTTACGGTTGTTTTTATACAGAAAATGTTCCATGAATAAAATAATAAGAATTGCGCCGGCATACGTTGTCAAATCATGCAATGTAGAGCCTCTTTCATGACTCCGCAGAGTCCACACGTTGTCACGTGACTGCCTACTGTAACTTGTCACTATTGTGCTCGTTATAGTGAACAACTACCTCACTAATTTAAGAAAACTGTCAAATATATAAACCTCATTCGATAATAGTCTACCTCTCATTTTCTCTCAATTGTTAAAAAAATGAATCGAGTTTTAATTCGATTACAATTAAGATTTCTATTTAGAAAAGTTTCATTACCATTTTTCCGCTGTTTTACTCATCCTTTAATAGTGTTTTATGTTACTGGAATGACTATATTACTGTAACGAAGCAATTATTATTATATTAAGGACAATAATAAAGTCGGGAATATCTGTCCGATGATGTTTACCGTTGCGTTCGGGGTTTGCAACACGATAAATACAACTCAGATTTTACTGAGTCAGCCGGCCAATTTGTAATGTGAAAAACAGGGTAGTTTGATATTGATGGTGGCTGGTAGCAGGTTAGAAAGACCGTTTGCGCCTTTTTTCTTGTGTGAATCGACCACAGTTACCAACCACAGAATTCAGTACTGAGAGTGCAGAAGTCAGGCCTGTTTCATAAGTGACAGATAAAGGCAGCAAAAATGAGCAGATATTTGTATAAAAAATACATATTTCATTGTATCTTCATACGATACCCCAAGAAAAATATTTCTCTATAAAATAAGGCAAGTAAATTGTAAAGCATTCTTACAAACTTGTAAAATCAATTTGAATTGCATATACAGTCAGTAATACATAAAAAAATATTTATTAGTTAAAAATAACAGTAATGAAGCTTTATATATATATATATATATATATATATATATACAATTTCAAAGTCGTGTTAATCCGTATATGCCCGAAAATTTATTTAAAAACTGGAAACAATAATCCCCTTTATAATAGATAATATTAAATGTGCCTAACTAGTTTAAAAGTACATTAATTCCCGTTTTATAGAATAATTATTTGTATACTACTGTATATTGTTCAATTTGAAGTTCAAACTTCAAATTTTTTTCAGGGATAAGCAACGTGTCGGCCAGAAGTTAACTAATGTATAGACATACTTATATTATTATAAAACATTACGCAAGATGAAACGGACTCGAAGGATAGTCAAGAACAAAAATAAAATATTCATTAAGTAATATACTGGACTGAATGAATGTAAACTTTCCAGGTGTAAATGGTTAATAAATGTTTCGCGGTTGAGCACCAGGATCAGACTATGATAGTCTGACGCCAGTAGACGGTAGATAATGACAGCAGAATCGTCAACGTCGAGAAATCTGAACCTGGTGCTCAATCGCGAAAAATTTATTAATATTGGACTGCTTATAATATTATTAATAATAAAAAACATTTCATGCAGTCTGCAATTTATTTATAAATACATTTAGACAGCTTTCGACTTACGTCACAGTCATTCTTTAAAAACGAAGTTGTTTTAAATTAAGTTTTAACAATCTTGAGTTACAGTAAAACACATATTTTTTGTATAAAATAAACAAAAGATTATAATTGTATATTATATTGGAGCCAATATAGGCATTCAGCAGTACAACGTGACAAGTGCCTTTGTCTAACTAGCTACATATTGGATCGGATAGTGAAGTGGGGAAGAATAATATCAGTTCTTGCACACTTTTTTCTCATTATATATCCCTAAGCGATATAAAACGGTTCTCAAAACTGATATTAAAAGTAGATAATATAATATTCTTTATATATAATTAATTAAATATAGAGAATAATAAAATTATTCTCCTTAATAAATGTTTCTTTGTGAAATCAGTTGTAATTTCTACTAAAATTTTTAAATAAAAAATAGACCGTAAGAAAATGTTATATGTGAAGCGAGTCCATAAGATATTACTCTATTTGTTATAAATAAAACATAACCTTTTAAAGTTAGAAATAATACAACGTTTCGTCGCTATTTGCGAACTCAACACTACAAGTTTTACAAAATTTTGAAACTCAGGGACTTATTACGCTGACGAGTACGCAAATAGCGACAAAACGTTGTATTATTTAAATTGAAAATCATTTTCTGACTTTAAAAGGCTGTGTTTTATTTATAACGATATTATACTGAGATAACAACGGCAGAAACACTATCAATCTCCTTGTTCCCTAACAATATTTATCCGACTTAAATATCGGCTGTTTTAGCATGTTTGAATATTTCCACCCCGACCCCTAAGCGTGCTCCCCTTTCATGTCTAAAGGGATTGAAATTTTACAAACAACATAGGTAGAAATACTATCAACGTCGCTGACCCAGGCATTTACTTATTCCACGCAAATATCGACCATTTAACATGTTAGAAAAATTCCACCCCCGCCCGTGGGGGTTAAATGGCCAATTGAATGCCATTATTAAACTGAGCAACATTAATAATCCTGGATTTGACTCCAATCTCGGTGGTATTAGCCATATTTTCTTGTAACGCGCGTCCACCTCCACCCCTGTTTCGGTAGAAACATTAACAATTTATTTGACCCCTAAAAATATTTATGCGACTCAAATTTAGGCTGATTAAGTATGTTTGAATATTCCCACACCCGTTCACCCCCGCTCCTGTGGGTGGTAGACGCGTATCACCCAGATATTGTTTTTTCCTTGTCGCAAAGAACACGTGTACGAAATTTCGTGAAATTTACTCCACCGGTGTAGATTTGTATAAGGAACACACAAACAAACAAACTCTGTACTTTATTTATTAGAAGAAGATAGATGATTTACTCTTAACTAGTCAATTGTCTTTCATAACTCTATTTGTTTTTACTAATCACAGCAATGCCTTCGTTATGTATGTTGCTAATATTACTAACCACAATTTACCTTCATAAATACGTGGGTCAATTTTTTGAAATACCAAATTAATTATTCAAGGGAACCGGATATTTATTTATTTTAATCACTTCTACACAAATATAAAGGTTTTGTATGAGCGTCCAACTATTTTGTTTTTTAATACAGTTGATGTTTCTGCAAGATTTGTGACTTAGACTTGGAACTGCACTGATCATATCTGTAGTAAAACATTTTACCTGGATTAACTTAAAATAAGATAAACGATCAGAATTTAGACATGAAAAGGAATTGATGTTAGTTACTTGTTGCGCTAGTTGGTGTTTTATATTTCACACGTACAAATGCTCTTGCGTTGGACACAGAGAAATAATTACGTACTACCGATACTTTAGATATCTAAACAACAGCATTGCATTACTACTTGAGTGAATCTGCAGTGTTCGATGTGTGTGGTCTCTAAACCTGTTATCCATGTTGTGTTATCGGGTTATTTTGTTCGGCGGTAATGTAAATGATAGTTAAACAGAAGACATTAGTCGCGTATCTTCTCTTGACATCAAATCTTTAAGGCTTTACTGAGATTAGATCGACACGGTGATCGGATTTTCAGATCACAGAGCTCTAAATTTCGAGCAGACAAGGAGGATGGTTTGTTTACATATAATCTTCATGCAATCTTGATACAAATACTTATTATATTATAACCTATTGGTTATAACTAGAAATTGAAACAAAAATGTTCCATGATATGGTATATTTATAATAAAAAATAAATGATTCGAATAAGCCGCAGCTTAATGTAAAATCTACATTAATAAGTGCCCTTTAAAGAAAAAAATTATCAACAGAATATTTTTCAAAGACAAAAATAATTTATTACACAATTGGACTAGTTAAAATGCAATTAAAATTACAATTAGACCACATTATAAATTAATTTATTTTATAATCGTACTAAACCCTGATAAGTAAACAGTGAAAGTTGAAAATCTATATAACACTGCAGCTCTTACTTTTCACATTGTTTGCGATTTACCACACTTTTTAAAATAATTTAATTACTTACATAGGAAGTTAACTGATTTGATGTCTTTACAAAATTTTACATTCTAAATTTTTATAAATTAAATACCTTATTTAAATTTGTCAGTCATTTTTCAGTACCTTTTGGCCTAATCATCTATATCATCACTCCTTTAAACAGTGAAATTACATTCAATGCATATTTTGCAACTCAACCACCGATTGGATGTTAAAATAATTTTGTTGTTTAAAGGGAAGATGTTAGAGATTATAATGGCCAAATATTACGCCGATAGCCACAGTAAAACTACTGACAAATTTTCAAAACGTATTTAAATTGTCAAAAAAATTGAGACTGTGTCAGGGCTGCTTCCTTAGAATTTAATTACATTAAAATCTAAAATTTTCTGATTAACGTTTGTTTCGACAATAATTTCACTCACTTTGTAGTTGGAACAAGCTGACTAAAATCAAATCTGTCCTATTCATCTATCACTAGACTTGTTTGTTTTTCAAAAGGAAGTTTTCTGTACGTAGTCTTAAGAATGTTCTTATCTAAAGCAAACTGTACTCCGCTATCTTGAGAAAAAAGTGCAGAACACTCCAAACTCTCTTATTCACTGCTTTGACGGGGATTTTAGAAAAAAAAAGCTGATTAAGCTTGTTTCTAGTTTTATCTGGAAAAGTTAAATATTAAAATTCAGCTGCTCAAGTTACTTTCTTTACACAGGAAAAAAAAATTGTTGTCGTGAGTGGATATAAAGAAATATTATAGAAGGAACCGAGGTATAACGAAATATATTAAATACTGGGAAAGTTACACGAAACACGTCACAGACTGAAATAGTTTCAACGTTATTCCACCTTAGGCTTCTTTTCGGTAAAAGCTGTGTACAACGTTTTCTTCCCCGCAGCTAGTCAAGTATTACGTCACTAAAAAACTGTATCGCCACGTAACATATTACCGAATAATTTAATTAACATAAAATAAGAAAGAAATGAGGTATTTTGTACGTGTACTTAATTTAATTCTTACTTAGAATCTTTATATAATATGGTTTTATTTAATGACTTTTGGATGACAGGTTTCATTTATTATTTCTTAAGCACGTAATCCGTAAAATAAATTATTTTAAATGGAGTGAAATAAATATTTAAATTTTGAGTATAACGGTTTCCAAATATTTCATTTCGATTAATTTGATGAAGGGGATATCTAACATAATGGGAATAGCGTCAAAGATTTTTATGTATTTTTATGATTGTTCTAAAATGAAATTGTTTTTAAGAATATATGATTTTTGTACACATGAATATGTAAAATTGCCCAAAGGTCGAAAAAAATTAAACATTCTATAATTTACAAAATTTTTAAATAGGGTTTTTAGTGAATAAACACAATAAAACATAAATCGGTCAAAATAAATTTAAATTTCGTGAAGAAAATCTTGGTTTTTAACTATAAGAATATATTGGTCTATTAGCAGTCGAATCAATAATAGTATTCATTTAACAACGCTGAAGTCCCATTTTAAATAAGGACCGAAACAGTAGTCGTAGTAAAGCACTTTGTGAAATTGTTTCTCCCATTGAAAACTTAACGTTAGACATTTTTCTCTGAGGAACACACTGGTAGCACAACGTCACCTTCTCCCCAGCAGATTAAGAGATGGCTTGCTTGAGTCTCTCTTCTTATGGAGACATGTCGTAATAAGTCGGACAAGATCTCCAGTGGCTAGGGGACATTACTGGCTGCATATCAAAGCTGGCGATCGCAGCTTCACAAGGCTCCGCCACAGGAGGGGGTCCAGCTCCTATCCATCTCCTTACAACACAGAAAGACTTCGAGACTCTCTACCCCTGAAATTATCGAACGTATTACATTGTGTCTCACTTTACTCAAACATTCATGTTTGGGAGAACAAATGCTGAAAAAAGAGGATAGATCCATTTTTTTCTAAGCACAATACGCGGTCCGTATGAATATGTAAATTCGGGTATATTAGGGTTGGTGGTCGGGTAAGATCTTATTATTACACAGGTCTTTAGAATGTTTGTATATAACAAATAGACTTTTTTAACACTCAAGTTCAGACCTGTGAAATGGGACAAGATTAATAGTTACAGAGTTCAGAAAAAAGGGTTCAAGCTCTTACTATAACCAACTGATAATTCCTAAAATTGACCTTCATAGACATGATTGAATTACGTATTAAGGATAGTTTCTGGTAAGTCTATGGTTAGCTTTGTGAATAAAAGAATAATCATGACACAAGGTGTCGTCTATAATAAGATTTTGTGAATGATATCCTTGATGTCCAAGCCTGCTGTAGCAGTATATACAATATTACTGTTCAGAGTACCTAGATTTTACAATTATATATTTTTTTAGGGCAACAGGCTACATGAGGGTGATCCACATTGGGAAACTCCCCTTTAATAGCATAGGAAGGGATTAGAAAGGGGGGATGCGGAAGGGTAGAGGAAGGTAGTCAAGGGTTAACTAGGGCCCCCGGGCTATGGTTTAAGGATCCTACCCGGCATTCGCCTAAAGAAATGCAGGGAAAACCCTAGAAAAACCTGCATCGGGTAGGTCGGGCATTCGGTACTTGTCCCACGCCCTTCCGATAGCGGGAGAGGAGTTTGCTGTGGGGACGCAGCATTCCCTTCTCCGTGCCTCGACCAGTTTAGGAGGCAGCTGGCCGACTATTCCAATGGGAATAGCGAACAACTCTCACCGTATGCCCAAGGTCTGAGACCCCGGAACATACACCTATCAGAACAGGCCGAGGTGCCTCGGCTTGTGGGAACCTTAGTTCAAAAACGGAGAGGAAAAGGCATACCCAAAGGTAGCCCCTTCGTAACTCTCCTAAAAGGTTCGACCTGCGAGTGAATATCCCTCGCAGATCACCTGCGAGAGATTTTTTTTATATTTTTTTTAGGGCAACAGGCTACCTGAGGGTGATCCACATTGGGCAACTCCCCTTTAATAGCATAGGAAGGGATTAGAAAGGGGGGATGCGGAAGGGTAGAGGAAGGTAGTCAAGGGTTAACTAGGGCCCCCGGGCTATGGTTTAAGGATCCTACCCGGCATTCGCCTAAAGAAATGCAGGGAAAACCCTAGAAAAACCTGCATCGGGTAGGTCGGGCATTCGGTACTTGTCCCACGCCCTTCCGATAGCGGGAGAGGAGTTTGCTGTGGGGACGCAGCATTCCCATCTCCGTGCCTCGACCAGTTTAGGAGGCAGCTATATAATAATCTGACTTCTTTTAAACAAATAAATACTAAAAACACCAGCCAGACAGAAAAACTTAGTATCAAATCTAAAACATACTATTTAACAGACACGTTTCATTCCTTATTGGAAACTCCGCATATCTACTATTACAATTAAATTAAATTATAATGTATTCCAAGAAAAATTAGATTAAAAAATTTTCAACTTTGCGGTTTACACAAAAGTTGCGGTCGAAAGAAAAATATTTTCGATAAGGCGAATTCGAATGCAAAATAGTTGCATTAAATGACGTCATCTCCCATTAGACCGACGATCACGTTTCCAAATTGATTATTTGTTGAGTATACTGTACTTTATACACCGTTAATTAGGCTATCGCATACCCGTAGATTCGTTAACAAAGAAAATTTTGTGTCACTTTATAAAAAGAAAACAATTTCTGACACAGTTTTTGTGAAGCATAATTAAATAGTTATGTGTGAAAGAAATTAACTGCGTTTAAATAATATACGTTTGAAGATCCAAACAACTAGTCTAGTTATATGGCCTTTTACTCTGTGTATTAATACAAATAAAATATTCTTTTTGTATTTTAATGGCTAAAAGCTGAGTGATTTTACTTTATACTGACGTTAAATGCATGAGGAGATACGAAACCGAAGCCATATAAATTTTTGTCTGTAAATCACACTCTGGTTGAAGAAAAATTGCAGAACCCATGCCGACAAAAAGTTTTTTTTTAATAAGACAGATCCTCTTCAATCCTTAATTTTAGTAACTTTTTGCTATAAACTCGTCACACTAATCTAACATCCATAAACGTAAAATCTTTAGTGAATAAAGTGTTAAATACTCATGGAATAAGATCATATTCGAGATTACGTTTATAGATGTTAAATGAATATGGCGAGTTTATAGCCGAAAGATACTAAAATAGGACTGAATACTAAATAATAACTCTTCATAGGATCTACTGGTGTATTTTATTATAATTAAAATTATATAGATCACGGTAACTTCCAAATTGATGTAATTTTTTTGTTATATAGACGATTTTATGCCTTACGTGCAACCTTCATACGTCATATTAACAAAAAATTGTGGATGTTAAAAAACTTGGAGATTGTTCACATGTCAACAAGAAAACGGTCGGACCGATTTCAATTTCTTTTTATTTCAATTTATTTTCGTTTATATGTAGAACAATAAAAACGTTTTAGCAATATCAAACTAGCCCTAACTCTATGAACCAGAAGAATGACGGAAGAGCTGCTTCCAGTGAACGAGAATGTTGAAGATGTTCCTCCTAGTATTCGCTGCAAAATAAAAAAACGTTTATGGGTCGTTTAAAATCTTTGAAAATTTCCACCCAAGTAGAATGTCATAATTAAACTCAGTGACATCCATAACCCCGGATTAGACAAAAATCTCTGTTATTTTTCTGAAACGCCCCTCCAGCTCCAACCCTTAAAGTTACGCCCTACTATGCGAGCAAGGGTGGAAATTATACAAAAAAAACATGGGGAGATACAGATCAATCTTATTCCACCCAGAAAATATTTATCCGCCGACAATATCTGATTGTTTGAAAATGTACACCTCCTTCCACCCCGGACCCTGGGCTGGTAGATGTGTATTACCCCTATAGTGTGTGTTTCCTTTCAAAAGGAACATATGTACGAAATTTGGTCCAATTTTCGCCATGTGTGTCTAATTTATTTACTATAAGTTGTAGTGTATTGACAAATACAAGCGTTACATCAATATGTCACATTTTATGTGTTATTAACACATGACAAAATAATTATCTCAGTAATTGTTCCTTTTATGGTTGATGCTACAAATCAAATACATTTTAAAACCACAATGTATTTTAATTTCACTCTAATCTGATCCGTTAACTGTAAACATATCTGTTTATTCATTAGGTTTGCAATATTTACTAAGAAAATAAGAAGTCAGTTGACCTTTGAAAGATCTTAAATGCAGTTTCATTTTTAATGAACATGTAAGTCAGATAAATTGGAATGTCTGCATAAAAATTTTTATTATTTAAACAAAGTTACATCCTAAAATTAATAATTAAGTATATTTTATTTGAGATTTTAAGAATGTCAGATAATTTTATATACACATCGTACGTACCAAAAAACAATGTTGAGCTTCAAAAATGACTTGGCTCTCAGTAAATTCCTATGTTTGAATATTGCTATTCTGACGCCTTTAAAGAAAAGAGAAATTGTTACTTAATCAATCTTTTTAAACACATGTAGATATTAAACTAATACTTGTTGTTGATATTTATGTTGGAAGGCACGCCGAAAATGCATCGTGTTTCTAAACTCTGTGTTTAAGTGTATGTGTAGTGCTACGACGTAAAATACGACAAAGTGTTTGGAAACACAACTGACTTAAAAGTTTATTGGTGGTTTTAATAGGTCGCACGACGGAACAAGAACAGACGTCAATGATATTTAAAGAGTCGACGCAGTGTATATCTCTCCAAGTGTTTATTATGTGGACTTCTCATTTGTTTTCTCAGAGTTCTTTCCTATCTTAAGCAGCCTTCATTGGTTCACACAAAATAAATTTACACAAATTTCGATCAGGTAGAAACCCAGCTCATGCTTAAGACAACGTAAATGCACTTTAACGAAGTAAATGGAAGTAATTTGGAACTATTTAATGAACAAAAATGTTTGTTTACTTTAGACTAACGTATAACAAGATGGATGAAAACTTTTTTTCGTATTACTATTTCAAATTTTGTAATATGATACAGCAACAAATTACCGGTTTTATCGTATAATCCTTTAATTTCTGGGTAAATAATATTTAAGTTGCCAAACCATGTATACAATTGTCGTGTATATTGTAAATATATTATCATAGACTCTTATATCTTCAATAAATAATTTAAAAATAGTTTTATAACAGTTTCATTTGTTCGAAACAGTAAAATTGAATAGAATTACTTATTAAATATTGTTTTAATGAATTATTAGGAAAGAAGTATAAGTTCTAGCAACAATTACCTGAAGTTAACGACCCGTATAACAGATAAAAATAATTAATATTGAACAATATAATTTGAAATGTGTAAACGTTTCGGTCAACTGTTTTGACTATACTATAACCAGATTATATTACTATAGCCAGACTGAAAAGATATAGCCAATATTACTACGCTTTACAAAGGACACAAGATAGACGAAGATTATTCAATAAGCCATCATAAATACAGTTTAAATGAGAAATGTCCTGTTTAACATTAAAGGAACATTTGTTGGACTTAACAAGGAAGTCTTTGAGAACTTTTCTCTCGCAGGTAACCTTCCCGGAGGTCTGGAGGAGGCTACCTTAGGGGATGGTTAATTGAGCTAAGGTTCCCTCAAGCCGAGACAACTCGGCCTTTTTATAGAGGTGTATGTTCCTGGGTCGCAGACCTTGGGCATACGGTAAGAGTTGTCCGCTATTCCTATTGAAATAGTCGGCCAGCTGCCCCCTAAACTGGTCAAGGCACGGAAGGGTAATTCTGCAAACCACTATCACGCCATCGGAAGGGCGTCGGACTAGTACCAAATTCCCGACCATCGTGATGCAGGATTTTCCCTGCATCAATTTTACTTAGGCGAATTGTTGGGTAGGATCCTTAAAATATAGCCCGGGGGCCCTACTTAACCCTTGGCTACCTTCCTATACTTTACCGCATCCCCCTTTAAGTACCTTTTCTATGCTATAAGAAGGGAGTTGCCATTATGTGGATTACCCTTATATAGCCTATCTTTGCCTTATTCTACTTGTTACATTTAATAAGTTACATTTCAGATATTAACCTTTTATTAAAATTAGTTTCCTTATCAAGAAAAATAGTATTATCAAAATTGAATGAACGATTATGATCGAAACACTGTTTTGTAATTTTCTTTAGGTAGTTTAGTGTTCGTTAATTTTATTTAACGGAGAACGCTTGGTCTGGCCGATATAACAATATATTTTAAATAATATTGTTCAAAATTAATTTTTCGCAATCAATATCCGAGCAACGCTGCGAACTTACTACTAAATAAAAGGAAGGATACTTGAACGTATTTTATATTCATAGAACGAAGATTCTCCCGGCGTTTATGCTGCATAAAGGCATCTCGGGAATCCAACCGCGTAAATTAGTCGATAGCACACGACGTTTCGACGAGTTTACCCGGCTGGAATCCCTAGAAGCCTTTATCCCGAATTTTAAAATGTTGGAATTAAAAACAAAATTTAAAGACGGTTCCTTGCAAACATATTAAGAGATCGTTGAGAGAAAAAAGTTTCTGACAGATAAATATATGAAGTCAAATACAGGGCGAATACAATCAATGAATATTGAAAAATAATATTTATGTATTTTTAATTTACTGAAAAATAAATAAAAATCACAATTTCTTTGTTTTCTTATAATTTATTTTTACTATATGTATGGGTAATTGGACGTTTCTGGATCGTATCAGTACGAGCCGGGTTTTCTGACTGAGGTGTTATTAATCCTATTAGTCCTCGCTTGAGGAAATAGGATAAGTCATTATATGTTTGTACATACTGATGGCCAATATAACTGCAGCTAGAAACGTGAAATAAAGTTACAAATTTTTTTACGAAGCATGTTAACATCTAAGAAAAATTCTTTTAAATGTCAATTCCGAAGGAGTGAAATAGTGATTTCAGGGTTGAAAGAACTTATTAATAAAGTAGGCAGAAAAAGAGTTCATTTCAAACGAAAAATACCATACCATGCTAGCAATAATTTTTTGAGAGAAGAAAACCACGAAGAGATGCTATTAGTAAAATCTTCTAGTTATCCAATGATAAAACGTGACTGATTCATTAACAGCAATTTGTACATCTATAGAACAAAATAGCATTGAAATCTGATAATCTTTGAGATTTGGGGACATCGAAGACGATAAAAGAATATCTATATCAGTTAGAAGTACAGTCCGTAAAAGAAAGAAAGCTTTTACGTAGTCTGCACTGTGTCCATTCTGATATATCCACGTCTTACATTGTATCTCTGAACTACCAAGAAGGCCTCAAAATGTTTATAAATATCCACTACAACCATGCGTTTAGATTATATTACACAAATAAGAGAGAGAACTTTTAAATCCTCTTCGCATTTGCATGTGATTATCATTTTTTTATATGCAAATGGACCTGAGACTGGTTCATTGTCGAGAGTTGTGACGTCACAGCGCTCAGCGCCAAACGGAAAAATAAACAGAAACTCAAGTCGCACGCTTCTAAATACCAACTATTTTCTAGTCAGTGAACGTGCAGTTTATCAGCGACGCCATCACGAGTTTAAAAATTCGAAAAAATTATTTTAAGAAATAATTTGATAAGGAAATGACCCAGGCTGACCAAATCTTGTATTATCGAACTTCAAAACAAATTCAAGTTCATCGGCGTGTTAACTCAGATGAAAAAAATTCTTTGTCCTTTTTTATAATTATAATAAATACGGTTAGAAACTAGATCATACTAACAACTATTATAATTTTAGTTTGGCATTTTATGCATTATAAAATGTTAGAAAAATATTGCTTAATTATAATTGCGTAGAAAATACGATCAAGCTTTATGCTACAAATTAACAAGTTGAATTTTTGATCTGATTAAGAACTGTATAAGATCACATATTTAAGTTGCAGTTAAGTGTGATTTTATTAATTTTCATTTAACATGAGAAGCTTATGAGTTAAGAGTTAACATAATTTGATACCCAAGAACAGATACTCAGACAAGGAAGTAAATTAATATTTTTTTCAATACATTACCGTTAATTTTCGTTCATTTCAAGTACTTGCTGAATCAAAATACTTAAACACACACAAATTGTAATGAATATATTTAGAAATTATTTTAAAGTAATCGCTATTCAGATCATACGTTTTTCTGCTGGAATAAATAGCCATTAATTTGTTAATGAATATTGATCTGTCTGTCATCAACGTGAAACATGCTTCCATCAGGCCAAACGTGTTAATGGTTTTTGCATGTGTAAAAAATAAATCTGTCAATTTTTACTGAGTGTATTAACCCCCCGATTAAAGTTGAAACTTTAATTTCTCATGTTTCACATGATGATACTACAGTACTGATAAAAAAAAGTACAAGAACGATTTAGTTTGAACGTTTCTTTGAACACCGAGGACACTGTCTTTTACTAGAAGAAAGGGTTACCATCGTTTAACCTTGGTGCCAGAGGGCAAAGCAATCAGTCTCGTATCGAGATACGGACGGTATTTGAGCTTCACTGGGCGTTCCTAGATTAGCCTGGGCGGCAACAAATTACCTGGCCGGTCTGCCTTTAGTGCCAGCAACACGTATATCATGACGTGACCGAGCTGCGGGGTACGACACGTTTACGTGGTTTAAATCAAGAGCCTACCTGTTTTAATAGCGCTCTCCGATAGTGTCAGCCCGTGACGTCAGCAGCGTGGAGGCAACTATTCGTGTTCCCCTGACCCAAAGGGGGTTGTATCTGCTTCAAGCAGTCTTAATGTGGTCCACAACATGTCTTTTCCTTGGGATTAGAGAGGAACGGACTGACCTTACAGATGTTAGACATGGAATTGTTAAACAGAGTTGGGTCAGGCGAACCGAGTAAGGAACAGAAATTCATTTGCATACAGCGTGTGTTCTTACAGCCTGATTAAAGAATCTGATCATCCTGGATAATTCGAGTAGAATTTAAAGTACGAGAATTATGCTACTGTTTTTAGTAAATTTTTCATGTAATTTTAAAACAGTGATTTACGTACATTGAAAGCAACTAGTAAAACTGCATAATACTGCACTATACTGGCCAGATTGTATAAATTAAAAAAGCCTTCTTCTGTATCACAAAAGTAAAACAATATGTAAATACATTTAATTGTTAAACAATTCATCTTGTAAACAAATTCTCTTTAGAAAAGTAAAATGTACTAGTATATTTGTGAATGTGTACGACGAGGAAAAAGTACGTATTGAAGAAATGCAGCTGTCATCCATATTTAATTTCGGGTATCTATAATTGGCCGAAGAAAAAATACAGAACTTACCAGAATGTCTACAGACATTATATTTAATTAATTGATGACAGTATATGAAGGTTAAGTTATATTTAATTAATTTATGACGGTATTTAAGGTTAAATAAGGCCCACGTATCCGGTAGTAGAACAATTTACAATCACTTGAAAGTTCCTAGACGGCACCGATCTATACAGATTATAATCATCTATCATTACGTACATTAATACTCTTAAAACAGAAGTATTTTAACTATAAATATTTAATCTACCAAATTGTTGGAATATTGACAAGAAAAACATTTTATTATACCGTTTTAAAAAATGTTTTTATTGTAAATGTTGCGACATTTAATACATTTATAAAATACTTGTGTTCGCTGTTCATGATCAATATAGATTGAAAGTTTATATAAATTTTTAAAGGATTAGAAATTGTACTGAGACTGGATACGTAGAGTTTTATTTAATCTGTATAGACTTACATTTAACTAGTTTCTAATCCAATTGGAATTAAGACAAATATTTTAAAAAAATAATGAAGTATTATAAATTAATTCAATTCTTTAAATGTGATTCTACAAATTAAATAAAAAATTATTACAATTAACATTTTAATTATGAGCGCATAATATTTCTTTGGGGAGATTATACTTATTGTGTCATGGTTCATAGAACCAATTTTCATAACTTTATATATATGAATATAATTATTCCGTTATATGATACAAGATAATGATTATCGTTGGTGTTTTTTATTGTCACTGTAGTTTTAGAGACTGTTACGTGACTATCTAGACTTTGTTTCACACCGTGCTTGATTTATCTATCATCATAGACATCTTCTAAATTCACCTCACAGTGATTAATAATAACTATCTATTCTCAACTTTCAACTTATGCTCGCAACGATAACTGCAACTTTTATTCACTTCTCAATTTTCAGTTTTTCATCTCCGCGATAAACAGCTAAGTTTACTTCTAGATAATTGCCAACTTCCTTATTCTCAAAAGTAAACAGATTTGGCTAAAAATAAATAGAAAGAAAAAATTCTTAATATGTATATTAAAGGACGTGAGACGAATTGCTAGAAATGGTAACCACAGGGAATTCCCAAAACGTTGGGCATGACGCACTGACGAGTGTGGTCTCTAGTTCAAATATTGTAGAAAGTGACGCAATGGCAAACAGAAGCGAGGAATCTCCGTCGACTATAAAACGAACATTAGCACTTAGCGAGAATAGTAGACACGGTTATGTAAAGGAAGATAAAATAACTAAGGAGCTATTGCAAACTATTTAATATTCTTGGAACTCAGATTCAGTATAAGAATTTGAAATGATTCCGCAGCATTCATTTTGCTAACGCTATCAAAATAAATCTTCCGTGGAATTTTATAATCTTGCGGCACAGGCAATCAGAAAAAAAACTTAGAGTTTTTCTACCTGTTTTTCATAAGGGGATTAAATTTATTTTCACGGTTCTTAGTGTAACAAAAATTTGTCTACTGTGTTTATTCTTTATCGCGTTATTTATAACCCAATGTTCTTGTATCCGTTTTAATTATTTAATATACAGTGTGTAACAAACGTGGACGGAATTTTTTCAGGAAAGGATTCATCATATTGAGAGAAGAAAACGAAGTGTATTTCAACATAGCTCCGGATTGCATAATTACAACGATATCCGAACTTTCGTACCTGATCGGTTTGCATGAAGTTCAGCTGACTAGTTGGAGCGCTCTGGTCACGTATCAAATGAATTGTGCAAAGTGATCACATTTTCATTAAATACAGACAGCTACTAGAGTTCCCTCATCTAACAATTGCAACCAGAGTCTCGTATTTTACTCCAGATAACAAGGCATGACACACTAACATTCATATAGGTTCGGATAACTCTGTAATTATGCATTTTCGGTACACACGCGTTTTTCTCTTAATATGAGGAATTCATAACTGACATTTTCCCGTCTATTTTTTGTTATATCTGGTATTTTGTTAGATCTTGGTACTAACTATAAGAATAATTTACAGCAATCTTCTGGACTACGAGTCACAACAAAGATCTTGTTTATCCATTATAACATGTACCATACAAAGAAAAGACAGTTTCACAGACTGATTTTTAGTTATAGCCCCTTAAACTAGCCTGTGACAAATTAAGCCTAAAAGCTTTTTACTGTTTTAGAGAAGAATTGTCCAGCCGTTTCCACAAGTAGATCTAAAGTCAGGTTTTTGGAACGTCAAGCATTTTGTCTCCCAGTGACGGTTGGCAATTTCATATAATAAAAGCCTTATTTTAGCTATATACAACAAATAAAAAGTTAAATATGAACAAAGTAAGCGTCACAGATTGACTGAAATTTTTATTACATAAATTTCCGATCCCCTATAACATGAAACACGAAGATAATCTCAAATTTTTGGATTCTATGCCAAGTACAGACAAAACTGTTAACTTATTTATGTAGAATACAAGACCGTAGACACTGAGTGTGCTTGTAATTTCTGCAATTAATTCATTTTCAGTACATTTTATGATTGTATGAAGAGTCTCGCATCGTTAGTTATGAAGACATTCCTATGTTGAACAACAATTTATTTAATATATGTAACACATTTTCTTTATTCTAATTTCAAATTCGGAGAAACATCAAGCAACTTCAATACACAACAGTCATTACAGAGTTAAAAATTACGAAATAAGTGCGTAAATTTATTATATATATCCATGTTTTCGTTGAAAAAAACTCTAGTATAATCGACCCTTGTGTGGTGATAGTGGATTTGAGAATCAGGGACGAGAACGTACTTTACTTTCATAAAGCCCGAACAATTACCACAGTTTACTCATTAAAATCCTCTTGATGATACGAATAAAAATTGGAATTTCTTAAGCAGATGAAATAGTTAATACTGTTATTAACGAATTTTCGGTGTCTCTTAAAATTTACCAGTGATCAAACAGTAACTAAACATATTTAGCCAAGATATTACAAGTCGTGAATCTCTGTAATTCGATTACAGTCATTCAGTTAGCTTTGCGTCTCGCCTAGAGTTCATTTAGGTAATAATCAGAAAATGTAGACGAATCACTGTTTTTCCAATATGATAGAAAACACTCCAAATCTATTCGTTAAAATATTAAAACTTTGCACGTAGGTCATAAATACATTCTAAAAAACTACGTCGCAAAACGCTACAATTAAACTGTTACGGTCGTTGTTTACAAACTCCTGATATTTTTTATTTTAAGAGATCTATAACAATATAGTGATACGTACAGGAAGAAAAAACTAGAAAAGTACGAAATTTGTGAGAAATATCCATTCAATTTAAATTCCTTATGAGAACTCTAGGAAGCCATTGAGATTTTTGTCAGGTAATAGTTTGAGTAATTGAAGTTCGTGAACCATGCCAGCTGAGATGTGTTTAAAACATTTTAATTACAACATTGTTGTCGAATGCAGTCACGATAAAATATATTACAATCAATTATAAAGGATGTAGTTTGTTGATTAGACTTTCGCTAGGTTTTCACATTATCCTTGCAATCAGTCATCGACTTGATACTAATTGCGCCAAAGAGAGTGCCAATTACAAAGCCCGACTTATATTAATCCCGCCCTAATTGCTAGCATAAAAATGACCTCCAACTGACTGGTTTTTTTCTTCTTCGCGGCGCCAATGCGTTAAAGCCTATGGCCTCTCGCGGCTGAAAACCAATAAAGCCTATTTACGGCCCATTTCTCTGTGTCAGTTTTGTGTGGATCTATAAAACAGTCAGCCTTTTTAAGAGACATCCTTATACCGAACTCTCTATCCCTCCAGAGGAGCCTTGTGCACTTCGGCCGAAATAACAAACCTGAAAATGTCTTCAGTACGATTGATAGATTATTCAGTAAAAGTCAGATACATGTTGCTAACTAGTTGGAAAAATAAATTTGACTTGCAATCTTTGGAGGGCTTCTCACTTAAATAATTCAAAGGCAGTATTACATTCTAAAAGTTATGGTGAAACGGATCGTAAAATATTCTTATACATTCACACAAAAAAAGAATAATTGGACAATTTGGTGATTCTCTGAATGATATTTTGAGTTAAAAAACAGCTCAAAAGTTGTTGTCATGAAATTAATATTATTCTAGGTATTTTTAACTATCTGGTATTTTTAAATAACGAGAGTTAAAATCGTTTCTTAAATAATTATTTCATTCGAACTGCACTTTCCACAACTTAATGACGGACGGTTTGAAAGCTGAAATTTTAATTAGTCGTATATTCACATCTTATTCTTTTTAGTGTCTCTTTTCCCTATAATTTTTGTGTCAATCTCCTTTAATATCAGGGTTTTTTAATTCTGTATCACCCAAATAGATATATTGTATGTCTCTTTGATAAATATTAGCAACTAATCGTTTATATTATTTTTATACATATTGAAAACTAGTTGAAAAATGTATTTTTATAATGTGTGTTATCTTAATATTGCCTCATATCTATTCTTAAAAATTATTTGCAATTTCTGTAATCAAGACACTTAACCCTGATAGAACTAATTCCACCGCCAGGTTACTGGGAAATATATAGTTAAAACTATTTGAAAGTCAGTTATAAAAGATACTCGTAAGTAAAGTGTCTAATTAAGCATTTTTTTAAATTTGGTATCTTATTACAAGGTCCAAAATTGATGACTAGGGACATCTTAGCTGAACCTTCTCTTTGAAGGATCGTGGACTCTTGTAATGTGCGTAGATGTAAGTTACATATTTTTAAGTACGTCGATTCAATTTTAATCATATTGCAGACAATAAATCCGGGAACAGCTGACTGACAATGGGCATAACAGATGAACAAAGAATTTCGAGAGAGAGAGAGAGAGAGAGAGAGAGAGAGAGAGAGAGAGAGAGAGAGAGAGAGGAAGAAAGAGAGGGAGAGAGAGCGGGGAGAGAGGGGAGGGAGGGAGAGGGATGGATAGAGGGGGAGAGAGATAGATGGGAGGGGGGACAGAGAGAAGTAGCGCGTTCTGTCCGTGTAGTAAGATGATTGATTACTGAGAAAAGAACATACGAGTTCGTCATAAATGACAGATGAAATCTTTAAAATAACTAATACAAAAATTTGTAAAGATTTCTCATGCTAATTTAAACCTACCGTTAAAATAGTTGATATCTCGAATAAATATTCCTGTTTTTAGTTAAATTTTTAATAATTTTTAAAGTCATTACCATAGTATTAAAACTGAAAAAATATATATTAAAAATAACCTCTTCCCCCAATTGTTACTCTATTTTAATTGTGTTCCCTAAATTTTTTCTCGACTGTTGTTTAGTCCTAAAAAGCTAACACTTTCAAGAATTGCTATTAAAAATAGCACAACATTTGTATTAATATATCTTATTCTCTTTAAACCTGATTCAAAAAAAAATTTAAGAGTATGAACACTTAGAGATTTTGTAGTATTATTTTAAAGTTAAATTAAATGATATTTAAAATAGACGTCATAAATTAATAATTAGAAGATACTTTATCTACATAATTAATTTTTATAATTCACTTTGAAGGTCACCTTAAAGAATTTCATTGAGTTATAATTTAACATGGTAATGCGACTTGAACATTTTGAAAAACAGTTAAAAAAAACTCGTCAATTTTTTACTGTGCGGAAACAGCGTTGAAATTAAAATCTTTTTTATTGTGTTTTCTATTATTTTTAGTAAACTGTGGAAAGTGTTTTTTTGAGGTAATGCCGAGGTGAATAACCGGAAAGGTGGCGAGGAAGTTTACAATCTGTTAAAGAGGTCAGTTCTGGAGGGGGCCGTCTTTGTCTGTCCAGCTCGAGGCTAGTCTCGCATGTGGCTAATAGCTAATGCGACGGCATGGCGGTGCGTTAACTAGAGGGGCGGCATGTCTTTAAGCCAGCCGCCGCCCCCGGCCGAATCGTACGAGCGGTAGCGGAAGATCAAAATTCAGTAGGCCAAGGCTTTGTAATTCTTTGCCATTCTCTACAGAACATGGCGGCAGAAATACATTTATGAAGGTTAGAGAATGCAGCAATTAAATTGAAGTAAATGAATGCAACATTCCGATTGTAAAAAGAAATATCCATTCCGTATAATCTCAGAAAATATTTACATTAACGCTACAATCGAGGTTTAGAAAATAAATACACTTAAGAGAAATCAATGATGCAAATCGCACGGAAAATTCACGACTTTTAATATAATTCGAAAACCAGAGTTATACGGTTGCTATATATATAGTGCAAGTCAAGTTTCTTGACGGCCCAGTTTAGTGTTCTTCTTAGGTGCTACCCTTCCTTAAGCGCTTAGAGCTTGACCGTGTCAGATCGTGTAGTGTATGTGTTTCTCCCGCGCTGTCACTTCTCCCCTGAGGTTGCGCTGCACGCCTTCGTGGCAGACGCGTGCTATAGTCGGGGACTTTATAGTGGAATTAGAAGAACTGGAATTTGAAATTGTAATTTGAGTTAGAACTAAGGCTGCTTAATAATCAATTTAGCCAAGACAACTAATTCTCTTTAGTTCGTATCCAAATCTCAGCATTTTACAATAGCATTAAAAAATTAAATGATAAATCAAATTTATATTAATTTAAAAATATAGCGTAAAAGTTATTTTTCCCTTCAATTATACCCATACATCCTTTCTCCTATAATACAACATTCTTGCCCAAGCAGTTAAATTCAGATTTTATTACGATCGTTATTTAGCCTCAACACAGCAAACGGTAGTTTGGATATTAAGAAAAACACTCTTACGACTCTGTATAACAACGATATAAAGTTTCATCGATTTGACAGTTTTATGATGTCAAACCAATAAAAACATCGTGCTGGATAGACAGAGAAATTTAGATGGATTCGGAACTCCTGTTTCATAAATGTAAAGATTCTAAATTCGCATGTACAAACAAGAATATTCTTTTACTGTTATAGAGAAGTAAAGAAAAGTGTTCAGAAATTTTTTTAAATTTTGGGTTTTTGTTTAAATTCCCATTATTCACGTTCTTCTTCTGCCTCTTGTTTTTTCATGCACCAATGATACTAAACGCAACGTAAATGTAATCAAACGCCGTTATGGTAACGAATAACCAATAAAGAAATACCAGTAATAAAGTTTCTTGTTCATGATCATAGATTTCTCAATTCATTTCACAGTAACTTTTCTGAGAACGGTCAACAGACGAGTAAACCTCTAGCATTAACGTCGTCCCCTAAATCACTAATCGGCTGAAAGTGTAGATGAAGCGGTTACACCAACATATTGGTGCCCGTTCTGATCTACGAAGCTATAAATCTGATCCAGGCAAGTTACACGGCACACAAATTATAGAAAACCATTCGGGTGAGTCACCATTAAGAAATTCCGCATGCTAGTTTGCCATAAATAATTTTGAGACATTTTATCGGCCCTTTCATCACAATTTACTCTTTCGTGTGAGTAAGACGTCCACGAACACGCCGACGGACAACATCGGCGAGACTGTGCATATCTATCTTCGGTTTGATTACCGTAACGGAACATTGAATATTCACTTTTTTATTTAATGATAGAGTTTATTTTAGAGAAGGGTAATACGGCGAGACAAATCAACGTGAAGATTAAAATGTACATTATTTATTTAACTCACTCGTAGACCTGGTCGAGACATGGTGAAGGGAATGCTGCTTTCCCACTCCATACATCGGAAGCGAATGAGACGAGTACCGAAAGTCCAATAGGGGTTTCTCGGAATCATATTTTTGAATGCCTGGGAGGTTCCTTAAACCATATCCTCGGGGACCCCAGTTAACAATTAGCTACAACATACCACTGGGATCAAAAAGTAAGATGAAATTGTCATTTAAAACTCCCGGGTATTAGGAAGGCAGGTAAATTTTTTTCCCCTAGGTTGGTAGGACTGTCTATAATATTTGCCAAGCGTGTGTTTTTTAAAAGGTTTAATTATCTCGGAGTTACACGTATTTCTGTAAACAACCAAAAGTGAATTTTTCGATTTTTGCAATGGATGATTTTGTTGAGCAAAGAACTTGCATAAAATTTTGTTTGCGGAACGAATATTCTTGTGCGGATACGTTGAAAATGTTCCTGAAGGCCTTTGGTGATCAAACTATGGCACAAAAAAGGTTTATAAGTGGCACGAGTTCAAAGAGGGCCGAGAACGCGTTGAAGACGAACCGCGCTCTGGACAACCATCAAGGTCTACCGACGTTAAAAAAATCAAAGATTTGGTGCTTGAAAATCGTCGATGGACAATTACAGATCTCGCTGATAGTGTTGGAATATCATTTGGCACAGGCCAAACCATTTTGAAGAATGTTTTGTGTCTCAAACGCGTCAAGTCTCGATTGGTGCCAAAATCGCTCAATTTTTTGGAAAATAAGCGTCGCGTTGATGTGTGTGAAACTTTGCTGTCTGACTATCAGGACCACTTGAAATGCATCATTACTGGAGACGAGACTTGGATTTACGCATACGACCCTGAACCACCGACCAATCCAGCGAATATCGTGCAAAAGGTGAAGCAAGACCGAAAAGACCACGGCAAAGTCGATCGAAAATGGTCATGTTGACAGTTTTCTTTGATTATCGTGCTGCACTATGAATTCCTTCCGCCGGGCCAAACTGTCAACAAAGAATATTATTTGGGCGTTATGCGTCGTTTGCATGAAGCTATTCGTCTGAAACGGCTGGAATCTTGGTTCCTTCATCACGATAACGCAACATGTCACACTGCATTGGTTCTTCGCGAGTTTTTTTTGCTAAAAACTCGATTCATATCGTTCCGCAACCGCCGTATTCACCTGATTTGGCTCCGTGCGACTTCTGGCTATTCAGCAAACTCAAAAGGCGAATTGGGGGGGGGGGGGGCGTTTTGACACGATTGAGGAGATAAAAACCGAATTCAAGAAGATCTTGAAGGCTATGCCGGAAAAAGACTATTCCGACTGTTTCGAGGACTGGAAAAATCGTTGGAAAAAGTTCGTTTTATCGGACGGGGATTACTTTGAAGGTGATGATTTTGATTTGGAAGAATAAATAAAAAATTTATATTTTATAAATAAATTCACCTTACTTTTTGTTCACAGAGGTATGTGTGAAAGTATAGTGAAAGTCATTTAAATAAACATGCCAAGACCAAAAATGAACGATATTGATGTTGTATTGTATTTTCTCCCTGGTATGTAAAGCATTTTGTAATCGACTTTGATCATAATTCGTATATGGTGGTAAGTTACAACTCGATTGATCGTCTCACCTACAGCGAGTGAGCAGTTTTATATCTCAATGTATTTTAAATTCATTGTTAATGCGCTGTTTTTCGCTACAGAAATAGAAGCTGATCTTTGATTTTAACGGTAGAACAACAATGTCGACCAATGTAAGGTTGCCGGGTGTAACTAATTTTTGAGAAAATGTCTATTTCCTATGCCGAATTACGTTTAACTAATTCTTTCTTAAATCCACACGTCGCGATTACACCGTTACTATGTTTGAAGGATTCCGTTGCTTTTGTTGTTACATTTCCGATTTAAAATTAAAATTTTCACGTCTGATTTGAAGTAATGAATAAGAAATATAGCCAATTAAGACAAAACAATGATAATATAAATACCACACAACGTTTCTGGGATCCTTGTCCCTTTCCTCAGGTGCGAAGAAGAGCCTAGAGCGACACAACTGCACTTGTCAGTTGACAAAACTCCTATAATTTTATACTTTCCAACAACAACCACTCGACCGTATACCACGCTCAAAATATGTCATAATTTTTAAGTTTTCCCTTCTACCTCTAACTAAGTTTGCAAAATTACATCGACGCCGTATTATTAAAGCATTAAAAACCTGATGTTTGGTATGTAATATCACATTTTACTATTGAGTCATTTTGGATTTAATTGTTCAAAGAGAGGCAGCAGTATGAAGGATAGATGAGTCAATGCGTAGCTTAGAGAAACAGAACTATATAAATACGGTTTCGTAGTGACAGTTTATCACTTAAATAAAACAAAACAAGTTAAAATGTATAACACAAGGATAACACTGCTAGATTACTCATTGCTGTGAGAAAAATCAATTGGAACGAAGTGTTGAAATTCGATTAGTTATACTACAGAATAAATTACATTTCTACGCCTCAACATTTCCATTACTTAAGTGACTGTTTAATCTTAGGTTTATTGGCACATTTCCATCATGATTATAGAAGGTGTACAATAAAAACAATAAGCGATGAAGTAGGAAAGAAACAAGAAACGGAATGAACGTCGGCTGCCATGAGTCAAGGTCGTGTACGAGTGCCTCTGAAAAACAAATTTACCAGTTTCATATGCTATATATAGCTACATTCAACCAGACTGTGAATTATTTTATAGATTTTTCCCTTCATCCCATTATGACTGTACAATTTTTATCATTTAACTAGCTGGGTGCCCGGCGTTGCCCGAGATGTTATTTATCTATAACCCCCGATATGACTCCAATTTCGGCTGCTTTTGCGCAATTTTTATGTAACGCTACTCGAACCCTAATCATTATAATTAACTCTGAAAAATATTTCTTCAACGCAAATATCTGCCGTGTTTGCATGTTCCAAAATTTGCACCCCGCTACCCCTGCATCTGAGGGGTAAATGCCAATTTGAATGTCGTAACTAAACACAGTGACTTCCATAACCTTTGAATTGACTCCAATCTCGGTTGTATTCGCGTTATTTTACTGTAAAGCATCTCCACCCCAAACCCGAAGGGTGTCCTTTTCACAGGGCGTAGGGGATGAAAATTGTATTCAGATAACATTCGTAAAAACACTATCAATATCTTTGACCCCTAAAAATATTTATCCGACTCAAATATCGGCTGTTTTAGTATGTTTAAATATTTCCACCCTCGCTTATGGGGTGGAAGACGCATCTCACCCCAACAGTGTTTTTTTCCTGGTCGCAAAGAACACGTGTACGAAATTTGGTAAAAATTGCTCGACTGGTATAGATTTGTATTTTATTTAAAAAACGTTTGTATGGGAAATAGAAAAGGGCTGTTTTTAGGGTTTTCCCGGAAATTATTCGATTTTTTCTCGCCTTTTAAACCTTCCCTACACCTCCACGAACATTTCAAGACTAAGATAAGATAAATCCGTTCAGCCGTTCTCGAGGTTTAGTGAGACTAACGAACAGCAATTCATTTTTATATATATAGATAGATGGAATAACATAATTCCTATTTATTTTCCGTCCAATATATCTGCTACTTTCGTCTTTCATTCTCATCCAAGTGTCCATTTTACAACTTTCCGATTGATGATCAGTTGAGCTCAAAATACCGCAAGATCCGGGACTCGAGTCCTCCCACGAGAGCTCGTTGGAGGAAGACATAACAATCCGTGAGTGAAGACTTCCTCTCGATTAAACTGGACTGTTTCAATGGCTAGAACGTCCTCTGCTAAATCTGGAGCCCAGGTAAGTACGTCTGCAGACAACGGGCCACAATTGAGCTAAAAATAGAAGCCAGGTATGAACGCCTATGCGATCTGGAAGCTGTCAGCAGCGGCAACGACAATTTCTCTTCCGAGTACGATCGACTGGGAAATGATCCTCCGTGAAGTCCTTTGTGAAACCATAATTCACATCTTAAAGTAAGCTTATAATTTTACTTTCTGGGACCTTTACTATTATGTACAAAATCTTTTGAGTGTTTTAAAATAATGACATAATTTTTTTTTGTATATAAATATTCTATGAGCGAAATTATTAAACTGCATTTCTTGTAAATCTGATTTAACAAGGAAATGGTAGCATTTTATTAAAATCTGGTTATTTCTGGATAGATAGAATATTTTCAGGAAGAAAAATGTTTGTATCTTGTGATTTAAATATTGAGATAATGTATGCACGTTATTTTCCCATATTAGTGACGTGTAAAATGATTTTTTTTAACTAATGTTAACTTTATTATTTTATTTAAACTTATACAGTAAGTGATATAGAGTTGATAATGTTTTAAATTTTACATCAACAAAAAGGAAACAGAAAAAAATATAAGGAACAAAGCAGCAAAATTTTTGTTCATAAATATCCGATTAAAAATGTCTCGCAACTTTAGGTTCTTCCAGTATTTTTACTTCCATCTTGAAAATTTCAATTATTATAAATTTATTGAGAGCTATTTTACAATTATCAGTAACTCGTTAGCAAAGTCGCTTGAATCGGAAATAGTAAAGTAATTGTAAATATTTTAAATTTTTTTTAACCATAAGCATGGTAATTGAGTCTCAATCCCATTCAATATTTACTGAATATAAAGCTCCGAGACGTGTGAATTAAATTAAATTTGTACTTATCATTTCATTATAAATTTATTGCGACATTAAAGTAATGTATTTAAGTGTCATTCTTCTGATAAATTAATAAAATATTAAATTAACTAATGGTATTTAAATATTTAACTATGTAATTTTAATAATGAAAGATTTGTAGTAATTTCTATTATTTCAATTCAAACCCCAGTTTTCCATCAGCCTCAAATTCTACACTTTTATTTTCTTCCAACGTTTACTTAATTTCGCCTATTCAGCATAAGCACTTTCTATTGTCCAAATGCAGAATTTATAATTCGACATCTAAAATTTGAATATACAGTTACAATGTAATACATAAAATTGATAGTGTGTGTAGGTTCCACATACAAAACTAAACGCGTGGAGAAGTTTTGACCAGGTTCTGTACACATGTTCCTTTCAAACCGGAAACGAAAACGCTGTCGGGGATAAGACACGACTACCAACCCTAGGAATGGCGGTTGAAGATGGTGGAAATTTTCATTCATGCTAAATCGGCCGATATTTGCGTCGAAAAAATATTTTTCATGGTTATTGATATTGATAGTGTTTCTCCTGATGTTGTTTCAGTATAATATTGAAAACTGTCAGCATTGCAGCGGAGCACCCTTGCCTTACATATAAAATATAACAAGTAATTGTACTTATTACATTATTAATATTGCTATATTAAAAACAAATGAAAGTTCCGGATTTAAAAAACCATGGTAAAGGGACAATTTACTATATATACACACACCTAATTTAATATTTTTTGCTCCTGAGGGCTAGTTCATGCATCATGTAGATTTTTTCGGATTTCAAGATTTAGTTGTTAAAGATGAATGAGGCCTGCGTCATTCTGGACAATCATTCAGATTTAATTTTTTTAAATTTAAACTTGTAACCCTTGTTTATTTATAAGCGAAATTTTTTTAACACTCGTCATAATTAACTTATAACGATATACGTTTATATTATCGCTTGTTTTAAAAATATATGGATTCAAAATCTCGAAAGATATCGATGTTAGAAGTGTCTCCATGGAGTCTTACATTTAATAACAAAAAAATGCGAATAATTATTATTTCAATTTTATAGCTGTTATTTCAAATATTTTTTCATATTGTTTCATTATGTACACACTTTATTTCTGTGAATTCTTCCCTTTATCTCTATTTATGTTCAAATTGTGACTGATTTATATTTGAGTTTTGGATTGAATTCTTGAAAATTAATTAATGTTTAATTCATAGATGTCCCGGAGATGAATCACTGCACAGAAATGGATGTTTGTATGTGTCTATTTTACTTACAGAGACAGAACCATTGCAAAGATTCCGTCGCCAACGTCATAAGGCATACTACTGCTTTGCGTCTATCTCCTTATCAAACGGGGAAAGACAACGGGAAAGAACCGTCATAACAAAATTCACGAGGAGAAATGAAAGGTTCCCGAAAGGATTACAGATATTCCTAGAAAATAGTCTCGTGTCTGCAGGACGTGCTTAAGTGCAGAAAACTTTAATAATAATAATAATAAAGCTATACAGTAGTAATTGAGGCAAAAGCTTAATTCTTAAACCTGTAGGTTCATATTGAGTCGTTGATTCTGTACTATAAAATCGAGGGTTACTTCACCAATACACCATCACGCTACGGCGTCAACAACTCTGCCCGCAGACACCTTTCGGACACTCAGCTATGATTCAATCTTCACTTTATTGTCTGTAGATTGTCCTTTTCAGTATTTCTCTCACACACCCTTATGCGTTGGTTGAAAGATTCCTCCTCAAAGCATTTTTGGATACGAAATCACTATATATAGTTTCGACAGATGATACTCCCGAAATTGAACTTATCGTTGCAAACATATTTTAGTGATAAAAGTTTGAGCCTATAAGGAGGAGGAACGTTATTTTCGGAATGGTCTGTTGTTTAGGTAAGGTGACGGCTCTATCCAGCACACCTCCTACCTGCCACGATCGCTAATGG
Organism: Zhengitettix transpicula; assembly: GCA_037074705.1. Classification (NCBI taxonomy): domain Eukaryota; kingdom Metazoa; phylum Arthropoda; class Insecta; order Orthoptera; family Tetrigidae; genus Zhengitettix; species Zhengitettix transpicula. The sequence goes on along the minus strand of CM073593.1, from coordinate 15,495,771 downwards.
GCTGGCAAGTGAGAGCCCGGACAAACGTGTTCCTCCAGCTAACACCATTTACGTGGCTCGCCAATATCGCCAAACACGAAAAATGCCTCTGCCTTATTACTCGCTGGTCACACAAAGTTCTTTTACGGGGCCATTCATCCTCGGAGGAAACCAGTTGCTTAACGTCACCGAGCATTCCATCCGGGGATGACTTCGATTCCTTTCATCCCTACAAGATGAATGGACAGTCACGACACTGGAATGCCAGCACGTTCTTGTGGGGGATTACGTTTTAATAGTGTGGTTATTTTATTATAATTCACAAGTCCAAATAAATCAGAGCCTTTTGAGACCACTGCCGAGTCATTAAGGTTACTATTCACTCAATCAATAACTCCGCTTCCACCAATACCGAAGACTGTTGATATGAAAAATAACTTCAAAGTACACAGAAGATACTTGTATGGACAGTTGATTTAACTGGGATCATATACTCAACCAATATTTGTGAAGATGTTAATACGATATACCAGGCTGTAAGAATGAACAGAAAGTCAGCTCCTTAGTAGATAATAAGAGTGAAGAGATTGACATTTAATATTTATTACAAATTTAATAAATTTGGAAAAGCTTACTGAGTTTCCCAGTTGACTTCTAATCATTAATACGTTTCCAGTATTTAGTCATATTTAGAGTAATGAAGATGTATGAGGCTCTAAAATATTCAAGGCTGTCAACAAGACTATCTAGGCTTTACGGCCTCTCCACAATCGAATATCCTACACTCGTTTACCTTGTCGAAAGAATAATTCTTTTATGAGACATTACAAATTTTTCATTAGGATAAAATAATATTTTCCTTAATAAACGTTCACCAGTCTAAATCCTTGAACTTGATTAGTCCGACGCTAAATAAAATATATTTACTTTACAATTCTATCCACGTCTGGCCTTGTCTCGTTTTCGTTGTGATGAAGTGATACACTTAAAATATATTTATTTATTCCCAAACTAATTTTCTTAGAGATAAGAATCCCCGTCATAATTGATTATTCCGTGTAGCAACTCGATCAATTTCTCCCATGAATGGATTCTTGAATTATGTAAGAGCATACGGGGCACTATAAATATTAATTATTTCTTTGTTTAGAAGCAAGCCGCTTAAGTAAACGAGTAAATAGATTTCACTGACTAATAAATTATTCAGGGAACACAAATAAAGTAATGAATAAAGAAACCGTTGAATGTTTCACTTGTAACTGCATACGATTTTACGCTCTAAAAGGATCTTCTTGGAAAGTATATCTTGAAGGGTAATTAAGGTCTGCAACTCATCAGCACATTATAAGAAATGTGTTACAAAAAAATACACATCTGTATGGTTCGGGACGTGTGTGTATGTGCTGAGAGATTTGAAGACAGTGATTAACAAGTGTAAATATTGTTTTACAATTTGATTTCCATGTAATGTTAATGACATTATTCGTAATATTTACCTTAAACAAGGTCATATTTGTAAAACCGTAATAAAAATAGCTATTTTACTAAAATAAACTTATCGCCATTAGTCGGAAAAAATAATAGTCTGTTGTCGGTTAATTAAACAACTCAGAAGTAATTTAATACTTATTATAAAGATTTTTGTCAAGAAAAGGAGCTTTCGGCCATGTTGTCATATTCCTTCTTTTAAAAAATTCAGTTTAACTCCGATTGTCAGTCTCTTTCCCAAAATAAAATGGAAAACGTTTCAATTTAACGCTTTCCGTTGAAATAATTTATTTAATGAATTCAATTTTGAAAAATATAGTAAAAATAATGAATTAGGCAATTAAATTGTTTTTTTAAAATTAAAATTTATTTTTTAGGGTTCTACGGAGACTTTTTGGTATTCTAATGACGAAACTACCACTTAGTTATTAATAATAATTTTATAAATAATAAAACCTTTTAATAACAACCACATATAAATTTTATTTTAATGTTATTTACATTAAAATATATCAATATTTATTAACTTATATATACATAATTTACTATAATCTTTTACTTTATAATTTTAGAGTTGAAAATGATTCAAACTAACCGAAAGCTACTGACTTGAAATTTTAAACTTTACATATTTTAATGTAAGTAACATTAAAATAAAATTTATTTGTGGCTTTTAATAACGGGTTATATTATTTATAATATTAATAGTAAAATATAACAATCTGTTATCGGTTAATTAAAAAACTTATGTAATTTAATCTTTTTTATAAATGTTTTTGTCAAGAAAAGGAGCTTTCGGCCATGTTGTCATATTCCTTCTATAAAAAACATAACATAAAGCCTTAATTTACATTTGGTTTTTCATTAAATTTCAAATATTAGAAAATACAAATTAAGGTTTTATTGTCATTTTATTACCTAGGGACAAAAGCTCTGTTTTTAACAGACATCTTTGTTATAAAGATTAAATTATTGATGACATGACAGTGGTTGTTATTAACACTAAAACATTAACATTAAAAAATATGTTTTTTAATTCAATAATATTTCTGAGTAATATTGGTCATCAAATCAGAACAGCTGTTGCATTTGCGTTTCTTTACTAATAATATCTAGCCGAATTGTTACTATAATTTTGAAAATTTAATATTTTTTTTATTATTATTTATTAAATAAATGTTATTAGTAGAAAAATAAATTAGTCAATATATTATTAAAAAAATACGGACTCAAAATTGAATGAGAAGCTGTTCAGGCATTGTAAAATTTCTTTAATTTTATGTTAAGTACTGGTTTACATCCTGTGAATTGAATTCTTTATACTTCCTTGAATACAAATTATCTTCAGCTGCATATTTTTTTTATTTATTCCTTAAAGTATCCTTCTATACCAATGTATTACCTTTTGCGATTCCAAAATTGGTATTCAACGTTTTATTTATTTAATTTTTAGTTATTTCTAGAGAAAAAATCTTGGCTTTAATTGTATTCAGTAAGAAATTTTCTGACTTTATTGTCTAATTTATTTATTTAATTTATATTTCGTCAGATAAATATAAATTTTCAGAATCTTTCGGAGCCTACATACAACACGGATGGTTGTTACATAATTATTGAAAGTTTCGTTGTGAAGTGTTAGTCAGTGGTAAATGCTGAGTTCGGCTTGACTGTACGAGCTGATCCAAGGGAATGCAGCCAGTCAGCATCGCGCTATCTTCCACCGTCACCACCCACGGTCCATGTCCACACACAACATACAAAGCCTTGCACGTATCAAAGGACCCCGTTGTTAAATAAATAAAAACTATTCTTCGACGAGAATAATTGGGCAAAAAGTGGAATGGAAAAATTTAAGCTACGATTGCCGGAATGAATAATTCAAATATTGATTAATGTGAAACAAGTCATGAAATACAAAGTTGTATTTTGTAGAAGAATTGAGATAGTTTTGTTAACTAAATCCGTAATTAATTTGTTTGTTATTCGCAAAATGGAACGGTAGCATCGTCTGGTCCTGGTCCTTATTTTTTTTTATAAAGCAGATCAGAGGGAAAAAATATATTGAAATAGTGCAGATTGACAGATGGACTGATGACCAGAAAACGTGCACTACTCGCGCGACTAGCGGTAGAGAAAGATTTTACGGCTGAGTGCTTAAAAATTTGGAAGCAACTGAGTTAAATGTGGCAAATAATTCTACGTATGAATTACCTAAATTTCAATAATAATTATTCTGATCGTTAGTTTCGAGATCTTGATCTAAATTTGTATAAATAACGATCAATCTATCTATCTATCTATCTATATATATATATATAATTTAAAGATTCAATGTTGATAATCAATTAACGATTCCGGATTGAGCTTGAGATGACCTAATTTACGTCAAAGTATCAGTCATAATGATTTGATGAGAGCAAAAAAAATATGTCTCAGAAAAATTATTGATTGAAATAATACATCTAAGTAATTTAGAAGGTAGCGGGATATATGGTTGCATATATCTATAGTGAGTTCAATGAATTACTGTTATTATTATGTGGTTTTAAAAATATATATTAGTACCTCCATTCAATAATTTCATTCAGGTCGAAAATAAAGTATTTATTCTGAACAGATGTATTTTTTCCAAAATTAATTTAGTACATATTGATGAATTCTTCACGATTAAGCACCAGGTTATATCTGAAGACAGCGATGGAGAATGTCCGCAGAAACGAGTATATATATATAAATTTAAATGTGGTGCTTAAGCGCGAAGAATCCATCCATATTTTACACTCGTAAAAACTAATTTACTCCATATTCGGCTTTCATTGGTAATTGTAGTACATAAAATTTCATGCAGCAAGAGACTACTTTAGGTTTAAAAATAGATGTACGCTACTTTACTCAAATGATTATAAAATTTTTGTGTAAAAAGTTATTATCTTTATAGTATGACAGAAAATTACGAGTCAATGGTTTTCACTGTGATTATCAACTATAGTCGGCGCCACAAAAATGTAATATCAATCCCAAGTCCCGTCGACACATCCCCTCGTTGAGCCTTATTGGACACAACATTTGGCAAGGTATCCGGAAGATTCCGCTATCTTTGTATTACATTTTTGTGACGCAAGATACAATTCACTGTTGAGATCAGTTATCATTTGACCGTAATTTTCAAGAAATACGTAGAACCAAATTTAATAGCTGTTTCAGTGGTAAATTTGTGGATTATTTTCGGTGCTAAATTTTAAAATGTATATGGTATTTTTTTTTTAGATTAGAATTTTCAAATATTAAAAATGAGGCTTTTAATACCTATCATGACTAATATGTACAGAACCATCGCGTTTATAGCCGCCAGATAAACGTCATTTTGGTACAATCAGGTTTTATTTATGAATTACTATATTTATTTTTCTATTTTTCTGTTAAAACTCCTGACAGCAATCTCTATACGAGGTCTCGTCGTTAGTGCATAATCGTGTGTCACACTTTAAGTTCATATACGTCGTGTCCGAAAATTATTTATTTATTTATGTATATATATGACATATATTATTCTAAAATCAGTACGGGTTGGCAAAATAAAAACGGTTTTTGCACGGTGTATTATTAAATGTGTGTCTCTCAGAGCTTTTAACGATACAGATTCACAGATCTTTCTCCCCACAATACAATTTTATTGTAAGTAAATATTTCGCCATTTGTCTGAAACAGTCTTCTCTACTGATGTTAAACTGAAAGTTTAATAGATTTAATTTTTCCTTCTCGTTGTTACTTGTTGTTCTGGCGTTTCCTTCGTTTGACGCTGCTAATTTTAGTTTATTACCCAGACATGGCAGCCTCGCCGGCTACTCAAAGGGAGCCCTCGAGTCCTGGCAGTAATTTATTATCATTGTGTGTAATTGTGCGGGGAAACTGGTGCATGCTACGACTCCATTATAAACACATATTTCAATATTCACCCCCAAGTCATCTTCGGCTCTATTAATAAGTTTGACAGTTGGTAATTGAGCGTCGTTAACCGGCAGACGCGCTTTCAATATGCATGCACCCATCTTGGACTGGGTCAACGAACTTCCCCCCAACGCAGCACCCTTCGAGCTGACCAAGGAACACTGAAACTAGCGTGAGAAAGGCTGGCCCTAACGATGGGTGGAATCTTTTACACATGGTTTATGATTTTTTTTATATTGTTTGAATTGAAAGTGGGAACGCTCATGTGAATTCATTAAATCCCCTAGATAAATTTTAAGAACAATGTGAGCAACTAAAATCCCTTCACCATTTCAACCTGTTATTAAAATAAAATAAAACTAATCCTGACTCAATTTCCAAACGATTTCAACAAATAACTGTATATTGCACCCGACACGTATAAATAATCTGATAATAAACGATAAGAAAGACAGCCAAATACAGATAAAATAAGTGATAATTTTTATCACTAATTGGACAAATTATATCCAAGTATTTAAAATCAATGAAACTTGTATTTGACTTCATTCCTGAAGAAAATCGATTTAAGCAGAAGATCATGCAGGAACATAATAATTGCATTTATTAAGATTATTGGAAAAATCAACAATAAAAAAACATTCACGAAAAATTTGTAGTCCAATATAGTTTTATAATTTAAGATTCACTCAAAATAATCTATATAGTATTATGTAACAGCAACGAGGATTAAAATAAGTACACGGAAGCCGTAAACATGAAGTGAGGAATGTTATATGTATAATTTAAAATCTGATGAAGAGTTATTTTTATTTCAGAGCATATTATAGATCTGAGATTCTATTAATAATTATTATAAAATTAAAAAACATACAACAGATATAAATAATAACTAAAAATCCAAACGAAGAAAGATAATTATACTGCAACAAATTTGTTTCCTAAACCAGGAAAGGAACAGACGTGTATTTAGAAATATTTTCCATTTCCAAGTTTTAATTCATCGGAGTGTATAATATATTTCTCAACGACAGCAACTTACAACGTTTTTATTTATCTTTTTAACCTCTGTTTTAACTAATTTCAATAAATGTGACGCATAGCATTTGAATTAATAATAAACAGCCTATATTATTAATTCCTTATTCAATTTGACAGAGCTAGACAGACAAATGCAACTTTTAGACATAAGTTAATAAAAGCTAACATATGAGAAATAATATTTCCTTATAATATCATTTCCAATTTCATATTGCTCAATTTTATACGTTTCGCTTGCTCCTAATAATTTCTTGGTAATAATAATTACGACGTTCTTACAGACCTCTAATTGCGGAAAACGTAAGACATTATTAAAATCAGAGCCATCGTTTGAGAAACTTAACTATGCTACAAATATTTTACTGGCCAAGCTCTACACCATTAAATTTATTTCTTAGTAGAACAATGTTATAAGGTAAAATACATACAATTAATTTATTGGTTTCTCTTTCAGTGTTATGTTATCCTTTGATCCGAAACAATTATTTAGGAAACTACTATTTTCTGTAATTTTTAAGTCAAAATCTTCTTGTTCTGGTTTAATCAATGGACACAAAGGTGGTATTATTTTCAACAAATTTTGTTTATAAAAGTTAATTGTTCTAATTTTGCCTTTGGTTATATCTGTAAAACTAAAAGAATTTTAAATAGAAGAATTCAAGAACATGAATATAGTTTTCAACTGTCAACTTGGAAACACAATCCTAACACTAAAAATGGTGTCAAATTTAATCTCTGTTTCGATTTTGACATTATCTTTATTTAGACAGAGAGCCCCATTATTGTAAAATATCATTTTCTGAAATGTAATATAATAAAAATCATCCTAATACACTTCATATTAAGCATGACACGGAAGTTATATGATGTTTTATTTTAACTTCTATGGCCCTTTGATTTTACTTCTTAGTTTTAACTCTTTCACTGTACAGAAAGACGCCAAACCGTGTCGAAACGTCCGGCACTTTTTAAATTACTTATTGTTCCTCAATTTAAAGTTTTTCTGTATGAAGGTCGTAATTATTATTATTATTATTACTATTCTTATTATTAGCAGACATTTATTTCTGCGTTATAATAGTTCTTCGGTAAACCGACGAATGTTCTGCATAACATTACACCTTGTACACTTCGAAGTTAATATCTGAAAATTACAAACCCTGGGAACAGCAACTATCAGGCATCAAATTTCTAAGCCTTTTTCTCTTAAATTATAAACGGAAACAATTTGCAATGACAGGGCGTGAGGTAATTGGGGGGAATCACTTCCTAACTTGATATTAGCAATGTGTCAATGTTGTATCAGAGGTGCTGGATACGAGGCTTTCTCTTTTCTCAGGTGCATCCGCATCTTCGTGTCGTGTTCCAAGGCCACAGACCTCATTGACTAACCGAGGCTCAGGCACATTCGGTAGGCAACTGGTTTCTGCCACGACCACGTGGACCTCGTCTGCGATAACATAATGTCCCCGTTTCTGTCCTTTTAGGGAATTTAATTCTCTATTATTTGTTATTTTCCATTCATCATAAAATGAAGCAGAATTCTGTATTTCATTTACGTTTTCATATTACAGATTATTCAAACTGCGTCCTCTAACAATGTTTCTTGTTCAATCATTATTCTAGTCATTCTCCTTCTGAAATGAAATCGGAAGGAAAAATTGCATCACTGGCATACAACCATCTACTATTCAATTTCGGAAGGTAAGTAAAAACACTTACTAATGTTCAGACCAACACTCGGCGAGCTTCAAATTAACCATTCTACTTGAGCAGCGAAATTAATCTGATTACTGATAATTTCAAAGAAGTATTTTTGTGAGCGGAAATTATATAATAAACTGTAAGTAATATTATCGGCCATTTGCATGAACTTGAATCAAGGACTTACTACGAAATAAAATTAATTTTTTTTCTAGACAACAACAGATTTTAACTTTGGTCCTGAAAAATGATATATTACGTTTAATTTATTCTCCTCATTTCCAAAAGTCACAAGTATAATTTATATTTCCAACAATTGAAAAGAAATTGTTCCAGAAACATTAGGATTATACTGGCTTTGTCACAAATTAACAATAAATTTCTAAGGCACGCAGGAAACCATTGCAGCTTTTCCATTTACGCTGAAAACTAATATTGTTTTAGCAAGTTACATAAGCTCAATACTTTCCAGTATTATCGTAAAAAGACATTTTTCAGAGCATCAAATGCAAAATTTTACGAGTGCTCTCCCATCTGAATATACTAAATATTCCGAAAAAACCGTGAAAACTATTTTGCACTTATAGATTTTGGATGGTCACAAATAATTTTTATTAACTGAGTGGGGTTAGCTATGGAGGCCGAAAATATATGACCTTAGGCAACATTACTGACCAGCTTGGTATTAGAAAATTTAGCGTCAAACAACTTTCGCATTAGACTCAATCCCTTTTAAATTACCAAACTGCCATAAATAACAACTGATGTATTTATATTCGGGGCAAAATAATATTGCCAGTTATAATGGTGATTTACAGATAAAAATCAGATAGATCTGGATTTAATTAATATCAGCAAGTCTATTTTCTCAAATTGTATGTATTATAAAATCACATCGTAATCATATACTTCGGAAAAGTCTCTGCGTATCAGCATTAATTCTTGTTAAATGCTATATAAATTAAATGCCGCTATATCAGTTGCAAAGAAATGCAACTAACGTTTTTCAAGAATAGTGTCATTAATTTGAAAACTATGTAACACAATTGGTATAAATAACCTTTCAGTGTTATGAAAATTTATATGGCAATCCAAACATCTCAATAAAATATTATCAGTGTTTCTAATTGTAAAATAGGACTAATTTTATGCTCGCTTTTTTGTTAAAAAAACATAAGAAAGAAGTCTTGATTACTTTTAGAAACGAGAAAGCTTGTAGGAAAGGAAGTTGTCTATCTTGGATGGCGGCTTTTCTTGCCGCGACCAGGTGCTGGCCATTAATCGAAAAACCAGGGTTTCCCGCTGCGAGATTTGCGAGTCCTCGAATAGTTCTACAACACTAACGGTAGCGCGGCTCCCTGCAGAGCACCAAAGTTAAAAGAACTGCCTAGCACTCAGGGGCTACAAAGATTAAGTTTAAGTTCTCAAATGACCCTTATACAAATGAATTGACTATTTTATCAGTTCCATAGAAATAACTAAATGGTCTTAACATGTTGATATGTAGATATTTACACACAACGCATTGAATTTTATTCAGTATTGAAAGGATTCTTAAAAAATTCTATTTGAATTATTGTAGTCTTAGAACTAATTTAGAACACAAATATTCTGCAATAGTTGCATTGTAATTCTACATTTTACTCGGATAGATGTTACGGATAATTTAGACTATACTTTAAAGAAGGGTCGTTGTCTCGGAATTTGAACGTTTGAAATGTGTTGCAAGATATGAAACGACTTTATAAATTACATCTGAAATAACTCTGACTGATGTTACAGAATTATTTGGCGTAAAGAAAACGGCAGAATTTGATTGGAATCTATGTTTCATAAATCTGAGACGAGCCCTCAAATTCGAATATTCTGACATGATGCGATTCAAATGTAAAGATATGTAATTAAATTATCTGTAAGGCTACGACGTAAAACATTTAAATGCTCCCGCTTAATTTCATTATTTTTAAAAAAATTATTGTTAAATAATAAAACAATAGCTTATTAGTAAGATATATGTATAATCATATTTAAAACATAACATATATTACATGTAATGTTTCGGCCATTAATGTTAAAAATGACACAATTTATTTTAAAAAAGTTATGATTCTATATTATTCTCATCTATCCGTATAATATATAAATTTTTATTTCCATTGTGTTGTTAAATTTGAATAATTTTCTTAACAGCTGCGTCAATAAGTCATTTTTGCCGCTACAAATGGGCAAACCACACATTAGAACTTTGTTAATCCAAATTTTATTATAATGAATTGTAAGTAACACTATAAATTAAAATTATACATAACTGTATTAAAATAATTATGAATGTAAGACCTTATTTATTAATTTAAATTTTTGGATAATTAAATTGAAATTATACACCTGAAGAGGTCGCAATCAGGGACGAAACATTGTGTCTGTTAAATATTTTGTTGTAAATAGAATCATAATATTTTCTGACGAATAGTTTTTTTATATTTAATTTAAAAATAAATCAGATTATTATAATTGTTTAATTTTATTGTTCCTTCTTGAGAGTAAAAAATAGACAATTTTAATAAATATAAGGAAATTATTTGAATAAATTCAACAATACAGTTTGTCATAACTTAAAAATTATTTTCGACAATTGCCATTTGTTGGAGAGAACCGCCGAGTTAGTAATATTTGTCCGATTTTTTAATAAAATTAGCTTCAAAGTTTAGTAAGTTTTCCAAAATTATATTCAGCTTTTAAATAATTTTTACTGTCACTTGTATCAACTGAAACTCCTTAAATTCCTAAAATAATTCCAAGTAAAGTTAAAATTTATCGTTGAGCTGAATAATTGTCTTAAATTTAATATAAATTATAATACTTATAAATCATTCAGTTAATATGAATAGTGACTGACTAATTAATTAAGGTTTAAATCCAAAAATCATGGAGGAATCCTTATTGAATAGATTGGCAAAAGCTAGACCAATGTGAGAACGTCCTTTGTGTTGTCAATATCCTTGCAGAATTGCAGGGTACAATAACAATTACGGAGAACAGTTAATTATAACGTCACGGTCATTGTATTTAACGATATTGCTGTGACAAGGCTTCACGCTGACGCCAGAAAGACTGTCGTTAATAAATATTGGAGACATGCAGTATTAAAAGCCGGAAAAGAAACAATTAACGCCAAGTAATCTCCATTTAGCTACAGGGTCGTGGGATCACGTTGCCTATTGTGTCCATTGGTCAACAATTACTTTGCAAGTGAAACAAGATATATGTGATGCCGATAAAGCTTCAAGGTTGCGATTGCTGGCGCCACATGGCGGATGTGTTGTCCTCGACAGTCAGAATTGAGGACGGGATTTTTATTCATTTAACGTCTCAGATCATAGCTGGATGGTTTCTGATTTTTAAGTCAGTTGTCTTAGGTTGCTCCATTGAATTTTAAGTTAGAACGCATGCTCTGGTGAACAGAGTAATGTTGAAATATTAAAAATGTTAAATTCAAGCCAGAACCTGAATTCGTAATTGGAATGACAGGCGTTCGAATATGATTCTGATAAATGTGATTTGTGTTCTTTACGGTTTCCTATAAGAGTTGAAGAGAAAGCGGTGTTCAAGTCTACATCCAATGACAAAGAATTTTCCGTCTCTATTTCTATCAAATTGCCTAGGAAATCTAAAGAAACTAATTATGTCCCAAGTAACTTCAAAGATTCAAAAGTGTCCGGAAAATTAGACGTTTCGATTTGTAATGCCGTATTCCAAGTCTACCAAAGTCGAAGAAAATCAGTTGTCATCCAGGTACGGCTAAATTATCGGTTGATAGTCCTCGATCTATATTTAGTTTTGACTCCGTCTTGAGATATTGTCTTATGGTCACAAATTCTTAACCGTACTACAGGAACTAATGAATAAATATGCACACATGTAGCTTATAGACTCACTATTAATACTATTACCCGTTATATTAAAATACAAAATCAACTGCTATATCAGAATTTAATTTTCATAACATTTTATATATTTGCAAAATTATTATCGAAGTTTTTTATTGTTTTAATAAAAATCGTCTCTTCTTTGAAAAAAATAGTTTGGTGGCATTAACTACGTGACGGCTTGCACCGAAAAAGACAAAATTACTTTAAAACTATATCACATACTACCTGTTACAACAAGAGAGCAAACCTTCTCAGAAACTACCTACATAAAAAAACCTCATTTCATAAACATAGGCCATACTCAAAACCCTAAAATATTTAACCCAAATCTGACCAAATCTACGTATATTACGAACATGTAACAATGCATGATTATTTCGAGGTCACTAATAATGTTTTAATGTAGTTTAAGCGACGTTAAATAAAGTAAATAATAAATATATATTCCATATCCAAATAGCAAACGTTTTATAATGTTATGCAAGAATCTATCTTGAAAGACTGACGTTAATCGTCTTTTAACTCAGCTCGACAAATTACATAAGCCAAAGAGTGATGCTCAGGATAGTATTAATAATTTAAATAATGTCCAATTATAAATATCAAATATAATACGTCTGTGTCTAAAGTAAACTCATTGGGAAAAATATTCCCAAAAAACTGACCCAATGAAGTTATAATATAAATTCCACAGTCCCCCAGCACCTCCAAAAGAAATCAACGGTAGTTGTGGTATTTTCAATATCACTTAATTAAATATAATATTTGGCTATTTTTAATATAAATAGTATACAGTGATAAAGTTTTGAATATGGACTAATTTTCCCATTCATTCCAAACATGTCGAAATATCTTCAAAACAAGAAAATTAAAACGACTGTAAACATTAAATTGAATAACAAAAGGAGAATCTAAAACGGAGCCTAAGCATCTGAACGAATATATAGACAAATTGAGGAGAAGAACATTGTAGACGGAGCGCATTTAGAGGCCAGTTTATATCAACAATTTGCATCTGTTGGTGAAGTTCGTGACCGCATAAAATTTCAAATTGATTAAAGGAGAGTAATTTTTCACAGATGAAAAGATAAGCAAGTTTCCGCCAAAAAAATCAAGAGTAGTAAATCTCACACTATATAAATGCCGACTGAATTATTTAAGGCTTTACCCCGTCATAGTTACGGCAACTCGTGTACAAATATATTAACAGTGTTTTCTAGCTTCTACAAAATTCTTAAATATAAAATACACGATTAATACACTAAAAGCATCAAAGTATTAGCAAAATTAAATCTAAATCATTTATCCTATAATAAAACATGAGTCATTTGAAATTCGTAGAATAAACATGTCAGACAGTAAAGACGAATTCTCTCTGTAAATTGTAGTAAAGTTTGTATTTGTTACCACGATACTAAAAATTCCCCTGAAGTCTTAAATTTAGTTGACAAGTCTGTGTTTTTTGTTTAAATTAAAAGTAAAATATTAGAATTCAGCATTTGAAAACGTTTCCACGTAAGAAATTAAAGTAACTATAATTTGAAAGCAGAATCCTATGAATACTGTATTATAAGAAATATTTAATACTAATAATGATTATTAAAGTCATAAGTTGTAGTCATTCAAAACGATAAAAAAATTACCTTGCTGGTAATTACTGGTATGCAATTACAATTCTACAATTTAACGTAATTTCGGAATAGCTTTGAATACAAAATCAACTACAGCAATTTTTTCTTTTTTACATCTTTGATTTCTTGACCTTAATTATGTGTATATTGGATATGAACCGGTTTTCATTTTTCTGTTTTAATGGGCTCGCCCATTCATTCCGTTTCGCTTTCTCATTACGTAAAAGAATATTTTGGAAATATAATAATGGATATTCAAAATTTTCCTTAGCAGGGACAATTGACTCGAAACAAGCGCAATGTGACTTGTAATAAAATATTCGGTGGTTATTGAACTGAAATTATAGGTTGACTGCTGACAACTGAATTGGTCCAGATTTAACTGGTACGGCCAGAAGCTTCAGATTAATGGATTTACTAACGCGCTCAAAAAAGATCAAGAACATTAAATTTAATATCTTCTTCATTTATTATAAGTTTTTTAGTTACAGAGCTATAATCAAATAAAAAATTAGAATAACTTTATTTGGCGTCGCGACTGAAGAATCCATCCTTTCATGAAAGTGCGGCCGCTTCTTTATAAATCTGTTACCGAAATTTAGTAATTTAAATAATTTCCTTGTTAACGTACGTCATGTACACTTTAAACTCAACTTTCAATACTCTGCGCAATAAATTACATTATGAAAACAAGTGAACATTAAAGCTTGAGTTCGGTTGTTGACTGCTACAGTAACTTGAGCTGAGAATGTCGTTAAACCGTTCACGACCTGGATTCTATATTCTAATATTGTTCTTCAGTAGAATGCACTGACTCTTTTTCCTGATTAACATGGATGTACTATAATAGACAGGGATGAGAGAATTTTTGTGATGAATAACTTCAGAAAATCGAAATGAAAGGACACCGTTAACGTAACTTCGATAGTTTGAAAAATTCGGTTTTGTGTTCCACGATGCTCCATCCGGAAGTGCTTCGTAACTTCGTACAGGAAAAATAATACGTTCAATGTATGAAACAAGGATATCAGAATTTCATACGTTAACACAATTTTTGGTACTTCAGTTTTAATTACGGTGACTGTCAACTTCATAAACAATACTGAGAAATAAAAATAACTATCAAAAGACGAAATCGGTTAAAATTATACACAGACAACATCGGGAGAAATACTATAAATCTCACTGACCCCGAAAAATATTTATCTGACGCAAATATCGGTCGTTGGAGATTTCCGCCCCTGTCTACCCCCGCCCCTGGGGGTGGTAGTATTATTACCCCCAAAGTGTTTGTTTCCTGTACGAAATTTGGTCAAATTTTCTCCTTTGGGGGAAATTTTTTAAGTGGAACATACACACAAATATACACATTTATTGGATAGATAATATACAGGGAGCTTTAGGGTAATATATAATTTATTAACCAAAAGGTAATATGACACAAGACGCCATAACAAGTATGGATTATAAGAATGTAAGAGAGATGATTTATATAATACAATATTGTAATAATTGTGATACACTTAGATAATTTAACATAATTTTATTAAATATATGTATTCTTAGTGATGATATGATACGGAATAAGGCAACTGTCTTAAAATAATTCTAATTGATCTGCTAAATGATTGTATAGGGAAATAATTATGTGAATTGCAGCCTCTAAGACTATAAGGAAACGTCAGGAGTCTTCTTTATAGACAAAGGTAAACGAAAAGTGACGTGGAGAAAAGGATTGATGTCCACTCACGTTTGGTTCATCATCTATGTATAATACTGTATTTTTCCAAAGGATCATAACATTGCACGTCTAAGCTGGAACGCTGTGTTTTGATGTAGTAGAGAATTCTTAGGATTTTTTTGTGATTTACACCAATTAATGGTCCACCTGGTAATTTAACGTTCCTGAAGATTCACCAAGAGCAATGTTTAGGAATTTTATCATAATAATGAAAATTCCGAATGACCAGAAGTTATTAGACGACAAGATAATAACTATGTTCTGTTATTAGCAATAAATTAAAGTATTTCCTAGTGAAAGAACAGGCAACAGTCGGTAAAGAATTTAATTCACTCTCGATGTAGGCAAGTCGTTGACCCCAGCTCGCTTTACCAGTCTGGTATTGGAGAAAGGGATGAATTTTTACACCCTGCTATTTTCGTAGGTGCAACGGGCTAGGCGATTTCCGGTAACAGTGAGTTCCGTCGCATTACTCAAGTAACGGCTAACAGGGTTGCATTAACGGTTTCGAAATAGGTGTAATATCGTATCTATTTTGGTTCGCCTGTGAAGAGTAGTTCACCTTGCACCGTCACAGGATGGCGCCGATGCTTATCGTGCTGAGGGCGAGGGAGATATAGAGCAGGTAGGCGCCTCAGCCTGTGCCTGGCTAGACCGTTGCTTGCTCTAGCATGCTAAATACGTCCGCTGAATATTAAATACTCCGACTCCATTAGAAAACAATTACGATAGCAGATAGCGTCCGTAATGGAGCAACTATACTCGGAAACAGCACCACCGTGTTGTGCGTGCTCTCCGATAGCCGAGCGCAGTTTGTCACATCTTGATAACAGAACGGCTTACACTCTCTCATAACTTTCTTACATTAACAAACTTTTTACTTAATCACGCACTTTTTAACAGATACATATTTGACCTTAGTAGTTATGATCTAGTTGATATGTGCAACCTTTTACAAAATGTGCATTTCAATTTAAAACTATTAAACAGAACTCGCATTACTTTAACTTAAATTTTTCTGATAGTTTCTAAATATTAAATGATTCCGCAATAGTTTAAAATGTTATTTGATTGCACGGTAAATATTGAAAGTAAAATATCGATATAATGCATCGCTGACTAAAATTATGTTTTTATAAATATTTTTCGTTCAATAAATGAACTTTCAATTTGCAAAATGTACTAATCGGAAGCTACCAAAATTGTATTAATATTTTTCAAGTCTACTACCGTACATTTGTATGTTATAGAAACCGGGAAAGTAGGCAGACTTCTTCACACGGTCGAGGATGTCATATTTACTTTGGTACAGACGATGAATATATTTCTTCCATTTTGAATAACCTTCTATAATTCTAACAGAACTGCTATTTCAAGTCTCTCACTTTTGAAATATTATGTGGAACGACAGGAAGCCTGGAATTGAGTTCCTGAAGAAATTTTAATGCAGTTGTGAAGTTTCCAAGTTTCGTCTATACGTTTGTTAGAAGAAGAAGGTGTAGATGGGTTATATATAGGGGACTCCACATAGTAGCCACTACCGTCTTATAGCATAGGAAAGGGATGCGGAGTAGTATAGAAAGGTAACCAGGGGTTAACAGAGGCTCCCGGGCTATAGTTTAGGGCCCTACACGGAAATTCGCCTAAAAGTGATGCAGGAAAAACCGTATAAAATCTGAATCACGTAGGTCGAGAATTTTTATCACGCCCTTCCGATGGCGGTAGAAGGGTTTGCTGTGCGGTCGCAGCATTCCCCGTGCCTCGGCCAGTATAGGAGGCAGCTAGCTGACTATTACAATAGGAATTATAGGGAAACAGGCCTAGGGGCCTCAGCTTTAGTTCAAAAAGCCATAGAGGATAAAAATTCTATATTCGTTGGCTAAAGCTTTTCAGCTGGAAGATTTATCTGGAAAAACAATACAAGAAATCCCACATCTTCGGGTTAGAAAAATTTACATGTTACGCGGAAAGTGCCTTTTCGAGAAGGGAGTATTTAAATTGCTTGAAATCGGGAGAGATTTGAAGTAATATTGGGAATTGTAGATTTAGCGCAAAAATTCGTGATATATTTTAGTGAAGTAAGTGATATGAGATATAAGATGGTGAGGCAGTCTAAGTTTTCAAAGTAATAAGTTGGTATAACAGTTATAGTGTACCAGGAAGCAAGGAAATAAAATGGCGAGTTTAATATTGATCCTTACTTCGCTGTACCAAAACAATAAAAAATATAATTGCCAAACAGTAAGATGAACAGATTTATTGTATTAATCATATTGTAATGTGATTAATATTATAAGTATAACAGGCGTGAAGAAAGACCATGGATTTTATATTTATTCAAAATTCTTTGATATATTATTAAACAACCTATTCAGTGAGAATCTTAGAAGTGTATATAATGAAAATCATCAGAATATTCAAGAAATTTTATAGTATAATTTTAATCAATCATTAATGTTATTATTTTTCGCCAGAAGAAGCCGTCAACATGAGGAAAACTATGCCGACATTTATCACTTTCATCCCGGTACGAAATAATGAATAGTGTATTATTAATTCCAGTATTTTATCGGATTTAGATCACAGAGTCGTTATAGGACTGTGGGTCCACTTCGGTAAAAAGTATTGGATTAAATATAGACCACAGAGAGTTGTGCCCCGAAATCCCTTCGAAAATGTGTTCTGCGCATCTTGTATCATTCAATAAATTATTAATTTTAATTTGTAGTTTAATTTTAATTATTTTATTATTAAAATATAATAATATAAATCAGAATAAATCTATAAAATTAATAAAAGTTAATTAAATTCCTTTTCTCATTTAATGCTATGAATAAAAGCAGCATGGTTTAACGTCATTCAGCTTTAATGTAAAATAAAGTAAATTTAATGAAATTCTTGAAGTTGCAATTCCAACTTTCTTTATCTATCGGTATCATGAAAAAGAATGAAACAGGAATTTCGTTATAGATTCAGAACAAGTACTCATTGAAGGCAGCTTACAATAATTATTAATAGTTGAGCAATTATCTTAACAGGAATTTGAAAGAAACTCATTCTCAGTTAAGATACGGTCCAGAACACATAAGAATAAATCGAAAAAATCAGAGGAGATTTAGTAATTCAAAGGTCATAGAAGTGGAAAAAACGAATACCAGGTATACTAAAAATATAACAGAAATAGAGAGGCATATTTGCTTTTGTGGGCAAATAGGTGCTCAAGGAATCACTATCGATACATCGGATATTAACAATCACCGGGATTGGGTAAGAAGGTAAAAGAATTACCTCTGGCATTCATAAGAAAAATGTTATCAATCAAGAACGCCATAAAATCTCTTGAGTCAAGTAACCCCTCTTCGACTTATTAGTGTCTAACTTTCAATAAGAATATTATTCTTTGAATGGGAAAAATCCAGGAAGTGACAAAGTGATTCCCTGCACGGGGAATTTTATTATATTTCAACTACATACATATTCGCAGCCATAAAAAAGGCTGAAATCGGATTCATGATTCCAACTTGACAAAGGTCCTCCTCATTATGTATTGATAGAATCCGACGTGCAAGTTTGGGTTCAATGACTTATTGATTTAGGCTCACAACCCTAAATATTAACAACACTAATTATTTATAGTATAATCATAATACTCCTCGAATTTATTAGGGATTTTTTGAGGAAGTCTGTTGGTTGGCCAGCTACCTGTAATAATCGTTTCTCAGCCAGTGGCGTTTGCTGGGATCGCTGCCAAAGCACATATTCACCACGCCGTTTAATAGACGCCTCTACATAAACTACTAGCGACGCGACAGAAGCTCCGAACGTGTCACTTTGCTTCTAAGCCCTCTTACAAATATTTTCGTAATAAAAAAAAAGACGTAAAAGATGCACTGGAATCACTGGATCCACCTGAAACCCGGGTTAAAAAAATATTTTTGTTTCTGCATGAATAGCAGTGAATACCCGTTGAGGACGATATTTTAATTTAACATACTCTTTACAGCTCCTAGAAAGATCATGAATACATTTTATATACATAGAAATTGAATTTTTTCCTGAAAGCTAAAATTGGAAAAAACAAATTGAATTGTAATTCACGAATATTTTATCGAGTAATGTTATTCGCTCTTCCTGTTAGCTATGAACAACATCAACAGGGCAATAACCCGGCCAATAGAAGCAATGATATATGCGGACGACATTGTCCTACTCATAATGGGGCTACAATACAAAGGAATCTGCAGATTTAATCAGCAATAGAAAACACTACGGACTGAGCTCAAAAAATAGATTTTCCTTTACACCGGACAAAGTCAAAACTATACTGTTCTCAGTACCAAGATACCAAGATACCAAAAAAAAATTTTCCACTAAAAATAAACGACCAAACCATAACAAGTAGAAAAAATCAGAAGATTCTAGGTATAATATGGGATAGTAAGCTAAGATTCAATAACCATATTGAACAACTAATAACAGAAACTAAGAAACAAATAAATATATTAATAATAATAGCAGCTAGAAACTGTGGGCCAACTTACATATAAAGACATAATCCTCGCGAAAATAGAATTTGGGGTCCACCTTCATCAGTCTGCGAATAAAGCAACATTAGAGAAATTAAACAAAATTCAGAACGAGGGGTGAAGAATCATATCGGGATATATAATATCCACCCGAATAACGAGACTAAGGACAGAAACAAAAGTATTACCTCTGGCATTCAGAAGAAATATGTTATCAATGAAGTACGCCATATAATCTCTTGAGTCAATTAACCCCCAAATCAGACAAATAACAGAGCCTTTAAGTTACCAGAATAGTGGGGAAGTATTAGAAGCAATACCGTTCCATGCTGGAAAAACACCTGAGGACAGCAAGGATCACACTGCCACAAATTGAAATAAAACACATTCGCAAGAATCCCACCGTGGAAAATCATAGACATTCCAGTAGATCTAACCCTCCTCAACCACGTAAAAGATAACAAAAAAAGATAACTTCGTCAAGAACACGATTAATTAATCAAAAGACAAAATTATCCCAGATCAGTAAACACGGATGGATCCATGTCCACAGCAGGAGTAGCGAGCGCAATATGCAGCAGTTCTGACTAGTGCACTAGAACACTAATGCCCTAGCGGCTCAAGTGCAAGCTATCTACATGGCCACCAAACTCTGCATAAACAATAACCTGATTCTAATAGGCTCATCTGAAGCTATTATAAATATCATAAATCCCAAAAAAGGAAGAAAACGTTGAACCTCATTAGGGATAATATAACGAATATAAGGAATAGGAATCAAAACATCTGTCTAGCATGGATCCCTGCGTAGAGAGGAAACCTCAGGTCCGAAAAGTTGGCAAAAGTGGCACCCAAAACAATACACAAGAGAGAAAAAGAATTTCAGTACAACAGCAACGAAACGTGGAACTCCTGTAAAGAAAAACTTGAAAGCAGGTGGAACGAAAAGAAGGAAGAACAACGGAATAATTTACAGTGAACTAGTACACTACAAAGACATAACAAAACCATTCCCAAAATCATAAATAGAAAAATAACAGGTGATGCTATCTAGAGTAAGAACCCTCCACTCAGTTTATACTCATGCGTTGCTATTTTCCAGATCTACCCAACCAACCTGTGAAGAATCAAGTCAACCACTAACTATTCCCCATATACTCTTCTATTGCAACAGGTAAAACGACATCAGGAGAGCTACAATCGCAAAACACCACATCTCAGACCTCAGTACTTCAACGAGAGCTGCCTTGGACATCATCAAATTTATCGAGGAAGCAAACATAAGTGAACAAATATAGAAACCCCATTGCCAATAATATTAAGAATGTATGTCAATAATAACGCTATGTAAACTATTGTAAATAACATACCACGATGTCGACGCGACCGTTATAAACTTAAATTTAAAAAAATGTTATTAAGCTTATACTGCATTTTTAGGTAGTAGATAGGATCACTTTACGACTTATTGGTCGTGATCAAAGTATTCACAACGTTTGAGACGGCAAAATCCTCAGGTGGTAAGAAAATTTGGAGCGTCGCTGACTGACTAGAGGCTGACTGTGACCAACTTTAGAGAGAAAGAGATTCAAATTTGAGACGCTCCGGCGCCACCACAAAAACAAATCACCGACCTCGGGCAATGAAGGCTCAGAAAGATAAGTATGTGACGAAGATTTGTCGGACATGTTTGAAGTAGGGCATAAATAAATAAAAGGAAAATTGTGATTTGTGGAGGAGATGAGAAACTATGAAGTTTTTAAAATGGCCTGCTTTAGAGCAGAGTAGACAGTCATGAAAAAATTTCTGGATAGTGTGGAAATATCTTATAGGAGAGAGTTCAACAAGTTTAGGAAGAAAGTAGTTCGGAGAACAGAAATGGAAAAGTTTTTGATGAGGTTCAGGATGAGATTTTGACTATTTCCCGAGAAAATTACCGCGTGGGCCACTACAGAGATCGTCATGTCTCAAGAGCAAGGTTCTGAGGAGCAGAAAATATGTCCATTCGAGCCAAATTATTTAAAAATAACGTTACTCTGCTATAAGGAACCCATGATATGTGTCTCATGCGTGGGTTTAATCTGCTTTTGTGTGCACGTAATTTTTTCTCTAATTTAAATCAATTTTTTTATACAAAAATCTAAACAATTTTTTATATAGTTTTATACACAACTAAAACTTTATTTTTGGAAACCACTGATTGTAAACGGTGTTTTAGTGTGGTTAATGTTCATAAAAAAGCAATTTATTATTGTTATCTGACGTTAATTCGGATAAATTTTGATCAACCCAGTTACACAGTTATTTCAGATTTCGTTAAAAGCTAGTAATTATTTTATGAATAGTGTTCCGTTTCTTCATCACCTAGTTTCTTGTACATCTCAGGACGACCATTTTTAGGAAATCACTACATACAATATTTAAAAAATATTTTTATTGCCCAGACAATCAGTGCGTTTCTAACCCATAACTTCTCACGCCACTCAAGATGACTGAGAATGTATGATGAAAGCGTAAGATTTCACCACTCTCTTCAAGGATCCACAATACCGATGACGCGTTTTGTCAGCGATCTTATGCTCCTCCACTCCCCGCATGTTTAGACGATTTGTTGGCGGACATTTGCGCAATGCTAGTTTGCTTCCTGTACTTGGGCAGGTTTACTACGTCCAGAAAAATATTTGCGCTTCCCAATTAGTCGTTGGACGACACGAGCGACTGCCGCACCCTCCAGATCGTGCGGCCCTAAGTCCGGAAGGCTACCAATATTTGAACAGCTACTTTCAACACAGCGAGACCCCAAACCTGGGAACATGGGCCTAATTCGAGTGGTGTGTGTGTGTTCTGTTCGTCGGCCTCTTTCTTTATCGAATGTTGACAGAGGACACCTTTCTCGGTCAGCAGCCACGACGGTGTGCCAGTCAAACTACGAGAAGTGCCTCCTGCCAACCAGAACAAGCCATCTACTTCGAACAAAAAAGGCATCAAAGTTATAATTTTTCGAACAATGTGCTATACGTTGTCAAAAATAAACATGCTCCTTTGGTACAACAATATCTTAATCACACCAGCTTTACATAAAAGAAGCGCCTCAGTAATCGGAAGTTTAAACGTTTCTATAGGAAATTATAATTGCTCAATATTTAATTAAAGACACTGAATAATCAAGAAAAATACTTGATCGGCTCTCTATGTTGTATGCACCTATTTTAAAAGATTTGTTTAAACAAATTTATTGTTTATAAAATTACCATCTAATATTTATTCAGTTAAACCAAGACGGTAAAATAAATCGCCTGACACGCAAAACGAAAAATATGAAGATAAGTTATTAGACCCATATATTAACTTCACACTACAAATGTATCTCAGCAAACAGTAATTAATAACATTCAATGTTAAACTGAACTGCATGAAGACAATATATCAGATAAACATTGCAAAACTGCCTCACTCTGGCTCCAAGCCAAGTTCAAGTAAAGTGTTATAGTTGCGTTTGTTTCGTTAGTTTATTTTTTGTTGGAAATAGAGCTCCAAGGCAGGTTTATGAAGATAGATGTAGAAATCATTAACAATACTCTGAAATTTATTACACGACTAACTGAATGTCTACGTTGCCCGGGTATTTATTTAGACCGGAAAAGGAATTATTTCGTCACACCGTCGCATACCGATGAGATCAGATCACGTGATTTAACGGTTTATCGGAATGAGTCTGAAAATAATTGATTTGATATGAAGTTAAAAAAATAGTTTCCGATTCTAAATAAAATGATTTATTTCAAGAGTGGAAACTGTTATTTAATCTGCTCTGTGAGAAATATTGAAAGTGTTGCCTTTCCCTGTAAATAATACTACGTTGAAGTAAGAATTCAGTTTAAGACTTCAACCGTTTAATTAAGTTTAGTTCTGAGAAAATAAGGTGAAAACTTTGTTACAACACACTAAAGAAATGTTTAAGTCGTCATAACCATTTGCATAAATGGTTACACTTCAATCAAGTCAATACTAGTTGTAATACTGTATTAATTCCATTATTCCACAGCTTAAGTTCGTATACAGCTACTTTCCTATCGAACATTCAGTTCTGGATTATTACGCATGATATTAGAGTCGCAATCGTAAATTAACGTATGTATAAAACTAATCAAAGAAATTAGTATGTTTTATACATTTTATTACAGTGACCTATTTGGATCCATGAATTTAAATTGATTTTTTTGAGATTCCCTTTCATAGTGTTGCGTGTGTTTGCAACTCAAAAAACGAATAATGTGAACTAATAATAATTAGAACTAATATTAGAAAAAGGCACACATCTGGTAACGAAATCTTAGATAAAAAGGTCTAAATTCGCTGTGTTAAAATCAATCTATTGTTACGGCTGAGTCTTTGTTTAAATTAGTTGACCAGGGAAATCAAAAGGGAAAAAAAAAGATTCAAGAGCTTTTGAATTATTCGCATCAGCACGACGTAAATCTTCTTCAAGCTGAACTGCGCGTTCTTTTAATATATTAAGCTCATTTAAATCACCTATTTGTTGATCTTCTTGACCAGGATTTTCTTCATGGAGTACTAGAGTGTTTTTGTTTTCTGGAGAGAATATTTTTCGTAATCACGAAAATAACACAAAGAAAAACAACACTGCATTGTCTTTGCAACATTTAAATACCAAACTTGAATTTTCACAAAAAGCAACCGCGCAACTTAAAATGTAAAACATTATAATCCGTATATATTTTAAAAAATAGAAAGGGTATGAATATCATAAAAGAAAAAGCTGAAATATCTAAGCAATACACCAAAATTTTAGAACAAAATTAAGGTTACGAAACCTTTAAATCACTTTAAATATCGGTAATAATCCAAATTTAAAGTCGAAATAATTGCAAATATGTTTATTACATTTATATATATATATATTTATATCCAGTTATTTTAATTAGCCGTGTCAATTTTTTTATATATGGTGGCCGGGGGGGGGGGGGTTAAATTCGCTCGTTGAATGATTGAAATTGATGTTGTCGTTGGAAGTGGACCACTGGTGCGTGTTCATTATAATTTTACTGGATTTACGTAAAATGGACGAGTACCTGCTGTAATAAGAACACGTTTACGGTATGTGGTCTGATTTTTTAAGTCAGTGTATATATTGTAAATGTTTTATTTCTGATTTAATAAAATTATTAAAATTTATAAATTATAAAAAATTATATGTTAAGTGTGCAGATGTATATAATAATAAAAATTTGTATATAGTTGAATATAGTAAAATTTCGAATGCTCCTTCAGAAAATTTTTGAAATTGTAGAATTGATTTGAAATTGTTGAGGTGATAAAAAATATTGAGGAAAATTGTTAGAATTAACACTATATACATAAACAATATTTTACATTACATATTCATATACAAATTAGTGTGTTTTCATTTGTTATTATTACTGTATATATAAATAACAGATTCATTTGTATGAAACTGTGCGGAGAAGTTCTGTATGAATTTAAAATTACGCAACACAACATAAAACGCGAATATAATGTACGCATTATACAAATTACTAGTGTCTATTTCTCGTAATGCTTAAGGAAATTGAACCGTCATAGTAAAGACGTGTAGTTGATTCCACGCGCGAGCTGGAAGACCGCACAAGACGTGCTGACAACAGCGGACAAATGGGCGTAGGTCAAGCTGCGAGGAGAGCTTTAGCCCGCTAATTGGAATTCCACGATAGTGCCAAGGGTCGAACTAACTGCTACGTCAGGACCCTACCCACCAGCATTTTGTAAAATTTATTCCAACATCTGACGGGGAACCTTTATTATGCAACCTCCTGTTTTTTATGTGTCGGGCATACTCGCCGAACCTGATTGCGGTGCGCGAATAAATAAATCGGACTCCCGTTGTGTTTAGGCACCGTTGATAGTTCGGAGTTGCTGAAATGGCTTTCAATGCGCGGCACATTTCATTCTGGCCATATACATATTACCAATTAAAGTCTCTGTTATCGTAAGTGGATTCATGAGGAATGTGTGGGTCGAAATCTCGAAATCCTAACACTTACTACACGGCGGAAGGAACAAACAGAAACATTAACTTTACGACTAGAAATGGTACGGTAGATTCAACGATTCCGTACTATATTATTAGGTGTCATTTTGGCAGACGAACGCCCCTCTTTTTATTCCCGATATTGAAGAGAAGTATATATATATACCACTGTGAACAAAAAATAAGTTGAATTTATTTATAAAATATAAATTCTTTATTTATTCTTCCAAATCAATTTCATCCCCTTAAAAGTTATCCCCGTCCGATAAAACGAACTTTTTCCAACGATTTTTCCAGTCCTCGAAACAGTCGGAACAGTCGTTTTCCGGTTTAGCCTTCAAGACCTTCTTCGATTCGGTTTTTATCTCCTCAATCGTGTCAAAACGGCGTCCTCGCATTGGCCTTTTGAGTTTGCTGAATAGCCAGAAGTCGCACGGAGCCAAATCAAGCGAATACGGTGGTTGCGGAACGATATGAGTCGAGTTTTTGGCAAAAAAGTCGCGAAGAACCAATGCAGTATGACATGGTGCATTATCGTGATGAAGGAACCAAGAGTTGTTCGCCCATAATTCCGGCCGTTTCAGACGAATAGCTTCAAGCAAACGACGCATAACGCTCAAATAATATTCTTTGTTGACAGTTTGGCCCAGCGGAAGGAATTCATAGTGCACCACGATAATCAAAGAAAACTGTCAACATGACCATTTTCGATCGACTTTGCCGTGGTCTTTTCGGTCTTGCTTCACCTTTTGCACGATATTCGCTGGATTGGTCGGTGGTTTCAGGATCGTATGCGTAAATCCAAGTCTCGTCTCCAGTAATGATTCATTTCAAGTGGTCCTGATAGTCAGACAGCAAAGTTTCACACACATCAACGCGACGATTTTTTTCCAAAAAATTGAGCGATTTTGGCACCAATCGAGACTTTACGCGTTTGAGACACAAAACATTCTTCAAAATGGTTTGGGCTGTGCCAAGTGATATTCCAATACTATCAGCAAGATCTGTAATTGTCCATCGACGATTTTCAAGCACCAAATCTTTGAAGTTTTGAACGTCGGTAGACCTTGATGGTCGTCCAGAGCGCGGTTCGTCTTCAACGCGTTCTCGGCCCTCTTTGAACTCGTTGTCCCACTTATAAACTTTTTTTGTGCCATAGTTTGATCACCAAAGGCCTTCCGCAACATTTTCAACGTGTCCGCACAAGAATATTCGTTCCTCAAACAAAATTTGATGCAAGTTCTTTGCTCAACAAAATCACCCACTGCAAAAGTCGAAAAAATCACTTTTGGTTGTTTACAAAAACACGTGTATCTCGGAGATAATTAAACCTTTTAACAAACAGACGCTTGGCAAATATTATAGACAGTCCTACCAACCTAGGGAAAAAAATTTACCTGCCTTCCTAATACCCGGGAGTTTTAAATGACAATTTCACCTTACTTTTTGATCACAGAGGTATATATATATATATTGTAATACCAATTAAAAAGGACATTTATCGTTTTAATTAAATTTAATTGTTATCGACGAAAATACATCAAAGGAAACAATGTAAGGTCGAGCCATTCTTAGCGAACGCACGCCGAAAGTTAGAGCCCAAACGCCAGTCACGGTTACAAATTCATTGAGTAAGAGTCCGCGGCGAGAAGCGAAACAGGAAAGTCTGCGTCGAGCAAAGGTTACAGTATTTTTTTTTTAGGGCAACAGGCTACATGAGGGTCATCCACATTGAGCAACTCCCCTTTAATATCATAGGAAGGGATTTGAAAGGGGGGATCCGGAAGGGTAGAGGAATGTAGCCAAGGGTTAACTAGGGCCCCCGGGCTATATTTTAAGGATCCTACCCGGCATTCGCCTAAAGAAATGCAGGAAAAAAATTAGAAAAACCTGAATCGGGTAGGTAGGGCATTAGAATCTTGTCCCACGCCCTTCCGATAGCGGGAGAGGAGTTTGCTGTGGGGACGCAGCTATCCCTTCTGCGTGCCTCGACCAGTTTAGGAGGCAGCTGGCCGACTATTCCAATGGGAATAGCGAACAACTCTTACCGTATGCCCAAGGTCTGTGACCCCGGAACATACACCTCTCAGAACAGGCCGAGGTGCCTCGGCTTGTGGGAACCTTAGTTCAAAAACGTAGAGGAAAAGGCATACCCAAAGGTAGCCCCTTCGTATCTCTCCTAAAAGGTTCTGCCTGCGAGAGAACATCTCGCAGGCTCTTATATAGGTTACAGTAAAGCGAGGATTTTTTTTTAGGGCAACAGGCTACATGAGGGTAATCCACTTTCGGCAACTCTCCTTTAATAGCATAGGAAGGGATTAGAAAGGGGGGATGCGGAAGGGTAGAGGAAGGTAGCCAAGGGTTAACTAGGGCCCCCGGGCTATATTTTAAGGATCCTACCCGGCAAATGCAGGGAAAACTCTAGAAAAACCTGCATCGGGTAGGTCGGGCATTGGGTACTTGTCCCACGCCCTTCCGATAGCGGGAGAGGAGTTTGCTGTGGGGACGCAGCATTCCCTTCTCCGTGCCTCGACAAGTTTAGGAGGCAGCTGGCCGACTATTCCAATGGGAATAGCGAACAACTCTTACCGTATGCCCAAGGTCTGCGACCCCGGAACATACACCTCTCAGAACAGGGCGAGGTGCCTCGGCATGTGGGAACCTTAGTTCGTAAAGCGAGGATGCTGATTTAAAATATGAATAGCGCAGTCCAATAAGTCCAACTGCCAGATCTAGTAGTTTAAATAAAATGCGAGTAAACAGTTTTAACGGAGAGAATCATATAATAATCGCAAAGTTGGAAGCATAAGGCTTAGCTTCGCACAGACTGAACTAAATTTCGATAGAGGCATCAAGGAGACCTACGACCGAGGACTGACTGAGGGGCGGCAGATCCAAAGTTCCAGTGGCAGTGAACGAGAACATCGACCGAGTGTATTAAAATTTTATTGTGTAGAATCAGTGAATGGCCTTTTTAGTGAGTGTTGTCCTCAAGCTCCAAGAATCAGATCTGGTACAAGTAAGACAATTCGTGAGTACAAACCAATTATTTTAAAATCTGTAAACGAGGATTAAAAGTGGAAGTCAGATTTCGTTCGTTTTCTTTTCATTTAGTTTCTTTCATTTCGTTTATTTTCATATTGTATTAAGTGAGCTTCAATGAGTTTGAATTGTAATGTTAGTTTATTAAATTGGATTGTTCTGCATATCAAACCCAGTAATGACCCTGAGATAAAGAGAATTTCAATGTATTTGATTGTAAAATATAAAGTTGTATTTTTTTCTAGAACGCCAGGAATTGCAAAATTGAAATAAAGTATTGTTTGTTAACTTGATGAAATTCGGCGTATGAAGTAGGGATTACCATTTTTACTTTCAAAGAATAAATTTTTAAATCTTAATAATTTGTGAATTAATTATTTTAATTAAATCTACCCTATTAATTATTACAATATATATATATATATATATATATATATATAAATGATCACACTAGTAGACTTCTTCACATATATTAAATATGGAAAAAAGACCATGTTTAACAAATATGAAATTTGCGTAATTAAAATATAATTTAAAAAAACTAGAGACATTATTCATTTTTAAAGCACTAAAATTTATAATAAAGTAAAATACATAACGAATAAGAAAGATAACCAATTCAGACCAAAAAGTGATAATGTAAATACCACACAACCTTTCTGGGATCCTTTCCTCTCCCTTTCGTCAGGTTCTACAAAGAGCCTAGACCGACACAATTGCACATCGTCGCATCTGACGAAAGGAACAAGGATCCCAGAAACTTTGTGTGGTTATTATAACTTTTTGTCTGAATTGACTATCTTTCTTAATAATTATTTTCAACCAAACGTAAATTTTGAATTTTTAAGTTTAAAATACATAACGTTTCATAACTTAATTTAGGGATCTCTTTAAATGTACAAAAATTTAATTAAGTATCTTATGTAAAAAGACAGTTAATCTAAGGTTGGAGAAACGAACGGCTGTAATTGCGTTATTATATTATATAATTATCACCACTTGTTCTTTTTATCCACAAATTTGAAGTGTTATACTGTAACAAAAGATGGTTAAAACTTAATATAAACATCACCGATTTTAAAGAATGACTATGAGGTCGAAAACTCTCTATCTGAAGTTTTAAGTAAATCAGATTCTGCCTAAAGGTTTTTTTTGTTATTAATGACAAAATAGTTGAATCCCAATTAAATTAAAATGAAATGAAAAATTTACGTCTGATTGAAAGTAATTAATAAGAAATTTAGCCAATGTAGACAATAAAGTGATAATATAAATATCACACAACGTTTCTGGGATCCTTGTCTCTTTCGTCAGGTGCGAAGAAGAGCCTAGAGTGACACAACTATACTTGTCAGTTGAAAAAACCAAAAAGCGACGAAAACGCAACGACAAGGGGAGAGCCGAAGGGTTAGCGTAACAATAAGGGAGCAACGACAATAGAAATAAATTAAGTATATTCTGTGTTTATTTAATTACAAAACAATTAAAATATTTTGTGAATTTGATCGAATCAATTTAACAGAAATAATTTAGACATACTTCCATGGCCGAATTGAGATAAATAAAACCAATCAAAGATTAAACAAAGCTTACATTGTAGTAACTGAATATTTTTAACATTTCAAAATTACTTTAAATAATAATAAAACGTAATCATAAATAAAATTTAATTTTTGTACATGTTTTTACGTTAGTTGAATTTATATTGAGCCTAATATGTATAATTTCACTCATCAAACGAGGATAATAATTAATTTGAACACTAAAAATTTTATGTCAATCCAGTGAAGCAAGGTTGTTGTAAATTAGTAAATTGTTCATTAACTCTGGTTTAAAGCTTTCGCTTTGTTTGACCCATATAACATCTTAATTATCATTATCAGCTACTTCAACTAATACTTCAGGATGTAGCCGTCCTTATCCTTCTCCTGCCTCTACCTTTCTGTCTGCATTTATCTATCCATATATTTTACCCATATTTTGGCAACTATTTTATGAAAGATTGTCACCGTAAAGGAAACCGGCGTTACCAAAAATATTGTATTGAAAATTGATTAATTTGTATATCTCCGGTATAAAAAATCCATTTGTTTACATTGTGACAAATTATATTGTAATGCCAATTAAACAGGCCATTAATTGTTTTTAATATAATTAAATTGTTAGCAGTACGAATGCGTAAAGGCGACAATGAAGGCGGGTTTTTCCTTTGTTCAACAATGGAGAACGGTAGTCTGGAATCGGCGATTGAAAGGTGAAGGAGTCAAAAAACTGCGTTCGAGAGATGAATCTGTTAAAAGTCGACGGGGAGATATAATACAGTTCAGTTCACCTAGAGCAACAAACAGTAAAGTTTGTAGATATAAAGTATGAATGGCGATATCCTGTATTTTTTACATGAAAGCAAGAAAGCATTTTTACGGAGAGATTTACACAATAATTTGCACACGGTGAAGCAAATGATTGCTTCACGCTGATTGAACAGTTTTCGAATAGAGAAGACCGGAATCCACTAGTTGACCAAAGGGGGCGGCACATCCGAGATTCCAGATAGCAGAGGACGAGTATTTTAATTGTGTGTATTAAAATTTTCAATGAAGTGTAGAGTCTGTGTAAAAATGTCTTTTTAGTGTGATAGTTTTCAAGCTACAAGAGAGAAAGGTATGAGACAGACATTCCGTGAGTAACAAAACTTTTATACAAATTTGTAAACGATAATTAAAAAGGTGTAATCAGATTTCGTTTAGTTTTCGTTTATGTTCAGTTTTCTTTTCACTTATTTTCATATTGGTTTAGGTTAACGTTTTATATTTGATTTGTTAATTGTCAGTTTATACATTGATTTTGTTCTAATTATCAAACCCAGTTATGACCCTGAGATAAGGGATTCGACGTATTTGATTGTAATGATATAAGAACTGTATGTTCATAAATGCCACGAATTAATAAATAAAAATTAAAGTGTTTGTTTTTAAATGGATGAAAGTCGGAATGAAAAATAGGTCTTGTACATTGAATATTTATCAACAATAAATTTTTAAATATAAATAAATTTTCGTTAATTGATTTATTAATTAACCCTATCAAGGTGTTTATTACATTTATGGCTTCACCAAAGTGGGGCAAATTAATCGTCATCTATTTGTTTATTACAATATAGTCTCTCTGTCGTTCCTAATGTCGATGAACCGTAACGGTCAGATCAACTTTGAAGCTATGCGCTACGACGAGAACCTTCAAGGAGTTGTGTATATATAATCTCCTCTGTTATCCTCTAGATCTCAGAAGCATGAGTCGGCAGTATGTAATTACATTGATGTCTAAATAAGAATGGCTAGAACAAGAAATGTGTATTTTGTGAGTTATACAGTCAAGTTTCGAGTCCTGATTATCAGTTTGTAAAAATGTCGAACTAGGGCCTGTTGTACTCCAGAAAATTCTCCAAGGAAAACACAGCGCTCTCGGTTTTATTTGCTACAGTAGTGGCCAAACAGTAAATTATCGTCTGCTGAGTAAGCAGAAGCAGCACCTGCAAGTCTTCGAGGAAACAGTAGTACGCTAAGTGTACGACAACATTAGTGTTTGTCGCGAGTCTTCCTTCTTTCACCTCTCTGCAAATTCAGAGAAGCCACATTCACGTGTTTGTCATATTCACGCCCCCAAGTATATTTTGAGAACGGTTGCTAAATTTCACTCTTAAAATGAAAAGAGGACACATGCTGTTTCTTGTTGGTTCTTCGACCATTATTGTACATTCTTGTATCAGTAGCGAAAAATGATCGTCAAAGATCAGTTTCACACAAATATCAACGGCGTTCTTCTTTGGCCATTTCTTCGAGATCGACGAGTGTAATTATTCAGCTACACACGCCTATTTTCAAAGAAAGTGCAAAGGAGTCCACGATTAAAGTGTTCGTAGCACATTTCGAAATGAAAAACGATTATTGTCTTATTACGTGGACTTAAAAATCTTTATTCCGAATACTGTGGTATTAGATTCCAGGTACTCCTCAGAGACTAAGCTTTGAACTTACACAAACGGTGACGGAGGCACAAACAAGGTATTCCTCAAGAAGAAACATAAATTTACTGTTATTCTCATTTTAAAAAATGTATATAGATACGAAAAAAAATACTAGAATATGTTACAATAAAGATTTTTCCAAAAAATGGAATTATCCCAATAGTTAGATTCTTATTTCTTGGATTTTTTAAAAAAATATTTAAATAATGCAATTATTTTTCTGAGAATTTATTCTTAAATACAATTTTAGTATCTAATCCAGCTAAAAAACAAGATACTCAATTTTTTTGTCCGTACATAATACTAAGATAAGATTAAAATGAAATATATGAAAATTATATTGTAATAATTATCTGACATTTAATACCAACGTAATAAAATTTGATGATCATTAAGTAAAAAAATAAAATTAATTAAATTAATTAAATAATCAATAAGAAAAACCTTAATTTAAGAAAAATAATTAATTTATTTAGATATTTCGACCTTGGATTATGACCTCTTCAATTTTGTACATTTCAATCAAGAGCATCTAAAAAGAGATAGAATCATTTTTGTCCATACAGTTTGTGTGCACAATTTATTTTGCTAGATGACGATGGCAGTGAACGTCATGCAATTGTTTACTCTGGTAAAAGACCGAGAAGAATTTTTCATCTAAAACATTATAATCAAGAACATCTAAAACCCTCTTTTTAATCCTCTTAATAAATTATTTATTTCAAAAATTAATGTTTCTTTTATTAATTGTCTAATTAATTTTATTTCTGGTTGATTATTTTCTAGGATAAACTTTTAAATGTATGAATTAATTGCCGCAATAGTGCTACAATCGGTAGCAGTTGCGAGTTATGAACATACGAAATTCTTACAATTGTGTATGGATCACAGAAAATAGAATCATACTATAACGGAAGACCAAGATCGAATAATTTACCCCTTTTCAATATTGTTATAAAAAACTTTAAGGACCCTTACGCTATCCCAGTCCTTGCAATATTTCGCAACTTTAGGAATATTTGAATTATAAATCGAGCTAATGATCACGGGATTGCCATGACCTTAGGAGATTAGGGCCAGTGGTTCCACTCAGTATGAAAAATGTCGGCAGGATTATAGTTCTCGAGCAAACATTCATTTCTATTAAGTTTTATTGCACATCAAATATGACTCAGCTGAGCAATAGGCTCGGCTATATTAAATCTCCAAATAAACAAAACCGTATATCAATGACAGTTCTACAACTCCACGAAGATTATTTCAAATTTATGTCCACTAAACAGTTCAATTTATGAAGCATTGTTTATTTTTTATGTAAGAATGAGTAATAGTTATGCGATATATTTGAATAGATACAAGCCACGAAACCAGCCAACTAATTTCACACACTTTCTTATTCATAGCCAAAGAATAGTATTACCAAATAGATAGCCTTGAAGCTACTTCAAATTCCACCAGAAGTTGTTAGTTTTATATTATACGAAATCTAACTCCATGGTTCATATTGACCTTCAAATAACAAAAACAAAAATATTGTATCAAATTATAATAATATGAAAGTAAAAGTGACCGGTCTGAAGTTCCGTTGAAAGAAAAATAATGGAAGTGAAAAACTGAGATTTAAAAAATAATTCATAACCTTATGAGTTGGAGCCATAATTTTGAGAATCATTACCGATATGTCGCAAAAACGGTTAAAATATATTTTTAAAAAGTCTTTAAAATATGTTCGACTTTGAATGTAATAGTAAGATTTTACACGATACATTTGATCTCCACTACCACCCCTAGGGGCAGAACTACATTTAATTCGGCATTTTGTCTTAATTAAATTCAACGACTTCCATATCCCCAGATTCGACACCAATCTCGGTTGTTTTCACGTTATCTTTATGTAATGCCCCATCCGTAAAGGAGTTCCCATTCCATGACAAAAGGAATTAAAATTATACAGAAACAACATCGTGAGAAACACTATCAATCTCATTGAACCAGAATAAAATATCGAACATTTAAGCAAATTTAAAAATTTCAAACCCGTCCACCGCTGTTACCGGTGATTGATAGTAGTGTCTCACCCCCACAGTGCTAGTTTCCGGTTCGAAGGGAACATGTGTACAAAATTTAATTGAATGTGTTCCACGCGCGTAGATTTGTATGCGGAACATACACGGACACAAACAAACATACAGTCAATTTTATTAATTAAGATTATATAGATAGCAGATTGTGGAGTTGGTGTAATAAGGAACAGTGCAATATTGAAAAGATTTGGTTTATTAAAATGAAGGAATTAAATAATTATTTAAACTAAAAATCCGGCGCAAACATCAGAACACGGAATTGGTTGCGGTATCGAAGCCGTACCGTACGCTTGTTGGTTCTTAGAACTCGTCTCCGCGAATCAATTAGCCGTTCGACTGACAGCTTCGAGTGTATCTCATTACGACGTGTGATATTTCTGTTGACGTGCTGAGACAATGGTTGGAGGAGGAGCGTAAATGAACGCTGACGTGCTCTATGTGGCTGGATGAGAAGAGTCTCACCTTGGCTAAACGCCACGGAACCTGAGGAGCCAAGTGTTTAATCACGTGCTGCACAAAGAGCAACAAGGCACAAAATCGCGCTGTTCACGCACGTGAGTTGTTTATTTACTTAATGCGTTTTGAATACCACACCAACTTTTTTAAGAGACGCTTTATGATTTGCTCACGGGAAGAATCACCATATTCGCTTTTCGTGATTATCTATAGAACACTTACTTATACTAAATTAAGTGCAGAATTTGACAGAAAAAATGAAAACGCACAGTTATTACAATTTCCTTGTGAAGAGATCAGCATTTTGTGTTCATTAAAATCATGTTAGTGCAAGATATCGGAAACAAAGCTCGACAAATGTATTATCGTATCTATCCCAGAAAGAGTTTACGCGTTTAATGTAAGATAGTACAGTAAATCTCTAGTTGTATGGCAGAGCCACGCGAAAAATATTATATTAAAAATTGTTCAATGGCAAATGTTTTTAATAATACGAGACGGTTTATGGGATGATTATCAATTGGAGGTTTAGTAATATTTCAGAGTAGTTCAGAGAACAGGCTAGTATTTAATTGTTGAAATTTGTGGCAAAAATATTAACCATAGAAAGGAAAGAAGAATAAAAAATCTTAATTTTCTCCAAAAAAAGAATGCTTATTCTATTCAAGAAACCACTTCTCCAGTTTTATCTATACAGTAATTGTATATGCGTTATAGGAAATATTTATTGAACTTGTAACACAAAGAGTATAGGTTGTAGGAGATTAGGGACTTGGCAGAGTCATTACCATGGATTTTGATATCACGCCGCTATTTAATCCGTCTGCTTAGTAAAATGACTAATATTTGAATCGACAATGTTACTGTTGCTTGATACCAGACTGATGATAGGAAAATACGAAAAAAATTTGCGTTTACGAACGGTGTTTGAGAATTGATTTGCATTGGGAATTTTAGATATCTCTCACAGATCTATTTTTAATTATTGATAATCAATAATCAATTAGCCAGGCTCCCAAAAATTTGACTTATTTTAATATTTTAAACTGAATACTTTTTATCGTAAATATAATAGAGCTCCAGTCATATGAAACTACAGGTATATATATATATATATAATTGTTAGAAACTTCGATGCATTGGCCTGATATATTAAAAACAAATTACTGCAGTAAAAGAAAAGAAATATAATTTATATGTAAAAATCATTATCAGAAAGATTTTAAACTAGAATTTGACCTTAACTTTTCATATATGTTAAATTTATTCAGAAATAAAAACGCTTTGAACTTTGAACCAGTTAATTTAGAGTTCGTTCACAGAAAAATGATGTAACTTTATTTTATTTTATTATTTTTACTATGAAAATTGTTTAAAAATATCATGAAAATAAATAAAACTATTGGTCAGCTGTATAATTATTATTTAATTATCAATAACTAAAATTAAAATAACATCTGTTACATTCAAAAGGATAACCATTTATTCAGGGAGGGTGGGGGGGCAAATTTGATAGTATCTCCATTGCCAACCCTGGATATAGATGGATGCAGATTGTCAATTTTCAATGACATGTATTGTATCTAGAAGAAAATTGAAAATAAAACGAATACAAACGTTAAAGGTTTCTGTGGTCTGATTAATAAAATTAATTTGGTACTATCGACAATTAACGGGTAGTGGAAAGGATTTGAAGGATTTAAAATTATAAATAAGTGTTAGTGTATGTAAATGAACAAATTATACTAAAATGTTTTAATAGATGTAAAGTTAATGCAAGGAGTAAAAATCCGTACTATCAAAAGTTTTATGAGTTTACGTCTTCTAAGTTAAAAATAGTGAATATATTTATATATAATAAACTATTTGTATAATAACTTCAATTATATAAGATTCTCATATTTCAGTCTCTCCGAAAAGTGCAAATTATATATTGATTTTCAACGTCATAAGACACGGCAACGAGATAATCTCTTCATCCATTGAGACCAACTGTGGACCTCGGAGGCTGGGGATGAAACACTACAACTGGCTGCCTATGATATGCGAAAGTTCACTACATCTAAAATACTATGGACTGTTACAAACTTTGATACAATAAACCAGAATATATTGTTGAAGAGGTTTTTGAATTAAATAAAAATGTTTCGATATTTTAATTAAGAATTTTTTTACAGAATTAAGTATTGTTTCATATCAGTATATGTACGTGACGTACATATTAAAAAATCTGACGCTTGCTACTCAATATCCTGTTTCAGCAGTAAAATATCTTATTATTATTACTGATTGACGTTCGAAACTGTGCTTACAAGCAGATACAACCTACAATAAAAAAACAGTCATTTAAGTACTATAAAGATATAATAATTATATTGTTAGTAGTTGCGCGGAATTGGTGGAACTAATATTATCAATATAATATTATAATTTTTTACGTATACGCGCATTTCTTGAAATTTATATATATATAATATTAATAATATGAAACACGCATACATTCATGATCTTTCATATATGTATGTTATGGATATTTATATATATATATATATATATATATATATATATCCATATATATATATAAGATATAAAAGATATTGTATGTATGTGTTTCATGTTTTATATAATATTAATTTCTTGTGAAACTCGCTTCGAATCCTTTACCTGTATTAGAAGACTGGTTAAAACTTAATTTAAACTCCGACTAACGTCGAAGGTCCGCGACGCCTGGGGCATATACAACCCGTCGCACAAGCAGTCCGTTTATCCACAAATAATGTGTGAATTTGCAAATGAATTCTACACACTAAATTAATTTAATATTAAAAATAAAGTTGAAATATATTTAGAGTATGAATTGCATTTTTATACGCTGGTACGATGTATAACGTAACTAATAAAGAATTGTAATGTGAGTAAAATCCGTAAAAACAGCTGCAGTAAAATACGACAAATGAAAATGTATACGACATTGCGACACAGACGTTTCTTATTCATAACGCAGTAAAATAAAAATATGTCAGATTTCGCAAACCACAAATAAATACGTCAATTTAGTTGAAAGATAGGCAAGGTCAAATAAAACTCATGACGGTTATAAAATGATGAGTTCTGTTTTAATTATGCGTATCAGTTAGTTATATTTTGTAACTGTATGTTATTGATACAGTAGCAATGCGCCAAAAATAATAAAGGTATTCCGACACACATGACTAAGATGCCTGATGGACATACAGCATTATACTTTATTATGACTACTATAGTGAATTTGTACCTGAATGAAGTCAGTAATGAAATGTACATGGTTAATTCAATTAAAAGCTAAGACATTTAAATTAAATAATTTTCCCGTAACTACCGCATTAAGTAATTTTAGTACTTATACATCTGTCGTATTAGTATTACACGGTTGCGTACGTGAATTTTCTTTGTATATTCGTTTACTTTAAATTAAATACAACATTAACACGCAAAATATTATACACAATTATTAATTAAATAGTTTAGCGCGTTCATAAACACGGATTTAGAAAAATTATATTTATATTTAAGATTAAGCTTATTCATTTAAAAATTTCGATATGATGTATGGATATTGATAATGATTCTATGATGAATAAATCAATTTATTACTATCGATGTTGTACACTAATTTTAATATATAGAAGAAAATATAATTAATAAGTTAAGTGTTATATTTTCCATACCACGTTTATAATGAAACAGAGTGTAATACATCTAATTTTAATCTAAAAATTTAGGTTTGTACTTTTAGTGCGTAAAGAAAACTTGTTTATGTATACGGAAATATTAATTTTTTGTGAAGTTATATAATAGAGGGTGAACGTGAGTTACAGTTTTATGTTTATGCTGGTGACTGATTTAGAATTTAAACGGACCATATTTATAAACAAAATTCTATCCATATTCTTCTTGAAGGATAAACTATTTCTAAAATCGGGAATATATAATAATTTGATTGCATGTTTCTCCGTCAATAATTTTTTTCAGTAAAAAATGTAAGTTTAATGAATTCCAAAACTCATAAATTTCTAGTATTAAGATCGCTGCATTGTCTGACGTTTGTGGTCCTATCCGTTGTATAACACGAACGATCCACCACAACTTTGACAATCCTCTTTCCGATATTTTTGTACTCTTAGATTCCATTAAAAAGTATACACGACATCCTCTAAACAAACACAGATCAAACAAATTAAAACAATAACATGCCAACTTGGTACGAACAGAATGCTCTCAGCAAGTAAAATCCATGCTGCTGATGGACTTGGTATACAGATCTTTCGTCTCAACGTGATCGTGAAAGCAACAGTAACATTGTAGATTCCAATATTAGTCATTTTACTAAGCAGACGGTTTATGCGATGAAGTATATGGTCTCGATTAAATAAATAGCGGCGTGATTTCAAATTCCATAGTAATGACCCTTCAAAGTCTCGAATCACTTACGAACTATACTCTTTGTGTTACAAGTTCAATAAATATTTCCTATAACGCATATACAATTACAGTAAAGATAAAACTGGATTAGTGGTTTATTGAATAGAATATGCATTATGTTTTGTTGAAAATTAAGGTTTTTATTCTTCTTTCATGTTTCACGTCAATACTTTTGCCACAAATTTCAACAGTTAATACCTTTAATACTCGCCTGTCCCCTGAACTACTCTACAATATTCCTAAACCTCCAATTGATACTCTGTTCACTTACACATTTATCACATTGGGATCTATGCAAGTCGTGAAATTAAAACTAAACGCATTTTAATTTGAGCCCATAATAATAACCTAAGTTTAAATTACGCGATATCTTTTGCAACTTAACATTAACCCTTTAGTACATGATTTTTTGTATTTTTTTAAACTAATTTTTAATAAGAATTTTTGGAAATACAATACGGTACAAATAACCAAAAACATATCAAACCTGACCAAAGTCAATTTCGTTGCACATATTCAAAATAAATATAATTATGTCTGATTTATCAATAATTAACATTAATTGGATAATTATTATTTTAGTGCAATTATAATACCCTGAGCATGACGCTTAAATTTTCTTTCTTGAGAAACAACATAAAAATCCACAGAAAAAAAAAAATTCTGAAGTTGACCGGCGGGTAGAAAAATTTTAGGGGTTGACTCACAGAAAGCTAGGACAGGCATGTTTAAACGTGTCCACCGATGCCAAAATTTTCACATTTCCTTAAGTGCATGTTGTTTCATATCTGCATCACAAATTATGACCCAGGGGCGATACTAAAAGTTGTATTGAATATGTGCTGTACTATACACTAAAGGATTAAATGAAATAAATAGTCACATATTTTTGAGAAAAAACAATTCTCATCTACTGTATAAGAGCTTTTTATTTCAAACTAAAGACTTTTGGTTAGAATTTATTGAGGACTCTAGAAATATCTCATACATATTTATGAGATTTTACTTATTATTTAAGCTTCGAAAATCTTTTATGAAGCAATCCTTCGAATTAACGAAATCTCCGTGTGAACAAAATGATTGCGTTTGAAACAGAGTGGAAAATGAAACGTAACAACAAATTGATTTTGAATTATGGTTCATTATCTTACAGACGTTAAGTCCATTTTCCTTTTTTTTAATAACAATTTGAAAATTAATTTCCAACTAAGCCGATTGTAATTTATTGCAGTTACCTTCAACCGACGATGGCACAGTTTTATCAGAACACGAAATTTAATTTCCCTACAAAGTGGCTATCCGTGTAAAGAAATAATTTTCTAGGCTTTAATATGCAGTTTGGAACACGCAGCAAGTGGCTTTATCTGAGGCAACAGAGAAAGCCTGTGGTTAGCGGCCGCAGTTTAGAGCAGAAGTTATTGCCGCAATGACGCGCGGTCGTCTGTCTTGCCCACACCCTGCCATCAGACAGCCACTTACACTTGCAAATTAAATTAGACCACCGTTTGATTAGCCTGGAAATTTTTGCTTTCCCACGCGGAAGATACCCCCAACTCGTATGCGGTCGGCGTTACTGATTTATCGTTTGTATGACGCAGCACTATACCCTAAATAATTGGGACGTGCACAGAGGCTCGTAGGCTATTAACAAACTGTTCGCCCTCCTACACTCATATTCAAGGGTGATTTTTTTTGTCCCCGTGGACAGCCTTCTCGCTGTACCCAAATCGTGGACCCATGGTAGGAATATTTAACAGAAGTACAAACAAGACCATGAAAAAGTATTCAACTCACATCAGCTTTAACATTAACATTGATGAACGTCTGAGAATAAACTTCCATTTTTGTGACTTTAAGGATTTCGTTAAATTTATTAAATTAGCAATCATAATCATAATTGTATAATCTAATATTGTAACTTTGGATGGGTAATAAAAGTCCAGCAGTGCCATGATGAGATCTACTGGTAGGATTCTCTCCTGCCTTCTGTTGGCTTGCTCTTCAAGTAATAGGTACATCAGTTGATTGGTGTGACTTTCTCGTAGTATTTCCTGCTTCGTTCTTTTATTACATCTTTGATGAACGGTATGTTGACGTCATTATGAACTGTTTCATTAAAGCCATACCTGACCTCGACTTCTCCGGAGAACAACAATGTTCGACTTCCTGGCAAAGTCCCAATGTCCATATTGACTAAGCAACAATTTGTTGTTATTCTCAAGCAAATCAACTCCAGTTCTACAGAAATTTATTGTCAACTAGCTGGGTGCCTGGTGTTGCCCGTGTACTTATTTATATAAACCCGAAAAGTATTTAATTCGCTATTAATCTTTAGTCAAGTTGTGATTTAACCTAAATCTAAGTGTTCCTAATTTCGTACATACTTTCGGCCAATATTGCAATAATTTAACAGCTACAAAATACATTGAATTTTATTGGACTAATCCCAACAAACATACCTCCGAATTCCTTCTTAAATATACTCCTCGAGTATTGCAGGATATAACTGTTCCTCAGTCTTCAGACATTACGAAAAATTAATTGATGAAATTTTTAGCTACATTCACAATGTGAACAAATGGTCGCCATATTGGAGTCACTAACATGACACGATAATTAACTTGCATTTTCCGCAAGGCTCGTAAAGTATTTTGTATTGTATTTTATTATAATTCGATGCAGAATTACTGGATAAAATTATGCTTTTTATTCAATTAAAATATTTTTGCTTTATTTCATTATGGAAAAAGGAACTATTTCCTTTGTTCGTCGCGTACTAACGTCTCTCTCTCTCTCGTGACGTCACGGACTCTTGTGCGCAGTAATTTAACACAAAAATGATCACCCTTTTCAATTACAATTCTTTCCATAATTATGCTAGGGGTTTGTTACCTCACAGTACCGTTTCTCGAGAACCAATGTTTTTTTCAATCATTCCACGCGTTAAAGTCTGTATATAATGTAACGTAAATACATACATACAAATATACATCCTTTTTTAATTATATAGATGTGGATCTGTGTGCACCAAAGAATGGAAAAGAAAGTGAATTACAGAGAGATTAATGAACTGTTGTCCGAAGTAGCACCACCAGATCTATATTTGTAATTGACTTAGTTTTCATTGTTGTAAAGGAGTAAATACGTGTATAATTTGTGAAGGAGCTTCCCACGTTCTCGTGCATTCCGATAAGCCATTGGCGAGGCTGGCGACGAATTAATGACGAGGTGTCGGACAGGCGTCCTCTCTAAGGTGCTAATCAGGAGCTGCAGATGAACGGCAGAGGCAGAGGCTGAGGCGGCCTTGGAGGGCGAGCCCGGGGCACAAATACGCGCAACGCTACGTAACTACTCGAATTTACCCCGATTAGGTAACTATCGTTGGCCAACTGTCCGTCAATATCAATGCAATAACGTGACGCTTCGATTTCATCTACGGTTACTAATTTGGACTAAACGATTCAAATACAGGTTAGCGATATTTATAAACATATTTCAGCTACATAACAAATTTGGCGACATATTCACAAAGCATCAAAACCACCTCCTACTACTAAAGATTCCAGTCTGGGCAATCCTGCTGTGTATGCTACCCGGCATCAACCTATTCCTACCGGATGATCCGTTTACTGTTATAATTCGAAATTCCGCGAATATCCACGGGGATTAAGATAGAAGTTAGTCAACGTAAAACAGGTCATAAATTTGACCACTAAAATGCTCTGTCTTCAGATTTACTGGTAAATATTAGAATTTCAGAATAAAGTCGCAGAAATCTGAGGTAAGCGTATTCTAAAGTCAGGAATGTACTAAGAAGATCCAAATTTGTAAGAATTTTGTTTCTACCATAAACCTACCAGTATTTCACCTCTAGCAGAAGCGGAACAGAACTTTTAACTTTTTAAATATACTGCTCAAATATTATGTTCTCCCTTGTCTGTTTTTCTACGTTTCTACAACCCTTTGAGGGTCTTCCCCCAGCAGAAAGCTGCCACATATTACATGACACCTTCTGGATTTAGGAGTGACACGTGCTCAGTGTTCGAGTCTTCCTCTCTTTTATAAATTAAATAATATAAATTCTCACGTTACTTTCCTCTCGTAGCATGAATATAGTTTTCTCAAAATAAGGAAGTAGAACTGCAATGCGAGATAATCCTCTCGCAGGTGAACCTTCCCAGAAAGCTCTGGCGGAGGCTACCGTTGGGTATGGCTTCACATCTTTCTGGTTTTTTGAGGCTCCTCGACCTGTTTTGAGAGGTGTATGTTCCGGTGTCGCAGACCTTGGACATACGGTAAGAGTTGTCCGCTATTTCTATTAAAATAGTCGGCCAGCTGCCTCCTAAACCGGTCACGGCACGACGAGGAAAAAGCTGCGATCCCACAGCTAACCCCTCTCCCGCCATCGGAAGGGCGAGAGACAAGTACCAAACGCCTGACCTACCTGATGCAGGTTTTTCTACGGTTTTCCCTGCATCACTTTTAGGTGAATTGCCGGGTAGGATCCTTAAACCATAGCCCGGGAGACCTAGTTAACCCTTGGCTACCTTCCTCTACCCTACCGCATCCCCCTTTCAAATCCCATCCTATGCTATTAAAGGGGAGTTGCCACCATGTGGATTACCCTCATGTAGTCTGTTACCCCCCAAAAAATATTTTTTCTACATTATACCCACAACTG
Organism: Zhengitettix transpicula; assembly: GCA_037074705.1. NCBI lineage: Eukaryota > Metazoa > Arthropoda > Insecta > Orthoptera > Tetrigidae > Zhengitettix > Zhengitettix transpicula. The sequence continues at coordinate 15,450,987 of CM073593.1, read as the reverse complement.
CGAATAATTGACCAATTTAAGTCAACATTTACCGTTGTGATACCTTGGATACCAATCCTCTAATTTTTATTTTCCAGAACCTTTTCAGGTAATACAGACCACTTCAATTTTATATAGCATCTTTGATGAACGGTATGACCAGAACATTGTGGACTGTTTCATTCAAATACCAGGGTGCGTATGTATTTGATCAAATAACTTTGGAAATGGCTTATTTGGATAGCAACGTGGCTGGTAAGGTCTCAAAACTCTGTACCAGATATTCTTATCGGCTTAGTAACTGCACTATATACTGGAATTTTGTCTTCTTGAGGAATAATCTTTTACCAGGTTTTGGTTATATATAAAACAGAACATTTTGCGCAGTAAGATATACGATACAATTGCTCTACCTTTTTTTATTTCAGATAATTTTTTTTTCTTTTTTTGACAATTACTTCCCTACAAGTTAAACGTTTGTCCACATATCGTACAGACTGGGATTCGGGTATGATTAAATTATTGATTGATTTTATTCTTATCATTGATCTTAAGTATTATTCTGTATTAGTTATTATGTAATACGCTTGCATCGCCAGGGTGTTTCATAGAAGAAAAATAACGTAAAAATATTGCTACGTTGATCGATTCACTATTGTTTGCCTGCGATCGTCATTATAATCGTTTTGGGTTAACTACTACTAGACAGCTTACAAATTTTAATAATTGAATTTGATAGAACATTTTTAATTTGGCAAAGTTGAAAGTTGTTTAAGTCCTCGTCATATTGAAGTTTTTAGAAACGTTTCCGTATTTTTTAACTTACCTGTACGCTGTTGCTATATAACATATTTAAAACACTAGTCCATTTTCCAAACAGAGAATTTATTCGAGTTTACGGGAAGATTTCTTTTCCAGGCAGTCAAAATATACAACCCATTTTAAGTAGTAAACTATGCAAACATAAGATAAGATTCAAATTTATTGTCGAATAATCATTATTTTACAGTTTAAAAGGGCCCGCGCGTACTGAAAGCGAATATTTCAATTTTAATGAAACTCAAACTTTATCAACGTATATTATCACATAGAGCTATAAATTTTCGAAAGAATTTCACTCACAAAATGATATTCGCATGAAGTTATGCGCCTAAGTGAATTCCAAGATACCGATATAAGTTATCTTTATGACTGAACCACAGCACATCTCATACAAACTTTATATATATGTACTCACACACACACACACACATATATATATATATATATATATATATATATATATATATTGTTCGCAGTATTATTTTTTTATCAAATAAATAATATGTTATCGTTTTAATAATATATATATATGTATTTACATGAATAAATTCATATTGTCAATAGTCCGTTTTCCATAGAGCATCTCAAACAATTTCTATCTGCTGTTACATTTTAAAAGGTACATTTACTTTAAATTTAAGGATGCTTTCTACTTCAACAATTCTATAAATAAATATTCATATAACTAAATTTTAAATGACTTCAAACCACTCACAGTTTTTCATCCCGATATGTAATAAACCACGAACCACGTTAGAGTTACTTTTATTTTATAGAATATGCATCTTGATACGCAAGATTTGAGACACAAATAAAACCAATATGTAAATTAATAATATCAATATTAAATATAATCTGACAATTATCATTTGTAAAATAAAAAAAACAATTCTGCCAATATGTCAAATAAATTATTTATTAATAAAACCAACGACGTTTTGTCAAAAAATTGAGACTTCTTCAGGTAAACAGGTCAAAAAAATTTCCATCTACAACCGTCACAGCACACACATGGCTCTAAATTCAGTACATTCAAAACTGTATATTACCTGTTTACCTCAAGAAGACCCAAAAATGAGGAAAGAAACGTTGTATGAACTTATTTTTTAAAATATTAATTCATAATCTTTCGGACTTGTTCGCAGTATTATTTTTTTATCAAATAAATAATATGTTATCGTTTTAATAAAAGTTACTTTCTAACGTAAAACCGTTGATATAGATATAGTAGAATATAACTTACTCTACGAGGAAGCCTTCAGGTGTCGTTTACAACATAGGTAAAATACAAAGGTCAAAATATACAGTAAATTATTCAATTCTTTATTTCTCCCAGCAACCATGCAACACTACGTATCAGTGAACGACTTTATTGAACACAATCGATTAAAATCATTCAGGAGTACAACTTGTTTTTGGTAATAGGCTACATGTGGGTAATCCACGTCGTGATGACGTCCACTTTAATAGCATAGGAAGGGTAGGAACGGGCCTTGCGGATTGAAAAGTAACAGCCAATGATCAACTAGGGATAACAATTTAAACACCCTAATAAATAGACAAGATTTTTCTTTGTGAACGGAAAGTGAAATTAAGATGACTTTGGCCTTGCGGCAGGTCTCGTAGGATCTCGGGAGAGAACTATTAGCCAGCGCCTCTCGCGTCAGTTTTCGTCCCTGCGCTACTTGCATCACACATTTGGCCTTTATAGTTAACAACATGAAATATGGTCCCTCCATATTTACCATATTAATGTGCTGCGTCCCTTTCACCTGATAACTGACCCCGAACTGTTACCGAACACTGGGTTAATACTATCTTGTTGCACCGGACTTGTACCCGTCCGTCCACTACATCTTCAATTTTATACATATCAACAAGTGCTACGAAATAAAAATATAGAATGACCTCAAGGGATACAACAGGTGACAAGAATGCCACTTCATTAAGGAAGCTGTCGCGATGATTGATGCAGTCCAGTTCTAAATAATTATGGAGTCCAGTTTGTCGGATCGAACTGTTTAAATAAGACATATAGAGTAATTACAGGTGACGGAAGTAACATTAGGCTAAAGCATGAGGTATAAATTATACGGTGAGAAAGAGGAAAGAGAAAACTAGTAGTGTGGCGTGTTATAAGCTTTCGAAATGTGACATCAACGAGTTTGAAACTAACAATATTGGAACTAGTCGGTGCATTATTTCCTATAAAAGCCATTTTAATTACAAACACACGAAATGACGTCATGGGACGAGTAGGTCACTAAATAACAGTCAGCCCGGAACCGAAAGAAATTGGTACAGAAAATTTTTTGCAGTATTAGTTACAACATATTACGGTTCTATGGTATGTTGTGGCTTCTCAACAAGTTTACGTTCATTTGTTATATATTCATTTGACAGTTGAAAAAGTTGGACTGATGATATTTTGATTCAGTACCCAAAATACACTTCGATTCAAAATCATCACGATATTGTGACTTAATCGTCATATTCATTCAAATTTTGACTTCAAAACATTATATTCAAGGACTCGCATTATAATACCTGTTAATAATTAAAACATAACATTTAAAAACCTTAATATGACCTTCAAACTAATAACACTTAAGCTGTTGACAGCTCGCGCCATTATTAATTAAATATTAATTTTTAAGTATTAACGGGAATGATACTGCGAGTCCTTGAATGCATTGTTTTGAAATTTTTTAAATATATATGACGATTAAGTTGACAGCTCCTGAGGATTTTTAATTGAAAATAAACTGTATTAAAGGACTGAATGTATGGTTTTTTAACTCCTATTTAAACCATTGCTTGTAATGAAAAGCGAACGACATACATTTTATAAGAACAGAATAGGATTCTTCCACAAGTATCCAGGAATAGGAGGTGAATACAGAGAATCTAAAGCGATGTAATATTGCATACACTCAATGACTCTCCCTCATAACGGGGTGATTTCCACAGAACGCCGAGAAGGTGTAACCGATAGAAAGGCCCCGACGCTTCACCGTCACACATACAGCAGGAAACGACACGGTTAGAACTTTATTCTGAATCTCTTAGTTCACAAAAACATCACTTCTGTTGTTTGGTGAGCAACAAATACTTCAACGAGGACGATGTCTGAGCACTAATTCATTTTACGTCTCCAGCAACTACCACAATGTGTCATAAAGTTGTTAATGTTTAAATTATATGGATATGAGTCACGCAAAAATTCAAGCTCTCAGTATTCTGTGATTGTATTACAACCTAGTTACGCAACTCGCGATTCAGAAGTAGGTTACGATAATATCCACACGTACGGAAGTATTTAAGATGTTTCTGTGCGTAACAAAATCAATTCTGAAAAAACCTTCACTACGAGATGCATGTATTTTCAGCATGGTATAAAACGTTTTGTTTCAGATAGTGAAAGTATGACGAAATAGTGCTTGAAGTTATGCGAGCAGGTTTTATAACTAAACGCATTTTGTAGATGTAAATACGAAACTTTATGTTTTCATTTTAAATATAGATATAAATTTATTGTCGTAAGAACAAAAACACGTTTCGTCAAAAGATTTGACACTGAGATTTTCACGTTTATAATTAATTAATAATCCTACGAATCCAAACATAAGCTATTTTAAATGTGCACCCTTCACATGCTACTATTATTCTCGTTACACGTTTTAACGGAACAGCCGGAGAATTTTCATGTCTTCAATCGGAAATCCTGAATAATTTACGGGGAAAAATGCAATCGAGTTCAGTAGGCCAACTAACTCGTGCCACGAATCAGCCTGAAGAACTACAAATTTATGCATGTTACTTTCTCAAATAATGGATTCGGTTTACAGTTTCTATCTTTACGACGACTAATTTGTACTCGTACTGTCTGAACGTGAACTCGTGTATAAATCTCACTAGATCCTGGCCTTAACCTATCGAAAAGCTAATTTATGTTGTCACAGCCAAGTACTGCAATATTCGTAATGCAATTCTTGTCATATCATTTTTATTACGACACACTTCTGGTTTACTCGAAAGTCTGACTTTAATTAGTCGTGCCCTGTACCTAATTCGTTTCGTTTGCATCAGTTTTGTATTAAATCTTATCTGGAACGTAAAAGCATTCCCATTTTAACGTTATAAATCCAACCAAAAAATGTATTTCGTCTTCTCACCTCAGACATCTGTACCGTTAAACGGAAAAGCACGTCGTTCAAAATAATAATTTTCACTCATTTATATTTGAAATCGATTTGGAATGCGTCCACACAGTTTTGTAGAAAGAACTAGTTTACAAGATGGTAATTTTAGGGTGAAAATTTGTTGACAAAGAAATAACGTTAATACTTCGCAACACTTCCACGAATCAGTAAAGAAATATCTTCAAAATTGACATCCAATGTTTGATATTACGCAGCTGTCTTAGAAGCTTCGGACGAATCATTTTGTTTTCTATAAATAAATAAAATTATGCTATAGAATTAATAGATAAAGCACGTTGAATATATAAAATTTACAAAAGTACTTTGTGTGCCTGATCTAATATACATATGTAGGAAGATTACGAAATTTATAAATAAAATACAATAATTTTAGCTGACGTGGAACCATACGTGATGGTCAAAACTAAGTTTTTTAAATATTTATTACATTCAGTTTACAGTCACAGATAATAATTATTTATGTTTAAGGTCTACTTCATAACTTCATGCTAAAACGTTGTGTGAATATGTTAAAAAGACTCAAACTTGCAAATTAATGTTCTTTTATAGGACTGGAACACAGAAATCCGTAATCTCATTATAATTTATATGTTGTTACTCAATCAAGGAGATACCAAAAGAAATATTATTTTAATCAATTTTGATATAACTGATAATCACTGTAAAATTTTCGATTAAAGTTACTTTACGGGAAGCTAACGGTTCGTCATTTCACGTTTCTGTCGACAGCCCAATAATTCTTTTTCCCCAATTTATCTGAGCGATTGAAGAATCTCAGAAGTCCAAACAAAATAAATTAGAAGACACAACTACCTTGTTTTAAATAGCAATGTAAACATTTTGACACAATTAAGTTGAAGATACGAATGAAGTCTCGAATTTGCTTAATGAGACGACGGGAGAAAAAAAAACAAGAAGATTTGCTAATTGAGGAAAACAAAGAGGGAGAGTGGAGCCTCCCCCGAGGGTTCTGGAGTGGTAATTGGCGTGCGTGGGAGTACTCACCTGGCTCGTCTCCGAGACTCGGCACTATCACTGAGCCACTGAGCACTCGCACTCACTCGCACTCACACATGGCACATGGCACACCCTCCTCCTCCACTGCCGAAGGCGAACTGCGCCGGCCGCTCGGTGTCCTGCTCCACTGCCCCCCTCCAGACTCCAGCCTCCAGACACGTCCCCCACTCTCGTCCTTACCCCTCGCCGGCCTAATTTGCCTCTCCTCCACGGAAAATGTCTCTCAAATACACCCGTAAGACGTGAAACCCCGAAATTATAACAGCATTATACATTTTAAAATCCGAGCCGACCGGTCCCCCACCGTCCTACCATACGTTTCTCTTTTTTACGCCGTCCTTTTCCCAGAAAAAGGCCCGATTCGCCTCTTAATGTGGCAGAGATTGATCGCCCCGCGTCGAAGCCGCAACACCTTAATTATTGAGTGAGTACATTTCGACAAGGAGCGGGGTGGTGTTATGTTTATTTTATGCCGAAGCGAAAGTGTAGGGCGAGGTGGTGGGAGAGGAAGGGTGCGGAGGGGGTGCAACTATTTTAATATACAAGCACGATTAGATTTTCTTTGGCGGACGGGAAATATATTTTTTTGTGTGTGTGAGCGGGCGGCAAGATGTTATAAAGAGGAGTTGCTGGCCGATTAACTTGCGTGTTGGAACGGCAGACAGGTTTCACACTTGGAGCGCGTGCGTGTTGGGCGGCCGCCGGAGATCCTGCCTTCTTTCCCAACTTCTGCAACAGGTGGTTCATCTTCTCTATTCATCACTCAAATTATTCCATTCATAGGCATGTGACCTACGATTTCATGCTTATATCCCATATGCCAATCGTACCGTCACTCATCCCATATCGTTATTGCCCGTAATAAATCAACTAATTAAACCCAGTCGCCCAATGGACGATTAGTTTCTACTTCATTGGCCCTTTCCTTCACCTCAAATTTCCCGATGTTATAATCTTCGTTTCGTATGGTATCTTCCCAACGTACACTTGGCCATCTTCTGTGACAGTTTACAATCTCCATACGTAATATCACTACATTTTCCAGCGATTTGACTCAAATTGTCGAATAACAGTAGATCAGTGTTCTACAATGTGATCTTGGCTTCGAGCGTCTTGGTCCAGAACCAAAGTACCGCACCTTCACAAAATCACTAAAACAGCACAAAATAAGAGTAAAGGAGAAAACTACCCTTTGCACACGTCTCTTCCGTAAATAAATGTAGTTTATAGTAAACTTAACCCTTTAGTATTATGCAACATTATAATTAGTATCAGCCCAGAATCATCTGTCGGTTTCTACGAGAGCTAAGTTCCGATGCAGATATGTAACGACATGCACTTGACGTGCTGTGGTGTAGGGGTCAGCGTGACTGCCCCACATCGCAGAGATCCAAGGTTCGAATCCTGGCGAGGGCGTGAATGTTTGTGTGCATCAATGAATCTCTCGTCAAATAAGTCCCCCAAACAAACAAAAATGAATTCCAGTACTGAGTCCCTTATAACCAGAGCTGTTGATGCGACTCTAAATAAATCAATATTTTAAAATAACAAGCAGTTAAGAAATGTAAAATTTTGCGTATCCGTGGACAGGTAGATTTTTCCACTCGCCAGTCAACTTCAGAATATTTATTTCTGTGTTTTTTAAGTTTTTCCAAGGAAGAAAATTTAAGCGTCATTCTCAGGGTATTCTAAATATACTAAAATAATTATCCAATTAATGTAAATTATTGATAAATCAGACCTACTAACATTTATATTTCTATGTGCAACGTCATGAGCCAAGTTGACTTTGGACACGTTTGATATTTTTTGGGATATTTTTTCCTCATTGTATTTACAAAAATACATCACAAAAAATTATTTTAAAAAATACAAAAAATCATGCTCTAAATGTAATTACGGTTGGTGGACGAATAAATGAGGACCAAATCATGAATCGAACCCAATACCTTTCGCTTACCTGTATATTTGAATATAAATAATTATTTTACGTAAAAATCCGTCCTTCGTTAGATCCTGAAATATCCCATGATGGGATATAAATTGTAGGAGAACCGCATGAGGTATAAAGGATGGTGGAATGTCGTACCGGGTCGGGAGTGGACAAGGATTTGGCCAGAGCAGACGCCCGTTAAGCGGAAGGTTCTGGGTTCGTTTCCAGGTCCGGTCGACATTTTTCAATCCCCATACCGTAATGAACCATGTGCGTATGAATCGAGGCTTATATATATATATATATACTTTCTTTCTAGATATTTATATTGCAATCATGTTGAATGTGTGTCCTTTTCATTATCTCATTTTCTTTCATTCTTGTACGACAACCAGTGAAAGATTGCAAAGACCGTCCAGAACAGAGGAAGATGTCCTTGGAATTTATCCGTAATGTGCTGATTTATGTATTCCGTAGGAAGTTTTGGAAATATTATATTTCATTCATGCATATTTACATTAATATTTTTGTATTATTTTCGCCTAACCTAATTTAAGCTCATTTTCTTAATATTTTTTATACTCGTAATCGTACACTACAACTTTCTTTTCAAAATGTACAAATAAGTATTTTTGTAGCCTAGTGTCTCAATATATAATCCCAAAAGAAGAATTATTTGAGTAGTTGACCATGTTATTAACTTTAGGATGTATATTTTAATTTCTTATTATAATAGCTTTCATATAAACATTATAAAAGAGTTCTTTTTTCAATTCTAATCGAATTGAATTCAACAAGCCTGGTCATAGTAGTCAGATTCCGTAGTTGCCGTTGCTAGGATTCACGTCGCAAAGCTAAAGGGTAATACGATCTCATGCAGAACAATATGGAGTCCAAGCCGACAACGTTTGAAATCAATTCCCGCACATTATCTAGAGTCCACTGGGTACTGCTATAAATTAACAAACAGGACAGCAAAATCAATACTTAATACTGATTTGGAATTTCTGATCGTGGTCTTAATGCTCAAATGAAGAACAGCTTTATTGAAATTACCTTCATACCAATATTAAAACATACAAAGTTTTTTCTACGCTGGTGAGACGCTTACTGACAAATATTAAATTAATGTTGTAACAAAATCCATTAGCTGAAAAGGTATATTTATTTAGGTTGTAAATTTATTTTTAATTATGGGTACACTATTTATCAATTGTTTATTTTATCAGACAAACTCGAAATATTCTCCAATGGTGAATATTTTCCTAATTGCACTGTCCGAAAAGCATTATGACGGAGTACTTTGCCAAATGGGATTCGGACTTTTGCCCATCAGACACGTGCCAAATGAACGTTTTCCCGACGAAATTCCGACGGGTCAAAATATCGTTGAATAATTTTCCCGAAAGTGAGTTTTTTACGAAATATGACAATTATAACAGAACACTAAATACCTCAATTATTTTAATATGCATGATTATTATTTTAAATTAAGTTATTAATTAATGTGGTTGGCGTGGCATTTTTAAAATATGCTTAAAAGGCCTAATTTCGCATCGATTAGTTCATGCGGCGCTCAGTTTCATGCTGTCCCTCTCAATGTTTGAGTGTCTAATTTCAACCCCTAACGGCAAGGGGAACGTGGATAGAACTGGGGTGGAAGGAGATGAAAAAAAATACGTTAATGACCCAGACTGGTGTTAAATTCGGTGATAAATGGTAATAATGATTAACCAAAACACAAAATTCCATCCTCTCTGAACTTAAAATAAGTGTTCTGCATTAAAATATAAAGATAATTTCTAAACACAATATACAGGAATACTATATGTTATAATTTGCCTCAGGTGTTATATATATATATATATATATAGATGACTGAATATGGTTTTAATAAAACAAAATTTTTGTCTCAAATATTTACATTAGCTACGGTTTATTAAACTTAAGCGTGCCGGATGGTCATAATTAAACTGAGAGACTTCCATAATCCCGGATTTGACAACAATTTCGGTTATCACATTATTATTGTCATCCTCTTCCATATCCACCCCTTAGAGGTGTTTCCCATGCAGTTAGAGGTTTAACGTAGACAATAATGTAGACAAAAAAATTATTGTGTCATTATTCAGTCATTACGTCTTATCGTCGTCGTAAATTAGCTACACTTCAGTGCAATCTTCAAACGTGTATCTTGTACTGTCTCGTCCTGTACCGCTCAATGTCTAAATGGCAACTGATGTGAACGTCGACTCAGCAGAACTGATTGTAAACACAAGACACATGATATCAGCAGTTTTGTTTTCGTACCGTGAAGCGGTTTTGAAATCGATTCGATCTTCAAAGTTATTATGCAAATAAATGGTACATTTGCGGACATGGGTTACTTATCAAAACTTTATGTACTAGGTTCCTTCTACAACCCCTATAAGTTTGTAATAGGAAAATATAATTTTAATAGTTTTCTTTAAATCTGAGAATACATATTATTCTAACTTTTAATGTGTTTAATGGCGAATATAGTTAGTTTAAAACGAGCGAAACCACCTAAAACAGAGTTAAATACAACAAATTCGTGGTAATCGACTAATACGAAAATTTACTATACGCTCCTGTGGAATATAAAACAATGAAAGTTAATTCGAGGATCTTCCTATGAAATCTTCCAGAAATTGTTGTATTAAAATGATATATATGTATATAAATATTAGAATCTGGCATAACTACCGGAGGCGCGTTTAATCTTTAGTTTAGTTCTTCTTTTTCTGTGCCCTGAGCACCTAGAAGTCGTAAATTGTGTAGCAGAGTTGTAAGATCCTTGAAACGTAATTATAAAATATGGGTTCATAAGCCATGTATTTCGCCAGGTTGGAGTAGCATGTATGACGAAAAGTTAAAGATAAAAATTCTATTTCATGTCAAAGCAATAACGGAAAATATAATGTAAATGTCTGATAGTCTCATGCCGAGGTAATAAATATTTATATGTAATAAACATTGTTTTAAATTAATTCATTAAATCTATAAAATCCAATTTTTTACAGTTACTAAATAACGACTGACATAGATAATATATTATATAATGTTACACCATCAATAAACCTCCCTAAGAAGACATTCGTATGCTTCAGTAAATTGGTGTTATGTATAACTCAACCAGCATTGGAAAGTAGAATACTGTAGATTGTAAATTTCTTGAAATATTAACTACTACTTTCAAATGTTTTCCTACTTGATGCAAATCAGGGGAAGAGATCGGTATTCAAGCAGAAGATATTGGGGAAATCTTTTGCTGATTGTCGTAGAGAATTATTTGAGGGTTGGCAACTGCGTCCCGACTAAATGTCTCAGACACAACACAGTGTTATTGATAAGGGGCCGGTCAGGTTGCTAGCGACGTCTCTCACGTACTGACGCAGCTGTGTACGAGTATATCTGCTTCACACACGAACGTCTCGTTTTACCAGAACGAAGGCCTTCGTCAAGTCCTCACAACCACACCCACTTGTGGTCCTCGCCTCTCATTGTTTTCAGGTTTACTTCCTCATTAAACTGCTCGCTATTTACTTTTCCTGTCATTACTAAACATATGTAGAGGACGTCGAACCAGTCGTCATATTTTACATGTAAAAAATTAACGCTATTATTTAGTTTAAAATTTAATATTATAACTAGATTAATCTGAAAATTTGTTAAAAAATAAAACAATGAGTTCCTAAATTCATGAAAATGAAGGCCTGGAAGATAAAAAGTAACAGGTAAGAAAAAAATAATATTGCAATGGAACAGCCCCAACCGTGAAACAAATATAAAACGAATAGTTGCAATTTAAAATACCGACGACGTTTCAGTACATTTTTGACCTAGATTAATGTATTTTTTGTTCAACAAATCTAATTTTCTTAAATAAATTTGTCGATGTGCCTTAGTTGAATTAAAACGGTGTTGAATAGTACTGTAACTATGATATAAAGGTCTCGAAAGTCTCTACACAGAATATATTTTTTTAACCCGTAGTACGAGGTAGTAAGTGATAATAAAAATGTCAGTAACGAAAATCTATGAAGTCGTGGATTTTGAACGTTGAATCTGGGAATCGTTACCGGTGAAAATTATCCCAAGAGGATAAGACGTACTTATGACTGTAATTACGAGAGGAGAGCTTGTCGACGCCTTAGCAACCGCCTAATGCATCTCGGAATAAAATTAAGGTAATAATTGCATCCTTCCCGAACCCACTTCCCTTGACGTTCCATTACGGCCTCTCAAATTTCTTCAGTCTTACTAACAACCTTAATTCATGTAAACTTTAAAATATATGTACAATGTTCCCATTATTTTTGTTCCTATTATGTGATCAAGCCCACACATTGTTAGCTTTATTATACTACACGAGTGACACGTAATGATATGCTTAGATAAAGAACAAGGGGCCTTAATTTGTGTTGACAACGCAGATTGGACCTTGAATTTACTGTACTCCACTTGAAATAACGTGGTTCTTACTGAGGCTGAGTTTATGACATCAATATTTACAGCGCTAAAACACATGAGAATTTATATATTTCGAATACCAAAATCGTCATATTTCAAAAAAGCCTATTTTACTTTTTGACAATTTCCACTTGAGCTATCATGACGATTTTGTGTCTTAAATTGTAAATTTTAGATTAATTTAATTCTGAAGCATATATGTAGAAGATGTCGAACCAGTGTTCTAATCCTTGTACAGTTAATTTTTTTAGATTGTCCGTTGTCTAAGTGGGGACATAAATCAAACTTAAATGAAATAAATAAGATGGCTGTATCCGTAGAAAAAAAACTTTATGTACAATATTTTCAACAAATATTGAAATTAGATTTACCGTCACACTATATTACGTTAATGTTACAACACTTCAATATTCAAATACTAAATCGTTTGGATTTTAGTTTAGCCATAATCGTCTACAAAAACGAAGTATAACTTTTAAAATATTTACAAATTAGAGAATCCTGTAATTATATAATTTGTCAGTATTCAATTTCTTTATTTATATAATAATAATATATCAAAATAACCAAATACTTAATAATTACATTCCAAATTCATACCTTCAATTTTATTTCTGTATCTCTAAACGTGAACATCAATTTTTTCATTGCATCGATTCCAACAAGATACGTGTCTATCCGAAGGATAATATGGAGAGAATTATCGACGATGTCACTATAGTCACACATCGATTATCAAGTCTCATAACATTCAGATTTTCATTTTCGAAAATGTGACACGTGTTATTTCGATTTGAAATTGTAACAGCAAGGATGTCGATATGTAATCATCGACTTTTAAAATCGAGATTTAAAAGTGATGTCGTCCTAAAACTCCATAACCTTTTAATTTTCTAGTGTTTTCATTTAAATATTGGAGATTTTCCTTCCTTGAATTCATACCGTATCTATTTTGAAATTTATTTATTTATTCCAAAGTTTTCCTTTTAAGATTATTGTGTTGTTTATGTAGGATTTTTCAAATTATCGTAATCAATTTAAGGGTTTAAATTTAAATAATGTTAACATAAAGCAGTATTAGTTTTGGTATTATGTGTGGAATTAGTCTTATGATTTTAGTACTAATATTTGGAATAGTGTGACGTATATAGTTTTTGTCGCTGACTTTACAGATTATTTTATATATAACATCGATTTTACATTAACTTGAGTTTTATCTTCTAATTTCTTTGAGTAATTTTTTATCTTCTTTTAATCCAAATTTAAATTCTGGTATTCTATTGTTTTTAAAGATTTTAACTACTTAAGGTGTCAGTTCATAGATGTTAAGAAGCAATATTTTATATTTATTCCCTTTCTAGATATGGCAGTAATTTAATGTTAATAACGACTATTCACTTTAAAACATTTAAACAATACATTACGTGTTTTCGGTCTAAGATATTAACATTCTTTTAACGCGTGTAAATTTATTTCGCCTTTGAATAATATATTGACTCCAAATGTCTCCAGTTTGTCTCTTCGCGATTTTCAAATTATAACGTACAAATAAAACTTAGGTTTTCCAGATCAATATTCATGTCACTCTTATGCAACTTAAACATTATTTCGGGGACTACAGCTCGGATCTAAATGTGGTCCTGGAATGTAGGTTCATTCTGACCAGGACTGACATCCACATTGTTTGTCTGTGACGGAGCAATGGCCGCTAGAGCACGTCACTCTTGTCGGTGAATATATTAGTCGGGACTCGCAGTACGACCTTCTCGAAGCAAGTTCCATAACTGCCTGTTGTCATATCAAACAATATACTGGGTCAACTACCAAAAAATTCATTACTATATCCACGGATTTTAATCAAAATTAGAAAATTTGCTTTGAAACAAACTAATATTTGGACATATAATATTTTAAAAGCCGAATACTCGTCTTTCGCGACAGTGTATTAAAAAACAGAAACTAACGTAATATTATTAGTAATACGAAATATAGCCAAGTATCAGACAAAATAAGTGATAATATAAATACCACTAAACGTTTCTGGAATCCATGTTGCTTTCTTCAGGTACTTAGGAGAACCTAGATCGACACAACTGCACTCGTCATTTGGCAAAACTCAAAAGCCCAGAAACGTTGTTGTGGTATTTATATTATCACTTATGTTGCCTGTAATTTGCTATCTTTCTTCTTATTAATTTTCAATCGGACGTAAATATTTTCATTTTAACGTAATATTATTACGTTTGAGTAAAGATGGTGGCATTGACAGTCCAACAACGTACAGAAAAGTTATTTCACAAACAATACGTGTCGGTCTTATTATTATCATTGTTGAAACATATAAAGCAGCCTTTATAGCTATATACAGAATTAAAAATTAAGGGCCAAAAATAGGGCTTACCAAAGTTTTCGATTGGCAATATGTCCTTCAATTCTGGTTTTAAATAATAGGTTCTTTTAGAGAAATCCACAATGTGGCAACTCCCCTTGAATAGCATAGGAACGGATTTGAAAGTGGGGATGCGGAAGGGTAGGGGATCAGATTTTCATTCTGCTTTAACTGTGAGAAAATATACTCCACACCACGTCGGAAGATAAATAATTGTTTTGATAGAAAACCAGGAATTTTTGCTCTGAAACATTGCGCATGTTTCACGTATCAGTTCAATTTCATGCCTATTATTTAATGTGTGGCCAATATTTTTAAATATGTATATGGCTTATTTTTTATGTTGTCTTTTTTCCCAACATAAAATTTGGACTTCGATACTATGTTTTTAAAGAGCCGTGTTTTTTTGTGTTTTATTAATATAACACCAAATTTTAATATCCTCCACTTTAATTTACGTAATAATTCCTCCGGTTCAAATTAAGGATGTATCCTTCAATTTCATAACTTCCCTATTTTATTTTTAGTTTTCTCAGCTATTTTCTTCACTTTCTTTCCTGGAGTTCCTACGGAAGATCAGATTTCCCGTCGTTCAGTTCCGAGAAGTGACTTGTCTGTCGTTTGGTTATGCTCGTGTGCGTCTTAGTGTGGATCGAGTTTAAAATTCCTCTCTCCAATCTATTCTATTGTATAGCTCTACATTAATTTTTCACAGTGATTTATTTGTCATTATTTGTACTTACGGAATCATTTTAGAATCAGTATGTAAAAATCACGACCCGACCGGGAACCGACTCAAGGCCTTAGCTTATTAAGCATTTCTCTTACTATCTCAGAAACCCTGGTCGACTCCAGGTAGCTCAGGCGGTAAGAGCATCGCGTACACAGCGGAAATGTGCTAATTGAAGTTAAAACAGTTATTAGAGGGGAAAATAGATAACTGTTGCTTAAACTTGAGGTGTTCTTATTTATCAGTACCCAAACCATCAGAGATTTTCTAATACGAATGATTCATTACTATTTCATAAGCAGAACTGAATACGTATTTAAGGAACAGATACTGTTGCTAGGCGTCAGTAATTTCCAGAATGCTAGGGGGTTTAAATAATAAAGTAATAAAACATGTTTATAAGTTTGAAGAAAATATTTTTGGTTCAGTAAATTATCGTAGTTGTTTAGTGTACAGAAAAAAAAATTCATGCTCCAGAAATATGAAACGTTTACAGCTCTGAGTGAGTCTTAGATGTATGATTTATTAGCAATAAGTCAAAGTTCCCTCGTTTGTAAAGCGACACCCGCGCTCTGTGTCATAAAGAAGCTCGTTATGGTCCGTTGGTACGGCTGCCGTGTCTCCACTTTTCACATTTCGCTGCTTCAGTGCCCAAAGGCGAAGACTCAGACAACATTTAACGCCTTTTATTTTCAAACTAACACTTTCAGAATTCGGTACAATTCCCGTATATTCTTTAGGGTAGAAAATAGACGCAAGCTTTAAAATAAATATTGTTTTTAATGAACTATACAGTTAAATCCGAGTATTATTAATATGGTTATAAATTTTTTTCCTTACTGATTTGTGACTTCAAATTGTGTATAATTTCTTCCATATATATATATATATATATATATATATATATATATATATATATATATATATATAGAGAGAGAGAGAGAGAGAGAGAGAGATATAACCGTCTCAATGGAACAATCAATTTGCAGCTGGCGAATAAGGATTATAACGTTTGATCTGAAGAGATGGAGATTTGTAGATGATAAATACAAATTCTATTTAAACATAAAAAATATTCATAATAACTGAAACGGGTAGCAGTGATTATGCTTTATAATAGTTTTTCGTTGTGAAATGAAACAATCAATGTTATAGTTCGTAGTTATTGTAAGAGAATATATTTAATTATTAATCTAAGATACACATTAACAAGATATTCCATGCATACATTATGCTTCCATTAAATTGATCATTTATCATGTGATTAATTTTGAATCCAAAAATATTTGGTTTTTATTTCACCACAAAGAAAATATGATGTATTGTCAGATTATAGAAGGAAGATTACGAGTATCCGTAGAAAAAGTATCTCCGTAATATTTCTTTTACATCATTTAATTTAGTTTAGTATAGATTCTGATATACGAACAATCGATTTAAAATCTGACCTAACGAAAAATTGTTATAAATTTCCTGTTTTTATATAGTTTGTAATTTTGTTATGATACAGTAACATTATTGGAAGAATTAATCAGGTATTACTATTTCAGGAGTAAGTAGATCGGAAGTTGAAAGGAATTTACGACAAAGAAGGATGTGGTAGAAACAACAGAGATAATACAATAGAAATGAAGATAGATGATTGTAAAATAAAAAATTCTAAAACAAGCTGGAATATAAAACCACACCAACGGTATGTTTAAATATTTAGAAACCTTTGAACTCGTTTTTCTTCTCATTCTGCTTAATTTAATTGAAGTAAAATAGTGAACTCAATAAATATAAATATTATTATAATTATATTCGTCTCTGTAGTTCACATTAATGAGGCTGAAGCAGTCTATTAAAATTATAACGGAAATTAACATATTTAAGTCCTAATGTGAACAGTCATCAGGTTTACAAAAAAATATTAAATTATACATATTCACCACATTTTAGATATATATAGCAATTAAAAATCTAGATTTGTTTCAGATTAAGTATAATTAATGTTTTCTCAATGTCAAAATGGGCACTCTTAAGCAATATTTTAACCCCTCTCCCGCCATCGGAAGGGCGTGGGACAAGTACCAAATGCCCGACCTACCTGATGCAGGTTTTTCTATGGTTTTCTCTGCATCACTTTTAGGCAAATTGCCGGGTAGGATCCTTAAACCATATCCCGGCGACCCTAGTTAACCCTTGGCTACCTTTCTCTACCCTTCTACATCCCCCTTTCAAATCCCTTCCTATGCTATTAAACGGGAGTTGTCATTATGTGGGTTACCCGCATGTAGCCTTCACCCTAAAAAAATCGAGCCAAGAAATCTTATAAACAATTTATATTAGTTATCTTTGTTAAATCATCTCGTTTTTAAACTTAACTATCATCAATTAACTTTATACAATTACCTATTATGTTATTTTCAATAATTTACCCCGATGATTTTTGTCAGCCATCAATTGAAATGAAAAGGTAATTCTTCATTTACAAAATCTTTAATTTGGAATTTTGCGGAGAATCGCAAATATAACATATTCATCTTTCTAATAAAAAAATTAGAAAAATTAATACTTGCTAGATATCGATATTCACGTGAAATGTTAATTCCAAAAGGGAATAAATAAATTAAGGACAAGGGTATTGATGAGTTTTGGCTATTTTGAAAATTATGGTTTGTATGTAAGAAGTATATCATGTATAATTTATGTAATTTACAAGAATTAGAAACTCGTATTTTTGACATTATTGGTAAAATTTAAATAAAAAAAAAAATTCTTTTTGCAGATGAATATGGAAAATTATCCAATGTTCCGCGAATTCTAAAATAAAGATTTCGGAAATTAAGATTCGGCTTTTAATTTCAAATTACGACGGATTAACTGAAGATGATCCACATTAGAACTAAAGTGTGTTTAATTAAATTAATGGAAGTATAATTTTAATTATCGGTATGGCCTCATTAATAATTTAATGTAAATATTATTCTATTTAATATTTACTGGGATTTGTACATAAACAGTAAAGGCAATTTACCGGGAATACTGTTTTTTCCCATTACTTGTTCATTCTCCGTTGTGTTTCGTATAATAATAGTAACTATTTTTTACTTACTTTTATAAACTGTATTGAAATGGAAACAATTTTGATGTCAAAACAACACTGTTAGGAAGTCACATATTAGCATATTTAGTTTTTGATGATCGTTAAATACCAAATTCAGTACGTCTGCAAATAGTCGTAATGCAGTTTCGTTCTGGTCGAAAGATATATGTACTGATTGAGCCATCCGTTAATATATCGACTAACGTGAATCTATTTCGTAATTCACTGCACCGTCATGACAACATGAGTTACGGCCTAATTTGAAGAGTAATAGAGTAATACTTCGTGTCGAAGGCGCACTTTATTTCTGTAGCAATACAAATGCATTATACGCCACTCGGCAAGATTGATTCAGCCATTGTGTGATCAGGCATACGAGGGACTGGGAAGAGCTGGACCAATCTTTGGGATTAGGAGTGGAGCGGAGGCCGTCGCTCTGGCGCAGACCCAGGAATCGCCGCCGGACACGAATTATGACAGCCATCGGGGTCCCTCTCACACCGAACTTCTCAAACTGTCCGGGGCTACAATAAACCAATGCGACCAAACAGAAATAAAAGGCTTATACTCCCCCGACGGCCACGCATAATTCACAGAGCGCGGCGGAGAGTGCGACTGTGTATATCACTGGGCGTTTCAGGAACACTGGTAAACATTTCAGGGGGAAAAAGAAAAAGGTTTCAAAAGTTGGGAATAGAAACGTGCTATATGAGAGTGAAGGTTACTACCAAATTAACCCTGACTTTATCCAAGGTTTCTATAAACTATTAAACGAATTCTTAACGACTCAACGAATAAATAACATAAAATATAAAAAAAATTGGTCAAGTTTTATTGAAATAGGATCACAGCTATCGTTTCGTTAATCATAAAATAAATTAAACATGTTCATGGTCGTTTTTCCACCTCAAATTCTACATTTTTCAAAATCTCCAAAACAGTTATTAGACATCAACTTTCTGTACCCTGATTTAAACATTACTTCAAAGCCGTTATATTTTTGATTTGATTTATTTTTTTCAATTAGTACTTGTATGAGAAAATAGCATACGTGAATACATAAAATTACAGTACAATAATTGGATGCTGCAATTATAAACAATTAGAAGTTAACATAAAAATACTAAAATTCGGGAACACAAATTTCCCTGTCAAAAATATTAATAATAACAAAAATAATAATTCTTTAACTATAGTAAGCGTATAATATATTATTTACAGTACTAATAAAAAAATTCAATATGTAGTACTAAATAATTAATGGTTCGAGAATTAACTATCATTAAATATAGAATTACACATTACACAAGAATAAACACAAAACTTGACACACGCACACGAAGAGGAGAAGTCACTTCACGAAACAGAGCGACGAGGAATCTGCAAACTCCAGGCCGTACATGAAACAAACAAACAAAACAGCAGACAATACCAATCAGAGACTAAACACATTGGCACTTTTGCAGGTTTTTTTAAAAAATTAATTATTAGGGGAACGATAAAGAAACTTCTGTACTGAAGAAAACGTGCCTTTACATATATTTACATACATACCTTATCAGAAATATTACGAGACTCTTAGTGTGTTTACTGGTATAGAACCTCATTTAGTGAGAAAACCTTCAGCATACGTTTCCTCCACTAATCTAAACATTTCTGGTATAGCGCAAAGCTGGAGATTGTCATTTCTGCTTGTATATCTCCTACAGTTGAGTCCCGTTTTATAGCAAAATTAATTTTGGTGAATATGAGGCACCTCGGGATGTTTTGAGAGGTGTATATTCCGGGGTCGCAGACCTATTGGAATAGTCGGCCAGCTGCCTCCTAAATTGGTCAAGGCACAGCGAGGGGAAAGCTGCGACCGCACAGCTAACCCCTCTCCCGCCATCGGAAGGGCGTGGGACAAGTACCAAATGCCCGACCTACCTCATGTAGGTTTTTCTAGGGTTTTCCCTGCATTTCTTTAGGCGAATGCCGGGGGCCCTAGTTAACCCTTGGCTACCTTCCTCTACCCTTCCGCATCCCCCCTTTCAATTCCCTTCCTATGCTTTTAAAGGGAAGTTGCTCAATGTGGATTACCCTCATGTAGTCTGTTACCTAAAAAAATTAAAAAAAGAAGGAATTCTAAATCAGGAGAGACTGGCGGCTGTTCGAGAACTGTGATATTTTTACTGCTCAAAATTTCTTGACGCATGGTCCTACCACAATTCTTCGTACTTCTTAATAGGTTCACACAATTTTTCTAATTTTTTTATAAAATTTTTCGTTGTTCCCAATGCTTACCTACACTACGATACCCTCGATATACACGGAAGCGGTAAACATTACCCTTATCTGCGAAAGAATCTTTAATGAAGTTTGTAATTGGGCAAGATGTTATTTTTTCGATGCATGTATTACCTCTTAGTTTCATGATCGTACGTAAATATCGACATCTCATCGGATCGAATAACACTTAAAAAAACGCTGACTCTGTATGAATCAGAATTTATTTATAAGTTTCACGAATAACCCCGATAACAAACAAAAATGTCACTGGAGAGTCTACTTACATTTTATTAGAGAATTTTTCGATCGATTTTTATATTTTTTACTTGAAGGATATGGATAATAAACTACACTTTTCCCCCTGTTATTGATTAATATGATTAAAGACGACTTCTTAAGAAACATATGAAAGATGAAGTCCATGGTAATGAGTTAAAACATGATCAAGAGGAAACTAAAAATGATTGCAGTTTGGTGGACCACACAGCAGGACTTATATATTAAATTATTATTTAATCTACCAATACAAATGTATTATATAATATGAAATATATTAAAATGAAATTTGTACATTTTCTGAATCACAGCTATCAACAGAAGTTATGTTATCTATCAATCAAATTGTCTCAAAATATTTGAAACTTGGTATAAATTTTAGAAAAATTGAACTAATTTTGTATTAAATTTTCAATTATATTTTTATTTATTATCACTATCTATTAATTTAATGTAGTTTTAAAGTTATAATGATTTTTTTTGCATTTGTAAAAAGGAGTTTTACAAATTTATTTGTAAACGTAAAAAATTATGTGTATCAGACAATTAATTTAATGTAATTTTAAAGTTAAGAATGATTTTTTGCATTCGTAAAAAGGAGTTGTACAAATTAATTTATTGACGAAAAAAATTAGAACAGTCGCTTTTAGATGAGCTAGAAGAATTGCTAATTAGCATGCATATTGGTCATAAAACTTCCAATTTAATTACTGACAGGCTCACAAGCATCAAATTAAATGAATGAGACAATTAATTTAATGCACATGAAAAGTTAATAATTAATTTTTGCATTCGTGAAAAAGAGTTGTACAAATTAATTTATTGACGTAAAAATGATGTGCATCTGACACTATTTAACTATTCAACTGATCAAGCCATTTCTCTGGCTCACTTTTTCCCCTAAGCTCTGAAGATTAGTCGCCAAATATTTCCAGCAGTTCACAAAAAATAATCGATTTACCATGCGGTTTTATGGATTCTTCTGACACATTCTTGAAAATTCTGTCGATAATTTCGCGTTGAACAAAGTATAATAATAATTCCAAATTTAGTAATGACAATGTGTTACGCTGATTAAAGTCTTCGGAAGAAATTTTTTATTAAAAATGACATATTTATTCCTTCTGGCGTTTCATATTCAATATGACACATTTGATGTAATGATAGATTTTTACCTTGAGAATCGGACTTCAGTAATATTATAAGGGGGAGTCCAGAAACTGAGTAAATTAGTAAGACTTGGTGAAAATATTGGATATTTGTGTTCTCCTATTAACGACTAAGTGTGCACGAATAAAGGTTTTTGTGTGTATATTTCATATTACCACCTCAAATTCTTTCGTATTGTCTTAAAATCTCCATCAATTTAAATGCAAAATAATCATGATTTATTTTGGCCAATGATATTTCTCATAAATACCTGAAGTTTAAGATATGGAATTTTAATTTACAGTCAATATTATTATGGTCGCTATTTATTTGTAATGAGTCAATTTAACTATCCCTATTTCGTCCTGTCGAAAATAAGCTGTCCCTGTCTTTAAATTTTAGTGAGAGTGGGACGACTCTAGAATAAGTGTATTGTGCTCGTTGTCTGTGGGACTCTTTGTGAAGCTATCCTTCCCGAGCAGACGCCGACGACGTCTGAGAAGTGGACGCGTCAACAAGGCGCTAAATCGCCCTCCAATAAACACACTCGCGGTCAGCAGAAGGCGCTCCTTGTCGGAGGACGGTCGCCGTCGGCGATAAACATAAACGGGACTCGTGACGCACGGCCCTTTCCCGTAATTATACTCGCTTCTTTATTTCCCGATGACATCTTCACGGACGCGATAGATCTCGGACCTGACTTATGACGGAGCCATGTTTTCGGCGCTAGCTTGAAGCCATCACTCTGTCGGGACTTCTTGAAGCGATTAGTACATCGCTTTTAGGCGGCCATCGAGGCATTTCTTCGACGTTGCGTAAATTTATGGACGATTCGCCTGGGCGTAACAACGCACAAGGAAGCCGGAAAATTTTTATGATAGTACTAAAATGCCTGTACGCTATACTTTGTCGCAATGTTCTCGAGTTCTATTGCGCAACTGAGCAGGAATGTATGTTTTGAAAACGATTATCGCTAACACAACCGTTAATTTTGTAATTTCTTTTATTTATTATAGGATACTTAAAACTACTTTCGGGACACGTTCAAGACTCAATTTATAATTCTCCAACAATTTTTTATGTTGCTTTTTTTCTGCGACAAACCGTATAATGCGCAAGAAAAGATATCGAAAATCTTTCTGAAGCTGCTAACACTGTTTCGGAAATACATACTTCCTTCTAATGTGTTAATTAATTAAAATATTTTGTCAATTTACAATCGACATCAATTACACTGCAATAATTAAAGGGTTTTAGCGTGATTAGTGTATTCGTCCATCGCCATTCACTGGGACCATCGGCAGATTTGGTTTAGTTAGTTCGTGTCGTGCATCTTTGACTTTAGGACCTTCGTCCACATTCTTCTGAGTTTTCTTTCTACCTCTGTTGTATTGATTAATTATGCTTCTAATTCCATATCATTTCCTTCAAAACGTTTGAAGTTAAGAATCAAGTTTTTCGAATTTCCTCAATAATGAATGGGATGTTCAGATCATTGCGCAGGGTGACGTTCGACACAAACCGCGAAGATTGTATTTGAGACTGGATTAAATATGTTACTTTTTTATTAGACAGCTTCAACCAACAGTTTGATCAGTAAATAGATCACCATGGTGGAATCCTGAAGCTGAACTGGGAGATATGTTCACCTGACTCCATATTTACTCCGTCTTAGTCAACAAATGGGACGTACCATTTGGAAGATCAAACAAACTTTCTATAGGCAATTTATAAAAGCAATTTCGTAAACACTTTACATGCACGGCAAAGCAGTTTCTTCGCCCCAGAGCAAACGCAACCCCTTGATAGTCCCGCCCAACATTCCAGCAACTCGGGTTCCCACGGGACGCCACCACAGGTGTGAAAAGCCACCCTCTAATATTTAAATAGTCCAACGATCGTTCTCACAGCGAAGGCGCCCTGCTCCGGAGTCCTCTAGAACCAAACAAACGCGTGGAGCGTCCATCGAGATCACGGAATCGTCATCCCGCAGATGTCCCACCCACCCTCTTGTTTCACTCATAGTTATAAAATTTAATTACTCTTGCAAGATTGATATAGTTGTGTTACCTAATATATGTGCTGAATAGATCTGAATAGATACATATAAAATTACAAATAAGTTATTTACAATTCCTACGAATATTTTTATGCGCTTATTCAATCATTTAAATATGTTGAGGCAGCTAAGTTTTAAATAACAATGTGAAATTAAAGAAAAAATAATTCGGTGATCGTAAACATATTAAACTTTAACTGAATAGTGTTACTTAAGGCGAGAAAAGTAAAAGTTTGTTACGTTAATCGTGTAAGATCGAAAATTAACGAGACCGTTTTCCCTATGAATGTAGACGTGAATGTGTGAAACGATTTGAGAAGAATCTTCACCAGAAGGGCTATAGTTTTGGTTTGAAATCCTTGCTGACATGTAATATACAATTTTAATATGTAATATACAGCTTTTATAACTTATTTCTGGAAACTACTGTAACAGGAATTCCTGTTTTTTAAATGATTTATACTGTAATTTAATGCTAGGGGACGGGGACGTATAATTTTATATGAAAAAACTTAATTTTGATTGACTTTAAATTTAATTTTTTTTTAATTTGGGGTTTACACAAATTCAACAGGGACCTTATTTTTAATTGGATCTAGGTGAATTAAAATTTATTCACTTTTGAGCTTAACCTTCATATGATTCACTTTAACTACGTTCAATATTCCAATAAATTTCTACTACGTTAAACAGGCAAACCTCAAGGCGATTTTATGCGAAATTGAACATAAACAAAAAAGGGGGGTCGTATGTGAGGGCATATACGTACGGCAGAAATCTCAATTATTTACGTCGCAGACAAAAACACACCTGCTCATCTTTTGTAGTCGGTGTAACCATTTTTAGCATCTCTAAACCGATTCTTCTTCCGTCATTCGGACCTTGTTTCCTTCTCCAAATTTCACATGCGAACTATTATTACTCTTACAATTTCTCACTTCCCAGACTTCCTCGTTCTCCGAGTTATAGATAGGAAAAGGCCCGTATCCACGCTTGACACTACGTTCCCCACCAGAGGGTGGAAACCTCTTCTTGTGTTTCAATTCAGCCAATATGTGTCGATTTTACACTTTTGCGGGGTTACTCTCGCCTTTTGTAAGGATTGACCTACGGGGATTTTGGGCAGGGTTTTCCCATAATCCGCCGCCTTTGTCTAAAGGCACGGTTTCTCCTCGACACCCCGTCAATTCGGTGCCAATT
Organism: Zhengitettix transpicula; assembly: GCA_037074705.1. NCBI lineage: Eukaryota > Metazoa > Arthropoda > Insecta > Orthoptera > Tetrigidae > Zhengitettix > Zhengitettix transpicula. The sequence goes on along the minus strand of CM073593.1, from coordinate 15,425,360 downwards.
TTTGTGGCCGTAATTTTCAGAAAGCCATGGCCCGGCTCTGGGTGCACGGGCGTTTTTTTATCCATATATTAAAAATTAATCTTGAATTAATTTGAGGAGTGTTCTTCTGCGCTACAGTACATAAATTGTAAGTAAATTTAAATTAATTAAAATATTTTGTAAATATTATTAATAAGAAAATTATATACTAATTTTATTAAATTCTAAATTGTGGTTGAAACCTGAGGAGATCATTAAAAAAGACGAAACGTCGGTATAGTTAATTTTTTGTCAAGGCAGTTTGTTTATATATTTATATTGATTATTGTTATATATGTCAGATATTTTTTCATCTACATTATGTTTTATTATTTTCATACTTACCTCCCAATTTACTTACAAATTACAGTTACATTTCTTCATAGCCTAATATTTTAACACCAATAAATTGATGGCAGCATTTACGTTACAAATTTTTAGTAGGCCTACATTTCGATCTCTCTTCGCAGTAACAAAATGTGCACCGAGGGCTGTCAACAATGGAATGAACCCGGAGAACGTTACCAAACAAGCTCTCGCGGTCAATTCCGAAGACACGTACACACACAGTTTCTTTCATCTCCTCGGATTTTATTGCAGCTTTTTATCAGCAAACATAGCGGTGTGTGTACGTTTCGCAAGAAGCGCCTCATTTGCATATCGCTTTGTGTGGACCACGGAGGCGCTAAGTGTAACGAGTCCTTGGGGGGGAAAGGCGCGGTCAGGCCAGCATATAAAGTTAATGTTGAGACGGCGGTGGTTAGCGAGGCTGTAAACAACCGGTCCGCACCTGACATGAAGAAGCGGCTCCCAATCCAGTAGCTGCTCGTAAGTGGCCGGTCAGGACCACGTGACTTGAGGAGTCTTTTTCCAACATCACTAATGCCCTTTATAAACCACAATCTGTGGGAATTTCAAGTGAAAGTTAAGTTAAGCGTTATAGTAAGTATATACTGAAGAGAACCTTAGACCCTATAACCATAAAGGACTCCGGACAATATCATCATGTCACACTAAGAGTCGTATACTGATTTTGGGGTATTAAAATCGCTTTCTGCGATAATACTCTCAACGTATAACATATTGAGCTGAGTTTTGCCATGAATTTGTTGATAATTAACCCCATTATAATTAATCACAATTCTCCAAGCCCAGAAAAAACGCGCGTGTGGTGATAAATTATCGTCAATAGGAGTTTAATTAGTAGAAACTGTAGAAAGATTTACCATTTCAGTTTTCTATTAATCAAAAACAGAATAAATGCTTTCAGCCGAAGCTCACCAGCAAGGCTATGAAACTGAATTAAGGAATCATGATGGAAAAATCTCGACCGAACCGGAAATCGAACCCAGGAACTGCGCCTGACACACGGTGCTATTCCCACATGAACAACACACAACATTCGTCGTTGAAGTCCTGCAATTAGTCCGTGAAGAATGTGATTGTAGGTGAGCCCATCAGGTCACTATACAACTGACAGCGAAAGCTCACACACGGCACAGGCAGACCGGAGTAGTTCTACGGTAATATTCCCTCGTACCGATCGGAGGACCTGGGTTCGATTCCCGGTCCGACACAATCTATTTGCAGTAAACCATGAATTTAGGTGGTTCACAGAAAACCCTTTAGGTTTAGTCCGAATTCGTAATAACGAAATTGGTAATTTCTGCGTAAAAACTGACTTGAACGGATGTAAGAAAGTAGTTAGATTATTCGATCAACATTTTAGTTTTCGTTCAGATGATAAATACATCCGGCTTTTGTAGATCAGAGGCTGGATTAGGCATTTGATGAAATGTTGATCGAGACGTAGTGTCAAGCTTGTAAAATTTTATCCATATACGTCCGGTATCTATTGTCTATCTGAAGAAAAAAATACAAAATATCAGACGTGTCGTTTAATAAATTAATAGTTATGAAAAAATTGAATTAGTCAATAACGTCTGATTAATTTGAATTGAATTAAAATTGAATTAAAGAGTTACATCTCAAAAAATAAATTACAACGCTTTCTATCCATCTTTTGGACTTCACAAGATTCTATGTTACTAAAAATAAAAACCTAAAGGAAATTTATATAAAACTAAAAAGATTCTTCATGACCCGTGAAGCAAATTTTGATTGAAAGAAGTGTAAAAATTCTACTAGTAGGCTCCAAATATATTTTAAAAAGTAACAATGCATGGACTGCACCGCAGTTATTCTGACTTTATTGGCTGATTTTTTTATTTTATTTGTATTTAACGTAAGATAAATATAAAATAATTAAAATTATAGGTACCGTTACATTATTTTTCAATCGAAACTATGTTAACTATCCTTAATTTTTACAATTTATTTGAGATTATTCTGTCCTTAATGATTATATTTGGTTCCATTCTTCATTATTAGCTCGTCCTTATTTTATTTCACTTTGAATCCTCACTTGACCATGTTAATCACGGAAAATCAACAGTTACATTTTGAAAAATATTAGTTGTAGAGTCACTCTGTTATTCTTGTCTTCGATTCATTCTTGGTGAGAGACAGGAAATAAAATGTTTTAGATCGAAAGGTACAGAACAGTTATAGGGATTCGTGATTTTATTTTTTCGTGTATCATCCAGGAGTGATTCCACTGCTGGGCTATTTTTTTCCCAAGGACTGAACTACCAAAATGTGACAAAAATTAATTAAAAGAAATTGCTGGTGAAGACATGAGATATTTTTGTTTAAATGTCTCCTACTCTAACTATGGAAAGAAATTCCGGTCGAAGCTCCCGGCGTTTATAAATAAAGTAAGTGCTTTTCTCTATGAAAAAATTGAATTCAAAGCGGTATACATTCGTAAGGAAGCTTCGCGGAATAAGATGTGAAGGTGCCACGGGGACTTGGCCATTTAGCACCTGTCCAGAGACGACTGGAAGCCGATGTGGAGGCAGATAGCCCCCCGTAGGTACCACACTCCATCAAGACCAAGCCCCTCGCTGCGTCCTCCGCATTATTTTCATCTTTAACGCCTCCAACTTTATTTTCTACGTTTCCTGAGATTAAGGTGCCTTTTCTGATTCAGCTTCATCGGATGCCGTGAAATAAAACGTGATTCCAGCAATTAAAAATGTCTTAGATCGAATTATTCTTCCGACGCTTTAATTCTGGTATCTCCCGCTCCTTCCCCAAGTTCATACATTCGATCGTAATTCGATAGAAACTCATAAGCTTCTAAGAATGTATAGATGTTAAACAGATGGACTACAATAAAAGTCAGCAATTCACGACGGCTGGTTACAAAATTGTATCGCGAAATTGACAAAAAAAACCGGTTCACTTTGTCGGGAAACCGTAAGAAAAATCTATTTGTTTGTAAAAGTCGCAAAAAAATTGTAAATCTGGATACCGACTAGGAACTAGTTCCATTGTCAAAACATTTGGGAAAAATCTATGTGAATTTTACGAAACATATACGGATTAAACGCAATTGGTAAAATAGCATAATGTTTAATGGATCAATTCACATTGTCAAATTCAACAAGAAGTGCTGAAGTAGGTTGATTTTCTTACTTAAATTGGCCTATTAATGATTAGGGTTGATTTATTCTGCCTAAGTTTGGCGTATGTCCTCTGCTGAAGCAACGATAATATAATGAATAACTTTTAAAAGTACTCACATAGTCAATGTGTAATGAGACACCAATAAAATCCCCAATTTTTTTTAAAAAAGAATAATTTTAGCTATAGTATAGGATTTTATATTTTTTTAGAGATTACACCGGACCAATTGTATATAATTCTATTCATTCGTCTATTAAATATACAAAAAACATATTTCACTGTTTCAACTTTTGCAGATGAATCAATAATAATATTTTCCCATTTTTGAAACTATTAATCAATGCATTATTACTGGAAACTGTCATTCCACTATTCATTTCCTTTTTGTCCCGTACGCTTATTTTATTTCCAACTTTTTTTCTTTAGTCCCTTCCTTTTCTAATTTCTTCTGACATCTAGGGTAAAATGGAATTTATTTTACATTGTGTTTCATTAATACCTCATTACTCTTATTCAAATACATAATTACTCATTGTAATATATATTTTTTAAAGTTTGTTATTTTCCTTAGTGAATTCTCTACACTCCTACAATTTAATATATTAACTGATATTGAATTAAACAATAACCTTCATAAGAAAATTTTGTTTGAAAAGGAAAAATACGCATAATAACAAACACCAACGATGGAAATCTTCCTTCAGCTCCCCCCCCCCCCAATACCCAATTCACAAACACCAGAGTAGAGTCTATAAAACAAAACAAAAAAAAACAACAGAAAACTGATGCAGTTCAAGTTCATTATTTTCACGAAATATTTTTGCATGGTTCGATAAAACTATGTTACTCTCAAATATATAAAATTCTGATACCATAGGAGAAAAATTATTTCTAATTTTTTTGATTTGGGAAGTATATTGGAGTCACAGTATGATAGACATAGGCTCATATTTAGGAATATTACATAAAAAAAAATTTGTGTGGTGAATGCTAGATTTTCATAGACCATGGTGATGCATTGTCAGATCTTTAAGATTTAATGAAACCTAGTCATTAAGTATTCTAATAACAATTTTGCACCTGGAGATGATTTTTCCAATTCATCTGCAGTGTCTGTTTTCTTTAAAATGTTGTCTACATCTTTAACGTTCATGATTTCGCAATAACTCATGACTACGGATAATTGCGACGCATAAGGACATTGATAAAATTTAAAGGCGGGAGTATTTTAATTTTAATTAGTCGCGCAGACTGAGACGATAAATTCCCTGTGGAACGGATTTCTGCCAACAACTATTTTAAACTAGCTTGGTTGCCGTCCTTCATACAGGAATGAAAACATTATTAACGTAAGTGTTAGCTTTTGGCACAATGATGTGTCTACAGAGTAAAGGCCAGCTATTGATAGGTTAGGACTTGGATCTATCTCCACTTAACAATTCATTGTTCCTTTATCAAGAATTTATATTATTTAATATGCTTTTGTTACATATTGACTCTCCTACACTCGACAACGATAATTTTTTTACCCACGAATTCAAGCAGAAAACGAAATTTGGCTGAGTGAATTCTAAGATTTAACTTCTTTAACTGCGCTTGTGATAGTTACATGCATACAAGGTTTCTAAATAAAATGATAAATGCTATATGAAAATTCATATGAAAATTTGTACTTCTTAAATTTCTAGGTCATTTATTTAATTTTATAGCATTCCTATTTGAAGGAATCTTTTTATCCTTGGTTCATTGTTCATTTCTGTCAAATTATCAGGACCAATTTTTTCTTATTTACTTGTTTGATTTTTAAATTACTATCGTTTCATGAAACATAATGAGAATTTTGATTTATTTTGATAATAAATATATCACGGCCATAAGTCAGAATATTATAATACGACGGTTTCCTCTGTATATGGAATACAGAATCACTGGGACTTGGTCGATTAGAATTGCATTTAAAAGAAAAGAAAAATCCTGGTCGAAAATACTATTTCCTTCCAATATAGAAGAGAGATTATTTCTATACAGTTTTATAAGTCAAGAAATACCTAAAATAATTATTTTCCCAGTTAATGTAGACATTTCCATGACAGCCAGAGAAAAGAAATTGTCCTGTCGTCTTGTGTCCGAGGCGACCTCGCAGATGAAAGCGACGCAAATTGTGGGCGATTATTGCAAGGCGCGCGGCTTCGGCCACAGACAAAAGAGGACACGATTATAAATGCCCCTTTCAGTGAGCGTCTATAATGGCTCGCAGACGATGCCCAATTTGGCTCAGCCGTCCATAATACGAGAGGCGAGAACACTGCCATATCTATTTCAACTTGCAATTATAACCGGCCTGGAACCGAAACGATTTTCCGAAACGTTCTGAACTTTTCACAGTTCGAGTTAATTGAGTTCGGCAAAGTCTGTAACAAAAAATTTCATTCATAAATCCCAGTTTGGCATTAATCTGGCTTCAATTATCTATTAAATTATCTGAACGATTAAAAACGTGTAAATATGTATCCTTAATTATTAAGTATGAATTTCTATGTTCTTATACGCTAGTTGTACCATTAATTCTCAAGAAAACATTTAAATTTTTAGAAGTTGTATTACATAATTATTCATAGAAACATTCTGAATAATTCTTGGGAACTGTGGTAGATTAAGATTTATTATTCATTAGTTCTCGGTCGAGGAAATAGGATACGTCATAATATAAGATTACAAGAAAATATTACAATTACAAAGTTAAAAGACAAAAAACATTGTACTTTACAAAAGAATTATATAATCTAAAGCAACGTTAAAGATCCTAATATAGCATAATATATAGGTTCCCACATTTGTATAATTTATCTGAAAGCTCACACTCTCCTGCTGGAAAACGGCACTACTATGCGTATTTTTTTATTAATATGAACAATAAAGTATTCAGATCTAGGCTTACTGCTTCAGTTTCGGTACTAACTCAGTCCAAATGAAGATCAACGTTAATAAAAAAAATACTTTAAATGAATTCAATCCCTTCTTTAAAGTCCTCAGATGTGATTTGATTTCATCACAAAATATAATTTGCGGTAGCTTTCGTATAAATTAATGTAATAAACATCTGTATAAAATAAATAGGGAAACAGTTTTATATAGTAAATATTCGCACAATGTTATAAATTCATTCTAATTAAATGACATGATATAAAATTACAATAATTATTTGATCAAATAAAACAAAATCCTGTTATATCAAAATTCTCCAATTTAACCTTCGTATTCTACTGCATTGTCGGTGTCGTATTCTGAGCGGCCGTGCCGTGAGCGACCAAGTCCATTCCTCAATCGTCCCTTCCTCAATCCTGACCGTTGAGCGAACAGGTGTAAAGTTTTTCAAAGAGCAACTTTATCAGGCTTGTTTTTAACATTAAGTGAAAGTTTAATGTATAATATTTCTTAAACTTATCTGGATTTATAATTTCTATCCCTATCTATAATACGGAAAGTGTTCCAATTGGTAGCGGTTAGTTTAATAAATATGCTTATAAATTATCAATTATGATACAAATCTTTTAACAGTGATATTTATCTGACGTCCTTGAATAAATGAAAACATCAACCTGTATAGTTATAAATTTATTATTAATTTAAATTTTTAAACATTATAATAGAAAAAAATCTTAGAGTTTAACACTTAATTTATTAGGACCTCTTCAGGAGTTGTGAAGTAAATTAAATCATATAATTTCGAAAACTGTTTCTAAACATTCCAACAAAGCAACATTTTACAAAGGGATAATTTATAATAATTGTTTAAGACTGATAAAGTTGCTCTTCGTAAAACTTTATACCTGCTCGCTCAGCGTAATTGTCATTCATTTTTCCACATCAACATCAATTCTTAATTCATTAAATATATTTATTTATATATTTTTTCTTATATTTTTTACTTCGACGTTCCTCATTTCACTTTTCATTATAATCATTGATTAATCAATCATTTTCTTTTTTTAATGCTTGTACTTTATTTTCTGACGAAATTGAAATTACCTAAGGGTTTGAATTAATTGATGAGTAAATGAGTTTACTAAATGAGTAAAATCTAAGTACATACAACGAAATACTTTTTGGAAAGTAGAGATCATACCATAAATATATTTACAAATAAAAACTTAAATTTTAGCTGATTACCTGGTGTTTCTCAAGTAATTAGTTTATATTAAATCGGAAAAGGAATTAATTCTATGTTAATCTCTTGAACATTTCGAAATTTCACCCCGTCGCAATGGCGACTGGGACTCAACACGGAACTTACCGACATTTGGAGCTTTATTGTTCATTTCGGTGACACCGAAATACACTGGATGTTTGCCATTTTAAACCATATCTTTTAAACTACCCTCATTCCATTTCTATGCTGATATCGGCATAACTTTGCCTTTTAGAGATTTTTTTAATATCACCTTCGCACCTTCAATTATCGAACTGAGCGATTCCCACCCAAGGATTTGATACCAATTGGTCAATTGGTTCTTCTGGCCGATTTTTTATCACTCCAACTCATGATGAAGGGCCTGGACTTGAACTTAACGGGCACCGGAAGTGTCACTGATCATCTGGGCGACATCTAAACCGATGTATTCTCCATTAATGTGGACCATTTTTGACCATGTATCCATTCACACCTCGCCGTGTATTTGTTTAATGTCAGTACTCAACTCCAAAACTATTGGAGTGGACACCAATTTTTGTCCGTTTTGATTAATTTCTGTCACGCGCTTCTAAACACACTCTTCTGGCAACTCCCCTCAGCACAAGTGCTGAAATTAGACTTTTATTACATCGAGAATAATACATTCGAATCTCATGGACCCAAAAAATTCGAATTTAAGTAGATTCTAAACAAAAGCGGCGTCTCACCGGAACAATGTTTCTTCATTAGTTAGCATGTGTATCAAGGTTAGTTTGAATATCTTCGTGTGTTTGAAATATTATGCGGAGCGTACATACATATTCTCTAATAGGTCGTTTGTATTTTAAATTAAACATTCCAGTCATTTAAGACATATTTGTTTTTTTAATTCATTGGTTGCCACACTTATGACGATTTAATTAGATTGGTTAGTGATTCGACAACCCTTGAAGAGAGGGCTTCGGCATACGACTACCAGGTACATTCTGGAATCTTCTTAAGTGGCATGTGGTCAGCGTGTAGATTCTCCTCCAGTCTTACCCTCTGTTTCTTTGACTATATCCCATGATAAACCCAAACTGAAACATTGCCGGGATTCACACCCATGATCGATAGGATATGAGGCAATGACGTTGACCTCAACATCACAGCAGTACACTTTGATAGGCTAATTTCGTTAAATTTTTTTTTTTGGCCTATAAAAGTCCGCTTTGTTATTAGATATCTTTCTAAGACACAAATATTTTCGACTTACGTCGTTCTGGTGAAAAATTGTAAGTCTGAAGAGGAATCTTTATCTGCGACGCTCACGCATACAGAAGCTTGAAGGGGGTTACGAGTTTCCTGGAGTGTGATAAATAGATCATAATTCTGTCATTTCCTTGGGACCGGTTTCGCGAACTTGTTTAAAACTTTGTTTCTTTGTCAGCGGGAGATCTATTGAACCGCAAACGACTGCCAGAGGGAATCCATATGATTTTTATCCATATTCTTCTCGCATACAAAATATATTGCCGTCTTATTATTTCTATTGAATTCATCACAGTGCATCAGATAAGTCAACTGAAAAATTGCTCTGCCCTTTCCAAATTTTTAAGTTTGTGGCAATAAATGAATTCATTATTACTTCAGAGTAAACAGAACAGTTGGTTTCCTTTAACTTGTAATCTTCATAGGAATCGTAGATCGAGTAATAATTATTTTAAGTTAACAATCGTCCCAGTATGTCTACATTTTGCATAAAAATATTTTAATGGTAATTAAGTCAGATATAAAATTAATGAGATTATTAGACAATTAATAATAATACTTTAATTTGTGGAAATAAGTAATTTCTGACGTTTTTTCAGTTCTGGAAATTTCAATCAGGAAAATCTAAAATATTATTAATAAATTAAATGACTACTTACATTCAAAATATAAAAAAATGATATAAACAGCCTATTAACTTGCGTTTAATCAAACTGAAACATCATTTAAACAATAAAATCCCTTCGTTAATATTTGAACATATTCATTAGGCCTACATATTAAAATACTGTTGAGTGGCAGCCATAAATGACGGAACTTGAATGACGTGAAAACTAAAATAAAGATAAGAAAACTGTTACTTTGTTGAACTTAACCAAATGTTTATGAATGTCCATAATTACTATGTTAACAATTGAAGGTGTAGTTATAATTAGACTAAAAATTTTATAATAAAATGAACACAAATTGAAAATTTTTACAATCATAATAATAATAATGAATCATAAATCTGATTGAGATTTATTACTTTTGTATTAAAGGCCATATAATTTTTATAATAATCATATTGTAATACAAAAATTACTAATTCTATTTAAAAATAGAGAAAAGTCTTTAAAGGGAAAAATTGCTTTATTTCATGTTCACGTTACTTTGAGATTACAGTTTTCATTTCCGAGGCTATCCAGTTCAATAAAGAATGATCAAAATTTTATTCGTAGAATTTATTCCGCAAACAAACTTTTTCTATTATTTGGCTTTATATGTATATATGTATATATATATATATATATATATATATATATATATATATATATATTCTGGTGACGGTCAATGTGAAATATAAGGATTTTTTAATTTCTTTAACGTTTGTATTGTAATTATGGCCGAAGTATTGTAAACAAATGCCAGTTCGAAGTAATAATGTGGAGTGATGCAGACGTATTATTGTCGGCGTATAGTATTAAAATTCATTTATAAATCCCATTAATTATCCACATTGTTCAGCATTGTTAGTCTACCATTACAGTTTTTGGCAACAATTATTTAAATTATGTATTACATTAATTTGGCGCCGCAACATTTTTCTTTCTTTTTAATAACCCTCTACCTTTCACACGCGTACAATTCATTTCCAAAAGTTTCATGCACATCCTATCCAAAATACTTTCTTGCACCAATATCGCGGTTAATCAGATTTCGTTCTTTAATTATGATTCTGCCCTATTTATCAAAAATTGTGCCCCACGTTGGGCGCCAATTTGTAATAATTTACATCGATAGCTTGCATCTTTTGACAATAATTCATGATATGAACTATGTGGCGTTTTTAAATGAAATGAACTATTACGTGAAAACTATTAAACAAGATTTATTAACAATTTTAAAACAAGTATTCAAATCACAAAATATTTGGGATCTCAGGGTCTTGAACTGGGTTTGATAATGGCAGAATTTATATAATCAAAATCACAAAAATTACATTTGCTTTATATGGGAATCAATGCATCTGAACATAGACGAAATTTGTTGCTGAAGAAATAATACCAAAGATTGAATTTAAACAATTTCAATTTTTATCAAGAAATAAAGAATGGTCTGAATAATTAAAGATCTCATTTTATCGATAATTAAAGAACGATGTGACGTTTATCTTTTAAACGTGGTTTACAATGATTTTAAAGTTTTCTTTCTACTTACGACAGCCCAGGTCTCATTTTAACTTTTCGTGCACAATTTTGGGGATATCACTGATTCTAAGTACTCACAGACTCTAAATGTTCACAGACTCTAATTAGCGTAGTTTGTTAGTTGGTTTAAAATAAATTTGTCGATTCTCGATGATTTACTGCAACCTGGATTTGTAGATCTCGTGTATTTTTGTTGAAAATGCACCTCATTGGTTTTGTCTGTTGACTGAAGACTAGTTCAGTTTCTGCATTTTTGATATAACAGCGTACTGGTTACTGGAACACTTTCTCGTTCTTTAAATTAGACCTTTCAGTCTTCACTGCTGACTGACAAAGATTGTTCAAGTTTTCGTGAATTAGAATTTTAATCTGTACATCTCGCCGTTTACTGCCCAACTGTTCATTATTTTACTCTGTTCTACTTGCTGTCCGCTGCCCAACTGTTCGTTCTTTTACCCTGTTCTACTTGCTGTCCGCTGCCCAACTGTTCATTCGTCTCGTAAATTTTGAGCGCGTAAAACCTTCTCGACCGATCAACAATACTTTTTTTTGCATTGCCGGTTTGTTGCGGCGTCCGCTATATCCACCAATAATGAGTCCTCTACAATACAACTTTTTAATTATAACAATGCCTTAATTACCAATTACTACAATATATATATATATATATATATATATATATATATAGAAATACTAATTAGAGGCCAGTAATGATTTTAATAATTGGATTGTTAGCGGTGCCAATTCTTCAAAGACGACAACGGGTAGGCTAGCTTTGCCGTGAGCCGCTAGCACTCTCTGAAAGCAGTTGGTCAGTTGTTGTGTTCGCGTGAGGAAATCAGAATCTGGGAGCGGAGAACGAACAGCGTGGTCAGAGTATAAATTCAACCGAGAACGTTACAACTTTTTTTTAGAATCCAAGTATACAGTTTGGACAGCGAGATACTTTGTAAAAAAACTGCAAATAGTAATCAAATATTTAGCGCCACATTAAGATTACTACGCGTATTGAGATCATCATCATTTCCCACATAAAGACAATGTGTAACAATATGTCTGACTAATGATCCGGAGGTGCAGCAGATCCAGTTCCAGGAGGAAAATTGAATAACTACGACCGTGTGTTTGACAATCAAGTGTAGAGTCAGTGTTTTATGACCTATTAGCATAAATTGTGAGCATAAATTGGCAGCCCGAATCTAAGTCTGGTACCAGCCGAACATTTTGTAAGTAGAAACCAAGTTAATTAAGTTTGTAAACGATAGTTAAAGGTATTCGTCAGATTTCGTTCGTCTCGTTTTGGTTTTGATTGTTAATTTATAAATTCTATGATTGTGTAACGTAAATACAAAGGTTGTTCTTTACTTATCAAGCCCAGGTAAACGACCCTGAAAGAAGAGTTATCAAATCTCTATACATTGAAACTTTAAATGTATTTAACCCCAGAGAAAATGTTATAAATTTCTATTAAATAAAATAAATGGTATCGTAAAGTTTAAAGAGTAATTATTTCTCGATCCTTCCTCTTAAAATAAAATAAATTGTTTCTGAACGAACTATCAATTTAATAAAACTGCAAAATAATTGTTTAAATAATAATTAAAATTTGTTTAATTAATATCCGTTTAAAGAATTACAATTTTTGGCTTCTACAATGTGGAGCCATCAAATTGTTAATTAATAATATATATATATATATATGCGACACAACTTGAGTCCTGGTTCAATATGACCATCCTTTAATACATTAAAATGATGGGATTTTTTTCAGAAAAATAACGAAAATAAAGGTATTCACAAATTAAGAAGCTTTTTAATGACTGGAAATGGCAAGAGTCCGATGAAAGTCGTTTCATACAGAAGATACACCATAGTTAGACATATTATGGTTCATTCCTATTTCAAATTGTAACAATATAACATTTAGTATTAGGTGCAGTGAAGGGTGCGCTAGAATACAATTTGATCGTTGTTGAAATTTGTAAGTTTACACAGAGTATTAAATTATGTGGCTATAATGTTTAACGTTCGACCTTCTGATGAACCTATAGAGTGAGTATTTTACATGTATTTACGTATTACACATTTCAAACATCAGAATTTACATTACACATGAAACAGATATTGAATTATTCCGATGAAGGAACTCAAAAATGTTTCACTGCACGGGTTAAATTATTATTATTTCTCTTATTCAAATATTTTGTATATCTTATACTTACGTAGTTGCAAAGATACTATTTTAAACTGACGGGAAGTGTACCGTGTGTAATAAGAAAGTTCCGAGTTTCTACGGCTGGAAGCATCCAGCGGCAATTAAGTACCGAACCTATGCCTGACAGTTATTGTTAGAAGGCAACAGAATGTAATTATTTTCTCTCAACTTTAAACTAAATTTAGACAGAAGTCTTTTTTGTTTTGTTTTTCAACTGAATTCCTCCGAGTGTAGAAAGGAGCGTTACCATACCGACCTTTAATAAAATTTTATATTACTGTAATGGATTTTAAAATAAACAATACAAAGGTTTTGGTATATAGAAATTGAATATATACGTAAAAAACTAAAAATGTCAGCCTAATATATTATTAGTGAGAAAATCGTCTTTCTTTGCATTTGTTAAGCTATAAGTCAGCAAGAATTTCATTAACACCATGTCTATTTGGAGCAAGAATATCCGGACTGCAGTATGTATATGAAATTTAATTCTCACAAAATCAGTGATTTAAACTCAGATTAGTGCCTCAATTCACAATCAATTTTTTACAACGGATTTTAGGCGAATAGTACGAATGGTATTTAAAAATTTATATATTTAAAATAATTTAACGTTCTGTAGACTTCCTCTAAATATTGCAAATTGTAATATACAATTACTAATATTTGTGCACTTATATAACGATATTTATTGGTTTAACATTATTATTTTATACTTATGAAAAAGGACTCAACTTCGTTCGTTTTGTTGCTTTCCCCACATAAATAGATTAAATTTAATTTTTGTACCTATTTCAGGTGAATTGTTTTGCAGAAATTCTATTTAATGATGCATGAATAACCACTTCATTTCATTTACACTGTCATACTCAAAAGTCAAACAATATTTATTTACTTGCCTTATTTAATGCAAAACTTTTAACTCTACCTCTGGGTAGTTTGTGATGATACAAATAATTTTAAAAAAATAATTAAATATAAAAATAGAAGTGAAAATAAAGTAAATTAGCGGTTCCTTTTGCGGAACCTCGGCATTCTGACGACGTCCGTCTTCAGGTCCAGAAAAAAGCGTTTCGGCGTCGATGGCCCTCCAGTCGCAAAGTTCATTTCAAATCCGGCTCCTGCGTCTACTTTTCTGAAAAACAATCGGACATGAACATTTCCCCCTACTTCTCTGACCTTCTCGGTGCAGTGATCCAACGTTACTCTACGTAATTTTTACATTATTACAAATGCAAGCCGAAAATACATCACGTGAACTTTTTCTCTCGATTTTTATATTGTCTTCTCCCCACATCGGAAAACGTCATCCTTTATTTTCTCCATTCAGCTCCTTGATAAATCTTCTCCTTTATCATGTGGTCTTTAAGTGTAATTCATTCGGACAAGCATTCCAGTAAATTTTAATAACTGTGGTGTGTTCTTAAACAACCCTTATTTTTAATGTCTGGGGTGTTTACGATGGCGGTCATTTTCCAAATGATTTTTATTCGGCAAACGTGTGTACCTCTAAATGAACGTACAAAAATTAAAAATGGTAATCCTTAACATTGTAGGAAAAAATATCAATAAAATTACCCAGTAAAACAATTAGATGAACGAATACAAGAAATATTCGAAGAAAAATTATTAATAATGTACGAGGGTGAATCAAATATAAACAAGACTTATTTTTTTAAATATTTATTTTGATTTTAAACGCACAAACAATCATAGTTTATTTTTCTACATAATCTCCTGATTTATAAACACATTTTTCCCACGTAAAAAGAGTCAGGTCGTGTTTGTAGCCATTTGCGCACATATGCTTCAACCTCATTATCGCTGTGGAATTTTTGCCCTCCCAAAGCTTCCTTGAGAAGACCAAAGACATGGAAGTCGCAGGGAGACAGGTCTGGACTGTATGGAGGGTGTTCCAGTGTCTCCCAACCCAGTTGCTCCAATTTTTGTACGGTCAGGGCTGCTGTATGGGAGCGAGCATTGTCATGGAGGAGAATCACTTTTCTCATCGGAAGGTCTCGTCTTTTGCGGCGATATGCAAGTCTGACCTCAGTCAAAATTTGGCAGTAGTATGCCGCATTAATTGTTCTGCACTCATGCAAAAAATCAAGGTGCAACAGGCCACGCTGGTCAAAAAAACGGTAGCCAAAACCTTGCCAGCCGATAATCGTGACTTGGCTTTTCTCCTTTCTTCCTCCACTCCATACTCGCTTGTTTCGACTCAGGGGTGTAGTGATGCACCCACGTTTCATCACAGGTGACAATGTGAGAAAGAAATGGGTCTCCTTCCCGAAATCGTGCAAGAAGACGGTCACACACTTGAAAACGATTCAGTTTCTGGTCAGCTGTGAGAAGGCGAGGAACCCACCTGGCACACACCTTGCGATACCCTAGCTCCTGTGAGAGTATAGAGTAAGTGCTCCCATAACTTATTCCAACCTCAATTGCAATATCCGAAGTTGTTAGACGCCTATCACCTTCAACAAAATGACGAACACCGTCGATGTTGCCCGCTGTAATGCTGGCGCGGGGTCTGCGGTCATGGCTCTCATTTTCAACACGTTCACTGCCCTCCACGAACTGTTTATGCCAAGCAAACACTCTAGCTCGCGACAGCGTCTCTTCCCTGAACTGCGCAGTCAATCTTCTCAAGATTACGGCCGGTTTTACACCTTCTGCAGCTAAAAACTTGATAACAATACGTTGCGCAATAGAGGGAGGTACCTCCTGCTCGGACATCGTAACGATGGACACTGAGCGAGTCTATGATGATGAGTCACGTGCTTCTCCCACTCTTGACAAACCAACCTAACAGCCAATAACAGCGGAACGTTCTTCCATCACTATTGCGCGCGCAGGTCCAAAAGTCTCGTTTATATTTGATTCACCCTCGTATTATGGATGAATAGTTCTCGGGTATCAACGTTTGGTAGCCAACACTTTTCAATGGTTGGCACCGCCATCTTATTAACATACTTGAAGAAAATGGCGGTGCCAGTCGATACCCGGATAGAATCCCGAGAACTATTCACGCAACAGTTAACCCATTGAAACCCTACGTTTCCTTAAGAATGAATTATGTTTCTACAAACTATACATAGTAGAAAATATTCTGAAGAACCGCTCAACAAAATACATACGGTGGACATACTCTGGCCTGTATCACCTGATTACTGAATCTTATGTGTTCAATAAATATTGTAAGGGTGATTTTGAAAGTTACATAGTTGTTTTACATGTCAGAGACCTAGGAAAAAATTCCCAAACTTTGTTATATTTATCAATTTTTAGGATATGATCTCCATTATCTCGTAGTTTAGGTTCAAGTCTTTCATTTTCCCAATTTCAGACATAATTTTATGTTACTCCTGCATATGGTTTACTTTACTTTCCGTCCTATTTTCGGGAATGAAAGTTAAATCACTGGAATCACAACTCTTCTCCAAGCCTTTGTCTACTTTAACATTTATGTTTTCTGTTTCTGGATGTGCCTGACCATTTTTTTTTGTTCTTCTTCGTCATGGTTTAGCCCGTTGGAATCGAAGCAAGGCGGCCAGACTACAGCCGTCAAACGGGACGCGCTTCCAATTAGACTGGGTCTTCGTTTATTTGTACTGTCAGTCTGTAGACCGGCCTTTGCCAAGTCACGCTGTCGTAGCCCTCCTCATCAATAACAGGGATGCAAACAGCGAAAGCAACAGTTATTGATACCAAGCCTTGCCTTAGAGGGGCGGCGTTTAAGGACAACCAATTTCCTGGCGCTCAATACATCTCGTCTGGCTCGTGTTTAAATCTTCATGGGCGTCTATTCATACGCCCTATTGACCTACGGGCTATGTTAAGTACTCTTGCGATATGGAAATATAAAGTACAAAAGACAATAGAATTTTATTGTATATCAGCGGATTTATAAAATACTTCTGACGCTAGAACAACGGTTTTACTTTTATCTTCTACGCTAATATTTGTTTGAGTTTTAATTAAAACAATACTAACAGTTTAAAGTTATTTCCCGTTTTCAGAACGTCTTAGAGGACCACTTAATTCAATCTGAAAAGTTAATTGATTAGTACATAGTGTTTGTTAAAAGACGAACGTTTTCCAAATTTGTGCATATGAAAGATAATTTAGTGACCAAACTTTGCGACGTTTCGAAACCGTTCACTGTCATCGTCTTCCAGCAATAGTGAGCGTCACTGATACATCGCGAATACAATTGCTTACCCGGTTAAAAGCCCGAGAAGTCTTTATTTATTCTCTACACTCAGAAATACTACATTCTTTTTTTAATGCAAAACATCACATCGGCCATGGCAACCATAAAATATCTGAACACTCCCAAAAAAACCTCTAGAAGACAACACGCGTTAGAATCTTTCACGCCAATTTATAACACAGCTTTCTCTCCGCCTACTTGTCATAACTGCAACAGAGCCTTAACAATATAGCGCATCATATTTGAATGCACCAGTTACAGAAAAGCAAAGTGATCAAACCCTGCAAACTGCAACTATCAAACAACTAATTTCTTCAAATGTAAAAATATTTAATCAAAATTAATGTATTTCATAAAATATGAAACGTATTTTATGTGTATTACAAACATGTAACAATGTATGATTATATCTTGGTCGCTAATAAAGTTCTAATATAATTGAATAAAAAGCACGTCACAAAGCTTAATATATTTAAAAAATTTATACAACAAATGAGTGTTTTAGAGTCTCAATTTCTTCAGTTAAAAGTTATATAAATAAATCTAGAGAAATGAGCAATACTTTTGCCTGTTCATTGCTTTGAATAGAGCGATTTTAGTGTTTCTAAATGCAATTATTTTCTTAATGTGCTGGGAAATTACTGCGTTGTCATGTTTAAATAAAAGACAAATTATTAAATTCTATTCATTTGACTGTTTAATATAACTTTATCTTGATCTATACCTTCTATATAATAAAAATTGCTGTATGTATGTATCTATGTATGTATGTATTTACGTTAATTTCTATACAAATTTAATCGCGTGGACAGATCCCAACAAACTTTTGTACACATACCCTTCAAAACACGAGAAACGGTGAGAAACCCCTTGCATAATGGTTGAAAGAATAATAATTAAAAAATGTGATAATTTGTTGTTAAATTACTGCGCGTCTAGAGACCATGACGACACGCGTGACAGAGAGAGACGTTACTACGCGATGAACAAAGGAAATAGTTCCTTTTTTCGTAGTGAAATAAAGTAGAAATATTTGCATTGAATAAAAAGTATAATTTTATCCAGTAACACTCCATCGAATGATAAGAAAATATCAAACCGAATAAATTATGATTCTTGCAGAAATTATAAGTTAATTTTCGTGTCATATTAGTGACTCCAATATGGCGTTACTACGTTACTACGCGACGAACAAAGGAAATAGTTCCTTTTTCGTAGTGAAATAAAGTAGAAATATTTGCATTG
Organism: Zhengitettix transpicula; assembly: GCA_037074705.1. NCBI lineage: Eukaryota > Metazoa > Arthropoda > Insecta > Orthoptera > Tetrigidae > Zhengitettix > Zhengitettix transpicula. The sequence continues at coordinate 15,406,524 of CM073593.1, read as the reverse complement.
AATAAAAAGTATAATTTTATCCAGTAACACTCCATCGAATGATAAGAAAATATCAAACCGAATAAATTATGATTCTTGCAGAAATTATAAGTTAATTTTCGTGTCAATATGGCGACCATTTGTTTACATGGTGAATATAGCTAACAATTTTTTCAATTTAATCTTTCGTAATTTCTGAAGACTGATGGACAATTATATCCTGGAACACTCAAGAAGTATATTAAGAAGAAGTTCGGATGAATGTTTGTTGGGATTGAAGCAATAAAATTTCAATGTATTTTTTAGCTGCTCAATTAATGCACTATCGCTCTAAAGTATGCACGGAACTAGTAACAGTTAGATATAGGGTCAATCACTTCTTAACTAAAGATTAATATATAATTAAATACGGACACCCAGCTAGTATAAGAATAAATAATGTTAAATCATTGAAGAAAATTTACATTTCTTAGTTTATAAAAATATCATAAGTTTGAATAAATACCCAGTAAATATTAAATAGAAATTAAATTATGATCTGAGGGTCATTATACGAGCCTTTAGACAGACGAAATATAGCGTTTAGTTTTTGGAAGATAGAAAAATAATTTTGAAGAATAGATAAACAAAAAAGACTTTCTCTAGTTCGGTCTGTGGGACCCATGCAGTAAACAGGTGACGGCTGTTGCTAGTATTAATGGGACGGCACTGCAACTTCATGGTAGGGCTTCGTTCTCCAATGTCTGACGTTGATGCTAATCAGGAAAAAGAGAGTTCTGGACTACGCTACACAATTGAACCTTTGACAGAATGTCTTTCAGCGCAAAGAAAACTTGGCTTGACTGAATGCCGAATATTGAATCTTGAATGCTGAATTAAATTCCCCAAATTAGTTCTTCACAGTTCTTGTATCAAAATTGTCCCGTCTTTTCGTCTCCACATTTTTACATCGTTTTCATTCTCACCTTCACCTTCTTTACCAATCACAGTTTCTCTTTTCCTGTACTTAGTGTCAACCTGTGGGCATGGCATGTCTAAATTTATCGAAATTTAGTCTCTCTCCAGGTAAAAACTTATAATTTGTATTTGCTTCCGACGATGATGAGGATTTCACCTACGTTGTCTTCTTTAAAGTCATAGGCACCGTCCACTAATCACTTTTATTTATTTGAAATCCGACGCGTCACCGACCTTTTGGCTGACTACATGACATCGTGGGAATTTTCACTGAGAAAGTCTGCCCTTACAATAATATTCTATTAAAATTATCCATTTTGCATGTCACATTACGTTCCTGTCCTCAGCGGAACTGAAAAAAATCATAATTTTTACTATTAGGTTAAATTTCAACGCTCTTTATGAGAAAATTTCCGAAAATTTTCGATGAAAGTTTGATTTTGTGTGTAAAGTTTTATAGCTTTAATTATAATTTAATATCGCCCAAGACTCATCCCTGCTGGAAAGTCATAACTAAACTCAGTGACTATCATAATACCAGATTTGACACCAATCTCGGGCGATATCAATTATTATTATTATGCCACCCTCACCTCTAGAGGATAAACGTTAATTTAACTCTGCTGGAACAACATAACTAAACTCAGCGACTACCATAATACAGGATTCGACACGAATCTTTGTCGTTATCGCAATTTTTTGTCACCCCTTCTTTCACCTCACCCCTAAAACTGTCCTGATGTCATGATATTGAAATTAAACACTGAAAAAATCGAGAGTAGCATGAACCTGAGCTCCAATATAGGCCGTTATTGTGTATTTTGAAAATTCCACCCTTTCTATCCACACCCATGGGGATCGTTCCTGGATCTTAAATGATACGTTCACCAAGTTTAATTTAAAATAAGAATTATGTATAATAGTATAACTAGCATATTAAGTGTTCCTTAATAATAATATTAGGATTTATTTAGTAAAAACTAACCGTTAGGGAAAATGACTCACAGGAAAATGGCTCAGGAAAACGTCACTCGTGTAATGTCCTGTCGGAAAAACTTCAATCGGGATATTGTTGTTGGTAAAACGTGCATCGGGCAAGTGTGTGTCGGGATTTAGTACCAGCCCAAGCACAGGTCACTCTCTAACAACTACAATTGGCGAATGTAGTTTCTCTTAGATGATCGAAGCTCTCAGACTGCACAAGCATTCTCCAACTGCATTAGAGACTGGTTTGGACTACAGAAATATAAAAAAAACCTGTAAAAATGGATTTCAAACTAATCAGTGAACAGTCTTTTAAATTATTGGTACTTTAGAATATTTGAAATGGTTAACAATATATTATCTCGTTGAATTCAAATACTATTACTGGCTCTTCGTCGAATTTATATAAATATCCAATTGTGGTTCAAACTAAACCACGTATGGCTCCTTCAGCAATCAATTTTAATTCGACGCGCTATTTTTTTTCTCCTCGATTGTCCAATAATAAAAATTTTCCCATTACACGACCAATTAAGTAAATTTTCTCTTTTTATCACATCTTAACTGCGTATTCATTTTTCAATAACTACAATTTTACTGAAACTCAGCCGAATACAAGATAATACATAATTCTCAAACGTAAGCATCCGAACAGGAGTGAAATACTCGCAAATAAAAAATTATGAATAAATGTATTCCTTACAATATATTAAATGAATTTAGCTTCCAGTTTTCGTTACCTGAGTGAGTAAATATTTTGGGCATTCATTCATACACGCTTAGCCTCCGTTACTATGTTAAACAGTTACATCCAACTCCACAGGTAGTCCTTGTGCCCAAGGACGTCATAATTTCTATAACAAATTGCAAATTAACAAATATGAATAAAAAGACGTGTCACAAAACTAAGATCAGATTTATGTTAATAAAGCGCCGTGAGATACAGACATTGGGTTGAGAGTCCTCGAGTGACGTCATATATTATGGAGTGTAGTGGATGAAAGCGACCGCTAACAGCCTCGGGCTACACGAGATATTCTGCAGGCAGATCGTCTATCGCGCCTCTTTCCTTTTATGGTCATGGAAGTGGGAGAACAACCGGCTATTAAAATCCTTGCCTACGGATAATTGTACGTATATTTTAAATATTAAGGAACTAGCATTCATAAACCCTTCTCGTGCGTCACTGTTGTGTTACGACTCGAACCGTTAACGCCATAAAAATGTAACCACATATTCCAACACACTTTTACTTTAATCCCACTAACACGGATTGTTTCTCTCAAACAAGGCTATGTCAATAAAAACCTACAAGTGTTTTTCGTATTGTTGTTAAACCCATCTCAGTATATTCTTCTATGGAGGCCACAGATATAAGTTGAACCGCTCATGAATGTAATAAAAACAATTTACAGTTTTACTTAAAAGAAAACAGAGCTAATATTAGTAGAACAAAATGGGCCGATTGATAATAAAATTTATACTCATTAAGTGCATGATTTATGTTATGTTCTCCAAGATGTGATTAGCAGATGAGATATCAAATGACAAAACTAAGTGAGCCTTCTTCAAGAACGGAAACTTTCCAACGTAAAATTTGGATTTCTCAAGGTGTAAACTGTATTTATGGGCCCAGGATTATAAATAAGAGAAAGCATAACAGTTTTACAGCCAGATTTTAGAATGTTGGTAAGCTTTAAAATGTGATACTATCAAATCATGTTGAATATTAAACGATTAAAATTTTTTTTATAGAGTGGCAGACTACATGAGGGTAATCCACGTGGTGGCAACTCCCCTTTAAGAGCATAGGAAGGTATTTGAAAGGCGAAAGGTAGAGGTAGGTAACCAAAAGTTAACTAGGTCCCCCGAGCTGTAGTTTTAGGATCCTACCCGGTATTCACCTAAAAGTGATGAAGAACAAACCCTAGAAAACCTGCATCAGGTAGATCAGGTATTGGTACTTGTCCCACGCCCTTCTGATGCACGCAGCATTTTCTCCTCCGTGTCTCGACCAGTTTAGGAGGCAGCTTGCCGACTGTTCCAATATCCCTCTCAAAGCAGGCCGAGGTGTCTCGGTTGTGGAAACCTTAGTTCATAAACGAATAGAGGAAAAGGCATCCCCAAAGGAAGCCTTCTTCGTCTCTCCAAAGCGATTAAAATATATTTTTTGAATAAAAAAGTTTAAAAAACTGTCACGCGTGAAAGAATCTCATGAAATAGAGATGAAACAAATCATATATTGTACCCATATACTATACTTGGGGATGTATGTGTGTATGCACGTTACAGTGTAACGATGCCAATCAAACTTGCTACTCGTATGATTTACAATTGAAAAAAAACCTACAGCAATGAGTCATCCTTCTGGTTGAAAGTGACAAGAGGATTACATGTAAAAAGAATGCAATAACGACGGATATAAGTGTCGTAACAATAATATGAGATTAACAGCGAGAGTCCATTTTCAATCCCCGTTGCCTTACCGAATCTTTACAAAGGGGTAATAATAAAATTTTAACTGTCGAAACGCTAAGCCGTTTGATGAGTCACTAACTACTGTTTTAGTACTGCCTTAAATATGTCTGACGTATAAATGATATTAATAAATATCTTGCTAAAACTGCTGTCAGAGTTCCGGATGAAACTTGTCTTTCATGAATGTATTAACCGAATTAGCTGGCGGATGTGATGTTGATACTTAGGTGAAGATAGGCGCCAGTCACAGAGTGCTTGACAGACTGACAAAAGGTAAGCAGACCAATGAATGGTGTTACTAAAAGCGGCACGAACTTTTACCACCAGGAAGCGATATCAATACATCCATTTACTTGAACAGTAACAAAAAAATCCTCTAATTTCTTTATTTACAATTTCTTCACAAAAAATTATTTGTTACGGGGTAGCAAAATTAATATAAATATCTCACATAAATAATTTAGTTGTTAGTCATACAGATTAAAAATCAAATATGAGCATAAAGAAATTTCTCAAACAAATTTCGATAATCCACAAATAAGTCAGAAATATGAATTAAAGTAGGTTGATTCATGTTATTTTTAAAATATTATTATCTGTAATGTAGTTGAAGCTGAATTTTTATCGTTTCAACGTCCAGTCAAAGCCTAAGGGACACATAAAGCAAAACATCTTTGAAAATTAAATAGCAAAAAAATAACTCAATCAAAAAAACGAATGGTATTTAGATTCAAAAAATTATATTTCAAAGAAACTTTGGTATAATAAGTGAACATTAACATGTGGAAACTGGCCAATTACAGACAAAAAATCTTGTTATAAATCTTACTCTGTAAATTAGTTTCCACATTTTAATATTAATAAACAGGCAGATGTTTATAGGATTATAGGAGAACATTGAAAATACATTCGTTAATAAATTTTAGAAAATATAACACGCATACCCTCAATATATCAGTGCTTGCAGAAGGTAGTTGAATTTTCCGAAGTGTGGTCTAAGTTTTGTTCTGTAGCCTGTTAATTTTTTACTGTTAACTCAAGTTTATTATACGTAAGGACAATAATAGACCAAAGGAGGCAGCGACAATGGAAAAGTCCGTGAGCAATGCAGTACGAGACAGTACAGGACGGTATAATACACGTTTCAAGATAACACTGAGATTTTTATAATTTACGGCGAAGCTGTACCTAATGACTGAACGAATGATTGTCAACACAAGACACGCGATATCAGCAGTCGCCTTCAACCAATTTTTTTTTGCCTAACGTGCACCAGGAGATTTGAAATCGATTAAATCTACAAACTTATTTTGTATCCCAATGGATATTTTATTGCAGTAATTCTTGGCTGTTCGCAGTTTGCGTGACGATGAATTTTAGGGCTAGAAGATGGCAGCTATCTGCCTATAAAATACGAGTTTTCAGACGGATGGAGTCACTTGTTTCGCGATCGGACCCCGCCGAAAAGAAAAGGGAACGGGGACAGTCACCCGGAGTTTGCGAAGCAGTGATGTTTTTTTAATTAAAAGTTTATTGCCGCTTTAATTTAAATGTCATTAGCGACGCCTACAATTCGTTTACATAGATTAAGACTATCAGACTATGATTCTGTTTAAATTAGGTTGCTTAAGTTGCCTTCATTGACGAACTTCAGCATTCTTAAGATCGTCGTCTCCGTTGTCGCTAGGTCCGATAGTAGAAAGTTGCCCAAGATGTTGTTTCTCATTCTTTAGTAGTACTCGCAGGTCTGCAGGATGTGCTTCGTGGTTAAGTTCTCGTTGGTGTATGTTCCGGGGTCGCAGACCTTGGGCATACGGCAAGAGTTGTCCGCTATTCCTATTGGAATAGTCGGCCAGCTGCCTCCTAAACTGGTCGAGGCACGGAGAAAGGAATGCTGCGTCCCCACAGCAAACTCCTCTCCCGCTATCGGAAGGGCGTGGGACAAGTACCTAATGCCCGACTTATCCGATGCAGGTTTTTCTAGGGTTTTTCCTGCATTTCTTTAAGCGAATGCCGGGTAGGATCCTTAAACCATAGCCCGGGGGCCCTAGTTAACCCTTGGCTACCTTCCTCTACCCTTCCGCATCCCCCCTTTCTAATCCCTTCCTATGCTATTAAAGGGGAGTTGCCCAATGTGGATCACCCTCATGTAGCCTGTTGCCCTAAAAAAAAAGGAACATAATGGTGGTAGGAAGCCTGCGAGAGGATTTCTCGCAGATGAACCTTCCCGGAGAGCTCTGGCGGGGGCTACCTTTGGGGATGCTCTCACATCTCTCTGGTTTTTTTGAACTAAGGTTCCCACATGCCGAGGCACCTCGGTCTGTTTTGAGAGGTGTATGTTCCGGGGTCGCAGACCTTGGGCATACGGCAAGAGTTGTCTGCTATTCCTATTGGAATAGTCGGCCAGCTGCCTACTAAACTGGTCGAGGCACGGAGAAGGTAATGCTTCGTCCCCATAGCAAACTCCTCTCCCGCTATCGGAAGGGCGTGGGACAAGTACCCAATGCCCGACCTACCCGATGCAGGTTTTTCTAAGGTTTTCCCTGCATTTATTTAGGCGAATGCCGGGTAGGATCCTTAAAATATAGCCCGGGGGCCCTAGTAACCCTTGGCTACCTTACTCTACCCTTCCGCATCCCCCCTTTCAATTCCCCTCCTATGCTATTAAAGGGGAGTTGCCCAATGCGGATCACCCTCATGTACCCTGTTGCCCTAAAAAAAAAAAAAGGAACATAATGGTTACCCGATGCAGGTTTTTCTAGGGTTTTCCTAGCATTTCTTTAGGCGAATACCGGGTAGGATCCTTAAAATATAGCCAGGGGGCCCTAGTAACCCTTAGCTACCTTCCTCTACCCTTCCGCATCCCCCCTTTCAAATCCCTTCCTATGCTATTAAAGGGGAGTTGCCCAATGTGGATCACCCTCATGTAGCCTGTTGCCCCCCCCCCAAAAAAAAGGTAACATAATGGTCTCTCCGTTTTTGAACTAAGGTTCCCACAAGCCGAGGCACCTCGGCCTGTTCTGAGAGGTGTATGTTCCGGGGTCACAGACCTTGGGCATACGGTAAGAGTTGTTCGCTATTCCTATAGGAATAGTCGGCCAGCTGCCTCATAAACTGGTCGAGGCACGGAGAAGGGAGTGCTGTGTCCCCACAGCAAACTCCTCTCCCGCTATCGGAAGGGCGTGGGACAAGTACCCCATGCCCGACCTACCTGATGCAAGTTTTTCTAGGGTTTTCCCTGCATTTATTTAGGCGACTGCCGGGTAGGATCCTTAAACCATAGCCCGAGGGCCCTAGTTAACCCTTGGCATCCCCCCTTTCAGATCCCTTCCTATGTTATTAAAGGGGAGTTGCCACCATGTGGATTACCCTCATGTAGCCCGTTACACTAAAAAATAAAAAAATAAAAAAGGAACATAGTGGTGGCTCTGTTCTGGAAAATATATAATTAAGGGTTAATTTGGTATACTCTGATCTTATTCGGGAAAGGATTATTTGTCTTTTTTGGTTTAGCTGTTTAAGGAATTTTGCTTCGTTGAATGCTGTGATTTTCGTATATGCCGATTCATTAATCTTCTCGAGTCATTTCTTTGTCCAGTACTCTGTTATTTTCTTATAGAAGATTTTTAAATAGTCTTCTCTATGTCTTCTACTGTTCTCGTTGACATTCAAGATGTTTTGTTGAGGATTAGGTTTGTCCGTTGTCGGGATCTCAAGCTTTAGTTGGTTGATCAGGGTGTGAAAGGATTCCCTGTAGTTGGTTTGTCGACAAGAAAAGTTGTAGCAAAACATTTGCAATAAACAGTGTATCAGGGGACACAGTGGAGACATTCCTAATGACCCACAAAACCATTAGTTTAGCTATGCTCATGCATATGGAAATTGATAAAATCTTTAAATAAAATTTTATAATTACATCAAAATGTGTCGTAAATTTTAATAACCCAAAAAATAATCTTACAACATGGGTTTATTATCAAAACTTTATCTAAGTCCCCTCTATCAACGCCTAGAAGTCTGTAATAGTAATTCTGGAAAACCCTGTTTATTATTTCCTTACACGCAAAACATGTAATGTGGACTAATCACCTATCTGTAAAAACATTAACATCGTATATAAAATATATCGAAATATTCGTTAATTCCTGTTGAAATCCATTAGTCATGGTCACAATCTCAATGTACTTGTAAAATTTTAAAGCTTAGTGAAAGGAAAACAGATGAATAGCTGGATGGGATCCCAAAATCTGAATTTATCATTGGTTATTCCGATTGTAAATTGAATAATTTATATACAAACAACCTCTATCACAATATACGCATTCCAGTTATTTCAATTAATAAATTCCTAAATCGTACTTTTGTAATTTGATTACATTTACTGTTTTTAATTAAATATTTTATATATATGTGACTATTATTCATTTAGTTTTGTTATGTTATGTTAATGATACATTGTTTCCGATTGCTTAATTTCAGTGGCTTTTAAAAATAAAAGGCAATAATAAAGTTGTTTAAAGAAATGAAAATCCGAGACAACTATATTTGGTTACCTCCAGCATATTTTAAGCATAATGGAATATATTTTACTCTACCGCACTTCGTTATTTTCAAGATAATTCCTTCGTAGTGGGAAATATTTATGGATTACTATTAAATCGTAATGACGCTGAGCTAGATTTCTTCCCCTATGCTAATGAAATAGTGACCCATCCTTCTCAATTTTCGGAACTGTTTATTACGGTTCCATTATGTACGCAACCCTGCAGCCGTGATCGACTTACAAAAAAAAAGTACCATTGCCACTTCAAAACGAAATGTGACGTCAATTCATGTAATTAAATCATTTCAACGAGTTATCTAACAGATCAGTATAGCTTAAGAATAAAATTATTTCCCCAGGGACATGAAAAGGGCCATTCGAGTTGCCCATTAAGCCCGTAACTTCAATACGTGGAAGACCCTTAAAGGCACTCGTAATCACGTGATACCTTTTATGGTTCCTGGGCATTAATATAAAGAATTGTTTAGAAATTTACGACTTTTTCCCTACATTCTTTAGATCTGTAAAATCGTTAATGTATTGAATATTAAAAGTTTTATATAGTAACTTTGGAACTGGACAATATATACTTGCACAGGAATGTTGACCGTTTTATTATACCTCCGCTTTTCATTCCCCTTTAATCAAACATACATATTCTATTTTCATTTATTATATCAATGGTATTGTATAATTTCTTTGTTTTCTCATATGAAGAATTTGGTAAACTAATTTTGCAAATAGACAAGAATACCGATGTCTATTTCAGAACCTTTTCGAAAGTAATAAAACTAACAGCTAACGTTTCAAATGTTGGTCTATATAAAACTGCTAGAGCTTTGTGCTTAGTATATTTTTGTTATAAATTATATAGATTTATAAATAATTAAGTCGTGATTAACTAGAAAATATATAAAATGTAAAACAATAGCGTACATAAAATTCATAAACACAATTTATAATTGTTGATTATTTATAAAAATGTGATGAGGGCCATAATATCCAGGAATTATTATCTGATTACATTCAGCTTTAACATTAGTACCGATAAATATGATCATTTGTTAGAATTTACTCGTCAATTGTGTTTATCCATTTAATTCAGCATTATTTCGGTTACAACAGGCATGGGAACAAGACCATGAATATTTTTAAATTTTATAAAGAATCCTTTTATATAACATTTTTAAAAAATTAACCTAATTATTGAAATTGTGAACAATATGGCCAAAAAACAGACCTCACAAGAATAAAAACAAGTACAACGTTTGTTCCACAGATTTGTGGACCTTCTCAAGTACATAAACAAGAAACCGGGAAACTTCTGTGTTCTGGTATATATAACTGTCCAAAGATGATAAAAGGAGTGGGTAACAAAAGATCGTAGACTTTGCTCAAAGAGTCAGTGTCACCCTGAATATTAAGAGCATTCAGTTTGTCGATTTTGATGTGAACGATTTCCGAAATTAATCTTTGATAATAATTGGGTTCATTGTCAAGGATCTTACTTTTGTTCCAGTTTGTATTGTGTTTTTTTACATCTATGTGTTTGGCAATCATAGAATTCTTGTCGATAGGTAACTTATAATTCGATATGCATTTTACGATCTTCGTCTTTAGAGCCCGTTTGGTCTGGCCAATGTAAACGAAATTGCAATCATTGAAGCTGATTTTGTATACTACAAAACGCGTGTCCTGAGGTTGTAACTGATCTTTGCCGTTCTTGACAAAGCACAAAAGACAATTAGTGGATCTAGTAGTAATACGCCCAATATTACACATGTGTAATAATTTGGAGATGTTTATCCCTGTACTACGTACATGATTTTAATTTTGGGAACAATAGGCCAACGAGGTTGGGAAATCTGGTGTTTCAGTATATTAGTAATGTTGATTTAATGAAAGAATATGGATAACAATTTGCTGTTAGGATATGGGTGATGATGTTCAAGTTCTGAGAATTAATAGAGCCGTTGGTAGTATAGCCCTGTTAACGAGATTGTAGATCATAGCTTTCATAGCCTTATATTTACTTATGGTTTTATTATAGTCAGATAAATATCAATATTAAACGGGCCAATTTTATCTTTCACGACTTTGAATAATTCGGATAATTTAGTGAATGGACTTTGAAATGTAATTACGAATCTATTCTTGTAAATTTGGTAAAATTTTGCTGTTAAAATACATTTTCTTTCACATATAATTTTTTTAATGTCACTAATATGATATAATTTTTATAAAAATATGGGCTTATTTGTCTGCAACCGTGTTCGTTAAACTAATTATTATAATGAATAGACAGAAATATTTTAATAACAATATCTTCACGTTAACATAAATTCTGAGAATAGTTGCAAAGGGAAGGTAGTAAATAAATTTATTGATTTCTTGATTCCATTAGTCATTTCCTGAATAAATAGGACAAGAAAAAACCATTGTTACATATAAAATAAAATCATCATTGATAAACTAAAGACAACACTTAAAAACAATAAGAGAATATTAAATATGTAAAAATTCATTCATTAAGTAATGTTTCTAGTAATGCAACAATTATGCGGAGGAGGAACTGCAGACTAGATTCAGGTGAGTTGAAGACTAGACCTGATGTAAGCACAAGGTAGGGGATGCTGCTACCTGAGCAAATATACATGAGAACGCGAGTTCGGGACGCCGTGGCGCCGGTGACAGACGCGACGCAGGCGTGAATTCAGCCGACGCTCTAAGGAAGCCACGAGTAGGAAACAGAATATACATTAAAAATATAATTCGTAGTAAATTTACAAATATTTGATAAATATAACGTCAGACTAAGTAAAATAAATGTTAATATCCATAAGGAAGCATTATTTCAACGATAAAAAATAGATATACTTGAATATATAAATTACTAGCTGATTGCTTCTGTTTCCCGAGTTTTCATTTACCTCAATTTTCTGTTACACATAATAGGAGCTTAAATCTGTCTCTATTGTAAATTCAAAGCAGGTTAATTTTATTTATAGATATTTTAAGTATAAGTATACAATTAGCAAAATCTTTTTTAAAGTAACTATAATATGAATTTAAATTAAATCTTTATAATTTTTATTTTAACTTACAGGAGCAAAAATAAAATATTGTTCGGTGTCCACATTTGAGACATCAGCAATAAAGAATCCTTAAACGAAATATAGAGATGTCATATACGATATGCAGAACTTACCTCGAAAGGAGTTGTGTTAACTATGAATTGAAAAAACTTAAGTAGAGATTTCTTAGAATGAGTTAAATCCGTGATATGAAATCTTCTTTTCTGTTAATATAGCCGCTTAAATTACAGTCCCGTAAAATTTATCAACATTCGGAATTTTATACAGTTCTGTCCGACTTACCTCATTATTAAATATCTTATGGACTGTTACCAATTATCTTACAGATTTTTACACTAATATAAGTTATTTTAGACAGTACATATTCCACCCGTTCTATAGGAGCCGAGGCTGTAAACAATATGCATCAGAGTGTCATTATTCATCTCAATCACCCAGTAATCTTTGGATTAGTTAGTAATATGTCGTTTCGCTCATTTCTACAAGTCACTACGTTCCTATCCACAACAATTTTGGGTAAACGTAAAAATAAAATCTATTTATACGGTCACTATCTTAAAATACAAACTGTAAGATTTAACGACAAATCCAATAATTATGTAACAAATAATAATATAAATGGTTTCACACATTTTCATACCTAAGACTTAAAAGTTGGAAAACAATTTTAAAATATCCGTACAGCGTAATAAAAGAAAATATGCACGTGTTCTACAACACGTCTGCTCAACTCACAGTACGTAGGTATTAAAGTTTTAACCGTCATGCACTATCGGTATAAATTATTGTTAGTGCATAATTACACAAAATAAACCCTATTTCCTTGGAGAAAAAATTATTATTATGAAATCATAATCAGAATTTAAACATTCTATGGGTTAAATGTTTTTTTATTAACGTTGGCAGGAAACTCTCCAGTATTAGGATCTCTGACGGTAAAAACAACACACAAACACCTCGCCGGATTCAAACTCGAGACATCTGTGATAAGAGGCAATGAAGTTGACCACTACGCCACGGCATCCAAACCTTGGGTGCAATCACTTCCAATGGCTGAAACGTTCAGTACTACAAGCTACACAACTAAGTGTTATATATATATATATATATATATATATATATATATTCACAATAATTGATATGAACAAATTAATAGACCATAAAATAGGATGAGAAAAGCTAAATTTTCATTTTCATTGTGTACGTTACATATATGACAGATAAATTTAATTGACTACAGTGATTAGAAAAGAATAAAAAAATACGTTTGCCTAATGAAATGGAAGATATTAAGCCAATATATCCGAACTTATAAAACCGTACTGACACAAACATTTTTAATTTGAAAATCATTTTCACGCGCCTGTTCAAATGATGTCAGGAATACAATCACTTTCAGGGTTTGGAACAACGTAAAATATTGAATAGAATTTAATACTAGTCAAACCCCATAAAAATTAACAATTGTTAAGATGTAGAAATATTTCATTTTATTTCACTGGATTTTGTGCAAAATCATTACTGTAGTAAATTGTATATACTAATAATTTATTTAATTCTTTAGCACATAAAGCTACTTTTAATTTAAGATCTATTATCAGCACTCTTTATTACTCTACATAGTATGAAATCGGGTGTGTTACATTAATTGGCAATTATTTAATTAAATTATTTTTATTTTTATAAATATTATCTTACGTATCGTATGTTTCACAGCGACTTTTAGATCACGTTTATTATTAATTTAGATTTATTATTTACATATGCTTATTATTTTATATATGTTTCTTATTTATACATGTTCTTATTTATGTATCTATTCCAATAATATTTTTCTAGACGTAACTTTCTTGGCTTGATTGTCCATATTTTTAAAAATGGAATAATATTGCAACTACAGAAACCCAGATCACTATTCTCCATTTAAAATGGGAGCATATTTGACCTTGAAACTCTTCCTTGTACCGACGAAGAGTTTTCAAATTCGTGCGATGTAGTCACATATTATTGTCCACACAGGCGATTTGTTGTCTTTCATTATTGACGATGTGACAACGTTAGTCAAATTGTTTGCTCTCATTCTCTGACAACCAAAACAGCTCCTATTTTAAATGCTTTACAGTCAACAGAACGGCGTATGACAAGTACCGAGAGCCTGACCAACCTGATGTAGGTTTCCTAGGATTTTTCTTACATCAGATTTAAGAAAATGTTGGTATGCTCCTTAAACTGTAGTTAACTCATTGATGTCTTGTTCTCCCTTCCACATCTCCCAATTCCTATCCTTTTCTGTGCTATAAAATGGATGAGGCCACAACGTGGAAGGACCTCAAGTAGCCCGTATCTGAAACAAATCTCTGTTACAACACATTAGTTCATGAATTTGTGAACCGTCACTACTTTTGTCAGTTTCCCTGGTTCAGTTAAGTTTCATTACGTCAGCCGTTGGTTTATATTTCCGTTCGTAATAACGTTGAGAACCGTGACAACGAAGTGAAGGTCAACCCGACAAAAGATCGCATGTGAGTCGTATCTTCGCGAGTATAACGACTGTTCCACTAAACCTTGGGCAAGCAGACAGAATGATGTTTATCACAAATCTCACCAAGAACCAGTTATAAGGAAAGCAGTCGCATTACCTCGAAATATAATTCCACAAATAAGTATTGAACGAGCTATGTGTAGGCTAGAAGAGCGCTCGAAGACTAACTTTTGGAAAAACTGTAAGAGAAATTTGAACGTATACATGAATTTATAGAAACTCACGAGTACAAAAGATGTCCTATAATCGAAGAGGGCTCTGAAATGGATCATAAGCGACTATTACAGAGAATAACTGTATCAATTAACCTTATTTTAAATCGGTATAGACATTACATTCAAACTGTTCTACAGTCTAAACGCCGTTACATAAATATAAAATCAGAAAATGAGTAAAACGGAAATATTTAGATAAAGGAACTTCAGTAAAATATGTCATCAAAGGAAATTTTAATACAAAGATAAGAATAATATTCATAATATTAATGTAAAATAGTTATACGTGAACGGATATTTGAATAATTGAGAAATTATTAAATATGATGAGAAATTTAAATTATTTCATTAGCATCTATGATTTCATACAAAAGACGACCAAATCATAAGTACATTAAATTAAATCTTAATTAATAACCATTATGTAACATTTAAAAAATAAGCAGCGAAATATTAACAATTTTCAGAACAAATAATTATAAGTAAAATCATATCGGGCCAAAAAATTCAGACAAAAAATTAATTTGGAACTAAACTTGATTCCGATTCTGTAATTAGAATTTTAGCAAAGGGTAAGAATTACCTCTAATAATCGACTTTGGGTCACATAATATTATGAATTTATGCATTTAATTCTGGGATAAAATTATTTATGTTCATATGTATAATGTCGTCAACAACCATTAACCACGGTTGTCCTGAACCGATTAGGTCTGCAGGGGGGGCAGACTTACATGCCTCTGCTCTTAACTGGTGTTCCTTAACTGCTGAAGACGAACAGAGTTGTTAGAAACTATCGTTCATCCCACTATTCTGCACTTCTTCTCCTCCTACACATAATTTTTGTCTTTACCATTCTTAATTTTTGCTAAAAATCATGCAACCTGTAAGTATAATAATATTATTGACATAAATTTAAAGTAAACAAATAGAAACACTAGAATAAAATAAGTATAGTATGAAAGAATTGAAAAGTATGGTATTAAAAATATACAGACAGTAAAAAAATTTACTTCTTGACTCATTTCTCAGATAAGTTCGTTCGTATATAAATTGTAGTGCTTTAAATATCATTTAATGTCAGTTTTTTTAAAAAAATTTCATTATAAATTTATCATTGCTTTCTTAGCAGTACTAGTATATAGTCATTTTGTATGGGATTCGTCTAATTGGAATTAAGAGTTAGTTTACGTTACAGTTTTCCAGTTGGAAAGCAACAATTGCCACCAAGCTCTGATCGGTTAAATGATTAAATAAACCTCTATTGAAGTTAGAAGAAGCATTGACGGATTTAAACACTAGTTAAACTGTCTATATACAGTCGCTAATAGTCGATGATAGCAATTTCTCAATACAGGTCGGTATTTAGGAAAAAATTAACTACGACCAATAGAAAACGAGGAGGCGCGTGGTTCGTGTTGCGCGGGCGAGTCTGACGGAAGGGGCAGAGACCGGAAGCTAGGTGTAGGGGGCGGCTATATTAAGGCCGCGCTGCTGACGTTTGACACAATCGTGTCAACAAATATGGGGCGGAAATAACCTGCTGACGCAGAGAGCAGGCCTCACCGAGAAACTCGATCGCTCGCTCGACTGGACGCTTTGTCGACTCGTAAAATTGACTCTCTTCGTTTGTTTTTCGACTCTGTGTACCTAATCATTCTCGCTCCCTTCACATAAAAGCTTCAGTTGAACCATAAACGCGAGAAACTAATTGATGCCTGTTTAAATTTATAGTAAATCTATAGCGTATCCGAAATTTGCACATACGTTATTCTTCCGAAAATTTATATTTCATTGAATGCTTCTGAGACTTTGTGAAGCATTCATATTTTATTGTTTTTCAGTTTAAAAATGACTGGTCACATAAATTGATATGCGAACAATTTTTAAATAGAAAGTAGTTAAATGTTAGGAATTATCTGATTGGCAAATTACGCAGCCTTTTCTGGAAGCTGCTGCAGATAAGAACTACGATACTAAGGCGTATTGAGGGTGTAGGGTCACGGCGGGAGAGGCGTCCTATTCCGTGAACCACCGGATTGTGTTGTGAAAAAATTTTTTTTAATTATTCAGTTACTTAGAACATTGTAGGAAATTTAAATACAACATTCTGAAGTTTATTTTAAAGTCGCAGGTTTGAAAACTTAGGAACTAGAATTATTGAGACGGGCGGTCTGGAGTTGCCTATGCCACAAATTCGCAGGGGGCGAATTATTCCAGCCTATTCGCTGCCCCGAAATACATTTCAACTAGGCTGTACTTCGAAGAATAAAAAATCCAGCAATCTACGCGTCATTTAGAGGAATCACTTCCGAACCAAATGTGCACCAATCTATCAAGCTAGATCATAAACATCCAATTTAGACGACAATACAAAAAAAACCGTAAGCAACAAAATTCTTAATCTCAATATTTTTTATCTGTGAAATACTTTCATAAATATCTGTTATATGTAGTTTTTCTAAGAAATCTCCATTTATAAATAAGAAAATTCGACCCCTAAATACCTTTATAAAAGAGACGTCTCACAAATGTAATAATAATTTTGAAGGCAGAGAATTGTGATATTTTGTGTTAATTTATGTGGTAAAAATCGATGAAAAGAAACTTTTCAGACAAACAGCTGGCCTCCAACAGTGTTTATTAAAATTATTTTTGAAACATTCAATGTTCATTTCAGAAAGCATTTAGTTTTTGCCTTAATAAATATCTGTGTTTGTAAATTACATTAAAGTTTGTGAATCTAATCAAATTTGTGATCCCACATTTCAGGTCAAATCATTTGAGTTCGTTAAGTTCACAAGTATCTGAGTGGCGTGACGTCATAGAATTGAAACAGCTGACACTAACAATATCCATTATATTTTCATTATACACTGATTTTTATATATATTTTTATATAATATACAATTACCATTATTAAAATATGGTTAAAATCAATGTATAATGAATATATATATTGTACTGGCCAGCTACAATATACTCGTCACCGAGGACTGCCAAATATCTCCCATCCAAAGAGAAGACAAACTTTATAAATTACAACTTTCGTGAAATATGAATCATTACAATATATTCAGGATTCCTTCACTTCATGAAAAGTTTTCTTCCTCCAAATTGGAAACCTACATAAGCAAATTCAAACAAAATTACACATTGGAATTCGAATACAATGGCTTCCCACGCAAAGCTCAGTGTTCTCTTGATATACAAACAGAAATAACTCTGAGTGGATATAAACATTCCTGTGACAGACACTAACGAGCAATACGACGCCCAAAGCTTCAGCCCAAGAAAGTATCTCCTCCCACTCACATTGTTCACATAGCCTACGTATTTTCTCAGGGCTCCAGATTATTAGTAATTCTCAACTATTTTCAAAAGTAAGCGACTAATCAGTTCATCTCAGGTCTTCTCGATTAGCCAATTTCAAATATTCTAAGACATTCCACCCACTCTCGAACTTTCGTTTTTATAAATCAGAACAGTTTGGCAAGCGAGTCAGGAGTTACAAGGATGCTGTTTGTTTTCTTCGCAATACGACAATCAGTCATGATTAAACACGCCAACTAACAGGACTCTTTGTAGAATTTATTAATAATTAAAGCTAATTTACATATTTATCCCTTCACTTATTTCCTTATTATAGTGATATTTCTTTGAGTAAAGAATATTTATTTCAGCATTATTTTTATTCAGTTTAACACTCGCAATTCTACATAAATATAATAGCATATTTTATCTGTAATATGTATAAATGATCTCAGTTTAGCTAAAACAGGAATTTGCCATTTATCTATAAAAATGTTAGTAGATTATAATTTTTTTAATTGCGATTAAATAGTCCACATAGCTAACGGAACCGCGATATGCGAATGGTAGTTTACTTAAGTAACACCAGATGGCACCACTTTGCAGGGCGATAGCAGTGTCCTCTTCCATGTATAAAGTCTAATTATAATTTATCTTTTCAATTGTAAACATTAAAAATCTTATTTCTCTAGATAACTATTTCGAATAATACTAATAAATTTGTTTATCAATTGTTTAGATATTTTAGATACTGAAAATTCAATGTTCCAAATGCGAGTATATTGTTTAAAAAAATCCTTAAGCTATCGTTTATTCCAGTTCCAGTTTCACAAAGAATTCATAAACAATATTATGTATACGTATGTTTTTAACAATCGGATATAATTTACGATCATTAACATTTTTATAACTTCATGATATCATGACTGTCAAAAACGTAATCGTGTTTTTAATTAAAGTTTGTAAATTTTGTGATTTATAAAAAAAATTGACTGTTAATGTTATATATATTGTAATACTAATTAGAGGTCAGTAATAATTTTAATAATTGGATTGTTAGCGGTGCCAATTCTTCAAAGACGACAATGGGTAGGATAGCTTTGTTGTGAGCTGCTAGCACTGTCTGAAAGCAGTTGGTCAGTTGTTGTGGTCGCGTGAGGAAATCAGAATCTGGGAGCGGAGAACGAAAAGCGTGGCCAGAGTATAAATTCAACCGAGAAAGTTACTAGTTTTTTTAGAATCCAAGTATAAAGTTTGGACAACAAGATACTTTGTAAAAACACTGCAAAGAGTAATCAAATATTTAGCGCCACATTAAGATTCGTACGCATACTGAGATCATCATTTTCCACATAAAGACAATGTGTAACAATATGTCTGACTAATGATCCGGAGGTGCAGCAGATCCAGTTCCTGGAGGAAAATTCAATAACTACGACCGTCTGTTTGATATTCAAGTGTAGAGTCAGTGTTTTACGGCCTATTAGCATAAATTGTGAGCCCGGGCCCAGGAATCTAAGTCTGGTACCAACCGAACATTTTGCAAGTAGAAACCAAGATAATTAAGTTTGTAAACGTTAGTTAAAGGTATTCGTCAGATTTCGTTCGTCTCGGTTTGGTTTTGATTGTTAATTTCTTAATTTATAAATTCTATAATTGTGTAACGTAAATACAAAGGTTGTTCTTTACTTATCAAGCCCAGGTAAACGACCCTGAAAGAAGAGTTATCAAATTTCTAAACATTGAAACTTTAAATGTATTTAACCTCAGAGAAAATGTTATAAATTTCTATTAAATAAAATAAATGGTATCGTAAAGTTTAAAGAGTAATTATTTCTCTATCCAATCAAATTGTTAATTAATCACTTTTTATTAATCATTACATATTGGCCACTCAACGTGGGCCGATATCTCAAATGTAATCATTACAACATATATATACGTATATATATATATAAATATTGTAGTAATCAAAATGATTTTAATGAAACACATTAATGAACACGCCCCGAGTTGGAGAGCCAAATAATGTAGTAAAAACTTTTAATTACAGGGAACAAAGGAAGTAAATCGAAATTAAGCCAATATTTTAAAGTATAACAAAATTTATTTATTTGACAAAATTGGTCTTCGTTGAATTTACATTTTATATTGTTAAGTAAATATTTTATGATAATCTAACTATCAGGGCCGCTTTTGGACCTCTAATAAAAACAGTAAAAAAAATTAAAATTTACAAAAAAAAATTTATACCAATTACAAAAAACTATTCTGAAAAATTGTATAAATCTGGCAAAGTTATAGAAATCTGGCTGTAAAAGATATTAACGTAAAGATTTACTGAAGAAAGTTTTTAGAGCTGCTCTGGTTGATGCAAACGTGTTTATTTAATTTTTATTAGAACACTATTTCACTGACAGGCCATAGCACTGATTTTATTCTCGTATCACTTTCCAACACTTTCCAACATTTTAGGCGCTTTTCTACTTTGCTGAATTCATATTGTCATGGACTACCATGGTCAGATCCTCCGAAACAGGCTCACTGCTCTCTGAATATCTCAGTTCTCCGCAGGCTCCCTGAATATCTCATGATGACTACATATTGCTTTCTGACTATCAAAGTGTTTAACTGTACGTCGCCCAAACACACACACACACACACACGCTTCTCTGAATATAAGTGAGTAACTATCGACGCTAAAGTTCTGAGCGTTGTATATAAGCTTTCTCGACGATTCATAGCACCCATTATAGTGTCTGCATTCTCGCGCCAAACAATGCGCTGTTCTCAAAGTTACGCTGCCAATAATTAACGAAACAATTTATTAATATTTCATTACATAAACGTTAACAAGTAAGTTTGTTACGGATCATTATATTATTATAATTCAAAAATGTGACTTTTCTTCCTATGCATGATCTTTCATAAATTTCGCAAATGAATTCCATATGTTATTGTTTGATATTATAACTATTTCCGTTGATTTATCGTCCAATAACACTCGATTTTCCATTATTTGTCTATAAATATTAATTTTTTTAAATTATTTAAAAAAATATAATTATAATGAATTGTAAATAATTCCGCGCTGTTTTGACCATGAAATCACCTCTTATTAAGAATTACTATACTATTAAAATAAGATCCTATTTATTTTCAGTTCGACGTCCGTTGAATATATCAGCTCGAATTTATCCAGACTATTCTATTGAAATCGACTATTTTTAATATCTTATTATAAATTAAACGTACCTAATTTATTATTGTTGTTTAAATTAAGTAAACCACGTGCTAATTTTCCAAATTTCAAACGATTCCTGCTTCTGATAATGAGAATGCTTGCCATCGGCGGTTCACAATGTCGTACATGTATATTTGTTTACAGAAGCCACATATTGGACAGTTGTGACCGCCCTCGTTTAAGCTCGCTGTTTGCCAGGCGAGGTGTGGATTATGAGCGTCCGTGGCTGTTGACGGTATGTCAGGGCTATTTACCACAGATGGCGCTAAGCGCTATTGACACAGCGGCAGCAGCCCTGGTGGTCCATCCACCCCCTCGATCTGTTGACAAAGGGCGTGTGATTCGCAATTCACGTTGCGGGCTGTCGGGACAATGACAAAGCCTATTCAGCGACCCTATCGAATATGTTAATTGCTCTGCCGCAGCCCTGGTGATGAAAGAGGCGTGTTATGATGTAGCAGACGCGATTGGAGGTTGTAATTGAAGTGTCGTTTCTCTCCCCTCATCGCCCTAATGTAAAATTAAAATAATTCATGCATGTATTCGAGCCTGTAACTGATCTTCAAATAGACTTTTAATGACAAAACATTAATTTACGCAAATATGAAACATCTAAATAGTGAAGACGCATTAAGAGTACTGGACAGTATTGACATTCACTTGAGGCAGACTGGCAACGTAAAAGTAAATAAAATGCTGTTACAAATTTGTAATTGTCGTGTCATTAATTTATTATTTACAACAATTTATATTATAATCAGTTAAAAAATGAAACACTAAATTTTGTTTTCCATTATACCAGAGAACAAACTAAGTTAACCTGGAGGATTAGGCACACACTGAAGACAAAGAAACTCACTCTTGATAGGAGCCAACGAAGAAATTAATTGAACTTAAACAACACACAAACTGATACACACAAGTAAAAAAAACACAATATAATTAGACATAAACGATCATTTTTATGTTAATCAATTTAACTCAGAACGAAAGAGGAGATGGATCAAATATCTAATTATATGATCAATTTATTATGATTCAAATAACAGATTTAAATAATAAACCGCTGTAATGCCTAAACTTCGCCTAGAAGATGACGGCAGTGCTTTTGTCCGTCGAAACGTCGCGTTTCAATCGCATTGTTACCCAGGTGGAAACCCGAGAACTTTTTCTTCAACAAATACACCGGGAAAGCCTTCGTTCTTTGGGAAATACATCAATGTTTTCTGTATTTTCTTTTTTTCCAAAAATTGGAATTCAGTCACTCATCACTACGGTATTTAATTTTTAACACAAATTTAATATTTACAACTCTTAACGTCACTCCTCTGTCACATCTACTATTCTAACAACATATTCGCTTTAGAATAAATCTTAAACATTTCGTCCACTGCACAAAAATTTACTATTACGTAATTAAATCATCATAGTGACGAATATTAGACGAATTATTATGTTAATTTTTACTCTTATTTAATCCGTCTTCCAGCCTTTTCTACATACTTTTATATGATGTACGCAATACATGGTTGGTTATCTTAAGAAACAAATTTTTCCCTCTTCCGTTCATTGTTATAGTTCTTAATTTTAAATTAGAGGTCATATTTACCTTCTTCATTAGGCTTGTTCAAACGTGTTTTTTTTTTAGAGTAACAGGCTACGTGAGGGTAATCCACATGGTGGCAACTCCCCTTTAATAGCATAGGAAGGGTAGAGGAAGGCAGCCAAGGGTTAACTAGGGCCCCCAGGCTATAGTTTAAGGATCCTATTCGGCATTCGCCTAAAATCTTGCAGGACAGACCCTAGAAAACCAGCATCAGGTAGGTCGGGCATTGGGCACTTGTTCCACGCCCGACCGATGGCGGGAGAGGGGTTTGCTGTGAGATCGCAGCGTTCAATTCTCCATGCCTCGACCAGTTTAGGAGGCAGCTGGCCGACTATTCCAATAGGAATAGGGAACAACCTTTACCGTATGCCCAAGGTATACACCTCTCAAAACAGGGTGAGGTGCCTCGGCATATGGGAACCTTAGTTCAAAAACCAGAGAGATGTGAAGGCATCTCCAAAAGTAGCCTCCTCCAGAGCTCTCTGGGAAGGTTCACCTGCGAGAGTATGCTCTCACAGGCTTCCTTGAGAGTTCAAAATTGTAAGTTTCCCATTTATATAACTGATTGCAGTAAGTATTGAGAGCACGTACAAGGATAAATTGACCAATTTAAAGTATCAGGATGGAAAAATGTGTACCAGACGAGGAATCTAACCTCAAATGAAGAAGTGATATTGTTAAAACTTTCTCTTTATTCTAGAATTGCAAATTAGAAAAATCTTGATGAATTTACATACCAAAATCGGTTCTTAATTTGAGGTGTTAAAATTTAGTCCATGTAAAAATTGTAATATAGTAAAAAAATGTGGATGAGCCTGTATCACGTCTAGTGGATGGAGGAATTTTGTACCTGATATGGAGTCGACAGGTACAGCACAGTTGTTAGATCGTAATCCCGATAAGCGGGAGGTCCCGGGTTCGATTCCGTCCTTGTGCTTTAATTCAATTTAATCATGGCCTTGAAGCTCGTGAAAGCTTTCTATGTATATATCCTTGAATTGAGAACATTATAGAAATAATGGACGATTTGTAACATAAAAAAATATGCAACACGACAATCATAATTAGCTACAAAAATTATTTTTCTTAATAAAACAGAAAAATGCGGGTTTAGTAGTATATCGTAAAAGTGAACGTAATGATTAATGAAGTGACGAAGAATGCAAGATAAAATCCATCGTTTGTTGTACAATAAACAAAATTTCACAAGAATGAAACCGCGAGAATCATTTGTCTTTTAAAGAGAGATAATTGTGGAGATATTAAAGTTGAACCAGGCTATAAGTCCGCCAATCCTCTATTTACGATTTATATATTAACTTTTATGAAATCAATATCACTTGATATAGTTCTAAATTACCCTTTGCCATCAGATTAATTTCAAATAGCAAAATAACTACAGGAATTCGTCTTGAAAATTATTGACAGTGCTAACTAAGAAAACTTCAGATATATATAGGAGTGTCGGATTACTCAAGATGGGTCGTTGGAATGCGATGTTAGGCACGATTCGACTACAAGTAGCGGGTATAGTGTGAAAGTCAAGAGTCATCAGCGTTGGAATGTCAACACAAACACATAGGTCGAATATTTCCAAGTAACACAATATCTTTCACCGAGGCTTATTATGGAATTGTATTCATAAATCCACTCGTAAGAAGGAAATTGAAGCCCGAATTCGCGAAACAATTCTGACACGCGAAGCAAAGACATCTGATTGGGGTCATAATGGGTTTGTCTTCCTCACACAATATTTATTTAACCACGACATCATTTAAATTTATTGGTACACCATTCCTTTTACGGGTCACACTTGGAGAGAAAAAAACTTACAAATATATTCTGACACATATTTTATTATATTTTATCTCTTCCCTTTCAATTTGTGGGATGAAATTAACCTTATTGAAGAGTATATCATAAGCTCCGCGAAAAATTGAATATATAATAAATATATTATCAGACTTTTCATCTTATTCTATATTAGTCACTAAGCTGTATTCTCTTTCAATTAGAGAAATTATTTTTAAATTGACAGTTCGGTTGCGAAAATTTTTGCTACAGAAAAGTATTGAGTTAAACCATATTAATTTTAGGTTGTATTTGATCACGAGTATCACTTGCGGTTGCTTTAAATCATCAATCTGTTAATATTCCTAAAAATGTAGTCTGCCAACTCTCTCCGTTTTTTTTTTAACTAAGGTTCCCACAAGCCGAGGCACCTCGGCCTGTTCTGAGAGGTGTATGTTCCGGGATCACAGACCTTGGGCATACGGTAAGAGTTGTTCGCTATTCCCATTGGAATAGTCGGCCAGCTACCTCCTAAACTGGTCGAGACACGGAGAAGGGAATGCTGCGTCCCCACAGTAAACCCCTCTCCCGCCATCGCAACAGTGTCGGACGAGTACCCAATGCTCTTCCTGATACAGGTTTTTCTAGGGTTTTCCCTGCAATACTTTTGGACGAATTTCGGGTAGGATCCTTAACGTATGTTGTTGAGAGGAGTATGGCCTTAATGGGCCAAAAGCTTTTTGTAAAATAAATGTTTGATAATCGTGGATTTTTTCTCATTGTGGACCTATAGAGAGGGCTTTCCTTTAAATAGTACAATCAATTTACATGGATTTAGATTTGTTATCCCATTAGCCCTTGACGATGGAAATATAATGTAAATTGTGACATGGTATTTCATGATTATAATAAATTATTTCGTGTCCTAATCCGTTAGGTAATGGTATTCAATACCATTCAATAACTCGACGTTACAGTTAAATTTAAAGATAAACTATTCTTACTGAACCAGATAACTATTCACTAAGCTCTTGATATTCTTTCTAACTTTGAGAATGAATAGATGACGTTTCAAGATTATTTACAAGGGACTTTGATTAACAAAACTTGGGTAGTTCTACAATATTTTTATAATAGGGGCATTATTCCTGATATAATAATAATCTAGATATTCAATGTTGAATTTTATTAAATTCATACTTTTGATTAATAAAATGAAGGACTAAAAATATATACATGTCTACAATCAAATAATGCTCATCAGTATGTTAAAAGTATTTACTTCTACCCTTCGACGGGTAACTTAACTAAATAAATTCCTCCTTTACGAGTAAATGCAGTTTTTTCGTGTTTTCCCGTATTGTTGGGACGAGTACATTTTCGTACGGAAAGAAATAATATTTGTTTTTAAAAAACCTAAGGTCATGTTTTTAGGATATTAGTTAATGCACGGATATTGCACCTCACGAACTTAAAAAAATCATTTCGAAAACGTAAACACAAGGTAAATACAGTTTTCTAGTCCACAGAGATTATAATACTTTTCTTATTTTTCAATCTTCTCATAATCGCTTATACTATAACATCCGACAAGTTCTGAACTAAGTACTATAATACCCTCATCTCGCTTTCGTAGTTTTAGTATTTCAGATACGTGACTCAAGCGACGCAATATTTCTAATTTGTAAGAATTTTAATAATAATCGTAAAATGTCTGTTTCACAAATATCACGTTCAATTTATAAAAAGCTTAAAAGAAAACTCAATTCACATCCAATACCCTCTGTTCCACTCGTCTATAAGTTGGAATGTCAGTGGTCATTTTTAAGATCGCAAGACTCTATGTTAATTATTTACAATTTAAATTTATCTAAACTGTAAAGTCTTTTGACTAAAAGGTAATAAAAGGGCGGTAATATGGAGGTAGTTGCCTACATTTTAATACGTACAAGGGTACGCGGTATCAGAAGTTATATTGACAAGTGTTTGGAATCTTACGTAGACCCTATTGAAGATACTAATTTTTTGATTTTGAAACTTCAAAGGCAGCTTCGACGAACCGCTTTTACAAACGTACGTGAGACTTACATACGATTCTGTTCATCCCTTGTAACTGCTGAAAGTTGATCGTGATATGGTTCTGCGACCGCACAGGTAGCCATGATTTTCTCACGCTGACTCAGACGAAGAAGAGGGTCGAGAGCTCTCGAACTCCGGGGTTGAATGCCATGCCGTCCTCCCCTTGCTTACAAATATAACTATTTACAGCCAAATAGGGTAGTGCTTCAAGCTTACTTCTGTGTCAAGACTTTTTATAACTCAAGCTGTTGACTGGTTTCAGCCATTGGCTGCATTTCTAATCTAAAATGTTAAACAACTAAATAAGGACATGATGTGAATGTTAAACGGCACAAGTCATGGTGTTAAATATGCGCCTGTTCTGCAATTACGTCTTGGTGTATTGCATAAATGACGAATATCGAGATTTGTCGTTCCAAAATATTACTTGTGGGTTTATTATTATTATTACATGTTTAATCAATGCAAAGATAAATTAATAACAACATTTTGTTGTATTCCTGTTATCTTCTGCCAAGCCTCTGTATTCCTTGCGTATGTTGCGACGCTCTATTATATCGTTTATGAGGGTCCAAGAACGTCGTGGTCTTCCGCGTTTACGTCTGCCAGGTGGTTTCCTTTCATGTATCTTCCTTGACCACCGATCATCTGGCATTCTCCACATATGTCCGTACCACTTTAATGATTTTCTTTCAATTCTATCTATATCTGGTTTGAATCTATATCTGGATTGAATCAGTGCTGTGCTATGGATCAGAACTATGGATCATAAACACTGATCTCAAAAGAAGACTATTAACTGTGGAGATAGATTATTTGCGTAGGGGTATCAAAATATCAAGGATTGAAAGAAAAACTAACGATGAAGAAAGAGCTAGAATGAAGGCAAATGAGACAGTTATAGATAGAATTATTTGTGGGTTACTTTTACAAAACATATCTGTTTTTACAATATCATCATTATTCTTTCTTCCTTGCAAAATAATACAGATACTCTTTGAAACGTTTGACGCTTTCTTCCTCTTACAAAAACAATAATCCTAACCATTTAAATATATTCTGCAAGAAATTTCACCCTCGCGTAGATAATCGTCACTCCCATCCGCAGCGCCATAATATTAACGGTACACAATCAGGCAAAATGGGTTTATTTTCTGCCATTCTCTATGGATTGTTAAAATAAGATCGTGCCTTGGAAAGAGAATTAAATTCTCTAAAACGTTTATTCCTTGACAAATAAGTGTACTGTAGACCATTTTGGATATATCAGCACTATAAATATAACAAACTGCATTCTTTTAGAAAACGACGTAAAATGTCGTGAATTTGACGAACGATTTCTAACACTTTGATTGAATTTGACACTCGTACAGAATTGGATGCAGAATTTTATGCTCTACAATTTATTACTGAACTTTATTTTAAATAGAATGCTTAATGAGCTGAAAATACGTGAATATTTCGTGGTTTTTAGTCCACGGAAACTTTTCCCGGCGATTTTAGAAATGGAAAACTTGGTTTTGTCACTAATGGCCAAAACTTATACAAGTTGCGCAAAAAAATACCCGACCTTTTCGTTCGCGAAGTCATTTTTTTACATCCGATGACGTCACGCCTTTAAAAAAAACAGCAATCTACAAGCGAATGGTATATCAAAATTGAAAAAAATAACACATTGAAAATTATGCCATCATTAATCTCTTATCAATTAAATTAGGTTATAGACGGATTTAGGACCACGTCCCGCCCATATACTAATGGTGACGTCGAAGTAATATACTCACATCTGCCGAGAATAATTCCTAAATAATAATATAGTTTTATTATTTTAGTATTACGTTAATGATGACTATTTAAATATTTGTAATTTTCCTTCATTGCATCCTCAAAATGAAAAAGGAATATGTAATGTTTAATTTATAACCATATTCAAGATATTCCCTTCATTTGCCAATGGCGTATAAGGGGGCGGGAATTGATGGATATGACGTTACATCGGTGACCTTATACTCGTCTTGTTCTAAATTAAATCACAAAGTGATTAGGAATTATTGAAATGCTATTTCAGAATAACTATCCCAGAAAAGTTGTGTGGTACTTATATTCACTTCTAATGTCTATATTTGGCTGTGTTTCTTATTATTAATCTGAAATTCGTCAAATATGACATACATTTAATAATTTAATTAACTAACAAAATTTATTAGTAATTCTTTATCAGTAATGTAATTATTACTTTAAATATTCAGATTAATAAATTGTATAGAATATATAGATTTTTTACCACTTCACTGTTACATTACACGTATACATTTCGCTGTGTGTAAGAACATTCTTAAGAACCGTTCATAACAATTCAACATCTGCCGATCAAACTCACAATTTTTTTTCTATTGTAAAAAATGCCTTCATTTAACTTTTTTTTTTGCTTTCACATTAAGTTTCAATGCTATTTAATAAGACCTGAATTTCCAAAACCAATTTAACGTTCCACCTGTTCTACAAAGTCCAACAGTTTACCATAACAAAGTTATTATTGAATAACATAGTTATTCAATAACTAATATATTATAAATATTCTAATATATTATAAATATTCTAACTTCGCGAAACGCGTTCCTTGCTCCAAAGAGTATCCACGTCACAGACATCTAAACCCGCAGGGCGAAGTTACTAACAACGAACTTTTAAATCACATTTACATAAATAAATAGTTACGGTCATAATGACACGTCACATTAGTATACCTTATTATTTATTCCATTAAGGTTCGAATTAAGTCCCTATGGAGATTAGTATTTCGTATATATCACGGGGCAGTCACCACGTTTCTTAACATTTTATTCTGAAAAGTTTGGATGCACTTAATGTTTGTGTCACAGACATCGACAAAGAAAATACTGAAGAGTACCTCCAGCCATTATAAATCGTTTCGAAGATACAAATATCTTCAATAAGTGAGGTTATTCTTTTTTGTTCCGTCCATTTTATTGAACAATCTATGTACGTCACAAATTATAGCACAAAATGTCCAGAATTTGAATTTAAAACCGTGTGGTTTTATGGATCAGGGAGGTTTAGAAGGCTGGAAACAGATAGTTTAAAGTAGGGAACGCATTTCCCACCGTTGGGAATGTAAATCGGGAGTTCCACAGGGTTCCAAGATTCGTCCCTTGTATCTAGTCTATGTAAATGACTTAGTTCTTGACATTAATTCTCAGGTGTAACTTTTTTGCTGACGATTTTGTAATATATAGAAAAATTAAGAGTGAGCTTGATGAAGAACTTCTGAAAAAATATTTAGATAAAATAAGAGATTGGACAGTTGTGAATAAAATGAAAATTAATTTTAACAAGTTTTTTAGGTGGCAGAAAGAAATAGTAAAAGAACTCAATATAAAGTAACAGTACAAGAAAGTATCTGTAAATACCTGGGTATAAATCTGAATACGGGTTGGGAACATCAAATCGAATATGTGACTATGAAAGTCGTTTCATTTCATTATAGGAGTTATATAATAGATTTTTTGCATAACTGTAATTCAAAGGAAAATCAATTTATGTCATGAAAGTAGCTATCCAGTTTTTTCGTCATCAAAAGAGCGCTTTCGTGTTTACCAATTCAGCTGGATTCCTGTGTCACGCACTGGAACCCTGAAAAGGGCAAACTCTGAAACACGCGAACTTGCATATAAATCCCTCGAGAGTCTTCTGTTATAGTATTGTATTGGTTGCGATCCGTTCAGAAAATATCAGTTCGAGGCACTGGAAAGAATACAAAGGAGATCGACAAAAATGTTTAACCAGAGTCCTGGTATCGGAAATGATAAAGTTCAACTATTAGGTGGGAAATGCACGTATTGGTGCTCTTTTTAAAGTGTATACAGGCCAAAAATCTTGAGAGAAGAATATTACATCCAAG
Organism: Zhengitettix transpicula; assembly: GCA_037074705.1. NCBI lineage: Eukaryota > Metazoa > Arthropoda > Insecta > Orthoptera > Tetrigidae > Zhengitettix > Zhengitettix transpicula. The sequence continues at coordinate 15,375,777 of CM073593.1, read as the reverse complement.
TTGGTAGAAGCAAATTATTAAAGTAGATGGGATCAAGGAAAACTTTAAAACCGATGTCGGAAATTTTTCGCTTTTAAACCGGACTATAAGGATTTAACAACTTACCTGGAGAAGTTTCTGAAACACTTCGTCGTCCAGGGAAGATTACGGAAGTGTACGTCATAGTGAAGTGAAACTGTAGTGCAACAACAAATTAATTAAACAATGGAAATTTTAATTTTAATTTTCAGGAACTCTTTACCTAAGTTTGTGTGTATGATTGTTATTTTTTCTTATTGTGTGTAATTTACATCAAATGCAACACAATTGCAATAAAATTATTCAATCATTCATATCAGAAAATAAGATTTGAGATTATAAGCACAAAGAAGTGCATCGCCAGCCATTTATAAGCATTTTTTAAATTTAAAGAAACAATGAAATGTTTAAAATTTACAGTTTGATAAAACGTATCATGTAATGTTAATTAAATATTTAAAAAAGGTGTAACCAATTCATTTTAGTCTTTCAGTATCCACAATAGTTGACTCCATGGATTGGTGCTATATAGATATGGACGAGGGGTACATCATACATCACTAACATAATCGTAAGTTACTTTCGTGACATTGGTGAAGATTCAGTCCTACATAACCTCAGTGAAGTGGTTTCACAGTTACTAAGTTATGCGTAAATATGTTTCCCACCCACTCATACAAAAATGTACACATACTTGTAGGTCGTGCGATATAGAAATTCGTGCAGATGCGCAGTAGAAGGAAGAAGGTGGAGTGGAGGACTCCCCTTGCAAAGAAATAGAAGTTGGATAATGTTTATTGCCGTAATTTGCAAAAATATAAAATGGGAAATCGTCAATCATATAATAGAAGTATAACATATAATTAAATTAAATATAACTTATATTTTAATATAACGTGATTAATACTTAACATTATGTTTACCGATATTATTAAGATACACTTTTTTTAAAAGGTCAGCCATACAGTAGCGCCGCTTTTTAACTAGATATATTTTTTAGTTCTACTGCAAATAACTTCTCTACTTTCTTTATATATTCTGGGAGATTATTAAACTGTATTGTTTCCTTAACATATGGGTCGTTGCCTGTGCCTCCTTTATTTGTCCTGAATCTAAAATAATTTATCTTACTCCGACTATTGATACCTGTTATTTTCTTTTTTATGCATACTTTATTTTCATCAACATAATTACGTTCTGTACGTATAGAGCATATACAGTCACTATGGAATTTGATACAAAAGTTTCTGATAAGTTTCTGCCCTTTTTAGTCCAATTATGTATCTAATAACTCTTTTGTATGATACTTAAACTTTCATGTTTTTTTCTGAAGTAGCGACTCAAACTTCAATATGCCATAGTATATGTTTAGTAGGTATGAGGGAATAAAAAATACAGATAATCTATATCAAGCATATGAGTTTCGATTTATCTTTTTGCATAAGTAGTCTGTGTGTTCATCCCAAGTTAGTTACCAATTTTGTTAATTGTGATGCCTTAACTTTTACTTCATTGCATCATATATCAGTGTCCCTATCCATATGCAGGGTCCATCTATTAATAATAGTATATAGGATTTGTCGGATTTACTTGTAGTTGATTATTTATAAAGTATTCTAAGATTTTGTCCATGTTTTGTTGCATATTTTGCATAAGTTCGTTTTTTATGATATAATTGTACCTTTGGTAGGTTCTATTACGGGTATTTCATTAACATTAATTATAAATAATAATGTACCCAGTATCTATCCTTGAACCTGGACCAACGCCATTACTATTCTTAAAAACTTTAATTATATTCTACACAATTATTGGCAATTTTGCTTGCATTTCAATATCTGTTTCGTAGTATAAGTTTTCTTTCTGATTCATTTTTTAATTACTTATTTTGAGGTTAATATATAGTTTCTAACTTGCAAATGTTTTAATTTTGTAATATATATATATATATATATATATATATATATATATATATATATATATATATATTATTTAGGTGTATTTCATCGGAATGGGTTTTATAAGTTGCCACGGCCTTCAAGCAGAAAGTCAAGTTGATCATTCTGTTATGTATTATCCAAAGACATATATAAACAACAATGTTTATGTATCTCTTTGGTATTATCATTGCAAAGAATTTGATGACTTAAGTGTGTTATCTTTGTTAACAGCTATCATCCTTCATTTCGTCAAGTTTCAACTTCAGTTTTAGTATTTCTGTTCAGCAGTTTTGACATCGGGTGCTTAGCACTGTATAACATATCATGCTGTTCTTATTGGTCATTTCCTGTTTAATTTTAACTACTCATGGGTTACAACGAAAAGTATTAATTCATTTTATAGTTTTCCCAATAACATGTACTGTACATCAAATTATCAGTAATGAATCGTCTTTTTTTCTTTTAGATGAATTCAACCGTTAATCCGAACTGTCAAAGTAACTGTACTAAATTTTCTGTAATGCATGTCAAAGCTGAAGGGCCGAATGATACCCTCCATTATATATGGGATTTGACTGCAATTCCAGGAGTTCTATTAGCTCTTACTTCTAAAGAATCTGTCCTTTCAATAGACTGGTCAAATTATGAGAACGGAACTAATAATTCTATTTCCTTTTCGCCACCACCAATTTATACTTGCGGTTTCTTATTCAACCAGGTACGAAGCTAAGTAATATTGTTTTCTGACGTTTTTAAATACATATACTTTTATCATTTTGATCTTGCTTATAGTAAAATATAACTATTTCCACATAAAGTTTTCTTAGAATATTTAACCTTCAAGCCAGCTTTTATTGCTTTCGGAAGAAATATTTATAAGCTTTTTGCAAAGCTATAAAATATTCGATTATTACATTAGTCCCAGTTTGTATTCAGTGATATATTTATAATTCTGTTATGCAGCATTCTGTCTTATTGTGGCTTTATCAAATATAATTTTTTGGATTGTTTCTTCTCATGAATTGACATTTAATTTTTTTTCAGGTTATTGAATTCAATGATGTTAATGACACAGGCTACTTTAATCCCAGCGTAAATGAATTTGTAGTATTAAATCTAAGGAATTTCAACTGGAAAAGATTGAAATATCAACTAGATGAAAACAGTGTTGTTGTGAAAGTTGAAGGTTCTGCTCATACTGTTGGAAATAACAGTGGAGTTTTAAATCTTCAGGTAATTAAATTTTGCTCAATCATAAATATTTTAAATTAAGTCTTCTATATTGGCCTGTGGGCACAACTGAAAGTAATAAAAGTTAAAAAAAATTAATAGCAAGAAATGTCTTATTTAGAGTTCAACATTTTATAACTTAAATGGACATTTTTAAATGAAATTATGGCTAAAGGATACTTTGATGGAGCAATGTGACAGTGTACTCCCCTCTTCAACCAAGCCCTGTCTCTGTGCATCCTCTGCCTCTCTCTACTACTGTGATGTCACAACTTATAAATTGATTTTGAAGTAATCAAAATTCACTCATTTAAGCCATATGTATGTGGTATTTATTTTATTACTTTCATTTGTTTATTGGCTACTCCATTATCTGTTAATTTCTTATACAGCCTTTTTATATTTTCAATATGATGACATTCCATTTGTGTGTATGTAAAATTTATATTATATTTGTCATTTAAGTGAACTAAATAAATAATTTGGTTCATCTATTTTGTAGTTGCCTTTTCAAGTGTAAATAATAATGAAACAAGTTTGTTGACATTCCTTGAAAGAATTGAACAGCAAAATTACCTTTGTAAGCAAGACATAAAAAATTTAACTTTTGTTAACAAAGTAAATTATTTGAGAAGTTATAAAAACAATTGATGACCTTTTTTAATATTATAATGATGTTTTGGTACCCTTTTGTATCTTCAGGTATTTACTTACAGAGGATGTGTCAAAATGTTGTCATAATATAAAAAACAAAATTGTCTAAGGTCATCAATTGTTTTTATTAATTTAAAACAGAGGTTAAATTAAAAGTTAAATAATTGAAAATTAGTTTCTATTGTAAAATGAATTAACTGTTTCAATAATTGTGAGAGATACGGTTAATTTAATTGCTAAATAACATAGATGAAGTATAAGGTTTTAATATATCATCATTGCAAACTGTCCCATGCAATAGTGCCCATTCTTTTCGGTCTGTAGGAACTTTGGACAATATTGTGAAAGAACCGTACATTCTTTCAGTGAAAAATGCAATTTTATTCTGTATGTGTGTAAGAGTAACACACTTAAAAATAAAATTTACCACACTTTTCCAAAAGAAACCTTTAAAATACTGCCATGGGCAGATTGATTATATATATATATAAATATATATATATATATAAATATATATATATCGAATGTATCAATGTTGTGTTCAAAAATTTTCAGTTTATCATTACAAGTTTTATTAATTAGCAGTTTTTGACTTTTTGCAATTGTTCACATTAAACTTTGTCAAAGATTGAAGACTTCACCTAGAAGCTTTTAGTCGTCTAAACGTTGTGTTCAAATATATTGTACCCATGAGAAAAATGATAAATTATTAATTTTATCCATTATACTTCTACTCAATACTACTAGATATATATACCAATAAATCATCATATTTATTTTGCCGAAAATAAAACATGTATAATGTGTGTAAATTAGTATAGATAAATCTCTAGTGAGAATTGAACCTAGGACAACCACATAATATGCAGTTGTTCTAACCCATGAAGTATCCATTTTTATTGTCACATCTTAGCATTCCTAGCCTGTTGTATAGACCTGAAAATGGGCTCACCTGCAATTTTACATTTTTTAAGAATATAATAAATTTATACACACTATATATTATTATTGTACTTCTGAAACATTTCAGTTAATTTTAAGATATCCTATATCTCTGTACGACAGATGGAGAAGGCTCACATGACTCACTAAAAGGCTAACACGGTGGTTAGTGACTACTAAGAGTTTATCTTAGGTTTGACTCCCAGTCCTGTCAAGTTTTTTTATTCTATTCTGTTACTTATTTTTCATAGGTTTAGAACTGAGCTTGATTAAATGCATTTCTTCTGTTCATGCAGAATATTTTATACACAGTTAACTTGAAAGTAAACACAATTTTCTATTAAAATGATTAATTTTAAAACATTTCATTAAACATCCTTCCACAAGTGTGAGCATTGTGAGTAAATTTATAATTTGTGCTTCTTACATTTAGGTGAAAGGATTTGGTTATTTTGATCACGGAGATGAATTACCTCGGTTAGTTCATACAGCAAATACGACTCAAATTGATGTAGAGTTCATTAATTTTTCACCCAACTTCAGTAATTCAAGATATGCAATACAGTTGGTTATTGTTAGTGAAGATGCAAGCAATAATACAATGACCATAGTCTCAAGAAAAAGTTTAGATGATGAAAATGCTCCTGGAGTTTTCACGGTAAGATTATCTCAGCTATTTTATTATTAAACTAGCATGGTATGAAACGTAATTTTATCAGACTTTGGTTAATCAATTTTTGGGATTCAGGTGATTGTAGAAGACAAAATGAAATAGGTTAAAATTATTTTTGTCTCTACTAGCACTTGACCATCTCTACATATTATCACTTTAAGTCTACTGCATAGGGGCATGTTGTTCAAATTTCCATCTTCACCTTGCCCCTTACTGAGCATCTCTCATAATCACCAAATAAATTCTTTCTCCATTAATGTAGTCTAGTAGCTGTACTTTTCTTCCATGACCTGCAACATGACATGTCATTTGATGATGTATTACAGTTAACAATTTCTCCTTAGTAAGTATTCAAGCAGGGTTTTCTTTCTCTTAGAAACTTTCATCAAGATTAATCTCTTCTTAGAACCACTATCATTTTCAACCATTTAAGTCCACTTAATTTTTTCAATTCTATTCAAAGCATGTATCAAATTTTAGATTCTCTTTATTAATGCCAATGTTCCTGATCCACTCAACCTCAATTATTGAAATTTAAAGAACTTCTGCCTGTCCTGAATGGCAATGCTGGGCTTCACTACCTTGTTTGTGTGTGTATATAACACATTTGTTGATTGTGTAGAGAGGGAAAGGAGAAGGAAAGACTGATAAGCCACATTTACCCCTTTTGATTTTCCATACCAGTTTTATATATAACACTTCAGGAAAATGTGTCCTTAACCTGCATGCAGTTCAGACCTTTCCTGACAATACAACTCCCTTCAGAATTTGAAATTTTTATTCTTCAGCCTGAGAGGAACAACTGTCTATTTTAGACAAGTCTACTTTTCTATATGCAAAATAGAATAAAATTTCAAATTTTTTGAGGGTCTTCCTGTGTCCTTTGAACTAAATGCTCAGCTGGGAGATTGTGACATTCATATTCATGGATGTATGTGCATGCACTCTTAAAAGTGAATGGTTGAGTTCAGCATCTGATGAATCAGGCTGCAAAGTTTTAAGGAAGGTGGCTCTCGACCTGAGCAGTCATTGGAAATTGTGTTTTTGAGTTTGACAGTCCTGGCTATTTGCTCAGGGAGATGTCTTTTGGTCTGGCCAATAGAATTCAGGGCAGTCTGCTATTAATTTGGTAGATACTATAAAATGAGAGAGAGATGATATTTTCCTTAATTTTGAATTTGCTTTCTTTGTAGCATTCTGGAGGACAGTGGTAGGTAGATTGAAGGATATGCCACATGGCATCTGTTCCTGCTGCAAAGCTTGCAGCCTTTGCTTATGTGGGCAGGTGGGGGTGTGTGGTTTACAGGGGTGGACTAGTAATGCTTCAACCCTCGCGCTCTCTGAGTCTGAATTTAATTTCCTATGATCCAGTCCAAATCCTGGACTCTAGATCCTCTCTATAATACCTTAATTATTATTGACCACCCTTGGCACAATTAATGTATGTATACGTGTATACATATGTGTGTGTAATTGAATAAATGTGTATGTATATATACAAGCTTATATGTATATGGTTATGTACATATTATTCAATTACTTATTACAAATTCTCCATTGTGATGATACCTTGAGGTATAAGAGAGTTAAGTTAGTTGATGAAGTTATCAGCTTATCTAAATAAATAAGTGTTCCCTCATCCTTTTATTTGTAGAACTATTCAAATAGATGTCAATTTTACTTTTATTGAAGGGTATTTGTCCATTATTTTATTTCAGTTGGTTGATATTGTAACTCCATCCAGTTTATTAAATGCAAGTGGTGGATATCTTCAGTGGAGGCCTGTTGCATACCTTTCACAACAGAGAGATATTTCAAATTCTTCATCTTGCAGAGTTTACAATATTCAATATGTTAATCAAAGTAGTGTCTTAAACACCTTATTGTCTGCATATTACACCACCTTTGACAAGAATGTATTGCTGCAGTCTGCAACTATTTCGTTTGGTGAATCAGAAGATGGCTTTTATAAAAAAACTGAATACACAGCTTGGTGAGTAATGTCTATTTTGTTCTAAAATATAGTGTGCTGGAATTTGACATCCTAATAACTTAATGAACATCCTAAATGTAACCCATTAGTCTTTATCAAGGGTCAAATGTTGTACAAATTATACTTACTCTTGTAATAAAATTAAGCCAGTGATAGAGGCAGCGGCTTAGTGTAGCTGATTATTAACTTTTATAACACATTCATTGACATCAGATATGTTGATAATTTTTAAAATCAAATTTTACAGCTGTAATGTCTTAAAGTTCTATTTTTTTAATTTGACATTACAGACTAGAATTACTGAAAATATTTTTGAAACTTTAGTGTTACACTTTCAGCCTGCCTATAGCTCTTTATGAAACACAAGAATAAGATGAGCAGTTTGTTATAACTGCTTCAAACAATATATATATTTTTTAATATTAGCACAATTCTGTTATCTTAAATTTTTGCAAGGGTGATGCAATTGAAGCTTCAGAACAAGTTATTGAACACATTACACATTTTTTCATATTCTAATTCAATGTTTCTAAGAGTGCACAGGAACCAGAAATTTTATTAGTTTCTTTTATTTGAATCATTTTGATGTAAAACGAAAACATTTCAGGTTATCCCTACTTGGTTATTTAATTTCTATATGTTCATTTGGTGTTCTGAAAATTTTATTGTGGGTAAATAAATTTGTGTAACAGCTGTGATTTGTTTCCAAGTTTAATTTTCACTTTTAAACATCATTTTAAATATAGTTAAAGTGCTTTCAACATGCTCATGATGTTACCATAAATTTTATGACCACCACCTTGTTTTGTATTATATTTTCAGTCATATAAATTTGGCATCAAATCTATTTAAAAGAAATTTTTGACAAATTTTAAAGTTTTCGTTAAAGGAATAGACAACTTTCTCTATAGATGGCACACACATTAACTTATGATAATATTTGTTATTCCTTTATTATTATTATTATACGTTTGAGCAAAAGAAATGTAAGGTTTATCTGTTCAAGACCACTAAATAATTTGTAATTCATATAGTAAAAGATGAAGATTACTCCCTCAAGTGTTTATCTTATTGTGTCAATTTATAGAAGATTATAAACTGATATTAAAATAGTTTGTTAGCTGTTAAAATGTACGTATACCTGATTAGTAAATTCATAGTCTCGGAGCTGCTTTGTCAACTTAAGTAAAGAAATAACTTCTGCTGATATTTAAACAATAATTTTGTTTTTTGAATTTTAAAAATAATTTTCCTTAAAATTTTAAAGATTCTTGTATGTGTGTGTTTAATTGCTGAATTTATAAATTTCAGGACATTTGCAATTGGATATGGATACCCTCCATCTGAAGAATTCTCACTTCTTATAATTTTGGTTATTAGCATTGGTCTAGGGCTTCCTGCAATTCTTGTTGTTATTAGTGGAATAGTTTTGTCAGTTAAAAGAGCTGCAAGGAAGAAAGATGATCTTTTTCTTAGTCGGTGACTTTGTTGCATGCCTAAGAAATAAGGGTATTTTTTTTCCTTTTCTATTGAATTTGACTGGAACTGTTTTTTATAAAAAAAATCACCTGAAGTGTCTAACTTAATGAACAGCAATACCAAAGTACTTCATACACCAATTTACTTTTGTTGGTGCTCTATTTATTCGGAAGTTTTTATATTTTTGGTAGAAAATGTGCCAGATAGTTCAGTTTTGTGAAGTAGACTTAAATAAATGTTCCTCTACAAATAGTGAACTTGCTATGGTTTGTTTGTGAATATTGTACATTTATCAGGACTTATCAGGTATTATTGTGCATTTGTTAGCAAAATGTGTTCACCATAATATATAATCTATGGTGCTAAGTGTGATATTCTTTATTTTAATATACATTGTTAATTTGTGATATAATTTCTACTATTGTGATAAATAATTATGCTTGTAAGCAATTTTTTTCACAGAGAATTTTATACTGTTAAAATAAAATTTTATGAAAAGTCTTTGTGCTCTACATGAATTATATATGCAACTTGTCTCCAACTCCAAACACACATGTGGCAAGGTGTTAAATGTTTCACATTAACTTGGGAATTCAAGCTGTCTTTACGAGCATACATTAATACTACTTCAATTAAAGTACAGCTCATGAGACTTAACAAGACTTGTCAAAGTAAGATGTGCAGTGGTCCATGCATAGTGGGGGTAAGATGGAGCTCAGTTCGAGGCTATGTTTTGGCAAATTGGTAGTGAAAAATCTATTTTGAAAACATTGACATGAGGAAATATATTGTGTTAAGTTTATGATATGATTTACGCAAAAAAATCATCCCTGAAAGTTACACATGATGGTATAGCACGTGATAAAAAGGCCTTGCTGCTGTTTGTTTATCCTGTTTGTAATGAATGTTTTTAAGAACAATTTGTCCAAGAGGGGGCTCCCATTGGACTACAATGCTCCCTTCCTCCTTATTTTATTGCCGAATTAACGGGTTGACATAAACCTCTCCAGCTATAAATGTAAAATTTTAATGTAATTTGAAATTGAATTACAAAACTTTGCTTTTTAGTGTATAAATGAGTCTGGTAAGTATGGAAGCAATAAAAGTTAGTTGAATACAGGTTATCTCTTTCTATAACTCTTCATAAATGCCTAGAATTGTCCTATTAAGACAGCACAATAAGAGTTTGTGTAAACTGATAAAAAACCTAAATTTGCTAGGCAAATAATGCAACATTTATTTAAATACTGGACACAAAAAGCAAACCATCTAATCTGAAAAGCAAGGACTAATCTGAAGGGTTGGAAGAAGAAAAAACAATGAATGTGAAGAAAAGTGATGAAATGTCGGTAAAAGTATAGGAAAAAGAGAAATTGATGTAGATTATTGTTTAAACACTTAGACATTTTGTGAATTTGTGATATGACTTGCCAGCATGATATTCAGGCCTACTGAAGTGAAGGCAAGTGACTAAATATGGAATGGTGGGGTCCAGGGTCATTGAAAAGCAAGAATGTGCACAGTGAGACATCCTGCATCAGTTTTTGGTGTTCTTACACTTGTCTATAAAGAATTCCTACCCAGGACACCATGGTATATGGAAATACTGAAGTGTCCTGTAGTGGATAAAGTGAGTGTGTCTCACATATGCCAAACAAGGTGACTTTGATCATGCTCCATGAAATTCCTGGCCAAACCCTGCTTTTCTGGTGTAGCTGTTCCTGGCCAATGGGAGACGTCATTCAATCGCCCATCTACTCCCCAGATTTGTCTCCCCCAGACATTTTCTGGTTCCCCAAATAGAAATCTGCACTGAAGGGCTCTAGGTTCAAACATAATGTTATGACCCAACTGAATGCTATCTTTGAAGACTACTCCGCCAGGAGTTTTGAGTGCTTGTATATTGCATTACCATTGACAGAGATTACTTTGAAGGCAGAAACTGCTTTCAGGTAAGCCAACAATCTGTTTGCGATGCACACACACATTCACTAAACTTTCTGGACCAAGGTATATTAATGTTTAACTTCATTTTATTGTTATTGCAACAAACTAACCTAAAACACAGGTTTAGTTTGAGAGATGTCCGCTTTCCTATTGGAATAGTTGGCCAGCTGCCTCCTAAACTGGTTAAGGCATGGAGAGGGGAATGCTGTGACCCCGCAGGAAACCCATCTCCCGCCATCAGATGGGCCTGTTCTTTCATTCAGTCCTGAATTTCCAGCCAAGGTTTTCATGGAGTGTAGCAATTTCCCTTCTTGCCTGTGTCACATTCCACCTTGGGAGCTTTACTTTTTTGCTCCCAGGTCTTGTGTTTGAGTAAGAATTTCATGGCCCTTATGTGCACCCTTTCTAATTACTAGCCATTAGATGTCAACCTTTGTAGGACTACATTGTACGATCCTTGTGTCAGCCTTCAGCACAAACTGTCCTACACAGAATCCAACCTCAGTATCATTTCTCGAGTTGGGCTGGGCTATTTCTAAAAAAAATGTATTCCCTTGTAGCATATCGTAAAAAACTGAAGATATTGTCTGTTGCAGCTTAAATGGAAAATAAAAATACGAGTCAATTATGTTTGCAGAATTAATTATGATACAAAATTGTTAAATAATATAAAGATTACAAAAACTATTTAAAAATGGATAACAGTTTTGAGTAGTTACTTGAGAAATTTTGTTCCCCTATTACAAAAACTGAAACTAATACGTGAATCTATATCTCTTCTATACATTTTTGGCTACTGGAAGAACCTGGTAATTTCAGTGTGTGATTTTTACTTCAGTTCTCTTTAAAAACTTGTTCATAAATAAACAATTTTATTCCTCATGATTGCTATATTTCCTGTAGCAGATTCAATGGGTAAACTGTCTTTCTATAATATTTGCTGTAGTTTAAATTTTTACATAATGAGCAATTTTGGTGGACTGGTTTGCAGGCATGTTTATTTGATGGACAAGTGAATACTCTATACAATTCTAAGAATTATGATAGGCCAATATTGTCTATATTGAACACTGGTAAACTCAAAAATAAAATATGAATTTAAATTATATTTAGAAAATTAAATATTGGATACTGTTGGATGCAGACATTCTACTGTGCCACACACAGTGTGTCTTGATAGACGTTGGAGTAGTGGATGGACATTTTGGGTGCCTCAGGCTCCAACAACCTGCAAACTGAGTACAGTCCTGCGTTAAATCATGGGATGAAATGTTGGAACGTGAATGGCTTACTCAAGAATTTATCTGTTTTTCCTATATGCTGCATCATAGTGGGCATACTAATGATATATATGCCACTTATTTGGACTTCTCATTTCACTTTTTGACAGTTCTCATTACAAAGTGCAAAATATTCTGTGTCTACCTTGTAGCATAATTTACCTTCTCCTCCCACCTGTTGAAATAAATGCCTAGATAGTTACAGTTCATGTCCTGCACCACTGTATCCCATTCTATTATATTCCAAGGTAAATTGAAGGCTCATTTTTGGAAAACTGATTGTGTTATCTTCCATTGTTATTTTTTATTTTATTTTGCTTGGTCCACCTCAGCAGGTCCAAGTCGTCTGGAGGATATCAATTTCTTTCTCATAATTTAGTTCCCTGTAGAGTACAGACTCATCTGTAAAAAGTCTGGTGTAAGCATTTATACCATTTGGTAAATCATTAATGAATATTAGAAAGAATAATGGGATAATTACTAATCCCTGTGTGACTGCTGATAATACAGATTTGACTTCTGAAATATCTTTCCTAACTAAACATTTTGTAGCCTAATAAGATAAAGTAGCCAAATACAAACAAATGAAGTGGTGATGTAAATACCACACAAAATTTCTGGACACCTTGTGTTCTTTCGTCAGGTGCAGAGAATACACAAGTGACACAAATAATAAAATGCAATGACCAATATGTCGCTTTTGTGTTTTTCAACTGTATTGTATGTCAAAGTGAAAGAATTGTCACTCCAAGATTGCATAGAAGAAGCAAATGTTTTCAGAATACTGAAAGAGTTTTGGTTGAAAAAGGTTTGTGCCAGGTAGGTTCCAAGAATAATAAAAACACCATGGACAAAATCAGAAAATGCAAAAGCTGTAAGGAACAACACATCACGTGAACCAAGTGACAAAGTCAAAACAGTAAAGTTGAAATGAAGTGAAACACAATGACAATGGAAAAGCAAAGAGGGTTAGCATAAAAATACTGGATCATTGCCATTGTTGAGTTTAAAAGTATCAGCTTGTATGTTAACTGCAAAATATTATGTTTATGAAGCACTTCTGATATAATTCTGGAATAGTACCTGGTGTCAACATCTAAAATCTTAGCATTTTACCAATCAAATGAAAGTTTCAAACAAATATGTAGAGACTACAGGTTTTTTAAAGTGATTGTTTGGTTTGACCTATATAGCAGGAATTACAATAAGACTGAGATATTTTGTAAACTATATATTGTTTGATATAGGTGTCCAAGTGGGTCCTTGAAGTTTTCTATCCAGAAGGAAATTAGATCTGTAATATTTGATATTCTTTAAAATTTGGTAATACATTTGTAACAAAGAAAAACTTTGGATTGAGGTGATTGGGGAAGAGTAGCAGTAGGGTATTGGACTTTGATCGATCTAATGTATGTGTTTATTGTTAAATTAAATTAAAATGTACTCATTAGAAATTTAAATATTATAGACCATATTTATGTTGCGATGATGGAACTCGGAATATGTCTTTGTCTACAAGCCATTCAAAATTACATGGGGATGAAAAAAGACTAATAAAGAAATGTTAAAAAGGACAGGGATTTATTAAAATTCGGAGTTTCAAGTGTTCGACTTGTGGGGAACCTTAGTTCAAAATCTAGAGGCAGAAGAAAACATCCCGCAAGGTAGCCCCCTCCATCGCTTCAGGAAGATTCCACCTGCAAGAGCTGAGAACTGCTCCCACCGACCTCCTTGACAATTTCAGTTTTTTTTTTTTAGAGTGAAAGGCTACAGGAGGGTAATCGACGTGTTGGTAACTCCCCTTTAAAAGCATAGGAAGGGATTTGAAAGGGAAAATCCGTAAAATAGAGGAAGGTAGCCAAGGCTTAACTAGGCCCCCGGGCTATCGTATAAGGATCCTACCCGGCATTCGCCTTAAAGTGATGCAGGACAAACTCTAGAAAACCTGCATCAGGTAGGTCGGGCATTGGGTACTTGTCCCACGGTCTTCCGATAGCGGGAGAGGAGATTGCTGTGGGGAAGCAGCATTCCCTTTTCCGTGTCTCGACCAGATTAGGAGGCAGCTGGCCGACTGTTCCAATGGGAACAGAGAACAACTCTTACCGTATGCCCAAGATCTGTGACTCAGGAACATACACCTCTCAAAACAGGTCGAAGTAACTCGGCTTGTGTGAACCTTGGTTCAAAACCGGAGAGAGGAAAAGGCATCCGCAAAGGTAGCCCCTTGCGTCTCTCTTACAAGGTTCTGCCTACGTGCGAACATCCCTCGCAGGTTCTTCCTGCAAGAGAAGAGCCCTCGCAGACAGCTTTTATCAGGTATGTTTTTTTTAGGGTAACAGGCTACATGAGGGTAATCCACATGGTGGCAACTCCCCTTTAATAGCATAGGAAGGGATTTGAAAGGGGGGATGCGGAAGGGTAGAAGAAGGTAGCCAAGGGTTAACTAGGACCCCCGGGCTATCGTTTAAGGATCCTACCCGGCATTCGCCTTAAAGTAATGCAGGACAAACCCTAGAAAACCTGCATCAGGTAGGTCGGACATTTGGTACTTGTCCCACACCCTTCCGATAGCGGGAGAGGAGTTTTCTGTGGGGACGCAGCATTCCCTTCTCCGTGCCTCGACCAGTTTAGGAGGCAGCTGGCCGACTGTTCCAATGGGAAGGGGTTTTTTTAGGGCAACAGGCTACATGAGGGTGATCCACTTAGGGCAACTCCCCTTTAATAGCATAGGAAGGTATTTGAAAGGGGGGATGCGGAAGGGTAGAGGAAGGTAGCCAAGGGTTAACTAGGGCCCCCGGGCTATATTTTAAGGATCCTACCCGGCATTCGCCTCAAGGAATGCAGGGAAAACCTTAGAAAAACCTGCATCGGGTAGGTCGGGCATTGGGTAATTGTCCCACGTCCTTCCGATAGCGGGAGAGGAGTTTGCTGTGGGGACGCAGCATTCTCTTCTCCGTGCCTCGACCAGTTTAGGAGGCAGCTGGCCGACTATTCCAATGGGAATAGCGAACAACTCTTACCGTATGACAAGGTCTGCGACCCCGGAACATACACTTCTCAGAACAGGCCGAGGTGCCTCGGCTTGTGGGAACCTTAGTTCAAAAACGGAGAGGAAAAGGCATCAGGTTTTTTTTTTAGGGCAAGAGGCTACATGAATGTGATATTGAAAATAGCTACTAGAAGTTTTTATTAAATTTAGATGGATATATTTTTCTTTAAAGACATTTGTATGAGTCCCGCGAGTCGAACCCAATTTTTGCGAATAGTAACTTGTCAGTCTACTAATATACCTTTGTGGGAAGGGGGGGGGGGGTTCTAAGTTAATAATTCGATATTAATCTTGCAGTTTTAAGCCATTTGTGATGACTTACTCGTCATATTTACTTTATTTTCACTAGTCAATCTTGGGATGACGATCTGCCGTGATGTAGGTTTGACTTTTCCTCGTAATTTGTTGAATGACGTTTATTATGATCTGACTAAAATTTACGGGAATCTTCTCATTTTAGAAAGAGGTATCCGCTTCAATTATATAAAGATATATATATATATATATAAATAAACCTGATGAAATTGGATTTTGAAATACATAGATGAATTTCCAGGAATTTCCATTACATTCTTTTACAAACGATAACGCTTAATCAAACCATATTTGTATAATGAAGTCGCTGAAAATTTTGCCGCTTTTTCTCTTGACCTACGTTCGAAACTAAGGCAACAGACTTATTTTTTTGCACGATGCATTTGATTGACTATTATTTCACTAAAAAAGTAACTAACTATTTTGTTTCGGTTATTGGTTGATGATGACTAGAAATAAACTTGAGTTATATTAACGATGTACTGAAATTAAAAATAGTTGGTAATATTCTGTTCATAAAATAGATTTTTACCCCGTAACAAAATCTGTAAATTTATGGAACACGAGAAACTTCTGGCGGTTATATACACTGTAAATTTATTATTTGTGTAGCCTATGTTACGATTTGTAAAACATAGTGAAACATTACAAGTAAAATTTTTAGAAACTCTATAAACTTCATTCCTAAATTTGTCATTAGTCCTCTATTTCGGAAATGTGCTACGTTTAGACACATAGTAGCAGCTTGCTTCAATAGTAAAGATATTTTCCTTGTAAAAGGTTAATTTTGACAGAATGTAAAAAAAAATTAGAACCAATTGCAAGCAGAACATACATTTGATATTCTATGCAAAATTTATATAACATAAATTTCGACTAATATTTATGGAATAATGTTGCAATTCATGGAAATCCACTATAACATTACATACCTGATGAAGTCGTGGATTAAGGACGAAACTTTGTGAATTTCATGTTTCTTGTTCAAACATAACATCTGACATTTGGCTATGTTTATGCATTTATAATTAGTTAAATTTATTTGCTGAAGGTATAGTGAGTATTATTTAATTGATATTCGAAGAGACGATATTTTATTCAGCAATTAAAGCGCCTGAGCAATCTTGAGAAATGGGCGTACGTGTTTGTCACCGGGAATTCCTTGTGACTTTCGGCGCCGGTCTGACGCCGAGTCCAGTCAGAAATGTGTCGTCTCGTCTCATCTTGAAATTCTATCAGCACTCGAGGCAAGATGACGACACCTATCGTATTTTTTTTACTTCTTTAGGTGTAGACAGGCTATGTATAGGGTAATCCACATAGTGGCAACTCCCCTCTTATAGCATAGGAAAGGGATTTTAAAGGGGGGATACGGAAGGGTAGAGGAAGGTAGCCAAGGGTTAACTAGGGCCCCCGGGCTATGGTTTAAGAATCCTACCCAGCAATTCGCCTTAAGGTGATGCAGGTAAAACCCTAGGAAAACCTGCATCAGGTAGGTCGGATATTTGGTACTTGTCCCACGCACTTTCGATGGCGGGAGAGGGGGGCTCGCAGCTTTCCCCTCTCCGTGCCTTGACCAGTTTAGGACGTTTTAGGGTAACAGGCTAAATAAGGGTAATCCACTTGTGGCAACTCCCCTTTAATAGAATAGGAAGGGATTTGAAAGGGAGGATGCGGAAGGGAAGAGGAAGGTAGCCAAGGGTTGACTAAAGCCCCGGGCTACAGTTTAAGGATCCTACTAGGCATTCGCCCAAAAATAATGCAGGGAAAATCCTAGAAAAACCAGCATCAGGTAGGTCGGGCATTGGGTACTTGTCCCACGCCCTTCCGATGGTGGGAGAAGAGTTTGCTGTGGGGACGCAGCATTCCCTTCTCAGTACCTCGACCAGTTTAAGAGGCAGCTGGCCGACTGTTCCAATGGGAACAGAGAACAACTCTTACCGTATGCCCAAGATCCGTGACTCCGGAACATACACCTCTCAAAACAGGTCGAAGTGACTCGGCTTGTGGGAACTTTGGTTCAAAAACGGAGAGAGGAAAAGGCATCCGCAAAGGTAGCCCCTTGCGTCTCTCTTACAAGGTACTGCCTACGTGAGAACATCCCTCGCAGGTTCTGCCTGCAAGAGAAGAGCCCTCGCAGACAGCTTTTATCAGGTAGGTTTTTTTAGGGTAACAGGCTACATGAGGGTAATCCACATGGTGGCAACTCCCCTTTAATAGCATAGGAGGGGATGCGGAAGGGTAGAGGAAGGTAGCCAAATGGTTTTTTGAACTACGGTTACCACATGCCGAGGCACTTATTTTGAGAGGTGTATGTTCCGTTGTCACAGACTTTGGGCATACGTAAGAGTTGTTTGCTATTCCCATTGGAACAATCGGCCAGCTGCCTCCTAAACTGGTCGAATCACGTAGAAGGTAATGTGCGTCCCCACAGCAAACTTCTCTTATGGTATCGGAAGTCGTGGGACAAGTACCCAATGCCCGACCTGCCTGATGCAGGTTTTCTAGGGTTTGTCCTGCATTACTTTTAGGAGTATGCCGGGTAGAATCCTTAAACTATAGGCCGGGGGCCCTAGTTAACCCTTGCTACCTTCCTCTACCCTTCCGCATCCCCCCTTTCAAATCCCTTCCTATGTTATTAAAGGAGAGTTGCCACCACGTGGATTACCCTCATGTAGCCTGTTACCCTAAAAAAAAAAATAAGAAAAAACGTCGACGTTATATAGTCTGGGGAATTTCTTTAGCTTTGCTGTCCAAAAGGTACAGTCAATGAAAATGAAAGTAAAACTAATGCAGAGATAAGGCACCAGATCGTTGGGGTGAGTATAGTGGAATGTTGATTATCGGAGGAGTAGCACCGAAGACAACCACGACTTTTCCACTTTGGACGAGATCACTAGAACTTCTACCATTACTTGCGTTCATGTGAGACTGTGGATTGGACGCTGCAAACTGGGCAAGGAATGACGCAGCTTCACATCAGGATGATGTCAACGGTCGTGGTAACCAGTTATTCTCACTTCTCATGATTGTGCAGAACCTAATTTTGTCCCCACGGTTAATTCTTCATGCCTTGGTAGGTAAAAGTACATTTGTATTCGAGCAGTAAGTTCTGCGTCCAGTTCCATTTTAATTAACTGAAGTAAACCCAAAATTCCCGTGTGTTATGCATTACTAATGTAAAGGTTGAAATTTCCTCTTTCCAGCGGTAACAAGCGACGAAGTTGGGCCTTAAAAATTTCTAATGAACTCAGACCATGGCGGACTGCGGAACAAAGAAACTGATTCGCCAACCAACATTAGTTAGTGCATACCATCCATATTCTTGAATATCTGCTCTAAAATTTACAGTTGTTGTATCAAGCGATTGATTGAATGTTAAATTGTAAACAATTTATAAATATTACGGATATTGACTCGCAAATCTGTGTTCTGTTATAGACTACTTTGTTGTGAAACCTTAATTTAAAATTTCTCTGGTTTTTATTGTGTACATTTTTTTAAATAAGACCAAAGAGGACCTAGATTTTTAAGCAACTCAAAAATAAAATTATAATAAAAGGACCAAATGAGGCTAGTGTGCTTAAGGCAGACACCTTGTAATTGAAGGAGTTCTTATCCCTCATAACCAAGCCGGGTCGGAAAAAAAATCCGTGTTTTGAGTGTAACGCTGATCACTTGATATAATATCAACACCCATTATTTCATATATAAGGAATAAAATCAGAAATAATATAACTGTAAGGAATTTATGAATACTAAAATTTTAATTCTTCTTTAACATTAAAAACTACTGTGTATCATGTGTAAGAATGTAATTCTTGCGTCTAAGACATGCATTTTATCAATGAAAATGTTTGACAGTGCATTGACAATTTAAAAAAGATATGCAACCATCAGTTGGCTATTAAAAACTCGGGGGTTTTACAAAAAAATGAATTAATTTTGATTTTTAAATATTTGCGACCTTGAAATAGATAATAAAGAGTGTGGTGTGTAATTTTAAAAACCAAGGAAGTTCGGAAGAAAAACATCTGAATTCATGTTTTGAAGACAGTAATTATTTTGGGTCAAGCGAAACTTAAGTTAATAAACAATACAAAGTAAATTAAAACAATTATGAATTATTTTATTTGCCAAAATTGTGATTGTTTTAGGAAATAGTAAGGTTATTCATATCCAATAAGGGGTATTTATTTAAAGATGTTCACAATGGAGTAAATATATCAATACGATAACTTCTGTCATCATTATAAATTCATGTAAGTTCTTTACATTAAACTGTTCGTTGGAAGGGAAATATTCTAAAAACGGCCTTGTCTTCTATCTTACTCACTTTTCCATTTGTGTGTATTATATCACTTTGTTTCATTTTGCTATCGCCTCAATAATTTATCAAACCTGTGCGGACAATACAACAAAATTATTGAAAAAATAATAATTTCTGTCTATATTTCTATAGAAAAACGTTATGCTTCAGTTATGGAATATTTTGAGAATGTTTTTTCTCGTAAGTCTGATATATTTTTGTTTTCTAAACTTCTTTCATTCCTTTGACGGAGCAATTCGAATAGATAGTGAAAATCATTAATGAAGAAACTCGTTTATACGAGATCAGTGTTTTATCAAGTTTCAGTGTCATTAAATGACACCGGACGATTTAGGTGAAACTTGATTGTCAGCAAGACAATCTGTTCGGGATAATTTAACGTTTAAGGCTGTTTCGAAGCGACATGTTACTGCAGCAGCATGCGGGTGCAATATTAGTTGGTAACGAATTAAAGCAAAGCTGAAGGATTGGCATCTTCGGGTAACGTCGGAGATATTCGCGTCAGATCGATCCATTCGCCAGTTTCTCTCCTCCGCCGCTGCATGACGTTGGGCGCTGCAGTAAACAGTTGCGATGCAGGTTGCAGCAAAGACAGGGACTTGACTGGCCGTCGGAAAGGTGAAAGATAATTAAACCAAGGCTGCATACGTTATATTTGATTGTGTTGCTTTGCTAAATAGTTATTTGTTACTGTTGTTTTGTAAAAAAATTGTTATTTCAAATGTGGATGATTTATCGCGAGAACGTTTATGAGTGACCTAGCTGAGAATCAGACCCTTCAACCCCTCGACCTGCATTGGTAAGTTCCATTCGATTTCCCCTGACCTTTGCGTGTCTTGGCAACTTATTATAACCACCGTACATAAATATAATTTTTTTTCTGCACCGCCGATCGCTGTTATATATGCATTTATATTTTAAGAAATATGTTTCTACCACTTTTGCTTACAAACCCGCAAATCAGCAGCTTTTGGCTTTTGAAGCAATTAAAATTAATCACGCTTTTAGTGTATAATTAGTTTTATTTAAGTTTTTTTCTTGAAATATAAGAAACAACTCGACCACGGGGTATATTGTCCCCAGGTATATTGACGCATTCTTCTGGTCTGTCCGGCCACTGAGGTACTGCAGTCCTCAGGCTCAACCATTAACACCGTTATCTTTGAATACATTCAACAGTATTAGAAAAATTCATTATAAGTCACACTGACAATTCATAATAGGGTTCACACAGAATTCATTAATATATCAAAGTAAATGATGTTTGGGAGAAATTATGATTGTACAATATTAATATGAATCTGGTAAAAATGTTAAGCAATTAATTTAAATATATATCAAATTTAAATTAATTATTTTTAACTCACATTTAAATTACGCTCAAACATAACAGATTATCTGGGTAAATCATGAAATAGTTTACTTTTTAAGCTTCAGAGCATAATTATTCAACGATTACTGTGTTAAATAATGTACCAATTATTTATATAATTACTACGAAAGATAATTCATACGTAATGGTATTACAAATGACTTTATTTCAAAACGTTTATTGTTCATGGAATTTAAATATTTGGACAGCGAGAGTTAGGTTTTGTAGGATTATGGGTAATTTTCTCTGACCTTTCTAATGAATAAATTAGTCTTAAATATTAAACAAATTGTCTTTGATCAATTTATTAATTTTTCTCTGCTCTCTATAGTGAAGTAATTAGTTTTAAATATTAACCCAATTGTCTTTATTCAATTGAGTCTTAATAACGCAAATGTTTGATTAGTTAAACTTTTAAAAAAGTATGACAAATATTAAAAAAAATACAACAATTTAAGTATAAGTAATAGAAACAAAATCAGCGATATGAAGTTTACAATACTTTTACGTTTAGGGTAACTTTAAGAAAGTGAAAGCCCTTCACACTACAGGTGAAGAAATTCAGCACTTGGAAAATGAAATTCATAAATTGAATAAATCGCTAACGAAATATAAATGTTTAACACTTTAAGTCTTAAACAGCGTATAATCCCAAATTTAGTATTCAAAAATCTCCAAATAATAAAAAGTTTCAAGTCGATTTATGGTTTTTTAGGTCATAGACGTACGAGAATTAATTGCTAATAGCATTTTGATAAGAATTGACAAATAAGTGGTTGACTGGCAACGAGGCTAGGTTTATCTGCAGTGGCGTAGAGTTCGGAAAGTGTCGTGAGGTCTCGGTTATTCTCGTCGTCGGCGCCAGTTCGATATATCGAGCAATGTAGCAAATCAACGTAGGACGACCGTCGGCTTTTAATCCATCATTTATGCGACAAGTTATTTTTCTTGTCTTCTTGACAATGCTTGACTAATAAGAAAGTCAGCGGTCTCTGTTTTATGAATTCACGGTCTTTCTTCGGTTAGTAAAATATTTGATTTTTTTTAAATAACATTTTGCTTCCTTTCTCTTAAGTTTTAAAAAAATACAGAAAAAGTATAAAGAAACAAAATTACTTCAAATAAATCACTAATTTTCATTATAATCGTCAATTTTTTATTCTTCTGAGATCTCGGCACTAAATACTAAGATGTTTTTTGATTTTTATAACTTTATTAAATCTTATATGCTAGTTTGAAACAAACCGTAATGATTATATATGAAAAAATATAGTAAATGGACAGCGTAATAGTTCGTGGCATATTGAAACATATTAGAATTTCCATGAGAAGTCTTCAAATCATAATGGGAAATTTTCTTTTCTAGTTGTAAAATATATTTTTGTAAAATAATTCCTGTTTCTTAAGTAAACAGTTAGCCGTCACGTTTGGGTGGCAATATATTATATTTCTCGCTTTTTTCTGTTCATAACGGTATACGTCTTAAAGGTTTATATAACCAAACCGTAAATTTAGGTACTAGGTTCAACACAGTTTTGCGATTTAATAGATTCTCAATCAGATTACAGTGTTCTATTTTCAGAAAATTAGTGTAGAGCGTAGTAATAAGAGCGTAAAGCAATTATTGCATGAAACTTCGTTTAAACAACCCGCCCTTTTCGCGTATGAATAAAAGAATAAATGTTGGTAATCAAATTTGTAATTTGTTTTAAGTTACCTTCTTAATTGCCTACTGATGACTACTAAAGAAGATAAAATTTATTTTTAGTTATATTTATCTATTTTTAACGTATTTACAACACACTATTATTGAAATAACGAATTACTATTTCATAATATGGTATAAACATTTTAAATTAATTTTTAGTTGAGAAGGTTTTGATAGGTTATAAATAAAATCAAACAAATCCCTTCACGGATAAATTTAAGCTGCAAGGAAAGTTCGTTTTTCCCTACGATTCGGCATGACTTCATCTTTCAGAAATCGCCTCTCCAAGGATTTTCCGATTAAAACAGGCGCTTAAGCCCCGCCCTGCAGATGAAATTCTGCGGAGAGCAGAACTCATTCTTTTCTTCTAAATGAAAGCCTTTATCTGGTGCTGCTAACAGAACTAGTGGCAAAAGTACAATAGCATTTAGTCGGGAACCCAGCCAGCTTAAACATGTCTTTCTCTGTAACGACGATGAAAAATACTAAAGAGAATTAGATATTTCATCACTGCATTTCAAAATATGAATTATTGAAAGAATATACAGTACAAGGAAAAGGGTATTTATTTATTAAGAAGGGTTAGATTCATGTTAGAAAATTAGCTTTCTGAACGTAAAAATTAGTCAGAATTTCTTGTACGTATGTGCAGCCAAAATGAATCTATGAAACTTATCACCCACGTATATGATACATTTATAATACAATTTATTTCAAATAACCAATAATATGTAAGGGAAGTAAATTATTTTGAACCCATATAAATTTTGCAAGTTTTCGTTCTTTGACGACATTATGGTGTCATAATTTCGTGCAACGTCAAATTAATTTCTTCATCATTGGAAATAGAGTGTTATTCTTTCCACTTATTCATTGATTCATAAAGCAAGAACATTGCAAATATTCCGCTGCAGGTGTTCGTTCGTTAGAGCCAACGTCAGCGCCGTGGAACGCAGATGTCATGCAGGTATGTATACCCTGACTCTGTGTGCAAAATTCGCTTCGCTTTATTTGCCTTGCCTCATTAATAGGGAACTTACCATTTCTGGAATTATAAAATTGTTAATCGTAAATAATAAAATTTTAAATAATTTATCTCGTAAATGATAAATAATATTTGTAACATTAATTATTACCAATGCTTTAATAAAAAATACAAATCAGTTGACTGAATTCAGGATATGATTGGAAAGACAAAAATTGCTTTGGCTATAGATGCAATTCCCCATCGTTTCCGCTTTACGCATGGATTTCGCTTCTTAGAAATAATGAAATATAATATGTATCAAAATGTTCGTGTTTTTCACAGCACTACGAGATATTATGTTTGAAATAAATTTTACGTAAGTATTTTGGATAACTTAAAATATAATTTGTAAATATTTTAGCTCAAAAAACTCTGTAAACAGATTGAACACGAATATACGGTAGGGATTATTCGTAACAAAAGCTGAAATTCAAATGAATAACGTCGGTAAAAAGTGACCA
Organism: Zhengitettix transpicula; assembly: GCA_037074705.1. Classification (NCBI taxonomy): domain Eukaryota; kingdom Metazoa; phylum Arthropoda; class Insecta; order Orthoptera; family Tetrigidae; genus Zhengitettix; species Zhengitettix transpicula. The sequence continues at coordinate 15,351,359 of CM073593.1, read as the reverse complement.
TAACTTAGTAAGGTTCGTAATAAGAAAGAAAGCCAAATACAAACAAAAGAAGTCATAATATAATACCACACAACGTTTCTGTGATCATTGTTCCTAAACTTGTGTGGTATTTATATTATCACTTCTTTTGTCAGGATTTGGCTACCTTTCTTATTATTAATTTTAAATAAGACGTAAATTTTTCATTAGTAATGTTAATTTTCAAAACCAAATTAATTGAACAGCGTATTGGCTAAAAATACTTATTGTCATATTTAAAACATAATATTTATAAGACACAACGTTTTATCTCTGATTGGGACCTCTTCAGGTGTACACTTACTATTAAATTCAGTTATAATAAACAAAAAATTAATGTCGGTTGAAAATAATAATGTTAAAAAAAACTTTTATACAGCAAAACTTAATATAAAAGAAAGGAACTTAAACTAAGTAAAACTGAATTTTAAAAATTGAATTTTAAAACTGCCGGACGTTTCTTTTCTTTTTCTAACGGTGAGTAACTTATGACTTTTTTAAAATGTTTTTCTGTGTAAAGGTCGTTTTTAACATTACTAAATTCAGTAATCTAAAAATAATTTAAGAAATACAGTCTTACATGAATCATAATTTATAATACAATTATGTAAAATATAATTTATACGGTGATATATATTATAAAAAAAATTAATTGTAATTGTACACATAAAGATGTCGCAATCAAGAACAAAACGTTGTGTCTCTTAAATATTATGTTTTAAATATTATAATAACGTTTTCTGACAAATAAAATGCTGTTTCTAACATTTATTTTAAAAAAGAAGTCGGATTATTTATAATTGTTAAATTACAATAAGTTTTATAAACACTTAAAGTCGTAAAATTAATTTGATATGAAATTTATGTCAACAATATCTTATACTGAGAATATTTATTATTGTTGTAAAAGATGCCAGTTATAACTGCATAAAATAGTAATTGTAACCCAATAAAAATAAAGAAAATACTCTAAACGTATTGAGATGTTCATTATAACTCTCTGGAGTTCATAAAATAAGGGGTCTTCAAATGAGAGTACTGGAACTATGTTGGTATGTTTCAAAAGTTGGCGCACTTGTGTGTGACAGCAGTGATAAATAATTTTTTATCAAATCGTAGCGCAGAGTTAGTTACACGTTTCAACCACGGACGGGAATCATTGAACATTTCAAAATATGTTTACGGCTCGTCTTTTCAAATATTGTAATCAAAATTGTAAACTGTTGACATGAACAAATAATTTCTTCCATCCGACAGGACGGTGCCACATGTCGCAAGGTCACAGGACTATCGCTCTGTTGCACGAAAATTCTCTTAGAGAAGTTTATTACATTAATAATAGTAATCGCCAAAGTTTTGCTATCTTATTTCGATAAATAAATAAGCAACTAATGATCCGTGATATTTGACGCAACTTAAAACGCAAAATTGCTAATGTAAAACATGATTGTGTCCACACACTTGGTTTCAAGAATCAATTAAAAAATAAAGCTGAGGAGGTAATTTGAATCAGACTATTTTCTAAACGCAATTGTCAAATATGGATAAGGTAATATTGATTAATTCGTTAAGATTAAATGGTGAAAGTTTTTAAAGTTTTTAAATTATTTTTGGTAGATTTTTTCATAAAAGAGTCACTCAGCTCGTCATTGGAAGTCAAAAAGTAGAGGAATCAACTACTGCTAAAACGGTCCATATTAACTTGAAGAGAACTATGACTACTGTAATAAAATATCTTTGAGTACATCTATAAAACAGATATAAATTTTTTTACAGAGAGATATCCTCAGAATTCAATTCAAAAATCGTCTATCAAGAGGCACTAACAATATCAGAAAAATATTGGCAAAAATTATTCAGTTAAATGTTCAGTAATTAAAATGATCTGATTTAGGAATGTTTAATTTATGTTTACACCATATCATGAACGGTGCTCGAATTTAAGCGAAAACACAAAACGTTTAAAATTGGGGTTTATTTAAGAAATTAATCAGTATCATCAATTTTCTTAAAAAATTACAATGTTGTTAATGAATTAGTTGCACGATTGAGGCCCTGGAAGCGACTTATCAAAATATTCGTACTCGTTTCGAATGTTTATGTGTTGTAACTCAGTTTATCAACATAAAAAATCTGAAATTAAATTTAACGAAATGTAAACAATTAACCCTTTTTAAAAATATATAGATAGAAAGGTTTCACAAGCCTCAAACCGTAAGTTCATGGTTAAATGTAATTAAAGTATCAGGATGGTAAAATGTCGACCGGACACAGGAATCGAACCCGGGATCTCCCTTCCGGGACTGTCGACTTCAGATCCGGTTCACAATTGCTTCATCCATTACACATGACGCAGGCGCACCTACAATTTTTTTACAATCACAGTTCTTCATTTTTCCATCCTGATTCTTTAATTCAAATTAACTATGGCCTTACGACTTGAGGCTTGAGAGAGCTTTCTATCTATATATTCATGAATTGAATTTTTTTTTATAAAAAACAGTAATCAATTTACATGAAGTCCGTTCTTCATTTGAGGTCCTAAAATTTAGGCCATGAAGTGGTTGGAGCGTCATCCCGGCAAGCGGTAGGTTCTCAGTTCCATTCCTGGTCCAGTCGACAATTTTCATTCCTAATAATTTTATTCATTCCTGTTTTATTATTTTTTTAAAAAAATGTCTATTACAATTATTTAATTATTTACTAAGTCAATTTTTTTCTTTTACGGCTATTTTAAATTTTATTATACGAAATTACTGTTGTTGTAGAACTACAATTTGTCGATAAAAATAAAATAAAATTTAGAAATATAAATCAGAAAATACGGACATATACTAGTTATATAAATTATAATTATCAAGAAACTTAGAGAATTACATAAAAAATTTATATGAAACTGTTAGTCCAGAAATTGTACACCATCATTACATTATTTTAGAAAAATGTTAACATATTTCTCAAATTAAACGGTCTTAAACCCTTGAATTTAATGTTTTTAGTCATCGATAAATCTTGGATAATTCTGTATTGAACAATAAAAACTGTTACGAGAAGTGTTAGCTTTTAATACTTGAAAATTATAATTCAACATACGATATTATTTATATATTGATACACACTACTAAACTATTTTTTGTATAAAAATATATTAATTATCATATATTTAAAATTTTCTGCAATTACACACGTTGAAAAAATAAAGAATAACAGTAATAATACTTTTGGACTATTTTAATAATAGATTCATTACATAAAATTGCACTACTGGGACTCTGAATTTGATGCAGTAGGTTTAACAATTTTGAAAAAAGACTGGAACATACAGTTTGGCTCTTAATTCTGTTGATCTGATAAAATTTGAAAAATTATTATACAAATTACAGTAGTCGGACCAATTTGGGTTTACCAGTGATTCTATTCCTATAGATGTTGGGAAAGGTGTGGCACGAGAAGAGTGGGCGACCTCACGCAAAAGGTCGGGGGTCAGAGAGAAGCGTAGCTCTTTCATTACACGAGCTGACCTTCCAAAGATGAAAACTGCCCTGCGTGTGCTTCGCGTTACAATGAAAGATACGCAGTTAATAAAACATCAATGGATTTATTTGAGCTTCGTAGAAGGACCTGGCGATTGTGGATGATACAAAATGATTTATTACTACTGAAGAGTATATAAAAATTCACGTATTAAAACTTTTCACATAAGTCGAAGAAAAGAAAAGCATAAGAAGTATATATTACAAATTAATTGTCATTATTACTGATTACAATTTTTAGCACACCTGACCCTTTTATAATTTTATCAAAAAATAAACTTGTTATTTATAAAATAGCGTCGAATGAAAGTATGGTATCTCTGCGCATTTTATGATTTTCCATGTCAAAGTCAGAGGCGGAGATAATATTTAATATCAAAATATATGTAATTAACTTGAAGTGTAAATTTTAACAACAGATTATATAATAGGAACAAAGAGCATAATTTACCCAATAGTTAGTTCTAGAATGCCTCTCGAGAGTGATTATTCAGATTTGAGAAACCTGTAAGCGCTGGTACACTTTAGTTGGAGATCTAACTGACGTTATTTTGCGGATATTGGTCCCTTAAACATTATAAAATATTTATATTCCGAATAAACTGATAATGATATCTGAAAACTAAACAATAGCGGCGAATCTCTTAAAATGCGTTGACTTGAAGATAAGAAAACTGGATAAGTTTTAATACAGTTTCTTTTTAAAAGTGTATCAATGTTGAGGTGTTAACGGCTAAACCACACAAGATTTCTGAAAAAAAACTCTGGTAAGTGTTTTCAGATCACACAAATTATCCTTGTCTTATTTTTTCTAATTATGAAAGGAACTTTTAAATTTAAATATACAGTAGCATAAAAATCTTTAAAATTCTAATGAAATGTTTCGCGGGACAGTATTCTATTAGGAGGGAGGACCATATACATAAATTTCTATTATAGTAAATAAGATCGATTTATAATTCAAGTGAGTTGATACCCTTAAATTGTTAAATAAAATTTTATATTACATATAGTTTTAGATGCAAGCGATCTAAAATGTCAATACAAATACCGATTTATATAACCGTAAATAAGGGCACTGACAAGATTTTTTACCAAAAATAACGTGACGAAAAATAAATTTCGTTAATTTTACAGTGAACTTAAACGCGTTTCAAGTATATGTGAGTGTTTTTTACAGTATAATATTTCCTCTTTGTTTTGACACCGATGTAAATATTTGTAAGAACCTTCATTTCAAACATTGTAATATACTTGTTTCTGAACTAAGATTTTACTTTTCTCGGATAAAGGTTAAAATAAACACTAGTTTTTATTTAAATCCACAATATCATTTTATTCGGAAAATTTGTTCTGGGAATATTGCTATGAACTATAGCATTTTTATGTTGGCTTAAGCTTTGTATTAAGGTTGTAAGCGGTTGTTTCTTTTTTCTAACTACATTAAAGGACTTTCAACTTGGAGAAGAGATGAGCTATCAATACAGTATCGCGTAACGTACTCTGCCCGTCCAATTTCACTGTGGCAGCTGTTATTAAAAATTAATTGACCCGCCATTATTATTTTTCTTGCGATGGATATCATTCTCAGCTTTAAACGTCAGATATAAGTTGAGAAATTGACAGTTCTGTTATTTAATTACGGCTGGTTTAGCGTTAGTCTCATTCAGTCCATGCAACTAGAAGAATAGTTAATATATTTCTTCGTAAAGTAGTTATCCACATTATATGGTTTAAATATCACCTTACTAATAAATACATGACAGAAATTTTACTGATAATCTAACAGCAAGTTACTTTAGGTTACAGGCTGGTTACAATTCACCTACATGGATAGATATTGTTAATTACCGTGAACGTTTTCCTCTTTCGTAACGGCTGTTCGGTATGGCCGTAGCTTCGCGGTTTGGTTTAATTGCTCTTACACTTACTTTTATATCTGCGGAGTGCTTTATTATGCAGGCGACGTCAACTTTAGTGACTTTGAACCGGCGAACTGAGCTCCCCTAATTGCCTGTGTTGCAATTAGCTGAATACAGCTAACGAGCTTGTGTCTCGTGAACGCCTTGGATCCATGCTCAATGCAAGTACAATTTCCTTCTTTCCTCTTACAAGAACTCAAACATCACATAATGTCAAATAAACAGGAAACTTCCAGAATGTCCAGTGCAAACAATTACATGGAAAAGGGAAATTTTGAGGATTAAACGTGTATTGGTCTCGGAATGATCGCAATAGTTCATTGATAAATCGAATAGAAATTTTAATTATATTAGTCGTGATTACTTGCTATAAAAAGGTTTAATATGTTTTTTTAATTACATACGTAAATTATTTCTCAAAAATTTCTACTAAATTTCTTTGAAACTTTCTACAGTTAGGCAAGAAAAAATCAACACGGAAATCTTAATTAGAACTGGTACCATATCTTGAAATTACATTTTAAATAGTTTGGTGATAGAAGAAAAGCTTCTTATAATATAACCCACGAGGCTGTATACATTTTCTAATTGTAATGTCTAAATCATTGAAGAATTACGTAAGACAAAGGTGACGCTATATTTACAAAAACATATTGAATGTTAGCAGAATTATATTTATAGAAATGTTGTTTGCCAAAAGATATTATACGTATTAGTTAAACGAGAATAGTGGTTCTGATTTCCTTATCAGTGACATTTTATGATAGAAATTTTATCGAGAGATCATTGTACAAATGTCCCAAAAATTTCAAAACTACAACGGTAGTTGAAAGTTTATTTCTGAGAAATAAGAAACATAAAATTTCATTATAAGTTTAGGAAATAGTTTATACCAGTACCAAATAGACTATTGTTTAAACTAATCACTGTTAATAATTGGAAATTAAAAATATTATTTTTACGGGTAAATTTCAAATTTTTAATTTTAATTCTAAGCGAACAATATTTCCAATTTGTTATAGTTGTAAAAATTCGCTTCAGCAACAATAAAACAAAATATTTTTTTGTAAATAATCAAGAACCAAGTTTTAGTCAGAAAAAAATTGTTATCGTGACTAAATAAAAATATTTTTTTTCAGCCATTACAGTCAAGGGACCTTGACCTGACTCAAAATTTTGTTAAATTTCTACATGCAAAGTTCGCAAAGTTAGCGACGGAACGTAATATAATTTTCAATAAATAAATATATTTTTTCTCACTTAAAATTTGCTGTTGTTTATTTATATGTTGTCTCAATATTCAGAAATATATATCAAGATTAAATAATGTTTGGTTGTTGATTTTCTATAGTAAGCAAATACAAAAAAAGTTTTAATTTTCTGCAAAGTTTAACAGATTTACTTAAATTCTAAAGTAAATGAAGATACTGCTACAGTAATTAAGTAGTGTTAACTATTCTTTCAAGTAAGAAAAAAAATGTTAGAAAACTACATTGAAATAGACTGAAAATTGGAGGAATGAAATTAGATAATACGACACCAAAGTTGATATTGAGCTGGTTTAATTAACTTAATTTAATAATAAAGAAATGTAATGCTCATTGCAAGAGGAATGATATATTGGTGGTAATAATGAAAATTTTGTAATTATGATGAATGATCTACGGGGACAATGTTAATTGTCAAGGGGGTATGTATGAGTTCGTACATTACAAGAAAGTCGAAGCAAAATTGGAGGACGATGGTTCCGAAAAGAGGATCAGAGATTAGCGGATTGCTTTTTCATGCAGAGCAGATCAGTAGGGAACATAAAGAATGGAAAGGAATTAATACTATGTAGTAGGAACTGGGGAAAAATATATTTTAGAAAGTTACATCGTGTGAAGCGAGTTGATGAGACGGCGATGTATTCTCGCAGATAATAAGTGATCGTGTAGGTAGGCCGCGACAGGGGAATCCCACGAATTCGCTTCTTGGCTGGCCGTACTGCGATGCGGCTGCAGCTCGATCGACCGAGGCGCCATCATGCGGCGCGGCGGTCACGAGGGCTGCGTGTCCCCGCGGCCCGCGCATGCAGTCGACCCGAGTGGAAATTCATTATCCGAGAATCAACGTCAGCACTTTCCGAGGGTGCAGCCAAGTCGACCCTTACTTATAATAAATAATTAGTCCCACCTCTTTTTCAAAACTAATGATGTAACAATTAGGCGGGAACAATTGGAACTAAACCCACTTCGATAGCCATCGTTTACGACTATGTTTTACTTCAACAATACACAGTGTCTCATTTAAAGCAAACAGACACTCTCATCAACTTTTGTCCCTATCTTCGCAAGCCTGCCTTTAGTAATTCTTCTCGAGTCTTCGTCGCATTACACTTGAATCCGAAAGCAAAAGTCCTAAGTAATTATATACCATTGAATTGTGATAAAATAATTCACTTATACAGAATAAATAATATTAATGCTGTAGGTCATTTCGTCTTGAACCTAATAATAATTACCTTTCTATTGTTATATATCGGGGCTGGGCACACGTAAGGCCAAAGAGCGCCGAAATCCGTTTTTATTAAATATTTTATAATAATCCACGCGTAGATATACAAATTTATTTTTTAATTTAACATTTATTAATTTAACATAATCGCATATTTTCTCAAGAGAATAAGAACAGATATGAAAAAAAAAAATTTCAATAATTTCGTAATAAAATTCAAATGTAATGAAAATATATTTGTCAATAAAAGGATATTAAGATATAACGACAATCTTTATAATTTGATTCGGGCACGAGTCAATCTTAGAAGAACAAATTATTAATGGGTGCCGAACTTGACTCAACGAAGAGCCGCATTTTCCCACCGTTGTATATGAAAATACTTATGGAGACTAGATTTCTTTATTGATTCCGACATCGCTTTCCTCCGGGGTACAGCCTGCGAGGTTCTGTCTGGAGAGTTGCAGAGGGCTATCTTTGGGAATGCATTTTCCTCTCTCTGTTTTTGAACTAAGGTTCCCACAAGCCGAGGTATGTTGGTTTTAAGATGTGTATGTTACGGGGTCACAGACCTTGGGCATACAGCAAGAGTTGTCCGCTTTTCCCATTGGTTTAGTCGGCCAGCTACCTCATAAACTGGGCGAGGGACGGAGAAGGGAATGCTGCGTCCCCACAGAAAACTCCTCTCCCGCTATCGGAAGTCGTGGGACAAGGACCCAATGCCCGACCTACCTGATTCAGGTTTTCTAGGGTTCGTCCTACATCACTTTTAGGCGAATTCCGGGTAGGATCCTTAAACCATTGTCCGAGTGCCCTACTTTTAACCCTTGGCTACCTCCCTCTACCATTCCGCATCCTCCCTTTCAAATCCCTTCCTATGCTATTAAAGGGGAGTTGCCACAAGTGGATTACCCTCATGTAGCCTGGTACCCTAAAAAAACATTATTGATTCTATTAGTCCTCTACGGAGGAAATTAGGACATGTCAAATAAATTAACATAATCAATAAACACAACAATATAGTAACACAACTTGAAAATACATAAATGTAGCAATAAATACATTACATATGCATGTAAGGATAATGCATATAAAAGAAATACAAAATAACATTTAATCAAATTATATATAAATTAATCAACATAAAATTCTGACAATTTTGAAATAAGTAAACAGAATATGGTAGTTAAATACAAGACAGAAAGGAATTAATATTGATAATAAACGACGAAGGGAAAATCGTTTCATAATTTATAAAAGAGGGCTTTTGGAAATAATAGTCTGAATACGTGAAATTTTTTTTTTATTAAACATTCTATTTAAATTTGTTAGTACAATTATACTTTTTCCTCCATCGTCCTAACATCCACCTCCTATATATATAATGAGGGTACGAGAGTAGGAGTGGCCAAACGCACTGATTACCTACTTGGAGATAAATAATAATTCAATGAGTATGCATTTTTAATTTTAGTTTTGTGATCATTATTAATGTTAATATGCTTAAACCTGCAAATTTTAAGTATGTATGTCTCTAAGTTTCTATCTTTTTTTTTACGAGGGATACTGTGGTAATCTTTAAAAGACGAAGAGGGAGCGCAGTAGTGCTAAAACCGCAAACCCCTACTTTGTGACATTTATCCACCCAGGGACGGCTTGCGTATTACTTCAGGGTGGTGTCTTTTTCTTTGTCACCACTTCTGTTAACTTTTTAGTTGAAACAACTTATTAAATAAAAACATATTTCATGGTTTAGTCACCCTTACAATTACACTGTACATATATATATTGATTTTACGCCGTCCTCTGGATCTTAACGCTGTATTATGTTTTTATTAATATATGTCCTCTGGAAGATAACGACAGTGCATAGGTTCATCGAAACGTCGCAGTTAAATTACCGTGGTACCTGACTGATTTTCTTTCAACTAGGTCTTACTGTTTGTGTGTTAGGTTGGTTCTTAGTTTTTCTGAAAGTTTCCTCTTGTGTTCTCTGTATCGCTACCGGGAAATATCCAAGAAATTTGCTCTAAAGGTTCATTGCTACCAATTTAAAACACTGGGTATTTGTAAAACCTAAGAAAATATGATCATTTAGTATTTATTTTAATCTTATTCTTTTCCTAGACTGACGACTGCATATTTTTGATTTCCATATAGATTTTATGGAATTAATCTTCAAATATTGTTGATATAAGTCATGAAAGGATATTTCCATAAGTTTAGGAGTATTTTAAAACTATAATAATAAATAAATAAAACTTCTAGATGATTTTTATATTTTATTTTGTTACAGTTTAAAATAGCCCTGGGCCGAAAGCTTTAATAATAAATTTTATTTATTATAATGATAAGGAAATTGGTAAATCACTCCTCTTCAAATAGTTTTTATTAATTATATTAAGAACAGACCGGAGATTTGTATTAAAGTTTAATTTGTTTTTTAAAGAACTGTATTAATAAAGAGCAAACGGACACACTGTTGGGAAAAATACAGGCACACATTAAACTGAAACTAAAATCAATTTTCATATAATACTAATAAAATTTATCTGAAATATTTGAAGAACGACCTAAAAAAGAAATTATTAACGTAGTCCTGTAAGCGCTGAAACGCAATTTTAGACGCTCAGTTTGATGGAAGGATCTAAAGTTTATAGCCATAATCATTTTTATTATTTAGATTTTTCGGGTATTCCATTGTCTGGAAAGGCGAGCAAGAAGAAGAAAGTAAAGTGAAAAAAGAAAACGAGAAAAACAGAAATAATAAGACAGAATGCAAGAAACAACTTAGATTAAAGAGATGACGTGAAAGATGGTCTTAGAAGTTCAGAAAAATATGTAGAGATTTGCTCCAACGTTTCTAACAGTAAGAAAAACTCTGTTCGTCGTCAGGGAGAGAATAAGAAAACATGAGATTCGGTACACTCATTATGGGCAGACTTACTAAATCCGAATTCGGACACTATATATTGAGACTGCTGTCACTCTAGGACCAGGCCGAATTTGCTTCTTTCACTTTTCTGTCTAGTTCTTGCTCACCTTTCTACTCCCAGACAATGGAATACCCGAAAAATGGAAATAATAGTGTCACCTCATCGTTGTCAACAAATTTAAAATTCTGGTTAATAATAAAGCTAGATCTGTAATACTAACGATGTCCAAGTCCTTCCACTATTAGGACTCCAGATAAGAGTTCATCAACTTTCATTTAAATATTTCATATTGCTGAAATTTCAATCGGAAAAATTATGGCCATGATATTGTCAAACAAAAATAATATGTAGACTAATATAATTTCAATCCGGGCCCAAGTGTGTGTCGAACAGAATATTCCAAAGACACCGTCATCGTCAGTTTTTTTTCATCTAAAGTATATTAGAAAATTGTGTGACGTATATAACTGAATAATTCATTTTGTGTTTACAGAATAACAACAACCTTAGAATTCTTGAAAGGTTCGACAAATAGGACAATTTTTGACATTAATTGTGGAACTACGCGCATATTTTACGCGGTTACCGTGGCAGTAACGTTCCCAGAAACGGTGGTTTGCTGTAAGACGTGACACGTGTCTGCCATTTTGTCCCCTTCAGTCCTAAGCGACGACAATAACGCCCCGAAGACCGCCGCTATGACCGGAACAAATGACATCATTCTGCTAGACCACAACTACTTTTCCTTGGAAATTACTCAGTGAGTTTTCCGTATCTGCTTGAAAGCTCCCAATAATGTTCCTAAACAGTCGTTTGACTTCGAGTCATAAAAAGAACTGTACTCGTTGCAAATTCACAACAACAGACCGGAATTATATGTTTTCGCATGGACGAAGACAAACAGAGGACAAAATCTAGTTCCAATATTTCAATATCAAATAACAAAAATTCATTACGCAATTAAAATTTCAGAAAATGTTAAATTCTCATGAACCCACCAGAAATTTTTCCACGTATGTTTTCGTCCGAAATATTGTTAATCAATTCTTAATACGATTCACTTCAGGAGCTCGAATTCGTATCCAAAAATCTGTTCATGGACTCTTCCATTGTCATATCAGTCTTCATCAGATCTAGGCCTTACAAAACTAGTTTGACTTCACCCTATTTCAAGTATTTCGAAATCACTTTGTCGTTGGTAAATTCAAAATCTCACCAGACTATTATGTTTATTTTTGCATATGAATTTATAAATAATTTGTATGTGATCATTGTTCATTAAAACTTCAGTTTTCCTGAGTGTAAGCATTAAAAAGTGTTATAAATTTTATTAATGTATTTTTATTTACTATAAATGTTATAATAATTAAATAGAGGTCCAAATGTAAATGCAACTATGTGGGGAGGCTAAAAAATGTCGATTGTAATCTTACACGTGACTCCTGTCGATTTACTTTGATAATGTTTATATTATTCATAAGAATAGAATCACTAAAACGAACTGTGAATTAAGAAGAGTGTATAATTATTATTATAATAATTGTGGCATATATTAATTAAATTCGTCGCACGTCTAATGGTTTAGTAGACGCTTCTTAATTTTCAAATTTATTTGTCTCAACAATTACGACAATAATTAATTTTCCGATATTTTTTAAGTTAACCGTCGTATAATATTTATTGTGTGCGCTGTTTTCCCGAAAATTAATATTACAACATTAAATGTAGTAAAGAATTTAATAAAAAAATTGATGAAACCAAAAAAAATGACATGAATTTCGTTCAGTTCGTTTAAAACAAAAATTGGGCTGTAAGAGAAAGCTTCGTAAATGAATTTAATTCTAAGACTCGTCAGCGTTCCTCACAATTCAAAAATCCTAGACGTTCAATAGAACGAATTTTACAAAAAGATTTGAGGTTTAGAAAGCATAAAATTTAAATTAGTTCAATATGTAAAGCATAGCCGTCATCAACGTCGTATCTTCGTAATTTTGTAAATAGAGAGAGAATAGTACGATTATTTCAAGGGAATCATTTTCAGCGACATTTCCGTTTAAATAGCAATGAGGAACATGCAAAATTTGTTACTCAAAACAACAGATGATTATACATATATACATATATATATATATATATATATATATATATATATATATATATATATAATCATATATATATATATATAATCATATATATTTTCCGTTTTCTGTCCTTTGACTATCCCTTATAGGTTGGTAACGTATTTATTAATTAGATTCATACCGAAATTATACAGTTTTCGTGTGAAACATTTGCATATTACTTGATTTTAATTCTGTTCTAATGCTAAGCCACACTTTAATGATTCATCTCGAATATGTATGTCTCAATTTATATCAGAAAACACTTAAGCAACTGTATTTAAATTGGCGAAAATTATAATTTACCGTATTTATAATATAGATCCATAAGTTTTACTATGAAGCGAATACTTAAGTTTAAACCGCTTAGAGTTTCCACATTCTGGGTCCATTTTCTCTCAAGACAAGGAACCTTTGGCTTCCATCCTAGAACATAAAGATGATTGATGCAACGTTAAATGAGGCGAAGCTACCCGAATACGCCTAAGTTACCAGTTGTTTGTTTCTGTCAATATTTTTACGGGCAGTGGCAGCGAATATGAAAATCGTCCTATGTAGTTTCACAAGAACCAATATGAATTGTTTTATGTTAAATATATTTAAATGTTATTAAGTATAACTTTCTCTCCGACTTACTCAATATATAATCATATAATAATTTATTAATCAGATCAAAATTAATCAACTTTCAGTAAATACCATTAATAAATTTATACGAATGATACCGCTTTTTTATTATTTTACACTAAGTCGTCAGAATTATTAATTAATTAGTTCATAGTAAAGATATTAATTTTATCTGTATGTATTTATTTACTGACGTATCTTAGTTTATCTTTGACGAATAATGAAGAAAATAATCTCTCTATGAGTTTTCTGATAGTCCACCAAGAATTTTCGCTACAGTTGGCCTGCACACACAACACCAAGTGTTTGAAGAACTCAACGAAAGAAAATATGCAAGGAAGCCACGGAAGTATTAAAACTTCAGAAACACACACACACACACAAAATCAAATATTTGTAGAGGTGTCAGACAACTCAATATCACCTCAATTATTCACGGAAACACTTCCGGAAGTGTTCGCGAACTTAGATGGAAGGAATGAAATATCCTGCACCACTTACGGGTTTTGTTCGGAATATCTCCGCTGTCTCTAAATATGGCAAGATATTAGAAAAAAATTATTTCGTAAAATGTATACCTAATTTAACTTGGCAGAGTTCTAATTCAATTTTTACAAATACTTAAAAAAAACACCTTTACAAAATATGACGCACATTGAATATTAGCTTGAAAAAGAAAAACGTAAGCGTATTTGGTATTCAGAATTTTGAAATCGAATATTCCACTATAATTGAAAAAACTTAATCAACCAGTGAATATTATCCACATTTATAGGGATTAAAAAATATATATTTAAACCACTATGCCTTCGATTGTGCCTAACCATGGTTGGTGAAGAAATACATAAATATAGAAAATCCCCTATTTTAATCTCCTCTTGATAATTTTATTTCAAGTCGCTTCATGCATATAAAAACTACATTTGAGTGTTATTAATTTGGACTTAACAATTATACCTGATCGACATATATTTATATAGTTCCAGGATCGAAATCAAGATCTTAAAATGTCTTCTTGAATATAATATCTTTAAAAATTTGCAGTTCTATCACTTTAAATACATTTGCAATAGTTTTCATGATTCCACTGATCAAGCGCCAATTTTATATTCATAAACGATCAAAATAATGCAAAAATATACTTTAGATAACTTTCTCGGCGTCATATTTATTATAAAAATTAAAAATTCATTCTATTTTTTTTAAAAAACTGTTGAAGTTCATATTTATGATGATATGTTGTAGTTATATTTTTTATGAAGGATATTTCGGATACACACCATAATCATCTAATGCTCTTATATGTACAATTGGTTTTTTCATCCATGCGGCGAATTTTCGTCCTCAAATTAGCTCGTATTCTTGTGCACAATTTATTCGTGCATCAACTTTTCCCAGTACGGACAAAACAATGGTTCAAGGGTAAGTAAAATGATAGTGTTGCTCAATATTACTCAATTTGTAGAAGTTTCGTAAGAATAAATCTCGCCTACCCTTCAAAACCCAAAATTTTTGTTAATCTCTCTGAAAAAGAATAGAAAACTCTGATAGGATTTAATTTGATGTTTTAACTTTTTCAAAGGGTGGAAGATAGCCTCGGAGCTATTTATCTCTTCAGAGGAAAACCGACGCGGACTTTCTTCTGTAAAACAATTTCCACCCCCAAGCAGTTAAAATTAGGTTTCGGAACACCCACCATTTTCTTCCTGGATCGCATTTTGCTTTTTTCATATTACTTGAAACTTTTTTACGTCTTTATATAACAAATAAATAAATTTTCATCGATCCGACCGGCGTTTTTGTAAAAGGCGAACAATATTTGGTTACAGAGAGATGGAATGATGACATAACTGCTACTCAAGGACCAAAGTTCTATTCCGTTATAGGGCCAAAGACCCTCTTCAGCATGTGGCATACAGACAGTAATTTAGATGAGTTTGATTTCTGAACTTCTAAGGAATGAAATTTAAATATATACTAAAATCACTTCATGTTACAAATTTACAGATTTTATTTATTTTGATTATATGCTGTGTAAATAAAAATATATGTTGATCTTTTTATGTTAATCGCTAAGGATCAATACGCTTATTCTTAAAAAATCATAAAAGTGTAGACATACGTATAGAATATTCTAGTAACAATTTTAGATAGATAAATTTAATTGTTACAATAAAAGATTTTAAATTGAAAACTTTAATTAAAACTCTGGAGTTCGATAACAAATCATAACGTCTCTTCTGATGTGAAGCTTATTTGTAGACTTGAAAATATCACATGGTTTCATAAGTCGGAGATTCCGACAAAAATGAAGTTTTCTTGAAGAAAAAGGTGGAGTAAGACCTGTGTAGAAAGTTTTCTTTTTCTGCGCTGATCGAGGGCGCGAGTAAGGTTGGCTGGAATCCTCTGTAAGCCGATGAACTGACCATAGAAGCCTGAAAGTGTCGCGGCCGCAAAACGGAGCAACAGATTTGTCGTAACGAGCGTGGGCGGGCAAACTCTGCTCATTAAGTACAAGCCGTGGGGACGAGAGGTGCAAATAGAAAACGCCGGCTTATTTCACGCTGCCAAATTATAACATTAAATCCTTATCTCGTAGAATATATTCAGAAAATTGCTTGAAATTACAATCACAACAGCTGTACTTTAAATTTGAGTATTTTAAATACATGAAATATTTTCATGTATATCTGCTAATTATATAATATTATGAAATGGATGAGATTAATTATACAAGTATACTATATTTATCATTCATGTAAAGAGTTAGATGAGTTGAGAGGATATAATGTGTAGAGTTCAATATTCAAATGTAAGCTATTTTGACGTGTTTAAAATCGACCTCCGATTTAGGTAGATAATTCTTTATTTATGTTTTTAACGAAATGAGTGTAATAAATAATTTATTGTTGGATATTACGGAAAAATAGAAATTTTCAACAAGCATATTTTAATTATATAGAAATTTTTGCTATAGGATGTCATTAAAACTTAAACAACAATCAGGATGATAATTTACGTATTCATCCTGTATCCGAATAGTTCATCCTTTCTTGTACAACAGAGACGGGGATGAATACAGAGATTTGAGTGATGAAATTCAGGTTATTGCTCGGACCTATATGAACTTATATTAAACATGTTCTTATTTTTAACTACAGAGATGAATTAAGAGCATTAGTTCTCATTTAATAGGCATGTTTCTTGATTTAGTTAGTAAATAGACTACTAGAGATTTCAGGATACGATTCTGGAAAATATTTAATGATAAGAGCTTATTTATAGCCGTAAAATGTTTAGAAACAAAAGTACAAACTCTAAACGAGTTAATAATAAAGGATAATTTGGGGGTTTAATTATAATTTGGAAATGTAGGAAGAAATAACAGCGGGAAACCAGTGTGCTTGTAAGATTTATGAAACATCTCTTAAATTATATAAAATATAATGTTGCACACGTCAAATCAGGCATGCTAAATGAAAAAGTAATCTAACAAAACCATAATATTTTATTTAATATTATTATTGGTTTAGACTAATCGAAGCGATTCGTTTGAAGACTTATATCTGAAGTCGCGTATTTTCCCTTTCCAAATAACATTACAGAAGCTCTACAATACGTTCAAAAAAAGAACCAAAGTAAATAACACTAATCTGTCTTGTCACACTGCTGTCACCTAATTCAGCTTTTAAGACGACAAAAATATTGTCCCTTGAAAGAAGACCTGCATTTATGAATTTATAATTCTCCTACAAACAATTTAACAATCAACTTGAAGTTAAAGTCAATTTCAAAACATTAAACATACATAGTCTGAAGTGTATTGCGTGTTTACAAATAATATAAAACTGCATATGAAAGGATAAAACATATGTTCAGAAATTATAAATAAAAACTTAATGGTAATAATACTAAATTAATTTTTGTTTCTGGGTACAAAGCATTGTGACTTAATTCAATATCCTTCCGCTGCATTCTACAGAGTCTTATTAATTTATGAAGAAAAAAATATGTTGTTGGTATTAGAGGTCTTCATACAAAACTACACAAATCTAAATGAAGAAATTAGTCATTAATTTGCAAAAAAAATAGTTACGCCAAAAATACTGAAAATATTGGAATGACTCACGGAAAAATAAAATACGTAACTATGAAACTGTTACATTTTAATTAATATAATTATGTGTAATATTATTAACAGAAAATATATTTTGTAAATACTTATACTTCCATTAAATATGAGAATAATGATGTATAAATAAAAAGTACTTATGTATGGTACGCAGTAAGTATTTGTACCTAACATACATAATCTAATAGTACTTCCTCCTACAGTATACGAGAAAGTGTATGCAACCTTGATAACTCTGGCTGTTACAGAATTTATTTTTCTAAACCAATTTCCAAAGAGATAGTTTGGCCTTGGCTCGAAATTTTTCATGTTATTTGAAATATAATTTTACGTCATATTGAGCTAAACATCCTAAACATACTTAATATCAGAGAATAATTATTATTGATAGTAATTATCAAGTAAATCTGAAAAATAAAAGTTCTCTTAAAAAAGTAAGAGTTAATTTATACAGCAGGGAAGAGTTTGAAACATGGTTTTATCCTAGAAATTTTTGAAGATCGCATAACAAATAACTTCTTATTTTTCTAAACTTGATTGCTTAAAGCACTTTAATAATAACTTATCTATCATTTATCATTTATCATTTTTTAAATAGTTACAGTAAAGTACAAACATTAATACAAATTAAGAAAATAAATTATTTTACAGAAAACATAATTATGTGAAATTTTTTTACCTTACTGAAAAATGAATCTGTCCACGTAAAAGTTGTAAATTAATTTTTCAATCACGTGAAGCGTTTCTTACCGAATAATATTAACAACCCTTGGAAATACCTAATAATAAGTTTTTTGTGATACTAAAACGATAATTATGTTTAGACATCTTAGTTTGCTAAACATATATATCACTCAAATTTTTATATATCGATGCCGCAGGTGTAGAAAAAAGACTGTTTTTACTAAAACATAAAACACTGTTAGACAGTGGAGTATGTAAGGCAATACTTTTGTTAGTTTTTCCGAATATTCATAAAACATCCAAATGACGTAATTTATTAACTTCCCAGGCGACCAGTTGTGGATAAAATTGTGGATAAATTTCGTCAAGATAAGAGAAAATGTTCCCACGATAAAATTTTGGATACACTTCGTCAGGATAAGCAAAGGTGCTCCCTTGTTAAATTTTGTATTCAATTCGTCAGAATGAGAAAAACTACTCCTGGATAATAATATAAGATTCAATTCGTCAGGATAAGCAAAAGTTTTCCCATTATAAAATTTTGGATACTATTCGTCAGGATAAGCAAGTGTTCACATGATCAAATTTTGGATACACTACGTCACGATAAGCAAAGGTGCTCCCTTGATAAATTTTGGATACAATTCGTCAGAATAAGAAAAATTTCTTACTTCATAAAATTTTGGGTTCATATCGTCAGGATAATCAAATGTGTCCCCATGATATTTGGATACAATTCCTCAGGATAAGCAAAAGTGTTACTTTTATAAAATTTTGGATTCAATCCGTCAGGATAAGCAAAAGTGCTCCCTTGATAAATTTTGGATACAATCCTTCAGGATAAAAAAAGTTCTAACTTAATAAAATTTTGGGCACATATCGTCAGGATAAGAAAAAGTTCTTCTTGATATAATTTGAGATTCAATTCGTCAGGATAATCAAAAGTGTTCCCATGATATTTGGATACAATTAGTCAGGATAAGAAAGAGTGCTCCCGAGATAAAAAAAATTTGCATAGAATTCGTCAGGATAAGAAACACTGCTCCATTAATAAAATTTTGGATACAATTCGTCAGGATAAGAATAAACGCTCCCTTGATTAAATGTTTGATAAACTTCATCAAGATAAGCAAAAGTGCTCCTATAACAAATCGAATGGAATTTTTCACTGTATATGAAAACCGGAGGGCGTAAATGGAGTGTGTTGAGAAGACATTTGAGTAGTCTACAGGTGAAAAGGGTCTCCCGTCAAAGCTCTGAAAATAAAATATTCGTTGACATTGTACGGAGTGCGGCGGCGTTCCTGGAAGTGTTTTGTTGCGGCAGAGCCGTAAGGCTGGCACTAATTATACACACGGCACGGCGGATATCGATCGCAGTCACGCAGTCGGAACGCCTGCCTGCATTGCCAAATACAGCAACTGCGTCAACTCATGTTTCCCACTCAATCTTGGAATCTGCTGAAGTAACATTCGAAGAAGAGCTTAACTAGTTTCATTTCCTCGAAGAGAAACAATAGGAACTTAACATGAAGAGAAAATTGATGGTGTTAAAGAAATCTGATAGGACAATATATGTGGCATTTATTTTTGCTACAATCGTATTTGCGACTGTCTCGGAATATGTAAAAAAACCAACTGAAAGGGGTACCTTTAATAACACTTTCACTAAAGTTATATTGCGGCTTTTTCGTTTCACTGTCACAATTTTGCAGTTATAAGACTGAGAATGAAAAAAGATAACTAAGAGAAGCACCATGGCACATATTTTGAAGATATGAAAGATATATTGAAGTTAATGCGAGTAATAGGCGCGATAAGACTGGGGAAAAATTAAGAAGATATGCAGAAAAGTAAGGAAGAACAAGAAAACAAGACAACTCTTGTAATATGGAATATTTAAATAAGATTACGGAAGGATTATATTTTCAATGGATACAGTTTAAGAAAGCTTTTTTGATTATAATTAGCAACACAGCCAATATGTCAGAAAAAATTATTTAAACAAAAATTCGTTCTAATAATAAGTTTTGGGACTTCTTCAGGTAATCAGATAAATACAAAAAATAGCAAAATTATACACACAATTGTAAGTTTTATAATTTAACGGAATAAAATATGAATGTTATGCACCTTGCAAATGTTCTTTAGTTCAGAACGAATTTCGTCTACAACCGAAAGTTCAATTTATATCTTACGGAATTTAATTCAAATTTGTAATTTTCTATTACTTATTTTACCATGTTTGGTCAATTTACAATTATAATTTATCATATAAATTGTTCTTTGGGACTTAAAAGATAATTCTGAGATTATTTTAAATATTAAAGAAAATTTTGGGGTAATATATTTAAAATCGCATTCCCAGCTTCTTTTTATGTAGATAAAAAAACGCATTCAATGGAATTGTGGGTGAAAGAAAATTTTTTACAATGTGCTAATTTTGGACTTGAGGGACGACGAGAACCCAATTCATATTGTTGCTATATTTTCAGTAAGAATATTCTCGATGTGCGTGTTTAAAATTTGGAAGAGCTTCCAGACTATTATTTTGTAATGTGGCATGAAGCACTTGACTTTCTGAAGATCTATATATATATGTGTGTGCTTTAACGACATTCCATAAATGTTGAAAGATGATATGACCATAACTTTCAGAGTAGGATCATAACTTTAATATGTATAATGGTGAGCGTCACGATAGCATATTTATGTACATTTCGCGGTTGCACACGATTCTTCTCAGTGTTCTTGCGTTGTCGATTCTCATCTGTAAGTAAAACAGTATAGATTGGACGCTGTTGTTCAATAAAACCAAAACACATCAAAATATATTTAATTCTTCGCTCAAAATTTTAGGGTTGGTGATAGTGGACATTTACCACTCAGACATTGTTTCTTTGCGCTAAGTATTAAAATGATACTGCAAAGTATATCCGTCAGTAACAAAATGATTGCAGTAGACGAGATGAATGTATTCAATTTGCACGGCCACCACTGACGCAATACTGGAGGGTAATCAATGAAACGCGTACTACATACTCATTACATATTCAGCCTCAAAATGGTTATAAAATTAATGTTTCGAATAATTATTTAAGCGAATAACAAATTTTGACAATCTGTTGTTAAAAAGGCAATGTATATGAAACGCTGTGCTTCGGTAAAAAAAACTTACGTAAACGAAAGAGGAGAACGGATGAGGTACGGATTATATTTTTAAAATATCATTGGATAGTTAGTAAGATTAAATTATTCCAGGCTGTCGTGGAAAATCGCACAGAATTTCGAAAGGTAGCTCCAACATGGACATCGGACATCAAACTTGGTTGAAATGGAAGAATTAATTTTTCATCATAATAACCGGGAAAGTTTTCAAATTACCGTTGTAAATGGATAATGTGAATCTAGAAGCTACTATTAGTGATGCCCGAAATAGGTTAAAAATGAAATGAAGTGGACGACAGCGGTAGGAACATTCAAGACAAACTGTGGAATTGCTTCCTGTGGAACTATAAAAATGGAAGATTTTGTTGTAGAATTGAAAAAGTTTACACCAGTCATTTTAATAAAAACTAGAAGATGCGTCTTGAGAAATCGTCAAGTAACAGCATTCTAATTATATAAATCATTAACTGTCAGTCTGAAGTCCTCTCGATAAAACGAGAATAAAAGGAGTATTAATTATATATCAGTTATACTATGATACAGAGAGTAAAATACATAAATGAAAAAATATTCCAGAAAAGGGTGAATGGTAAATATATATTTGCAGTAAGTTTAGGCATGAGAGAAACATTTTGTAGAAAGTTGTTTATAGACAGTAGTTGAAACTATATTCTACGTGCAAGCTATAAAGTTTCTGGAATATCATTAAAGAAAAACTTTCACTTGTTATCAATATTCATCTGTATTATTATCGTAGTCTGGATCATAAGAAATAAAATTAGAAAGTTCCGAAAAAAATTTTATTCAGGAATGTAAATTTCGTGACCTGGAATAGACTCCTTTGATAGTATATTTGAAATTATAGATATGACTTAGAAAGCAAGGAAGATTATATGAATAAATCTTAAATTTATTAAAACGTTAGTTCTTTATTTTACGTCTCTCAATGATTTTTCTTGGAAAAAGCCTCAAAAACAATATTTATTATTTAATACTTGAGGTTACCATTAAGGGCTATTTTGGGGGTATTTATTATAAATTAACTAACACCCATAACAACCTATTTATGCATAAACTCTCCGTTTTCTACTAATGTGATTGTACCATTCACATACTGCTGCTTAATTTATAATATACTTCGGTAACAAAAAATAAAAAATCAACTATCTTTCTTTGCACTATATTTTGAACCTTGAAAGTAACAGTTAATTTAAATAAATTTTACATATTTACATTCTTACCAATGTTCCATTTCAATTTAAAGACACTTATACGGACTACATAACGAATTTTATCAGCGATTATATTAGTGTACCAAATTCGGAACAGAGATGAAAACAGTTTAAAATACGTTTCTCATATTATTTCGTGTATTCGACGGTTCTTGATTGCACTGCCCTCACCAGACGTTGTCACAAGTTCGACAAGAAAGTTTAGTCCCACTCAACCCGTTTTTTTGAGCGTGCTCAAAGGTGTTGAGACAAAGCGTGTTCGTACAATGGGTTGCTGCAGCTTAAAGACGCAATAAAACTGCTTCAGCGTCTCTTATATCCGAAACAAAGAGGGGGCTTCGAGTACCTCGTTGAGTAGGACGACTAAGTGTAAACAGCAGTTTGTCGGATGCTTTTTCGGCGAAGAAGCTCATAAAAGAAAACCTCAGAAAACATTCAGCACAAATTCTCGAGAGAAAATATACAAATAATACAATGGTATTGCACAGCATGGTGACTTACAATCGTGTAAATAATTTGAAGAATCTTTGTGTTACCTCTGTAGGCTCCACGAATTATTTCATCGCGAGTATAAATTCCTAACCTTCATTTGAATATTACGTTATTCATGGATTTCTGATCGAAGGTGCCTTTACTGGTAAATATGCATTCAAGGGGCTGAAAACTTCGATTATAATAAAAAGTAGAGTTTTAATCTCCAATTAAAGGAGGAATGATTTATTATTGTATGTTATGAAAGATCACCACACCTTGATCATAATATCTTCTTCTCGTTTAATGATTCAGAGATCCTGAATCGCTGCAGGCAGGAAGGTTAGATTCAATTTGCCTACAATAGTTGTCATATAAAAACAATTAACATGTAACAAATATAATCGACTGTTATAATTAGATATATTTACTGTCATAATTTTCCAGACGATTTTCCTAGTATCATAGTGACGCACGGGAACGAAAAATTATTTGAAATAATTTCTCTACATAAATAAAGTTCTTTATTAAACTAAAAAATTTATATAAAAAGTTTCCTTTGATCTTGTTAATCTTAAGTGCAATAATCCAGTATATGTAAACAAAAATAAATTACCTACTTGTTTTATGATTAATTTCTATTACACGAATACAACCCCTTCAATATGACCATCCATCTTCTTCAGTATTAGTGAAATTAGTGTTAATTTATACAATCTGTCATGGTACAGTATTCTTTACCTACATGTTCCCTAATTCGCAAGTTAGTTGCACTACACATTGAGCTTTACTGAATATATATATATATATATATATATATATATATATATATATATATATATATATATAGCACCTTTGCGTTAAATTTCATAACTTCTACGTATTTGTTTGATATCAATATTAAATATACATTCAATGTTTATTATTAAAATTTTAAACAGTAATAGCGTTTACAAATTTATAATTCAAATTGACTAATTTTGAACAGTCACCAACGTTTCATCAGAGTATCACTGCCCATCATGAATTGAAGTAAACTTACAAAACGTAACATAACCTTTCCTTTTTCTGGACGTATTTATGAAATATAATGGGACGGATTATAAAAGTTGTTCCTTGAATTATTTAAAAAATGCTGTGAACAAAGTTGGATTTGACCGCAACGGACCCAGAGATATACGGTGCACCCTTACTTTATATATGGGTGTAATAAATAAAACTCAACAGTAAAATATCAGGAATAGATGAGAGAAGAAGAAAAGTGTATTACAACATGTATCCGTAAATTCATAATTACAGAGTTATCCGTACTGACGTATCTGATTGGTTTCTGTGATGTACAACTGACAAGTTTGAGCGCTCTGTTCACGTATCAGAAGAAATGTTCAAAGAGACCACATTTTGTCTGAGTAGGGCAGCTGTTCTTCTTCGTATTGAGTTTCAAACAAGATAAAATATGCCTGGTGTAGTTAATTTTAGCCCAGATAACAATGCATACCGTATGCACTAACAGTCTTTAATTATGCATTTATACTTGTAGTAATAATATTTTCTTCTCTAAATATGAATAATTCAATCCTGAAATTCTGCTGTCGAATTTTGCTACACCCTGAATGTATATAATACATAAAAGAATTTCCCGTTACGTTAACGTATTGCAAGTTGCCTACATTGATGAAAATTAAAAAGGACATGAAAACATTATCTTTTGTATTCCCATGTAGAAATTATTATATTTTCTTAATATGGTATTTTAATATCAAATGAAAGAAGTTAAGATCTGGGACGAAATTTCTGGAAAGAGATACTCATGATAACTTCAGTATTTACGGCCTGCAGGCCCAAAGTGCTACTTCTGTTGTATAATACTAGCAAATTCGAATTCACTTTTAATCTCACTCGTAAAATTCCCCCCAAAGGATTTGCATATAACAGCTGTGCCTAGAAAGCGAATGTAGGTCGCGACGTAGCAACAAGTTAATGCCATTTTATGGCACGGCGGCAAAGATTGAATTATGAAGCAATCGTAAAGTTGAGCTGGCCTTGGGGTCAAGGTAACTTCGACCAGGCGGATTAATGTCATCTCAGAGTCAAGCGACCACTTTCGGCTATTTTTTTGAGCGTGATTGTATATCACACTATTAAACTGTTGGAGATTATTCAATAACTTTGGTAGAGTTTAATTAAAACTGATGAATTATAAAAATTATCTGACCTTTAATACAAAAATAATCAAATTTTATGGCCATTAAGTGAGAAATAAAATCAATGAGATTATTATACGATTAATAAGAAATGTGAACGAAATGTTCAATATAAGATCACATAATTAAGCTATTCATGTAAAAATGACACTCAAAATCTCAACAGGAATTATGAATCATTATCATTGTGATTGTAAAACTTTTTATTTTTTATTTAATTAATTATCAATTTTTATTTACAAATTATAACTCAACCTTAAATTGTTAAATAACAAATTATGGACATTAGTTAATATTTTGTCATAGTTCAACACTGTAAACGTTTTCTTAACTTTACTTTATTTTATTATTTTCACGTCGTTCAAATTCGGCCCTTGGTGTCTGGCAGTCATCTGTATTTTAATCTGTAATTAATATGTTTAAATAGTAACGAAGAGAGTTGGTTGTTTTAATGAAATTTCGGTTTTATTAAACGTGGGTTAAATGCCTGTCTTCTTAATTTTTTTTTAAATGTAATTTGCCATTGTTTAATTTATTAAAAATTTATCACATGTTTTTGATTGAAATTTCCAAAACTGAAGAGGTTCTAATCCAAGGACGAAACGTCTTGTAATTTTTTTTCAAATATTAATGCTTTATTAATTCTGTCTAATGTATAATGATTTCATTAATTTTATTTCTGACTTAATAGTCATCAGAGAAGATGCCCTCTTATTGATTAGAAATTTTTTTCCTAAATATTATCTTAAACTCGTGAATGATCTTTTATATTGAATACTATTTAAAGAGACTTTTCATAATATTTTAAGGTATTTTAAAATGAATTTCATTAGATCGTGTTGCTGTTCGTGGATAAAGAGAATATGTTGTGAATAGAATATCGAGAAAATCCGTATAAGGGGGAAATATACAGCCCTTTCAACTAATTATAGAAGCGAGTCACGAAAGACCATGTTTCTTTGAAATTAGATTTGATGCGTTAAAACTTGCTGTAATTTGATACTATTCATTACATAATAAAATAATTATTATTAAATTGGAAATTTCAGAGAACATTCTAAAGGGGTGGGACATATGTTTTCATTTTCTTCCACTTACACAACCTCTTCAGTTTTTGTGCATAAAACCAGAAAGGTAAATTACTAAAAATTGAGTTTGAAATATAAAATAAAAAAGCGTAGTTCACATGTGCAGAAGAAGTTTCAGCATGCTAAATTAAAAAAAAAAATCACCACTTAAAAATACGGACTTTATTTATACCTACGTTATAATAGTGACAAATTCGTATTTACAGTTATACTATATAGCTTTATTTTATAATTGAGTTACTTAGTAAAGAATTTAAATTTGAATTATAGTAATTGAGGGTCTTCATCAATTATCAATCAATGAAATTAATTTTTGAATATTTTACTGTTTAGAGAAGTAAACATTTTTTACAAATGAATATTTAGAGTTACCTGAAACAGGATAAAATCATGGAAAAAACATATCTAATTTTTGCGCTAAATTGTTAAGAGTTTAAATTATTGCAAACCAAGTTAACAAAACCGAAATTTTATACAGTAATTAGATTTTTTTAGAATTAATTTCTCTATATAAGCTAAGTTATGTCGTACCATAAGTTGTATACAGGAAATAAATTATTTAGTATTTTGTAACACATTATTTAAGCTTTTTTGCCGAAATAATTACGTAGAGAAATTTAGTGATCCGTCTGCTATTTCAAGCTCTAGAACTGCTACGATTATGTGAATAATATATTTTTGTAGATACGTAATTGATCAAACAAAAAGACGGAACCATAAATAAATCCCTGTGAAACGCTATATTTAACTTCTTCCCACATACATAAAGAATACTCAATTCGTTTAGATCTCCATTCTGTTTCTATTAAATTGTAAAATATGTAAAATATATCCTGTAAACCTATAATTCTAAAAGTAATTCTAATTGTTGTAATAATATTTTGTAATCACGGTTAAAGAGGTCAATGATTGCTCCTTACGCATTCAGTCAATTATCGAAGAGTGTATATAAATTGCACGAACACGAACAAGGGCTAATTGATTCATTTGTCTTTCATAAATATACGAAGAACTTTTATAATATTTTCTGCTCAATTTAATATTATTTTGATTAATAATAAAATAATATATTCAATCGGTCGGTTTCCATTGTAAATTTTCGTTTTATAAAGAATAATTATTTTAAAATGAATCAGTGGAGGTTACTTCGTAATTATTTACTGTAAAAAAATTTAAATTATCAATTTGATAACTAGTTTCTATAAATATAAGCCCACTCAATTATAACGTTTCATCCCTTCTCTTAATTCATATGTCGGGTATAAAGGGAGATATTAACTGATTATGTGTTTTACGTTACTGTACAATCACTGCAAATTTATTTAACTTTCTGGACATTACCCTAAGATAAGTCAAATGATACTTTGAAATACGGAGTTGCATCTTAACAAAGAAAAGTTTTCGTTAAGAGAACGCTGATTGAAAATAGGAAAAATTTTATTTCAGAATTATGCTTCCACAATATCTGTCAATACTATTTACTTACTTTTTTAAAATTCTCAGTTACTTTGGTTCTTGTAATATAGTTTGAATGAGTACGTTAATGTATCAATGGACGTTTCCATCATCTTTTAGAGTTAATATACTACTCTTCCCGTAAGTCATTAACGAATAGTATATTGTTAAATAATATTTTTATTTATTAATACTATAAATTAAATAAATTAACAGCCTTTCATGCATTTTTAAATACTTTATTTAACACTTAAACGAAGTTTCAGCACGTTTTTGTACTTTCATTTTGTTACAATAAAGTTATGTTACAACGGTAAAAATTTTTCAGATTATTAAAAATTTCTGCTCCATTATTTCCCGTAATTTCAAGTATCTTTAATGTAATGCGCTAATACTGTTATATTATGCTTGTAACAGTGTAGAATTTCTTTCTGTTGAGAAGTAATGGATCAAAATTGAACACTAAACCAGGTTGTGGAACGCTATATAAAACTTTTTCCACATACAGAAAATACTCAATTTGTCTACTTCTCCATTCTGTTTTTAATAAACTGTTTTTAAAAAATATCTGTAAACGAAAATCTAATTATTGTATGAAATTTAGGCTTTTTTGACGTTGTCTGCAATAATTTAAACCCTCAACAATGTAGCTTAACTACTGAAAATTTAGGGATTTGCTTGGTTAGGGTGTAGGTTATCGAGCTATAATATAATATTTTAAAATGTCAATTTCTTTTACTTATAAAATTATTTAAACAGACAAAAATTGAATTATTTATATAAATGGGGACAAGACATAGTGTCAGAATCCATAAATGTTTGTGAATTTTTTCTTCAGATTAAGGAAAAACTTGAATGACAAAATTGTTTCCGTAGTATTATAGCAAAATATTGAATATGATGTATGTGCAAAAACGTACTGAAACGTCGTTAGAGTTTTGAATAAAATATTTTATAATAACTGAAAAGGTCGTTATTATAATCTAATCGATATAAAGATCAATTGTGTAAAATAATCAATTCTTGATCAATTCATGGCGATACTTAAAGCCAGTATTATAAAATCACTATAACGTCCGTTAAACAGAGTTTCTTGAGTTCACAGCTGCTGTAATTAATGGTTGATTTGCATCCTTCTGAAAGAAGAGTGTCCTTAAGGGCGCAGTGGCCAAAATTCTGTCTACGTGACGCAGGCGCGACGAGTGCTGCAGTTGAATGGCAAAAGGCGACCTTATCGATCGCGGACGGAGCTCCGCAACCAGGCCTCGCATTGCAGAAAACAAACACCACGCCTGACAAAACACTTGCACATGCACTCAAAATATCAAAAATACTCATTCCCTTAATTTGTTTTACCTTCGTTCACAAGAGAGCCTACATTCTGCAGTAAAAAAAAAGACATTCGCGAACTCGAAAATGAAAATGAAAGTAGTGGATAGTAACAAACTTGTTGATAGGAAAGAATGTTTATATTTAAAACCTTTTGTGTCAATATTTGTCGTTTTTATCGTATTGGGATTTTACTCTTTCATAATACTACCTTTACATGTTTTAGTTAAACAAACACATTTATTCAAATTTTGTCCGTAGTGCAACAAAATTATGGTATAGTGTAAATATTAAAAATTTAGGCATGTATTTGGTTAGTGTGTAAGCTTTTGAAATATAATGTATAATTTCTTAAATAAACAAAAAAATCTTATGGTAAATTCGATTTATTCCTAAGGTTCAAATTAACATTAAGATATTTCTATTTAGCAGAAGTCCAACTGTCGTTGGAATAGTTGTTATACAAAGATCTCTCTAAAGTCTAATACGACTGCGCAACTTAAGGTACTTTCTAAATTAACAGAATGTAAACGTTTGTATATTTTTATTTCAAATCATTGAACTATTTGAGAAGAAGTTCATGAAATGGTTAGGACTGAATAATCTATATTGAATTTTTAAGAAATGTATTAAATGGAGAGCTATGTCATTATTACTCCTACTTGTTTGATTTGATTTATTTTCCATTAGTCCTCGTATGTAGAAATAAGACACGTCAATACATAAAATTATAATATAAGAATTGAATGCTACAATTATAAATAATTAGAAGTTAACATAAAAATACGAAAATTCTGGATCACAAATTTCCCTGTCCAACATAAGTAAAATATATTAATAATAACAAAAATAATAATTATTTAACTATTCTAAGTTTATAATATAATATTTACAGTTCTAATAAAAATATTGAATATGTACTAGTAAATAATTAATTAATCGAGTATGAACTATCATAAAATATAGAATTTACACATCACACAAAAATAAACACAAAACTTGACACACGTACACTAGGAGGAAACACAAACTAGGGACAAGTCACTTCACGAAACAGAGCGACGAGGAATCTGCAAACTCCAGGCCGAACATAAAACAAACAAAAGAGCAGAGAAGACCAAAACCAAAAGAGAAGAAGCAAGTTATGAAAAAAGTGGTTTTTTGGCAACACATTAACATTTTTTCAGTCTTTTTTAAAATAATTATTAGGGGAACAATCTAGAAACTGCTCTACTGAGTAAAACACCAACGCCTTTCAGTAGAATATTTTTACATTGATTCCCAAAACTCTTGTAGTTATTATTGTATAGTTTAAGCGGCTCTAGAGTTAACCCTTTTAATAGCATAACAAGTGATAGAAAAGTGATTGACGAAGGGTTAACAATATACCCAAGAGTTAGCTTGCAACCAAGTTACATCCCACATTTACCGAAAATGTGATTCGGGGGAAACCCTACGGAAACCTTCATCAGATAGGGCAGGCTCTCGGTACTTGTCCCACGTCCATCTGATTACTGGAGTGAAGTATCGTGTGGGGTCGCAACGTTACCGTCACCGAGACTCCACGAGATTTCGATGTGTCAGCTGGCCGACTGTTCCAATGTACGGTACTTGCAAACCCGGAGCATACACTCCTCAAAACTAGACGTTTAGACTTATGGCATCATTAATTTAAACCCACAGACGGTAAAGACATCCCCGTACGCATACTTTTACACTCAAAATCCCTTTTCTCTCCAAAGGAACAATGCTACAGTCTTTTTCCTCTGAATTTGAATAAAAACTATTAGGAGACAGCTCATAGGTTCCACTTCCGAACTCTTTTCATTCATCAGCAATATTTGTATATCGCAATGCGTTTCTTTACAGTGACATTGCAGATTTTTTTATAAATTTCTCCACGCCATTACTTCTTTTATTTATTTCTAAATGCTAGAAGAATTCTTTTCTAGAGTCATTGATAAAAATATAT
This sequence comes from Zhengitettix transpicula, assembly GCA_037074705.1. NCBI lineage: Eukaryota > Metazoa > Arthropoda > Insecta > Orthoptera > Tetrigidae > Zhengitettix > Zhengitettix transpicula. The sequence continues at coordinate 15,319,973 of CM073593.1, read as the reverse complement.
AATTTCTCAAGTATTTGTCGTTTTTGATTATTTTTATAACTATTCGCGCTTGTTTTATGCAATTATCAACCAATACTAAATTAATATTACATTAGACCTAATAAATATTTTTGTACATTTACGAAATTTTTTCTTACATAAACACAATAAACATTTATAATATTACAATAAATAAAACAGACAATAAAATGTTAACAAAACTCACAAAATTTGCTCCACCAGAGGTTCGACCTTATCAAGTGAACGTAAACTGGATAAGGTTAACACAAAGCCCGGGTAGTAACCAGGATGAAGGAACATAGAACAAATTCTAAATTATCCTCGAAAACAAGCATTCGTTCATCACAAAAGATATCACGTTGAACGATCACAGCTTTAAATGGACTAATGTCTAAATCCTTGATGTTCAAACTAATTCTATTTCTAGTTTCGTTCCTTAAATGATTAACATCAGAATAAATCAATTTAACAACATTAATGTCAAAAATGATAAAGATTATTTAAGTAAAACTCATGATCTTTTACTTAGTCAGTAAGTTCTTTTTTCTTTACCTTTAGTTTATAAATACGCGGGATTTGTGATAACCTTATCAAGTTTGTTTTCAGCCTTTCTCCACAAGTTTGTGTTCACTTGACAAGGTCCACCAATTGGCGGAGGAAACATGAGTTTTGTTAATATTTTGTTTTCTTTATTTCTGACCATACAACTATTGTAATATTATAAATGTAACAGACATACTAATTTATTGTGATTACAATAAAGTTTACTTTCTCAATTTCGCGGAAAAAATTGTTAGACTAATAAATTAACACGATTATTCAGGGCATACGCTTCGGACCATCGGGAGGGACCAAAGAACTTCTGGTTGTTTCGCACGTCTGAAGTTATTTTACAGACACGCTTCGTTTTTATAGTATGATTCTTCTTGTTGATATTATTATTTGACATGTTGCATTAGACACATGGTCAGTGGAAACATATTTTCTTGTTATTCCACAAGACAAGTTACGATGAATACTTTTTTATGGTTTTTAAATAAGGTGGTAAATGAACTGATAAGTACGACTCAACAAAGGCACGAAAATTTAGGATTTTTTTAATACAATTCATTTTATCTTCACTAAAACAGTAATCATGCATATACGTGCGCAGATGTATTTGAATGTGTGTCGTGCCTGATCGGATCACTGCATTTCAGAGTTGACGCGCATTTTGTTAGGTTCCGAGTTCGATACGAGGGGTGGAACGTGAAATGCCTTTGACCCTATGGTAGCTGGCTTGAACCGGCTAAGGGAGCGGTTCCCTACAACACGCAAACGCGTGGAGCACGAAAATGTAGAGTCGCCGTAATGCGCTATGCTCACGCAATTTAGACACACGACTCGCCGCTGTTCTAGAGGTAACATTTCATATGCTAAGCAAGTGTGCAATTTAATATCCAAGGTTTTTATTTTAATCAGGGTATGACTGCTATGTGACCTTTCAGTTTTAGTCGCCGTCAATAACTATTATAAATGTAATATTATAGAGTAGAAATTTGCTATGTAATCAACGAATTTGTTGATGATAAATTAATATATATTTTCTCGATCCTAGGTAAATTGTGGCCACTAAACAAAGAAGATATTACATTTTTGAAATTACTTGTTACTGTTTAGAAAAATGCTTTATATTTTATATGGAGTGGGAAATCTTAGAAAATAAGTATCCTAGTGACTTAGAAACAAATTGTGGCATTTATTAACATGAGTACGTTCTGATTCTATTTCTGTCCTGTGATATAATTACTAAGTGCGTAGAATGAATTGCACACCGAGATTACACTCAGCTTATATATATATATATATATATATATATATATATATACGTTACTGAAACGTTGCCCCTTGCCGTCTTCGTAATGTTCGTTTCTTCTACCGTATAGTCATACTCTTGTCCCTATTTAGGATTTCAATTTTAATTCTATTCTTAAATTTCAATACTAAATTGTGAATCTGGGCTCTGTGTGCATTTCAATTAATTTGATTTTTCTCCAGTATACCACAAATGAAGACAAACAATAATATGTACGTATAAATTATTATGATAATACTGAGACACATTTAACTGATTAATGTAGACAAATACCACAACACCTAAATTACATTTAAGGTGCAACTATCCGTACTGTAAAGAATTTTAATGGTAATGTACACTCGTTTCAGGGCACTACAAATCACTTTTCGTCGTTAAGGGTAATATTGTATAGTCTCAGTTGGTTTTGATCCAGCCTTAAAATATTATCCATATTAAATATATATTACTTTAGTCAAACACATACCTGTATGTTATATATTTACAAAAAATAACTTATCATTCAATCATAAAACTGGCTCTAAGTATATGAGGAAATCATTGATTCAGGGACACAGCAAAAAGAACCTAGTACTGAAGGTAAATAAATCCATTCATTTATTCACTATTATATCTGTCGGAATACAGTGATATACAAACATTTTCATCAATAATGATGGCTAGAGTTATCACTAAGTATAATAACGAAATTTATATTATTTGAAATCGGATTATTATGTAATACACGAAAAATTTATTTTTCCTTTGCCAAAAAATATTTGTTGTCGGTCAACTATTTGCTACTGAAATAATTAATTTCAATGAAAATGTATCACACTAAATTAGATGGCGCTTTTAATGCAGTACTATAAATGATAAGAAATTAAATGAAGAACAATTTGAGGGTGAATAGTGAATAATATAAAATGTTAATTAATCGTCGTAAGAGAAACAAACTTTAAAGTTTAAGACTTGATTTAGTGTTTTTTTAAATGCATATAAAATGCTTATAGCAATGCTGTTCTAAAATTAATCTAGAATAATATTTACAATTAATATGATTATAAATACCATCAATGAACTATTTTCAGGTACCAACGCAGCAGTTGAATTAACGTAACGGCATATTTGTATTGCGGGACAGTATCCTTATTTGAGTTACAGAAACGCGATTCCACTCAATTTAAATTCATGTACCCTTTTTCGGTTTCCAATATAGTATCGGTTAATAACCAATATTAAAACAACTCATACACTGATTTGGCGTTTGTTCTTTAATCACATGACTTCATTTATTATATAATTATTATAATTTTATGATATGAATTTTATTTCTGAGTTATTATTATGAAACAATTAAGTGTAACATACATGGAAATATACACATAGAGGAAAATATATATTCTTAATTCAATTTTTTTAACAAATTTTCCATTCTTAAAATTGCATATTTATTTCAAAATATGTAATTCCATATTTAAAATACAATTTTTATTAATGTTGACAGATAAATGTGCAGCGGTCCATTTTTAGGCTACAATTTTATTCGGTTTAAGGTAAAAATTTACGAATTCATTAAACAAATGATTGAAATTTGCACGTTTCATAATGTTTATTAATATTTTAAAGAACTTTAATGTAAGCAAGAACACATATTAAATAATTAAAAATATAGTTTCTTTACTTATTCTTCTTCTTAAAGTTGAATAGCGAGCGACGAAATACAAAACCATGACAGAAAGACGTCTTTTGAAATGCTCTTCATGTAATTACTGTCAACAATCTTTCGACGCGCATTAAGTGGATTAGCATTCTGCGACCCACTTTTCGTCCCACTTACTCAAAGGTCAATTCTTCGTTTATGAGGGACGCACTTAACCTAATAACGTGTTTATCGACTGACATGGACGATTTTTCTATTTCTATCCTAAAAATCAAAAGGTTTAAATCGAAATATTGCAGATATCAGTTATCGTGTATTTTATTAAGAAAGGTAGGTCCTCTTCCTTAACTAAACGTAATATATGGATTGTACGTAATATTCCAATAAATTCACCGATTCTATTTCGACCATGCTGATAATTTTTTTTATCCTCTTTATTTATTCTCTCTGTCTGCCGCTTACAAACACAAACAAAGGAATCAGATCGAAGATACAACCAGTCACAATGTTGAAGGGAGGTCAACGATCGATCCCACATTTATCTCTTTCTCAGGATGCAATTTATAAATTTTTCATAATTTCCCGAATAAATACTTCACTAAATGTTTGTGAAATTGTAACATATCAGACTTTCCTTACCTGACCATTATCACGTCCGTTAATGTTTACATTTAATATTAAATCTATAGAAATTTCATAATAAGCTGTTATTAATCTCCATCAACAATAATCAGCATCTTTATATTTACTTCATTTAATATAACAGTTAATTTTCGGAAGAAATAATGGGGACTTCATTGCATTGTACAACAAAAGTTATAAATTAAAGTAATGAAATACTAACTTCAATTTATTTAGTTGATAAAATACGAAATTATAGCCTTAACTGGAACTCATCATAAAAGCACATTGAGGAAGATACCTAGTCATACTATAAATATAATAATAAAAAATTAGTATACCATTCACAGTATTGAAATATTTAATTGAGAAAGTGTTAGATGAGTAAACTGTTACTTAAAAACTGAATATAAACGAAATTTTTATTTCCACATTATATATGAATGTGTAATATAAAAAACAACAGAATGACATCACAAATCAAACGACACACAAACTAGCAACCCGCCATCTACCTGAAAATATGTAACAAAAGGAAATTCGAAAAAGAAATTAAATAATGTGAGTAACGCCGGTTGCCGGTTACGTAACGGTACACCGATGGAAAACTGATCACAAGGTAGAACAGATATACTACGTCAACCGCAGTTGTCAACAATCGCAGGATATGAACAAACACTTCAACTAGTTGGATTCCTATATATCATTTAAACAATTTTCTGGATATTAGCATTCGAAATTATTATCAAAAAAATCAAATTATTATTTTTGTTTGGATGTATGCATGTTCCACTACCAAATATAAACCTGTGGATAAAATTTGACCAAATGTTGTACACGTGTTTCTTTCAAACCGGAAACAAACATAGTGGGGTAAAACACGTCTGCCACCCCCAGGGGCGGCTTTGGAAATTTTTAAACATACTAAAACCGTCATTATTCGCGTCGGATAAATATTTTTCGGAAGCAATGAGATTTATAGTTCTTCTCTCGAATTTTATGTATAATTCAACCCCTTTAGGTATGAAAGAAGAGAACCCTCAGGAGTGGTGAAGGAGGGGTGTTACATAAAAATAACGCAAAACAGCCGGGATTGTAGTAAAATCCGGGGTTATGAAGGTGGCTAATTAATTATAACATTCAACATTCCGTTTAATACCCAGGGGCAGGGGTAAATGAGGGTGGAAATTTTTAAAAATGTTAGACGGCCTCTATGTGCATCGAATAACAAATTTTCGGGTCAACGACATTGATAGTATTTCTACCAATGTTATTTGTGTAAAATTTCAACCCCATTCGGCATAGGAGAAGAGAACCCTAAGGAATAGGGTCGGGGCTTGCATTAAATTAACACAAAAACAACCAAGATTGGAGTCAAATACGGTGTTATGGATGTGGTTGAATTTATTTATAACATTCAACTTGACGGTTAACCCCCAGGTGCGAGGGTGGTAATTTTCATATATATTAAAACAGCCTATATATTCGTCGAAAGAAACGTTTTCGGGGTCACTGACATAGCATTTCTCCAGATAATTTTTTTTTGCAAAAGTTCAAACCCTTTTCGCAAGAAAGATTAGGGGTGAGGTGTTATATATAAATAATGCAAAAACAACCGAGATTGAAGTCAAATCGGGGGTTGTGGCAGTCTCTGAGTTTAATTATGACAATAGAATATATATAATATAGGATAACGGAAGGAACTGAATACCCACCCAATATCAATACTGATAAAAGCAGTACTAAATATAAATATTCTTATTGGAATAGTGTAATTATTTTTCATATTGTTAAATAAAACCAACTTTTATGTGTCTAATCATTACGTTTGTCAGTAGTAGAAAAAGTAATCTTTTACAATGTTCACTTGCGTTCCCTTTCATTATTATCTCTATGATTGCTAATAAAATAAACTACTTAGATTCTTGAATAAAATGCGTGTTATATTAGAAGATCGAAATATCGCTCATGTTTTTTTTAAGAATGCCGTTCAATGAATCAAGTTTTTAAATTCTTTATTCTTTACAAATGTCAGTGAAGTGAATCAAATGAAATCATTTACAAATCAGAAAACGTATTAAATGAGACAGTTCATTATTCTGCATGATAAATGCTTCTCATAAGACACCTATCTATTGTTACACATAGGGATCACATCGTGATTAATTTGAAACAGAAGCGCAAGAGAATATTAGGTGACAAATAGCTGTATGTTGGATGGTAATGGAACTTCATTCAAGACTGTGCTTCATTATGCCATTGATGTGAGCCGAGGCCCCCGAGCGGCTGTGGTGGCAATTTCCCTGCATTAGCCATGCACGTTAATCATTCGCTACGGGGGAAAAAGTGCAGCGCGTCATTGCTTTTACTCGCATATAAGTAGACCACGAGAAGCTGCCTCCTTCAAATTCAACCCATCAGATTATTTAATGGCATTTTGCAACGATATCGATTTAAATTTTCATATCGTGTTGTATTTTTAACTGGTGTGTCATGTGTCTATCGACTACAAACATATATTCAGGACGGTGAATCCAGTTTTAGTGCTTGTATCTAAGATTTGTCGGACGCGGTTAGAACCATTTATCACATAATTAAACGTGTTTTCATTTACATTAATAATGCCGATAGCCACTAAAACAAATCGTTACTGAACATCGAATTATATTTCCTCAAATAGAGTTACTACAATTATTTCTAAAATGTATTAAATCGTAATCTGGGAAGTACGTTGCCGTGATTGAGGGCACAAAGAAAATTGTGTAGCGAACAATTTATTTCTGTCTAGCGTTTATTCAAACGCGAAAACATCGATTTGGTTAAGTACATGAAGAATTGTGCAGAGAAAACATAGTAGGAGCATGATCTCAATGGTTTTACATTTTTCAAGTGATTCCGTCTTTTATGAAAAATCTAAACTAATCGATTATCGGTGAGACTTATAGCCAAAGTCCTATGATTTGAATTAACTTTACTTTCACTATATTATTGTACATAATCATAGATTATTTTAAATAAAATAAGACGTAGGAGCGACGTTTCGATGTCTTCTAGCCAAGCTTCCATATTTTCTCTCGATTAGAAGCCCGCGAACATTTTATTCATTATTTACCCCGGGAAAGGCTGCATTCTTCATCGATTCTTTTGTTCAGAACAGTAATTAGTGTTAATAATTCAAGTCTCTCGATAATAAAATCCTATTAAATGTGTGTAAGGAATGTTTCGAAAGGTTTCTGTACTAAATTTTAATATGACTGTTCAACTATCCAGAGAACATAATCGAAGTAATGTGAATAAATTTCAAAACCTCACGTGATCATGCAGCACAAAAATATATTGACGACATTAAATTACCAAATTTTATAACAAGAAAGATTGCCAAATACAGACAAAAGAAGTGATAATATATTACCAAACAAAGTTTCTAGAAACCATGTTGCTTTCTTCATGTACAGAAGAAACGCAAGAGACAAAGAGACACAACTGAACTAGTCAGAAGACCTTAAGAAAGGAACAAAGCTTACAGAAACGTTGTGTGGCTTTATATTATCACATATTTGGTCTTTATTATTATTAATTTTTAATCAGACGTAAATTTTTCATTACCAAATTTTACCTTAATAATATTGGGCATTAGTCATTTTTCTCATCACCCATATTATATTTCAATCTCCAACTAACGGTCACAGCTTCATGTTAAACAATAGAAAGTTTTGGTTTCTTTAACAACAACATTTAATCATCAAAATGAAGACTCACCTCCTCGTCCAACGAAATGAAAAAGCGGAATAATAATGCAACATTCATTAATTTGTGCCTTCTCACAAGCCTTTATTAAAATAAAAGTTCGCTTTTAAATTATTTATACTGTTTCCCGTCGACGAAAAATTTGGCATGTCGTGCGATGTTACCGCGTCCTGGAGACCAGGTTGTACATAATGGCCCTCCAGAGACTGCGTCTGGTAAATGTCACGTGACCCTCAGCCGCAGTACGTTCAATCGAAGGAAAGCGGGTCAAATGAAAAATTCTGGGAAAAAAAAGTATATTCACTAACACGAACAGCCACACTACTTTCGTGTTACGGTTTATTTCTACAAGCTTTATAATGTGGTACGTGATTGTACATATAATTGACATACAATTATGAAAGTACAAATTTATAACATAGCTGTAATGAGTTTTTATCGATTTAATTGTAGCATCGAACTTTTTATTAAAATTTCATTTCCTCACGAGTTTTGGGTGTATATATTTATTGTGCCACATTACTGCAGTAGTATATTAATAATATAATTTCAAAGGTGATGGATGAAAATACTGGGAGACATGTTCAATATACAATCGTATAATATACATAAACATCGTGTTAACTTGTTTCAAATTATCTGGATCTTGTAAAGTGTAACTAATTATAAATATAAATACACAGCGATTTAAATTATTAGATCGATTAATATTCAATAGGCACAGATGAAACTTAACCAGTAAAATACTGAAACATTTTCATATGCAAAAATTGACAAATATTTTCTTATAGAAATGATTGAGATGATTAACTTCAAATATTTCTTTGATCTGATTGCAAAAATTGTCAATATTCATTAATAATTGACCGAGTCTTATAAAAAATTATTTTTGTATAATTCAATGAAACATATCGATATAATTAAAACACTACAATTATAAATGTTCAGAAATATAAACCGAATATCTTTTTCATTTCTTCTGAGTAAAAATTTCGTTCATTTGATAAAGCACTCTCGTCAAAACGCCATCATCAAGGTGAAGTTCACTGTTTGCTTGGATTCAGATAACCCGTACGAGATAAACGCTTAATAATTGAGACGTATCAACACCCTCTTATCTTATCGCAGCATATAGGTCATATAAATGACAAATTTTGCGCAGGAATTAAACGACTGGAATCAACATGATCGTTTTTGTTTGAACGATACTAAGTCAAATTCGTCACTCCAACTCAAATACATCTCACAATATTTAATTTGATGGTCATAGAATAGAAAAAATATTTTTTCCTTCAGTCGATAGAAATATTGAGTAATATCTGAAGAAACATAATATTTGTATTTTCTACACATTAAAGAACCAGGATGGAAAAATATCGACCTAACCAGGAATCTAATGTGGGTCTTCCACTTGTTACGACGTCGACTTAACATTATTCATCGATAGTTATACAATTTGAATATCATACAACATCCTACATTTCTGAAACCAAAATCTCGATAATTATAAGCAACAAATAAATGGTTTTTTTTAAAACCTTATCAATGTTATTATTCGCACTTACTATCGCTTTTAAAATTGAAGGCATTACTTACAACTACGTATTGGATAAATTCTCATATTCATCTCAATAGTAGTAGCGAATTTTTAGGGAAAAGGAATACGCTTCCAATTAAATCAACGTGTGGCATTCATTCAGACAATATTCATCTTTATAGAAAAATTTTATTCGTTTTATGTTTATGAAATACTGCTTTTTTGTTGTATTTGTTAATTATTCGCATTTAACACAAAATTAATAGTAGAATGTTTTGCACGTTATTCATTTACAAACTTTTTATACTGTATTGACATGAACAATAATGTTTCATATACAAAGTTATTGTACAATATTTATTTCTCAATAAGTATTCGTTGTTCATTGCATTTCTTCATTGCATCAATAACACTTGTATAAACTATTGTGACGTGTTTAGTTTATATTTTTTTTTAATTTGTGATTATGTTGCGCATTGGCATCGTAAATGCTAAATAAATTAATTGTAGAAACCAAAATAAAGTTTTAGGCGTATATTATATTGGATGGAAAATTATCGACCTGACCAGAACCCGCTTATCGGACGGAAGTTCTACCACAGAGTTGCCTGCGTCGACTCTAGATTGGGGTGCGAAATTCCTCCAACCTGATTCAGACTAACATACATTTTTTTTCTAAATCAAAATTCTTACATGGCCTAAATCTTTTTACGTCAAATTGAAGAACGGATTACTTTTATTGAATTTCACAACATCTATCATTTCATGAATTGAAACGTCCAAAAATCTTAATGAATATACATATAGAAATCTGTTCTTTATTTGAGGTCCTAAAATTTAGGACAAGTATGAATAATAATTTAATAAAAAATAGTAGGTGATTCTGAATCAGGAGGAATTTCGTGTCGGGCCTGGAATCGACACGGTAAGGTCAGTGATACGGATCATTGCCAGTACCGGGTTCAATTTCTGATCCGCTCGCAACTTTTCCATCCTGATACTTTAAATCAATTTAATTTCATGATCTCTATGGCTTGAGCTTTAGTTGATCAAATATTATAATTATATTACAAACCTTACAATATTTAATGAAAATGTGAAGTTAGTAATAACATTTCGTTTGTAGGATGATTCTTTAATTTATTGTTTCTCTTATTAAGTGAACGTAGGAGATGTTTTCGAAAGGTAAATAACCTGTGTAATTTAACTGATTATAATTGCATGAAATACTTCATGACCATTCAGGAGATAATATTCACACAACTCCGCAAACTTACTTAAGGATATAAGTAATACTTTCCTAAATACTGTCATGCCTCATATCGACCAAACATTAATACTAAAAATATAGAATATTAAAGTCAATCTTTCATTCACTTATTCAGATGTTTTTATTGGTAAAAACTATTTGAGCGGTATCTTTTAAAAAACATTATTAATTGTTGTCTCTAATCTACTAATAAAAATACTCAACTCTTAATAATTATGAGGATTGTTCATAATACTTAAAGGAGTTTGTTTAATTCTTGATGAAATATCTGGAGTACCCAAACATTTAAAAGCACTAACAAATAAATTTTATAAAATGATATACTGTAATCATATCTTCTAACAAATTTTTAAGTACCTGATCCGCGGATAGATAATTGTGCCAATTCTAGAGAATTGTAATTAAGGTCAAATCAAAATAATTGAATTATAAAAATTAATCTGTAAATGAAAATAATTGAATTATAAAAATTACTCTACAAATTTTTTTCATTCATTTAAACACAAGATTACCTTCGTTCAAATGAAAAGCTAAGATTTCCTTTTTCCAAAACACCATTCCAGAACTGAATTATTCGACCCGTTTCACTTAAAATCAGTTATGAATTATAAGTGACAGATTATTGTAATTACTTAATAAATTCATTATTATCTATCTACACAACGATCGCTGTATGCAAAAAAAACGATACTATACCTACCAGGAATCAGCAATCTTGTCACGTACTATCCAAACATAAACAGAACGAGTCAATTCGGTTGACCATCTGGCAGTCTACGCTAACGGTCGTTGTGATTCTCTATGTAAACTCCAGGCGCAGATAACGTTCGTAATAGCCTGACTAAAAGAGTTAAAATCGGTTTATCATCTTCGTTACGCCGTGCCGATCAATGCAAGGGTCGTTCGGAAAGTTCAGAGCTGACGCTAGAATACACATACTACTTCAATGCTTTGTTCAAGTATTACCTGTTAGAAATTATTCTGTAATGTTTCAATCATGGTTCTGATTGTTGTAAAGAAACACGTAGATGACTGAAAAATGAATAAAATACAGATTCTATCAATTAGTATGCTTGAGTCTGATATAGAGGAGTTAATATTCACCAATATTATGAACGATAAAGAACTCTACAACAGGATTCAAACGTGTTGATTAACGTTCAGGACACTCACAAACTACCGCCACCAAAATCCATAATCAAGAATTAAAATATGGCTGATTGAGTATACTCGAGCTTTCTGAGAGAGAAAAGCTACCTGATAGGTCGTGTCCACATTTTACATTAACTTTTTTTGGGTATGAATAAGCCGTCTACACGATTCCTTCCAACATTTAGTCGTTCGCCAGGAACACACTCGAATGAACATTTTTCACCTACTTTACGAAATTCAACTGTATTTTTCGCGACGTTTCATGTTGATGAAACATGGCTTCATTATAAGACTTTGGAGTCGCAGGAACAGGCAAGAAAGGATCCAAGCGGGCGGTGAAAACTTTTCCGTATGCGGGAAAAACCGTGACCCTAAGTTTTACGACGCCCATGGTGTGATTAAAAAATATAATCTTGAATTGTTGGAGCCATCCGTTAAAACCAAAAGTCCACGATTGGCCATGAAAAAGATATCTACAGTTGTTAGTGTCAAATTCAACGAATTACGCTATAAATTTTTTCCTCTTGCGAATTATTTGCCAGAATTTGTCTAGCCCTACTCCAGAATCTGAATAAAGGCTACGTGGACGAATATTTTCTCCGAATGTAGAAGTCATAGCAGAGACAAAAACCTATTTTGCGTAGTTTGAGAAAACTTTTCGGACATTAGAAATGAAAAACCGGGAAAGCGAATAATTAAGTGTACTGAAAAATAAAAACCTGTAAGATATATTTTTCTTCTCAGGACTAAACGCCCTCGATTAATGAAAGGATAGTAATAATTGACACAATATTTATATGCTATTGTGAAAATCTTTATAGAGATAGTTACACCATTATTTTGACTGTCGCCCCAGAGGATTAAGAATTAATGTAGAGTCTGTTCAATATTCAAAACTTGTATTGGAGGAATGTTTAATTGAATAACTATTGACGAGTTGCGTTTGGTTTCACCTACAAATTGACTATTTTGCGTGACTAAGGAATTCGAGGGAGGAAAGATGGCAGATGTTGGGCCATAAATCACGATGGACCTGATGGTACCCCACCGAATAAAAAACAGGAATACGAGTCACACAGAGTTTTCCAAGTAGAGATGTACTCGAGAAGAAAAGTCGTATTACAAAAATGGCAATAAATAGTGTATCGCGGGAGGTTCTTAATGACCCGCCACACTTTCAGTTTATTACTGGTCATGCGCTGAGCCAATCATTTGAAATTGTTTTAAATATTTCAATAAACTATTAATCCAAATTGTGTATTAAATTAATTATAACAGCCTCTATTTCATATTACACGCACGAAATTAAGCGATTAAAACTACTGATTTCCATTTCAAGATATATATATCTGTTGATTTACAATAAAGATAAAAGTTACCAAAGACATTTCTGACGGTGACACTAAAATTAAACAAGATAGGAGTACTGTGTGATACAATGTAAGTAAAGTGTGTGTGGTGGAATGGAGTCTGGAAACTGAGCGGTTAGATCCGCAGCTCTGCTGTCCCCTGGCGTCGTGCAAACACAGCGTTATTGCCGCAGAGCTTGGAAACCTCTCTGCGTGGGCGGGAAAACTCTGTTACACCGAATCTCCACACATTGACAATAGAAGAGTTTCCAATAAGATTACACGCACTTTTCGGGCTCTTCGCTCTTTAACTAAACTGATTTTAAAAAGCCTCACCAGCATTTTATGTATATTGTTCAAATCACATAAACTACTAAATATGTTGTGTACGATGTCATACAACTAAATGATGCATGTCACCATCAGAGAAGTAAGCTCGTTCTGGTCCGGAATTGAATCCCTTTCAATCAATGCGTTTAACCGCTATACCACACAGTGGCTCTAATTTCACATCAGATTAAAACGAATGAAATATACGCTTTCATTAATATTTTTTTAAATCATAGTACAAATAATTTATTTTAACTTTTTTACTGTGTTAAAATTAACCTTTCATAGATATAAGCTCAGTCTACAAGCAGATGATTATGTTGAAAAAATCTACGAAAGCTTCTGTAAATATTTTTAACGAATATGTATATCATATAATGAAAAAGGAAAATTTATTAACAGGATTAAAGGTTAATTTTAACATTGAATTTTCCATCTGTTTTAAATTGCAATTGAAATTTTTTACTAACGTCTGATTTATTAACGTCTGATTTTTATTTTTAATTTTAAGAACTATGATCCTGATTTCTTTAAATAATTTAAGTTTTTCCGGTTGTAACTGCCTGTAGGTCTTTGTAAACATAAGTTGTACATAATTTTTATCCTCTTTGATGATCACATATTTGATTAACGTAATTTTTGTTTATAAAATTAATTGTAAATATGGTGTTATATTGCCCAGACTAAGAGGTATTTTATTACATAATAAAAGACAGTAAAGCAAATTTTAGATCTGAAAGTTGCAAACTAGCCGCATAACTAAGCATTATTTATAATTTAATGTTGGATTTTGATAAAACATATATTTTGGATAATGAATCCAATTATAAAGTAATATTTCTGAAATATTGCAACAGAAAACAGAATACTATTGGCCTTATCAATATGAGTTTTCTAAATCTATTATAGAGAATAAGCTCGGGCCAAAGTTTTGTTTTTTTAATAAAGATGAATTATAAGAAGGCTTTTTCAATTAGAACTCGCTTTAGTCAATTAACATTATGAAAGTTACGCAGTGCGCAAACAATACTCGTATAAATCAGTACTTTTCATTAAAGTAGTCAATATATTACCATCACAGGTTGATGTGGAGAATGGTCTACTGACGATTTAGCTTTTTTATTTGTTAAAATTGACAATTATATCTTTTAATAATTTTAAATACTGCGGATGAGAAGATAGTATTATATTTCAGTTCATCATTAAAACACTTTTCTTAAACTTTTCAGCCATAAGTTATGATCAAAGTAGATATTATTCACACTAAAACCTTATCTTGGATATTTGTGAATGCCAATTTCTTGTGATCCCTAGGATCTCCTAAAAAATTATCTCATGTCCGGCAAAGACAGCTATTATAATTACGTCAATAATTATAACATTGATATAATTTTTCTTGTCATCCGCAATTGTGAAGTACCAGTTTAAGAAAACTATTTTGAACATAAACTTAATTCCAAATTAATTTTTAAACCAACTCTAAAGGTCAAAGATTATATGTACATAAGATATTGATTGAGAGTGCAACACAATGTTTCGAGTCTTTCCTAGTATGAAATGACAATTTGGAAACTTAATTCCAAATTAATTTTTAAACCAACTCTAAAGGTCAAAGATTATATGTACATAAGATATTGATTGAGAGTGCAACACAATGTTTCGAGTCTTTCCTAGTATGAAATGACAATTTGGAAACCGATTAAAATTAATAAGGTTGTTACTCTTTTCGGTTTATTGCTGGTGCTGCTGGAGAGTTATAGCCTATAAAACAGCCGGACGTATGGCGACACGAAAATGTCTTCGCTGTCCGTCCATATATTATTAGAGCTGACATCTACAGTGAATCCTTCCTTTATAAAACAAATAATAATGATGTCTTCGTCTTTTATTAATAATTGAAAACAAATCTTATATAATCATATATTAATCTTACAGCTTGGTCTGAATAATGGTGTGTATATTAGGGTACTAAATTTTGTAGAAAATTGTGAAAGTGCAGGTTATACTGTTTATTAATTTATGTTAACTGCATAGTATCTAATTATCGGCTGGTCTCTGAAAGATAATCTCTCACAGAAGGATCTTTCCCGCAGACCTTGGACATACAGTAAGAGTTGTCCGATGTTTCCAAGGAAACAATCGGCCTACTGCCACGGAACCTGCTTGAAGCATGGCGACGGAAATGCTGCGTCGCCACAGTAAACCAACTACAGTCATCAGAAGGACAGTACCAAAATCGCGACCTACATGAGTCAGGATTTTTCCTTCATCACATTTAGGTGAATTTGCGGTATAGGATCCTTAAAATATACCCCCGAGGCCATAGCTATCCCCTGACTGCCTTGCTGTCCTTTATGAATTTTCCCATTTCTATCTCTTCCTGTGCTATAAAGGTACGAGGTGACAACGCAAATGATACTCAAAAAGTGTATTAATAAAAGTGTCTACTTTTTACTTCTTTAACGTCTCTAAGGAAAAAGTGGAAAAATCATTTAAATTTGTTTTTGGTCAAATGATATAAATAAACTGAATGTTTCGTTCAATGAAGCACTTCAATAAATACTAAAATATTTGTAGATTGTTTGGTGTTTTTTATGAGAAATATGAAAAATTAATATCTGTAATGAATTAATTCTTGATTTTTTAGTATTGTTGAGTTCTTTCACAAGGTGGCGGAAGAATTAAGTGTTTGTTGCGTGATGAATGGAAGGAGGACCTAGTTCAGTATTTAAGTATTAATACTCTGTCTGGCGTTGAATTTCCTTTCGCCAACGTCACTTTTCACGTGATTATTTCCTCAGCAGTCACCTTCAACAAGACGTAAATCATAATCGTTAAAAATTGGTTAAAATAAGGATTCTTTTCTACTGATCAGAAATTTCTTCAAGTCTTCCATTCTGACTTCACGCAAGAAACTAAATATTTTACAAATCATAATTACACATTTTAGCCTACAAGTTATATTGCAACAATTTTTCCAAAATTTAAATGAAAAAAATAGCTATAAAAACCAGAAAGAAAGATAATTAAAGTAATATTAAACTTGCATCTGTCTAGCATTCATTATTTCAAACACATATTTAACAAAATAATAATTACGAGTTCAGTTATTTATAATAGAAATAGGAATTATATATCAATCTGTATTACTAGTAGAAATGTTAAATATCAAACTAGGAAAAGAATCTATTAACATCAATTCAGACACTGAAAATTAAGTTGCATTTCATAATCATTTTCACACACAAATATATATATATATATATATATATATATATAGTACTTTTAACTTTAAAATTACTTTTACCGATTACCACCTGAAATATATTTAAATAGGAAAAACACCAGCCTAATTTGCAGAAATTATTAATTCTCAATTTCAAAACATATTTCACAATCAATTTATTAGAAAAATTTAACCAAACTTTCATTCTGAAATCTGCTGAATTGCCAAAACTATTTTTAAGGAATTTTAATAAGAGACAATTCTATTATAATATTACTGAATGATGGAAAATATATAAAATTACTTAACTGATATGATGCAAAATTTCTCAAATATTGCAGCAATAAAAATAAAAGTAATGTAAATTTTTTCAAATTATTAGTTGTCAAATTTGTTTAATTTTGACGAGGGCCCAGAACCGGATCTACTTATACGTCGTAAATATTAATAACAGTTAAGTTTTTGATGATGTTTTATGGACTGTTATACAAAGTTTAATTTCAGTCAACTAACTGATAATTACGCATTCTTTCAGCAGTAAAACAGACAATTTTATTATAATCAAGGTTTGTTAATAAAATCTTTATTTCAAGGAGTTTAATACGCAGATCATTTTTGCCTCATTGTAAGTCATTAAAAGAACGTAGGAATATGGGTACAGCTTCTCCAGGACGTGATCTGAGATTGAAATGGAGATTAATGGAACTGGATCACTTTTTAAAATTCTACAAACGTATCTCCTTTGGTGGTACATAAAATTTATAATTAAATTTCGTTTTTCCTCTTACAATTTTCGCTAATAATAATTATTTAATACGACAATTTCCATTGCTGACGAACTAGTACATATTTACTAACTAAAAGGTTTAATATTATATTAAAATAATGCGTAAATCGAACGAAAGAAAGAACAAAATTAATTAATTCACTTGAAATGTTCTAATATACACGAAATTGTTTTTAAATATTTGAGTTCAGTTCAGAGAACTGAGAGAAACATTTTCTTTAGTTACATTTCTGAGATACTGAGATTTACACACCACTGCTTTCAAATTAATAACGTAGAGTGTTCTCCGCTGAAGCATCAACCTAATTATTTTTGCCTTAACAAATAAGCAGAGTGTTAAAACCTACGTTTATATTTCATCTAATGGTTTTCAGCCATATTGATATTTTTCGTGAATATATAATCATTTCTTAAAATCTCCGTAAAATCTATTGAGACATTTTATATAAAAATTATAGTTGCAATTAAAAATCACTTAAAATTGGAAATATTTGTGTTAAACGAATACTAATCAGATAAGTAAATAACAGAAGAAAATAAAACTATAAAAAACACCACACAAAGTTTCGTCAGGTGATTAAATAAACGCAAGAGCCGTGAGAATGACTCACCGCACAATCCAGTAGACGAACTCAAAAGCAAAGTTAATTAATTGCTTTTAATTAGTAAAATGAATTTAATAATTACAGATTATTACAGAAAGAAGGTTTGTCACCACGTTGGCGAAACGAGTAAATATACTATTTAAAATTAAATTCAAAGTAATTAAAGAAGGAGGTTTCAGTAAAAGTAATCGTCTCAAAGCATTCGTTCATAAGTAAAGCAATTCTGTAAGAATGTAAAGGAAAGAAAATTCAGATTTTTCAAATAAATATGACGTGCACTAGGAAGCAATGGAAAATCCAAATCCAAATTTTAATTTTGTTTTCCACGTCAAAAAGTTACAGTCGTTGTCTTTTTTGTAGAAAAAAGAACCAGAAAGGTGTGCGGTTCTGTGCAGTGAATCGTTTCCTACAGCTTTCGTACATTCAACAGGGTACAGTAAAGATATAAAAGTAAATCAGAATAATGTCATTATCAGGCAAAAACAAATTAAGATAGAATTTTGAGAAAAAACAGGAAGATTTTAGACATATTGATGTAGACTTTAAAAAATGAACGAAGAGGAATATAAAATAGAAGAACAGTAAAATTATAAAAATTAACCATAAATTTAAATTATAATGGAAACTCGTAATTTGCTATATATGTGAGCAGAATGTGAATTAATTATTAGTTGACCTTCTGTGGTGTAGGCATCAGCGTGACTGTATCGCATCAGAGAGGTCCCGGGTTCGAATACCTGGCGAGGGTATGGATGTTTGTCTGAGTGAGAGAAACTCTCAACAATTAGTACACCGAAAAGGAAAATTAGCATGCATAAAGAGTCGCTAATGATCTGAGATTTAGATGGAACTGTAAATAAGTCAATATTAAAAAAACTTTAGTTATTATTATAAATCTTGATTCAATATATATATATATATATATATATATATATATATATAAGTCAATATTAAAAAAACTTTTGTTATTATTATAAATCTTGATTCAATATATATATATATATATATATATATATATATATATGTATGTATATGTCAATATTAAAAAAACTTTGGTTATTATTATAAATCTTGATTCAATATATATACATATATATATATTATTTCTCAAACATAATTAATAATATTACTACGATTATAAAACATATATCCGTGTACCTTGAATTAAGATTTATAATAACAAAATTGTAACAACTAAAAATTAATTCACCTGCTCACCAGAGTTTAAAAGTGTATATATATTAACAATTGTAAACAAACTTTCAGACGGCCTTCAGCTTCCAAGCAGGTAAATATTCTTACGTTCATTTGATTACTAGATTAATTTGTATCACGAAGTTTTTCTTTTAAGTTGATTGTTCACATTGCAGATGATTATATCGAGCAAAATCGACGAAAGCTTAATATTTTTAGCGAATATATATATATATATATATATATATATATATCTTATATCTATGAAATTTTATTGACAGGATTAAAGGTTAACTTTAACATTGACATTTTCAGCTGTTTTAAATAATAGATTTTTAATACGAATTTATTCTTTATAAATAAAAGAAATTAACAATATATTTAGACATTTAAAAAAATTATTTAACAATTTGACGACGTTTCAGTACGTTTATGTACTTTTAATCATATGTTATGTCACTACGGTAACAATTTTGTGCCACAAATTATTTCAACTCACAGATTTACAGTGTATATTTCTTCTGTTATAATATATACATTCAAATCAGAAATTTTGAATATTCTTGAAATTTAATAGAAATGTTACTAATTAGTAAGTAAAAATGAATCTAATTTTTTCAAATATAATTAAATATTTATTCGAAGATTTCATATAAAATCCAAATTAAATATTTATATAATATGTAATTATAATTTGAAAATAAATCTGTGTTTATATGACCCAAAACTTATACCGTCGTAACAATAACAACTTTAATCTAACCTGAGAAAGTACAAAACATACTGGAAACCTATTTAAATGTTAAATAAAATATTATAAAATGTATTTAATTTATAATATTAATAAAACAGCAGAAACAAAAAATCTATATTTGTATAAATATTTGTCACGGAGTTATATTTTACAGGTAGCAAGTTTTTTTAAGATGCCTATACTATCTATAGTTTTTTCCGTAATTTTTCATACATCAAGTTATTAGTCTGTTTTCCAAGATTTTTCTCTCTAAAATTCTCAGAAATTACCATTTCTAATATTTCATAGTACATTTTGATGTATTTCTCGCCTCTGTAAGGATAGAAAAATAAGTATTATGTCCGCATTCAGTCTTCTTTGGGACTAACCCTATTTACGAAATGAAGTGATTTTCACATTTCCTTTTTTGTTGAACTACAATATTTTCAATTCAGTGAATTTTGAAATTTAAGAGTTCTTCTTCGGCGTCACTTATACGTTTCAGTTACTTGAAATTATTCTGGAATCTGTAGCGGAGTGATGTTGTTATACTGTTTTAGAATTTACTTATTGACTAAGCTTTTTAGTTCGTCAATTGTAATTGTGTTGTTGTGTCGCTCCCGGCTCTCGTATTTTTTTCTAATCACCTGACGAAACCAACAAGGATCCCAGAAACGTTGTGTGGTATTTATATCGTCACTTAATTTTG
The DNA here is from genome assembly GCA_037074705.1 of Zhengitettix transpicula. Classification (NCBI taxonomy): domain Eukaryota; kingdom Metazoa; phylum Arthropoda; class Insecta; order Orthoptera; family Tetrigidae; genus Zhengitettix; species Zhengitettix transpicula. The sequence goes on along the minus strand of CM073593.1, from coordinate 15,299,216 downwards.
TCAGTATTTGGCTATTTTATTTAATTATCAGGTCTTTATTATGGTAACAAAATGGTGTACGGCGCACTTGCTCCCGATAATGGATCCAGCTGGCTATCTCTGTCCTACACACACCTTAGCTTTTATACAGGCGTATTATATTTTTATTTAGAGAATTCGTATTTTTACTTTCAAAGCCTTCTCTAAGTGTAAGTCTGTACGTCTATTAGGTTTGTTTGGACGAACAATCCTTAAGAACGTTTGACCATGATTACAAACTCGAAATATTTAAAATTATTAAAATTCGAGGTTGTTACGATTAGACAACCCTGTAGGTACTTGTTAAACACAGGGCATAGATAAACTCAGGTTAAAGAACAATTTTGAGTGTCTCAAAATTACTCTAACCTCAATCCATCTGTGTTTGAAAACGATACAGGTAAGTCAAAACGTAAAGTCTTTCACTTACCAAACAAAAATTTAATGTTTATAGTCTGTAAGCAAGGTTCAAATTCTTAAGAATTAACATAAGACGATAAATGTATAATAATCCGTGAGATACTTTTCCTAGATGTTCAAACATGTTTTAAACATTCAAGTGTGACAGTATCGTTTTAGCTTTTTTCGATGATGAGATTCGCCACATCGCTTTTATTTTTGGAAAGTCGCGCTTTTAATATCGACTTCTTTTGTGTTTGGAGGACGTTTCCATCGAGGTGTTTGATCGGAAAACTGCTTAAGATGTTTGTGTATGAGCCGATTGGACTTGTTTCTCCCGGGACACTCTTGCAGGCCGCATTAACCCTTCCCCTTCACCCTTTCTACCAGCCAGCCGTCCGCCCAGGAGGACGGACCCAGATCAATGAGCTCAGTGCGCCTGCAGAGACCTCTACTGGATATTCGTGCTACTAGTAACCAACCGCTATGACCTCGTTCTATTCCTGGATGGGATATGTTGACGTAACACAAAAGCTAAAATTTTCCACATTAGTCTTTTTCTGTTCTGATGTAATGAGTACGGTGTGCGATATAAGATAGTTCATTATGACTCCTATATTTCAGAACCATCGTCTCTCATAACCGGTATACTGTATTCTTTAATTGTTATCGAATTTTAGTTAATATCATCAAAAAATGCAATAAATGGAATTCAGTGGTCCCGTAATTTGAATTCAAAACAGTATCTTCAAATAACCACTTCATCTCGTACACTGACGCATTTATATAATCACATGTTCAGGGAAAAATTATGAATGAATCCCTCCAGAGAACAGACTCACAAAGCTTCAAGTTATAAATAGAATTTGTTATTAGTCTATTATCTCTCCATAAACAAATACATTCCTTTATTTTCATTCATGAAGTCTCTTACGTTTTACTAAACTTTTTTTTTTCTACTTGTCTGAGGAACATTCTCATGGGAACACATGATAACATGGACTAAAATTCAGATCTCTCTCCAACCTTCTAGTCTTTTTTTTTTCATATTTATACCTGCCGCGTCATTTCTCATGAGATCTCTGTTTTTATTACCTTTCGTGAATCACAGCCTCTTTTCGTTGAATGTATTATATTAAAATTCGTGAAATACATATTTCTGATCTGTATTTCAACACAGTATTCGATTTTTATTAAAAATTTAAATCCGTTTTGCTATCATTGTTTTCGTCTCTCTTTATATTTTAATGGTCATCAAGTTCAGGGAATTTCCTGGAAACGTAGGCAGGTATGTACTTGAAGGCGAAGTGTGATCATGCTCATAATTTAGCAAAAAACCATTATGAGACGTGACAATTAAAAACAGGAAGTCACTGAAACCATCCGTAGAAGTGGGATGCACGGCTAGAATTTTTAAGAACCGAAAAATATTACTTTGGAGAGGGATGGAGTTCTAAAAACTTTATCTTCCAGGAGCACAGAGAGTAACGGTATAAACGTGGGTCTAAAACTAGAGGTTACTGAAGATAGTCCTAAACTATAGTTTGGGAGCTGAAAGGAAAGACTTTCGATCTATCCTTGTAGTCCGAATCATTATCAACCAGTTTATGCACGACAACGCTCGACCCTCAACGTCGAGAATCGCTTTTAGTAATAAAAACTCCAAATTGTTTATTTGTTTCTTATAATGGAATTTACCATTCGTCAATTAGATGTACACAGAAACCTTAGTGAAAAATATTTCTAATTATATGTATATATATATATATATATATATAAACCATGATATGATATGTGGAAATAACATTTGAAACCACTTTCATTACTGTATTTCTCTTTGTTGATTAGTTTTGTATAATTAAACCTTTATTTAAGAAGAAGAATATTTATATTCAATACATTTTTAATACAAGATTAATGTGAGCTTATATTAAGCATCAGGCCAAAGCCAAAGCTTAAGTAAGAGGAAAAAAGTGAATCGAACCCAAGACCTTCGCTTACCGGGCTGACGCTCTGATCATTAAGCTATCCCTTGTCGACTCCCGATCCGATGCAATAATCCTCCTTAGACCTGAAATCTGTAAGTGGAGGTTCTGGGTTCGATTCCCGGTCTGGTCAACATTTTTCCTCATAGGAATACAGTACTAATTTACTCAAAGGAATACATGACTAATATGTAATATGTGCCTATTTATATTAGTAATCATGACTAATTTCATAATAAATTATTCCTAAGTTCTCCATATGAAAGCAACCTCCGTAATAAAGTTAATAATGTCACTGATATCAGATGCTATACGTTGTACCTTGTTATGGTCATTTAAATATTATATTACTTTTAATTACAGCTTCTTCAATTTGCAGAGGACGTTTCTTCTATTTTTAAATACAAATTTATTTATATGAGTATGTTTAGTTTATCATTTCATTGCAACAATGTATAATGAACTATGTTACACCTCCAGTAATATTAAATAAGACTAAATTATTTTAAAAATTCAGCTCCGATTTGAGTTTGATTTCCGGAAGGAAGAAGACAGCCGTTCACAAACAGTAAAGCGGCTCTCACAAATAGACCGCAATTTGCCGGCCGTCAATCGCATTAAACTGCGCCCCGTCAAAGTTCGTCATGTTCCATTCTTGCGTAATTATAACTGCCCTCCGTTTCAATCATGGATCAGCGATTTCTCAAACCAGTCCAAAACTTTGGTTGTTAATCAATATTTGCAGGCATGTTTATGCGTAGCTACTTTACAAAGTACTTAAATTAAATTTAAATTTTATACGTAGAATGTCATGGTGGTAACAGAAGACATGTTAAGGAGGTAAAGATATGCATTAGACATAAAATATAGTTTGAACAGGATTAACTCGTTCACCTGTAATTCTGGTCCTGGAAAATGACCAAAAGCAATGTCAAGAGAACCGAATGACATCTATTAAACTACTGTTTAACAGCTTCAACTATTTGGATATTTGACCAAATGTAAAACTGAATGGGATTTAACTGAAGAAAATAAATTAATAATTCAATAAAGTCAAAATAATTTGAATTTAATTTACCTAAGTTATAGAATTAATCTAATAAAAGTACAATAAATGGAATACGACGTGAAGACCCAACTTAAGGAAATCATCAGTTACGGTTTGAATGAAAAAGTAAACCTATATTTTTTCTATGAAACAATAAAAACTCTTCATAACCATTTTGAACCAAAAATTAAGTTCGAACTCAACATTCATGATTCCATTCATTGTATAATTTATTATATATATATATATATATATACCTCTTTTAATAAGTATTTAGCTTCAACGTGGTCATGAAAGGTTTTTGTTGAAACCGCAGATTTAATTTGTTCCATAGACTTAATTTAGGTTTCTTTTTTTATTACTATAGAACTAGAAGAGGTAATAAAAATTTTTGACTGAGTCCATTTCTACTTCGCTACGGCTCTGTAATTATTATAATAAAATATTTACAAATCCTCACAAGATATGCCATTTTAATGAGGTTTTATGCACTCGAGTCCAAACATATTCTGAAATATTTTTGTCTAATAGATTTTTTATATTTTTAATATGCTGTAATTAATTTACAATGAGAAAGACATAATTAAATACTGAAACTGCAAACGTATTTGAATACTACATGTAAGATAAAGTACAAGTAGAAAATAGAAATTTACGATCTACTAAGAATATTATTACGACTGCACTAAACCTAATTAATATAAAATTCTGACAATATTTCAAATATCTTATGTATTCTAATTCATTGGCTTGGGTGAATTTCTTATACATTGTAGAACCTAAATCTATGGGGTTTTCCAGAAAATTGGTTTAAACAAAAAAAAATTCTACTGAAATTATGGTTATATCTCAATGACGTAAAACCGAATATCAAGAATTTCCGATTCATGAAACATATTACTATGGCTTAAAGTTTCTATAACAATTTAGATGCAGATATTCTAAAAGATTCGTGTGGAATGTAGAGAGATTCTACACTAGTCGCAGCACATACATTCTTTAACACTATCAGCCTCAAGAAATGGAGTCACACTCGTAAAGACAAGTGAATCAATACTCCCCAGTGGTTCTTCTATTACCCTGATAAATAAATTTTATTAAATGTTGTTGTTGAAAACTGAAGACCGAAAATATTCCATCTATTGAATGCGATGAAAATGTATAAACTTAAATATACGCCTTGTTGAATTTAAAATATTGTCACTGATTTCATAAATTGTTTAGAGTTCTTTTGGTAAAAAATAATAATATCGTATTTTGTGCTATATTTGATATTTTTAATGATACAGAATATTGCGTACATTATTGTCTCACGGTTTTAAACAGGTTTTGATACATCTTATGCTGGTTTTTATTGCTGCGGAAACTTAATATATTTCGCCTTAAACAAAAGTTTCAACTCACAGAACATTCAAGCTTTTTACCTTTAAAATCTGAGATGAGAATTGTAAATATTATTTGTATTATTCAAAGGGAAAACATACAATTTATTCAGTACCTTTGTACTGAGACTACAATTATAATAGTAGTAAATTAATTGAATTCTCGTTCACGAAAAGAATGTTCGGTCTGTACTAGTCATCAATCACTTAACTATCGTGGCTCAATCTACTGGATGGCATTTGCGTTGTTAGTCAGAAAAGGCGTGGTCATGTCTTACTACTCTTCTTTGTGGCATATGATCTACAGAACTGTGATTGGTCAACATCTTTATTTGCAATTACCAATTACCAAAACTTTTTTATGTATGCATTATTCAAAAAATAGACGATAACAATTATTTTTGAAAATAATTGTTTTTCAATTCTCAATATGGCTAAGAATGTCTTTTTAGCTTTTCTTTTCCACCCAAGGCACTTGAGTTCTGAAATAATAAGTCGATTAACCTCTAATTTAATTAATATGCAGAAATTGACAATTGTGGGCCTAGCTAAATTTGACTTGACCACGCCTTTTTATTCATAAATGTATTTATTCATAAGATGCAAAGTCGTTGCGTACATTTGTTTCCTATAATTTAAATGTGTGTTGTTTTAGTATATCATTTTTTATTAATGAGAATATTTTAAAACAAAAACGCGGGGGAAGAAGCCATGTTCATTAGGAACGAGATTACAAGAGACCGATCTCGAAGTCACCGATGTAATTATCACCTTTTTTTTAAGTTCTATATTTATTTTCTAGATCAGAAAATTTTCCTCAGAACTATATAATATTTTATTTTACTATCAGCTTTTCTCATTATAAAAAAATATATATTAACATACTAGTGTAAAATAATTATGCATTGTGCTGCTTCCTTTATATACGAATTCTCGTAAACATGGCGTATAATGCTCTCCATTACATTTACCCTCCACGAGTTGATTATTGGGTAATGACATTACTGTTCTCTGGAAAACGTGGACTAGAGAAGGAGGGACGAAATTGAAAAAGAGATGGCCCTGACGCCGAAACCTCGGCTTCCTCATTGGAAAGTTTCCTACGAATGAAACCCGGCGGAAATTTAATAAAGGGAGATAATTTTCCATTGCTACCACAGATATAAAAATAAACTATAAATAAAAATAATTAATTATATACACAATGTGATATAAACAATTAACTTAATTTAATGTACGTAAAATTTTGGCTGTTTTATTATTTATATAAGTTGGCAAATATTTATTTTTGGTTTGCATACGATCCTTGTTTTCAAGTCTCTAACTTCACTGCCGCGTAACAAGCTAGCATAATTGTAAATATTTAAGTTTATACCAGAATTTATGTTCCTAACACTGTAATTTCACTTATCACAATTGTTTAACCTATTTTATTACGTTAACACCATAAATAAAACTTTATATATAAATGCGGTCCTTTATTCAAAAAAATTCACTTTCTCAATACTGACAAAATTTTATTATTCTAAATCACATATCATCTCTTCTCAAATGAAAATAGTATACGTGACGAAAATACAGTAGCTTTTTAAACAATTATAAATAATGATGGAATAATAATTATAAATGTATTTAATTGAAATTGTACTCCTGAAGAGGTCCAATTAGGGATGAAAGTATTATTTCTCAAATATAATGATTTAAATTTCATAATTTTTTATTTATAATAGACTAGAGCTTGTCACATTGATGCCAAAGAATTCAGATTATTATAATTGGTAATTAAACTCCAATTATTTAAACCCAAAAAGTTGGATAAAAATCGCAAGTAATGAAAAATACTTAGAAAACATTATGGAATCGAATGAATTTTTAAAGAGATAAGCTATAAGAAATTTAAAATTGGAAGACACTTGGACACATGGTCGCAAATGGACTTTGTATACACCTCTCTGATGACACACTGCGATTGTTCGGCAACGCTGTAGTTTCCCCGTTCACATCAATCGTTCTGATTCGTTCAAGATGACACCCGTCGCGTTAAATTAGAACCAAATGTCTTCTAATTTAATTGGGCCATAGTGTATTTTCTTAGTGTCTAATGACAATTAAATACAAAGCTGGAAGTAAATTAGGAGAGCCATAAAAGTGGACAAAAACGGTGATAACAGTATGTAAATAAAATAATTATGAATGTTTGTGTAATAAGTAAGTAGTTATAAAGAACAGTCACGTACAAGAATCACTGTAAATTTGAGAAATATCTCTAAGTAGTTTTGTATATTATTATTATTATTATTGAAGAAAGTCTAAGCTGCCTCTTAAACCGGTCAAGGCACGGCGAGGGAAAGCTGCGACCCCACAGCTAACCCCTCTCTCGCCATCGGAAGGGCGTGGGACATGTACCAAATGCCCGACCTTCCTGATGCAGGTTTTTCTATGGTTTTTTCTGCATCACTTTTATGCGATTTACCGGGTAGGATCCTTAAACCATAGCCCGGGGGCCCTAGTTAGCCCTTGGCTACCTGCCTCTACCCTTCCACATGACCCTTTCAAATCCCTTCCTATGCTATTAAAGGGGAGTTGCCACCATGTGTATTACCCTCATGTAGCCTAAAAAAATGAAAAACGAATTTTACAAATATTCAAAATTTAATCAATTCATTTCAAACCATTATATTTTTCTTCCCAATAAAATTTTATTTTACTCTCAGGGAGTGCCAAGTACTGCAGTTAATTCTGCCAAATAATTTCTTAATTGAAGGCATTACCATTCTTATCATTATATTCTTAAAGATCTCAATATTGAACGAACCATGCAACAATATATTTCTATTAATAACTGTTTTTTGTGTGAAATTTTCCTTAATTGTGGGATATTGTTTTTGGTCTGTTCCACTGTCTGATGTGAAGAAAAACAGATAGTTAATTCAAAGAGAGGACAAGCAACGTTTGTAACAGTAAACTTTAATTATATTCACTTTTTGTACTACAGTTTAAAAAGTATATAGGACAAGGTAATCCCTGTACGTCAATTACGTCGTTACGTCAGTTAAAAAATTTGACAAGATTTACAATTCGTTACATACTGAACACGTTTCGACAGGATTTCTGCATCTTTCGAAAAGTGTCTCTTGCTACTATTATTCCATATAAATTAAATTAGACAGGTTTGATTTTTTTCAGTAATATAATAGTGGCCCGAGAGGTAAAGATTGAGATATTCATAATTATCAGTGGTCAAAATTTTCCAACTGTCATTGCGCAGTATTAAGCTGTGTATTTTGCCAGTCCCACAAGCTGGCCTCACATAATGTAATTACACCAGCTACATTTGACTTAATGCAGTTCTGGGAATCCCGTAACACCCGCCCTGCCCGCAAGCTGCGCTGCCTGTCAGGCGAAACTCGACTCACGCAACTCAGCTTTCTCATATGTGCTACAAATATCATCATACTACAACAAGAAACGTAATTACTCCAAGTACGTTACCAGCACTAGACATACTTCGGTTAATGGGAGACTTATATCTTTAAATTAACACGACAAAATAATTTTTGATGTGAAAAAGACTTAAAGTTGCATAAAAAAACATGCTATGATAGCAAAATTAAGGCATTCAGTTAATTATTTCAGCCTTTAAATGATGTTTGTATACAAAATAAAACACTTTATGTGTAATTTATGGATAAAGAATTCATTTCACCTAGTAGGGAGTTTTATGTATCGCGGGACGGCGTACCTCACCCTGCCATTTTTTAATCACTTTCGTCGCCTCTAGAAACTTCAACGTAGCATTTCTATTGACTTCGAAAACATACTGTAATGATCTCAATAGATATTTCTGTTTGTATTCAACGGATTTAATGCACATAAAATAAGTTTTTAACTGTTTAATATGTATTTAAATAAATTTTATGACAAGGTTACAGCCCCGTCCAACCCCGCCCCTGTGGGGGCAGTAGTCATGTCTTATCCCTACACTGTTTGTTTCCTGTTCTTAAGGGACACTATTACCAAATGCGGCCAAATTTTTCTCCACGGGATTAGATTTGTAAGCGGAACACACATACATACACAAAAACAAACATACAAAACCACAAACAAACACAGTATTATATTTAATAGATTCATTCAGAAACAGTCCTATTCACAATATAGTATCGTAATAATATTTATTACATTAATATCTGTACTTATTATTAATAATAGTGTGAAATTACTTTATAATATTGTGAACCAGAGATATATCTACTTAAACATTAAAAGTAGTTAAAAATAATCTGATTTAGTAAAAAAAATTCGGGTCTTAATATGATTTCTTGAATGCATTACTTATCAAACATAATTTAATTTATTAGACAAAATACAAACGAATGGTAGATAACAAAAAATCAGAAAAATTCTAAAAAAATCGGGTGCGTATTTAATAGATTAAATAGAAGGATTAAAAATTAAACTCATAACGGTGATTCTATGTTTTGACATATAATCCAATAATATAGAAACAGGGCATTAAATATGGAATGGAAATGGTTATGATCGGTCTAGCAAATTTCCTGATGTAGCTTTCACTTCCATCCAACGAATAATAATTTCTTTATATTGTTTTCTTTACAGTCGCAACAACATCTATGGTTATTAGCTACTCAGTATGGGAACTGATGTTGCCTTGTCTGGGAATTGATTTGACGACAGTTTCTCTCATGCACTCAAACAACCATGCCCTAGCCGGGATTCGAACCCGGTACCTCTGTGATGTTGACCACAACACCACAGGAGGTCGGCTTTAATAATTTATAATTGTAGAACATCACGTTTCCCAGAATTTTAAACAATCGATAATCTATCATATCTGGAGTTACAAATATATATTCAATTTCCTTTAAAAATACTTTAGAACTATTTTCATGCTCCAAACTGCTAACGATGGCTCGAAGTTAAGTAATTTGACTATCTTCTGCCGGCGGATTGTCCAGGTTAATTTTGGTTTATTGCTGACTACATGACATATTTCTTTCATCAGTAATCACTGTATTATTCTTGAATTTCATTTTTAGAATAAACTTATAAAACAATTTATAAGGTTAGTTATAATATTATTGTGAAAACAATAAACCACACAAAATCTGATACACATAACTAATAAATCAATTCAGTTAAGAAGCAAAATTATTGACCAGTAACAAAATTGCAACAAAAAATACTCCCGATCGACTTAGGGTTCCAAAAAAATTGTCGGGTTTGCTCGTGTTGCTCTTCGTTGAAACTTGGGCATCTTCAGCAAGGCTTTCCCAATTACGATTTCTCGTTTACTAATAGACACGTCTTAAATAAACATTTAAAAATTAAATTCATTTTTCATAATTAATTTTTAGTTTTACGCTTTTCATTAATATTTAACACTTACTTTCTTATCCCAAAATTTTCCGAAAAATAATATTTTTATATGATTTAATTACACTTTACATGTTATTAAATTAAATTCCAATGATACAGATTTCTATTGGTATACTTCCTATACCTTAACTAATTTTTTTGCAGTTAACTAAATTTCAATTAGTACAAGTTACTTACAACTTAGTGGGTAAGTTTATTTTCACTTCTACGTGAAAAGTAACAGTTCATATTAATATAATTTGTAGAACATTCTGTAAACAATTCATTCACTTGATAAATACTTGTGATCATATAGATTGTATCAAGAAAGTCCAGGAAATTATATTTAAATTTTGGTAGTAACGGAAATAAATTAATATTTTCTCCATAAGACTTATAACCGGATTAAAGAAGTGATTCAACTCTTTTTTATGTCTTTGACTCATGATAAATTAATATTTTCTCCATAGGACTTACAAAGGGATTAAATAAGTAATTCAACTTGTTTTTATGTCTTTGACTCATTTTTATAGAACTCTTGGCGGTAATATAGGTCAAATATCTCGCAAGTTATTTTAACTAAAGTAAATACCTCGTTTCTGAAAAGACACCGCGATAAATAAAGCAAACATTGCCTAATCGATAGCAAAGTGTCGTAAAAACTGCTGTAGAGAATATTAAGCGGGAACAGTCAAAAATAAGAGTATGAAAATTAATTTTCCAGGTTACTACAAAATTAAAAATCCGAGTGTCATTAGTATTTGGCGTATAATTATGCAGAGATAAACTATTCAACAACTGGTTTATGTTTCTATTATCAGAACCTGTGTTCTGTTTGACATATTTTGTTTGCTGTGTATCCAAATCTGAAAGATGTTGGCGTAAACAATATTTTCTTCTAATAGAACGGTTCCAATTCACGCGGGATGAAATATTAAAGTTTAGTGATGTGAATTATCCGCCATGGTAGTGCGATTTCAATCTTTTTATTTTTACTTCTGTGAAGTTAAGTGAAGTCGTTGATTTACGAGGATAAGCCACGAACGATCTCCAGCTTTCAAGAAACATCACACACACCGTTGCCAATTTATAATGCTATATTCGTGAAAGAGTGACCAGACATTTATTTTCATGAATCTGTTCAAGAAAAAAAATGGAATGTGAATGATGTTATTTTATAAACACAAAATTAAAATATTTCTTTGTAAAATGCAAAGAATAATTATTTATTATTACCTTTTCTAACTATGTCGTGATTCTGTGTTCTGACACTCCTATTGTTAGACCCTTTACGAGAATAAACCGTAAACTCCGCAACTTGTGTTCATGTCATTTTAATTTACATAACTCAGATTATCATCCATGAGATGAACTTGGGCTTGTGATGTAATCTACATGTATGTTTTGATGTTTCTGAATGCTATGGCTCTCTGGTTCTCGCGAGTGTTGACACGCCGAGACGAGCCTCGAGTTCTAATAGCGAGCAACCATTAGCGAAGCAGAAGCTACTTGTTTATTGAAGGCTGTAGTTGAGGAGAATCTCGTTAATGGTGATCAACTATTAACTATGCGACGCGGGTCGGCAGGTTTCCGCCCCCGGGCGACACATCGAGGATGCCTCTAAACATCCAACGATTAGTGTGTACTTGGCTCGTCAGTAGGCTTAAATTGTTTGAGTTTTCGCTGAAATTTCTAAAGCCACTGTCAAAGTGGGTTATCGGATTCGAAGACAAATAGAAATGACGATGTACAAGTGAACTGTCAAGAAAGAATCTAAAATTCAATATTTGACTATATTTTTTTTCATGTGGGACCCGAATTGACCTTGAAGCTGTTCTTTGTGTGGTCAAATCAAACTTGTGTGACTGTCACATATCATTGTCCATGCAGCAGCAGTAAGTTGTTTTTTGTCATTAATTATTGACGAAGTGGCAACGTTTATCAAATTCTCTGTTGGATTCCCTTGCAAGATTATCAGAAAATTAATTAGACTACCTCTGAAGTAATTCTACCAACTAATGCGTTTCGAGGAAAGCGGGTTTCTCGCCCATTCTCATATTTCCTCATGCATTAACACCACCAACCTACCTAGTCTTAGGATTAAAAATAAATCTCGTCCTTTGTGGCTGACGGATTCTTTCATTGTGGTGGGATAGTAGCATATAAAAGCATTTCCAGATATTTTTAAGTGCATATCACATTATATATAACGAGGGATACCGTTCCTGTTTCTTAGGCTCGCTGTGGAATTATAAATCTGAGAAAGAATTCAAAATCACTCCTGTCTTTGTATAAAATTATATTCAACTGATTATATTTAACTAATAAGCATGGTTGAAATCGTATATATAGCCCGTAGGAACTAAATAACTATATAAATTGATATTTTTGTTCAATTAGTATAAAACAAGTGTAAAATGTTGTTTTAATATTTCAAAACTAAATTTACGATTTAATTTATAACGTTTCGCGTTAAAAAAATATATGAGCATATATGAAACATAGATTATATATTATAACTTTTCTTGCAACTTTAATCATAGGACGAATTCTAAAAGTATGTATTATAGGTTATCCAGTAAAGCACATAAATATTTTCTAAGATATGATAACTATTGGGACGTCTTTATGAAGTAATGTGTGAACCTCTAAGAAAGCCAACAAGAGTAATATCACTCCCATTGGGTCCTTCGATGATTAAAAACCATTTTTACAACAACAGATTAAGTATATTTCCAGTATTAATGTTCAGTCAATGAGAGATAAACTTATTTTTTATGTAAGTTAAGGCCATGAGTTATGCATTAATACGTTTATACGAAACTTTCATTTCACAATTCCTTTAATTAAAAATAGAAATTAATTAAAATTTTTATATTATAAATCTGAAATTATCTTGTGATATTTAGTCAAATAAAATTGGTATCTACTGACAATTAGAATTTGTTTTCCCTTTAATATCGTCAAATAATATTTTTATTGTTTTAAAGTTTTATTTTCAACAGTTTTTGAGCTCGTTAACTGTGTTATCATATTATTAATGCTTGTAAGTTTTTTTATTCATTAGCATTAGAAAAAAGCATATCTTCGCAAGCATTTTGGACAATCGCAGCTAATTATCATTTTGTTTTATTCTTCCTCTTTAGAAGCAGCTCTAAAGAAACCCGTTTTTTATCACCAGCAGGAAATCATCGAAGAGACGGTTAATTGAGGCAGTTACTTTTCCCCCGAGGCTGTATTTCTTCTTCGTAAATAAGCAGTTGAGATGCTCGCCGTAACAGCACCACTTGTATACCTTCCTACTTTACATTTTATGGACGCCCTACTGTGTGTGAACCTCGTTTAATTAACACTCATGAATTCGCATTTACAAATATTAAACTTACAAGCTATCCAAGCTGTAAATACTCTCCTACAGTCAACAGGGTTGGGGAATGTTTAGAGAATATAGAACACGTAATGTAGGTAAATGTCTATTTTCATCATTCAGCTTCGGTACTGTTCACGTAAACATTGGCGTATTTATGGTCTGTATTTCCAATGTTATTGATAACTAGGCTTCTATACGATATTTCATAAAATAGATCTAACGTGAAACTTGTATTTCCTGCATTAGCGGAAAGAATGTGAATTCAGCTGTTTTACTGACCCAATTCTTCTTCACATGAAATTCATAATAATAGATTTAATTTTAAAATCCCAGGACAATACAGTAATCTATTTTTTTAAAATAAGTACCAATGGCATACCATTTCATTGAAATTACATTTATCGATAAACAATAATATGAATGTGTTTGACTTTCCTAAAATCTGTCACACGTGGATTGAAATCCGCAAAAGTATATACCCTATGTTTTGCCTTCTTAAAGTAGAAATTCAATTTTTTATATTCATTTAAATATTTTCAGTAGTTTCTCAACTAACACATTAAAACGGGGGAAACCGTCCGACACGATAGAATTATATTTAAATAGAAGGTATATTTTTAATAAGAAAAAGTTTGTTGAACGTTTAACTTTTCCTGGTAATCTTCAGCCAGTGAGTATTTTGCTTTCCATCTTAGGGACTATTTAATACAGTCAGTTGAAGCGTAGAATATCATTGAACACGACAAAGATGTGACTAGTGGTGGGTGACGAGGGAGGGGGGTGACTGGGATCTTGGGATCTGATTTGGTTACCGGGAAAAGCTGTTACGTTTTTACGATTTTCTGTTTTGGCTTTCCTTTAGTGCATGAATTCTTGTATTTGTTTAACTACATTTTTAATATGTATTTTTGTGAGTACAATACGGAAATAATAACCAAAAAATATCAAACATGACCAAAGTGAATTTCGCTTATGATGTTGCACATATGTTATTAGGTCTGATTTAGCAATAATTAAGATTAATTGGATAAATATAATTTTAGTGTAATTAGAATGCCATAAGAAGCACGCTTAAATATTTTTTCTTGAAAAGAACTTAAAAAACATAGAAAATAAATATTCTGAATTTGACCGGCGAGCTGAAAAATTTGTCCTGAGGGGTTGACTCACAGAAAGCTAGGAGAGGCATTCCTGGCCACGGACGCCCAAAGTTTCACATTTCCGTAAGTGCATGTTTTTTCATATCTGCATAACAAATTAGCTCCTTTAGAAACCAACAGATGCCTCTGGTGTGATACTAAAAGTTATGTTGCATTTATGTTGCACTATACACTAAAGGGTTAAACCTCCACACTCAGAAATACAGAGATAATTATACATTTTTGAATTGTGGTAACAATTAGGTGATAATCGAGGATTTTATAAGTAATGAAATTTCAGGCAAAGTGGTGAAAATGAAACAATAAAATGGAAACGGTTCGTCAGTTTAGAACATAGAGGAATCCCATATAGATTTAGACTTAGTTAAAATGACTGCCAGTACTTCAATTATTCTAACAGTTCTTCTACATTTTATTCTCGTCATTATTTGTATACGTGTAGCGTCAAATTTATTGTAAGTATTTTTACACTTATATCCTGTTTTTTTACATTAAACTTGAAGCAACCTCATTTCTTGAATCTACTAAGTCAAATGTAATATAAATATTTTTTCTAACATGTAAATATATAGTTTTATTACAAATAATTTTCATTTACATGGTTTCATATGTAAAGTTAGTTATATCAAAATTTGTGTAGTCACATTCCAAAAAAATTAATTCCTTAATTACATTTTGAGATTTATTAGTGTGGATTTTGGGCGATAAAATTTGATCGCCAGATATGCCCTCCAGAGTTAAATGTCACATTTGGATTCGCGCGTGTCTGATGCATGAAACTAAATATTAGATTAAAGAGTAAAATAACTCTCTCGGGAGACGAGGCATGAAATTCCGATATACGTAAAATAATGTTTAAATTAAAAGGTCACTGAAAGACTCGAGCAGCATTGGCACGTCACCACGAGTTGCATTAAGTCTAAAATATGCGGGAGATAAAGTGAAATATTTAGATTTATATTCTTAAATTTTGAAATATCTCCTGTAAGTGTGACGTTACTTAGATTTCAAATATATAATATTATAAAATTGAAAACAATTTTATTTACTCACAAATTCCGTAAAATTGGCATTTTTTAAACGGAAAAGTCGCATGTAACGAGTCTAATGACACTATTAAGAATTAGGGCGCCATAACAAAAACGAAACAAATATCCTAAAATAAAAAAAGGTTAAAATATATTAATTAATTACATGTGGCTATTAAGCACGTCTCTCTAAAATTCATTTGTTAAACGATACAAGCCAAGCTTTGTTCTTAAGAACGACATCGGCTTGTAATACTGTAAAACAATGTGTTGTATTCCATTATAATTAAAAATATATAATCTAATTGACTAATGCATCTTTTTTCTTTATAATCACGTCAGAATTTCAATGAAATCCGTGTAAATATTAATTTTGTATTTTCTGTATACGCGTATACTTACTCTGTCTTTTTACACGAATATACTTTCATGGAGCGTAAAAATGTTCGAATCATTCCTGCGAACGTTTGCGTCACATACATGAATACATACATAAATATCGTATATAATCAACGATAACACAATATGCATATATCGTCTAAATTAACGCTTCTAACATTCTGACTTATTATCCACTTTTATTCCAAATCAAAAATAAATTGTCTTATCTTTGAATCGCAACAACGTGGCCCCTTTCTCTGTCGACCAATCAGATCCCAGTCACAGCTAGTCATGTCACTGACCGAAGAAGCACCAATCAAAAACCGCTGGGTAAATAATTTATTCAATTAAACTTATGTATCATTTATGGTATTAAATAGCTGAATAACTAATAACAGAAGATATTTTTTTGATGTTAAATAATTATTTTATGCCTTCCTAACCTAAAATTAAAATTATTCGTTAATTGGGTAAATCATTGAGTGAATCTAAATACAAATTGGTTGAATTGGAATAAAAATTGGACGACCTTCATTACAGAGACAGACTGAAACTCAAGATTCCTGACCCGATGTTTTCGACTTTGATTAGTTCTAATTTCTTCACTTTTTTGTTTAATATTCCTAGATTGTTTGAATACGCTCACTATGGACTATAATGGAAAATCCTGCATACAAGAACAATATTTAATAACGCCAATATTTATTAATAGCAGAAGAAGCCACTATGCAAGTAATTGAAATTTTTATACGGTTTTTGCATAAAACTGCGGACTAACGCCGTCTCATACGCGTAATTAATTACTTCATATTTCATTTCTCTCTCTCAAACCGTAATTATACTACAAGTAAAAAAGTGAGTCTACGAAATTCTTCAATGATTCGTTTAATATAAACGGAATATTAAGTATGAAGTTTATTTTAATTAAATTTTTACTTTTCGGAATTTATATAAATAAAATAATATTTACTTTTACAATTAGTAGAATCAAGTTATTAATTTTTTTTAATTTCAAGCAGTATGGGATCAGAAACCGATATAATCTACAATTATTCCCTCTGTGTCTTCTCTTTTTCACGGAAAAACGGTCGAACCGATTTCTATTATACTTTTTACTTTTTTAAAGGTCCATTTGAATATTTCCAGAAATGTCTTGAGCCAAACCTAATTTTAACTGTTCTGCAAGGATATTGTTCACTTTACAGAGAACATCTGGACGGTACTTCTCAAAATTAAGCTGATAGGAACTTGCAAACTTTCGTAAATTTTCTAATGCCATTTTAAAAAGTGAAAAATTAAAATGTAGTCTTCGAGAATTACTTTGTTTTTTTTCCGGACATGGTATTTGTAGATAAACAAAATCTTTGTTGTCAAGTGTAATCGAGAATATTGCTACGTAATAATCATATAGACAGGACCAATAAGTAGCAAACAGCATTAATGATACTAGATGAATGCTATAGCCTCTTAGTGATGCGTGGAATAGCCTACATCGTAAATAAATCTTGATGCCAAATGCTAACCCTAAAGTTGAAACCCGTACACAATGGTTTAATTTTCTTATTAACGTCAACTACCCAGCTAGTAGCCTGTACAGAAAAAAATTTAACTGTAATATTCATGGCATTAAAATTTCAGTGCCTGAAACTTTTCAACCATTGATCCCACATTCTTACAAAAATTAAGTACGCAGTCAGTTTAAGAAACTAGTTTACAGATAATTACTGTAAATAATAATATCAGTTTAAATGAAATCATTAAAATTCTCTATCAAGTTTTAAGGTACATATAAGGGGTCATATAATTAAATTAATTTCTCAGTACTATTATATTAGGTTATACAAACTGTTTTCTTTAGATCCTTAGAATATGCAAGGCTTTAAAGGAAATGTAAATCGTGCAGGAAAAGTTCACAAATTCAAGAAAGTAAACGTTCTTAAAGCCACTGGAGTTGTCAACCTTTAATGAACAACGTCAGTAACTTATTTTACGTTTTCCGTCGACGCTTGTATTAGATTTCTTGGAGAGAAAATTCTCGTCCAACTTCGGAGAAACGCAAAAGAGGGCAGGAAAGAAAGTATTGATCGAGCAGCTGTTTGCGCCTACGCATCAACTGCAGTGTTCCAGAGAGGGCGGAAATATTTCTAACCGGAGAAGTGTGGGTGGACAACAATCTACTCTGGGTTATATAAATAAACCCACAACATGAAGCGGAGTACGTACAGGGAATTAATTCATACGCATGGTCTTTTAACGACACGCCCTATTTTTGTTGACTTCCCAAGCAGACGAGGAACAAATAGAGTTTATCTTATATGAATTGACGTTTCCTTTGAACGTTTATGACAGTGATTAAATGAAATCTTTATTTTTTAAAAAAAAATATAATAGAAAATAATTGTATGTCCTTCCTTTAATCACTGTGTCGGAAAAATTAGCATCATATTAACAGAGTTAATAGCAAATCTCATTAAATATCTTAAATATATTTATTAATTAACTGTTATGACATATCTTTCACATTTGAGAGTTCTGAAAGTACCCCGAACGAAAATCAGTCTTAATCTTTTCATGGCACGTTTCCCCTCAAATTGGAGCGATGTAATCATATTTTTACTCTCACAACGTTGAAGAGAAATTGTTAATATAGATATACAATATATATATATATATATATATATATATATATATATACGTGAAACTGTGAGTTTTTGGATGAGACCATAAGGAATAAATGTTTATTTAACCGTCAATTTCCAAAATTTCAAAACCAAGAATAACTGCGACAAAGCCTAATTTATTTTTCGATTATATTCACATAATATATCTCTGGTTTTAAAATGTGAAGTGAATGGAAATCTGTTAGTAAATTCGAGGTACGAATTACTTTCATTTTTGAATTTGATGATTTGTACTGGGTTTTTTCAATATAGTTATATGCGTGGATTTTATATAATCAAAATATTTGTTTCCTTAAAACATGTGCTAACTTTTATCACGGTTTCCGCAGTCAGGAATGTATTCTGTCAGGTCATAACGTATGTGAAAATTCGGCCGCAGTTTTCTTAGTGAATTACAAATAGAATGCTGCATTAATATAATAAGAACATTCGTTTTTCGCCGTTAGGGATTAATTTGAGAATTTTAAAAATAAATATATATGCTCTAACAGTAAGATAATTAATTTGTAATGGGTCAAAACATTTTTCTAAATTTTCATAGGCCCAACGACTAATGTAAGTCACACAGGTACCAAACCTACCGCCAGAGGCGCTAGTTTCGTTCAAGTCCAAGCAATTGAGTTCAGTTATAATATATTGTTCTATTCGATCAAAGTGTATCAACTATCGAGCATTCATTCAGTTTAGAAGGTACAATACATTAATCTAAAAGTGACGGACGTTAAAAGCTCGAATTAAAAATTAGATTATAAGACTTAATTACCTATTATAATATTTTGCGAGTACTAGGTAATTTAATGGCAAGTGTACTGAACTGCATTTTATTCTCCTGGCCGGTATTTATTTTAGAGTAACAGGCTGCACGAGGGTCATTCACGTGATGGCCTCTCCCCTTGAGTAGCATATGAAGGGATTCAAAACGATTCGTAAATGTTATGCAAGATAGCCGACCTGTAGTTCTACCCAGCATTCGCCTAAAATTGATGCAGGACAACCCCTCGAAAGCCTGCGTCGGGTAGGCGGTTCAAACTTAGACCTTTATATTTTAGCAATTAACTGATTCTAATCAACGTGACCAATTTTTTCGTATTTTACAGATCATAATGATTTATTACGGGAATACCATTGGTGTAATTCAAGGTTTTTTTATTTCGGTTCCCCTGAAATATTAAACAACCACATATAATATTTATTAAGTTTAATTTTTATTTGGACACCTTTATATATAATACTTGCTCATTAGAACAATAAGTACATTAAATTAAATACATGTGACATACTGATTTTAATTAAAGATGAATCTAGTGTAAAATATAGATAATTAAATTTCTGTTTATTCGGTAAAAATTTCTGTAAAATTTAAAACCGACAATTTTATGCATATCGGTGTGTCCTAATTACAGAACGACAAACATGGCGGGAAAAAAAATTAGTGATGTTGAATGGGACCAAAAAAGGTAACAAATTCGATTAGCTGTTCAGAGAATGAGACAGAAATAGGTCAAAGCGAATAAAAGCTCACAGAGAAAGAATAGGTTAACTCGACCAATTAGAACACAAATATCGGTAGCCTGAATCAAATTATCTGATAAAAAATCTTCGCAAAGAATTTAATTCTAATTCAAGCATTATTAGCATTCGAATTTAACTGTTTTATTCTTATGCAGATTCTTCATTTCTTTTATCATACATTCATTTCGTTTATTTATTTCACTTAACATTCAACCCGCTGTTACCGGCTCTACGTAACCATATTTTAAGAAAAGACAGAGGGAATATATGTATATATATATATATATATATAATTGTAAAAATGAAATCATATAAAATATATTAAGAACATTTCAGATCAAAATAATACAAATCTACATCATAATTTGATCGTTTAAAACGTTAAATTTTTTATTTTGTTATGATATATATATTATTTATATTTACCATTTTATAATAAAATAATTAATTGATAAATTAATAATTCTTATTCGTACGACAGGAAAAGAGGATAGTCATAATACGTCATCTGAGCTGTGTCACAAAATCTTCTAATAAATAAAATTGACTCTTAGTGTTTGTGTGTTCACCATAAAAATCTACACGCGTGGAGTAACTAAATTTTGAAAACATGATCGCTTCAAACCGGAAGCAAACACTGTGGGGCTAGACACGACTAAATATATTAAATTACGGTGGACCTCTGTGATCGCCATATACCGTAAATCTGAGTCACAACAATTGTCAACCATTTAAAATTGAGAAAAATTAATGACGTCACAATTGCGCAATTCTGTAAAGAATTATATCCGAAGCTAAACCTTTTCATTAAATTTTAATCAAATAACAAATTGTACCAATTATAATTTGGAACCCAAAAGTTAATTGCGTCGCAAAAATGTATAAATCACTCTCCGATAAGTGTTTTTATCAATTGCATAATGTGATGAAACACTTACGTTCAACACTAATTATGTATTTTTACTTAAATTAAAGAAAGTAGATATTTTTTCACAAACTCTAAAAACTATGTAGTCGGTTGGAATATTAATAAATTGGGATTTTTTAAGTATATAAACAGTCAAGGTTTATTCAATAACTGCTCAAGAAACAGCCAGTGGAGGACGAAACACTATGCTTGATTGTCATTGTTAATTTAGTAAAATAATTTTTTTGTTTTATGAAATTGATGACAAGAAACACGTCAGTGTTGCGTGGGCTTAATTTAGGGGCTAGTGTAATTTTAAAATTAATTGAAATCATACTACGAAAAAACTAAAATGCTGGAAATCGATTACGTAACTAATTTACTCGTAGCAGAAAAAACGGGATTAGTTAAAAATCTTGTCTGTAAGAAAATTCTGTCTGGGTTGTAAACTTTACACTTCATTCCATGCATTAAAGTTTTGAAGACTGTCCCAAGTGTAAGTTCATGTTGCTTCATGGCTTTATATAGCAATTTTCAAGCAACTAACGTTTGCTCCTCTCATCATCTTATTTATAGTAAATCACCTCATTTCTGCACTCAGGCGATTTTCAAGCTTCCGACGATTTTTATAGCAACAATTTGATTTACCACATCTCTGAGGGATTGAATTCCAGCATTATTTATTGTGTATCGACATGTAATATTAATTTCAATAAAACTATTCTGCAAACTAAAATTAAAATCTTCAGTTTAAAATAATTGTGTATCATAGAATCTGAATGGTCGTTCAGGGCGACAGATCGATTTCCCAATAACTTGACACGTTCTGATAAATGTGGGACGCAATTACAGTGCGAATGAATTCCCAATACTCGGTTTACGTAATATATAATTGTATATTTGGTGAGACTGGCAAATATGGCAACACCATTTTTTTTGCTAAGACTGGCCCTTTTTTTTCAAGTAAGACGTTTATGTTTCACATATATTTGAGAAAGGGAGCCGCACGTGCTATAAAATGGCTTTCGCTACAGATTTCGTTTCAGAAGTTCCGGAGAAATTATTATTTATATTTGGTATATATGACGTACAGTTAATTTACAAAGACTCGCGACGCTATAAATTATAAACAATTTCGTGTTCAGTTCGTACACAGTGTTACATTTCACTTGAGGTTAATAAATTATAGTAAGTGCTTTTATAGTAATGAAGGACGGCGTTGAGACAGAGACTGGTAATGGAGTAGCCCTAGAGTAAATACGACTTACCGCGTTAATCTCCAGAAGGCTGACGTCCCTGCTCTACTTTCCTGGAATCCGTCACCCGCAGGAATTTTCCTCCAGCAGTAGCAGAAAAGAAAAACAACGGTGCAGTGGAACAAGAGCGACTAAAGGAACAGCAAGAAGGGACTTTCTCCCCTCCAGTATATGGAATCCGTCCTCATCTTACCTGAGCTTCATTGTTGTGAAGTTAACAATGAAGGCCTGTTTCATACAACTCTCAACTCGTAACAAAACAATCCAACACAGCCTCAAAATTTTGGTCTTCAACCAAATCCAAAGTAGGACCTGTAGCGGTAACAAAACAATCCAACACAGCCTCAAAATTTTGGTCTTCGACCGAATCCAAAGTAGGACCTGTAGCGGAAAATTGTTTTATTCCCGCATACTTATCGAAAATCATACCTTAGAACTCTTGGATTGAATGAAGCTGGATAGTTCGCTTACATACTCATAAATATGCGAAACATCGATTAATTTTTACATCTTCAATGCAATTATGGACAAAAAATTTACCGTTTTCGCAAAGGGTCGCAATCATGAATGTTTTTAGTCTTTAGATTTTTTGTAAGGTTCGCAGATGTCTGTAGTTCAGAAAATACTTTCACTCTCAAGTTGAATAAGTTGACGCTCCCACGGCCAGAGCTCACATTAGCGCCACAGAAGTACGAACATTGCAACGCTGTAGTATTACGTGACGGTTTATTGGTCATCTAAGCCAGGCGAAAAATATCAAATTAAATTTATTATAAATTTTTTATTATTATTTAAATAGAAATATACTACGTCTGTGTCATAAGTAAACTAATTAGATGAGTCCAATAAAACTTGTTTATGCTCTGATTTTTGAAACTTCGCATAAATGGAATTTTTTCTTTAGACTGGAATATAGATGAAAAAAATTCCAATCACTAACTGTGCATGATCAAAGATTGAAGCCTTTCCCGTTGTAGTTGTTCAATATATTGTTCTCGGAGTTCAACCGGGTTTTGCATAATTACATTAAAACGCAACGACTAAAAGCTCTGTCGTCATCTTCTAGGCAAAGATCTTCGCCTAGAAGATGACGACAGAGCTTTAAGTCGTCGAAACGTTGCGTTCTAATATAATTATGCTAAACCCGGTTGAACTCCGAGAACAATATATTAACTAACTGTGCAGGTTGTTAAGTTGTAATATTTAGCAAAAGTATACAGTCGTTTGTTCACCAAAAAAAAACCTTTCAACGCATCAAATGTAAAATAATCGATTCTTTTATCGACCAGGATGAGGAAATAGGTAAACTTCACTCATACATTCGCCTTGCATGTTTTCATTACAGTACAATTACACATTTTTAATACCCAGTAAATAATAAATTCATCTTCACCATTCACGGTATTCTCAATTACATACAATTATAGCTGGAAAATCTAATTCTTCGTGCAACCTACCAACATAAATGAAATATCAGTTTTGACTGTTCATAGCTCAGAATCTACAAATTTCAGATTATCTTTATGTTTCATGTATCAGGAGATTCAGAAACCAATGCCATCTTAATTCATGTTTGTCCGTCTGTCACGCTTATTTTGTTCTCTGTTCGCAAGAACACAGTCAATTTCGATTAAACTTTCGTCTCTGGTCATATAGAGCCGTGAGAAATGTTTTAGGAATATAAGTGTGCCATCCCCAATCTGGAGACAA